>VHKM01000290.1:0-1493993 GCA_007210695.1 Neogobius melanostomus | reverse complement strand
AATACCAATGTTAATAAAAGCTAGAGGCAGGGGTGCCCAAAGTGGGGCCCGCGGGGCCCAATCTGCCCGCCGGAAACAATCCATTGGTCCGCCAGAGCAGTGACGCTATTTTACGCCGTTCATTGATAAATAGTTAAACTCTCCACATTCATTGCTCAATGGGAAATTATTGGATGCAGTACAGCTTTTTTAGCCCCACACCAGCGTCAAATTGGGGGGCGCTGTTCTCTCCTTTCGCAAAGTTAAGGGAAACACTTTTGTGGTCTTGGTGTTTATCACAGACCTTTGTAGCATCAACATTCCCAGTTTTCCAACTTTTTTGCCAAAGGTTGCTTTGACATCAACAAAGGCTACATGTTAAAAAATGACTTAAGACGTTATGCTGAACTGACACTTTAGCAATTATCAATTGTGACATTTTCTTTGAATTAAACAAATGAATGAGGGTTAAAGTCACAGTACGGGTACTGTAAAATACAGGTTGGTTTCACATTTGCACTATATTGCCTCGAATTGTGATTTTCTACTAAAACAAGGCTTCTGCCATTATTAACATTTTTTTAATGTAGCATGGAAAATGGTCCTCAACTTATATAGTTGTAGCGATGTTATTGCATATAGAATCAAATAGAAATTTATAGGCTACGGAAAAAACAAAGTAAGTAACTAATATTATTTGCAGTTATATGTGGTTTCCCACGATTTGACATCGCCGTGTTTGGCCCGCGCCCCACAGGCACTTTTTCATTTTGGGCCCTCGGAGACAAAAATGTTTGGGCAGCCCCTGACCTAAAGATACTTAAAAAATATCTCAAAAATAATAAAAAAGCCAATCTAAATAGATCCAAAGTTAAGTGCAATTGCTGATCCGGATCAAGCGTTCCCGGTTCCCAGCAAACACGTACAGGTTGGAGCCCATGCGGGCCCACTTGGGCTAGTTGGGCTTTTTGGGTGGCCAGGGGCTTCGTTTGTGGGCCCACATGGCAGTAGGTGGGCGGGCTAAACCAAGCTTTGGTCAACAGTGGCTCCATTCATACGCGTTATCATGAACATTGTTTGGGATTGCAACATGTTACTATTTGGCCCGTCAGCGCACAAACGCTCGGGTTTAGAGTGGCCATCGTCCGCATCTCTACAACAATTGTGTAACGTGACTTTACCGCACGTTAAAAATATACGCGCGCCAGTGTGTCTTTGGGGGTCAGAGACATAGGGGCGAACACACACTTGGTGACGTATCGCAACAACGTTTAACGCCACGTCCTGGAAAACAGGGGAAAAGATTTTGGGGGTTTCCCCGATAGGGGAATGCGTCTTGTGCGTTGCTCCTGGCGCGCATTACGCACAAAAACATTTTGGCCGCTCCAATTTTCACCATCAATGAAATCTATGTCAAAAACTGTGTCAAAAAGGCAAGGCATAAAACAGTGGGGCAGTTATGTGGGTCAGAAGACTTTTCCGAACGCCGGTGCTCCAGCTCCTGTCCCGTGGATACACGCCTTTCATCCACGCCTAATGTGAACGTTCAATTGTGCAGCTCATAAGATCCGATACCTGAAACACTGGCTCGTCTTCAAGATACGTCGTTAGCTATGGAGAAACTAACGCGGGAGATTGGAATATGACACCCCTCTGAAGATGGGATTGGAACCAACAGTATGGTGCAGTAGGCACGGAAGCCAAGTACAGCGCAGTAGGTGGCCAATGCCCCGTACTTGGAGAGGTGTTCCGTACGAGTAGTGGAGGTGAGAGGAATTTTCTCTGGCGAGTGCACGATCTTGGACGGGCCCCAGGGCTCATGAACGGCGCTTTGGCCCACTGGCACAGCGAAGGTATCTCCGTGCGTAATTGTAGCTAAAGCGCTCTTTCCAAAACATCTCGGAGGATTCAGATTCTATGCAAACACTGAGATTCCGTATCTACGTGAACACAAGACTCATGAGAGAAGAGAGTAACTCGGGGAAGCGCTCCGCTCGTGCCACTTACAGTACAGGCGCATGGGGCCAATGGGCACAGCGTGTAGTTCTGTGCGTAATGTAGCTAAGCACGTAGACTGTAAGTCCAATCCATCTCAGAGGGTTCATATTTTCCAATCTCCGCGTCTCTTCCTGTTAGAAGACGGATCTAGGATCAGATCTTTGGGGGTTTCAGTTCGGACCTTATGAGACGCCACAGCCGAATTTACGCTAATCGATTTAAAGTGAAATAATCACGCTACGAGACTGTTATTCAATTTCCGATTTTTTCCTGTTTTATAATCATATTGAAATGTTACAATACGTGCCATTCTTGAGTATTATTTCATTTTATCCAATGAATATAGTTCATAGCAGACGTTTCTGGTTAATGTTTTAAATTTAAAATAACAATTTGACAAAATGTTTTTCACTTTTTTATAAATTAGGCTTATTTTTTTCTGATGAAAGGCAAACATTTTTTTAAATTTTTTTTTTTTTAAATACTCATAAAAAAATCATGTGGTTTAAGGTGAGTTAGTGGTGTTCCGGATGTGGCTATGAAGGAGTATCGTATTAACTCAGGAGACTAGTTGTCATTAAATAATATGTCATTAATAACATTAGGCTCTTTGATATATAACAGGCTTTACTGTTCTATCTTGTATTTTACAAAGGGCGTCTTAAACGACACGCCAAACAAGTTTGGGATGATGCCCATTCGAATCACGGACCCCCAACGAAGAATGCCAATGCCATGCGGAATCCCTAACATGACTCTGTACACAGCCCCCTAAAAGAGAGGAGATACTACTGAAGACTGTCTCGTTTCACTGTCAAAGATATTAACCCATGTAAAGAAGGTGTAGTTTTTTTTGAGTTCTATTCCTATGTGATGGGGACGTTTTTGATTTGTGCGACGTTAATAATGGAGGAACCAGGAATTGGAATTCCCCCACAAGCCGTGACAATGTCTCAGATACTTGACTGTATGTGCATGTCAGGGATATGACTCGTCCACAGTTATTTGAAATGTAAGCATTGATCTTGATGTTGTTTTTGTTCTGAAACTGTTTGTTGATATTAAATTAGGGGTATTATTCTGTTACCTTTGATCACTAAGATAAAATGTGCGTTTAAATGCGACTCAACTTATATTAGGTTTTCACTACGTTTATCAGGCCCAAAGCGCTTTACAGTAAGGAACCAGTCACACTCTCATTCATACACCAATGTACGCAGACACTGGAGGCAAGGAGGGTGAAGTGTCTTTGGCGCAGGACACAACAACAGTGTGCAATTTGGCCGGAAGCTGGGGATTCGAACTCACGACCTTCAGATCACGATGACGACCCGCTCTACCCTACCAACTGCGCCACCGTCGCCCAAGTGTTTTGAAATGGAGTAGGGAGAACCAAGTTCTAATACACTGCAACGTAGGACGCTTGAGCTCAAAAGTGCAGACAAAATTCAGTGGCGGGTAAGTTCAACATAGGAAAGTTTATACAAAACTAGTTATAGGCTGTATGTAAAAGAAATGTTACTAATTATTTACCAATATCTTCTATTCTATAAAGTCTTTGCATTCGCACCATGAACTCGCTTCTCTTTAAATTCTTATACATAACATTTAATTTCGAATCCATTTTGTTATATTATTTACAAAAGTAAAAGGAGCTGATATAGGAGCTACAATATACGTTTGGGGGAAAGCAAACTGCTAATTAATTATTTCAGGGTTTATTAATACATTTTTTGGCCAGTATCTTTTGTCTAGTGGGGTACTTTGGCATAGGGCATCCTTGCCCCAGGCCGACAAGTGTCCTTAGCAGCGCCCCCTACAGAAACTCAAGACTGTCTTCCCTCATGTCCATGTCTCTCTGGGCTGGTTGGCTGATAAACAGGGGCTTAAGAAAAGGACATAACTATTGAGAATTTCTGGCGTGAGTTCACGTTGTCTTTTAAGAGAACATAGAGCTGAACTATTTTGACAAATACGTTGGCGCGAGGATGCGCGCTGAGCCGCGATAAACGGCGCTCAGCGTCTGACACAAGGTTTTATTTTTTAGATGTAAAAACTGTCGATGTTGAACCTCATTGGTCCGTGATTATGAGGCCGACTGATGAAAAATAAGAGCGATCTGAAGCACAAGGTGTGGAGATCGTTTGCTCTGTGCAGGCGAGGCTCTACTTCCTCCTCTCTTAAGCGCTTGCTCTCTGCGCGCAGGACCAGTGGGCCGGGGCATTGGAAACACACGATGAAGCTAACAAGGGGCCCGTGTTCATTTTGGATTTAATTTATTAAATAAGCTATAAGGCTTATTGGGCAAAACAATTGATAAGGACTGGTGGTAATGCTTTGGATAAACAAAACTATAATACAAATAAAAAAAAGGTCTGGAGGGAAAAGGGCACTTCAGGTGGCATGGAGCAAAAGGGGCAGGGGCTCCAGCCCCTTTCGCCCCCTCATGCACGTGCCTGCTGTAAAGTATACGCGTAGCCTACTTGTTTTAAGGTAATTTAACATTAAAACTTTTGTCCAATGGTTGAAATTCAGTGATGAATGTGTGATATTGTCTCTTTCCATGCTGTTTACTGCCTTTGGGAGAGTCTGCATTCAGCACGCTGAATGACCGCGGTGCGGTATTCCGGTGGGGCTCATACACTCAAGAAAATGTTCATGCAGAAGTTAATTTTTATGCATTTAATCTGTTATTACTTTATTTAAAAAACTCATATTCTAAATGGTATGCATTAAAAATAGCTTTGAATCTGCGTAATTTAATCAATTCTGAAATGTATTAAAGTAATTAGTTAATACATACTGACTTATTTAAATAATCACAAGTTTATAAAAACAAACAAGATTACTTTTATTTAATATTTATGTGATTTATTTTCGTGAGAAGTTATGTGAAAGTGAAAATGGAGAAACCGGGAAAGTGCGCCTTTTATTCCGCTGGAATGCTTTGCGCTCAGCACTTGTGTGTTGCCCTTGCAGTCGTCCATGTGAAGGTAAGTAAATCCGAGAATATCCTGTGTGTACTTACTCCTAATATGTCCTTAATCGTGCAGTTTTCTCTCAATCAATATTTATATGTATTTATTTATATCTTGGCGTAGTTCGTGATTCTTGTTAAGCAAGTTTAATCTTGGTCGTCCGCGTGCCGGCGCCGTAGCATCGTAGCTAACAAGTTGCTATGGTTTGGCCACTTGATACTGAACCACCATCCACGTACTACTTGGAGACCTCAACTACCAAGTAAGAAGATGACTCAAGTACTAGGCATTAACGACTAGTGATTTTCAGAAGGTCCGACTTATTTATCGAGATACGGTAGTTTAAGTCGAGTGCGACTAGTCGAGTGTTGACGTCTCTCTTACTTTCTAGTTAATTAAGCGCACGTCCAATCCGGTATATTAATGCAATGCGCACAAGTAAGCAGGTTTTGCAGCCCTTGTTTTCTCCAAGTTATATAAATATATGGCTCATTTCATTTTCTAGGTTTTAACAGAATTTTGGGGGGGGGGGGTGAGGTAATTGTGTAACGTTGGTCAATGACGCTTCTTTAATGAACTGCCAAACACTGCATCCTGTCTGTGTTGTCTTTTACAGATAACTGGAATTTATGCGACTACAACTACTGACATCCCGCAATTATTCAGAGAACTGGACAAACAGACCAATGACCTGATAAAAGGTTTTTATATGCCAAAGGTGGGAGCTGCAGGAAGAAGGATCACCACCATAATGCCCAGATGGAAAATTTATGTTTTTTTGTTGTTGTCTAATCTGATAAGCATGTACAGTTGAGCTGTTGGTGCATCTCTTGACACTGACAAGCATGTTTGTTTTCTTTTCAGAATGAAGACATTAACGTGAGGCGTGATTGTGTGCTTCGATGCCTGAATATCTACCTCAATGAAGATCTGGACACAGTGGTTAAAGAATACATGGTAAATATGGCACCCTACTGTCTTTTCTGCAAAAATGTAATTAATTTCTATCCAGACGTGCCTAATAACTTGTAGCGTTCATGAGAATGGGATGGAAATGGGCGGCATGGTGGCACAGTGGTTGGCGCTCGTGCTTCACAGCTAGAAGGTCCGGGTTCGATTCCCACCAAGGCCGGGGCCTTTCTGTGTGGAGTTTGCATGTTCTCCCGTGGTCTGCGTAGGTTTCCTCCGGGTACTCCGGTTTCCCCTACCACTAAAAATATGTACAATAGGCCAGGATGAATGAGAGTGTGTTTGAGAGTGCACATGGGGGACGACGGATGGAAATTAGCCCAAGGCTACAATCCGGTGTGGCTTTTCATTAACTTGCACTGTCCCTACCAAATAAACAATAAAACTAAACTAAACTAAACTAAATGAGGATGCATTGACATGACCACCAGTAGTTCACGATTGAGTCCATTGGGTTGTTTAGTTTAATGAGAATTTCCCACAAGGCCAACGGTGGTAGTGTTGTCACTTTGTAGGAAGTAAATCCACTTAGTTCAGAGGAGCCAGAGGATAAAGTGGGCCGGGTCCTGGCATCTAAATGCCTCCATTATGCCAAGGATGACAGTTTTCACAGACACTTCATAGTTCTTATGAACCAGTGGTTTTTACTTCTGTTCTGTGTTTGTTTTGTGGGGGTATCAATAGGATGAATGTTGTGGACTGTCTGCTTACGAACTCCAGCGCTTTGAGAACACAACGAGAAGAGGCCTTCTTGTCGTCTTTGAAGGTATGGCAAGTACGTGGACATGTTAATTGGAACTGTATCCAATACAAGACGGATCAGTGTTGTTCACCCCTGTCTGTCTCTTTCTCATACTAAACTAATCTCTAGCTTGTCTTTTTTTTTTCTTTTTGTTTTTTTACTAAATTTAAAGGGGAAGTTCAGCATCCCTTGTAGTGGATGAGCAATTGCCACTGTTGTCCATTGATAGAAATAATGGGGTAATTGTTTTTCTCTGTCAATAGGCAGCTGAGGATCTGAGGCAGTCAGTAAAGCCAAAGACGCATGTCAAGAGGTAAGCCCTAAAGCAGTGTATTTGAAAGCATGGACTGTTTTTGCTGTAGGTGCTGAATATTTAGTAGAAGGGGGCGTTTCTGACAAGTAAGGGGTAAACGGAGAGAGAGAGAATGTTAGGATAGGAAAGGTTGGTCCTTTCTCTTCCCTATTGTCCTTCCTCCAACCCTCCTCTTACTCCTGTGTTCTTGTAGGCCAACAGCTCACTTTTTTACAGGTGCAGACAAATTTCAACTTTCAACTTCTCAGTGCTGCCCAGCACTCCCCTGTTAACATCACACGGTCAAGTTTTGTCACTAGGCTTGATGCACACACTCCACTATTTCCTGACTGGAATACTTTATTTCCTGCACCATACTATTGTTTTAAGGGATTTATAAGGTACACATTGAATTGTGTCCTGGCTAAACTTAAAAATCTGACAAGACCCCTTTACGAATTGGAATTGAGTGAGAAGGTTGGATAGGAGTAAACCTTACCCCTATAAGAGCTTACGAGAGAGAGGTGAGTAGAGCTGCTGGAGCGTAGAAAAGAGGGAAAAAGGGGTTGGTGAGGTTTGTCTTTTCCTTCATCCATTTTCCTGTATCAAACGTTTATTAGGCTCTTAAAGCTACAGCTACAAAATCAGTGGATGATTCCTGGTTATGTATTTTTATATATCTGTGTTTATAGTTGGCGTTTTGTAATTTTAATTTTTTTTATGGCAGGTCAAAGGCTTTATTGGTAAAAGAGCAGTTTCTGCACTCTCCCCGGAAATCCCTCCGTCTTAATGAACCACAGAACCTTACCCTCAGTGAAGGATCAGCCCATAAACACGTGGAGAACAAGACTACTAAGAATTTACCTTTGGCCAAGCCACACCACAGAATGTTGACAAAAGTTGGATAGTTTTTGACAGCCCTCCATTGATTTAAACACAGGCGTCTCTTGTTTTTGGTCTCTGCAAGCTATTATCATCCTAGTTTTATTTAAATATGGTTGAACATTGTGCAGATGCGCTTCCCAGAGAGGGTGTTATTTCCCCTTCCCAAAACGTGTCAATCCTTTGGATTGAACTGTGTGTATGTCTGCACAGTCGTCTAAAATTCTTCCAAGGATCAACAAACGTACTTTTGTGTGCTCCAATTGTCTAACTAATGTAACTTTACAGTTGGGTCATAAGCAAAATTCTTCCTGTTAAGGTTATGATTTCAGTTCTCTAACCTAATTAATGAAGAACCAAAGTGCTAGCGCGTAAGTTAGGATTGTAAAGATATGTTTTGACTAGCAGCTTGATCTTAACTTTGTTGTTCAAGCTACAAACACTTAACATTAATGTTACACACTGTTGTAATAGTTTTGAAGGTGACCACTGCCACCGTGTTGGTTAATTTGAGGCCACTTTGCGGCAGAGCTCTGATATAAAACCGGGATAAATCCGTAGCCTACCATAGTGCAGTTTATCCCGATGTGAACTTGTTGTACATATTAGTTCCTTAGAAAATAACTTGGATTCACAATATCATGAATGGACTGTTTTATTCGGATGAACTACTGCAGCAATAAGCCATTTTGATATCAGCATCCAGACGTTAATCTATTTGACATAGCAACAGTAACTTGGGGCAGGGCTTAGCCAAAGGTCAATTGTCAGATTTTTAATTTTTCACATTTTGAGAATAGGCTGTATATTATGTTAACGCAAATGCATCCATAATGACTTTTTTTTTTTTTTCTCAGGCTTTTAGTACGTGATAAAAGGTCTTAAGGTCATTGTTACCATGAACTTGCATCCATCTCATTCTCATGAACGCATATATATACTGTGCCTTAAAGCTCTTCAAATAGAAAGTTTCTGAAATACCTTGATTACCTTTGTTACCATGGCTTCCGTACACCTGTGCCAGTTTCAAAACCAGGAAGGTGGGACGGTTTCATAAAATTTTCCTGCTAACAATGTGAACAACAGTAAAGTAAAGCAATTGCTAGGTTTCAGGTTCTAGAATTTTATGTCACAGGACCCAGTGGGGGGCAAGAGCCAGTTTTTCCTATTAATTGCATTACACTTTCACAAGTGATATCTAAAAAGTAAATGTATGAATTACAAAAATGATTATTATTAGTCCCTGGGTCCATGATCTCTATGTACAAGACAAAAAATTTCCTCTTAAACAAAATAATGTTATCTCCATATAATATTATAGACCTTACAACGCTGTGATGTCACATGCAACCCAGCATATAAATCTTATTCATAAGAAAAATAAACTGCACCAAAACTTAACTCATATCAAAGTGCCGTCCTGTTCTCTGAAGTCGAATCAAGTTTTGGTACTTTATATTTTCTTTACTGTTGTTCACATTGTTAGCAGGACCTAACAAATGTGGACCTTGACTGCTTGCTACCTGGTCTTGAAACTGGCACAGGTGTACGGAAACCATGTCAACGAAGGTAATCAAGGTATTTTAGAAATGATCTATTAGGGATGGTCTGCTTTTGGGTAACACAGCCCATCATTCTGTTCTTTATATTCCAGGACATTGAATCCAGAGAGGCTGAGGCAGACATTGGAGAGAAGACCATGGGCATCTACACAGTCCAAGCAGACGGTCATGGTCCTGATGTTCCAGATTTGCTGATCTCGGTGTTGTGCTGGGAGGTGTGAAAGGTCTCCATAATCTACAGAGTGTCAGCCATGCTTGTGTGATGCTTTATGGACTGATCTACGCACTCAACTTGAGCTATCCAAAAAGCCTGAAGAGTACATTTGAGGTATACCAGAATATCCTGATGGACCTTGACTCAAGCAAGCTTTCACCAAAAGTGCAGACACTGAAACTCAAATTGCTCCAGTAATTTGACAGGCAATAATGCACTTACACAGCCAGTTTCCCATTATTTATTTTTAAAATCTTGTGTGTAAATGATCCCGTAGTTCTTGAAGGGTGCTTCAGGGAAATGCCTGTTTAGTTTTTTTTTTCCTTTTGGTGTCCAAGCATTTAACAGGGGAGGTATGTATTGTGATGTATGAGCATGGCTGTGTAGGTGGGTTCACAGATGGTAGTTTCTACAGTGCTAGCAGGCAGTGTTGTAGTTGCTCAGCTCAAACCGTATGTATCTTTAATTGTTACCAGATTCAATGGGAGCTAGTTATGTGTTAAAAGACATTTGTTCCAAAAAGGTGCTTCAATTCCTGTGAAAGCCTGTCTTACTTCAAGCATTTATTTATTTTCTATTGACGGGAAACTATGGCCAAAATGCCTTCAAAACAAGACTCTAGGTTGCGTTTTGACAATATTTTCTCTTTAACAAAACCATATGGCATCAAATTAGGGTCTGCTTAAATGTAAACTTAAAATTGGTATTGTAAACGTGGGTTGTAAGTATTGTAAACATTCATTCATTTCATTTTCTTCCACTTGTCCGTTGCCGGGTCGTGGGGGCCGCCATTGGAGCCGCCCAAATCACATAGCACCAGCCCCCATGGCTCCTCCTGCAGGTGGTGGGTCCACGGAAGGACGGCCTCACGATTCAAACTGGGCCTGTTGGTCTCTCCTAGGGGGCTACCAGTGTACGCAGACACTGGAGGCAATGTGGGTGAAGTGTCTTGCCCAAGGACACAATGACAATGTGCACCTTCAGGAGGCGGGATTCGAACCCACGACCTTCCGATCTTGAGACGACCCGCTCTACCATCTGCGCCATTGTCGCCCCTAGTATTGTAGGATTATGCATTTCAAATAAATGGGCATTATTACACTAATGAATATAAATCATATAAGGTTTATTTGGTAGGTTTGTATTAAAATTATCAAAAAAAAAAGTGAATGGGAATTTGTCATGTAATAAAATTACATAAATCTTAAAAATTAGGGTTAAATATTTCTGTGAGTGTATCGGCACAAAGTGTCTAAAGCAAAGGGTGGAAATGGCCACGGTTGTGTTCCACAGCGGCGGTGGCAAGTTATGGATTAATATGGTATTTAAGACACTTTTTCAAGTTGGCTACTTGTCTGTTTTATTAAATGTATTTTCAAATAATGTTACCTTTACTTTAGATTTTTTTAATCTGTGTATATTTATATATATAAAAGGAAGGAGAAGTGCTTTGCCAAACACCCTTTGATGTGCCCAATTTAGAATTTGGCACACAAAAAAAGGAATATAATCGATTAAATGTATTACAACAATTAAAAGAAAATTTAAATAAATTAAAACAACAAAATATAGTGACTGCAGCGGGAACCAGAGCATCATTGCATGTCCAAGAAGTTGGAGGATACATGTCCATATTGTCCAGACTCCATAAGAAGAACGTGTCTGTTCTTCTCTAACAGCCTTTAGCTTATCTAATGTGATCTGAAGCTATGTCTGTTGCGTTGCAACCCCAGTCATTCAAACGCAGCACTCTGTGGGCTGTGGCCGCTCTTCTGCGTCCTGTCATTGACTTCCGTGAACTTAGCCCCTCATCATGCTCAAATTTAAATAAAAATATGTCAATCGTTTGTACTGTGAAAATCTTCGTTTGTGCTGTTATCGTTTTTGAGATATTGTTTTATTGGTCAGATCTAAGGTAACCCTGCTCATTATAAAGCTCCAAAACGGGTAAATATGAACCGCTTCCTCTACTTCTGTGCTATGTTGTGCTGTAAAGATTGCCGTTTGTGCTGGTTCCATTTCTAAAGTATTACCAACTTTAGAGCCTTGACGTCATGCTCGTCATGCCATGCTCGTCCTCATCTGAAGCGCGCCAACGTGTCAGGAGTGCACGAGAAACACACACTGCATGCAAAAAGCAATCATTAATCATATATCATTAATATCTCTAAAAAGATAACAGCACAAACGATTGACATTTTTTATTTCAATATGAGCATGATGAGGGGCTAAGTTCACGAAGTCTGAAATTGCCTCCATGTGGCATTTACAACCTCTACCGCAGCCATCCAGGAGAAGCTCCTTGCAGCTTGGAGAAATAAAAATGCTGCTTATCTGTTCATACATCTGATATTACAGCATTTATGTAAATATCCTTAAAGAGTGTCTCTAAGTGGCCAGTTTCATCGATGCAGTCATTGTAGCAGTCAGGCCCGCTGATGCAGACGAATAAATGATAATTGATGACAAACTCACAATCCTCTGATTTTTTTTCATTACATGAAACTAAAAATGCTCATAGCAGACGTTTTGGTAATGTCTTTTTTTATTTAAATTTGAAAAATTATTGAACCAATCATACACGGACCTTTTGTAGGTCATTTCGTTTTTAATTTCAGCTTCAAAATGATTGAACGAATGATACACCGCACTATTGACCAGCGTGTTCTGGAAGCAGGTGCTCTGGACTTGAACACGCCTTCGTGGACTAGAGCAGTTCTTGGGGACTTGCTGCGCGCCAAGCTTTATATGTCCAGTGGTGCGTATACAGCTGTGCGCTCATGGCGCCCGCCTGGTGTGAAACCCTTTATGTTTTGCAAACTTTGTGTCATGAAGTCGTTGTAGGCACATGCCACGGAGGAACATCAGGCCCATGGCGATTAGAGGCTGGCTACCTACAGACTTGACACATTTGTGGCAAACGTCGTGCATGTTTCCTGTTAAGTTAAATAAATACACTCTTCATCATTACGCGTGGACAGCTTATCGTTGTAAGCAGGGCTCGCTGATTGTGCATTGCGTTCTGTGAATGAAAACATGATTAGATGACTGTGGTCCCTGAAGGATGGCAGACAGCGAAAGATTGTCCGCAGCCGAACGCACGGGTCAGTTAAGTTGGGGATAGGCAGAGGCGTAGTTTGCCATAAGGCAAGGCAGGCAGCTGCCTGGGGCCCCCAAGCCAGCAGGGGCCCCCAGAGGGCCAACAGATTTGACAGAAATGACCAAGAGAATGAAGTCACTGCAGCAGCATTTACAAGGTGCAACGACCGTTGTCCGTCGCATACTCCCTGAAAGAGCCCCATGAGCGCCCCTCCCCCACCTGCTTCTCAGAGGAGAAGGAGAGAGAGAGAGAGAGAGAGCAAGACGGCGCAAACCCACGTGTTGGTGTAAACAGAGTAGCTACGCATCTCCTCCAAAATGAAGAGAAGTGATGCCTCTGGCAGCAAGAACGAAAGAAAAGGAGAAAGAAGGAGAGCAAGACAGGAGTGTAATAAGTTACTGTAGTTGTATGTCTCTGAAGTGCCTTCTTTTATTAGCCTTCATTGGCATGCAAATATTATTGTCCCCCCTCCTCGCCCATTGCAGAACACAAAACGGCCACCAGAGGGCCCCCTACTGACATTCCTGCTTGGGGCCCCCTCATACCCTTGCTACGCCACTGGGGATAGGGTTTGCAAGTGTGGGCAGTGCAGCAGTCGCTGGCCGTGTTACTCAGGGTGGCCAGTGACCACGCAGCAGCATCCATCGTACAGGTAACTCTCGGACTGTCTCGCCCATCTGGAACAGCCGCGAGCTGGGCCATTCAGAGCGTGGACCTGGCAGGGAGAGCGGAGTAAGCAAAGCGCAGCTCTGCGAGAGGAGGAGCAAGGAAGCTCGTCAGTCACCGCTTTGCGCATGTCACCTGCGAGTCCCATAATGAACCTCTGTGCATACATAAGTCTCAGAACAATAAACTATTCTAATAAACTGGTACCCCCGTTAAAATTAGCATGTATAATGTGGAAAATTACACGATAAACGGTGTTTCCCAGAAATCTATCGGTACCACGTGTTTATGGGCGTATCGGAATAACCATAAGTGAAGATAGCATGTTTTAAATATAAATACCCGCAAGTCCTCGCCACACAGGAAGTCAGAGGTAGTCAGACTACCATTTCAAAATAAGAGGTTGCCACAGCTGAAAAGCTTCACAAGTGTTTTCTGGTTGCCCAATTATCACATTCCCCCGAGATAATTATCACGTTCCCCCGAGATAATTATCACGTTCCCCCGACATAATTTGTGGTGTAAAAAAAAAAAAAAAAAAAAAATTAAAAAAAATATTTTTTATATTTCTTAAAAAAAATATTTTTTTTTTCCAAAAAATTTTTTACCCCGAGATAATTATCACGTTCCCCCGAGATAATTATCACATTCCCCCGAGATAATTATCACATTCCCCGAGATAATTATCACATTCCCCCGACATAATTATCACATTCCCCCGAGATAATTATCACATTCCCCCGAGATAATTATCACGTTCCCCGAGATAATTATCACGTTCCCCCGACATAAGTTGTGGTGTAAAAAAAAAATTAAAAAAAATTAAAAAATATATTTTTATATTTCTTAAAAAAAATATTTTTTTTTACAAAAATTTTTTACCCCGAGATAATTATCACGTTCCCCCGAGATAATTATCACATTCCCCGAGATAATTATCACGTTCCCCCGACATAATTTTGGTGTAAAAAAAAAAAAAAAAAAAATTAAAAATTTTTTTTTTTTATATTTCTTAAAAAAAAAATTTTTTTTTTTCCAAAAAATGTTTACCCCAAGATAATTATCACGTTCCCCCGAGATAATTATCACGTTCCCCCGAGATAATTATCACGTTCCCCCGAATAATTATCACGTTCCCCCGACATAATTTGTGGTGTAAAAAAAAAATAAAAAAAAATTAAAAAATATATTTTTATATTTCTTAAAAAAAATATTTTTTTTTTCCAAAAATTTTTTACCCCGAGATAATTATCACGTTCCCCCGAGATAATTATCACATTCCCCCGAGATAATTATCACGTTCCCCCGACATAATTTTTGGTGTAAAAAAAAAAAAAAAAAAAATTAAAATTTTTTTTTTTTATATTTCTTAAAAAAAAAAATTTTTTTTCCAAAAAATGTTTACCCCAAGATAATTATCACGTTCCCCCGAGATAATTATCACGTTCCCCCGAGATAATTATCACATTCCCCCGAGATAATTATCACATTCCCCCGACATAATTATCACATTCCCCCGAGATAATTATCACGTTCCCCCGAGATAATTATCACGTTCCCCCGAGATAATTATCACGTTCCCCCGACATAATTTGTGGTGTAAAAAAAAAAAAAAAAAAAAATAAAAAATATATTTTTTATATTTCTTAAAAAAAATATTTTTTTTTTCCAAAATTTTTTTACCCCGAGATAATTATCACGTTCCCCCGAGATAATTATCACGTTCCCCCGAGATAATTTGTAGTGTAAAAAAAAAAAAAAAAAAAATTTATACATTTTATATTTCTTCAAAAAAAAAATTTTTTTTCATCTCAAATTTTTTTTTGTCTGATGTCACTTCCAGGGCTCCGTACTCTTCAGCTTTGTGCTTATGCTGTCAGACATTGGCGCTAGTGGCAGAAAGGGCATGTCGTTTTATATAGTACCAAGGCTCCGAGAGGTATTATTGTGCTGCGGGCCAGGAGCTTGGGCGGGAGGTAAGGACAGTGCTTCCTGGTTTTGTAGAGAAGACTTGTAGACAAACTGGCAAACTGGCTGCACAACTCGACTTGTTTGATCGTTTCATCATTGTCGTTTTTGCTCCAGCACACTCATTTGACCCATCTTTCGATGCCGCTGGGGAAATCCGTGAAGAGTATTCACGGATTTCCGTGCCCGGGTAACCCATCTCCAGATGTCAAACCAGGCTGGAGGATTGACCTATTGTGCATGTTTTTGGTTGATGGAGGAAACCCAAGCACCCAGAGGAAACCCATCCAGACACGGGGAGAGAAACATGCAAACTCAACAGAGAAAATCCCGCACGATCCCGGAATCGAACCAGGTACACTCAGAGTCCGAGCATACTCACAGCTTTGGTCCCACACCCAAACTCTAAACTTAACCCGATCATTGTTCCCATTTTACTATTCCACTGATGAGTCCAACTGCAATCTTAACCCTAATCCCTGACCTTAATTCCAAGGAGAAAACTGCGATGGTCCACAAAGCTACCTGGTAGCCCCTTTAACTTGCATTTTGTCAAGTGATTATTTGTCTAAAAAAAGACACTTTGTGTGTTATTAAAACTGCTTTCATTCCCTCAGTAACTATACAAATTGGCCGCGCAGATTCTCTAACTGCTTCAATCAAACTAGATTAGGACGTTGAGCCAGGAGACAGAACCCTGACGCTTAATTGAAGTTTTGTTAATGCAGTAGAAATTCGAAAATGTTATGACTGCAGGCACTAAAGAAGGAGCCTTTTTCCTGTGAAGCTTCCTGTGAACCAATTATAGGCATTTTCCAGTGTCTTTACTTGAGCGAAGAAGCACATCTGAGGTGACCTTGGTTGTCCCAGTGCGGTGGTCTGTCTGGCTCCCCAGTGAGATTGTATGTATTCTATAATTAATAATTCATCAGCGGGTGGGAGCGGATAGCAGACTGGTGAAGGGACTGACACCATAGTAGTTTGGGGGCAAGTCTGTTCACTGAACCCTAATGAGCTGTTTGCACTGGAGAGAAACACTACAAAGACATGAAACAGCTACATATATATACCCACTTAACTGTGATGAGTAACTTTGGAAAACAAGTCGTTTTTTTAAATAAGGAAAATAGAAAGTGACAGGTATAGCAACAGGGAGAGTAAGTTTAGCAATAGTTGTTCAGCAGTAGTGGTGGCAATGAGGGCAGTTGTTGGATTTGTAAAGGCATAAGCGGCCTTCAGCTAGTAGTAATGGTTTTTGTTTTGTTCTACACATGCAATACAGAGAAAGCTTTGCGATTGCTCACGCGCAGTGATGGCTTCCGGCAGACGACAGGCAGAGAACTGAAGACAGCACTCTTACTCTTTTGAGCACCACAGAGAAATAGGCATACCTGCCTGTTTTTACAATACAGAATTTCCCATGCTCCTTACATATGTTTGGCAGGTGTAATTTTCTCTGCCATTTGTGAAACTGCGTACTCTGAGCTCCCCTGTGGACTGAGGAATAAGGCGTCAACAGCACCTTGCACGACAAGGCGGCATGTGCACGACAACCACCATTACCACGAAGCCTGTACCGACTGGCAGCAGCATCCTCGCCTCTGTGTATTTTTGACATTAATATTCATTTCCGTGGCTTTGTTTTAACGAAGCAGGCATCAGGCGAGGCGTGGGGGTGCCCTGGGAGCTCTGCGTTTAGCATCAATGGAGATCCAGTCAAACAAGCAAACAGAGAGGCAGGGAGTTGGTCGTCTCCTTCCCCTGGGTTACATATTAATGAGACGATGGCACAGCGCAGGCAATTACAGCCACTCTTAGACAGATGCCTTTGGTCCTGGACAACCTCCCACTGAAGACCCCCCCAAACCCCAACCTTCCCTTATATAAGCACAGATACATCCACCGTGTGTCCATGGTAAAAATCCATAAAAGAATATGTGAGTCTTTGGAACAAAAATCAGAAATACTATGGATAATGGTGACAAAATGCAAAATGACTTAAAACATGGATTGGTGTATGGTTGAGGTTAAGAGCTACTTGTCAAAAGTAGAAATTCGGTAAACATGAGACACTCTAAGCATGGTCTGGCCATCTTGTGCACAATTCGACAGGAAATGCTTGTATATGAGGAGTGTTGTCACGATACAGAAAAATTCATACTCGATTCTCGATACCGATTTGGATACGACAAGGGTGAATGCCCTTTTAAATATATTTACTATATTTGCTGTTGGAAACTCTTCTCTCTTTTTCCATCTGCAGCATAATAAACCATATATTAGTTCATTTGGTTTTACAATGTTCTTGAGAATTTATTGTAATAAACGGGCTTATGGGCTTAGGATTTGGCCCATGGTCATCATGTTAAACACTGTCTGTGTCTGTCATGAACAGTGAACAGTCATTGCTGTCATTTAAGAGCATAACAGTGTGTTTCTTCAAAGTGTAGCAAGACGAGTGGTGATGGTATATTTTAGCAGGATTCAAATGAAATAAGACTAAAGACAACGCCATCGGAGACAAGGCTCCGGACCTCTAGAAAGGCTCGTAGGTTCGTTCATTGATAGAGGACAGAAAATGTTCCAAAAGTATACAGGATATTAATTTATCACATTTGTTTCCTTTAAAATCTTTTGTTCACATTTCCATTCGATCTTGGACATCGTTCAGTCCATAGTTTATCGTATACAGAATTCCTTTAAAAGAAAAGTCCTTCCAAACGGACACTAATAAAACAAGGAGACCAAGGGGAAAAACAAGGCAGCAGGAGAACACAAGCAGCAGAGGCATGACCCAACCCCTCGACCTATAAATTAAAGATAATGTTAGACTGTAACATAAAAAGAAAGAAAATGACCGTAACGCTAGCTGGCTCATACCATCGCATGCCCGCACGAGCTACTCGGCCATCCCGGTGCTTCGATAGTGCTCACACGGCACCCCAGCAGACCCGGAATGCCAACCGAGCAGAGCTTTGGACGCCATGTGATGGTGCGCTATGAAGCCCTCAACCATCCGCGACACTACAGAAGAGCTCGTATTAGCGGCCATACAAAGTACGAAGATAAATGAACGGCAAATAGCTGCAATATCTACCTGACAGAAGACGTAAACACACCTTGGGCGCACCCCAGCCCAGTGCGAACACAAGGCGGAAGTACGGAGAATAGCAGAGGACGAATGAACGAAGGGGAGGGGCTTTTATAGGATTTTAAGGGGTCGAGCGCCATCTGCTGATGTTCTGATGCTATATACTAATAATGAATATTAAATTAATAAGATCTACTAGCCTATTTTTAACAATAAAATTGGTAATGCCACAAAAGCACCAAACAATGTTAAAACTTGGCCTTTGAAATTCCTCAGAATATATGAATGAGTCAAGTACAGATAGGAAACATGTAACTATACAGTTCGCATTGGTATCATTTCATTTTGTTGAGAATCTTTAGGAGGAAAAAACTGCTTAATATTCAATGCTAACTGATACATGTAAATTAATAGACTATGTTAACGCCATATGAATGAATGGGCCGCTAAGCTAACAAGCTAATTCTTTCTTTCAAAACGCCTGTTCCTTTCCACCTGGTCAAGCACCAGTAATCAGATCCTATATTTACACAATGAATGTATTTGGTTTTAGAATTGTATTCAGGGTTTACTTGCAAGTTTTGGGTTGCTCCTGTCCCTCCTCCTCTTGCTCTCTCTTGCAGCGCAGCAGCAAGCGAGAGCAGGAGGAGGAGGAGCGACTGCATGCTGGGGGAAAGAATGAATCTGGCTTCGATACTACTTTTAATATCGATTTAGTATCGAGGAATCAATGTTTTTGACAACCCTGATGAGGAGGCAACAAATGTTTGGGAATGGAAAGAAAAATGTGGAGATGAATGAATCAATATTGAAATATTGAAATACTGAAATCTGAAATTGGTGGCTATGACTCTACCCGCATGTAAGGAAAGGTTCATCCCTAGATCTTGAGCTAGATTTGGATAGGACTTCCTAGCCTGAGGTTTTCATCTTTTATGCATGTTCTAGGTTGAAAGGTCCCTCCGTGGCTCAGTCAACATGCCACCAATAGTGCTTACCATTTCTCTGTTATTGTTTCTCACCTGTCTGAGTAGGATTTCTCTTAACACCAGAAGAGAATACTTCTGGAAAAGTGTAAAACACTTCAGTATTCTACTGCTCCCAACTGGTTGCTCCAAAAGTATCACTCACATCGTCATTGTTAGTGTTTAGAAATAGTGATTATATAATAGCGAGAGTAGCAAGAAAGAGCAATTAAATGCACACATTTATATTGGATTATTTGGAACAGTGCGTCGTGGGTGTATAACGCCATTTTAGCCTTTACAGCATAAAATAAAATAATTCATTTTCAAAACTAAATGTCTCTACGGTGTACACCCAGACACAAAGAGAAGTAGCCGACCCACTGTGATGTGGCATCTCTCTAGTCTCAATTATATTTCATCAAAGGCCTCTCAACAAACAATGGAAGAGAGCAGCTGCTGCTCTTCGACTAAACTCCCTCAATTCAGCTATGATCTTTACACAAAAGCTTTACCTTCCCTGTATGCTTAAGCACAAAGATGCCAATTTACGCATGTTCTCAGCCACTCATACAATATACAGTCTGAATTTCTGGAAAGGAAAACAGAAAAGAAATAGTCCAACGGTATAATAGGGAGCTGAAAAAGAGACACTGAACATAATTGCAACAATCATACCTTGTTCATCCATCTCAAATTAAAGTTGCATAACAAGGAAATCATAGTAGGTTCTGCAAGTAAAATATAAACAAAACATGTTTTGAAATAAAATGTACATCATCAGGCAGTATTTATAGTCTCAGAATAAAATTGGCAATGCTTTCTAATTTTTCAAAGCTGCTTCATAATAAAATGGACCCCTGGGCTTACAATACAAAACAAAATAGAAAACAAAACTCTCGTGTTCTAAAGTAAAAGAACACATGCAAAAATAGCAGTGACATTGTGAAATCCCTATAGTATCCATTTATTATCCAATCATTCCCCAAGATTTCATATTAAAGTACCCGCTTATGAAAATACTTGGCTTTGCAAGCAACACAAAGTCGAACCCTAAACTAAACCAGATCTAAAGAGGACTAAACTGACGGTCGGTCAAGGTCAAGCTTATATATAAAGTGTATTTAAAACAACCATAGCTGCCCAAAGTGCTGTACACAGGCAATACAAAGTGCAAACTGGATGTGACATGAACAAGACACAACTAGATGTGTCTGATTAAGATAGGTCGAAACAGAAATGCAAAAGACCCTGAGTACCAGAGGTGTGTTGCACAATTGATAACCATATACCGTATTTTTTATTATTTTCTTATCATCGAGAAGGATTGTTCAAGTTGTCATTTGTACTGTTGTTGTCATGGCCCTGCTGTGATGGGGCCTTGTGTTTCCACTCCCCTCTCCCCGTGTGTGTGTGTGTGTGTGTGTGGGCGGAGAGTAACTGGGAGGAGCTGCAGCTGATGGCGCACACCTGGCGTCGATCACCTCGTCCGGCAAAGAAAAGCCCTGTGCTCCAGCCAGTCTGCGCCAGATTGTTAGTCTACCAGACGGTGAATCTTGGCTCCTGAAGAATATTTTGATTTTCAACTAGACCTTACCTTGAATAATCCTTGTTCCTGTTTTTCAGCTCCTTGCTTTGTACCTGGCCTGCTCCGCTCCACTCCTTCGTTTCTGGAATAATTTTTGTGTTGGACAATAAATCGCACTAACTTTGCCACAGTCTTGTGTCACTTTTTGGGTCATAACCTTTGAGCCGTGACAGAACAATCTGGCCAATGGACCCAAAAGACCTTGACTCCATCAAACATGCACTGGGTTCCCAGGGAGCCTTGGTTGGCCAACATGATAAGATTCTCCGAGAGATCACACAGAAGCTGACGGAGTTGACGACTAATGTGGCCCACCTTGGTAGCCAGGTGGACCGGCTCTCCACTCAACTTGCAGCTGCTGCTCCTGCGCCACAACCACCAGCCCCTACTCCCTCCGGGAATCAGCTGCTTCAGATCACCAACCGAGAGCCTCACATTCCTACGCCTGAACGCTACGCCGGGGACCTGGGTGCTTGTGGACGTTTTCTTCTCCAGTGCTCCCTGGTGTTTGACCTCCAGCCTTCCGCCTACTCTACAGATAAGTCCCGTATTGCTTTTGTTTTAAGCCTACTGACGGGTAAGGCCTCCCAGTGGGCCACTGCGTGTTGGGAGAGCCAGTCTGAAATTTTCCAGACTTTTGCTGATTTTGCCAAGGAGATGAAGAAAATTTTTGATCATCCTTTAAAGGGGAAGGAAGCAGCCAAGCGTTTACTACTGCTAAGTCAAGGCCCCTCATCTGTAGCCCAGTATGCTGTTGATTTTAAGATACTGGCCGCTGAGAGTGGTTGGGATGATACAGCCCTTCAAGCAGCTTTTACAAGAGGCTTAACTGATATTGTCAAAGATGAGCTAGCTGTCCGAGATGAAACAAACTGTCTCGAGGAACTCATCTCTCTTGCCATTCGCCTTGACAATAGGCTGAGGGAGAGACGCCGTGAGAAGTACTCCCGCCAGTCAACCCCACGGGTTCTAAGCTCTTCCCACTTAGCCTCATCATTGCCAACTGCCTCAACCAGTTCTCCTGTTTTTTCCAGCCCTCCAGATCCTATGCCTGCAGAAGAACCCATGCAATTGGTAGGCCAATATCTCAGCCGCTGAACGCCACCGCCGCCTAAAGTCCGGCTTGTGCATGTATTGTGGTCTGGAGGGCACTTAATCAGCTCTTGTCCCCGACGACCAAAAGAAGGGGCTCATCAGTGAGTGGAGAGGCCCTGGTGAGCCGTACATCCTCTCCCCAATCTCCTTGTTCCGATCGGCTCCAACTCCAGGCCTCCATTGTCTGGAACTGTAAGTCCATTCCTTTGTTTACCCTAGTCGATTCTGGGGCCGATGACAATTTTATTGATTCTGCCTTAGTCCATCAAGCTAAGATCCCCACGGAGCCCTTGGACCCGCCTAGGGACGTTAATGCCCTAAATGGAGAGCCGTTAGCCAAGATTACTCACCGTACCATCCCTATCACCCTGGTGCTTCAGGGAACTAATCACAGGGAACATATCCGATTGCTAGTCATTTCGTCCCCTCTTGCTCCTTTAGTCCTGGGCCTTCCATGGCTTAAATGCCATAATCCCCACATTGATTGGTCAGCGAACAAGATTGCGAGCTGGAGTGTATTTTGTCACACAAACTGCCTTAAATCTGCCGTCCCTCCAGAGAACTCCACTGTGCCACCTCCTAGCCCCCTGATCTGACTTTGGTTCCCAGGGAGTACCATGATCTGGCAGAGGTATTTAGTAAACAGAGAGCGCTGTCCCTTCCCCCACATCGCCCTTATGATTGCGCCATTGACCTCCTTCCCGGAGCCCCTCTGCCATCTTCTCGCTTGTATAAAGTATCACGTCCTGAGAGAGAAGCTTTGGAACTTTATATCAAGAATTCATTAGCAGCAGGCTTGATTCGTGCCTCCTCTTCCCCTGTGGCAGCAGGATTTTTCTTTGTCGACAAGAGGGACAAGACCTTGCGCCCCTGCATTGATTATCGTGGGCTTAACGATATAACTATTAAAAACAAGTATCCTCTGCCTCTGATAGACTCTGCTTTTGAGCCCCTACACACAGCAACCATTTTCACCAAGTTGGATCTACGTAATGCTTACCACCTGGTCCGCATCCGTCAGGGGGATGAATGGAAAACTGCCTTTAACACCCCTTTAGGCCATTTTGAGTATCTCGTTATGCCTTTTGGTCTCACTAATGCTCCAGCCGTTTTTCAGACACTTGTCAACGACGTTCTCAGAGACATGCTAAACAAGTTTGTTTTTGTGTATGTGGATGACATACTTATTTTTTCCAATGGCCTTTCCGAACACATCCAACATGTCCATCTTGTGTTACAGCGCCTCCTTGATAACAAGCTTTTTGTTAAAGCGGAGAAGTGTCAATTTCATGCTCCTTCCGTTAACTTTTTGGGTTTTGTGATTGAGCAGGGACAAATGAAGGCAGATCCGGAGAAGGTGACAGCAGTGGAGAAGTGGCCCATCCCAGAGACGCGCAAACAATTACAGCGATTCCTAGGTTTTGCTAACTTCTACCGGCGCTTCATCAAGGATTACAGCAGGAAAGCTGCACCTTTAACCCAACTCACTTCCACCACCCTTCCTTTTAAGTGGTCTCCAGAGGCGGACACTGCTTTCTCCACTCTCAAGAAGCTCTTTATCTCGGCACCTGTTCTTTCTCATCCAGATCCCTCTCTGCAGTTCACTGTGGAGGTCGATGCCTCTGACACAGGAGTTGGAGCTGTCCTGTCTCAAAGATCTCCAAGGGACCACAGACTACACCCATGTGCATTTTTCTCTCGTCGGCTGTCACCTGCAGAGAGAAATTATGACATCGGCAACAGAGAACTGCTGGCTGTGGTGCTCGCTCTCCAGGAATGGAGACACTGGCTGGAAGGAGCTGAGCATTCCTTTATCATCTGGACGGATCATAAGAATCTTTCGTACCTCCGCTCTGCTAAGAGACTAAATTCCCGTCAAGCTAGATGGGCACTGTTCCTTGGGAGGTTTAATTTTACTTTAACCTATCGCCCGGGCTCTCGTAACGTCAAGCCGGATGCCTTGTCTCGTCAGATGTCCTCTGAGCTTCTAATTCAGCCTGAACTTATTTTGCCAGATTCCTGCCTTGTGGATGTGCCAGAGCTGCCAAAGACGCCGTGTTTAGTTGGAGCTGTACTCTGGGAAATTGAAAGGATAGTCAGGGATGCTCAACACGCGCAACCTGATCCAGGTAACGGACCGCAAGATTGTTTGTTCGTTCCTGAATCCGCTCGCTCTAAGGTCTTGCAGTGGGCACACTCCTCAAAACTTACCTGCCATCCGGGAGTTTCTAGGACTCTAGCGTTCCTCAAGCAGCGATTCTGGTGGCCATCCATGAGTAGGGATACACGTGCCTTTGTGTCCTCTTGCTCTGTTTGTGCCCGTAGCAAATCCAGCCATCAGTCACCAGCTGGACTCCTCCACCCTCTCCCCATTCCTAGCCGGCCCTGGTCACACATCGCCGTTGATTTTGTCACCGGACTGCCTCCTTCTGCAGGTAACACTACCATACTCACCATTGTAGACCGTTTTTCTAAAGCGGTGCATTACTTGCCACTGCCTAAATTGCCCACGGCTACGGAGACTGCCGGTCTACTTGTACAACATGTGTTCCGGCTTCATGGGATTCCTTGTGACATAGTCTCTGACAGAGGGCCTCAATTCACATCCCAAGTCTGGAGAGCCTTTTGCCAGTCGTTTGGAACGTCTGTGAGTCTCTCTTCAGGTTATCACCCTCAGTCTAATGGCCAGACGGAGAGAGCCAATCAAAACCTGGAATCTGCTCTGCGCTGTGTCACGTCCCGGCATCCCTCATCCTGGAGTTCGCACCTTCCCTGGATTGAATATGCTCACAATACCCTCACATCATCGGCCACAGGTATGTCACCCTTTATGGTTTCTCTGGGTTACCAGCCTCCACTATTCCCAGAACAAGAACAGGAGGTTGCTGTTCCATCAGTGCAAGCCCATCTACGACGTTGCCGCAGCATCTGGAGGGCTGCGCGGGCTGCTCTTTTAAGGACTGAAACACTAAATCGTAAGATGGCCGACAGACATCGGAGACAGGGCCCTACATACCTACCAGGACAGAAAGTGTGGTTATCGTCTCGTGACCTTCCTCTTCAGGTAGATTCTCGCAAATTGGCTCCTAGATACATAGGTCCATTTGTCATTGACAGAATCATCAACCCGTCCGTGGTCCGCCTGAAGCTGCCGCCGTCTTTACGTGTCCATCCGTCCTTCCACGTATCCTTGCTCAAGCCGGTTACGACCAGTCCTCTGTGCCCTCCGGCCGATCCCCCTCCTCCCGCCCGGCTGGTGGATGGCCTCCCGGCTTTCACGGTGCGGCGTGTTCTGGATGTGCGCCGCCGTGGTAGGGGTTTCCAGTACCTCGTTGACTGGGAGGGTTATGGTCCGGAGGAGCGGTCCTGGATCCCGCGTCGCAACATTTTGGATGCCTCTCTGCTCCGGGATTTCTATAGGGCCTTTCCGGACAAGCCTGGTAGGGCGTCGGGAGTCGCCCGTTAAGGGGAGGGGTACTGTCATGGCCCTGCTGTGATGGGGCCTTGTGTTTCCACTCCCCTCTGTGTTATTGAGCAAATGAGAATTTCAGTCTTTGACAAAGCCCTTTGTTCAATAATCAAATTAAATTGTTATTTATCATATTGGGTCATGCTGTATGGTTTCTGTAGTACAGCCATAACTTTGGCACTGTAGGTTTTGCATATCAGTATGACCCACAACAGGGGTTATTCATCCCTCTTAATGTGAAAGCATGATTGTCAATCTAGCGCAATGTCTTGAGTTCATGTCCCCAGGTCGAGCGCTGATGGTAAATACATTTCTACAGTGTAAGAAATTCAGACTCCTGCATATTTTCATCAATATTATTCATCTGCCATTGTGAATGTCCAGCACACGAAACAACCCAGTAAATATCATGAGTTGAAGAACCCGCCTCTGAAGCTGAAAGCCCGCATGACCCACAGTGCAGTTCGAGAACTCCTGGTCTAAATTATACTTTTATAGATGGCATTTGCTGACATTCAATCCAGATACATTAGTGTGCATGTCACTCTGACCTAATCAAGCAGCACATTTACAAAAACAAAAGAGGACAAACGCACTCCCGCATCAGTGCACGCTTAACTCTGCTTGAGTAAAATGTATTCAGCAGGATGTCAGGTGCATATATTTCATCGAGCTCTCACAACAGTGCCACGAATAAAGTGGCACACAAAAAGCTTGTCACCAAACAAAGTATGTCCTCAGACCTTGACATCACCCGTGGGTTTGCCGATAAAAGCCGACAAAATCTGCACTAGCCTGCCAGCTAAAACGGTGCACACAGACAATAGATGGTCCATTTGGGCATGGAGGAGGCAGACAGACACCAATAGGCGCCTGGGGACCTTGATATGTGCTTGATAATTCCGGGTGAAACAGGGCCAGTAGTGCGACACATAGGCCTGATATGACTCCGGGGAGGAGGCACGCAGGGGGAGTGGCATGACTGGAATTAATGCGCCGTGATTGAAGCGTTTGCCAAGGTTACGCCACACAGAATCAAAACAGCGAATGTCACTGGAAGCAACGTTTTTACCCCGACACTGTATCCTTGGTCACAGCTCGTACCAAGGAGATGCTAATGATAGATTTTATTTTATTTTTCCCTCCCCTGTGTCTGCCTTTGAAAAGCTTCTCCCTCGAGGAAAATCTCACTAACAGAACCATCACAGACTTGCATTACAAAGGAAATAGGGAGTTGCATTGCTGTAGTTTTCATATACGGGAAGCTGATGAGACATAAAAGTACATAAAGTGTGCAACAGGAATCTCGTAGACACCTTAAGTAGCCACGGCCAACACCAAGTTTATGTGTTGCCTTTAGGAACAGTGATGCTGTGCTTTTGACAGTCATACCAGGTCTAGATGACTACTTTGACATTTTTGGCCAAGAGTGGACATATTGTGTAAAATATGAAATGATGTCTGTTTAAAAAAGACCCTAAGAAAATGGGAGAAGGGGCTGGTCATGATTTTGAATTGGCCTGGATTGGTAATAGTGGAAATGACACTTCAGAAACAGGCTTTCACTTTCATCAAATAGCATCAAAGAAAACTCATGGCACTTAACCTCCTAACCCCACCGGAACCGAGCACATTTTCTCCAGTTTGGCATTACCCAAATCGAAAAAGTTCTTGAAAAAAGTGGATGGAAACGAGGATGGAGACTCAACAAAAAAGTGGCAAAAATGTGACGAAAACGCAATAAAAAAAAGGTTCAATAAAGCAACAAAAGAGCAAAGGGCGAAAATGACATGAAAAAGCAGGTGAAAAAAAGTGATGACAACACGGCAACAACGCAAAGAAGAAGATCAGTTAGATCATTTTGTAGGTCTTAGCTTTCAAACCAGACGTTGCACTGGCCTAAAGGCTGTGCAGCTCCAGTCAAGAAGATTTTAGCTTTGAGAAATGCCGACCTGGAGAAAATACTGGCGGTGGAAACTCAAACTCTGAAGGACATACTGTACTTGGCATTGCTTATGGATGGTGGGCTTTAAAACAGTTTTGTGTTCCCTCTGTGATGCAATAAAATCCAAGGAAACGCAGACTGGAGCGCTTTTGCTGTAGAAGAACAAACAACACAATGACGCAAAAAACATTATTGCAGGTAGAGCAACATATATAATGACTAAAATCTCAACAACAAAACAGAATCTATCTTGCATAACATGTCTCCTCTAAAGTGTTGGAATTGATTCATCACTGTTGAATAGGATGCCGAACAGCTTGTCGTCAATACAAAGTGTACAAAAAGGATTGTTAGCTCAACAGTAAGCTTCAGGAGAATCAATTAATAAAAAAAGACTCCCTGTTCTAAGCAATGATATTCTCAATGTCAGCGTCACAATGCCCTGGTCACTATTGTCAGTGATATACTAAGAGAAGTAGAAAAAAGGAAAAGTAGATTTAGACTTTTGAGCGGAGAGACAGACATCTGGCGAAAGCATCTAATTGGCATTATAAGTTGACCTTCATAAGGTTGTTGCTGGATTACATCAGAGGACGACGGGAAGCTCTCCTGTGATTGGCCGTTGTGTTGTCGGACGAAAAAAGACAAAGACCCAAATCTAATGACACACACTCAGAGGAATTGGAGTGGGTTTCGTCAATGGGTTCAGCGACAATGAACAGGGGCTGTGTTTGAGTGGGGAGTTTGACAAAGTATTCAACAAGTAAACTAGCTCAAGTGGCACACCTGAGTGGAGTATTTACATAGTGGAGGCAGCTGCTCGACGCCGACCTTTGAAAATGGACAATTCGTCATCGGCTGCCTGGCAATACAACAGCCAATCAGAGCAAAGGGGAAAAAAATGCCTCCAGGTTAGTTCTGGTGAGCTGTGATACCAACGATTTCTATTCTGTCGCAAGTCCATGTACCTTGGGCGGAGTGGTGGCATTGTGGTCACTCACCTCGCGTCACGAGTTCAATACCCCGACTGTGAGCGACCTCTCGGAGTGGACATTGCACGCATGGTTCGTTTACTCAACATATTATATGAGATTGGGATCCTCATGTGCTTCACTACAGTTGTTTACTTGATTGATTGATTACAAATTTCCTCTGAACTGAGCAGTATCTGTTGGATGTATCGCAGTGACCGTAACTTGAGCACTGAAATGATGTAACTGTGGTGTAAGAAATGTGTGAAAACACTGAGCAGCACTTCCTGGGAATTCATGGCGTTATAGTGTAAGCAAACATTTTCAACGCACTAACTTAACCTATTTTGCATGTGTGTTGGTTGATTGGTGAAATTGGAGCACTCGGATGAAACCCACCCACAATCAAAACGTTGTTGAAATGTTGTTAAAAGGTTAATACTGTTTGAAAAGCATGATATTAGACCTATAATCTTAAGAATATACTATAACTAATAGTAATTATATGAGGCTGTGCACAGTGCTAACAGTTGGAGGCATCATGCCAAAAAAACATAAAAGGGCATTCCTTCTTCTCATGCGATCCCTGTGAACTCCCTCTTCTCAGATTTGGCCACGGATCCAACGCGGTGCGCAATTTCCACTTTAGGTGCGCGCTGGAGTTTATCCCTGAACAGTCCATATAAAGCAATTTGAACACGTAAACCGTTACCCTTCTCAACTCTTGAATCAAGCCAGCAATTCGGATGTTAAATATGCAACTATGATTTTTCAAACGATCAACTTCATATTTTTAGAACTGCGTTCGCTTTATGCAAACCGTTACTCTGGTTTTCCATGCGATTGAGTGATTCCTCAATCGCAGCAACTTTATTAGAACACTCAGTCACATCGCTTTCAACTGCATCAGCTTACTGCTGAAGTTTATGCAGTTAATTTTTCCTCTTATTATGGTTCGGATCAACACACATACTGTAGTCCCACCAAGTTAATACTTTTGCCTGTCACATCAATCATAGGCACCTGTTTGGCCCGTGTGCCCTAGGCTTCCAAAAACCTTCCAAAATGTTTATATATTCCAGGCAAAATTCCTGGAAAAGACTTGTGGCAACTTGATAATATTTGAACTATTATTTGGATCACCAGTTAAACTATTTGTGGAAAAGCAAGGGTTAACATTAGCTACTTATACGTCGCCATGGTTATACGTTCACCCCTTCTCCTCACTTTCACCACCTCCTCATATTCTGTATGTGAACCCGGCGCACAGCCTGTGGTGTTTCCTCTCTCTTCTCCCACACAGCTCACATAGTGTATATTATTGTTTATCCAACTCAAATGGAGCATGCCATTGTCAGCCGCTGTCAGTGTCAACGCCTATACTGCTTTTACGGTTTCATCTTCACACAGGTATAGCGCTCCGACTTTGATCCCGTTAACAGCTTTCTGTACTCTGCAAATGGTGTGATAAATAGCACAAATGCTGACTTTGTATATCGATATGTTCATGTGGAGATCAATGCAATAAAAGGAAGACGGAAGTATCTACATTCCCTTATTGATCAAGATGCAGCATACATCACATACAGTATAAAGTACAGTGAAGGTTCTAAAAATATAATATAATAAAATATATCTGCATGGTCTGGGTTCATGTGTTAGATATGTTGTATGTGTAAATAAAATGGCTTTTACCTATTTTGTTCATATATCATTTCTTAAATGCCCTAAAACTAATCTTTGGTTAAACAATGAATGATTGAGAGTGTAAAGTTCAAATTGTTATTTGGGATCCAAACACATTCCGCCTAACTTTACAACGCAACATTTCAATTATTTAAACAAGGATGAGATTATAAGCAAGTTTCACAACTTTCAGGCAGCAACATTGTCACGGTAATGTAAAAAAAAAACATCGACAACCGTGTGCTGGCATCGCCCTATATGTGTCTTTTGTTTGTTTAGTTACGGCAAAATATGAAAATATGATCCTGACGGCACTGCTCAACTTATGATGGACTATTTATTCACTGTGAATAAATGGACCTATATGTTTATCAAGACTTGGATTCAACCCTGAGTGGATTCTTTGTTGTGAAAATGTAAAACATAAGAATATAAGTTATCCAAAAATGTGTGGCATTTACCTGATTATTTTTTTTACTAAAAACTCTTACAGTTACATGGCATACTGAGAGTATATATACTGCTGAAACGTAAGCCCACTAACCTGTGGCTAACTGTTGTGCCTTTGGGCAAGTTACTGCTTGTTTGTATGAATATGCCATTGAATGAATAATAATAAAGCACTTTTGAATATCTTTAAATGGGCACCATTTACACTAATGTATATCTTCAGTGTGTTAGCTCTGCCCCCTAGCAACAGCTTCCAGTTCGCACAAACTTGCCATATAATGGATTGTTCTATCTTTCCTCCATCCAAGGGCATGCATGCACAGGTCAGTGAATCAAATTACCCATATTGTAAATGCCTGCAAGAACAATCTGTCAGTACAGCTCTGCCGTTGGCTTTTATGGGTCAACAGGGTTATGATTTCATGTGGAAGTAGCATGGAAACAATATTTAATTGAAAAATAATAATAATCGCACAACTCAATAAGATCACCATTGTATTTTGCAACCCAATCTAGAAAAACTTACAATATTTACGATATTGTACGTTTTTCTTTGGAGATTGGGTTGTTGTTTTTTTTACTGCTTACACAATGTGACATTTCAGGGATCACCCCCGGGGTAACCCCGGATTTAATGTGAGCCAGGGTGCACCTGTATATACACAAGGTTTACATGTGTCATGTGGTAGTTGAAAATGTATTGTCCCTGTGAAGAAATTCATTTGCAGTGAGTAAAAAATACACAAAGACAACAATGACCACAACAAACAGATCCAAGCATTGAGACCATGCAAAGAACAGGCCTGAGCTCAAACCTCAATATACAACCTCAATACAGACCAGCTGTACAGAATCCCACCCCAAAAAAGAAAAGAAATAAAATCCAATTGGCTATTAAGAAAATGAGAAATAATGTACAACATCTTTGTTTAATTGTAAAATGACTTGTGGCACAAATGACTGCAGGTCCTCCTATTAGATAGGGCTGGACACCTGTATATTTTTTCATTACAGTACAAAACATCATGTAGGGCTGTCATAAAGTATTGTAGATTTAAGTCACATATAAATGTGTACTACCTCGTCTAGATGTGGGGAACCAGTGCAACCACAACAAACTATTTACAAAGATACACCTGTAGAAAATGACAGTCATGACAATAACACTGCAGTGGTTTCACATTAATACAGCGATGCATGCGGTGGAGTATAGATGTCAGCATTGGAATGCAAGTCATAGAAAACATCTTTGGTTGAACTCCTTAATAAGGTGCTTATTGTTAAAGGAATCTATCTCTCAATTCAATAGTCTTCTGGATTTGCAGCTCTGATACAGACTACTTATTTGTATTTATTTATTGGTTTATTTGGTAGGGACAGTGCAAGTTAAAGAACAAGCCACACCGGATTGTAGCCTTGGGCTAATTTCCATCCGTCGTCCCCCATGCGCACTCTCAAACACACTCTCATTCATCCTGGCCTATTGTACATGTTTTTAGTGGTAGGGGAAACCGGAGTACCCAGAGGAAACCTACGCAGGCACAGGGAGAACATGCAAACTCCACACAGAAAGGCCCCGTCCCTGGTGGGAATCGAACCCGGACCTTCTATCTGTGTAGCATGAGCTCTAACCGCTGTACTACCGTGCCGCCCGGGCTCAAGAAGAGGACTTCAACAAAGACAATACAAAGATGAATGGATTGCAAGATGGATTTCTGTGACACTGAACATTCAGATCTTGCGACGCCTCAAGGTTGAGGCTCAAACTGGGTTACAAGGTCACATAATGATTCATAATATCTCACATAATAAGACTTCAGTGGTACATCAGCGGTATTTAAAGTCAAGTCTTTGAGGCACTGGAAGACAGTGCAAGGATTTTAATATGGGAGTCATATAGGGCCTGATCTTGTGATTCTAAACGCAGGCTAGAACCAGAATAGACCAGTGGTTCCCAAACTTTTTTGGCAGGGACCCCAAAAATTGACACATAAACAACAAGGGACTCCCGTTGTTTAAAGGTTTTGCCTCTTGCGCTACTTTTGGGAAGAAAACATTATAAAATCATGTTAATATGTATTTAAACAGTTTATTTTGAATATTTGAATGGATTTCACAAATGAATGCTGCTTTACACTCAAAAATATACTAAAACCATAGCAATTTTCATTTTATTTCATCCTGAAATCATCTGGGGACCCACACCCAAGGCCTCGCAACCCCCACTGGACTAGACTTTGGCACTGTGAAATCTTCAGCTTCGGACTTGACGCCTTAAGTGGGCTGGTCGTGGGTTGGATAGAAAGCTAAACTGCTTAGTTTAGGGGAGCCCATAAACAAGCTCAATGAGCAAAAGCAAGCATTGGTCTTAAGTGCTTGCATTTTAGACCAATTTCAGAAGTGGCCTGTGTGTGGTGGATACTGTACCCCAATGTACGTGACTATTGAGGGAATAAAACGAAGGCAATTCGTAGTCGACAATATGTGCTTACCTTGCCTTTTTCTATTAACAAAAAGGGAGCAAATTAGCCTCTCCAAGATGTTAATTTATTGGGAGCTGAAAGCAATATTTTGGCACAGTTAGCCGAGGGACACCCCAGGAGGCCTTAGATCTACATATTCTGTGTCACACATTATGACATGCTCGGAGAATTACTGCACGCTTGTTACTTCCAATTGCTTGAGCCAACATGCACCGTGTTCCTAAAATATTGCTTGTATTTCTTTTTTTTTGGTATATTGTAGGTATAGCTAAAACTGTACTTTCAGCACAAAAATATTCTCCGCGTAGAACCCCACTCTCTTGTTCGTCAATATAATAATTGTTCCTCTCAACTCAACGCATGGGAGGTACATACATCAGTCAAGTTTGTTCAAGCAATGGCAGCCCACAAACAAACCGCTTGAAATATCTTACAAAAGCTGCAAAAAGAATCAGCGCTAAATCTTGGCCCGTCTGCTGAGGGACTCCTTCGGCCCTGGGTCTCTATAGCCTGTCCGTCCATGGGAGTGGATCTCTCTTTCTGTGGTTCTCCACGAGGTTTCTCTTTTCTCCCCCTGGGTTTTTAAGGTTTTCCTCACCGTGCTGGAGAGTCTAAGGACAGGGGACACCAACGCCGCTCCTCATGACCTGCTGCTGACATTTAACTCGACAATATGTTTATGTTTGCCTGGATACTTCACTTGCCTGGACTTTACATTGTGAGGGACTCCTGTTGTGATATTGGGCCATACAAAACCATTGATTGATTGATTGATTGATTGATTGATTAAATTGCGCCGAAGTGATAATGTGAACATGGCCCCCGAAGAGCTAATGCACCTGTTCAGGAGCCTCACTGCCATCTGTATTGCATTACCACATATAGCACAGGATTACTATTAAAAAGGCAGGATACGTTCTGAACACAAAATTATTGGGAGTTGTTGGTGCAGGTGCAAACTTTTTTCCATGCCTGAAAATCATTCTAATACAACCAATTCACCGTTCAACATCTACCTACCCACAGCCGCTCTCCTTCATCTCTTGTGCCATTATTTCTGAGTGAGCTGGCTGGGCTGCTTCCTTGGCCTCTCCGCGGTCTCCCACTGAGCTCTGAGAAGCTGGTGTTGTGTCCGGGTCAACTTCTCCTTTTAGGTAGACAGCACTCACCTTTAACTCATCTATATGAGCCGCATAGAGAACCTTGGTCCCCTGTCACCCTGTACCATTAGTGCCCACAATGGCAGACCGCACATGCATTTGTTGTACAAGCCAATGATGGACAACAGACACTTTGGGGCCAATTTTAATGTATGCGCACTGCCATTGTTTGGCCTGTGGATAATGGCTTCAAAGTGAACAAATGTGGCATCAAAGACTGTTCAGGAGTTAGTGTTCCAGTAGAATAAGCATAAAAAACAGTTTATCTTCCCACAGTTCCAACAGTTGGAAGATAAGCAACAAAAGTCAGCTGGAAGAAGACACGCAAGGAGGGAACACATTTATGTTCTATCCCGTCTGAAACAAAGGTTGACAGTCTGAGTTAGAAAAGCCATTACAGTTGTCCTTCACGCACTGGCCCATACCTCTTGTTCCTGTGAATTAGGTCTGAAGCCGCGCAGTTCCAGCAAATATTTCATTTCCAAAGATGACCATCAGTCAGGCTATCGTCTGACCAACTCAAATCTATCCGCGGAGAGGGGCAGACAGTGTATAGAAAGATGATTGAGATTAGGCTTTTTCCAACCGTCTCTATCTGCGGACCCAAACATTGGAAAAGAAGAGACAGAAAGTTTTCCAAACAGCAATTCAATCTACAGCAGATACAGCGGGAAGTATAAGAAAGCCTTAGCGTCATGAGTTCACCTCCTGGTTTCTACAATTTACTGAATGTCTCCCCCGATATTCATGTGAACTGTCATGTCAAATACATATTGTGGGCCAAATAATACAAATCTCAATAATAAAGTTTATCTTTCAACATATACCTGACTGATTGACGATCGTTGAGAGAGAATCTGAGAACCCTGCCAACTCTCACAATAGCTTTTGAAACATACATCCTGGAGTCTAATATAACACTATGTTTTGACTGTGTATTTGGATCTCAAATACAATGCAAAAATAAAAGAAATTACATGAGAAAAATCTCAACAAAAGATGTCCATCTACATATACAAAGCTACATTTTGAATGTTTTGGGTGTGGGTGTCTTTTACAATAGCATTTTTTTCCCAGTCTAGACATCTCAATTTGTACATATCCTTAGAGTACCCCCTCGCCACCCCAATGTCAGCTTCGAACTGTGCATATACACGGCCAAAGGTTGTTGGATTGTGAAGACAGACCCTGACCGCAAGGCATGTTGCTCTTAAAACCCCTTACGAGGGCCTTGTAAAAACTTTTATCTCCATCTTAAACCTTTGCATACGGCGTTTTTATGAAGCCATTATCACTCCTTGCATGGCCTAGAGTTCTTAACAACAGTTCGCTAATAATGACCTTGGGGTTTACAGCTCAAGTGCCGTCTGATAATTGTTCTTCACTGATGCGTCATTGCATAAGACGCGTTTTCGAAGTGCTTCCATCTAGCTTTTGGGATGAGAAGAAACTATTTCAAGCAAAGCAATCTGCCATTGACACCCTGCTCGTCTTTGTGCGCGCATCAAACATGTCTATTATTAGTTGATTCTTTCTCGCAATTCGCCCGCTAATGATTGTCGGAGTAATATGGCAGTGATGTAAATTAGGCTTAAAAGCGGCTATTTTTGCACCAGACAGCTCGCACTTCTAAATCGGGTTGTCTTGTACAATACAAAGGCTATATCAAGTATTGAAGAAATCAAAAGGCTGCGACGCGAAATCAGTGCGTATCCTTTTGCTTTACATATAACTCAACAAAGGCGACTTTGTGATGGGCCGTTTTGTGGTGCTTTGAAAGGAGCTGACCTGTTGTGTGCTGTGATGTTGTCATTTTGATGGTGGAATTAGGAATATGACGCTCTACATTAAAAGGGAAATTATAAATGTGGATATGAACAATAGAATGAATGGGACTTGATTTGTATCCCACGGCAGCGCAAGCGGTTAACACTCGTGCTACACAGCAAGAAGGTCCCAGGTTGATTCCCACCTGGACGGGGCCTTTCTGTGTGGAGTTTGCATGTTCTCCCCGTGTCTGCATATGGTTTCAGCCGGATACTCCAGTTTCCCCTACCACAAAAAGGTGAATCCTCCGGCCACCGGCATTCAAAGAGACTCTTTGAGATCTCCTTGGTATCTGACAGATCTCGAAGACATTGCAAGGACATCACAGAAACGTCTCACAGGTTGAGGACAACAAATAGTGTTCGCAACATTGCCATGGCTTCTTGAGATCACGGAGTCCTTTCAGAGACCATGCGGAGACTCAGCTCAACCTGTTTTCACCAAGTCTACCTGGAGACTTGTCATATTGCCAGGGGATGCATCGGAGACATCTCCATGATTAGCGGCAACTCTAGTCTCCAACTTATTAACAACTTAACTCCAACGTATTTCTTATTTACATGTTTCCCCTTTGCTGTGGTATTAAGTGATGTACATTATTATTCAGCTTATTCTGCAACATTATTCATCCCTATATTATAAAGTTCCTATAGTCCCCGCTCTTTTTTTCTGCATCTATTGGTAACCTCCACACACACGCAGTGCCTGAAGTAATGTGGACTATGTAGTGTATAGAGTGTGTGAGCGGTGGTGGGAGGGTCTCGTCTCACCCAGGACGTGTCCCGAGGTCAGCCTCTCACTGCGGCTGCTCCAACAAGTGGCAGAAGGTCAACTTGGCCCCATCGGGACACAATGCCACAACACAGTGCATTAGACCGGCTTTTGTTCCCCCGATGTCGCACAGACCTTACCGCCGTGGAACCGCTGAGGCATTGTCCCCAAGGAGGTCTCCACGGGTCAGGGGCTCTGGGGGTCAAAAGAGGACAGGGGCTTGTCACTTGGCTCGGCGAAGGGTCAAAATGGAAGACAACTGTTGCTGCACAAGGATATTAAGGCTATTTATCCTGACGCCGTGCCATTTTTGTGACGGCAATGAGGGGACGTGATGCATATTTAATCCACTGATGAAGCTTCCCTCCCAGGACGCAAAATCTCTTTGTCTCCTTGTTCTTGCATGTTTTGGATTTATCAGGTCCAGGATGATCCTTCCGTCAGAACATATCACTGATGCTATTAAGAATACTTTGGGACGGGGGCAGTGTTGTTTTATTTTGTAAGTGTAATCATAGAAAATGTAAACCTGGAGTATCAAAATTGTTTCTGAAATATAGCATTTTTTCCCCTGTTATCTTCCAAATTCCAGTATCTGTAAGCAGCATGCATTAATGGATGTGTGTGTGGTATTGGAGTTTGTTTGTGTTTTGTTTTTAATGATAATCTTTCAATATAATCATTGAATGTTTTCATGACGAGGACATAATGCTGATTCATCAACTTCTTGCAAACTCTAGTCAAACTAAAATAAGAATAACTAAATAAAATATTAGGGCCGGGACTGAAACGCGTTAATTTCGATTAATTCATTACAAAGATTTGAACGCGTTAATTTTTTTAACGCAATTAATCGCATTTTCAATATTAAATTACTTTGTTTTAATCGAGTCCCACCACTAAAAATATGTATATAAATTATAGGTAAACTTCAATTTTACTGTTAAGGATATATGTAGAATAGATCTTGATTAGGATTTACAGATTGGACCCTAATCTAGATTATTGCCCCTTTAAATTAAATATGAACAGCTTTTGCGTTAGTGCAAATTGACCACTTTTCAATAGAGGCTGTCCCTGTATCCTTGCACTGAGAAGTCAATGGAAGACAACTGGGACACAAGAATATTAAGGCTACTTATCGTGATGCCGTGCCATTTTTGAGACAGCTATGAGGGGATTTATTTAATCCAATGATCAGCTTGCCCTCCCAGGCAGGACCCCTAATCTCTTTGTTCCAGTGTTCTTGTCACTTTCACAATTTAGACAGCAAGTCCAGGATAATCCCTTCACTTTGACCAATTATGTTAAAAATCGAAATATGTACGGGGGTTCCCAAACTTTTCAGGCAGCGGCCCCAAAAATCACCCTGCAAACAATCCCACAATGTAAAAAGTTAATGAAGAATATCAAATCATATCAAGCAAAGAACAAATCTGGTTTAGTAACATGCATGTACATTGTTTACTTTGTTATTTGACCTAAGTTAACAAATCTATGCTGTTTTCAATTAAAATTTTATTAAATACAGACTCCGGGTTCTGCACTCACGGCCCCTTAAGAGTTCCATCCCCCACTTGGGAACCACTGCCGTCGAAAATAATCTTTGTAAATGTTTGGGCACACTGAACCAAAGCAAAAATAAAATAAACATGTTTCACACAGTTGACTGCAATGTGTAATATGTAAAAAGAAGAAGAAGAAGCAGCAGCAGAAGAGTGTACGTCAAATTGATATAGGCAAATCATTAAAAAGAACTGGAGGTTGTCACTGTACTTCTGCAATGATCTGTCTGTACCCCTGTATACAATCAAACATTATTTAAAAATCCCATTCCCTCCCAAACACTTGACACCCAGTCCATGATCCCCACACATTCTAATAGCCCCAACACATTGACAACCACATAGACACACACGCACTTGGGCGCAAACACTTGTATAAAATGAGCCTGAGACGAAGCAGGTGAGAAAACCCCATCAGAGGAGCCATCTGCACAAGGAGCCGGACACTGCCTGCATCATCATGGGACAGACCCGGGATGCCATGGTGTGACAAAGACTCCCAACCTCGACCAAGGCACCCGACGGACAGCATCCACTCCAGTTACTTTCCATCATCGCAGAGGCCTCCCTTTGAGGAAACACCAGCAAATTCTCATGGTAAACAACTGATGTTTTACTTCACTTCTAAAGCAAAGTTATGGAGGATATCATGTTTGAGTATACTGCATTATCACTGTTGGTCCACACAGACTGTTTATTTTCAGAAATGCACACAGCTTCCTACATGAGCTCTGTGGGTGTGAGATGCTATTGGTCCCATTTCCCTCTGCATGTCCATCTGCCGTCTACATATCAAATTATGTCAGCTCCCAGTGTGTGTGAGTGCGGCTGCTATTGCCAAGCGTTTTCCAATTGAACTTTATTGTATTAACCAAGTCTGGACTTTAGCATAAAACACCTGTCATATCTGCTGTATGCCTTATGCACTCACAATAAAAAACAATATAAAAGTCTAATCTAAAAAGTTAATAGGGCCTGGGATGTTTAGAAAGCCCTAAATTAGCAAAATCGGAGGAACTGCCATGGCGCTTTCAAGCCCTTCACACTTTCTCACTTGCTTTTAAGATGCAAACTGCAAGTTGTTTTGCATATTGTACCATTTTGACTACTGTAACGCTACAGATGACGTAGGATCCTGGTTTCTATTTCTCTGAGCAGAATCATAGCCGTCAAACACTCACATTTCCAACCTTTGCTCCAATTAGAATGAATGATATAAATGACTTTTTCTAAACTCAGATATAAAAAAAAGAAAACTTGTGGTGAATGTTACAAGCAGAAATCAATACATTGCGCACAATTATTCTCTCGGTCAGTGCTAAATGCCACGTTGACAGATCAATGGTGTGGCATTTTTATATGAAGGTTTTCCCATGTGTGAATACTGTAAATCCATACATTTTAATGACTCGTGAGACTGGCCTGCCGTTTGTCTTCCGATTGTGGGGAAACTTTATATTTCTTTGTGCTATTGGCTAACCATAAGGTTTTCACTGACCATTAGGATCAATGTAGAGTGCAGATTATGCTGCTACTGAAATGAAATACTGATATAAGTGCTTGATAATGCCTCTTGTGACATCCGTTCTGTCGTTGAGCCAGATCGTTCCAGGGCATAAGTGCACTTTTTATTTGGGAACATGCCATTTCTCATTGGAAATCAAAGAACCTCCGGAATTCAGCCACTGCGCTTTCACTACTGGAGGCCACTAGCACTAATTGGGACTTGGTTGTGATTGGTTTGTGAAAGTAGGAGAGAGTCCCTTAATGTTCATATCTAAACTGGTTTAAGCCATTGGATTTGGCAACCTGAACCGTGGGGCTCTTTTACGTTTTGCTTTATTAGACCTGACACCTGAATTGGGGAAAAAGAAAATCCCCTTACCACAAGCCTGTTTCTCTGAATGTTTGTTGTGTTCTAACTCCTACAGCCCCATCGTTCTGCATCTCTTCCTTCATTAAATAATATGATCAGAATAAGGTGCAGACGAAGTGAGGTGTCCCAAAATGCCCCAGACTGTATCCCTTGGGTGGTTCTCTCTCTCTCTCTCTCTCTCTCTCTGTCACTCGGAGTTGTCACTGCTCTTAGGTGATTCATCAAAGCTGTCGGCATAAGCAGCTGCTGTTTGAGTGTGGGACCCTCCTTGACCAGACTGGGGAGGTGCCTTGTGGAGCTCTCAATCACTGACAAAACCCAGTGTTTACTTAAGCGTCAACAACACGGACAGATCTAGAGCAGCTTCGTCATCCACTCCACATTTCAGCACTTTCCCCTTTTTAAGGTGACTTGCCCTCTCTGCACTGTTGCTACGTTTTTGTACAGGCGGTGATGTCTTATGCTTTGAATCACTGATTACAATGCAGTAGAAAAGTTAGCCAATTATTTTTGAAGTCTCTCGGCCCCATGTGGCTCCCATATTTCACTTTTTGAACTTGGTCTTTGTACAGTATGTGCTCTTTGAAAAAGCCATGACTCATTGCATCTGTATGTGCTGGTATGCTGATTTGTACTTTGTGTAGTTCGTGTAGTTCTTTAAAGAGGTCACACAATGTGAAAAATATCTCGAGCTGTAAATCCTCTTAAACTCTGGTTCCAGGTGAGGCACCAACGCAACAGACAATTCAGAGCAGCCAGCAGAATGGTTTATTGACAAAGGTATGGCGAGGTTATGGATAGATGGGGGTTATTGGTTGATTAGGGTGAAGGTATGGCCATGAGAAGTAGTGCGGTGGAGACTGAGGGGGTAAGCAGCGTAGTGTGGGGAAGCAGGGCAGTGGTATTTTTTCAATGCGCGCACTGCTCTACTTGGGAAGGATTGTGAGGCTCCACCAGGCATGCCAGCTCCAGAAGAACAATGGCTGCACAGGTCTGTGGCTCCCCTAATTATGGACTTGGGATGGGGCAAGGAGGAGGCCAACGGAGGGGCCAAGACAGGGAAAAGGGAGGAGCCAAAGGAGGATGAGTAGAGTAGGGGGGAATTTCCACACAACGCTTTCTTCTGGCTCGTTTTAAATGCTTGTGGGTAACTTTGCATTGAAATAATACATGAATGTTAAAACCCCGAGTTGTAATGGTGGTAGTGGCTCGATGGGAAAGCTCATCAAATCTAAAGGTTGGCGGTTCAATCTCAATTGAGACTGTGGTGTCAATTAGCCTATGGCTGCAATCTGCCAGGGTGAGTTTATAATAATAATAATAATGCATCGGTTTTATATAGCACTTTTCTGGACACTCAAAGACGCTTTACATTGCATTATTCAGTCACTCCATACTCGGTGGTGGTAAGCTACTATTGTAGCCACAGCTGCCCTGGGGTAGACTGACGGAAGGGAGGCAACCAGTCTGCGCCATCAGCCCCTCTGACCACCACCAACCACTCACTCACCACATTCATCCCAGGCTTCCTGGTGTTCCCAAACAGCCTCCCATCCAAATACCGACCAGGCTCTTCCCTGCTTAGCTTCCAAGGTCTGATGGGATTGGGCAGAGCAAAGGCGGTATGAGACACAGGCGGTATGCTTGTGTCTCATTGTTTGTCCATTATAATGCAGTGACCTTAAACAAATAAGTCTTTACCTTCAGTAGACTTGGGTCAGCTGAATAGCAAATTGAATTTGCTTGATAACTTCTGCTGACAAGTAAAACCAGATAATTGTTGGCAACATGATTATTATGTGTCTTTTTTCTTCTTCTTCATTCATCACGTCGACTCCGACACCTGGTGACCAAATCGACAAGGCATCTCCATCTCGTCCTCTCCCTTGCCGTAACAAGACAGTTCTTCAGAGTCATTCCCAGTTTTTTACAGCACATTGTCCAGCCATCTCGTTTTAGGTCTTCCTCTGCCTCTCTTTCCCTCCATGGAGCCTTGCATCTCCTGTCTGCCTTTTTTATAGTCCAACTCTCACTTCCAGGTTATCATCGGAAAGATCATTGTTTGGACTAACCTGATCTTGTCTTTTCACTCTCCATGTTATTATTTTTTATATTGTGTCTTTTTGCCTTGTATGTGAAGCACTTTGGGCACCTAGCGTTGTTGTAAATGTGCTATACAAGTAAAGTGTTTATACAGTATTTATATGTAAATATAAAATTAAAACATAGAAGCACTTGGACATATCTTAATGTAAAGGAAACTTGAAATCAGGCTTCCACTTTTTAATTAATTGTTGTTTAATTGTCCTTTTTCCAAACTTTAGAATCTACTGTTGCTGTGACATTTGCCATTTTTCAAATCCAGATAGACATCTCATACTGTAATATGTGAAACTCTATAACCACATTTAAATGAGTATGTGGATATTGTTTACATAATGTAAGTTTTAATCATTAGGGTGAGAGCCGTTGAGTGAAGGATCTGTTTTGTTTAACCCTCTCATTTTGCTAACACTGCAAAGTGCACTTAATATAGTTGTGTATCTGAAGGACCTACACCTTGAAAGTTCAAGCCTATAATCTTTCTGAAATTGCTGCTGCTAACGAACAACATGCTAACAAAACTTGCCCGGATAATGAAGCGATTAAGGTACAGCGTATTTCAGTCGGAGCTAAATGAACGCGCACATGATAGAGCTTACCTCTTTAGCAAAGGTTCAAGGTTGCCCATTGAGTTGGCTGGGCTGACAGAGCTTTTAATCAGGGCCATTACATATTGCTGTGTGCTGCATCTCAGACAGAGCGTGCCCTCTGGCACCACCGACTAATTAAAATATGACCGGGTCAAATGGATGAGAAAACACGCCACTGTTCCCTTATGGTATACGTCTTCATTTTTCACTTCTTTGTCCAGAAAAAAAATAAAAAAAATAAAAAAAATAAAAACTACAAACCCACGCCAAGGACCTTTGAGGAAAGGTATTTACGACAGCCAAATCTGACGTAAACTGAGGGAGTGATATTAATAGTCCAGTTTGAATGTGTGCCATGATGTATCTTTGGGCCTCTTTGAATGTTTTTCAAGGGCATTTACAGTGCAGAACTACCCAGAGCAAATGGTCACATTCATTGATCTTGTTCGCATGGCTGTTGTAGTTTGCACTGTGGATAAGCAGTACTACACAGGTTGATTCCATAAATGACTCAACCATTTATCCGCAATTGGGTGAGTTATAACCAAGATTTTTATTGGAAATTAATAACAGCGACAGCATTTGATAATACACTGTGGATATACAAAACTTGGGATTAAATGAAGTAGATGCATTAAATGAACAATGTTTGCCAGCTCCTAACATTGCGTTGTGTTCAACTTATTCCATCCTGAACTCTGGGACAAACTGTCAAAAACAAGAGACCTTTTTCTATCTTCCTGACAGGAGTGCCTATTGAACTTCATTCTACAATGTGCTTATGTGACACTGAGTCCTGCTTTTGCCCTGTGTTGTGGGCATGCTAGACAGGAAGAGGAGATCGGACTGCCTATTTTTTTTTTCATGTCGAGCGGACAGAGGCAGGATATTGGAGGGACAATTCCCACCAATATCACAGAATGCTACATAAGGGACACCATTGTTCTCCGTTGCGTGGTTTTTCTTTAGAGACCAGATGTATTTCTTCCACTTATGTATTTTTGCTTCAAAGGGTTTCTAAGAAGGCATCTGGATGTAGTTTTGCTCTTTTCTTTTTTCTTTTTTTTTTTGTCCCTCTCGCAAGTGTAGGATTATGACATTGATTGCACTTACAATTACATTTGCAACCTGTAATATATCCTTTCTCCATGGGGTGTTATCATGCAGAAAACCTGCGGAACCCATACTGAAGACCTCGATCAACATGTTCTTACAGTGAAGTGACTTTAGTTAATTTTACACATACATTGAAAAAGCTAGTAAAAAAAAAAAAAACCTCAATAACATATTTCTGCATGAGGGCTTTCTCCAACCTGTCATCTGCTCTGATCACATATCCAAAGAAAGACAGTATGTTCCTCTCTATTATGTTCATCAGAGATGTTTTGGGATTTTCTTTCAGGACCCATTGGTTTGTTTTCTTCGCTGTCCATGGAATACGTAGAAGCCGAATGTCCACATTTCAAAAGCCTCTATTCTCTTTCTGTCTGCCTTTTTTATAGTCCAACTCTCACTTCCAGGTTGCCACTGGAAAGACCATTGTTTGGACTAACCTGATCTTGTCTTTTTTACTCTCCATTTTATTATTGTTCTTATTGTGTCTTTTTGCCTTGTATGTGAAGCACTTTGGGCACCTAGCGTTGTTGTGAATGTGCTATACAAATACACGACAAAACATGTAAATATAAAATAAAAACATAGAATCACTTTGACATACCTTAATGTAAAGGAAACTTGAAATCAGGCTGTCATGCACTCAAGTTGTTTAAGTTTCCTTTTTCCAAACTTTAGTGTCTACTGTTTAGGGCTGCACAATGTATCGCAAAAAAATATAGTATTGCAATTTTAGGTGATGCAATATCCGTATCACGAGAAGCCACAATATATCGCATCATCACTAAAGTCTTCATCTGACTGATATCAACTTGTTTTGTAAACTCAGCCAAAAACAAACAATGCACTGAACTTATAAATGTGAGGAAGTTTCAGTTTCAGTTAGACATTTACTAACTTAGACTACATAAGGGCCAAAGCAAGACTAAATTTGAACTGTCTTTATACCTAATTTTGAACCTTTTTAGTCAAAATGTGATGAAATGGGAATTTTTACCGCCACGGCCGTCCTTTGGTAAAGGGAAACCCCTTTTCGTCACATATTGACTATTTGGGTTGAACATACACAACATCAACAAATCATAATACGCCACAAACTTAACGCATCAGGCTGATTTTTTTCACTTTTATGGAGCAAAAATAATTTTACGGTATCGCTCCTTTAAGCCTTGTTTTGTCGCAGTTTGCTGAAAAACGAGTTACTAACAATTTGTGTTTAATTAAAATGGAACATGTCGTGTTGATATGGTTTAGTGAAATATTGCCATAATATCGTTATCGCGATAATATTATTGCACAGCCGTATCACAATATGGCAGGTTACTTCAATATCGTTCAGCCCTTGCTGTGACATTTGCCATTTTTCAAATCCAGATAGACATCTCATACTGTAATATGTGAAAATCTATAACCACATTTAAATGAGTGTGTGGATGTTGTTTTCATAATGTAAGTTTTAATCATTAGGGTGAGAGCCGTTGAGTGAAGGATCTGTTTTGTTTAACCCTCTCATTTTGCTAACACTGCAAAGTGCACTTAATATAGTTTCGTATCTGAAGGACCTACACCTTGAAAGTTTAAGCCTATACTCTTTCTGAAATTGCTGCTGCTAACGAACACCATGCTAACAAAACTTGCACGGATAAAGAAGCGATGAAGGTACAGCGTATTTCAGTCGGAGCTAAATGAACGCGCACATGATAGAGCGTAGGTGTAGGATTATGAGATTGATTGCACTGACAATATCATTTGCAACCTGTAATGTATCCCTTCTCCATGGGGTGTTATCACGCATAAAACCTGCGGAACCCATACTGAAGACCTCGATCAACATGTTCATACAGTGAAGTAACTCTTAATTTGACACATACATTGAAAAAGCCAGTAAAAAAAAGAAAAAAACCTCAATAACATATTTCTTGGAAATCCTGCTCCTCTATTCCAGTGACTCATAGAGTTGGCACTTTTAGTCTGGCAAAAGCAGCTTTCCAGAATGGGTTGTCATGTTAAGCAAAGCACTTACGTATCTGAATGTTAACTGAGTGGATGTGGCACCATTATCTCGGCACTGCAGTGGAGCCCTGCTGTAATCGGGGACAAAGACCAGAAACTGCGCGGCGGCATTAATGGCTAATTGTCCCTTATCAATATTGCATTAGCTAAAGCTTGATAGCATCAGTTAAACGCTCAGGGCAATGCCTTCAGTGAGTCATTGACAGAAACATGGAATGCTCATTTAACACTGTGACGCATTGGATATTAATGAGAAGTGTTTGTGCTATTTATAATTTGCACTCACTTGTTATTTTCAAGGAAGTCTGACTGACCTCCAAAGGAACACATTCAACAATGCATGAAAGAGTTTGGGCCCATTTATCAGCTACATGATGTGCCTTGTAATTTGGCCCATTTGGAATGAAAAATATCAGTAATAAAAAAGAGCCATCCCTGAAAGACTTTTGTGTTGGTAAAAATGGAAATAGAACCACATTCATACACTATCATTCAGTATTTTTTTCACTATAGTTGCGTAGTTTTCACAAGTAACTTTGTTCTATAGTAAAAAATAATAATGTTCCCACCCTTTGAGAATGTATTAAAAGCAGCAATTTGTGGTGGAAAAAAACCCCCGACTGCACGCTGTCTCCATTTTATAATAAAACATTTCTGAAATGCCAAAAATTAAACTTTCTCAATTTCTATTAGAGAACTGAACATCATTTCTTGTGTACGATTGAAAGAAAATAAAAAATAATAATAATAAATTGAACATTGGCCAGATTGTTATGACTACAGACATAATACATTTGTGTACAAAGCTATTGTAGAAGCTTAAAAGCTTCTTTCAGACTGTAGGCCCAAATAAAGTCTGTGCCAGTGATGCCAGTCACCTAGTAACTCCACATGGAGACCTTTCTATATACAACTATCGCTGCCACTGCTGCTCAAAGGGCCATGGCCTAAAACTGGCTGCCTTGCTTTATAAAACCATCAGGCTGCTACTGTTGGCTCTACACAACTGTAATTGCCTGATTCTTAGCACCATGTAAAAAAAATTTTTTTAAAGTCCCCCAAAATCTCCAACCACCAAAAACACAGTCACACCCACATTAGCAGGTACATGCAGTTTCTTGTCAAAGGACAGAACAAATGCAGGTTATCCTTTTCAGCTGTATCAGACTGCCAACTTTAGTATCGTTCACTCGCACGTTTGTGTTGGTCTATATTCATTGAAGACCATATCCTGCATGCATGTTTCTGTGGGAGATCAATCAATCCAAACACTTGAAATTGTGTTTTGATTATACCTAAAATACCATCAGAGCAGATGCAGCGAACTTTACACTTTGCTGTTGCCTAAAAGCACCGTGTTCAAAGGCACAACTGTTTGGTTTTTGTTTTGTGTTTTTTTCCCCCTTTTTTTCCCAGCGCCTTTATGCACCACAAGAGAAGAGTAACAACAGCCCACCATAAGAAATTGAAACAACACAAAAGCAAGTCTGCCTCCAAGAAATGTTCCCTCTGGCTCTTTATGTTCTTCAAATGGCCTTTTTCAAAACACCACTGGGCAAAACATTTCTCGAATTATTTTACTTCTCTATTGTCGCAGCCATCAAACATGCCAGTCTCGGGAAAATAAAACGTTTTTAGTACTATACACCATCACATGCATGCTCCTTATAATCACACATTATCCCCTCAACCACTTTATCTCATCAACTTGAATGTACCGCAATCAGACACCAACTGATTGTATTATATTTATTGATGGGGAGCGAATCAAAGACGAACATCGGCAATGCAATTACCAAGCTTAGTGGTAATGAGTACACGGACGTTTACATTGGTTGATTGCCAGGGAAAGAGAAAAGAAAACATGCGACATGTAGATGCACCTCTCAGCCGATCATCCAAATTAATCTCCTAAATGTGTAGGATCAACAAACAATCAGCTCAATCTGGGGTGAGTTTACGAAGAGTTTACAAAGTTAAAGTCCTGCATGCAGTAGTGTATATTAAATTAGTATATTATATTTAACACTGCCTTAACTAATTGTAAACCAAACTGTAATCCATCCATCCATCCATCCATCCATTTTCTTCCACTTGTCCGTTGCCGGGTCGTGGGGGCAGCTGTTGGAGCTGCCCAAATCACATTGCACCAGCCCCTATGGCTCCTCCTGCAGGTGGTGGGTCCACAGAAGGACGGCCTCATGGTTCTAACCAGGCCTGTTGGTCTCTCATGAGGGGCTTCTGAATCGCTCTTTGTCTGACCCGTCACCTAGGACCTGTTTGCCATGGGAGACCCTAACAGGGGCACGAAGCCCCCGACAACAGAGCTTCAGGATCATTCGGGCATTCAAACCCCTCCACCATGTTAAGGTGGCGGTTCCAGGAGGGGGTAATCCAGTCCTAAAAAATAAAAATGGTAAATGATCTTAACTTAAAGGTGCATTATGAGTAGTCAGCATTGCGCTTTTACTTTCCATCACAGTGGTTTTGTTTGGAAAGTCTTCACAGCTGACGGACCCTCTCCCCAGAAAACCCACAAAACAATTGATCCTGGAACACTGTAGAGGCCACCGATCGAAAGTAAAGGCACCATGCTGGCATGGCACCAAGGTCAAAGACACACAAATATCAGCTTTTTTATTACGTATAAACAGTTGCATAATGCACCTTTAAATAGTGCACCTACATTAGGCACTCAAAGCACTTTACAGAATCAGAATCAGAATAGTTTATTATTGCCATTGTTTGGGAACAGGTTCACAAACTAGGAATTTTTCTCGGTGAAGACGTGCAACATTAAGATTAGAACATATAACACAGAGTTAAGATAAGATGAGCTAAAATAAGCTATAAAACTTTAAACTGTAGGGCTATAGGGGCATGCATAAAGAATATTAAAATAAATAAGATAAAAAATAAGAAGTAAAATATGGTAAGATGACAACAATTTGGTATAGAACAACAGTGGGATTGAATTTACATTGTGTAGGTGCATAAAGTGATAAAGTGATAGCAGCGGATCTAAGTGTGGACACATAGTGCAATAGAGCAGATTACATCCATGAGTCTGTAACTGAGTTATTAGGTCTTGTTATCGTTTATGAGTCTGATGGCGGAGGGGAAAAAACTGTTCAAGTGGCGGGAGGTATGGGTCTGGATGGACCGTAGCCTCCTGCCTGAGGGGAGAGGGGTGAATAGTCTATGTCCAGGGTGAGAAGCATCAGCTGTGATCTGACCCACACGCCTCCGGGTCCTGGAGGTGAACAGGTCCTGGAGAGATGGGAGCTCAGCAGCCAATCACCTTCTCAGCAGCACACACAATGCGCTGCAGTCGGTTCCTGTCCCGTTCTGTAGCGCCGGGGTACCACACGATGATGGAGGAGGTGAGGATGGACTCGATGATGGCCGTGTAGAACTGCACCGGCATCCTGGTAGGCAGCTTAAGTTTCTTGAGCTGCCACAGTAAGAACATCCTCTGCTGGGCCTTCTTGATGAGAGAGCTGGCTCTCATGAGGTCCTGGGTGATGGTGGTGCCCAGGAAACGGAAGGAGTCCACGATGCACGATGGAGATGGGGGTGGGAGAGCCTGCCAGGGCGAGGGGGGATGGTGGGGCTGTGCATTTCCTGAAGTCCACGATCATCTCCACTAGGGATGTCCAGATCAGGGTTTTTTGCCATTTGATTTTGAGAATTGCCCGATACCGAGTCCTGATCCGATACCTAATATATTGTTTTAAAAATTAAGAAAAAAATATATTATTCAACTTGTTTTCATTCATGGTTTTGGATATAGAGAGTAACTGTTTTTCTCAAGTCAGCAAGACTACTGTATTAGTCTTTACAGACTCTTTTACACAGAGAGGGTGATCTACATCCCATTCGTTAATGTGTTTGTTGATCGCCAATGAAAACAAAACTTGGGCAATAAATAAAATACTTTTTTTGTGCACTGTAATGTACAAAACTGTCTGGCAGTTCAGAAAAAAACACAGCAGTAATGTGGCCAAACAGTTAAATTACACAAAGTTAAATGTGCCATGTTAACTTGATTACAGTCTCTTTAATAAGTAGATAGGGTGACCACATTTCCAGCCTGAAAACCGGGACGGGGTCGAGGTCTGCGCGCGCAGTGCATCGTCCACCGAGCTGTGCACGTGCGCCGTCCACCATGGCGTGAACGCGCGCCATCTACTCTGGGCGTGTACAGAGTGCGTGGGTTTTACTAAAGGCTTAAGACAACCAGAGGAGTGAAAACAAGCTTTTCTTCCTCACTTCACCTGAACGTAGCGCGAGGCTGTGGTTTAGGTTATTAATACAGACAGAAGTTTCCCCTCGTCTTTCAGTGTATTTGCGCACGTATGAGCGCAGCGGGCCGGGCTCTCGTCTCTGTCCATCACGGACAGAAACATCTCCACAGAAATGCGAGGAGGGTTTCTCCACTCAGTGCGGGTCCTAGTAGCCACGGTTCAATCACATGTGGCGGTGGTACTTCTTACCGCTCTCTCCCCGTCCTGTCTTCCCGTCCATTCTCACTCTTCACTCCTCGCTTAGCCTACAGTAGACTCTGCACAGGTTATTGGGGATGTTCGTATTGTTCTCCCGCGCTGGCACTTGTGTGGATTTGGCGATCTCTCACACGAAGGGGGGACACGGACTGAGCGGATGGTGCAAGCGATTTGATGCAGCCAGGAGTGACAGAGGCGCTGGGCCAGGGGGAGAGGACAGAAAGTGGTTCACGATAGCTCGAAATCTGATCAAAAGTAATGAGAATGGACATGCGTAATGTCCGATCCCGATCAAGTCTGTAACCACGCGATCGGGCCCGATCGGAAATCGGACATCCCTAATCACCACTGTCTTCTGGGCGTTCAGGTTGTTGTGGCTGCACCAGGACGCCAACCGGTCCACCTCTCTCCTTTAGGCGGACTCATCACCGTCCGAGATGAGCCCGATGAGGGTGGTGGCAAGGAACCACTCCCCCATTCACACTCTCTTTCTTACACCAATGTACACAGACACTGTAGGCAAGGCGGGTGAAGTGTCTTGCCCAAGGACACAACAACAGTGTGCACCTGCAGGAGGCGGGATTCAAACCCCCGACCAGCCGATCATGAGACGACCCATTCTGCCACTGTCGCCCCATAAATATACAGTTTTTTAGGATCCGGTTTACAAACTAGTATGAATGACCAAATAATGCATATGCAAACAACAGAATAAAAAACAACTAATTCATCCACATCTCTCAATTCCTCATCCAAATTAATTCTCCTAATGTTTGTGAAAAACAAACAATCAGCGAAATCCATAATCAGAGGGAATCCATAACACACTGCATTGGGCACAATACGTACACAGTAATGAATGGGAAGACAATGGGAACCAGCAGTGTTTAATTTAGCTTTCAGTGGAGACACAATTAGAGTTATGCTAGCCCTGTTGGCCAGGCCCATTACCTATCTGAATAACAAATGCAATGTAAACACTACTGTAAATGATGGCATTATTATGCAATGCTTTGTTATTGGCCCACTCCACAGCCCACCTACTGCTGCTTCAGCACTGACACCGCACTATCAATCAGCGAACTCCAATTATCCACCCAGTGCTACCGAGGAGAGTGGCCCAAAAATATAAACTCAGAAAAACTGAATGCGGAGCTGAAACACTGTCATTATTTCACTAGTATTGGTTCAAATACGAAATGACACTGGCATTAGTCCCAAAGTATTTACCAACAGACACAATGAGAGCTCATCTACTGAGCAGGTGGACGGTAACTTTAAACCAGTGATCCCCAACCTTTTTTACTCAATGAGCTACTTTTACGTGACAAAAAAAATGGAAAGGAGCACATGTGATTATGCGAGTGGAGTTCAGAGGATATTTAAACTTTTTGCAGCATTTACTTAATTGTTTGCAGTCTGTGTTCAATATCATCAGAACGAAAATAAAACTTATTATACTGGGACCCATCAAGCAAATGTCTAATGCCCAATAAAGGAAATGACTATGTTGTGTTTCATAGAAACATGATGCAAATATTTACAGTCCTTGTTTTATGATTTCTATAGAGAGTTGGCTAAGTCTCGTCGAATCATACAACTATATTGCAAACAACATGCAGATGGCGGATAATCACAACACTGTAAAAACTTCACGTTGGGTGTAAATCCTGCTTGACCGGAGGAGACGTCTGTTGGTGTCTTATGTTAGTCTTGATGCTAAAGGCTAACACAATGCTAATAAATGTTAAAGTACCTTCACAAGCTGAGCCCATTTGCTTGAAAACAACCAGATTGATGGAAATAAAACAATTACAACCCCACAGGCAGTTAGCCGGAACAATCCGTGCACAAAACCCATTGACGTGGAATGTTTGATGAGGCACAGTGCGTCAACTAAGGACGTGACATATTGTTGCAATGCGGGTCAGAATACCTTTCTGAGTTAGTAGTCTAGTATAATGAGGGGCTGATTGTTTTAACTTCCAGCAAATTCACATTAATGTGGATTAAAGAAAGCATTTTGGATTATTTACTATATATTGGATCTCACACACTTTATGATAAAATGATCCATCCATTATCACCTCCTCCGCAGCAGAGTCCAGATGCGCTCATTGAGCAATGAACTGCACAATGGCAGCTCTCGCGTTTTCACCTTGATTTGATGTCATTTCACAGATGCTCCACAGTCCAGCCCGTCCCCTATGAGAAGGGCCGACACATACAGAAATGCGAGTACAGAGTCAGTCCCAGGTACGGTTGCCAACCGTCCCTTGAAATACGGAATCGTCCCGTATTTTTAAAAATAAAGGTGCGTCCCGTATCAAGCCAGTAAGGGACGGCTTTTGTCCCATATTTTGAGGATCCAGTCTTTCTCCCCATCATAATACAACAGATCCATGCCCGTCCCTCACTAAATCTGCGCTGGACATAAGTCCACTCTTCAGAGAGAGACTGGAGAAATAATCGTAAGATCAGCAGCAGGTCAGTCCGCTCCCCATGTGCGCTGGTTTAATGCGCCTCAATATAACAGCATTTATCATGAAATGATCAACTTGACATAAACTAACCCATGAACGAAGTCTACTCTTCCCAAGCATTAGCCCGCTTTTTATTCCCCATCAATCGGCCTCATATCTTTGGTTTTAGAGATTAATTTAGGAAGCATAATGAAAAGAAAAGGCAGTGCGGACAGTGCGGAGTGGTGTGGGGTTACGGCTTGATATGTTACACATGATATCGGCGTTTTCCACACAATCTTTCCTCTGATCTGATCCTCTGAATCTGCCCGGTTTAAAAGCAACAAAAACGTTTGGAATCCTGGTTAAAGTTGAGTCTTTAGTGTTGTCTGGCAACACTAAAGACTCAACGATGAGCAGCTACAGACGGAGGAGGAACAGGGGCGGAACTGACACGAGCAGGTGAGGGACTGGGGCCCCTGCTGTGGGGCCTCACAGGGAAACACTAACACAGGATTTTGACAGTACAAAACAATAAATAAATAGAATAAATAATACAATTGCAGCTATAACAATCTGTGTTTTCTTTTTTTAAGAAAGTAATCATAATGTAGACAGTTCTGATTTTCATCACTGTATACGTCTAATTTAAACAGCATAATTTTGCTTAAAATTTACCAGATTGCACAAAATTGTATCTGATAAAACATTTCCTGGGGAGGACTGGCTGTTGTTCTAATTTTCTTAGAGTATTTCAAACAAGAGCACACATAAAGAAGAGTTATTATGTAAAATGGTTTAAAACTTATTTCTAAAATAAATAAATTAAAAGTAATATAAAACACCTTCTGTTACATGTAATCTCTACACAGCCTTTGATATTATTGCCCAAATGTTGCGTTCTGAGTTTTCTAGTTTAGAGTTCCACCACCTCCCAAAGTCCACTTTAACCACTACTAATAAGCATGCAATACCTAACCTTATAGAAAGAAAGTGCCTAACTGGTAAAATATATAACATAAATAAATAAAAAGATCCAATATTGTTTGAATGTATATATTAAAAATCTGGTTACAGCAAATGAAAAAATAATCTGTAATTACAAATCACAAGCTCTAAAGTCGTCTATTGATGTCATTGTCGCCCCTCACCCCGGTCGCCCAAAAGTGTCCCTTATTTTTCTGTTCTCAAGTTGGCAACCCTAGTCCCAGGTGAGAGACTGTGCGTGGGACCTTGGTGACTTTACGTTGAAGATGAGGCATGAAGGCAGATAATTGGCTAAAGGATGTACGCCCATCTGTGTACACTGTTAAATCACACATGAATGGAGATTGTGTGGGGATGCAATGGGAGACCTAGATTTTCCATTGCAAGATTATTGGAAATAAATGTTTATGCTAAATATGCATTGGGACCTACTGTATATTCACTGACGCCATTATAACAAATAGCAGCACACTGATAAACATACAATAGAAAAGATCAATTACTAATATCTTTCTTGATTGTCTCTGAGTGTATTATTATGTCTCGTCAGTATGGTGTGGCTTAATGCTAATTATTAAGTAATGCAATGTAAATGGAATATTAAGTGAAAGAGAACCATAAATATTCATATACATAAATGTGTCTTGCTATCTTTTTTCTCATTTTAGAGCGAATGGTTACAGATAGACATAAAATACCTTCATTGGACTTTGATTGTGTTGCAGATTAAGGTTGAGTAACTGTAATTCAACCTCAATTTACTTCATGGTAACGCCAACAGATGCCACCCCATGAATTTCACCTGGGAAAACAAGAGGAGACAACCAGAAAGGCACACAGGTGTGTTATTTTGATAGGACAAAGGCAGCAATGTACAACAATGTATCATTTAAATTGAGTTAAAATTAAATTTAAATAGAGTTCATTTTCAGATTTTATTGTGTGCAATCACATCTGATTGGTGACTGCAGCGGTGCTTAACGCTGTTCCACTACAGTTGTTTTGTGTTTGCTTTTTTTGCCTTCAACACAACTCTTTTTTGTTTCTTATATTTTTTTTTTAACATTTTTTCTCCATGGCCTTTATTTTTTATTAATGAACCCACAAAATCAAAGCGCAGTCCGCTGAGCATACGGCATCATCCTAAACAATCTCTTCCTCTCAGCGAAAACTGCACCCATCCTCCACAAATAACACCCCGGTCACGCCTCAGACCAGTCCGCGGAATATCTCCCATATTAAACACCTAATGTTTCCATCTTGGCCAAATTGCACACAAATTACCCCTGTGATTGGTGTATGATCACTTTCCAAGTCTGGAATCTGGTTGTTTGTAATTTCAGGGACTCTCCTTTTACGGTAAGCCACTATTTGGCGCCACTGCATAAGCTTGCATGGGGGCCTGGGTTAGGGTTAGATCTTCTCACTGTGTGATCTTTCACTGAGCCTTTCTGTGGTGTGCTATCAGTGAGTGGAGGGTGTTGATGGTCGGTCATTTGCGGAGATCTTCACATTTTTGGGTTGCAGTTGGGCTACAGCCAGTTTATGCTGAGTTAGATCCGATGTTAAACTCAAACACAAAAAAGTTGACAATAAGTGCAAAAGGAGAGAACATTGGACAAGCTCCCTTATATATCTCATTAACTTATTATATGGTATGTACAGTCAAGGTGCCACTGCATCCATTTAGCCTCATTTTAATGACATGCCCCACATTTGAGCTACTGTTAGCTGCAGTTACCTTCACAGCCATTAAGGGAATTAAAAAGCTTCATAGCTGCTTCACTGCATGTCAAAACAAACATGCGATCTAACATTTCACCCAAAATCATGGTAGAAATGTTTAAATGTCACCTGGACTGGTTGGTTGAGTTGACGGGGTTTCGCTTATGTCTTCAGCTTCTTCTCTCTCTTGGAGTCAAAATACCCAAGCAGTGTATTAGAGTGGTCAGGGCTGCCATAACCCCACCTACTGCAAAGTTGGAGCAAACCGAAAGTCTTTAGGCGTATTTTCATCGCGAAAGGAAAGAGAAAGAACGAAAGTAGGAGGTTGAGTGGGTAAGACGGGAGACTTTTAATAGAGGAGGGGGGTTGATTGTGCGTGAGACAGTGACACAGATGACGGACGCAGAGAGCAAAATGAAGCCAAGTATCACTTAACTGGCCCACTGCTACTTAAAGGTTAATTTGTTTTGTTGGAGGAGATGAGATGCCTTTAACTCAGGCTCACTGTGAGAATCCGCGGAACACTGTGGTGACGCGTCAGATTAAAGGTCTCTGGGTGAAACAGGACGAAGATGGAGTGGTTACAGAGACGGCTGTCAGAGCGGCTTTGTGGGTAAGAAGTTTGGTCCATAGGCAAAAGTAAGAAAAATTATCTCGGAGCGCCAAGAACGTGCTTAGGAATGGCTGCATACATGCTCATCAGATCGCCGGTTACACCCCGCCATTCCGACACCCCGACATTGAGGTTAATTGTCGGAGTGGGGCACTTCCTCTAACTAGAACTAACTCTAACCCCCATAACTGCCTCTAAAATCCTGCACTGTCACTCAAAAAGGTGTTACTTCGGGTCCGAAGTGCCGTCATGCACAAGCTTAATATAGAGACTGCAGTTACGCATAAGACCTGATGTGGCAGTAGTGAGCATAAAATGACCTACTTGCATCTGTAGTCTCTTTAAGGATAGTGGAGTTTACAAACCCACCTTATCCCTAACCTTAAGAAGAGTGGAATTTACAATCGCGGGTATCAAATGGGGGTCTCAAAAAGTGTTGGATTGGCGGGACGTCGCAATGAAGGGGTGTCGGAATGATGGGTCGACCCCACAGATCGCCGTGTGGTCGTGACGTGGAGCTCTACTTTCCCAGAGAGTTCCACCCATAGTCAGGGAATTTAGGGGTCTTGAATGGGAGCGGAATCTTTGGGATCCTTTTATTTAAAACAGACGTTCAAAAGACTCATTTTCATATTGATTTTTAAGTCAACCAGAAAACTCATTATCTTTGACCTAATTTGCTCAGAGGTGACATTTTGATTAAATGTATTAATGCTCAGAGCGGGATTCATTTTAACCTTAGAAATCCATGTTTTGTGAGTAAAACTTTGTGCCATAGTCAATCATAAGAGTCTCCAACTTTCTTGCAAAGTACTCTCTTCACTAAAGATATAAAAGCTTTCACTCCTGGTTTCTGCTCTGCTCGTGTGCAGTTTTCTCGTGCTTGCTCTGTTACATGTTTGCAAAATTGCATAAAAGACAGACCACAAAAGATCCAGCTCTTTTCAAAAGCTCGATCCAATTTAAACTGTTCACCAACTTCGTAGAGCTGTTGAAAAGAGCTGGTCACGAATGTCACATCGTGAAAAAAGTTGGTTTGGTGTTTTGTTTGTCTTTAAGTTTTATCTAAACCATATACTCTTTTTCTCGACTTGAATATTCGAGCATATACACTATCTTTGCTTTCGCCCAGATAAATGAAGTACTTTGATCGCAAACTGTATACAGTGTTGCAGGACCCATCTGACTGCACTGAATAAACAAATCCACCCACATGCTGCGTGCAGGGTTTTGTACTGTCGACCTCCAGGACAAGAATGTCACCAACACCTGCGGCACAGTAACGATAGAACCAAAGCGCACTATTCTTTGCATGTGTTGGCATAATGGCGAAGGGGGAAAAAAAGGAGGATTTTATTTTCATGCAAAACAGGGACGCATTTGTATAACAAGCATGAAATGTATTCGCAACAGTCCTCTCCAAGTCTGCATTTACAGCCGCAGCGAAAACTGCGAAATCAAAGATGTGTACAGTCAGCCGGTATATTCTCCAGTCAAAATAACACTGTTCGGAAATGATTGAAAAAATAAATATGAATTTTCTTGTGAGAGCAGTGTTCACACTGCCCAGTTTCTGCATGTTGAAGCTAAACTGCAGGTTAGACCAATTCCCCACTAAACAATGTTGTATTTACATTTTTTTTGGGAAAAAAGAGAGAATAGCAGCTATGGCTACATTTCTACGTATACTTTTTTCTGGTTTTACATTGATCCATTGAATGATTGACTGATTCAATAAGCTTCTGCAAGGTCAAAAGATCCAGTGTTGCATTCATTCTTCAGCAAGATCTTGTATTGATGATGGGAGGGCGTCACCACCGCGCAAATTCTTCACCAGCACATCCCAAAGATTCTCAATGAGGTTCTGATCTGGACTCTGTGGTGGCCAATACATTTGTGAGAAAGGTGTCTCTTAAATTGTCATCTTGGAACAGGCCCATGTCCATCAGGGAGGAATGAATCCACTGATGGAATAACCTGGTCAATCAGGATGCCGTCAGTTCAGCTGCAAGATGGGTGTGGGACAATGGGGGAGACACAGCCTATAATCCAGTGGCCCTTAGTGGTCAAAAACAAGAGCTGGCTGACACATCCAGCCTTTCCACTGTGGTTGAATCCATTCTCTGATTAATCTTTTAATACAACGCTCTTTCTCGTGATCCGTCAGCCCTGGGAACACTGCAGGACGGAGCAGAGAGAGAGAAAGGCGGACAGAGAGGAAGCTGTTAGCACGTTGCATTGCTCCAAACACAAGCTGGCCCTTAGCTGTGGCCCGCAATGATCATGTATTTGTTAAAAAAGATAGTGTCATAAAGCCAAAGGTAATACATCCATCTCAGACAATTGCCATAGATTCAAATCTCGCTACAATGCCCAGCTACATATCAGACTCCTTCATTGTCCCATGTCCAGGCTGGGCACACACTGTGACGATTTTCAACCAGCTAAATTAATCATCAACTCACACTGTGCAACCGAATCGCATACGAGGAGTGTATGAGCCCACGATGCAGGTGCTCACACTGTATGACTGACATGACCCAGCGACATGTGGTTTGGTCTGTCACATCATCCACTTAGACTGTGCCTCTAAACACCTAAGCGTTCACTAAATAACTTTGGCTAGGCTAACTTCCGAGCCGATTGCCACCAAACCATTGCAGACTTTGTGTCTGCAGTGATATGTCCACGGTATCAGTGTTTAGCCCTCGCTCACCTCTCTGCGCTCTGTCCGCCCTGTGTCTCCCCTTCTCCTGGCACCTGCAGCTGTATTTTACCATCTCCTCTCTACTTTCTGCCGGCTTCAATTGCGCTACCACAGTGGTAGAGGAAACTCTCCGACCTGTAATTTTCTGTCGTACATTCAAATTGTTGTGCGATCATGCCTCCAAGGCCAATGAGGTGAGATATTTTCCCCATCCCCCATCCCTTTATTTGCTGAGGTTTGTCAACTCAATAGAAAATTCACTATGCTTTTTTTGTATTGAAGTCTTGGTTCACAGTGGTCTGTATAACAGTTGCATAGGAAAGACAAAAAAAAGATTACTTGCACTTATTTTTCGTTCTCTCTGTGTGGGGCTTCACATTCAATATGGCTAAATATTACACTGCATGAGCACAAGCTGTTCAGTGCCACTAATGATGGTGCCCTTGAACAAATTCTTGGTGGTTTAGGTAACATCATCTGTTTGTAGACTGAACTGAGATGGAACAAGGGAAGGAAGACATATCGAATCACAATAACTATTTTCACATGTCTATAAGTTGGCAAATATTTGATAGGCGCAAGGAAAATCTTGTGCCGTGGCTCAAAAATGCAGGTCATAGATCTCACAGTGAGACAGAGACCAAGTTCAAAAGGAAACTGTTGTTGTATGGCCAAAGATGAAGACAAAGAGTCAAAGAGAGAACCATCCTGTTGCTAAAACTACAGTCGATCTGTCGACATTGGTCATTGGAATTTGACATTATGCCTTTCCTTGTTCTATTGTTTATTTGGTCCTCTCCAATAAGCCCCCCAAAAAGATGAGAAATATAACAATGTCTGGAAAGACCAAATCTTGTCAATCGAAAATCTCACATCCATTGTAAAAAGAGGGGAAATATACTGGCCTATGTAGATTAGATGTGTCTGGTTGAGTTAACCTAGATTTATTTAGAGGCGTTAAACTACTGGAGGTAATAGAAATGGATGTGATATTTAATATTACATAGATTCTCAGGGTTAGTACAACTTTGGATGTGATGTATGCCAAAGTGTCAACGCGCTCATCATTTCTGCTTACACCGCAAACCCCTGCCAAGCGGTGCATACATCAAACTCCTACAGGGATCCATAGCTCATCCTTCCCTTAGCAAAATACAACTACGCACTCTGCACTGTTACCTAGATTCTCATGTAAGATTAATCTCCTAAAATGCCGGCTTTAGACAACTTAGAAGGTTATGATAAATCTGTCCTGGTCCAAACGTGCTGCTTTTTCCCATAGCTTTTACTGTAGGACATAGGCCCTGTATCTGTGATGCTTCCCATTGGAAAAGTATTTACATCAACTGGTCTTTCTTAGGGGTGATCAATTTCTGATGTTGCTGTGAAAATAAATCATACTTTGATGGTGTTTTTTCACATAAGTTCAGCCCCTTATCTGAAGAGCAGACATTACTGGTGATTTATACATATAATAGCCATAGCCACAACAAGTTTGCTCAATAACCGATAGACGGTGTTGCCTAGCAACTGCAGAGTGCCATAACTGCTACTAGTACCTGCTCCTGAGGCAGACTCCATCTTGTAGGGTTTTCTGTCATCTAATTGGCCAGGTGGGTAAACACTGATCCCATGCGCTGCCATCCTCCCATTCACGCTGGCCTCTTAAGTGACACATACAGTGTCATTATGCTAACCCTGTGACTCTGGGAATCTATAAGTATATGCTGCTGTCGAGGCTGTGAATAGAAAGTCGACAAATAAAGTAAAACTATAATATGTAGCGTAGTCCACAAGCATGTGAGTTACTCTCAAACCTATCTGAAACTGAAACAATGCATCAATAAGCCTTGACTCTCAAAGCTAGTCAATTAGAAATTATTCAAGAGTAAATTACCTGAAGTGGGCTCATGACTTTTTAGTTACAGAAACGTCAGCATGCCGCAGGGCCTTGTGGGTAATTATGAATATGTAAACTGTTGCAAAACATCCATTATTCTATTTCGATGGAGTTAGTGTTCTGTTTTTTTCCCCAATACAAACCAGTTCCCATTTTGCTCAAAAACATAGAGTAGCACAGTTGAATTTACAATGATCAGATCAGATTGCTTTTGTATGACCCAATATCACAACAGGAGTTCCCTCACAGGGCTGTACCAGTATTACAGTTTCATAAACCGGCACAGTTTGGAAACAGACACAGACATCAAAATGTAAAACAGAATAACAAAGGTAATATGGAATATATGTCTTTCATATATTATCATATATGTCTATCATTGCCAATGTATGCAGCCAATGCAAAGTGTGCCTGCCCTGTAGAAGTGGTAAGTGAGATGAGAATCAATACACTAAAAAATAAAGGCACACCAAACACAGAGTGCAAATGCGAACGATTACGCCAGGATTTTACATTTAAAATCTGCATTGGCTTATTATTATGTAATCTCTTAAATTTTAGCGGTTTTGAAAACACAATTCCGAGATCTATTGAATACACATGTATAGAGCATTGGCAAAGGAGTAATTCACATATATGAGATGATTAAGGTATATATTTTCCTTTAAGTAGAAATATGTATTTCAAAATGTAATAATTTGTCTGTGCCTTGTTGATGTTTTTCTTGTGTTTCTTGGAGTACTCAGAGTGTTCTTCAAACATATACATTCCACAGAAACTCAGACCTGGATATTATTCCGACCATCTCACTCTGCACCTTGCTGTATTCCTCACCATTATGAGCGAGTCCTTGCTACCTGAAGTGCCTGCGTAATAATAATGACAATGAGCTTTTGGCGCCTCAAGGTCCACTCAAACCGCACCTTTACAAATGTTATGACGAATAAAGAGAGGAAAAAGATAATAATATGTCTAAGAACAGTTACTGGCACTGGTGGTATGTGTGTTGAAAATGAAGAAGCATTCCAGCGCGCGGCGGTGAACCAAATGGGAAGTGTCATGTGTCAGCAGCCCTGATCCTGAACATAATTGACAAGTTGTCATAATTCAGGCATTTGGTGACGCAAATAAATCATTCAAGGCCCAGAGAGACAGGGGCCGCAGATAACGTTGTTCTGTTCCAATAAGTCCTGCCAGTGTACCGTCAATGCCATTGAAATATCGACCATCACGGCGTTCAGTGAAGGACGTTAATAATGCATCTGCATGAAAATAATAGAATCGAACAATTGTGTCACCTATTTATGACAAATGTTAGATCTAGATCTCTTGCACTTTTATGTGGGGACATCTGATCTATAAATTATGTTCTAAAATCAATTGTTTGAGAACAGGTTCACAAACTAGGAGTTTGTCTCGGTACAATCGTGCAACATGGAACATATAACACAGAATTTTGATAAAAACTTTAAAACTATAAGGCTTTAAGGGCATGCATAAAGAAGATTAAAATAAAAAATAAAAAAGTAAAATATGATAAGACGGCAATAATTTGACATAGAACAACAGCGGGATTGTATTTGCAGATGTGTAGGTGCATAAAGTGATAGAAGCGGATCTAAGTGTGGACATACCACATAGTGCAATACAGCAGGTTACATCCATGAATCTGTAACTAAGCTATTGGGTCTTGTATTTGTTCATGAGTCTGATGGCGGTGGTTAAAAAACTGTTCAAGTGGCGAGATCTATGAGTCTGGATAGACCATAGCCTCCTGCCTGAGGGGAAAGGGGTAAATAGTCCATGTCCAGGGTGAAAAGGGTCAGCTATGATCCGACTCGCACGGCTCCGGGTCCTGGAGGTGAACCACATGGTGATGGAGGAGGTGAGGATGAACTCGATGATGGCCGTGTAGAACTGCACCAGCATCTTGGTCGGCAGCTTAAGTTTCTTCAGCTGCCGCAGGAAGAACATCCTCTGCTGGGCCTTCTTGATGAGGGAGCAGATGGTTGGCTCCCATTTGAGGTCCTGGGTGATGGTGGTGCCCAGGAAATGGAAGGAGTCCACAATAGAGATGGGGGTTGGGGTGGGAGAATCTGTCAGGGCGACGGGGACTGTGGGGCTGTGTCTTTCCTGAAGTCTACGATCATCTCCACTGTCTTCTGGGCGTTCAGCTCCAGGTTGTTGTGGCTGCAACAGGACGCCTTTTAGAAACACATGTATTTTCTTTGTGCAACACATCAATCTCAAACTAAAAATGAGACAAAGAAAAAGAGGAACAGAATGTCTCATTTTTATTTGTATCAATTTGCCTCATAGTAAGAAGATCCTGGGTTTGAACTGCACGCAGACCTTGCAGTTTGCACGGTCTCCCCATGTCGGCATATGTTTCCTGGAGATCTCCAGTGTCCCGTACCACAAAACATATGTACAATACGGTTTCCACTGCAGGAGGTGTGAGAGTGTGTTTGGTGTGTGTGGCAACAGATATATTAGTTTATAGTGTGGTGCGTTTACATGCGTGTTTTTTGCCATGCACTGTCCCAACCAAATAAACTGATAAAGCTTAACAATGCAATACTTCTTTCATGGGAAAAAAGGTGGGGAAAAGCAGGAATTGTCCATTAGGGATAGGGGTTCCCCAAAATAACTGCTTTAACAACAGTGTGAACAGCTCTTACAACACTCTGCACTTCTGCTTTCTTCAACTTGTACATTGATCAAATACATTAATGTTTATTGTTGTGTCAAATGTAAGTTAAGAGAAGATTAATTGAAGTATCAACAAGTCTATTTAATTTATTGTTGTAATATTGGTATTTCTAAAGTGGTACGCTGAAAAACTATAATCTGGTGCACCGTTGCAACCAACACAACATCTAGATCTGTGACTGTGACATAATAATAATAATAATAATAATAATAATAATAATAATAATGCATCATTTTTATATAGCGCTTTTCTGGACACTCAAAGATGCTTTACATTGCATTATTCATTCATTCCATACTTGGGGGTGGTAAGCTACTATTGTAGCCACAGCTGCCCTGGGGTAGACTGATGGAAGCGAGGCAACCAGTCTGCGCCATCGGCCCCTCTGACCACCACGTAACACTCACTCAATACATTCGCTAGGCTTCCTGGTGTTACCAAAAGGTCTCCCATCCAAGTACCGACCAGGCCCTTCCCTGCTTAGCTTCCAAGGTCTGACGGGATCGGGCAGAGCAAAAACATCTCTGTTTTGGCGTCAGAGAGATCATAGCCACTGACTGGCAGTCAGGTCTCCATCTAGTTTACAGCAGGGCTAATATGCTATTCAAAAGTAACACTTACTTTGTAGTTTGTATAATTTACTAAATCTGATGTACTATAGGACTGAAGTTGGTCATCCTATCGGTCTTCCTGCTGGCTGTGTTGAGAGCCAGACTGATGTGATGAATGAAGGGTGTGCACAGTAAACTCTCAAGGCTAAAACCCCATTTCCATCTGGATATACAGTGAGGAAAATAAGTATTTGAACACCCTGCTATTTTGCAAGTTCTCCCACTTAGAAATCATGGAGGGGTCTGAAATTGTCATCGTAGGTGCATGTCCACTGTGAGAGACATAATCTAAAAAAAAAAATCCCAGAAATTGCAATGTATGATTTTTTTAACTATTTATTTGTATGATACAGCTGCAAATAAGTATTTGAACACCTGTCTATCAGCTAGAATTCTGACCCTCAAAGACCTGTTAGTCTGCCTTTAAAATGTCCACCTCCACTCCATTTATTATCCTACATTTAGATGCACCTGTTTGAGGTCTTTAGCTGCATAAAGACACCTGTCCACCCCATACAATCAGTAAGAATCCAACTACTAACATGGCCAAGACCAAAGAGCTGTCCAAAGACACTAGAGACAAAATTGTACACCTCCACAAGGTTGGAAAGGGCTACGGGGAAATTGCCAAGCAGCTTGGTGAAAAAAGGTCCACTGTTGGAGCAATCATTAGAAAATGGAAGAAGCTAAACATGACTGTCAATCTCCCTCGGACTGGGGCTCCATGCAAGATCTCACCTCGTGGGGTCTCAATGATCCTAAGAAAGGTGAGAAATCAGCCCAGAACTACACGGGGGGAGCTGGTCAATGACCTGAAAAGAGCTGGGACCACCGTTTCCAAGGTTACTGTTGGTAATACACTAAGACGTCATGGTTTGAAATCATGCATGGCACGGAAGGTTCCCCTGCTTAAACCAGCACATGTCAAGGCCCGTCTTAAGTTTGCCAATGACTATTTGGATGATCCAGAGGAGTCATGGGAGAAAGTCATGTGGTCAGATGAGACCAAAATGGAACGTTTTGGTCATAATTCCACTAAACGTGTTTGGAGGAAGAAGAATGATGAGTACCATCCCAAGAACACCATCCCTACTGTGAAGCATGGGGGTGGTAGCATCATGCTTTGGGGGTGTTTTTCTGCACATGGGACAGGGCGACTGCACTGTATTAAGGAGAGGATGACCGGGGCCATGTATTGCGAGATTTTGGGGAACAACCTCCTTCCCTCAGTTAGAGCATTGAAGATGGGTCGAGGCTGGGTCTTCCAACATGACAATGACCCGAAGCACACAGCCAGGATAACCAAGGAGTGGCTCTGTAAGAAGCATATCAAGGTTCTGGCGTGGCCTAGCCAGTCTCCAGACCTAAACCCAATAGAGACTCTTTGGAGGGAGCTCAAACTCCGTGTTTCTCAGCGACAGCCCAGAAACCTGACTGATCTAGAGAAGATCTGTGTGGAGGAGTGGGCCAAAATCCCTCCCGCAGTGTGTGCAAACCTGGTGAAAAACTACAGGAAACGTTTGACCTCTGTAATTGCAAACAAAGGCTACTGTACCAAATATTAACATTGATTTTCTCAGGTGTTCAAATACTTATTTGCAGCTGTATCATACAAATAAATAGTTAAAAAATCATACATTGTGATTTCTGGATTTTTTTTTTTAGATTATGTCTCTCACAGTGGACATGCACCTACGATGACAATTTCAGACCCCTCCATGATTTCTAAGTGGGAGAACTTGCAAAATAGCAGGGTGTTCAAATACTTATTTTCCTCACTGTAATTCACAATATAAACACGGCTAAACCACAAAAAACGCAGCCCTGAAGTCTGTACAGGCAGACTTTGAAGTCAGACTGAGATAGGGCTTTTGTATGGGGTCCACTGCAATGGTATGGTTAGTTTTGTAGACCATATTCTAAAATGAGACAGTTTAATGCTTAGTGTTTCTAATTTCCCCCAGTTTATACAATGTGTCAATGTGTTTTACAATGTGTGACTTTTGCACAGTTTGGTTCAGACTTACAGTATCTCAACCTGAAAAGACTGACAGAGACAGGCTGCATTAGAAAGTTTTATTGAACTTGATTGGGGCTCAGACCCCGGCGGAAGATGGCCGAACGATATAGAATGCATGGTGTTGATGATGATGGCCACAATCTTCCCCCGGAGCCTGGACACTGGTGGTGGTACGACGGGACCCGAGCCTAAGGAGAGCCCAGGAGGAGGAGGGGCGGGGGAGGGTCGCTGCACAGCTGGGAAACTCTGAGTGATTGGGGGAGCTTAAGAAGGGGATCCTGGATGGTGAATGGCTGAGCGGAATACGCGGCTGCGCTGGTTGCTGATGCGGAGGTGCACTTGTGATGGGGCCGTGATTGGATGGTTGGTGCAGGCTGCCGTTGAGGCGATGAGTGAAGGCTGCAGGTACGTCTCCAGGTTGAATTTGCGCTTAAGCTTCATGTAATTTCCGTTTAGGTGAGATGAGATCGCTCTTGGGTCCAGAAAAAGAGTTGGTCTTGGTGTAATACAGTTAATATTGCTTTTATATTGGTATAATTCTTGTTGCTGATGTATCCATGTCCGTTCGGTTAAGATAAATTGATACAGTACAGTGATGCTAACACCCGAAACATCACTACTGTAGTGCTAGCAGTAAAAGAAAATAGTGAGCTTCTTCAGTTGTGTCGATTTTTGTGTCCCTTTTCATCGCGCTTATCAAGTTTTAGATTATGGTCACTTCCACAAGCTTTAGGGCAGTGGTTCTCAAATAGTGGGAGCGATGCCGGGGGGGTGGAGGGGGGGGGGGGGGGGTGTGTGTGACCGTGTGTTACTGTGTCTAAAAAGGTGAGCAGTGTAGACGGCCTGAAATGTTTTCTTCCTAAGGGGGGCGCTGCAAAAAATAATTGAGAACCACTGCTTTAGGGACACAATGTCAAACCAAACCACATTAAATTGGACACTTTTTAAGTTCTAAGTTGGGGAAGACTTTCAGGAGTAAAAATGCCCTTAAAGAAATCAAAACTGCCAACATTTAAAGTAACTGACACGCTCATAATAACTTGTCAGTATTTGTGGCTGGGCACTGAAGCATTCTGGGTATCCTGCTGCTGTTTCTTACATTTTTCCCGTGGCAATTAATGGCCAAACATCACTCTACTTTTCTTCTAATACCTTTGAATTCTATATTTTGCGATAAATGAATGACGCTCTTAACTACGACTTTATTTCACAATCCCTGTATCTGCCGGGCCTTAAATCCTCTGGGATCTCTCTCAATCCCCTGGTAGTTTTTTGGCCATTAGGTCCTTGGTGTTCTCAGCTCAATAGCTCTTTTATCAGCTGCTGCTGCTGCTGCTGCTGCTGTGGCTTCTTTTTGCCTCCCTGCAGCCCACACTCTCCCTCCCTACACTGCCGTTTTCCCATGCTCCCCTGCTCCTCTCCCCTGCCTGTCTCTCCTGCCACGGCTGCCTGTATGTACCGATGACCTGCGCTATCTCTGGCACCACATCGAGGGAAGTTAGTCTCTTTTTTCTGAATCCCTGAATCAAGCCTCCAGATATGGATTGAAAGTTCGTTTTTCTTTGCAGCAGCATGTGACTATCCAAGTGGTCTTTTATAATGCCAAATATAAAAGGGGAAGATTTGATTACATATGTGGTCTACACTATCAAATAATGTTTCTAATATGCAACAGGATGCATTAAAGAATATTTGCTTCATAAAAACTATATACTGTATACAACTTTAATTAGTGAATTTTAATGCACAGAGAACTTGTGATGAGATTTGCTACACACCAATTATTGTACTTTTCATAACAATATGCTCTTCAAAAGACACAATGCATGCACTACCGCACAAAAACGCCAGGTGGAAAAAAGAACATTTCATTAATATACTCCTCAGAGTGTGATGATCTGTAGCATTTTTTGTCCAATTTACTTTTCAGGACCCACATTTTACCAATGACATTTATATAATCTTGGACCGGGTCAACCAAGTTTTCAAAGATGTTTTGACATAGTTAGAGTGTAATTTTAAAGTATTGAATAGACAGACTCTATCTCCCGATGGTGCAATATACTGTACACTGTTCTATTGTTCATTCATTCAAGAAACCAATGTAGATGCAGCTTATAATATCTTCTTAAGAACTTTCATGACCCTCTATGACCTGCACTGCACAGAAAGAGAAAGCAATTGTAAAAAGAAAAACATAATGAGTCCCTGGATGACTACGGGTTTAGCAAATGCATGTAAGAAAAATAATTCACTATACAAAGTCTTTTTAACAAAAAGAACAAGTGAATCTGAAAATAAGATATATAAATATATAAAGATATATAAAATATATAAAAACAAACTTACTAACATAATAAGAAACGGCAAAAAAAAATATTATAGTGCACTACTCGAAAAAAATAAGACAAACACTAAAGCTCTCTAGTGTACTATAAATGATGTACTTCCAAGGACCTCAAAAGGAAATGTACTGCCACAGAGCTTTATGTCAAATGGTCAGAACATTGAAAATTCAAATGAAATTGTGAGCGAGTTCAATAAGTACTTCATAAGCATAGGACCTCAATTATCCTCCTCAATAACTCCACCATGCACAAATTATAATTATGACTGTGTCCAGGAAAACCCAAATGCAATGTTTCTTACGCCAACAACAGGACAAGAAATAACTGATATAGTTAGAAATGTCATAAATAAGAAATCCTTGGACTGTGACGAGGTAGGTATTGAGTATTGTTAAACAGGTCATCGATCACATCGTCACACAGCTATCCCATATTTTTAATTTGTCTTTCAAAACTAGCCATTTTCATTAAATCTGGAAATTTACCAAAGTTATTCCCATCTATAAAAATGGTGACAAAACTCAATTCTCTAATTACAGACCTATCTCAATACTACCTCAATCCTCAAAAATATTAGAAAAGCTCTATACAACTCGACTAGACGCATTTATAGATAAATACAATATTTTAAATGACAGTCAATATGGCTTTCGCAAAAGCAGATCTCCCGCGCTCGCGTTAATGGAACTCATAGAGGAATTTACAAATAATATCGACAAGAAAAAGTATTCAATAGGTATTTTCATTGATCTTAAGAAGACTTTCGACACTATGGATCACAATATACTCCTGAACAAACTACAAAAATATGGGATAAGAGATATTGCTTTCAACTGTATTGAATCAACAACAACTAACAAACCGTAAACAGTATGTTTAAATGGGGCAGTGCAGATCCATGTGTGATACCCTAGTGTGTGGTGTCCCCCAGGGATCGGTGCTGGGACCTAAACAATTTGTATTATATATCAATGATTTTGGTTTCCAGGAAGCTTAAACTGGTCCTTTTTGCAGATGATACAACAATCATACTTTCAGGTGCAGACCTACAGCAAATGGTGATCGAGATTACAGAAGAATTTAATAAATTGAAAGATTGGTTCTGCGTAAACAAATTGCCGTAAACAATGCTCTTTGGAAATCGTGTAATGAATGTACAATTACCAGTTAAAATTGGCAACGAAACAATTGAAAGAGTCTATGAACACATATTTCTTGGTGTAACTCTTGATCATAAAATCAGCTGGAAACCCCACATCATAACAATTAAAACTAAAGTTGCAAAGATTTTAGCCCTAATGAATAAATCCAAATATATCATTGACAACAAAGCTCTATATACTATATACTGCTCACTTATCCTTCCCCATTTAACATATTGTGTAGAGATCTGGGGAAATGCGTATAAAAGTAATCTTGACCCATTGTTTAAAGTTTAAAGTTTAAACAATGAAATTTGAGGACCTTACTGAATTTAAGATGGCACAAATCATGTTCAAAGCCTCAAAAAAGTCACTTCCTGAGAGTATACAAAATATGTTCTGCAAACGAGAAGTTAAATACAACTTGAGAGATAAAATGAGTTTCAATAAACAATACTACAGAACATCTTTGAAAAGCATGTGTCCCACGAGACGTAGTGTAGAAATATGGACAAATTTAGATGAAACATTAAAATATGTAAAAACCTGGTACATTTTAAAAAGGTTTACAAAGAATTATTATTTATTCAATACAAACAATTATTGTGAGTGTTGTAGTATATTCTTTGTTGTTGGTTCTTTATTTTGTGGTTGTTTTTTTAATTATTGTTCCTTATTATTTGTTTGATTGTTAATGTAAATATTATTGTTTTTAATTTTGGGGTGGGTGCTTATAAGCGTTTTGCTTCAGCCCACTCCCTTTGAGCAGACTTATTGCTCAAATAAATCAATAAATAAATTCATTCATTCATTCATTCATGGCATTGCTTTATTCTCTTTTTCAAAACAGCTCAGAATGAAATAAGGTTATATGAACTAGACCCCTAGGGCTAGGCTTTAAAGTCAGAAAACCTTTAATCGGAGTGCAAGGGGGTTATATACAAAACACAACTCCAGGTCTTTTAAATATGAAATCGTGCATAACGTTTTTATATGATTTTTACATTTGTTGAGAACTATTTATTGATTTTGAGCCGTCAAAGTTTGGGGGGAGCAAAGAAACAACATGGTGGCGATTAGACAAATGTATCTTAAGATATCCCCACAAAATAGTCCTGGTTGTCCTTATTTTCCACCTTAAACACCATATCACGCGCCATACTGTGTGCCATAGTCCATTGGCAGGGCTAAACTGTGTCAAACTGTATACTCTGAATTATACAGGGCATCGGAAGGCCATCATTACAGGACATCTGCAACGGCACCAACAGCAGCAGAATTATAGCCTGGAGTAGCGCGTGATTGGCACTTAATGTGAGTGACAATGATCCGCACCCCGGGGGATCGGCAGCAGCATGGGACGGGCGGGGGGGGGGGAGGTCATGAATCTGGAATAATAAAAGCCTAAACGCTCTGCATCGCCGCTATTGATTCCTGCTACTCTGGTTCCTTGTTTTATGCCTGTGATCAACGAGTCTTGTTGTACACAGAGAAGGGGTATCTACAGAGATTTTCAAAGAAAGGTGCTTTCGCTGTGTTTCCATTCGCTTTTTAATGAGCCTTATTTCTTCCTCCGAGGCACTGCAGCTAAAGAACTGCACATAGAAGTTGCTTTATAGGTGGAACGCAGAAGTGACGCCGACTTGAACCGGGAACAAATGTGTAACTTTAAGATTGACTTTATTGTTCCCATAGGCAATAAGGTATGTGTTACTGAGGCAACCTGTCAGGAGTTGTAGGGACTGCAGTGAATTACATCAGGCATGACTGAAAACCCTAATATACAGCAACAATATAAGGAAAATGTATACCTTTTGTAAATGTTTATTTTTAATTGGTATGACTCCCTGTCAAAATAACCAGAGCCCTAACAGACCCAATCAGAACATTATTCAATCCACAGTTGGTAATATGCTGCTTTTGTGGCTAGAACAAGAACACCACTGCAATAGATTTCGTTGTACAGTTGTACAATGACAAATAAAGCACTTACTTACCGTACTTTACTTACAGCCAACCTTTCCATTGTTGTCAGTGCTACCCATGTATCCTTATGTCGCAGGCTAGACTCACCACTAGATGGCACCAGCATGAAAATATAAATTGCCACTGCTTCAGCTTCCCGTCCTCTGGTTTTACACACACCGCCTGTCGTCCCTCTTCCAGGTAGTCATGGAGAGTTAGCTGCGGGCGGCTCACAGGTAATCAGTGTATTGTATTTATCGTAACTGCTTTAGTTGCTGATCAGGCGGTTGTACTACTTTTAGCTCCGGCCTGCGCAGCGGCGTACAGATGGCCGGCTATGGTGGCCGATGGCCTGGCTTTTGTCCTCTGAGTGGGTTCCTCCTTTTTGTGTGCTGACAGTGCGTGCCACTGCGCTCAGAGGAGGTACGTCTAGTCTAGATATAGGCAGCGTTTAAAAAGTGTATTCGCTCTAGTCTAAAACATTTCCTTTTGAGATATGTCTCCACATAATCACCATGGCTGTCTCGCCTTTTTGCCTTTCGCCTTGTACCCATCTCGCCTGGGTTGTTCACCTGTGGTCAACCCATTTGTACGTCCTCCTGCAACTACAAGGCAACTAAATGAAGGATTGTGCCCATTCTTGTCACAATGACGTGAGAATGAGAACTCAAAATGTAAACGGTTTTATGGTACTTTGTCAATGCAAATGAAATGAAATGCAATCTAAATAATGTATTGAACTAAACACATCAAAATTAAATGAAATACTATATGTCTCTTACCAACCTATGTGTCCTTTAGTGCTTGTTTAAGCTGGCGTGGTAGGCTCATTTTTGTTACTTTAAAGTGAATTATAAGTTTAATTTATACAGTAACACCTTAAACGAATAGGCCACTGTTTTTAAATACTGAGATATGTTCTTACCTGAGCTTAGACGAGTTGATGCATAGCTGTTTGGTCTTTACGCGTGCGCTCAGTCACGCAAAAATACCGCAGATATTGTTAGCATTTTGCCTCTCCTCCTCTATGTGGCCAAACAAGGGTGAAGTTAGAAGCGACCAAGCTCTTTCAAGTTTTTCCTATTTAAATACGCTTATGTGATCCACACTGTAAGAAATAACCGTAAAAATATGGTAATTTTTTACAGTAATAAACTGTTCTCTTAAGAAACATCTGATTACTGTAAATTCCCACAGGAAATGACACAAATATATGTTCAGGAAGTCCAAGTTTAAATTTTACGGTATAATACAATATTTATCCAACTCAGACACATGCTCAGGCCTCCTGTCGTCTGAAGATCTCAATTAATTTGAGGACAATCATAAGGCATCTGGAGCTGCAGCTTACTTTACTTGACATTATTTTAAATATTTTTTGAAGACGGAAGACAGAGAAGGATTTTCTCATGGATCATTGCTTTCCTTTTGAGAAATAAGGTAAATGTTTTCTCTATATGTAGTACATGCTAGAACTTTTGGTGACGAGATCACTGTATCTCTCCACTCTGTATCCACTAAGACAGCCAAGGCAGTTGACAATGCCTTTAGTCACAACATCAATCAAGTGGGATAGTTGACCCAGTTATTTTATTATATTGTATCTATTTATTTTGTGTTTGTTTAACCAAATTGGTGATTGACAACCTTTCTGATTTCTAACAAGGACCTGACACTAAAGAACACCCAATTGTACATTTCTTAGTAGCAGGTGGAACGTACACTTCTTTTGCTAAAACCAACAAACACTACACAGAAAGGCTCCTCGGCCTACAGCGCCGCCCAATTCAAATAAGAATTTTTTGGGGTTTTCTGTTTGACAGCAGTTGAACATCAGCTAAATGAAGCTTGAGCGCAAATTCAACCTGGAGACGTACCTGCAGCTTTCACTCATCTTTCACGGCTGCTTCACCAGCATTCAATCACGGCCCCATCGCAAGCGCGCTTTCGCATCAGCAATCAGCGCAGCGCTGTCCCGCTCAGCCATTCACAGTCCAGGATCCCCTTCATAAGCTCCCTGGTCAATCACTCGGAGTTTCACAGCGTGCAGCGACCCTCCTCCGCCCCTCCTCCTCCCGGGCTTTGCCCGTCACGTCTACGCGCATCGGGTCCCGTTATACCACCACCAGGTCCAGGCTCCGGGGGAAGATGCTGGCCATCATCATCAATACCAGGCAGTCCGTATCGTTCGGCCATCTTCCGCCCGGGGTCTGAGCCCCAATCTCAATTAAGTTCGATAAAACTTTCTAACGCAACACGTCTCTGAGTCTTTTCAGGTTGAAATACTGGATGGGTGGTGGTTGGCTTGAATTCCATTAATAGACAGCATTGTCTATCGGCTGAATAAAAATGTGTACTGATTCATTCTTTTATATTATCAATTTTATTTCAGTTCCTGGCGAATGGATGTTAAGTCTTGAGGGCCAAGTGATTTGCCAAGGCAAAGCTGGCCTCAAGTGTGGTCTTTCTGCATATCATCTTTTCAACTTTGAAAACCAAGTGGAAGTCTCTATGGTCTTAAAAATTCATTCAGAGGTATGCAAAAAATATCAAAATCTAAATGCATAGTGCTACTGGGATAAAACAAAATTAAACAAAATTAATATCTGTTGCTCATTAATTTGTGTTTATTTGTCTCCAGACGTTTCATTGGTATCAACACTGAAAAGGGCTCCAAGGCAGCTCAAGGGAATGTCATTTTGAAGAAAACTGGGAAACTGGTAAAAAAAAAAAGAAGAAAAAGTAAAACTGTGACCGTCAATCCCAATGTGGCAACCCTGATTAAAAGCCTTATTGTCTATAGAAGGGGATTTATCTAACTGGTGGAAAAGGTAAAACCTTTCCACTTCCAATGTCTCTAACACATGTTTTACTCACTTTCTTTCTTGACACATTTGTTGGAATGTTGGATATATTTTTCAAAATGTTTAAAATTGCTAAAATGTTGTTAAAATGTTTTTGATAACATGTTTTGATATACTACATTTGATTTTCAGAGATCTGTGTTCATTTGAAAATCTTCAATAAAGCACTGATCCTAGGAATTGCATTTGAAGTCTTATTTTGAAAAGCCCAGTTACTTCTAACAGTATGATGCCGTAGGTAACTAATATTGTAGTTTACCGTTGAATATGATTACAGTAGTTCACCGTCAAATTATGCCAGAACATCTTATGGTAATCCCCTGTTAAAATAGAAATATTTATGGTTCAATACTATACGGTTCCAAGCTGTTATTTTAAGAACTTTAGCAATATTGTAAATTTACAGTAAAGAGATGGCAAATTTTTTTGTTGCCGGTTATTTACCGTAAATGTACACAATTTTTTCTTACAGTGCAAGTATATAGTCACAAAAAATGAAAACATTTTCTAAGCGGATAAAAAGGGGGACTATATTGTAAGGCGTAATAATATCTTAGGAGCACTTCCACTTTACTGCGCAGACGTCGAAGTAAAGTGGCCTCACAATATAGTACCCCATTTTATCCGCTTAGAAAATCGGCATGTTTTAATTTTGTACAACTATACTTTGATTGTGTAAAGGCTCACATTACTGTATTTAAATAAGGGGAAATGTAGAAGAGCTTGGTCGCTTCTAACTTCACCCCCGTTTGGCCCTACAGAGGCGAGGAGGAGAGGCTAAATGCTAACAATATTTGCGGTATTTTTGTGTGACTGAGCACACACACGTAAAGACCAGACAGTTACGCATCAACTCATCTAAGCTCAGGTAAGAACATATATCTCAGTATTTAAAAATGGTGGCCTATTCCTTTAACCACTCGTCTTGCCACATTTAGTTCCTTTAATTCCTACCAATGCTATGGCTGTGTTAAAAGGCATGAAGGGCCATGATGTCCCGCGATGCCTTATTCTTGCAGGCTCTGCTGCTCAAGAGGTCCAGGTTGCTCTTGGTGAAGTCAGACGCCTTTAACTGTTGTCTTATCAGAGCCTTTTTTCTTCTTCTTCTTCTCCCCATTTGCATTCCGTTGCTGGAGCGCTTCACAGACGTCACCACCGAAGTGCAGGAAGCAGTGGTCCCCCCCGCTGAGTCCTCTCTCCTCCCCGCTCACAGCAATTATGCAATCCCTCATGCTTGTGTGACTCTCCTCCACACCCACCTGTCTGACAATCTCCCACCCACTGTCTTCCCCCTACCCCAGAAGCTTCCGCCTCCTCTGCCCCCGGCTCTCACCAACACCAATTTTTGTTGGATCGCGGAAGACAGGTGTTTGCATTCACAGGTGTGTTTGTAATGTTCCATCATCGAATTAGCCGAGAGGAATATGATCTGGATTTTTCTGTAAGTCGTGCGAACAGTTTGAGACGATGCTATGTCTCTCTAATAGATGAGGTTATATATGCATCATTACTAAGCTTTGAATAACTGGAAAAGCGGCATCCTGCTGCGCGCAGATGGGGGATATATTTCTGCTTTGAAATACGAGTCTGATGCATCAAGATGAAAAATATCCTTAAAAACATGAGCAAATCTCTTTTATCCTATATTGCACTTAATGATGTGACTATTTCTGACAAAGACCATCAATTGCATGCCAATTTGCTTTTTAGTAAATAAGTTGATGCTATCTATTTTTATTAATTTTTTTGTTTTAATAGTAATTTCTGACTGTATACAGGTGAATTAGACAGTTTCAAAAGAATATCATAGCCCACAGTCAACATTGTGTAAGCCGGGTAAAAATCACCCCTTTATTATCGATAAATAAATATAAATAGATGGGGATGATCACCGTGCCTCTAAAACACTGCTGTGCAATTTGATGTGGAAAATGAATTATGTAAATATGGAAAGAGAGTCGATGGCTGGGCAAAATTGTGTGGGAGACGGGATCTGGCCTGCGGGCCGCAGTTTGCCCATCTTTGGCCTAAAATGATCATTCATAGGAAGGGTGGTTGTAAAAATCCCATCATGGGGGTTGATTTATTGTTGTCTATCCTGTTTGAGTTTAGGGAGGTGTGACTCAAGTTTGGGTTCCCCTAAATGGAGTTAATAGGCTCGTTTGAGATGCGGCTGCGCCTCGCCTGGATGATCGCCGAGAGTCGACAGGCGCAACGAGGGTAGAGAAAAAAGTACAATCCTGTCCAGGTAAAAACCCACAAATACAAGCAGAAAGTCCAAGAACAGCCCAAACATGAGCCTCAAATCAAACACACTGCTCCGAGTGCTTTAGCCTCTGTGTGTGGAAAGCGAAACTGAAACTACCACTTAATGAGCGCATGCTGCACAGCGCTGCGTTTTTTTTTTTCAAGATCAGAGCGCTACAATTTGTCTTCTATTTTGTTTTGTATTGTGAGCCACATTATAAAGTAGCTTTAAAAGCATTGCCAATTTTATTTTGAGATTATAAATATTGCCTAATGATGAACATTTAAACCCAGTGATACACCAAACCACGGTTCCTGCACTGTGAACCGAACCGTGTGACAGCTGAAGCCCTGCTTTCTATCCATAAATATTCCACTGTCTCTTGAATTGTATTCCCTGAGTTTAACCTATTGTAGGTGTAGTTGCTCATTCTGCTGGTGCTCTGGACAACAGGCTCACTCCTTTCTGCAGCTGCAGCGAGTAGGCAACTTTGTACTTGACTATAAAGTACTACAGTGGTTCCAAACCTGCGGGGCACCTGGGATTGCAGAGGCTCAGAGCTTTGTCTGGTCAAAGGGTCAGGTCATCAAATATGACTAAGAAAGGAGTAGCTACAGGTGCATAAAACACTCCAATTGCAGTTTGTTTGTTTGAAATAAATAATTATTAGCATTTATTGTTTTGATACATTTGTTGTGACCATGCATAATTTTTGGAATGGGGCGCTCGGCCCGACTACAGCATGTGCAGGGGGGCTTCAAGGAAAAAGGTTGGAAACCACTGGTCTAGTAATAGCGCTGGTCTATAGTGAATGACGGGTTACGGACTTGGGTGGACATTTTTTTGTAATAACGCAATCTCAGAACATCAAATGTGGACACTAGCGTAGGTCCAACTGTAGGCTGGGTTACAGCTAGTAATATATAAGAGATAGCCAGTTATCCATTCAGCCCGATTCATAGTCATGATCCCGAATTCATGGTCTGGGAAATCAACATGGTTGCTCAATCTTCTCCTACAATGCCTGTTCCTTAAAAGTGCAAAAAGGCAGGAAGCCCCGCCCTCGCAGGGCAGGCAGACCGGCTACGAGCCTCATCAGTGCTAAAGAGCCTGTCAATCATATATTTGTATGCTTTATTGTCCCCATAGGGAAATTTGTCCTCTGCATTTGACCCATCCTTCGATGTCCCAGGGGCAACCCGTAAGGAGTACTCGGTGACAGCAGTGCTGCCCCCCCGGGGACCCATCTCCAGATGTGGAGCCAGGCTGATGGTCAGAATCACCTGGCTGGAGGATTCACCTATTATACATGTTTTTAGTGGTAGGGGAAACCAGAGTGCCCAGAGGAAACCTACGCAGTCACAGGGAGAACATGCAAACCCCACACAGGACGGCCCGTCATGGTGGGAATCGAACCCGGACCTTCTAGCTGTGAAGTGGAAGCGCTAACCGCTGCGCTACCGAGCTGCCCAAGGGTATCGAGGCTTCCACCTATTAGTGCTGATGTATAAAAAAAAACTGTGTAGTTTAAAATATTACACCTACCCCAGCGTTGTTACATGGTTCATAGTAATTTTTGGAAAAATAAAACTCTTTGGGCTGTCAGAAAGACTTGCTTATAATCAATGTATAGTTCCATTTTACAGTTACACTTTGTTTACCATCACCTAGCAACCATCACTCACTCCACATAGCAACCACTTCAATGCTGAATCTTACTGCTGAATCTTTCTCCTTTCCCTGGTGTGCGTTATCTTTTATAAAGTGAGTATTTGTTGTTAACTTCCTTTTCTATTAGTTTCCAAATTAGATAGAATAAGTTTTATGTGATGATTATCCCAATTTATAATTGTTAAATATCTGTAATCTCTACTAATCATCTGTCAATGTATGCTGTATCATCAATCAATGTTGCTGTACCAATCATCTGCCGTTCTGAAGTAAATGTTCATTGAAGCTACAATCCAGTGTCCTGATTCCCTAATCAGAATCAACTGTCCATATTGGCCGCTCCAGCCAAGTGTGTTATTTTATATATTTGACGTGGAGTTCGTCACACAGACTTTTAAACAATGCTACAGAGGTGTGAAGTCAGCATTAGAATCAAGTTTATCAAGTGTCTTTTGGAGTTGCCCCTTGCTTCTTACAGCAATATCAGCCCCCCGCCATGAGTACCAAAGAGAAGGGCTTTTCTCAGTGCAGTCACATGTGTCTTTGACACACACTTTAAAATTGGTTAAGATTGTTAAGATATTTATTACATTCATTAAGACAACCTTTCAGCTACAAGACAACTCATTTTCTAAGTGTATTTCTATTTCGTTCTTGTTTGTTTGTTTATTTGGTCAGGACAGTGCATGTTAATGAACGCAAACTCCACACAGAAAGGTCCCGTCCAGCAGATTTTTTGTATGTTTGTTTTTTGTCTTCCACTATTTCTCTGCCTAGGTCATATATACACACTCCCCAAAAAGAACAAAGCGACTTTTGTATTGTACAACTGTGCTTTGTAAGTCCAGTTCAGTGAAAGTATTCAGTTCCCTTTCACCTCTGGCTGACTTTTGTTTAAGAAGAGATGCACTTGCTGAGCAGAGGCGGTGCAGACAGGTGCACACTGGGAGCTGTGGTATCACTTTTACTTGGCAACACTAGCCGTTTGTCTGCGGGGAGTCAGCAGGCGACGCAGGCTGCTTGTGTTGGTTTGTGCATCCAACACCACTCTATGACCTTCAGCTAAAGCTACCTTCATTGATGAATTACACCACACTGTACATTGCTAAACTCTTTATATGAAAGCTCTTCACACAGTGGACACTTGTACTTACTATCCTGGATGATTGAGAATTATATAAAAAACAAAGAGATAAAAACACACACACATACATACCACACACATACATACACATATTTAACGAATTAAATAACATTGTGTGGAGACTTCAGATACAGTATACAATTAAGAATAATGCATATTAATATTTAGCCCCATTAACAGAGTCAACTAAGGATAGTAATTTGAATCTATGCAATTAAACAAGTTTAGAGGCAGAAAATGAAACCATAAACACCATTAAAAACTTTGAGAGTGACATTTTAGATAAGCTCGGGGCAAATGAGAATATGCACCTTCTGTAGCCTTCTTTAAGTTTGAGGAAGCAGTTTGTCAATTCTGCCTTTGAGCAGCGGCTTTTCTTGAAAAACATTCTCATTAAAACCTATTGTACAATGTTAATGGTTGACTTGGGAACGATGGTGGCAGATGTTTGGTGTTTACGCGATGGCTCAGGGGTACGGCACATCACCGCTCAAGGTCCTTATCTCTCTGTTTAAATGCAAGAGTTCTACAGACGGACTTCATACAAAACGAAAGCTAAACGCATAACATTCTCTGAGAGAACCTACTGATCGTCTGCTTAGCTCTGTGGCTACTGTATCTTGGGCTCACCGTGACATTTGGGGGCCCATGCAATTAATAACCTGATTTTCCTCGGATTCGACTTCCTGCCTCTGTCACTGTTTAATAACACGATTACATCACACACACAGATTACATCATTTTGGTGTAATCAATAATAATGTAATAAATCAGTATTGAATTCTTGCATGGATTTGAACTAAGAATATGCATTGCCCTTCTCCACCTGTAACTAGAAGCTCATATACAAACAGCGTCACTCCCCTTGTCAGTGCAGCACTCGGAGTGTGGATGCAGGGGCACAGGGCTGAGAGTGCGTAATGGAGGACAGTATGTGTCCTGGATCATGCTGGATGAATCCTCCATTGCGAGGGTGATGAGACCTGAAGGGCGACAGAGACGCAGGCAGGCAGTGAGGGGGTATTGAAGGGGAGAGTGCCCACAGCCCAACGCTCTGTTAGGCACCTAATGGACAGACTGCAGGAGCAGGCGACGCTATTGGCCCACTGCTCAAGAGAACATGGGGACCGCAAACACAGACGGGGGAAGAGGATGACATAGGGTTAAACTCAGGGCCATAGGACCTACAAGGACCTGCCAAATGCAGGATTATGTGAGGGGAATTGGGAATGGATTAGAACATTTACAGTGCAGCAACTAGGGCACCCATCTCCAGATCTTGAACTTGGGTTGAGCTTGTTCCGGAGATATGCACCTAACCCTAACGTTATAGGTTAGGACTAAATCAGTGCACATACAGGAGTCCAACCAGATGTAAAGATGAAGTAGAGTCTAGTTGATTCTCCTTATGTGTCAGTACACCCATAGCTAAGTAGAAATGAACACGCACATCCAATGGTAAGTAAAGCTTACAAAATGTCAAAAGAGGGTCCACACAGCAGTAGGAGCTCCCAATTTTGATTTACTCACACCATATCAAAATTGTGACATTTCGGGTCTACATAGCGAATTCTATTTAGAGTAATTTCTAGATATTGTAAAGGCAGGCCATTCAAATTCATTCCACATCCACTTAGCAACGTTTTTCCTCATTTGAGCAAAAATTGAGTCATATAGATTTTTTTTTCAGATACCAAGAATGTAGATGGTATAATTTCAAAGTGTCTCTTGTTTGTACCCTAACGCTAAACATGCAGATGTGTAGAGCACAGATAGACGGTCACCCTTTCAACAGAGCACACAGTCAGATGTGTAGGTCCTGTGAACACCTGTGAACACAGGTACAGCTCATGTCACTGTGCACTGTGCTCCACTTGTAGGCAGGCTCAGTATCACTAAGTTGTGAAGGCTACATGATGCAGTCTCATGAAGTCTCATTGACAAAAAGTTGGTGGAAACCTGAACGTTTGGAGTCAGACATTGGGCATTCCACCCAGCGTGTATCCCAAAGTGAAACGGTATTATTCAAGGTGTGCTGCCTCTTCTGCCACTCAACTTGAGCTCAAGAAAAGAAATCAGCGTCTCTACTTTCTCCGCAAGTTGAGAAGGGCCAGACTCCCAGCCTCCGTTATGTGCAACTTCTACAGAGGGACTATAGAGAGCATCCTGACCAGCTCCATCACTGTGTGACACGGCGCCAGCACTGCCTCCAGCCGAAGGAGTCTCCTGCGCATCATGAGAGCAGCGGAGAGGATCTGCGGAGCCCCTCTCCCTCTATTAAGGACATGTACTCCACCCGTCTCACCCGCAAAGCCGTCAGAATCACCAGAGACACACAGTCTCTAGGTAATGCCCTCAGGGAGGAGACTGCAGAATCCATCCACAAGAAGCATGCACAATATCATCATTTATAGCCTATTTTTTAATTAAATGTTATCAATAAAGAACCGGATCGATAAGAGAAATTATCAATGGCATCGATATCAATAAAAACTTATCAATTCCCATCCCAAATAAGTATTACATCTTTGAGACTTTCATTTGGTTTGAAACGGTCCGAAATGGCTCTTTGGATATTGGAGGTTGCAGACCCCTCGTATAGCTTTAGCTCAAATACTTGAAACATGAACCGTGCCAGTTGAAAACATATAACATTATTGCATTTTTTCTCACAACTGAACCAAGTTCTTGTGACTATCAATTGTCAATCCTGAAACTATGATGAACACGGCCAATTCACCGACAACAGAAGCTGACAAAACTGTCCAAGCATCGTTACCAGGGGTTAAAGTGGGATTTGGGAGGTGGGGGAACTCTAACCTTTAACAAGCAGTACACTTGCGCTACATTTTATATTTTTTTATGTACTTAGGTACTGACATGTAGTCATGGGTTCTGAACAGATACTGCACAATACAAGGTATTTGATACTGTAATTATTTTATTTTTCAATATATTTTAATACCTTGAATTATATTTAGATATCCTTTAGTAGGTTTTAACAATCATAAATGATTGGAGGTCTACAGTATGTGATTTACTAAATGAACAAATTCTGCTTTTGCCAGATCCACTCTTTTGGGTTCTTCTTAGATAGGACTGCAGAGCACCATGCCTGCCCAGAGAGGAGCTTAATAGATTATAGAAACAAATAAAATGTCAGGATCCACTTATTCAAAGAAGGCCCAACCAAAGAAATGAACATGTGTGCTGAAACATTACTTATTAACAATTTTGGCTTGTTATTATGTTCTTTATTTAAGAAAATCCTCTTTCACAGTCAGTGGTGCTTACAGCAGGGCTCTTGCATTACTTTTTCACTGGGGGAAATTTGTCGTTTACCATTGGCCACTGGGCTGGTCAGGGGTGACCCACCCACCGCCAAACGTATTCATCACTGCTTGAACAGAATAGAATTGGGTCTAAACATAAAAGTTATATTATATTCCAGTATTTTAAGGCTTTGGAGGAAAAAACACGGAAAAAAAACACAGCAATAGATTAATACAGAATAATAAAGAGCCTAATAATAAACTAGGACTACTCAGAACTAAACCAGGATTAAGCCAGGACTAAATCACATCTAAACCAGCCAGGCCAAAGGCCTAATACAGAATGAGAGAGCTACATTATTACAGCCACACCAGTAAATGAAGCGCTCCTTGGAGCTCATCCACATATTCAGCTTCAGCCTCGTTTACCTGTTAACTTTGCAAAGAGCATCTCTGCGCTTGTACATTTCCCACAAACACGTATTGAATGAAGTCAGAGCAGAAAGGAAGAAAAATGCACCTGTCAAATGAATGATTCAGATGTTATTTAGTAAAGTTAGCGCCCAGAGAGCGAGGTTTAGCGTGTTGAGCGGTTAAACACGAGTGCTGGTGGTGCAGTGCAGTTTTCCAAAACTCACGTCCCATCAGCTTTATCGTCCGCTTTACAAACATCCACAGCTGAACTGGTGTTCCTTACCTGAAAGTCGCTGGTTAAGCCCTTTGCACCGGTGAAGGCACACACGCTGCACCTGCTGCGGACCGTGAAGAGTCCTGCTTCTCCGAGCAAAAAACATGATTCACACTGTCCTTGTGCTTCGGTTTGATAAAATCTGTCAGTCCGTCCTGTTTTCTCAGTTTAGCGTCTTACACCGTTTAACAGAGCCATGTTTTCATTTGAGCCCGCGCTAGGAGATGATGGTCCGGAGCCGGAGGCACACTGCTACGCAAAGTGCCGCGAACTTGCTGTGGAGCGACGCGAATGCGGCGCGGATAATGCCGGAAGAAATATAATTTTTATGGAAAATGGTCAGATTTTATTGTTTGGCCCCCGGGACGCATATTGAGTAGGCCCAACCTAGTACTTTTATTGCATTGATTTATCTCACAGGCAGAATTTCGTATGTGCGTGAAAATGACAAAGTTGCAATCATGAACTTTTTTTTCCTTTTTTTTTTTTGCCATGCGAAGGTGGGGGAACGCCGTTCCCGACCGTTCCCGCCCACTTTAACCCCTGATCGTTACTGCAATCTCACTTCCACCTTGAACTCTCGCCAAAGCTCAAGCAACCGTCCAAACAACATCACTGCATTTTAATATTATTGTTGTACTCTTCCATAGGCACACAACATTGAACTCTATGACTATTATAGTTTATTATGAGGTGAGCCCTCTTGCCTACATCTTAACCCATCCACTGTCTATTATGCCAAACTCTTAAGAGTAGCTTGTTATGTTATGTTTCAAGTGAGATGAACCCTGAAACCAGCTTGTTAGAGAGGGTCAGGTGCAAAACCCAATGTGGCGTACAGTACTGTTCTTGCTTTGTTTTAAGACATAATGTTTATGCTTCGGTCACAGCTGATGTGGTTTTTAACCCAGTTTGCACAATTCAATGATTAAACACCTTGGATTTTGGCCCAAGAAACCATAAATTACAATTTGTCCCATGCTTAGAGGTCACACAGGTTCGATAGGACTTGAAAATGGACAGACAAAAACAAAGAATAGTGTATACATTTGAATTTATTTAGCTAAGATTTAAACCATAGATTTTTACCATAGGGATTTTTTTTTTACTTTCAATGTCGTGTGGTGACCTTGTCTCAGAAAACATGAATTATTTGGCTTGAGGACAGGGGCGGAGTTGCAGATATGAAGGGTTAATATCTTTTGAGGGGATTTATGGCAAAGAGGAACATGTACAACATTTGGGGACAGATCAGATTACAGTCCATTTATATTGTTTACCATGGAGCATAAAAAGATAATACTAGGTAATACACTAAAAAGTGAGCTGAGCCGTTACATGACTACGATGAGTAGTTTTTTGAGTGCCAGTAAATTGCTGGGCTGGAGGTCCCGATGCATATTCTGTAATTGTGTAACTTATAGTGTGCCGCATATTAAACATGGTTCTGCACATGCTCCATGTTCAAAGCTGTGGTAGTCAGTGACATGCCAATTATGGCACAGACCGGAAGAAGCAGCTTCAAAATGCATTTGTGATGTGAAACGGAATATGACTACAGCACTGACAGCAAACATGATTCCCAATTAGTTTTTCATTGGGGTTTTAAGGAAGTAAGCAGTTATGAATACAAGTACACCCCGTCACAATTGGGGGGTGCACTCAAAGGAGTAGTCTCCTTTGATGATTATGTGTCGTAAGCCTTGTGCACATATGTATAAAGTATAGCGCATTTATAGATTATGGAAAGATATGCTTTGTACATCTATTGGTCTTTAATTGGGCCACCCTTCAGACTGTAATTCTTTGACCGTCTGGTAATTTAATGCAATTTTAGGATTAAACAAACATAAGGAAAGAAAGAAAGAAAGAAAGAAAGAAAGAAAGAAAGAAAGAAAGAAAGAAAGAAAGAAAGAAAGAAAGAAAGAAAGAAAGAAAGGAAGGCTTCGAAGCCTCCAGTTTGTATATTTTGATTTTATTTTGGTCCAGCCATAATTGTCCAGAGGGAAATCTTACTCTGCGTAGCATGCATGGAGTCACACATGCTAATTATTCTTCAGTCCTTTATTGAAATGTAATCATAGCGCTTTCCAGTGGCTGGATGTAACAGGAAGAGCAGCCAGCTCCAACTGGTTGCCAATCAAACTGGTTTGGCAACCCTTAATGTAAAAGAGAGCAGCTGAATGAAAAAAAAGGACACATCTGGAATAAAAAAAATGTTGTTTATCTTTGCATACTGTATGTGCACAACCATTTTCTAAACAAAAGTTGAAGATTTTTTTTATTTTATTTTTATGTTCTAGCACACGTTGTATTACGGGATTTCTACATCTTCCTAGCAGATGTAGTTACTTTCCATATGTACACTGCATAGATCCCGTGTATAGTATTATGTATAATGTATGGCTGCGTCCTGAAAGCCCTGCACATGAAAGGATTATGAAAAGATACTCACACTTCGTGAATATCTCCACTGTGAGATCTATTGGCCTTTCTGCTGTCTCTTTGTCGCTCTGTTTTATGCGCTCACAGATGGGAACCAGTTCATTCATAAGACACAGAGGGGAACTGGGTTAGAGACAGCCTCCGCTGCACTACACTCAATAAGGAAAGCCCCTAAACGCGTTTGTGTGAAGGAACTGCTCGGGGAGAACTCGACAGATTGATGGATACACGTTCTGCATCGCTATAGCCTGTGGAACAGCAACACCAAAAGCTTCTCATCACCGATTACAGCCGGGGAGAGCAGAGAGGGAGATAGAGCCGGGGGGAGACCGAGCATTTCACAAAGTTATTAGGGTTAGGACTCAAAAAAAAAAAGTGCTGGTATAGAGAAATAAGGTTTTATCTAGGAAGAGTACAGCATGGTGGACCGGACCTATTCAAAGCGTTCGCGGCATAATGAATAAACACATTGCAATACATAATTTTACGAGTTTTAGTTTCAAGCAAAAAATGTAAAAAAAAATAATAATAATAACTATTGCCAAATATATGTAATTTTCACCAGTTTTTCAACTTGAAGGAAGCTGTCTTTAGTTAATACTTTATTTTTGGGGTTTGAATTCCAGAAAATGTTTTACATGTTAAAGTGATAGTCTGTAGGTTTGCAAAGTGAGGAGAGATATAGAGTGAACGTAAACAATTCATTTCTTCCCCTCTTGCACCAGAAAGCCACTCCTAGGCTGTGTCCGAATGTCCACCCTAGTCCCTAACCCTCATTCACTACATAGGCCCGCACTATAGCAGACTATATAGTCCACTGATTGTGTTGGCGATTCGAACAGAAGCCACTACTTTCTCCTCGCTGCGTGACGTCATGCGTGTGCTGATTTTATTATTATGTTTTTTTTTTTTTATCAGAATTGATTTATTGTTACAAACATTTATTTTATGAAACAGAACGACAGTTTGGGCACTTTTACAGGCGTTTTATTTTACTTTCAAAATTAAAACTATCATCACAGAAAAAAATCAATAAAAAAAAAATCTCTCCAGCGTTAGCTCAAAGACGCGCAGAAAGTAGGTCAGCCCGGTATCCAAAGCGCCAGCAGAATGAGTGCACTACATCTGCTAAAAGTTCGCTAAACTCCGGGAATAATGTATTTCTGCGATAAAGACCAACCAAACTCATGAGACAGGGGAATATTTATGGATAAATACGATTTAGATACAAAATGAGGAGAGCAGGAATAGCATTTTCAAAAGTAAAATGCTATTCCTCCCCTCTTGATTGGACATGGCAGGCCGGTTCACATGAAAGCACGTCTCATTGGTCAAAGTGGTATCCCGGGCTTTCTCATCAGTTGCTGAAATCATCAAAGGAAAAGAAGAAAAAATATTATTATTTAATATCACTTATGTTGCCTCAATTATACACACACTCAATTATACACAATCTGTAAAATTTGTAAAACAAACTTACAGACTACCACTTTAACCTCTTAACCCTGCCTTAACCATGTGCATTTTCACGAGTTTGGTTTCACCCATATCTAAAAGCTTCCCGACTGGAGCTTGCAGCCTATAGGCCGATATAACGCCTCATTTGAGAGCTAAGCTAAGACCTAAAAAATAAATCTAAGATGTTTCGTCGCGTCGTCACCGCGTTGTCATCCCTGTGTTGTCGTCACTTTTTCGTTGTATTTTTGGTGCTTTTTTGTCACCTTTTTTATCGTGTTTTCATCGTCATTTTTTATCTTGTCTTGTTTTTCTCACTATTTTGACACTTGTTTTCAAGAAGCTTTTAGATTTCTTTGAAGTCGAACTGGAGAAAATGTGCTTGGTTAAAGGAATAGGCCACTGTTTTTACATACTAAGATATGTTCTTACCTTAGCTTAGACCAGTTCATTTGTACCTGTCTGGTCTCCACATGTGCCTTCGGCATCCACGCAGTGATATCTTCACTGTGCGGATGCCGAAGTATTCCTGGTATTATTAAGCCTTACAATATAGTTCCCCTTTTTATCCTCTTAGAAAATCCACATTGTTTAATTTTGTGTAATTATACTTTGTAGTGTAACACTTCACGTAACCATATTTAAATAGGGAAAACGTGGAAAAGTTTGGTAGCTTCTATCTTCACCTCGTTTGGAGCTATAGAGGAGAAGAGAGAGGCTAAATGCTAACGCCGTCTGTGCTGTGTTTACGTTACGGAAAGCACACGTGAAGACCAGACAGGTACAAATGAACTCGTCTAAGCTAAGGTATGAACATATCTTAGTATGTAAAAACGGTGGGCTATTCCTTTAAGGCAGAGGTTAAGAGGTTAATATACAGTATGTTTGTATATTTAGAAATTGTATCAGTAATCCCGATTGCATGACTAAAAACTTCAACAGTCGTTGAGCTCATAAATCCTATAGTCCAGTGTATCCCGGTGATGCCAAAATATTACTTACAGTGACACTGACCAGGAATGGTTGTCAGAGTATGAGATTTAAAACTGCAGTGAGCCGTTATTCTTCCCAAAGCTGTGCATCCATGCCGGCTTTTCACCATCTGAATCCTACTGTGTTGAATCCTCAGCGTATTACACTAATGTGAGCAACGCAAATCCCTTTATTGTATGCCTGCCGATTCAATGCGTTTCAAGGTCACTCTCCATCACCTGTAAATTGATTATTACAGCAAACAGCGCCAGCCCGATAAGCTTCTCCCTGAGTCTTACAGCTAAGACCATTTAACTGCATTCATCCCCAAGCGCTAGACATTCTCAAAAGCGCCTCATCTCATTAAGTGCATAGGTCTGGGTATTATCATGTGTGATAGCATCAGGAATAGCAGACGGACGCGATGTGACAGGGGAGGCGTTTGTGCCCCCAAGACAATGCAGCGCACAGCGGTCAGAGCGGGGTGAGACTCAAAGTGATGTGAACAATGAAGGATACTGTACAATGGGAAGGATTTTGTAAAAGCCACGTTTATGCGGCGCAAAATGGTTCTAAACTGTACAGGTCAAGTTCATCATCTTAAGATATAGTCAGTTTCATGCAAAATGAACAATTTTGAGTATTCAACAACATTCCCTCATTTCGCTCCATTCGTGCAGTTTTGTGTAATCCTCTTTATGTTTGATATTTCTTCTTCTACAGCTGAGGCGCTCCGATCTGCATTGTTTAGGATCCCTGAGTAACGGGGCTCCATAAGCGTTCTCTGTGTATCTTCAAGTGCATAAACCATCGTCGTTCATTGTTTTTAGCCTGTTAAGGTGAGACTGTGCTGCTGAATAAGGGTAAACATTACTGATATAAGTATGGGAAAGCATTGCATTGCAAGTTTTCTGTCATTTTCTGTTTTCATATAAAAATAAGGCATACAAATGGCCAAAATTGCCTAGATTGTCAACGAAATCTAAATAATGGATGGACCCAAATTAAAATGATTTTGTTGACATATTAAGTGAAAAAATCTGGTTTGGAATTAGATATTAAAGAATCCCTCTGAAAAAAATCTTGTTAAGCGCAAGACAAGGACGTCTGGAGTCCAAAGTGGTGAGGTCATTGCATTAGTGGAACAAAAACCTCATTTTGAGAAATCCAGCCCTGAAGGACGAGACAATGAACTATTTCGATTCATTGTGTCATTCATTTGTTTGTACAAACTCGTTGAACTTTCTCCACTCTTCCGTACCGGGTGTCTCGCAGAAGGAAAAATACCATATTTGGGTCACAGTGTCATCGTGGGGACCATTCGCAGGACACGTGGATGTCAAACATGTCCAATATGAATACGCGTGGGAAAGCCGGCTTTGTGACGCGACGGATATATCCGCCTCACTCGCGACCAAACATACGGTCTTTTATATACTCTGACATGAAAACTAAGATGTTAAGGGAGGAAACTAGCTACAGTATAACTCTCCACTTCGACCGCTGCGTGAACAAAGCAATACTTTCACCTGCCCGTGTCTCGCCTTAAGTTCCCCACTTCTGCCAGCAGAGGACGCGCCATCCAAACACTGAGACGTAAACACACACAAAACGATTGACCCAAAGTTCAATCTTATCCGTCCGTTGATAACTACACGTTTATAGCTGAGACTTTTTAAACAGAACTTTTGATCTTTATGATGATGATAAAGTAGAGCACCACTGTAAACCTAAATATATACTGTTCCTCCATTTTTCCGTTTTACAAAGGTGAAAATTAAAAAAAGACATAGTGCATTGCCAGCTTGTTGTTTCATTTCTACTTGTTTTTTCCTTGTGTATTAATGTGACTAAAATTCACTGCAAAGACAAAGTGTTATCAGTCACTGTTATGGAGACTTCCTCACTACTGTGGTTCAATAGTGGTGTGATCGCGGAGTGTGCATCTGTTAGAATGCAAAGGAGTAGGCTGGGTGGATCTTTATGGTTTTCATTCACAATTGGGAGAGCATAGTATAGGTATGGGCTTGGTGTGTGTGTGGTTCTGTAACAAAACAGACAATAAAAATAATATTAATTACTATTTACATGAAATTACTTTATCACACAAATAATAAGGAAAAATAATAAAACAAATATAACATGGGGAAAATGATTATAACCCAAAATGATAAAGGTGTAATTTACCATATATTTACTGTAATAATACAGTCACGTGCTCTCACGTAGGCCCCAACGCCTTCACTACTACACAGTAATACAGCTACTACATATAAATGGACTGTATCCACAGAACTGGCATACAGGTGACTGCTCTACAATAATAGGATGCTATCAGTCTAATAAACATAAAATAAGATGAACATAAAGTGCGCAAGAAAAACGTAACTTGTCTTAGCATCTTAGCTCAAGTGCTAACAATGACAAACAGGTAAAACATAATGTACAAACACAATCTACAGTAGCACTCATATACTTTGGCATCACAGACATTGCACAGCCAAACACCCACCTGTCTTATGGACGCACACTTGATAATCAAAAGAGAACGAGGGAAACATGCAACTATTGCGGATGCTCAGGGCCAACTAACTAAACACAGAAAAACTTTCCCTGCTCACCAAACGGCCGCGCCCCTAGTGGACGGCCTGGGAACTACACGCAAACTAAAATGCTGTATATAAACAGTCTTGTCTTCTTAACAGTCACCTTGAGTCTCTCGCTCTGAAACCAAAAAATCAGGTTAGAAATCTAGGAGTAATCATGGACTCAGACCTGAACTTAAACAGCCACATCAAAGCAATAACATCATGAGCTTTTTACCATCTGAAGAACATTGCTAAGATCAGAGGAATAGTGTCAAAACCAGATTTAGAGAGACTCATCCATGCATTTGCTCACTGTTAGACAGCTGCAGTACATCCAGAACGCTGCTGCTCGAGTCCTGACAAGAACCAGGAAATACGACCATATTAGTCCAGTGCTCCGGTCTCTGCACTGGCTTCCTGTCACTCAGAGAAATAGAATTTAAAACAGCTCTGCTTGTGTACAAGTCTTTTCATGGTTTAGCACCAAAGTACATCTCTGACATGTTAGAGCCGTATGAACCATCTCGGGCCCTGAGAACTTCAGGGAGGGGTCTCCTGGTGGTTCCCAGAGTCAATAATAAACACGGTGAGGCTGCGTTTCAGTTTCATGCAGCTAAAATCTGGAACAGTCTTCATGAGGATGTGAGACAGGCCTCAACTCTGACAATGTTCAAATCCAGGCTGAAAACAGCTCTTTTTACCCGTGCATATGAAAACTGAAAGTATTTTATCTGCACTCTTGCCTTTTACTGTCATTGATTAATTTTATGTTGATGTTTTATTGATTGATTTTATCTGTTTTCTTGTAATTTTCTGTAACTGTGAAGCACTTTGAATTGCCTTGTGTATGAATTGTGCTCTACAAATAAACTTGCCTTGCCTTGCCTTGCAACTAAATGTGGATGGAAAGGGGACAAGATTTTCGCCTCACAACATTATCTCCTATGCCGTAATCTGCCATTCTGAGAATTCAGGGGGGGGGGGGGAAGAAAGCCTCCAAACTATCCCGTGTTAAAAAGTGAAAACATATCATCTCTTGGGGCCTTAATAAGGAATCTGACACTCTCTCTCTCTCTCTCTCTGTCCTCCCTGCACCGCTGTCTCAGTCTGGCGCGGCACAGGAAGTGTGTGGCTTGGCACAACTCTTGGAGGTCTCACTTGGTTGCGCTGAGTGAAGTTAAAGCGACTGCAGGTGTTGATTAGACGTCAGCTTCACTTTGGGAGAGAGGGTGCGGTGCGAACGGGCCATTCCTGATGTTCAAGGACACACCGTGCATTTGAGAGACTGCCAAAGCCCTGCCTCGTGCCGCTGTTCACACGCTGACGACCAATAGGAGAGTGATTCTGGCGCGCTTACACAATAATGACTTTTTAATCATTTTTGTCACTCATTAATGTGTAATGCAAATGAAAATCATACCGTGAATTAGGCATTTCATAAATCACATTGAAAGTCTGTTAAGGCAAGTGCAAGCTTTCTTTCATGTTTTTATGTCGGAAAAAATTCCAAAGTTACACATACTGACTATTGACTAATTCTGATGAAGACCTTGTGAGTCGAAACGCGTCAAAAATAAATCCACGCAAATTCAGAGTGCCTCAGCTTCCTTTGAATCATTACACATATTTTGATTTTGTTGTACAGTTGTACTTGCTTACTTACATAATGGAATAAGCAAGGTTTAAATGTATGGTTTTATTTGTTGATACATTAGTTACAAAGACTGACAGCAATGTCATAAAAAACTTTAAAAGGAGAGTTTGGTCTATAGATTAAAGGGACACTGCGTAACATTTTGGACTATATAGTTGCCATCAATAAGAAACATGCAGCTAATGATCAGCTCAACACAGAATATGCTATAACTGCAGTGGGTAATCAAAGAATGGATCTGGATGAGACCCTAACCTGTACATCTCAAATTCTGCTGACTTTAGTCGACATGTCCATGGCAACAAGCTGGAGACGTACCCACTCCCAGTAAAGTTACAGTCATGTCTTAGGAGAGCTGAGCCGCTCTAGCAAAGTCACATGTTTGTTTATACATTTAAGAGGTATGTTTCAATGATGAAAATATCTGTCATAAAATAAATGCTTGTATTTCAATTTTATTTATTGGGTAACATTCTACACAGTGTGGCTTTAACCTTTACAACATTTATTAGTGATTACAGAGTGCTATTGGAACAATGGTCTTCTTTTGCATTTATACATTTCAAAATTATTAATTATGGTATAGTTAGTGTTGTTTTAAAAGAAATATCAAATGTGAATTTGTGTTATATTAGGCAGTACAGCATGTCCTGCAGAACAGGATATAAACATGGACCCTCACACTGCTTTGTGCTCAGGGACCAGCGCCAGCAGCCTATCACTCAGTGTGGTAAAACAATGCAGGTACTGATGATTGGTTGCTAGGCAACACTAACTACTAGATTATTTATTGAATAAAGAGGTCTGCGAGTGTGTGTGGCAGTTGTCTATTATTCATGAGGATGATGTGAAACGTGTTTTCTTCTCTCATATTTTAGCACTTTCTCTCCCGAGGAGAGAGCCATGTGATCGCAGCTCTGCTTATCAAAATGATGCAGGGTGCAGAGCTCAGGGCCACACAGAGGAGAGGGCCTCTTTGTGTTGTCTATACCATTTGTCGGATGTGTGGAAGCAGAGGATGAGAGACGTGGGTGTGTGAACTGACTCCTGCTCATCCCAAGGCACTTCCTTCGTTGGTCCTTCCTTGGCCGTTTCGACCTCTGCTGCACTCAAGGTGCTTTGTACTGCAGCGGCTCTTGCATGTTGTACAGCCATTTCAGCTGTGTTCCAGCTATAGGCTGTGCAACTTTGGAACAGAAAACTTTTGAGCTTCCTGATCCAAACAGACAACCTGATCAAAACATATTTTCAATCTTGGAAAACTTGAGCAGAGACAAGTAACAAAAGTCACAACATGTCCACGATGACCTGGCACCATTTTGCAAAGTTTGTTCCATCTATCTCTGAGCCTGACACTGTTTGTTACCTCTTCCATTGGTGACAAATGGCCATTCAAATAACTTGTATCAACAAAGCACACCTAGAGACTCCCCAGGCATCTCACGAGACAAGATGGGCCAGTCTGGTTCTTTTCAGTGGGTTCCTTTTCTTGTGAAGTGTGAAGAAGTTTGACTTTGGTGAATTTGACTTTGCCCTCACACTCCTGTATCAGAGGTAAACCAATCCTCCTTACAGGCCAGTCCCATTTCTAGGGGCTGCGGCATTATTAGAAATTACACTTGTCCTGAGTCCCTAACTGCGGCAGGTTTAGAAGGAATGTAGGTCATCGGTAAAGAGCCCACCTCCATAACATCCCTCCAGCTCCGAATGCTATCCACATCGGTGAGGACACTGCACACTAATCCTTCCGGTCAGAGCCAGTTTCAAATTCAATCTTACTTTTCCCATTATAGGTTTTTGGAGATACTGAGACCTCATATTGGTCCAGATATAGTTCAGCTCAGAGTGATAGGGCTCTGTAGAGAGGAAATGATCCATGGATGAGGGATATTAACGGGGAATGACAAGAGGAATAAGGTTTGGATCGGGGAGTAAGTATGGTAGTATAAATCTGACTCATTTAGTAGTACAGTAGTGGTGGAGTAGTAGTAGTAGTAGTAGTAGTAGTAGTAGTAGTAGTAGTAGTAGTAGTAGTAGTAGTAGTAGTAGTAGTAGTAGTAGTAGTAGTAGTAGAGCACAGCAGAAACCAACCCCACCTTTACGTGGTGCACTACATGCAGGGTGTTTGCATGACTTTAGTTTAGCTGAATTGACTTTGTGGACAGTGATTCCCAGAATGTCTAGATGCTGTCACTCCACCATCTATGGAATTTTAAAGGCCAGTTTTAACTATTGTTTGGTGCTTTGACTAAAGCACTGTTATGCTACTAAATGTGACAGCAGTGACTGTTCACTGTTTATTACAGTGTTTAACATGATGGTCATGGGCCAGATCCAGTCTGTATATAGTTTACACTGTTGTTTATATAACATAGCATAATTTTAGCATTTGACTTTAATTAGAGAGAACAAATTAGACCTTTCAATTCTCAAGAACTGAAGAAAGAATTGTAAAACCAAATAAACTAATATCTACTGTTGAGAGTTCTGCAAAGTCGATAAAACAGTGCAGATGGAAAGAAACAACCTTGAACCTTGCGGCTTATACCACGGCGTGCCTAATTTATAGATTTGTTATGGTCATACGGAATATTGTGTCATGTGTCACCCTACTGCTGTCTGTGGGCAGGGGGCAACAGGATGCCCTCCGGCGCTATCGCTGACATGGCTTCAAGTGCAAAATAAATGTGTTTGATTCTCTCACTGGTGAAATATTATGGAGGGTCCAGTGACGCGCGGGTATCAAAAGCCAGCATTGAGCAGTCACCACGAACCCAGCTCAGAGCAGCTTCGAACACCGGGAAACTCCCAAGGCTGTATGCGCTAACATGAGGAGGAGGGCGGCTCGCTGACCACACGCGTGTGGAAGAATAATATAATTGAAGTTCATAACTCACTTTAATAAAAGTTAAAGTAGGCCACTCATTGCCTGTATTTTTTCACACATTTATAAGCCAGTACAGACAGACTTTTATTCAACCAAGCAAGTCCCAATGGGATTCAGAATCTCTTTTCTGGGGAGCCCTAGTGTGGACCCTATAGTTCATTCACAGGGCCTGTATTCCAATACTTTCAAAACAATCACCAGTAAATTCTCAGGATACTTTGTAAATGCTACATGTATAGTCGTGTAAAAGCCTTCAAATCATCCTCATCGGAGCCTTCAGCAGATCGATAGTCTTGATATGATAGAAAGTGGGTCAGGACACACTTGAGTCAAAAGCCCACAGGGGAGCCAGAACATTCTCTCCCACGATGCACCTCTTTCTCCAAGACGGCAGCTCCTTCTCCTTTCGACACTGTTTGGACAAGTCCCAAGCACTAAACGGTGAGTAATGTGGCACTGACAGGCGAGCATCTCTCTGCACTGTGTTAGTCATGCAGGCTAACACTGCCTGGAACCGCTTAGCAAGTGGTTCAAGTAGATGTGAAGCAATTTCCTGTGAAAAGTTGAAATATCACAGCTGCGCTGTTACTGCATGTAACTTAAGTAAAAGACAATGATAGATAGATAGATAGATAGATAGATAGATAGATAGATAGATAGATAGATAGATAGATAGATAGATAGATAGATAGATAGATAGATAGATAGTTAGTAAGTTTAATTTAACACACGTGCGGAGAGCCGCACACAGAAGTACAGTTAACTCCATGGTGGCCAGCTCTGAGGCCCAGAGCCTCTTGATCCCGTTAATATAGACAAGAGAGCGAGCGAGAGAGACAGCATGAGGCAGTCGCCGCCCCTGCATCATCATGCAGACATCACCTTCTTGTGATGTTTAGAGCAAGACACAGGAAGGCCTTTGAGCCAGGACAAGTCTTTGGCCATTGTCATAGGTGTGAAGTAGAAACCCAGCATGTGCTTCAGCCGAGGATAAAGCACAGGAGACGGGTCCGGGCATTGATTAAGCGGGCCAGGTACTTCACAATTAGTGTATTACTGGCTTCAATTTAATTAACTCTAAAACTGCCATTACATTAGATAGATAGATAGATAGATAGATAGATAGATAGATAGATAGATAGATAGATAGATAGATAGATAGATAGATAGATAGATAGATAGATAGATAGATAATTGTGCTCAAAAGTGTACATACCCTGGCAAAATGTTTGATTTAAAAAATAAAAAAAATCGTTTTCGTATGCGTTTATATGGAGCATCCTCTCTTTTTTGCGTGTACTTACATGAGGTCACTGAACACACAAATCCAGTCTCCCACCTACATACCATTACAACATAGTATTTTGTTTGTGGAAATATGCACATATACACATACATGCTCTTTTGGCAATTTTTCAGGGAATATGAAAGATAACACAAAGACTTTTTTTTTCCACTCATAGTTAATGGTTGAAGCCATTTATGGTCAAACAACTGAGTTGACCCTGATCAAAAGTTGACATACCCCAGTTCTTAATACTGTGTTTTTCCCCCTTTAACATCAACGACAGCTTGGATTCGTTTGTGGTAGTTGGGGAAGGGTCTCTTCATTTCCTCGGATGGTAAAACTGGCCATTCTTCTTGGCAAAAAAGCCTACAGTTCCTGTAAATTCCTGGGCTGTCTTGCATGAACTGCACGTTGGAGATCTCCCCAGAGTGGCTCAATGATATTGAGGCCTGTAATAGACCAATGTCCAAACAGTCATTTATTTAGCAGGCAGATGGAGGTAGGGAGGAAAGTGGAGGTCGCCCTCTTTGTCCTCAGTGGGAGGAACTCTGGAGTCATATGGAACTGAGTTGCTGCAGTTCCTGACCAATGATTTTACTGATTATGATTAGTTTATTGAGCATGTTGCGGTGAGCGAGAGTGACTGAACCAAACCAGGCAGTCATGTTGAATGTGAGAATGGATTCAATAAAACATTTATAGAAAGCGGCAAGAATGGATTGGTGTACTTGGAGTTTGTGTAGCTTACAGAGGCAAAAGAGGCGTTGTTGACATGGGGTTGGAATGTGAGTTTATGGTCGATTATGGAGCCGAGCTATCTGTTTGAATGAACCTTTTCAATTACTTTGTTGTTGACAGTGAATGTGGGAGTGCTGGGTTGGCCATGGTGGAAGTTAATGGTCATTTCTTTGATCTTGGATACATTTAAAGGATCTGTATCATGCTATTTTAGCCATTCCAAAGTAAAGTATAGGCATGATTGTACCTCTACCACTATGGAGCACTCATTTTTGTGATGAATATAAGTATTTTCTGGAGGTATTTTTCCAACCCGGAAGACAAAACGCTTGGATTCAGTTAACTCCGACCCCCTCTCTCCGCTCATACAACTTTAGCAGTAGTAGAAATATAAATACCACAGCAAAAAGTGAAGTTACTTCACGATGCAGTTATAAGGAGTTGACATGTACAACACTTCACGCTTCATAAATGGCTAACACACACGCTAACAGGCGTTATGATTGACTCACCGCTCTGCCTCTGGCTTCGACGATCGGGTGTTTCCATTATGGGACTCGCGTTGGTTATAAAAGTTAATCCACTTTGATTCTGGCCAAGGTTCACCAAGCATCCATCAGTGACGGTCACAGACACTATTTTTGGCTGATAGTCGCTGAATCCTGGAAAGAAATTCCAACTTCCTGCGAGTGGACTCTTCTTCAGGAAAGTTGAATAAAGTCCTGCACCTCTTGTAGCACATTTTCTCCGTGACATTATGGTTAGGTAAGAAAAGAAAAAAAAACAGGCGGTGTCCAGAGTAGGTTAGAAAGAGCTCCTTCCTCACAACTTTTGGTGCAAACATGACATCTGTTCAGACGCTCAGGAGGTGCGTTTGTTTTCTGTGCAGGGGCAGCGCAGAGTCAGGCACTTCCCTTTTTTTTCTTTTTTCTTTCTTTCTTCCTTATGACAGAAATAATGAAAAAGCTGTTTTACAAATTAAAATCAGGCCATAAAGCATTACATTACAGACGTCGAGCATTTCCGTTCCGTTCTGACGTCACAAGGGAACAAGTCAGTCGTTTTCCAGGAGAGGGCGGAGCAGCTGCTCAGAGAGCAGGATTCAGGAGGATTACTTAGAACTGCGTGAATGAAGTCAAAAACCACTCTGGGGGTGTTTTTGATAAGGAAATAGCAGAACAACATGGTTAAAGCTCCAAAAAGTCGATTTTGCATGATATAGGACCTTTAAATCCAGATAGTTCTCCCTACACCACCGTGAGAATGAGTCCAGTTCAGTTTGAAGTAATCCATGGGCTTAGTGTCTATGATAACTGTGTCGTCGGAGTACTTGATGTAGGTTATACCTGGGGTGGTGCTCCTCCCCAGTCGCTTGTGTACGGAGTGAAGAGAATATAGTGCCGTTAAATAAATGTCAGGGTACACACATTTTAAGTTCCCATTGTTTCCTGTACATTTTCATAGGTTTTATAACAAAATAATGTATGTGTGTATGGAAAGGACCATCACCCAGGACTGTGTTAGTCCGCATCTGATTGTTTGGTCCGAGCGCCCTCTGCAGGCAGCAATGGAATCTGTCTAGCCTTAGCAGAAAAAAATCTTTTGTTTTTAGCTAACGGCATAACAAACCAAAAGGAGCTGATAAAAGTAAGTAAGTATGTCAAAGTGTGACAAAGAAAATCAAAGAAATACAAAGTGAAGAGCTTCGGTGGGAGAAGAAACGGCCAAACAAGGGAACATTATAACATGATCAAAAGGGGAAGATAAAACAATAGCTGCACTCCATTGGTGAAGGCATTTTGAGGGTAGAAATGACCTGATGAATGTGTATGCCCTTTTAAAAGACGGAGAAAGAAGTTCTGACACCTCAGGAAATCTGGTGTAACAAAACATTCAGAGCTCTCAAGATGGAGACAGACTGAAACTTGTGAATTAAACACATATCCCATGTTTTTGACGGGGGAACAATTTTAACATGTTTTTGAGGTTCAGAAAAAGGTGATAATATGGGACCTTAAAATAAGCATGTTTTTACTGAATAACGTATTAGTTGAGTGTATGTTCCTGAAATTGTAGTCAGAAATGTAGTGAGAATCTCTGACGCAAATTGATAACAGAATGTGTGGTGGGAAAGTGTTTCTTGTTGCACAACTTAAGTTTCGCAACATCCGTCTGAGTCTCTAATGTACTGGGCTCTGACACATTAAAAGTCTCCACGAGTTGACTCAAGTTCAGCATATTTTTGTGTGTGTAATCTTTGGACTATCAGGCTGATGGGGGCGGCGCTGATCCAACTTTTCCATTTGTGTGCAAGGCGCGTCTCCAGCAGGGTTCTGACCCATTTACACCACGCTCATGTGAAGGGGAGGAACATCAGTAAGTCATCCAGTTTGAGCTTGACAGGACGAACCACTCCCAAAATAGAATTGCGAAGAAAAAAAATAATAAACAAGTGGGTTTGGATCCACTGCAGGGGCTGATTTAAGTTGGGTTCAGAAAAGTTACCTTTTTAACAAATACACATAATTTGAACACTACTAATATGAGAATGCTGCATAATTACATAGGGATTAACGCTAAAAAAAGAGAAGAAAAAGCAATTTTTTTTCTCAAAATGTTTATGCTTACAATTTTGAGCAGATAAAAAAAGTTCTGCTAATTAAGAAAAAAAGCACTTTACTATAGTCAACATTTCATTTCCAAAAGCCATGAATACTTTGTGATACTGGTGGTACTTGTGTCGAGGAGGCAGAAAGTTGTGCATAACGGTAGTTATTTGACGCGGCGCTGGTGGGTGAGACCAGAGCATGGACGTTGTGTGGGCAGATGTGCGGGATGGGATTTGGCTGTAGGCTCGCAGTGGTAATCCAGACTCTACATGGACAGAGATGAGAGATCGGCGCCAGTGGATCAGGCACAAACCGATCGCAGCGGATGGAGAAGTGTTCGATTCAGATGCTATTTAAATACATGGGTTTTCTTAGAGAGTTACATGTGCTGTCTTTTAGTGAACGTGTATTTTTTAATAGTTACATACAGTGAGTGTTGTATAATGTATAAACAGTGAATTATGTAGAAGAAGAAGACATAGCATGGGAGGTTGCATCTATGTTGAACTGAGTATAGTAGCTTCTAGTTAATATTGTTCTCATCCCATGAAAGATTCCTTGAAGGAATTTAAACTGAGGATATGCACACACCAACCAGAGTGTTTTTTTTAATTATTATTTATTTTATGCAGTATAACTCAAAATAATGTTAAAATACTCCACGTAGTGTGTAGATAGGCTGTTAATGTTTGTTATAAGTTAGCAGTAGGAGCATACAACCTACTCCTACTGCAGCAACGAAATGGGAAGTGGTTCAGATTAAACATGATGGTAAACAAGCCCAGGGAAGGGAACTGGAGCATTTACAGACTCAGAAAACCTTTTGTGAAGGTCTTCCTTGTAAAATTCTAAGAAACTTCATAGAAATCACTGTATAACATTTGACAGAAAGTGGGCTGGCATTTTGTGTGCGAAACAGGGAGACAGACTGATTATGTAGGATTACTACACCATGCGTAAATAAGTTATGGATATACAGTATACTGTAACAGGGTTAAATCTCATTATAGTTTATTTGGCATGATAAAGACCTTTTAAATATGTTCTCTTAAAAAAAGAAATTCTTCTGCTTTCTGTGAATTGATAGAAATGTGTCAAAAGACATTTAAAAAAGGTGACTTTGATTGACTAACCTGACTAACAGCTCCCTGTTCTGGACCACAGTATTTAAGTAGAAAAACACACACACAGGAACAAACAAAAGTCAGAATTAGGACCCAGTGGGCCCAGGTTTAGCTCTGGACCTGTGCACACTGAATAGCACAGCATGGCTACAGGCTGGCATGCTTAAGTGCACCGCTATGGATTAGTGGTTAGCCTAGCTCTTTGTGGTGACAGCCTAAGCACGACTCCATTATAATTGACCTGCTGTTAAATCAAGCAAGCTTCCATTTTTACATAATGGTGCCAGTGAATAAACCTTTAGGTGCTTTACCTGATGCGTGGAAAATCACATGGCATTTCACTCTTCAATTACCCGACTGAGATACACCTTCTGCTCTTGGACTTTATCATCAGCACCAGCTCTGGGTCGCTCCCAAATGCCAATTATCTCCCCATGTTCTCGGGTGATTCAGCATGAGGTCAATTAGTCCTCTTGTAGAATGCCATTACATTGGTTCATGGCCCCTGGTCTCTTGTTATTGCTGGACCAGTGGATAGACAAATTATAAATGAAATAAGACCTTATCGCACCAACTTTTGTTAGTGAATGAAGAGTAAGACCAGCAACAGGAAGGCGGGCCCCATAGTGCTGCATTGTAGTTGCCTTCAGATAGTTTTTTTTTTTCAATTGGCCTCGATCATAACTTCCTTAGTCAAAACATTAAATCTACTCATAGAAAATAACCTTGTCTGCTTGACAAAAGGAAGTGCGAGCATTCAGATCCTATCGTCTCAAAAACTCAACCTCGACCGTGGCGCCAGAGATCACCAACAAGTGAGTTATTTTTCAATGTAATGTGTGAGACAAAAATTAAACCGTAAAGATGAACAAATAAGTGAGAAGATATAATAGATTATTGAATAGGTAAACCTTGGTGCTTAGAGTCCAACAGCTGAAGTTAAAAAGAGTAGGAAGTCATTTTCCTGCAGGGCCTAGAAACTGATGGTGTTGAAGGAACACTCATGTGACTGATCTCTGATGGTTCTGCTGCAGCGAGGGTGATAGTAGATAGAATAAACCTTGACGCTCAAATCACAGTAGGTAGACATCTATGTCTTTGGCCCAGACACTTAAAGGAGTACTGTATATGGAGAGACCGAGGTGACTAATGCTCAGCTAAATCAGCTAATTAATCTGCCATGTTTGTTTCAAGCAGATGGCTACATTCACAAATTAACATTAGCCAAAACTATTTACACATAGTAAAGATAGAAGCCGCTGAACAACTTAGCTATGGCTGGTTGACGGCCAATGAAATACAACTAACCGGGAAAGATGTGTGGGGTGTGCTAACGAAGAATATGTTTTTGTGAAAAACTAGTGTCGAGTTCATTTATTTATTTGGCAAAACCCCGCCCAAGTTTTTACTAGGCCCGAGCGCCATCAGGGCTGGCGTAGGGGCTCTTGTAATCGTATAGAAAGTGCGCAGAGCGCACAAACGAGCGCTCGCCTCCTCTCAAACATACAACGCACTCCTCTCGTCGCGCACGTTCCGTGCACGTGCACATGTATCAGAAAACGAACATTGTAATTGGACAGCTGTCCAATTACATGCGGACAATTGGAGCGCAAAGCGCTCCCTTCCTCTCAAACACTCACTAACGTGCTCTTCTTGTCGTGCATGTCCCGTGCACATACATATATAATGCAAAAATCAACATTGTAATTGTACAGAGCCCATAAAAGTCAATGGGCGACAGAGCCCTGGACCTCTACCAGGAGCGAGGAATGCACAAGGACAAAATATATAGTTTATGGTACCCGCGTAAGCGAGAACATTCTTTTCGTATATGGGAATATTATTCTTTCTTTCTTTCTTTCTTTCTTTTTTTCGCACCGTCGCAATTTTCACCCAGTGTACAGCCCAAAATCTATGACGAAAAGTCACAGATTTTGGCCCAAAATTCAAACCCGATCCAACACAACTTTTGACTATTTCCAAATTTTTGAATTTTTTAACGTTTTTTTTAACATTGCGAGATAGGACGTGGGCAAAAATTAAGTTTGTCGTAGAATCATAAAAATCGGTACAGACGTGCATCATGAGAAGTTAAGCAAACAATATTATTACGGCAACACCGTCCGCCATATTGGGTGTCGGCCATTTTGGATGACAGCCCGCGAAGCAGGAATCCGCCTTTATTTTTCACTTCGTACAAATTCTATCTCCTCCTAGAGCGAGCTAATTTTGGGTGGAAAAATAATCTTGAGATTGCCAATTGCCACATGTTCAAAAGAGAGCAGGGAGCAGTAAAGCATTAAGTGCCTCTGACCGTGGTTTATCTGTATACAGTAAACAGGTAGCCATGCATCATCAGTCCGCAAAACATCTATAGAAAATTATTGCTGCTTTTTTTTGTTAACTACAATCCTAACCACTGTATCTTGAGAAGTAGAAAGCAGCCTGTATACAGATGAAAGTTTATAACTGTACATGGCACATCCGCCACTCTTTACTGTCAGGAAATTATTCTGTTGTTGCTCTGACACGAGCAATCTGGAAACGTTCGGTTATCAACTATAACACGATTAACACAGAAGACAGACATGAGATTTTCATCGTACTTGGCGCCAAGGGGGAGAATGAAATCGGCTAGTCGTCTCGCCAGTCTACATTGACTCCCAAAATCATCTCGCTTCCCCTCGGCTTTTATTGAATAAACACGCACACATCACCTCCTTACAACATCACAATCTTACATTGACCAAAAAAACAGTTTCCCCCTCGACCCTCAGTCAGGGTGGGGGATGTGTGTGATAAGTAACATGGCTTTTTCCGTCCGCTGGGGGAAGACAGTCATAAACTCTTTGAAACAGCTTTATGACTTCCTTTGTTCTGTTTAAACCTAAACTGAGATTAGCAGACAGACAGGTCACAGGTCTTCTCATGTAAACATTAGCCAGGAAGGACATCACTTCAGTGCATCAAGATCCGCCTCAGTGCACAAGAAGTTGTTTTAAAGGTCACACTTCACTCATCACATTACATTGACTGTCTACAACGCACAGATTCAAACTTAAATGTAATACTTCATGATAATTTCATTTACAGAATTTTCTAACATTTACAGATGTAACCACTCTTTCATTCTAAAATAGATGCTCTCCTGGCTGTCCTCCATAGTGTCCCAGTGCCCGCACTGGCTGCTTTCCAGAGGGCACACATCTGTCCCCTGTAGGGCAGAGGGGGTGGACAGCCACTTCATTTTGCCAGGCTCCAGAAGGGTCCTGCCATAAGCTGTTGGCCAACCAGTGACCATGCCTGGGAGCTCTTTCTATACCCTCCGGTGATTGGATAAAGTGCCTGGTTTGAAGGGTCTTTGTGGGTTGCAGTGTTAACCATTTTAACTATTTGTGTTTATCGCACAGCGCGTGGCTCCAGAGCTGGCAGGTGATGCGCATAAACTTTAAAGAGTTAGGACTCCTGTGATAAATTGCCCAAACTTTTTAAACCAACATTCGCTGTTGAATCAAGGGAGGGAATGCTAAGTTTTTCTGATGGAAATGAGAACAAATACAGTATAACCAAATCGAAATATTGCTCAATTGGCCGAGCACTCAGCGTTGACGTCGATCCGGGGCTCACAGCCCAAAGCTAGACAAGCAGAGTGGTCGCCTCGCCATCATGGAGCAGTGTACCGTCCCTCAGGGCTTGTTGCTCAACGCGTTCTAGTGCTCAAATAAACCTTTTGTGAAAATTAGCACGAGTGGGTTTATCACGTCCATGTCAACTCAGTCTGGATCTCGCACTGGGACAGTCAGATCTTTGGTCCTGTTTTTGCTGTCTTCTCTGTAAGTTGGCTGTATACATACATAAGTTTGGAGTGACTTTTTGCTGAACCCAGCCTCTGCATTCAGGAGTTTTTGAATCTTCACCCTCATGCGCCCTCGATGACAGATCTTGACAGGATATTCTATGGTTTTGTTTTGGATGCAAATAGAAATGAGTACAAAGCAGGAAGCTGTGATCACAAATTTCAACCACTGTATTCGGCTACTTAAGGATGTTTGCCATTGCTCTACAAACAAGGAATGCCAATGGTATTAACCGTAAGGAATCTGGATTATTATTTTTTTACATGTTTTACGTGTATTTATTGATTTATTATTCATTTTACTTTTTTAACATCATGCAAATAGTGAAATGAGTGGTGAAATGTAGGTTAGTTGAAACATGCTTAGATATGCAACTCTGTAAAGAACTGGTATAGGTTATATGGACGTTAATGTAGGAATGAGTTTTGACCACTAACGGTTTAAACTCACTCAAAATCAGTTACAGGGCCTTAATGTTAAATATCTGCCAAATAAGATATTGTTGGCGTAATATCTAACTAAACCTGCTCTAATTGTCTAATTGATTCATTGTAGCAGTCGCTTTTTTTAATGCTGCTTGAATATGCCTTTCCTACGTACTCTCTGACATGAACAATCATCATGCCACAAATCCACAGGTCCCCAAGGTTAATCAGCCCGGCTTGCGTCTACCATTACGCCAGAATGCATTCGTAATTGTCTACCATTGGCCATACATCACACTCGGGGAAACCAGCCTGCCCGGCGTAACCCACACAGTGAGCACGTAATGCAATTGGACAGGCGACCCTCTCCTGTGATTTGCCATCAAATTTTACGACGAATAGAACGCCGCGTGCCACCGCTTGAACTGCCCGAGTCACCTAAAGCCCCCAGAATGCCAGTCAACCAAAGCGTAAATCCCCCCCCCCTCCCCAATACTTCACGCATCGCTAGCGTCCTAAACACGGCGCTAGTGACCTTGCAGGCAGCCGTTAAACACCTGGAGGAATTCAAACTCCGTCTAATTACATTTGCCACTGCCAGCCCTTCAGTAAAAATGCAACTTTGACTTTGTTGGGGGAAAAGGGAGGACATGTCAAGTTAAGTTCAATATTAATTATTGCATGATGAATTGGGCTCAAGGAACAAAAAAGTGAAGAAAAAAATCCTGAAATAATTTACTGCCGAGGTGCAGGGGAAGAAAGAAATCGGGCGGGGAGTCCTTTGAGTTCGTTCTCGTTGTCCTCGTGGAGTGTTTGATTTTGGCATGGGACATTTAGCAAAGGCCACGGCTTGTGTCGATCTGCTCAATTCCTTTCTTTATTACAGGAGCCAATATGAGCTTTCGGTTCAGCTCTGTATACCACAAAAATCTTTAGTATTCAGATGGCTTTGTCATTACTGAGCAGCTTTTATTCTGCCTTCACTTCTGTTCAGCTTCTCTTTTTTCTCTTTTGCTAACTTCTCTTTTGTGATTTCACTATTGCGAAAGTATTTGTTAGGTCCTGTCCATACGAAGTCCAGGTGAGGACTAAACGCAAAGATATTTTATCAGTCCAGTGTATCGTCCATATGAGCCCGGCGCTTTGGGGGTCTGTAAACGAACATTTTCCAAACTAGGTCCCAGAGTGGAAAGATCTCAAAACACAATTTACGTGGCTCAGTTGTTACGACGTCTCCGCAACTTTTACTAAAATGATGACATCACAGCCCCAGAGTGGTGTCTGTTATCCATAATCTACTGACCTTATAATGAGTTTTGCTCATGGATCTATGATGGTTTTACTCCACTCCTCTTTGCTCCACTGCAGTCCGCAAGCCACAGGTGACAGGTCAAAAAACACGGCAGAGTAAAAGTCCGGTCACTGACAGGTTTTTTTGCTTTAGTCCCGTTACGTCTGAAGAATAAACTCGCCTCCTCGTCTCTTCTGTAAATTGTAAATCCTTGATTCCGTTTCATTTTCACTGTTTACATTCCACTAAAGTTTACTGCGCATGCGCCCTCTACATCTCGTTCTATTATCTGTGTTAGCGTCACAGCGCCACACACAGGCCTGGCAGATGAATTGCGCCATTTTCACAGACCTGAGTCAACCCATGTGGACACAGCCACTCGTGCTTACAGTTTCTGAAAATATAAGCATTTTGTCTTTGTGTGGATATAGCCTTATTTGTGTCTTTTATTTATTTATTCTTTCTAAAAAATTAGATATATTACATCGCTGTATTCATTTTTAAATGTCTTTATTTTGCTCAATGGCCATTGTGGCTCAGCTTTCTTCAAATTCTACGTTTCACAACTGTCAGGACGCAGTTACAGTCATGCTGTAACTGCTTAGCAGTTATTTTTGCCCTATTCATTTTTTCCGCTATTTTTGTGGGGTTTTTGTTGTTTTTTTGGCTAATGTTTGCCCAATTTTCCTACATCTTTTTTCTTAATTTGCCCCATATTTTTCTCGTTTTCCCAATTCTACAGTATTACTAATACCGTTTTGTTAACTTAAATATGGGCCTAGCATCCTATATACTTTTGCAGATCTTGAAATAATAACCAACATGTCTTTATATTGAAGATCAGATCGGACTAGACGCCACTTTGGGAGCTTTCTATTTTTGGTGCGTTAGTTAAAAACATGCATAGCATCAGAGAATCCATCCCCTCGCCTCAGGTTTTTTTTACTTCACTGTGCAGACTATATGGAATATAAGGTACTGGTCATTTGAGGCCAGAGAAAAGTAGTTATTGGTTTGACAGCAGCGCAGTTGTTCCAAATGGGGCTCACGCTTGAGTGACTGAAGGCATTGGTAATAGCACTTCATTGTAGATAGACAGGATGCTGTGTAGAGCAAGGTGGGTGGTAGTGGGTGGGTGTGCGGGGGGGTGGGGGGAGGGGCATTTTGGTATCATTCAAGAGCTCAGCCGTGACTTCTCAAAGCAATTACTATACTGTCATTGTTGAAAATGGGGTGTCAAATTCAGATCACTAAAAAGAATGCAATTACAGCCGACAGTGACAGGAATGAGAACACCTTCTTTTGTTAACATATAGTCTGACCAGTGCTCCTGCAGCTCGCACATTGTCGCATGCAATTTGAGGAGACAAACAAAGCATACCCTCGCTGTGACAAAGCGAAGAGAACACATATTATGTGTCAGGCACATTGTGGACATGCCATTACCACTTTGCATTTCACTTGGCTGCACACTGGTTCAGCTACAGCCACTTCAAACTGCACTGCAGGTGAGAGGAGGTGCACGAAAAAATTATTTTTGAAAACCAATTTTTCTTTTATTTGGGTAATTTTTAGAGAAAGTATTGTCAATAATATTTCTGGGGGGAAAAACAGAAGTTGTTGTAAAGTAACACACAGCAAGTGTGGTCATTTTCTAACTATATATTACGATTAACCTGTAGTGCTTCAAGGTAAATCTGGGGTTACACTGCAATTTTAGAGACAATTTTACACATGCTAAAGTTGTCTTCAACACACACTGACTGAATCGCATGTGAGCAGAGCCCTAACCCACGAATGAGGTGCTCACACTGTAGGGAGTGATAACGTTTGGTCTGTCCTATTACCCTGTCAAACAACATGTCTAAACACCCAAACAAAAAAAAGCCTGTAGCTTAAATTAGAGTCAATGATTAGGGTGCCCTTAGTTTTAAAACTAAAGCGAGCTGTATTTCAATTATTCCGCGGCCGTTTCTAAAAAAAAAAAAGGGAATAAAGGAGCTCAGGGGCAGTAGTTTTTCTCTCTGTTCATCTGGGCTGTAGTTATACCACTCTGGTGCAGAGAGAAAGAGGGAGAGCACATACAGCCGCAGAGGGGAATTACGGTCGGGTCCAAAGTTAGGATTCAAGGTTTGGGTCTTGACGGGTTGGTGCGTGGGTCCGGATCTACAGTGTATGAGGTGAGAGCGTCCCGCAACAAAAGGTAAACAAAATGCTAACTTATCAGCTAAACCCATGAGACCTAAACATTTCTTCTTCTGAGACACTGAAGAGGCACCAATAGTCCCCACAGCTGCAGTACAGTGGAAGCATCACAAGAGGAGCTACAGGAAACAAGTAAGGGACAAACGAGGAGATGGTGAAAGACTGTTGTGAAGCGCAGGGAGCTGCAGGAGGAAGAGGAAGGAGGAGGTGGAGCTGACCAGTGCAGGACACCACGCTCTGAAACAGGGACAAACCCACGAGGCGCGGCACCATTTCAGAGGATCAGAGGAGACAGAGGGCAGCCAGTTTCCCCGTCCTCCAAGGTCATGCGGGTCAGGTTGACACACAGTGGCAGCGCGGCTCAGCCGCAGCAGCTCAGGACTAACACCTGAACACTATTTCGTTGTACAGTTGTACAATGACAATAAAGCACATACTTACTTACTTACTTACTTACTTACAATTTTCTTTTCTTTTTGCTACAAGCTGCACAGTTTCTTCTCAAACTAAATGCGGACCGGCTCTGTAACATTCCTGCTATAACAAAATCTCCTGTTTTAAGATGCACCAGAATAACAAATGAAAATGCAATGGGCAGCACCCATGGGAAGAGGAGGAGGAGTTTTAGAGGAACCGAGCTCAAGTTCCGGGTTGAAAGGCAATCGTCATGTTTCTTAATATATTATTATTTAATTTTGCCAAATAATATTAGCCGAGTGTTTTTGAACCCAGGTGCATTGTTATTGATAACATGAGACCCAGGGCGGCCAGTTGACAACGACGAGCAGAGCCAAGGAGAGATCAGGCGGAGGAGGGGTGGAGGAGGGTCGCAGCACAGTTGGCAAACAGCCAAGTGATGGATGAGGAAGCTTAAGAAGGGCATCTTGTGCGATGAATGGCTGAAAAAGGAATGAGCAGCTGCGGTAATTGGCTGTTGGAGTGGCTTGAGATGGGACTGTGATTGGATGATTGGTGAAGCGCTGCCGGTGATGAGGTGATGTATAATGCTGCAGGTACAGTAGGTCTTCCAGGTTGAAGCTTAAGCTTCATTTAATACAATTAATAATTAGGTTTCTCCAAATACTGTAAATACGGTAGTTTCAACGTGCAGGTCAGAGTGCTGCAGAGGCACAGTCCCTAAATAAATTTTCGTTTTCATTTTTTATGCCTTATACGACAGAATCATCAATTTAGTTTAATACCTGTGAAGACTTTTATTCCTACTTGAGATGTCTAACTATAGTATTTGAAAATAACAGTACTTTTTGCTTGCGCATTTGAGCCTTCCATCTCTTACAATCAATGAGATTGGAAGCGAAGAAGAAGCAGCTCGTAAATTGCTCAAATCTATCATTTCTCGGCAAGAATTACTGTAACAATGCAATCGTCTGACAGAACTCCAAAACACAGATATCAGGAGAATCAACCAGCCTGTGAGCGCTGTAATGGTTTAGAAGCCTATCGTTAGTTTGGAGTGTTGAGTCATAGAGGTTCTTCAAACCACATCTTTGAAAGCAACAGTTTTCATGGACTTGATGGCATCGCTGTATAAAATTGTTCGACGTTTTCGCCTCCTACGTAGATCATCCGCCCCCTGCTCTTACCTCGACGCCCGAGTATTCCGTAATTTCATGTCAGCGGAAGCTGTCCTTCTCTTTTCAAGCATATATTTGCATTAATGTGCCGCACTGCTTTCAGACAAGCCAGGGAAACAATCTTAAATCAAAATCCCCAGAGGTGGTAAAGCATTCACATTGTGATGGATGGAGATGAGTGTAGGTATAAATGTGTTTCATGTAATTGCAACAACAATGTATGTTAGTATGAAATGAACTAGCAAGTTTTATCATTTTCCTCCTGTCTCTTTCTGCTAGTATTTAGGGTGTTTATAGGTTTGGTATTTAAAGGGTTATGCAAGTCAGATTTACTATCATTATTTATCGGTGTAACTAAAGGGGCGGAATTATGCAAAAGAGTGTTTTATTATGCTAGAATGTTGTCCCCTCATCAAAAACATACCTGGAGTTGTGTTTTGAACCACTCGCACATGATTAAGTCATCTTTGAGTTTTTCTTTTTTCCTGGAGAAAATTCTCATAGCCACGTTGGCATCTTATAGAGCGCTCCTCCGGACACTTTCATTTTTGTATAGACTTTTTATTGACCAGTATTTTACCTTTAGGTACTAAGTATTTTGTGTGGCATTTGTTTGTTTTTACGTCATGCAATGTCCTTTCAAATGTTGACAGTGCACTTTGAGCTCAAACCTGGTACACTGTCGTTGTTGAATTGACCCGACAAACTTCTTTCACTCGGTCACATGTATCTCCTTTGTGGCCAACTTTATCCAAACACACTCCACTCACCAAACTATAAAAAAAACAATGACTGGGGGTCCCTGGCAGGCTCTATGTCCCGCAGCCACCGTGACACACTACATTCTGAGTTACTCACCATTTTCGGACACCACTAAGGGGCATATGACAAAATCACTTAATGCATTTCGGAGGTACTGTTGCATTGATGTAAAACAGCATTTCCCCTGCAGATCCGGCCTTCATCAGACCTCTGTTGTGCTGAGAGGAGGAAGAAGCACTATGAGTAATGGGGATGAATGAGCTTTGGCCCCGCTTGGTCTTTTTTCCGCTTCGCTGTGGCTTCTGCTGAGGCGGGCCAAAGTATGGACCGCAAAATCAACATGGCAATTTATGTCACTGTGTCTCTTTGAATTTATGACTGGGAACGCGTATGAAAAATAAAAATAATAACAATAATGGATCTAATCGTAGCAAGGGGATGGACAATGAGACTGAAAAAAGTATCACGGTGGAGAGATTGGTTGTAATAGGTTTACCGTGTAAATATGTAGCGCACTTAATGAAATTTCGGGCATTCTGGATATAATATTTATCCAATGGCACAAGAAGTATATTTGTCCTTTTTCTCTTCCTGGGGCATTATTGTCCCTGGAGAGAAATGTATCCTCTTGTATTTGACCCAAACTTTTCAGGTCACGACCCCGAAAATCCCTCAACCAATAACACTGTAAAATGTATTGGTAACGCTTTATAATAAGGGTACATGAATTCATGCATGAATTCATCATAATTCATGATGAATTCATGCATGAATTCATCATGACTTCATTAATCAATTCATTATGAATTCATGTGAGGTCATGATGATTCATGATGAAATAGTCATGAATTCACACCGTTAATTCAGGCAATGAACTCACTAATGATAATGATTAATTCATCATGATCATGATGAATTTTTTGCTTGTGAAGAAACCAACCCAACAAGGACCAAACTTTGTATAAACTTGCAACTAAAAATTATCTCATGGTTAGTTCATCATGACTTCATCATGAGTTCACTATGAATGTGCCCCTTAAAATGAAGCGTTGCAGCTTTGATAACTTAATAGATACAGAACTTGTTTTAGGAGAGCAATTACACACAGAAGAGAGCTTAAATCAACATTCAAGACTTTATTATTCATTTATGATTACACAATGCAAAAATGTAACAATGGCAGTATGCTTGCAGAGGCTCTCAGTCGCCCAGGAAGTATTCATTTAGTGAAGCTCTAAAACGTTGACTGGCCTGAGTTGGTTGATTTGAGGATGTTTTGCTTCTATTTAAGGACGGGCCTGAGTGTTATTGGAGCCATGTCTAGTTTGGCTTTACTTGTTACATTTTCTGACCACAAGAGCCAAGAAGCTTCTGCGAATACAACGAAAAATCATCAATTCAACAAACAGTTCAGTCGTCGATTAAAAGCTTCAGGTGTTTAGGGCAGCAACAATTATCTCAACAGAACTGAAGTTGCAAGTTTTAACAATTACAATGTCACAAAGCCTGCAATTAATATTTCCTTACACAATTGTTTGTTGACATAGGAAATCAGTTTCAGTTTTTTGTGTGTCCATCGTCTGAAGTTGTACGCAGCTCATATTTGACACTTGTTTTGAATATAGGATCCAGGAAGTGCTCAAAATGTCCAAACTCAAAATTAATTTACAAACATCCCAAATTACATTGCATTAACGTAATAACCATAATCAAGCATTTCATGAGTTACAGATCCAACTCCATGTTAATATCAACAATATCAAGAACAGTTAAACAGTGTGTACTGCCTGGTATCCTTAAAACATCTCTGTGTTGGTCAGGTCATAAGCAATATTATTTGAGCAAATTATATGGTTAAAAAAAAATCATAAAATAGGACCTCAAAAGAAGTATAGTGCAGAAAACACCCATTTCTGAACATGCGTTTGAAACAAATACTTAATGGCAATAATATTATAACTTCTATCTTTTAATATTTGTGGTAGCCACGTTTTTTTGGTTTGGGTGTGTGGCCTGACTACAGCATGCAGAAGCTTTCAGTGTGTGATGTGGTAACTGTAACATACAGAAAAAAGGGGTCAATTACGAACCATATATTTTACACTTAACATGCTAAACACAATCTTGAGTTAGTCAATGCACATGTAAGGCAGCAGTAACTCCAAAACTCTAGTGACAAACTTATCAAAAGTAACATTACAGAGACATTGGTGACTTCTAAACAGGAGCTTTGGACACACTAATACTTACAAAGACGAACATTTCCCAAGGCTCAAACATTTAGAGCAACACAGTGTGTTCATAAGTCATTTACAGGCCTGTTTCTGCCGTGCGCGCGTGTAACACCTGACTCACGTTAAGTAGGTAAGGCGAAATTAAAAGTATAGACCAGTTGCTAGGTTCAGCAGGATTACAATAGGAACTAAGGTGAGTGTGTACTGAAATGGCTGAAGGCAATGAGTAAGAAAAAGTATTATTTAGTAAACCAAATAAAAACAAAACAGTTCAAGATAAACAATATTTAACAATAAGCATAGCCGGCATATACAACAAAAAAATATCCCCAGTCCCATTGAGCTCAGTTTCTCTTTTTTTTTTAGTCGTGTGTCAAGTCAATTGTCTTTATTGTTCAGTTCTTTTTCCTTTAAGTGGTGTTTTAAGGCGTTACCACTCAGCACTGTAGGACAGAAGGTGGTCCTTCGAAGTTCAATCCAGTTCTGGGCCCAGGCTCGCCATCTCCATCCGGAGAGTATCCAGGAAATCCATCCAGGGTTTTCTTAACCATGTAATACTAGCCTGCACAACAATAATGGTATTATTGTTTACAGCTAAATAAAAGGTCTGTTATCCTATCTCTTCTCAATAACTATAGCTTTAGCTTTTCTCTTATAACCATATTACAAATATACAGTAATATTTTACATGCATGTTTTTAACTCAAATATCCTTTGTAATACATGTAGTTTTAATCCATGTAAAACAAATGAATTTCTTTTTTTAAAATTATTCAACCATAACATTATGATTAAATATTTGTAACCAATTTGCATATTAATTTTTAAATGAATTAACTTTTTGTAACTCATGAAATGAATTACACTAATGAAAACAGATATTTTCCTTCAAAATCAAAATTTCTATCAGAAGAATTACTGTACACTTTCATAATAAACCATCAAAATGTACAATCAACTTCAAAATAATAATTACATTAGACCAAAAATAGTACAAAAATAACCAAAAGTGCTTCTCAGTATTGTTATGAACTAAAATAGAATTTGGTAGAAACCGTCTTAACCAAAAATAGCTTTTACATTGCTTTCAAACAAAAAACGGCACACGCGATTAGCGTTAGCATCGTGCTAATATTAGCATCCTGCTAGCATGTTTTTCTAATTCTCACATGGCATGGACTTACCAAGATGAGGTATCGTGAGGAACACAGCAAAGGGGCACAACGACACAGCCTCTCCAGCCCGTGCTCCTTCCACTTAATACAACAAATATTCCAAATCAACGAAAAGACAATGTAAATATTTGTTTACATCATTCTTTTTAAAATAAAACTCACCAGACGACCCAAAAGGTTTTTGCTCGGACCGTCAACAGCCTGTCTCGCTCATTCACAGAGTGCAAAAGGCCAAAAACTAGTGAGTGATCCAGTCCGCAGCTTGGGAGGCGGGACTAATACAATTTATAACAAATCAAAAGGTCATTATCACCCAATGTGACCGTGAAAACAGGAAAATAAAGTTTGAGCGAGGGGACCACACTTCCTCTTTTCAAAATAAATGTTTTTCAAAATAAAAGTGCATAAATATAAATACAACAAAATGGATTTGTTGTATTTAGATTATAAAGATTGTCCATGTGCGAGAGGAGCACTCACTTTGCAGCAAAAAAAAAGATCCTTTCTAGAGAAGATGCCTCGCTTTGTTTTCTTTTTTTCACCAAGCCTTCCACGTCTATACTGTAGAATAGTAGACGTTGAAAATGATGGCTAGCACAAATTAAATCAGCCTTGAAATATAACATACCTTGCATGCACCCGAGTGAGACATCTACTCTAGAAAGGATCGTTTTTTTGTTGCTGCAAAGTGAGTGCTCCTCTCGCGCATCGACAATCTTTGTCGTTTTTCTCTCGGTGTGAAAGTAAGCTAGCACGCAGAAACAGGCCTGTAAATGACTTATGAACACGCTGTGTTGCTCTAAATGTTTGAGCCTTGGGAAATGTTCGTCTTTGTAAGTATTAGTGTGTCCAAAGCTCCTGTTTAGAAGTCACCAATGTCTCTGTAATGTTACTTTTGATAAGTTTGTTACTAGAGTTTTGGAGTTACTGCTGTCTTACATGTGGATTGACTAGCTCATTGTGTTTAGCATGTTACATGTGCAAAATATGGTTTGTAATTGACCCCTTTTTTCTGTATGTTACAGTTACCACATTACACACTGAAAGCTTCACTAAAACAAGAAAAGCAAGCCTTGTGTCCGGAGTTTTCTTTAATGGTTCGCTACGTAGCAGCACACTGACACGTGTTGTGAGGACAGCACAGCAGTGGTTCTACACCTTGAAGCCCCTCCTGTGCATGCTGTAGTCAGGCCACACACCCAAACCAAAAAAACGTGGCTACCACAAATATTAAAAGATAGAAATTATAATATTATTGCCATTAAGTATTTGTTTCAAACGCATGTTCAGAAATGGGTGTTTTCTGCTCTATACTTCTTTTGAGGTCCTATTTTATGATTTTTAACCATATAATTTTCTCAAATAATATTGCTTATGACCTGACCAACACAGAGATGTTTTTTTAAGGATACCAGGCAGTACACACTGTTTAACTGTTCTTGATATTGTTGATATGAACATGGAGTTGGATCTGTAACTCATGAAATGCTTGATTATGGTTATTACGTTAATGCAATGTAATTTGGGATGTTTGTAAATTAATTTTAAGTTTGGACATTTTGAGCACTTCCTGGATCCTATATTCGAAACAAGTGTCAAATATGAGCTGCGTACAACTTCAGACGATGGACACACAAAACAAAAAATACTGAAATTAGGGGATTTCCTATGTCAACAAACAATTGTGTAAGGAAATATTAATTGCAGGCTTTGTGACATTGTAATTGTTAAAACTTGCAACTTCAATTCTGTTGAGATAATTGTTGCTGCTCTAAACACCAGAAGCTTTTAATCGACGACTGAATTGTTTGTTGAATTGATGATTTTTCGTTGTATTCGCAGAAGCTTCTTGGCTCTTGTGATCAGAAAATGTAACAAGTAAAATGAATAAAGTCTTGAACGTTGATTTAAGCTCTCTTCTGTGTGTAATTGCTCTCCTAAAACAAGTTCTGTATCTATTAAGTTATCAAAGCTGCAACGCTTCATTTTAAGGGGCACATTCATAGTGAACTCATGATGAAGTCATGATGAACTAACCATGAGATAATTTTTAGTTGCAAGTTTATACAAAGTTTGGTCCTTGTTGGGTTGGTTTCTTCACAAGCAAAAAATTCATCATGATCATGATGAATTAATCATTATCATTAGTGAGTTCATTGCCTGAATTAACGGTGTGAATTCATGACTATTTCATCATGAATCATCATGACCTCACATGAATTCATAATGAATTGATTAATGAAGTCATGATGAATTCATGCATGAATTCATCATGAATTATGATGAATTCATGCATGAATTCATGTACCCTTATTATAAAGCGTTACCAATGTATTTAGCATTTATAATAATTTAAGATGCAAAACATTTAAAGTCTGGTTTAATGATGTTAGTTTGGATACTGTATTTTGATTTCACTCAAATATGCTGTTTTCAAAAATGCACCAAATTCGATGGTCAATGATGAGCGCCATATCAAAAACATTTGAAATGGCTGGGGCACAAGGCCTTTAGTCTGGGTAGCTTTCATTACAGTAAGACACAAGTAAACTCATACATTAACCCTCGCAGTTCATCTCTATGTCTCTTTGAATTCTGGAACTTGTGTGGACTGTTCCGTGTCGTTGGCCAAGAGCGCTCAAGCCGCTGATTATTGTCAAAATGTGGTTTGTTGTGCTGGGCCTATGATAAGGCGAGGAATGGCGTCTAAAGCCGTTGGACTTTGTGGATGTAAACAGTTCACTAGCTGACATGAGCACAGCCTTGTGGGAAGTAACTTCAGCTCGCAGCGCCCGTGTTGCTGCCAGCTCAACTGCTTTATTGCATCTCAGGCCGACAAGCTCTCCCCTCACAAAGTTGGGCCTTACACTTATATAACTTCTGCAACTTCTCTTCAAAAACCCTGTCCAGCTCTACGTAATTGTCTTGATGTTTTTTGGAGCAAAGTGTATTGACAGACTGTGTGTTGTAGGACCTGTGCTTCGAAAACAAAGCAGTGCAGTGTATTTGGACCCTTAATTTAAATTGTTTGGAGAAGAAGTCAACTTGTAGCAAAAGTTTGACCCTTAACTTGTGTGATGGGTTGCCATGAATCCAAAGCGGAGGATCATGCTACAAACTTTCACTGTCAAGTTGTCGGCAGATGATATCAGAAAAATGTTTTTGGTTGGATTTCTGTGTCTCTTTCTGTTCCTGACGAAACCCTTTTTTTTGCCAGCAATGCAATGCTTTATGAAAACTAGTGATGGACCAGTGTTGAAAGTATTGATCCTCATGTCAAAATATCAGTACTTTTATTTCATTTTAAATCTAATGGATTGAGTTGCTTGATCAGTTTGCTGCTATATCAGCCTGCAGTTTTGTTTTTTTGATTAGATTCGAGGTCAAATGGAACTTGACAGGCCTCACTGTGGAGAAATGTACGTGTTGCAGCAGCTGGTAAAATTTGAGTACATAATATGTCTATTTGAATGAATTGTGCAGGGAGACAGTGCAAAGAAGGAGACAAGATTCATAATTGTGGTGACTGACGACAATGAGAAGCAACATAATGGCAGGTATTGCACAACCATTGTCTGAGTCTAGACCATACCGCCTTTGCTATGCCCGATCCCGTCAGACCTTGGAAGCTAAGCAGGGAAGGGCCTGGTCGGTACTTGGATGGGAGACCGTTTGGGAACACCAGGAAGCCTAGTGAATGTAGTGAGTGAGTGAGTGGTTGGTGGTGGTCGGAGGGGCCGATGGTGCAGACTGGTTGCCTCGCTTCTGTCAGTCTACCCCAGGGCAGCTATGGCTACAATAGTAGCCTACCACCACCAAGTATGGAGTGAATGAATAGTGCAATGTAAAGCATCTTTGAGTGTCCAAAAAGCGCTTTATAAAACCGAGGAATTATTATTATTATTAGACCATCATTGGCTAAATAAAGAGAAACACTTTATGTGTGTCACGTGAATAACTCAAGACAGCAAGAAAACTCACTATAATTTATTATTGTCTTGAGGCATTTTAAAGTGTTTGCCGTAGCTAACAGAATTTGCATCCCAACATACAATAAAGGGAAATCCACCCAAATCAGGTTTTAATCTTCCTGGTAAAAGACAAAGCAAATATTAATTCACCTTGATAGACGTGTCTAGCAGATGGTCTTTTGAAGCGATAACAAAACTGTGAGTGAACTGGAAACCTTTACGATGCCTGTGCAACTTGCGTCAGGAGAGATAATGGATTTGCTAATTAGTTCATTTCAAAACTTGACCTTTCCTGGATATTACCATGTGCTGATAGCAACAAGCAGTCCAAAACATGACCTTATGTTGGTAAGTACGGCCATAGAAACCGATTTTAAGAAAAGTCACCGGTTTGAGATTTGGAAACTGTGAAAAGCTTGACCGGTCACTGTGGGTTTTCGTATGGTTGTTTCTTGAAGTTCAGTGTTTGTGAGTGGAAGCCTTATTGCCCTTGCAGGTGCCATAAAGACAGAATGGACCGGTGGCTCTCTGCAATGACACGGTCGCCATTTCACGCCACTCCCCGGATTGGTCAATGCCTGGGCTTCATCATTGTTCCAAGCCATTGTGTCGCTCTTTATGGGTGCAGCTGCCACCTGTGCTCCATACAGGCTTATCAAGCACCACTATGGCATTTTTACAACTTTGGCATTACGGATGACAAGCTATTTGGACCCAAAACACAATGCAGCTTATACACAAAGCAACAGTCAATACACAATTTGTCTGGTAGGGTATTACTTGTAAAAATCCATAATAAATTCATACTTTTGTCCATTTAAAAGGTAGACAAGCTATACAGATGATCTCTTCCTCATAGTTACTGCAAGTGCACATGTTGTCCTCTTTAGAACATCGGAAAATGACAAAAATAGGCAAATTTAAAACATCCTTGCATTGCGCTAACAGAAAATTGTTGGACGACTGAAAACCTAAAAGTCTGTCAGTACAGTACATTAGTTTAAGTTTTGTTTTTGCTCTTATGCGCTGGTCACCGGGGCAAACAAGAGGAAGAACCCCTTTTGTTTAAATGTTGTAGAACGTTAAGAAGAAGTTACGCTCTCATCTAGAGCAGAGCTACTAGATTTTTGATTTTCATTTGACCAGGAATTTTTAAGAAAAGTGAGATTAGGCTGACTTAATTATCAGACATTGAATTGGTAAATAGGCTGTTTCATACGTATCACTGAGTGCTATCCTTCCAGCTTGGCCATTAGCTTACTGTTAATTCCATGCATAACAAGGGCTCTACGCCTTCCCTTAGCGTGAGGACATAGCGGCTGCATATTAACTGCTGAGCCAAATCAGACATTTGCAGAAAAGGCCGAGACATTTGTATTAATGGCTAATTGGCAGTGCATTAGTTTTGTGCAGGATACTGCAATTGCTAGTCAGTAATCACTTATCTGCGCAAGTGTTCTGTTCAAATCTGGGGGAATTGAATATATTAAAGCATTTTAAAATCAGATTTGTAAAAGAGTTTAGCCCCAGGTACTCTCTGATAATCTTGCTAAATGTGTTACTTTTGTTCATTTATCGAGCTGATCGCTTCAGTGAGGCATTTGCAGTCAAACACATGCAGGTAATGGGAAAAGGCAGGTAGTAGGAAATGGTTCCACTTAGAAAAGCCAAGTGAGGCCGTGGACTGTTTTGTGTTACAGATGGTTTAAGTGGAAAGCTTAGACCACTAAGTGATCAAGGGTGTTATACTTCCTACTATCATTCAATATATGGATTCAACTCTCACACAGAATGTGCATGTATGGCCTCATCTCATATGCAATCCTTGGATACCTAACTTTAATAAAGAAAATATTACCCAAAAAATGGATTGAAGTTGTTTTCTATCTATGCAACACCATAAAAGAAATCTCAAAGTGAGTGCCCCACAGGAAACAGGTGTTGCTTATAAACTGGCTTTGTTTCGCTAAACGTATTGCTTCATCATTAACTGAATATGTCTGCTAATCACAGACCTAATGTCAGAGGTGGATCTTCTTCTTCTTGTAATATCCGGCAAAGGTAATGGACTGGTCAGCAGGTTAACTTGCCAAGCACATAAATAATCCAGGACTTTTTACATGGTTGCAAGAATATATAGCTCCTTCGACTAAATATAGAACCTTTTTCTCTCAACTTTTTAAAGTCTGTCTAAGCATATTACAGCTCTCACCACAAATTGACAATGTAGAGAAATTACACTTGAAGCGTGGAGGGTAAAACTCATCTGATGCGGGGAAACCATGCTGCTTAGATAGTCCTCCAGCAGTGCAAAGTGCCTACCTTTTCATATGCTTCATCTCCCGCAAGATTGGACTTCTTAATACACATGCTAGTAGATTTTTTTGTTACCCTCTCCTCCAGTGCTTCTGTCAGCAGGTGATTAGATCGTTCCCATTATGGTTGTTTCCATTCGCAGACAATTAGCAAGAGTTTATGTGGTCGGGCTGTGATGGAGAGGCTGAGGAGGCTGCTGGTTTTCGCTACCGCGGTGGTTAACACATACACCATCTTACTTCTGTGATCATTTCAAGCAACACTTTCAAACCCATTGCCCTATTACTTATGATTTTGTTACTGTAAGTTGTGTGACTTCGGAGACCAGCACCATACAGTTTGGACGGCTTACACGTAGTATTTATTTAAATCAGTTAGTCTGGTCACTCCCTGTTCCTTCTTCACTTGTGCACAAGCAAATACACCCCGAAATAATTATAATCATCCGCAGACGGTGAAAAGTACAGAATGCATCGCTGACTGTGAGTTTAGCCGACTTCAGCCTAATGAGCATGTGGTTGATGAATGCCGTCGCCAGTACTATATATCTAGCACACGACTGCTATCACCGTCTAATGCTATGTGCGAGTTTATTTACCAATCCCAAATAAGTCGTGTCTTCTTTGGCAAGCATTGTATCCACTGACTTTTATCGGAGTTGTATAGCAACATGCATTATGACCTGTCTCTCCTTTAGTGTCTAGAGGATAGCTCACTTATAAATTGCACACTTTTAATGTCTGTTTTTCCATCACTCCAGCATTTCAAGGGATAGTTGCAGCTTTCTATGACGAAACACGGCGCTGCTCTTGTTTAGTTGACATGTAGCTTACACATAAAGATAAGGGAGACCAAAGAAAGCTAACGTGTTATTCGGCTTATGTGAAATTGCTCCATTCAATAATATATACTGTAACATAATATACTGTGATTTCAACCTCAAGTGCATTTTCTCCAGTTCAGCTTAACCCATGTCTAAAAGGTTACAGCTTATAGGCCAGTGTAACGCCTCATCTGAAAGCTAAGACCTACACAACTCATTTAAACGGATCTTTTTCATTTGTTTTCATTGCTTTTTTTTGTCACATTATCCTCGCTTTTTGTCACTTCTCTGTGGTGTTTTGTCATTTTTCGTCACTTTTTTTAATCACTTTTTCATCACATTTTTGTCACTTTTTCATCGCCTTTTGTTCACTTTTCTGTTATGCTTTTGTTGCGTTTTTCATCCTCGTTTTCGTCTCATTTTGTCGCAATTTGACGCTTTTTTTTAAAGAAGCTTTTTATGTAAAGCCAAACTGGCGAAGTGTGCTCGGTCCAGGTGGGGGTTAAGAGTAACATTATGTCTAAAAATATGTTTTTATTGGGTACACAGGAATCCAAAAACATCAGAATCCTGTGTATAAAGAACTCTCATCTTTATTTGTAAGATATATAGTATATCTGCAGCATGTGCCGAGCTGCGGCTGCCTCCTCCAGACCTCAGTGGGCCTGTTAGCTTGTTTAGATGGCTGGATCAGTGGAATGACCCAAATTAGGTTGTTAGAAGAATAGCCATTTTTGTGCCAAAGTGCCCCCGGTGAGCCAGCATGAAAGAACGCACCCACACACGGCTTTCAATCTGGACATTAGAAAGTTGTTGGTTTTTTTTCCCAATATTTCATCTGCCCTCTCTGACGTGCCAACTGCTCTACGAGGCCCCGGTTTGTCTGCTCCAGAACAACAGAGTATGTGTTGGTTCAGACTAAGAAGACTGGGCGGCTTTGACTTCACGTGGAGCGCAGAAGAATGCATTTCACAACTTTTGTTCATTTCAGCGTTGATGTTTTCAAACTTAAAATAATGAGGGTGTATGAAAAAGACATAGATGAACACGGACTTTAGCTGTAAGTAAAGGAAGCAAAGGATTGCTCAAAAATGAAGGAACATACTACTCCAGGTTTTGATTAGAAAAGGTGATAACATAAACAAGCTCAAACAAGTAAAAACCTTCCAAAATTACAAAATGCAAAGATACTGGCACAATCCTCCCTTTGTAAAAGCGAGCAACATGGTGTCCCTGTCAGCCCAAAACCTATTTTTCCTTTTCAGATGCAGTCTATAAATGTTGCTTTTTCTCCGGTTCTTCAGTTCAGTTTGTGATCCCGGATAATTACAGAGTTTTTTCTTTTTTCTTTTCAGTGCTGTCTTTGAAAAGCGAAAAAATATTTTCAAAAATAACCAAGACGACACCAACTAACACAAAGCAAACTATAACTTCACTCTCCTCTGATTAGCTGGTACATTGTTGTTCAGCTCCCAGTGGTTTTTCCTTTTTTTTATTTTCCTTTTCTTGGTCCTGTTGCAATTTCTAACAACAGCGATATGAACACAACAACACTCTGGAGTTTGGTGACAGAACAATTCTGCGACAAGAGTCATGTCTGTTTCGACACTGGCCCTTTGTTTTCCTTAATAGTTAAGTCTGCCTGTGATTGTCACACCTTGTCAAACTCAAATAAGAAGTGGCAAACCAACTTTTCGTGTAGTCGTGAAGCGATCAGTCGTTGTACTCGTGCTCTTACTTCGCTCTCATTGCTTTCATCCAACTCTGACATCACTGCTCACGCTGAATGAAGCCGTAGACAAACTAAGCACCACGTGGTACATTCGCAGTTGACTTCATGTTGTATTTTTCTTTTGTCTTGTTTTTTTCCCAGGAGCAATGGCATTGGAAAGAAGATATTTCCGACCCTTTCCAGTTACATGTAGATGGCAATCCTTTCCAGCTAATTCTTTTGGATCTGTGTAGTGATAGTTTTTGTTCTCCCTTTGCCTGTGTTTATTCCTCTGGGTACTCCGGTGTCCACTAAAAACATAATAACAGGAAAAAACACATAACAGGACCGCCTTGCCTCTTACCACCTGCCTTAACCGAGTGCATTTCCTCCAGTTTGGCTTTACCCAAAATCTAAAATCTTCCGCCACATTTTAAAGCTATTGATTTAAATGGATCTTTTTCCTCGTATTGTTGCCGTGTTGTCGTCACTTTTTTCACATTTCACTGTTTGCCTTTTGTCACTTTTTTTTTTTTGCTGCGCCGTCATCGCTTTTGTATCGCTTTAAATCTTAGTATAATGAAATTGACTTTTAAATGTCTGAACAACTGTGTGTCACCATTGCTCTCTGGCCTCATGGTGAGGCGTCAGGGCTCTCTCAGACCCTCCACCAGAGCCTCAGTTAGCGGGGATTGTCTGCTCTCAAAGTTTAGAAAATCTTTTGGACCGTAGCTTCTCCTTCAGAGGGGCTACACTGTGAAACTCTCTCCCCACTGGACTGAAACTACAGACTAACATTAACATCTTTACCAGAGAGCTCAAACAGTGGCTCAAATCAGGCCAAAGTTGTTCCTATGTGTAAAATGTGCCTTATCTTGTTTAATAATGTCTTTTATCTTTAACCTAAAAGCCCCTATGGACAGGTGTTGAAAATTAGCACATGTGCTATAACACTTGAAACAATGCATCTGGTTCGTCCAATGTAATTGCTATGTCCATATTAAATAAATAAATAAAATAAATAAAAATAAAATCATATTTTTGTTGCTCTTGTGTCACTTGCTCTTTTGTGGCTTTTTTGGGTCCCTTTTGTTGCACTTTCATCGCTATCCTGACGCTTTTCTTTCAAGAAGCTTTTAGATTTGGGCAATGCCAAGCTGGAGAAAATGTGCTCGGTTCAGACGGGGGGGTTAAGAGGTTAAATAAATTGGTACATGCAAGTAAAAAGAAAGGCTGCTCTAAACAACCACCTACACTGTAAAATGTAAAATTTGTTTCAACTCAAAAAACTAATTCCAAGGGCTGCCAAGAAATTTTATGTGTAACCAATAACCATTTTACAATCTAGTCGATTTGAAATTTGAGATTCACCTCTTTCGTTCAATTGTATTCTTAGGTTGACATAACTGTTTCCAGTTGTCTGAAGTGAAAAACGTCAGTTACAAATTAAATCAGTTGTGTCAACCTAAGTTTTTCACTTCAGACAACTGGAAACAGTTATGTCAACCAAGAATACAATTGAACGAAAGAGGTGAATCTCAAATTTCAAATCGACTAGATTGTAAAATGGTTATTGGTTACACATAAAATTTCTTGGCAGCCCTTGGAATTAGTTTTTTGAGTTGAAACAAATTTTACATTTTACAGTGTACCACCTAAGTTTTTAAACAATCATTGTGTGACCAGAGCCATTTCCCTATAATTATATAAAGATGATGTTTTATCTTCTGAGTCAGATGTAAAAACAAAACAAAACCCAAAAAAAGGCTCTCTTTCAGCGTAATACAAGCGCCGAACTCCTGCAGTTACACGCCCCGGCCCCGTGTAACACGCTGTAATCACGTGTGTTTTATGAATTGTTTTTAATACTGAGCGTAATGAATGTGTTAATTACATTCTCGCGATGAAATTAGGAGGACGTAATTTGAAGTAACAGGGGGTGCAGTGTACGCTTTGCACGGGGTTGCCCCAGTAATAAGCCCCACATGCTGACAGTGCATCAGCGCCATACGCACTACGGCCCTCCGAGAGCCATCAAGCAGAAAATGATAATTAATTAATCATGGAGCGTGAGGCAAAACTCCCCTTCCGTTTGGCCCTTTGGTGTTTCCTTCCCCGCGGCCGACGCTAACCATCACGCCTTTTAAGGATTCTTTTTTATTAGCGTCCTTGCGAGTTGGGGGAAATGTTTATGATCACAAACAATAACGTTATTTATCTGAAAAGCCGAGCGCTCTCTGCTCTAAGCGCTCTCCCGTGTTCGTGCATATCCTTGTTGTGTGTGAAAACATTAATTGGCTGCCTCCATAAAAGGAGCACTAGCTTTAGGGCAGATTGTAACCCTTTATAGTCGCTTGCTTTGCTTGTCGCTTTAATTGACTTTGTCCCTGAGCAAAAATAATGTTTATCTTTTCACATTCATATTTTATGCTACATTACAGCCAGGCGTTATTATGCTTCATGGTTCGTCTATGGTTGCAATCTGGTTAGCATGTTTTATATTCATTGGTTGGTTTGGCCTTATTTAAAATGTCAGTCAGGCTGGTAGTTTGCCATTGGCCATTTACCACTGTAATTAAAGTCATCATTGATATTATCATCATCTTCTTTTATCCTTATCAGTTATCAATCTTTGATCTCTCAACTGATGATTAATTTAGATTGAAAATAACCAATGTGATATAACTCTATTTGCATTGGCGTTTCGTTTTAATGCATAAAACTATGTACAGTGGGAGGAAAATGTATTTGAACACTTGGAATCTCTCACATTTCTGCCTAAATTGGTCATAAAATGTGTAAATCGTTATTAAAATCACAAGAATGCGCAACAGCGTCTGCTTAAACTAATACCACCCAATTACATGCTATCATATTTCATGGGCCATAACATGTAAACATTCACAGGACAGCGAGGACTAAGTAAGCAATTTAAGGGTTCACTTACTTATTCCACGCTGTCCTGTGAATGTTTACATGTTATGGCCAATAAAATATGATAGCATGTAATTGGGTGGGTGGTTTTTATAAAGATCAGACCTAATTTTATGACCAATTTAGGCAGAAATGTGAGAAACTCCAAAGCGTTCAAATACATTTTCCTCCCACTGTAAACGTGGGCAAACTGTTTCCTTGCAAATTGTCTTCCACTTTCCATTTGAATGCAAAGATGTCTGTGCCCTCCCAACTGTCTGCACGACGAAGACGCAAACAATATATGTGAGAATGACACTGACCCTGCCTTTGCTTCCTGTGTTTGCTTTGCTTGTTTATGAATACGTTTGTGAGTGTGAAATAGGAACGCAGTATGCAAGTTAGCCTACAATCTGGCATAGCGTGTTTTACAAAAAAAAAACTAAACAATAAAATTACAGTAAATATTGTTTTGTCTCCTCCTTCCTGTGCTTCAATTCTGACACAAAGGAGATGTGGCTATTGGCTTTTTCGTACATCTTGCATTGGTCTTGGTTTCACAGTCTGTTGCTTGGTCTGCTGCTAATTGACTTTTCCCCCTAAGCAATAATAACATTTAGGCTCTCACATACATATTTCATGCTACATTACAGTTGCACCGTACCCTGCTCCATACGGATCACATATCCCAATCTGCTTCTCACGCTTTTGGTACTTGTCCAACTTCTCTCCCAATCGCCAAAGGCCCGATCTGCTGACTCAAGTCTCCGCCGTCTTTTAAAACTCGGCTAATTTTATAAGTGTGAAATTGAGATTCAGCACATCTTGATTCACGAGCCGAACCAGTTGCTTTCTCCCCATAGAGTTCGAGCAAGTAAAAAGGAAATCCATTAACAGGCTACATGGGAGTCCAGTGCGCTACACAAAGTTCCTCTGTTTAATTTGAAACTGCTGTGTGGCATTTCCACCGCAGGCTTTGCTGATTACACGTGTGAAAGTTAAAAGTTTTATTTGAACAAATTAACTGTGCAGTGTGTACAATGTTGCATAAAACGGAGTTAATCCAAGTGTACATTGCACATAAATGACAGCAAAGTACACCACCAAAAAAAGCTTGATTTTCTTTTTTTATTAGTGAAGAAAAACAAATGTTCATAGATTCCACTTGACCCACATGACGTCTCTGGATTATGGAGCTATTAATGCTTTGCCTGTAACGAGAAGCACAGTAGATTGTTGTACTTAATAAAATGCAACTGCAATTGCCAGGCAGAGGAAAAGATCGTTTGGACAGAGAGCATACATTAGAGAGGAGCGAGGGCAACAAACCATTTTTGTTTGTTGTTGAGGTTCCAACCAGGTAATTCGTGCGCATTATACTGTACAGTGGGAGTAGATAATCATCTGGCACGATGGTTAATATATCCGTTATTGTAGTAGTCATTTTCCATTACAAATGAGGTTGTGGCTTCTTTCTTGATTCTGTATCTACTTGTGTCATAGGTAGCTATTATACAGAAGAATGTTCAAAAGTGTCAAGAACTTAGATATATAACTTTGAAACTATGCACCACACCTTTTAATTATCACTACGCCGCAACAAGAGTTCCTCAGTATAGTGTTAACATCAATGTAGTTTCCTGCAAGACATCTGTAATGATGACTTTGTATCTCCAATTAGTCACTCGATCTGTAGCCATAGCAAATGCTATTATAAAATAGAGGATATGTAAGATAAGCTAAAGTCTGATCTCAAGATGACATCTGCAGAGGCGCTTTAAGGGACCATTTTTTTCCTTCACTCTATTCAAGTATGTAGCCAACCAAGCACTCACATACCTCTAGGGATGCACCGATACCACTTTTTCTAAAACCAGTATGAGTACGAGTACTTTAATTTGAGTACTTGCCAATACCGAGTACAACGCATTTTCTTCAACATACTTTTTAAAATGTATCTACGGTTTATAGACAGACTTGCACAGCAAATTGGATCGAACATAAGTCATTTTATTGTATTTATTTTTCATTCTTTATCATTTTTTAATTCTTATTGCATATAATTTCATCATCATTGTTTTCCGAGGCTTGTGATTTGTTTCTTTGTTTTCTCGCATTGTTGATTTATAAAAGGTGTTAAATGGAGATGGCTAAGTCCACACTGAGACAGAACAGCCCATGTACAAAAGTTACTCAATGCCTGTGCTTTATTCATTTTTTTATTTAATCATTTGAGATGGTTACTTAGTACAACTACCACTAGATTAGCCTCTTTTAGCATTAGCCAACTTACTACAACTCAGTGTGGCTTTTTCCTTTTAGCAACTTAGCCAGTAGCCTAAGACTCTATTTTTAAATGTAGTATCTCTATTGGCTGGTATCAAAAAACAACACTACAAAAATGAAACAACTAAAAAGTGTTTATACTAAAGCCAGGCTTTTTGAGCAGGCTCGTTCAAAATCTTGTTGCTGTCTAAATATTTATTTAGTGTTAGACGTTAGCTTCAAGGCAAGGCAACTGTATTTATAACATGCATTTCGAACACAAGGCAACTCAATGTGCCTCAAGACAAAATCACCTACTGCGATGAGCAGGAAGATACCTCCAGTGAATTATTTACTCCTGATGCAATGTTTTTAACATGTTGCTAGTGACTGTCTGTCAGTAACTCACTGCCTGCCATGTAATGTTGAGCTATTTATTTTTTAGCAGAGTCTTCTGCTACTAGCTCATGAGGAAATAACAGAGACATGATGAGCAACGCCTCCTGAGGCTCTACTCAGAAGTCACGTGACGATCGCGTGCATATAGATTATATTTTACAGAAGGGGGTCCTGAATTGTTGTTTGAGTGACTTTGGGGGTAGCAGCCTGAAAAGTTTGGGAACTCCTGGCCTACAGCAATTTGATTATTTTTGCTACAGCTAAATTTCACTTAATATGGACATGCTGTATCTCTATTTTGCATTTTACTTTTTAGTCACTGGATTAGTTTTCCAGAGGCAATAAGTCCCTGAGCATGAAGCGGCTCAGAATCGCCAGAGTCGTTAGCAGCTAGTTAACAACATTAGCCTCGTCTTGTAAACACTGCAGAGCCAGCGCTGAGGTACAATAAAGACAACATTTAACACGGGTTAAATCCAGCACAGACTCTGATTTAGGGAGAGTAGTCTGTAATAAAGTCAGCTATGTGGAATATTGTATTTCCACTACAGAATTCTCCAGTTTGTTGCTCTTTGCGCTGCTCAACTGAGAGGAGCACCCCCACTGCTGCGCCGCACATCGAGTGGTATCGGTTTCTGGTATCAGGACCACATTAATGAGTATGAGTACAAGCATGTGGTATCGAGCTTCTGAGAGATAACATCCGGTCCTCGTGACTTAAACATACGGGCTGGTCCTGGTGCCAGCTTCCACCGGGCAACCCCACAGAAAAAAGTCTGGACACGCCCCTGTCAAGCTAATACATTGATTTTGAGCAGTAAAATTAACTATCTCGACCTAGCAACATGACAGCACACCCCCCGACATCACTCATTGGTGAATTCCGTATGCGTACGTACAAGCGTTCCTATGCAATTACAAAGCCCAAAGTCCATAAATTAGCTGACAAATCTGTCTTAAATCATGAGGGATTGCATCAAATACTATCTCTCCCCATGCTAGCAGATGTCGACGCAGTAATAGGGACTGGAGTCGAGCGGTTGTGGGATAATGGGCAGCCCCCTGAGAAGAAGGAGATGATTCTTTTGGGTGGGATCAAGAGAACATGACTGGTGCTGTAAGTGACTGATTTCATTCTCTGTAGTTAGCAAAAGTGCAGCTTTGGGCAACGAAGGCAGTTTTGGCTGATTTTGAAACACTTGCATGGGAGTTTGAACAATGTATAAAGTGGAAAGTACGAGTGTAAAATGTCTGTGGTGTCAAAAGAGTGCAATTGCAAAAAACAAAAAAAGTCCAAACTTTGAAGAAGAGGAGTAGGAATTTGTTTTGAAATGGTTTGTACAAATCTTTTAATACCAACTACTTGCAAGAGAGGGCAGTAACATCACGAGTAGGTGTGCATTTTGTGGATAAATAGATGGGGCACTGTGCAATTATATGGGTCATTGCGAGTAAAAGACAATACCTTGTCTTGTCGCTGAAATGAATATCGTTGCTAGTATAATCATATTATTTATCATCGCTTTTTTATCAAGTGTGCATGTCAAACATTATTGGCAATACTAACCTTTGTGGCGTAAGATCCTTTGTCTACGATGGACAACTTCTGTACGACTGAGAGATTACAAAAGCAGATACTTTGGGATTTTCATTTTAACATTCAAGACAATTAATTGGTACTATACACCACCTGTTATTGGAACTTTTACTCTTATTTAAACATCCCCAAAACATATTATTATAGAGAAACTTTAGCGAAGCCATCTGTACCCAAATTCCATCCATAGCATAAATATCCTTTACCAGAGAAACTGTCACCATTCGCCTATCATTATTTGACATTCAGGAAACTGCCAGTGAGGATTTTGTTTTTGTTGATTTCTGTAATGTCCTTTTTTGTAATGTGTTTCCATCTTTCTATTTGTTTCTATGTTTGCAACTGACTCCCCTCCAAGTCAAATTTCTCATGTGGGAGACAAAATAATAAATAAATCCTGAACACAACAACACAACGTGTTTCTAGTTGGGTGATTGCCTCAAACGGTTGAAAAAGTGCTTCTTTTATTACATTCATTATGTCTTCTTGTTTCAAAATTGTTTAAATAGTTCTTGTACAGCTGATGAGAGATGCATCATGCACGTCTGGAGATGCCTCTGAGGGAGATGGAAGTAAAATTCCCACTCTGTGAAAATGTGTAAGGTCTTTTAAACAAGTTGTTGTTGTTGTACCTAGTGTCTTTCTAAAAGAACCATTTAAACAATAGTTGAAAAATGGGGAGCTAGTTGAGAGATATGGTGAACGGAAACACATTTTCTCCACCTTTGGCATTACCCAAATCTAAAAGCACAAAAGTGGCAAAAGAGCAATAAAAAATGGGACACGATACAAAAAGCGACAAAAACACACGACTAAAGAGTGAAGAAAGAGCAACAAAAAAGTGACGAAAACTGAATGAAAAGGTGATGAAAACACAACAACAAAAAAGCAATGAAAAAAGTGAAAAGCAAGCGATTATGAAAGACGAGAAAACAACAAAATGTGACAAAAACATGTCAAGAGTGTCAAAAAAAATGTGGAGGAAAGGAACAAAAACACAACCAACAAGGGACAAAAACACGACTAAAGAGCGGTAAAAAAGCAACAAAAAGTCAACAAGAAAGCATGAAAGAGCGACCAAACTAAAAAAAATGCGACAAAAAGTTAGGATTTTGTAGGTCTTAGCTTTGTGCCATTACACTGGTCTATAGGCCGTAAGCTCCAGTCAAGAAGCTTTTAGATTTGGGTAAAGCTGAACTGGAGAAAATGTGCCTGGTTAAGAGCGGGGGGTAAGAGGTTAAATATTGAACTCATTGATAAAGCCATAAAGGGTATGGCTCCGTTCTATCTCCAAGACGCTATCGTTCCATATCGGCCAACCAGAGCACTCCGCTCTCAAAACTCAGGGCTACTAGTGATTCCTCGAGTCTCCAAAATCACTGTAGGAGGAAGAGCCTTTAGTTACCAAGCTCCGGTTTTATGGAATAAACTCCCAGCTCACGTTAAAGAAGCAGACACAGTCCCTACATTTAAGACTAGGCTAAAAACGTACCTCTTTGAATTAGCTTATGATCAGGTCAGTTAGGTAAAGCTCTAACCCACAGCCTGAAGTAAAGCTGCCTTAGAAGAAACACTGCTGTGGGAAGTACGGTACACTGAGCGCTATCCTCTTCTTCTTCTTACTGCAAACGTTGTCTCATTATGATACAATATTTATGGACGGGGCCTTTCTGTGTGGAGTTTGCATGTTCCCCCGTGTCTTACATGCATGACACCCATGTATGTTCATTAACATGCACTGTCCCAACCAAATAAATAAATAAATAAAATATTTATTTTATCTGTAGTCTGTTCATTACTATTCACATGGTGTCTCCTGTCCCACTCCCCCTCGGGAGTGCCTGTCTAGATGGAACGGAGGAACCCTGCCTACTGGATTGACAACAAGGACTGGACGGTCTCGATCCTGGCCCGTCTGCTGAAGGGACTCCATAGGCCCTGGGTCTCTATAGTCTGTCCGTCCATGGGAGTGGATCTCTACTTCTGTGGTTCTCCCCAAGGTTTCTCTTTTCTCCCCCCAGGTTTTTGAGTTTTTCCTTGCCGTGCTGGAGAGTCTAAGATACAGGGGACACCCGCGCCGCTCGTCGCCACCCACTGCTGACGCTTATTTGGACATTATGTTTGCCTGGATACTTGATTCGCCTGAACTTTACATTGTCTTATTTGTTTTATTGCCTTAATATCCGGTGCAGCCCTATGAGGCAACTTCTATTGTCATATTGGGTTATACAAAACCATTGATTGATTGATAAAGGAAGCCAGGGTCTGCTAGCCATTTTATGTGCTGATTATCTTTATCTCCAAAATCACAATCATTTGCAATGCCTGCTGCATGTGAAAGAGCAGAAAACGGCAACAAATTTCAAACTGTGCAGTGGCTAAAAAATGGTGTCTGTGTGTTTTGCATGGTTAGCATAGGGGAAGCCTCAGCCCTCCATCTATTGCCTGGGGGAAAAAATTTACCCTGCAAACTTGCATCAGACGTGAAAGAGTGGATCCCAAGTTTTCACACCTGTAGAAACTCAGAAAAACATTTCACCTTCCAAGTTCCACCTCATGAAATATTCACCCGGTATACCCAGTATTATCCAGCCATAATGACTAAAGCATATATTAAATGATATCCCTAAAAATGCATAAAATGTATGTACCAGAAAAAGCCCAAATACCACCAGTTGTCCACGTACCACAGTTTGAGAACCACTGGTTTAACTTGATATTTTTCCATAAAATGTTATGTATTTTCTTCATTTCACATTCTTATGTTCTGCTTTAAGTCTTGACTTTTAAAGACAGCCGTTATATTACATCTGGCATATTGACTCACCTCTTATCTACTGCATTTTATGAAGAACTAATAAAATATCTCCGGTAACATACATATTAATGCGATGGGCTGTGTTTGTACATGACATTTGTTAAATTGCTCCTTTCATCTCCTTTCACATCTCACAGACCTTATCTCATTTAAGCGTGTAGGAAGACAGCCTTTTATTCAGCCCGCTGGTTCCCATGGGGCCGGTGAACATTTCCATTCGGCTCCGCACCATCTCCTCCTCTGTAGGTCCGTCTACGTATAAGGGTATTTTATAGCCCCACGCGGTCTGGCAAGGACTCGGGAATTAGCCTAATCCACATTCATTAACCTCATTTTCATTCTCCAGAGCAACAGTGCCGCCAAGCTATCTGTCGCCGCCGCACGAAAATGATGAATTGCTAATCAGTTTAGAGCTGTCACGAAAGCTCCAGGAATGCCAAATTTACGCACTTGTTTGCCCTTGCATTAACTGTTTGCAATCAAATCACTATTTATCGCCGCCTCAGTCAGACGCGTTTTATGACAAGGGCTCGTTGGGGAGATAGGTGGCGGAGACAGCAGTGTGGAATTCTGGGATGCATGTGGGAGGTGGCCCTGTCTGTATCGGAGCAGCTAGACCTCCCCCGGAAAGCTTATGATGCACGTTTGTTTGTGATTCATTTTTAATCAGCCCGCTTCTATTATTCATGATTTCCTTAATGAAAATGGAGAGTATGAGAGACAAATCAATACGTTTAGCTGCAGTTCCCAGTCAAATAAATAAGCACTCATTTGTAATGCTAAAGAAATGCCATGCCGCTGTTCATATTGGAGGGGACACGGGGACATTTCAAGCATTTATTTGATTCACCATAAGGTATAGTCAAATCATATGTGGAAAAAAAATGTGTATCTTGACACTATATGGATTTCAGTATCAGGCCATTTGCTTCGGTCAAACATGTAAAAAGTCACTTTGCAATAGTTAAGACAAAGTTGAGGGACAACTGCTAGTTTGCAATTGAGGGCTAGAGATTGAATGACTATATATTTCATAAGTGTACTGACACCATACGTTTAAAACTATGAGTGAGTGATCTAAAATTCAATTCAAAATTCAAGTCTGGTGAACTGAAGAGCGGGACTGAAAGGGCATTCATCCTGAAAACTTCCAGATCACAACATTTCGAAGATTCCAGAAAGCTAAACTTATTGAAAAGTAGTGTTTATAGGATGCAGTCTTTGTGTTTAGAAAAAGGCCCATATAACTGCTACTGAACTTGGGTTGCCTGAAGTTACATCTGATGATACACGCACAAGTTTCACTGTTTGTGAACACGCCATTCCTCATTCGAAAGCCAAGAACTTCCAGAGTTCTGTCACTGAGCTTTAACAACTGAAGGCCTGCACGCGCACCACAAAGGACTTGATTGGGGGCTGATGCTGGGATTGTGGATGTAGGATAGAGTCCCTTTGTGTTCACTTACACACTGCTTTTAGCCATAGGACGTGGAAATCCTAAATATAGGACTCATTCTGCTTTCAGCGTCTTGAGAACCAAAACGTTGGTGTAAAGTGCTTTTGTAATTCTTAAGAAATCAACATTACAATTACAGGTCAGCAAATCCAGTTCCAGATTTGAACACCTTTACCTCTTCTCTTCACAAACAGCTCGTGTTTATGAAAAGCATTAAAAGACATTGACACACCCTAGCAGTGATCTTTTATTAGTAATTCCCCGCCAATGAACAGGTGCTCAAGATGGCACATTTTGTAAAGTGCACCTTCGGGAGAACACCACGGTGTAATTGTGAGCTCAGTCAACTCAATAACTTTAAGCAATCGATGAGGTGACAGCTGCACGGCACAAATCCTCACTGTATCCTCATTATCGGGTCAGCGTGCTTTAAAGCCTAATTGTGCTTTAAAGTTCAGCCGCAGCAAGTGGCGGGGACGACCAAGTGCTTGGGAGGCCAGCCAGTGGGTAGCCTACCAACCTGTTGTTAATAGCTCCAGTTTTAAAAGTTAATGAGCACCCGAGTTAAAAGCTGCGCTCGCTGAAGGCTAGGTGAAGTCGAGCTATGTGTATTAACTTTTCATTACCTCCTCATTAAGGGGCCTGGGGACTAGAGCAACCTCTGTATGAAATGTAGCATGAAGGCATCTAAATGGGTTGCTAGCGCTAGCCTCGAATAGCGGCTGGGGCGAAAACGATCAAGCTCTCTCGCCTCTTCCCCTCCTTCGGTTCCCAGAATCCCTGTACACATTAGTTGACATCACTTGCTCCCTATTAGCCAATAAGGCGGCTTGTAGCGTGGGGAAAGAGTCCAATTCTCCAAGAGGTGACTTTGAAAACTAGATTGGGTCATTAAAAGTAATAAGAAGACCATTATAATTCGAACACTGAAGTTGCCATTTATTTCCATAGTGCGGTCCCTGGTGTAGTAGTTAAATGTCACTTGCCAACTTTAATGAGAGTAAAGTTAGGCAGTGCGGCGAGGGCTGATTACGGTGTTTTGCGCTGAAACTCCATTGCGGTGTCCAGTGGAGGCAACCGATATCAGGGCAATTAGGCCGGATTTCCCCATCACTTCAGTCCTTCCCGTCCTTAATTACTCTCAATGAGAAATGCAGCCTCTGTGATCGCAAGTCCTGCTGGAAGTCATTTGGAATGCTGTGTGTCAACAACATGGCCCAGTCGGAAGTGTGCTTTTAGAAAAAAAAGTTTACTTGACAAACTTTTTTATTTTTTGTATTTTTTTTTTTAATGACCCATTGAAAAAATATCAAATCATTGTTAAAATTTGACATTAATGTGGTACTCATGGGAATAGAAGCCCAAAATGGGAAAAAAACAAACAAACACATGGCTTGGGGGGCTTTGAGAAACAATAAATCAAGGAGAATGCTGGAATATGTTTGGCAAGAAAAGAAATGGAAGTACTGAAGATGAGAAATCAACAACACTCTGGATAACTAGGAAATAAGGCCCTATGTCAAAAATCCTTAAATATCCCTTTTAAGAGGGGAGGAATTTGATAGTTTAGTTTCAAATTTACTCTATCTCTCCATCATTAGCAAAATTATAATTCGATTTTAAGACATAGATATATAACAAGCAACATTGGATTCAACTTGTTGAATTTTGATCGCCAATATGCTGCCTGGGCTGCATATCCGAATCCAGGGGTAGCCTGTGCTACCTCCGACCACCCTGGTCAGAGGTCAAATGGAAAGAGTATAGCACCACTGCGAACTTACCAAGACACGGGCGTCCACCTAAACTAACAGACCGAACAAGGAGAGCACTGATAAGAAATGTAACCAAGTGCCCCAAGATAACTCTGGAGGAGCTGTGATGTACTGCCGCTGAGCTGGGGGAATCTGTACATGGGACAACTAGAGTCGTACTCTACACAAATCTGGCCTTCATGGACGAGTGGCAAGAAGAAAGCCATTATTGAAAGGAGGCCATAAGAAATCCAGTTTGAAGTTTGCTACAAGTCATATGGAGGACACAGCTACCATGTGGAAGAAGGTGCTTTGGTAAGACAAAAGTAAGACAAAAATTTAACTTTTTGGCCCAAATGCAAAACGTTATGTATGGCTGTAAGATTGTAAGAATAGTTGAGAAGATGGATGAAGCCAAATACAGAGACATTTTGGAGGAAAACCTGCTGGAGTCAGCAAGAGAATTGAGTAAATCTACAATGGAATGGTTTAAAAAAAAATGTGTTAGAATGGCCCAGTCAAAGTCCTGACCTAAATTCTATTGAAAATCTGTGGAAAGACCTGAAAACTGCTGTTCACAAATGCTCTCCTTCTAATTTGACAGAGCTTGAGTTGTTTTGTAAAGAGGAATGGGCTAAAATGTCAGTCTCTAGATGTGCAAACCTTGTAGAGTCATACCCCAGAAGACTTGCTGCTGTTATTGAGTCGTGCTGTATGAATACTTATGCACGCCCCACTTTTCCCTTTTCTATTTTTTGAAAAATAACAGAATCATGTATCATTTTGCTTTCACTTCACAGTTGTCTGTTACTTGTGTGTGAACTTTCAGTAAAAAATTCAAAATAAAATCTTTATGTTTAGGGTTGTAAACATGACAAAATGTGCAAAGGTTCAAGGTGTATTAGTACTTTCGCAAGGCACTGTATGTAGAATGCTCCATTATCGCTGCACCGAGCTTCGTAAAGGGAGAACTGCAGTGTGATTGCTTTGTGGAAAATGCATGTTCATGTACTGTAGGAACAATCAACACCTTCCGTAAAGGAAACCGCGCTCCCCAATCACATTCTCCCTCTCCTTCAGATTTCTTTGATTTCTTCTTGACCTGTCAAAAGGGGGGGATGAAGAGAGGAGAAGGTAACAATAACAAAAAGTGTGAAAGTGGCTGTGTGAGGTGTGAATATAATCAGAACTAATGAGGCCATATCCAGCGAGAGACGGCGGATACATCAGCAAAAGGATAATTAAAGCGCCTTACTTTGACATTTAGCACACATTTGTGGGATTCATCTCAACAGCAATGACACCGGCGTGGCCAGACTCTGATTGTGTTTCATTGTGGGATGTTTTTATGATGTGATATCAGTATTGCAAAGGAGAGAAGAAGATTAATGAGGGGGGATATGCACCTAACAATATGGGAGTTATGATCTTTTATACTTTGATGGTATGTTTATGTTTCGATGGTAACAATTCACGTGGATAGAAAGCCTGTAGAAAGGGATTTACAAACTATTAGACAAACAATTAATCCATTACATGTTAGTTATCAATGAGTCAATTATTATCTTTTTATTATAAAGATCAATGTTAGTTGTTTTCTTTATCAAACTATTAACTTGCCTTAACTGAGCACATTTTCTCAGTTCGGCTCTACCCAAATCTAAAAGCATCTTGACTGGAGAGCAACATTGTAATGTCTCATTTGAAAGCTAAGACCTACAAAACTGATCGTAATTTCTTTGTCACGTTGTCGTCGTTCTTTGTCAGCTTTTGTTTTGTTGCTTTTTTGTCATGTTTTCGTCATGTTATTTTGTTGTTGCTGTCACTCTTTTCTCACTTTTTTTGTAATGTTATTGTTGTTTTCCTGGCACTTTTTTGTCACACTTTTGTGGCTTTTTCATCACTTTCTTTGTTGCTTTTCTGTCGTTTTTTTCGTTACATTTTTGTCACTTTTTTATTTTGCTATTGTTGCTTTTGTGGAACGTTTTTGTCCCATGTTTGTTGTGTTTTCGTCCTTGTTATTTTGACACTTTTTTCCAGTCGCTTTTAGATTTGCGTAAAGTCAAACTGGAGACTCGTTTCAGGTGGGGGTTAAGGGGTTAAAATAATGATTGATTGATGATTGATTCTTATTCTGAATTAAAGTTCTACTAATAGTTACTATTTTGTAGCCCTGCTTTCACCCCGCTAATTCCTATTCATTTACCTATTGCACCTAGAAAGAAGAGCAGCTTTCCACAGACACTTTGCCGGCCCCTGACAGGCCCCCTTACCACTCGCTCATTGGGTTAGCACACACTGGCTCTGACACCATTTCAATGGCTGATTTCCCTTGCTGGCCAATTAAGGAGCAGCACAAAGCAAGTTAGCTGTAGTCACACTCCTGTTTTCTTTCCCCTTAGTGAAATGAAACAATCATTCATGAGCCACGCGCGACAAAATGACCGCATTCCACGAAACCCATCCATCTCACTGACACTGTACGTCTCCCGAATAGCTTTGCCACTAAAATATGACCAGGGCTATGTTTTAATATTAATAGTGGCAAATGTATGCAGGTGAAGGAGGTGGATGGATTCATTAAAAAAGGACTTTCTGGGGCACATTCTTGTGCGCCATTAGGGTGACTCATGCTAGGAGGTGTGCGGCGTTCCAAAATATACATGCTAATTATTGATTGTGATACATGGGGGTATTTATCATATGGCGTGAACCTCGGGGTAATCATGCAACGGGCTGCGCTCATGACGGCCATCATTGCTTCCTTTATTCAGCGGTCAATCACCCAATCGGACGCCTTGCAGGGAGTCGGTGTGCTACAAGGCCAGTGGCAGCGCAGTGCCCCGGGCTAGCAGAACTAATTAGAATGTTGCCCAGTGGAATTCCCACAACCACCGTGTCCAAAGCTGCCAGTCGGTTTAAGCTTTTCTTGTCCCAATTTTCATCTTAATTTGAACATGCGGTATGTCTCTGTTTGGGCTAATTCCCCCGTGTGGCTCTCGAGGGCCATCCATCACATCCACTTGATCTGCAGACTGAGAAATGCGGGAATTCAACAGGGAGTCGTCAAACTGAGGTTTTGCTGGATCCTCCGTGCACCGGCTTTGCCAGACAAAATGCTTCATTCACTTTAAATAGTCTCCTCCGCTGCATTGAGTTGTTTTACAAACTCGATTCCAAAAAAGAGATATCAAACTAAAATGGCACCCACAGAGGACATGCTCAGAAATGATGGCGATTATTGCTAGTTGCAGCGTTAACCAATTGCATTCCAGCGTTTGTCGAGTACAATTTGATATGTACATGCTCATGTGATGAGTGTCAAAGTATATAAAAAGTTCTAGATCACAGTAATTTAACAGGACTTGAACTTAAAGAAGAACTAAGTGTAACCAGGTGGTTAAACATTGTTGTTTTTGGGTGTTTTACTGCTACGAGTTTTAAAGTTCCTACCCGCCCGTGAACGCACCGTCACTCTCCGTCCGCACCACTCCTCTGATTGCGCGATTACAAAAGGTGTCCACACAAGTGAGTTAGTTAGTGTCGGGGCTGGTATGCGGTCGGACGGGCGCCTACTCGGTTTTGTGAGGAGTTTGCTGGGCTGATGCTGCACCTCGGAGGTGCCTGAGCCCCCTGTTTGCGCTCCGTTCTGTCTGCTCAAGCTATGCCAACGCTGCTCAATTAGGCTCCTACAGTTGTGGTCGAAATAATAGCAGTGTATTCAAAAACGTTAGTTAAGCACGACATTTTCATAATAGATTTTATTTCGATGCAATGGGAGTATTGCCTATGGTTTTCTAAATGAAAACATGAAGAGAAATGTATAATTTCTTCAAGTACTTTACAGAAAATTACAAAAAATGACCATTGGGCTGTTCAGAAAAATAGCAGTGTCTGCATCGTCTTTACACGCTCAGTATGTACTACATAAATAAATATTCCCCGTAGGATTTAGCTTTCCAGTGAATCATACAACTAATATTTAGTTGTATGACCACAGTTTTTTTTATCTGTATTGCATAGAGTCAACCAACTTCTGGCACCAGTCAACACCAGCCCAACATGCTTTGACAACAGTCCACAATTCCTTGGTTTTGCATCAGAAATAGCATTTTTGATGTCACCCCCAAGTTCCGGAGATTGGGCAGGCCACTCCATAACATTAATTTTCTTGGTCTGGAGCCAAGATTTAGCTTGCTTACTGGTGTGTTTGGGGTCATTGTCTTGTTGAAACACCCATTTCAAAGACATTTCCTCTTCAGCATAAGGCAGCATGACCTCTTCAAGTATTTTGATGTATCCAAACTAACCCATGATCCCTGTTATGCGATAAATAGGCCCCACACATAGTTAGAGAAACATACCCATATCATGATGCTTGCCCCACCATGCTTCACTGTCTTCAAAGTCGACTGTGGCATGAATTCAGAGTTTGTGTGGGTCATCTGTCCAACGCAATTGGACCCAAAAAGAACAATCTTACTTTCATCAGTCCACAAAATGTTGCTCCATTTCTCCTTAGGCCAGTTGATGTGTTCTTTTGAAAATTGTATCCTTTTTAAGCACATGTCTTTTTTGTAACAGTGAGACTTTGCAGGGGCTTCAGCCTGTCTTTGATCATCCTGGAACTGTTCAGTGGCTGAGCCTTTGCAGTTCTGGCTATTGTTCGATCCATTCGAATGGTAGTTTTCCATTTTCTGGCTATTGTTCAATCCTTTTGAATGGTTGTCTACCATTTTCTTCCACGTCTCTCTGTTTTTTGCTTTCCATTTTAACGAGCTGGAGATCATTTTAGCAGTTTTAACCCCTCCAATCAAAATCTTAACTAAAGATCGCTGTTCTTCTGAACAAAGTCTTGAACGACTCATTTTTATTCAGGATTTCAAAGTGAAATGCATGTATAACGTGTGCTTCCAAAAATAAGGGCTACCTGATTCAAACCTGTTTTTTCCACAGAATGAGTGACCTCACCAATTGAACTCCCCACTGCTATTATTTTGAACACACCCCTTTCAATTGAATATTCAACTACACAGAAGTAAGAGCATGCATACCATGAATGCTGGGTCTGTCTGTGTTTCTAAGAATCTACTGCACCTTCTGGTAAATTGTTGGCCATGTAGTTCTATGATTTATACCAAAAACTGTGAATAATCTGGTTAGTGATGTTGGACTGCTATTATTTTGAACACTACTGTATCTTGCCAGATAAATATAACTTTAACTCAAAGCACTTAAAGCACTACAGCACCTTAGCTAGTTTATGGGGGATTTTTTGTGTTTGTTTCTATGAACGTTTTTCATTTGTTTGAGTTGATTTATTAACCTTTAGATTGCTATTTTGTGAATATTTTCTATTGGTTTAAATTCCCCATTTACTTTAGCTAAGTTTTAAGTCTTACTTTGTTTATGGAAGGGTATCGTTTTAAGCAACATTAATCAAATTGAACTACAATGTAAAATAAAAGAAATGTATATGTTTACTACTTCTGCTTCGGTTCCTTTGTTACCAGACTTACCTCGGGCATTGGTTTTGTTTAAAAAGGGGACCCCTAGCCTTGCCCCGTGGTTACAATAACTTGTTTACCTTAATAAATCCTTTCCGTAGTCCCCTGGGGGTAATACAAGTGTTAATGGGATGATTGGGGGGTCTTTATCTCCCCCTGTGGTCTCTGGCCAGAAAACCACAATTGCAACTTTCCCTCCTCCGACCCACTAATGGAATCACAAAGAAGAAGCTAACATGCTAACGGGCAAAGCTAACTGTGGGCTAGCGCCACTTAAACAGTATTTACAGCCAAGTTGAGTGAAATTTTTTTTATCTCCAATGTGTAATTGGATGTACAATATCCCTCTCTACCTTTGTCTTTTCTGTCAGTGTAGTATTTACTCTCACAGACAATTAATGAGTAAAAAAAACGCAACATGCTACAACACCTGCTGTGGCGCTTATGGCCTCTATAGGGGCAAGAGTTACTTAGTTCTGCTTTAAATTCAGGTACCGTGACATGTGATATTCGGGGTCGTCTTCTGTATACAGCCCTTTACAGCTTTTTTCTGCAAATACGCCCACCCTTTACTGTGTGCTGTCCAATACACATAATTTCTTCTCAGCTGTCACTTTTTTCTACATATAAAGCAAGTGGCTATCTATAAGACATGTTTACTTTCATTTCTATTCAGGCATGTGAATGGATTTAGCAGACATGTCTCATGTAAGGGTTTTTGACACACATTCACTATACCTGAGAAAGTTTTATATACTCTTCCATCCAAACTTCAAAATATGCATAACAAAACAGCCATAAATGTTGACGCTTGAAATTAATTGTTCTGAACTTCTTTACAAAGTGCATCTGTCACAGGATTAGTTGTTCTATTGTGCTGTCTTACAATGGCGTCAATGTGTGTGTGCAAAACGCTACCTTTTCATCTCCGACTGGATTGACACCTCCAGACTGACAGACATAGCCGATATGAAGGCCATGGAAATCTGACAGTGCAAAGAATCTAAAGCTATATTTATCCAGTGTCGCTGTCAGTGTTTCGGGGCTGTGGCTTCCTCCGGGCCTTGGGGGACTGCTTTATGCTCTGCCAAAAGAGAGATAATTGGTTATTTTGAGTAATTTCAGGAACAAAGCTCAGCTGCTGTCGCTCAACCTCGAGTAAACAGTTCACCTTGGGAATAGCTGGCGCGGCAGACTGTTGCCTGTCGATTGGTGTCTGGATGCACGTTTGTTTTGTGTGTGGCAGATGTAAAGATGAGCCCCAACCCCCGTGGCTTCCGCGGCGTTATTTTGATATCCTCTGATCTGGGTACAGTAGATTGGCACATGCAAAAACAAGATGGGCATTTTGACAGTAACAACGGGAAATGAGGCCATTTTAAAGTATTCAGTTTTGTCTTTTGAAGAAAACTGCTGAATCAGACAAAGTAACACAGGTCATTCAGTGAAAAGGGAATGGAAGCTTATTTGTATAGCGTTTGTAGCTACAGTTTCCCTTGGGGTAGACTGAACACCACCATTCATTCACGCACACACATCATTCATCCTGGCCTATTGTACATGTTTTTAGTGGTAGTGAAATTAACCACTTGGCCCCATCCACCCGGAAGTTCAAACCCAGGACCTTCTTGCTGTGAAGCACAAAATAATTAATGATATACTGTCGCTTTTTTCCAGATCCATTATTGAGTATGAATCCATTATTAATCCATTGATGATGATGAGTATTATTATTGTTATTATTGTTATTAGAACAAGAAGAAGAAAAACAGCAAACAAGAACATAATTTTATCACTGTATTTTCAATCACAGTGAAAGCTAACAATTTTCAAACAGTGGATCCCAATTGAAATAACAAATAAAAGTATGTATTTTTCAGTCTATAAAGTCTATAAACCTTTGCTGAAATTAATATTTTCGGCTTTTTACTTGTTAGGACCGTGTAAGCTCTCAGTCTAAGTCGTGTTTTCTCAAGCCAGCGTTTTTGGATGTTCCTGCAAAAACTATCCATTGTCTTGGGGTTTCATAAAAGTGGTGCAAAATACTGTTATCTTTGATCTCTTTATTTTCCTCTACTCTAAAGCTAATGTGGAGGGAAAAAATAATAAATACAATATAGAATGAAGTACTTCAGGTGGGCAAGCAAAGCGGTTCCCATGAGAGCTGGGCCTCTTGTGACTGGATGCTCTGGGCCTTGGCGTCTCCAGAGAAGCCCTCCCCGGTAATACAAGGAAAAACATTAACCAGACAAAGAGACTGGTGTACTGTTTGTTAAAGGATACCAATCAGAGGATTTGTAGAAACGGAGCTAATTACTCATTACTGTTTGTATGTGTGATCCCTGATAGTATTTGTGTGATCCCTTGAAGGACTAATTAAAACTTTTAATGAGCGCACTGAAATCACAGTTTATGGAAGTGACAGTGTGCTTTTCTGTTTACCTGTAGTTGTGTAAAAAGCTTAATTGTCAACGCGTAATTTCTCCCTTATCCTGTTGCTTGATTTAAAAAAAGTTTTGAAGGTTATAAGCCATAGTGGGCTAACGTGGAGTCTGGTTGTTATCACATTGCACTGTATAGAACAAGCTAAATGTGTAACTGCATATTGAAGAGCATGTCCTTGTACCTTACGGTCACCTCTTCCTCTTATTTCGGCCCCAAAACTCACACTGACTCGCTTTATTTCGTATGTATGACCCTGTAAACCAAGTGGCCTATTTTCAAGTACAGCTTGTCGAGAAACTTGAGTTAACAAAATACTATCTTCCAAGAAATTGTGTGTGAAAATATGTGACATTTAAAGTTTCTTTCCCCCTCTCTGGGCAATTCTCCTGGGCTTAGAAGTTCGAGAGTTTCTGACGCAATAGCAGAAATATAAAATGATGTATCATCCAACAAGAGAATCTGCTATGGCGCTAGGGTATATATCATTCCAGCTTGTATTGTTTTCATATATGGAGGAGGGCAAAAATGTATATGGCTAATATGCTGTTTTTTGGATTTGGTATAGTGGAATCATGGACCATGTATCAGAATCTGTTTCACCATTTGTGGATTTATTTTTGAATATTTGATTATACATGCCTTTCAGTCATGTGACTTTTGTTGTTATGGCAGCCATTTTTAATACCAAAGTAGAATTATGCACTATTACAACATGTAACAATTTCTCTACTCAGGATGAAAATGAAAGACAACTGACTGACAGAGGCCTTTTTATGTACTGTAAAAACATGGCCCCAGAGACACACTTTTGTATGTGAAGAGACCAGTGAGTCAGTGTTTAAGATGTTAGATTGCAACCGGATAGCATTTAGCTTCAACAGCTCAGCTCCGACCTCTCCAACAGCTGAGCTGTTACTGTAGTATTTCCTCAGTGTTCATAGATGTGAGCCACACATGTGTTTATCATGTTGAAGCCGCTTCTACTGAACCATCTGCTGTGAAAAAACATCCATATGGGCTCGATTTAGACTTGACTTTATTTATATATGATAAATAAGGTAATATTCTGCCAGAAAACTGATAAAAACAGTGAAAAATTGTTCCCAAAAATACTTCCTTCCCACTTGGTGAGGCCACGCCCCTTTCTATGATGCAATGCCATCTGTATCTATACATGATACCATTTGTACGACTTTCTACAATTCAAAAGATAGAATTATGCTGTTTTGAACTGTTAATTGCTATGGCAACGGTCCTAGTTTTCCCATCAGCTGAGATAACATGACACCAATACTCTGCACATTATTAATATTTCATGGTTGGTTGCTTGTAATTTACGAGCTAATTATTATCAATATATATTAAACATTTAGTCTGCTGAAATTGATTAGTGTAGAAGACAAGTGTGACTCGGTGGAGCGGCCCATGACGATGCAGTGATCATTCATACATACATAAGTAGATCCCCTCTGGTAGGCCCATATTGCTGCTCCCGTCATGGAGGAAGTGGCTTTGCATGGGAACATCTGTTAGCACAGCTGGCCCATCATCTCGATCGGAGAATGATATTACCCAATGTGGATCCAGGTCTGAAGGGTTACATTGTTCTCTGCCTCCGACTTTGGCAAAGTTTACTTCCTGTGGAGCAGAAATCCAAAAGGGCCGCAGTGCAGAGCCAAGCTTTTATCCCCCGGACAAACGACATAATGAGAAACATGTTCCCATTGTCTGTGCTTTGTTTGTTTATTAGTATTGTCCACAGTTTTTTCAAAGCTGTATAGTCAGATGTGGTGTACTGGGCTATAACCAGATGCCACTTACAAGGCAAACACTGTGTATTCAATTGAAAAAGAGTGGCCTTTTGCGATGGGATTGTTGGCTTTTTTTGGAGAGCAGATCATCATACTTACAAAAGAGAAGTAAGTCTATCATTGATTAAAATGTACAAGTAACCTGTTAACGCTAACCCTATCCCCCGATTGGGGGAAGGCAAGTAACAGATGATAGTGCTGCACATGTTATGTTGTATGTTCTGTCATGGGTTTGAGTCCATATATCTAAGACAGCTTACAATTAACAAGATAATTACATATTATGATTTCAATGTGCTAAAATATTCTACCGGGCACATTTAATCAGTTTAACCGCACCTTAATGTCAACTTTGTCTCAAACTAAAATGTCAGCAAGATGCATGAGGTAGAACAAAAATTTAGTCCCCGGGCCGCACTTTGGTCACCCTTGCTACTGAATCTGCAAAAGAAAAAAAAACACTCTCCTTTGTTCCAGATCGTTCGTGACCAACTTGTTACTTGCCCCCCTTATCATTTGCAGGCATTTTACAAGATCAGCTGGTATTGTGTGTTCAATTATTGTGTGACATGCAGGTTGTCACAAGTAATGTGTATTTTTTTCAAATTTGAGCTTCAGTCAGTTATTTATTAATAACAATTTTGGACCACTTTCTCTCCTTCTTCATAATAGAATGATGTGTGTTTTTTTTTTTGCACGATAATGTAAGATATAAAACAACAAAGTATTTGCACAAATTCAATACTAAATTCTGTATATTTGAAGGTTTGTTGTAACACTGTCTCGTGTAATCCTGACACACTGTCACATTGAGAACAATTATTTACAAATAGTTTCTTAACATATTCAAATTACTCATGACTTAAGACACCGATAACATTCATTCTAAACTCGCTCACACGCTAATTGCCGCCATTATAGCATCCTCCTTTACCCAGCTAGCTCTTTCGGATGTGTCGAGAGTCTATCTGATTTCATTTGTAATTGCAATGTCCAGAAAACTGCCGCCAAGTCATCTATCAGCCGCTAGCTTTGATTGAATTTCATTTTTCCCCTCAGCCCGAGAGAGATTCCTTATAGGTCGATAAGTCTGCTATTTGTGACAGGCTCACGGTATCACATGAGGGATCCAATATAGACTTCCTTATTTGCTACTTTCCCTGTTCCTGGATGCATTTTTTCATAACGTGAAACCTGTTAACTTTGGAAGAATGAAATAATGCAAAAGAATGAACCAAAGAGGGATGTTTCCATAATCAAATCTGTATGGAGACAAGCTGAACTTCGAAATAGTGGAATAAAAATGTCCGCATTTACACAGTGTTTTGCAAATGTGTTATGAAAACCGATACATCAAGCCGTAGCGACCAAGCTATGTACAATACCTGGGAAATTTGTTTTTTACCTCATCAGTGAGCTTTGAACGATTGAAAAATAAACACTTACCAGCTCATTTAAAAGTAATTTCCTTTCCACGCAATCCACACTCTTCTGTTGCACTCAATCGCGGAAGTTCTTTCAAATTTCATAATGGAGTGTAGTCTTTATTTTTGGATGCTTGTCAGCAAGGCAAGATACTGTATATTATGATTATGTATTACGTGGCAATTCAAAGTTTATATGGGATAGATAAGGGAATAATAATCATTTTAAAAAAAGTACATTTAAACAGATACATTGCCTGGCCAAAATATAATGTTGCCACCAGAATAGTACAAAAACAAAAATGTTACACCACTGTGTCACCGCCCACTCTACAACCTGATCTTTGGCCGGTACATCTTTGGCTGATTCTTGAAACGTAAGCCGTCTGAGTACAGCAGCTGTGTCGATTTAGAGGGTTATGTTTATGTATTATAATGAAGAACTTATTTATTTGAATTACATTTGATTCTTTTGCTGCTTCTTTGTCAGTTGTGCTGTTCTACTTTACTGTTGCAACAATCAAATGTCAAGTCTTTGATTGTGGGAAAGAGATGAAACAAGTTAAGTAAGTAAGTAAGTAAGTGCTTTATTGTCATTGTACAAGCGTACAATGAAATAGTGTTCAGGTGTTAGTCCTGAGCTGCTGCGGCTGAGTCGTGCTGCCACTGTGTCAACCTGACCCGCATTACCTTGGAGGTTGGGGGAACTAAACTGTAGCACTCGGAAGAAACGTGGTTGGCTGCCCTCTGTCTCCTCTGAAATGGTGCAGCGCCTCCTGGGTTTGTCCCTGTTTCAGAGCATGGTGTCCTGCACTGGTCAGCTCCTCCACCTCCTCCTCCCTCCGCTCCACAACAGTCTTTCACCATCTCTCGTTTGTCCTTTTTTGTTTCCTGTAGCTCCTCTTGTGACGCCTCCACTGTGCTGCAGCTGTGGGGGCTCTTGGTGCCTCTTCAGTGTCTCAGAAGAAGAAATGTCTCAAATGGGTTTAGCTGAAAATCTAGCATTTTGTTTCCCTTTAAAAAGCTGCTTTCTTCAGGACCATTTTAGACTCTCAAAGTAAACAAATCCACCAAACCTCCACAAAAACTCGGCAAAGACGTACAAAAGTATCCAGAAAAACAATGTGGAACACAGAAACCACAAATGCAGGTCGCAGAAAAAGGTGAAAAATTAAGTTGTACCAGGAGGAAGGGAGGTTTCTTCCTGTTTTTTTCCTGACAATGTTGCTGTGTGTAGCAAAAGTTCTGTGAAAGAGAGTCATCTGGACGAGTTTCCAACGACAACTTTTGAAAACTCTATGGAACACGTCTGTATGAGAGTTTACACAGACACTTCAAATGCATGTTCCGTAGATTATTAACCTGAAACTTAAAGGAATAGGCCACCGTTTTTCCATACTGAGATATGTTCTTACCTTAGCTTAGACGAGTTGATGCGTACCTGTCTGGTCTTTACACACGCGCTCAGTCACACAAAAACACTGAACATGTTGTTAGCATTTAAACGCTAACAACATGTTCCGTGTTATTTTGGTGCCTATTCCTTTAAAGGCGCACAGTAGATTATACTGCTGCAAGTAGTACAAAATATGTTCCTTTTGACCTGCTGGAAAATGCTATTTTTGCAGTGGTTAACCAAAGACTGGGTTTAGAAAAGAGCCTAACATATAGTATTTAACCTGTCTTTAGTTAACCTCTTATCCCCTGCCTAAACGGAGTTCAGCTTTACCCGAATCTTAAAGCTCCTCGACCTGAGCCTTCAGCCTATAGGCCAGACTAACGCCTCATTTGAAAGCTAAGTCAAGCTAAGTCTACAAAACTGATCCTAATTTTTTTGTTGCCTTGTTGTCGTTTTTTTTCTCTCACATATTTGAAGCGTTTTTTTTTTTCTTGTTTTCCTTCTTTCTTTTTTACGTGTTTTTGTCATGCTACTGTATTTTTGCTCCATTTTGTCCCTTTTTGTTGTGTTTTGTCCGTTTTTTGTGGCTTTTTCATCACATTTTTCCGTCACTTTTTATGATTTACTTTTTTTGTTGCGTTATCGTTGTTATTTTGGCACTTTTTCCAGATGCTTTTAGATTTGCGTAAAGCCTGGAGAAAATGTCCTTGGTCCAGGAGGGTGTTAAGAGGTTCACATCTCCATGGAGACGAGCAACGTTCCCCCCTTCTGGTAAATTCAGGTCAGGTCAAGGTCCGCACACACTACACGATTTTTATGCCCGATTTTGATACAATTCTCAGTCGCGCCGAGTCTTCTCGAGTAGTGGCTAGTCAAAGGCAGTTGCAGAGAGTCGTGCCGCGTAGTGTGGGAGGGTCACGACTGGACAGCAGTCAGACGCAACTGGACTACAGTCGCAGGAAATCAAACATGTTTGATTTTTAAGCCCGATTTTGGACGCACAGGAGAAACGTGGGTGATTTTACCGTCCCCAAAGTGAACACACAGAATGCAGTGGCCAATGAGAGTGAAATAAAGACAGAAAAACACTGCAGCGCCTCCCTTGTCATTTCTCTGTCAAAACAGCGGCACAAACAAGTAATTTCATGGCCACAGCCCCACACGAAACAGCACCAAAGGTTCACGAGAATCACCTTTTCAAGCTACATTTCAACCGCGAACAGAGTTTAGCGGCACTTACTGAGTTTGGAGACGAACTGTTCAGCTTCACCTCGCCGCTAGCAGCTCGCCTCTCTCCGCTTTCTCCGCTGTCTCCTCCTCTATCTCGGGGCTGAGGCCCGTCTCCTTTTCTTATTAAATCCACTGAAATATGCTTCTTCATTTACTTTTATCTCCATTTGACAGAACTATAGCCAAGTTGAAGGCTTCGTAGTAGCAGTAGCCTTGCACTGCGATGTCGTGACATTGTTGACACTGCTGACCAACCGGGACACGCACATGTTTTCCCACGCTCACAAACACAGGCCTATCGTTGCGGATTTTGGGTCAGTTTTTGAAACCGGAGGAGAAATGAAGTGGTAGAGAGGACAGACGCGCTGTGTTATCAAACATCAGCTGTTTGTCAGAATCGTGTAGTGTGTTCGCTCTTACGATTCTCAGTCATTAAGTGTGAACCCCCAGACGTTCTATAATCGCACTAAATCCAGTCGTGTAGTGTGGACCACCCATTCTATATAAAATCGTTTAAGACTAGAAAAATGGTGTAGTGTGTGCTGACCTTCAGGCTTTAAATAGTAGATTTTGACATATTATGTTTTCATGTTTACTTTAAAAAGCAAGTACAAAAATTACAATAAAGATTCACCATTCCCTGTCAAAATGACAGATAAAAAAGTCGCCCATTTTTGCATCATCTGTCAAAACTAAAATCACTTGCAATTTTTTTAACATATCACTTACATTTCCTTTTAATCCTTTCATATGCATATTCTTCTTTGAGATCTTTGATTGTACCGCGAACGGTGCTTTAAGTTCAGGCCAAAATTATATTAATAGCATCATAATCTACACTTTCATCTTTAATTGTTCGCCGTCATTTCCGAACAACGTGGAACTCATCACACTCTTAATTAGCTGTCATGATATTGCCACAAGGAGTTCTTAAAAAGACACTTGGGACGGATGAAGAAAATGAAAAGAGGTCTTGGTTTCAAGGATATTTTAACCACACGTTCTGTTATAGCTTCTTCTTCTTTTTAGAGCCACAGTCCTCCTGGGTCCGGCTGTATCTCTCGTAAGTGGAAATGGAAGAGGCGAAGAGGTGAAGCTTGACTGGACATGCAATACATCATATGTGACAGATGTCTGCTCAACAGTCTGCAGAAAAAGGAGGGAGGCATTGCAATGTAATAACTGTGGACTCATGTAGACATTTTGCAGCGAGATTGAATAAACATGTCCACAGATAACAAAACGTTACATTTAAAACAATTCTACCGGCATGACTTATCTGTGTCATAGATTTGGGGGATTTTTCCATAATGCCTTTTGTGATCTTGTTAGAGATTCTGCCAATGTCCTGATGCTATCGCTAGGACTTTCTGGAGTCTGCTTGGAAAAGGTTACAGGTTACACCCTAGAGAGGAGAATCTGTTCATAGCTAATATGATCCTGGACATTTTATCTCTTATATTGTATTTCTGCTCTAAGAGTTGTTTTCTATTATGTTTAAAAATAGATTGTCCCTTTAAAAAAAATGTTGATTCAATTGAACCAATAAAATGTTATTTTCTTACTTACTAAAGTGGAAAGTTGAAGGCAAGTGCTTTATTTGTCATTGTACAGGTGTACAATGAAATTGTGTTCAGGTGTTAGTCCTGAGCCGCTGCAGCCATTGTGGGTCAACCTGACCAGCATGTTTTTGGAGGAAGAGGAAACCGTAGCACCCGGAGGAAGTTTGTCTTGAGTTTGTCCCTGTTTCAGAGCGTGGTGTCCTGCACTGGTCAGCTCCACCAAATTCTCCTTCCTCTTCCTCCTGCAGCTCCCTTCACTCCACAACAGTCTTTGACCATCTTCTGGGAAGAGCTTAGTGGTTAATCTGTTTTATTCTCCAGTGAACATTCATTAGCCAGAACAATAGAAGGCATGTGTGGCTTAGCTGTGAGTCTCGCCCGAATACCTCCTCGTTTGTCCCTTTTTTGTTTACTGTAGCTCCTCTTGTGACGTGATAGTGACTCAAACTCAAATCTTATTTTATTAACTCGGATTTAGACTTGGACCTCAATATTCAGAACTTGGACTTGGTTTTGAAAATCAAAGACTTGCACTCAGACATGACTCAAACCGGTCCTACAGGCGACATGAACTTGGACACAGATAATGAAGACTTGAGGGTGACTTGGTCTCAAAATACTGTCACTCATCTACAACGTTAATTGTAAGAATTGTGTAGGGGGAAAGAGAAAAACAAAAGCAAAGTTTACTGAGCTTTGCTTCAAGACTGGTTAAAACAAAACATTTAAATCGTGTTTACCCTTGTATTTACCCAGATAGTTAGTATGAACAGAATGATCATTTGCAGGTCATGGTGTTCGCATACTAAGTGATTCCGATGCAATGCCCAGGTCAGCTCCCTGGTGCCTCCTCTGCCTGTTTGCGGTGAAAGTGAGCACTGCTGATGTGCACTTTTGGGTAGCGTGTCTGAAGAGGCACTTCACTGATGTTAGAGCCCATTTTTTTTCTGCCTCATTTACAGCCTGATTGGAGTTTGGGCAGTGGCACGGGCCAAATGCTAATTCTCTCTCATAATGAATTAGCCATATAATTATTAACAGCAATAACCTCTTCAATCCACACACACGGAAAAAAGATGTGTAACCATGTTTCTGCGCCATTTGCAGTTGGGCATCTAGGGTGATCATTTAGTGTTGATTTCAAATTCATTTGGAAAAACATCAAAACAAAACATAGCAAAACAAGATGGCACATCTCAAGGGGCACTTAAACTAACTTAAACTATATACAGAGCTAAATTACATAAATACCAATGCAATAGGGGGCAGCTGAGGGAGGGAAGAGGGGAGTATATCATGTATCAGGTGCATGTACACACATTCACTTACATTTTTTTAAAATAGTTTTATATTTTCCTTTTAATTTAAAGCTTCATACGTCAATAAAATACAAATTCTAATTATTGAAAAAATAAAATCAACAGTTTGACTCATTGCACCAGGCTCATGCCATGTCATCCTCTGACTACTGCACACTTTTCCTTCAATTTGAACAAGTCTTACAAATCGCTCCTTAATTTTACATGACTGTAGTCAGTAACCGGGCTTTTCCATATTAAAATATGTGAATAAGACCTAAGTCTTGAAGCACCTCTTTTCTGCTGCTCTTGGTTTCCAGAGGGCTCTGCTCAGTGCGGTTAGCATTAGCCTTCATTTCTCTAATTACAAAACTAGGCCCACAGAAAATGCTGCATTGTTGTCATTACTTAAGTCCGTAGCCAATTCCCATGGTTATTGTCAGCTATCCGTTCTTAATTCAGTATCTAATCTGCTTGTTGAATCCAAATCCTTATAAATCCCTCGGCAAATCTATTTAGGTTTACGTCTTTAAAGAAATCCAGGGATAATTCCACATGAGAACTACGACTAAAAACATGCACTTCCAGGGACTAAACCCGATTAAGCACTTGTGTTTTTTTATTTGCTAGTCTTTAACACAGTAGCCTTGTGTAATTGACTGATTTAGAAGCGAAAGCACCACCTGCTTTTTTCTGTCGTGAACATGTTTTTCACAGTTTTCTTTTTGCGGCATAATAAGATATTGCTTGGAACTTTCACGAATGATTATAGTAATGATAGTAGATTTTGTGCCTTTTCAACACACTCAAATTCGCCTATTCACACACCGTATACTCAGTGGTGATGGTGCTCGACCTTCAGCCCCTCTAACCGCCAGCAAGCACTCTCATAAACCATAATGGTGCAGATACAACAAATGTAAGTGATCAGGACTGTGATCCACTATTTATTCTCTACCATTTATTTAGATGAATACATTGCCTGGTAAAACAAGAAATAAAAAAATGCCACCTACAATATATTTAACTGATCAAATTCGTAAAGGACTTGTTTAGCAACATATGTGCCCAGAAAATGAGTTCATACTTTGAAGGACCTGGTTATTCCATCAAAAGATTTTCTTTTTGTCTTCCCTGATGGCAATGAGATGAGAATGTAAATTGTGAAATCAAGAAAACTCCTCCTGGACTAAAAATGCCCAAAAGACAAACTTATAGCGATTCTGAAGTTTATTATTGTAAATTCCTTGCATTGGGAAAGTGATATCTACAGTATAACATTAAATAAAGTGATATACCAACCACTTCACTGGTATGTTTTTGATGAGATTTCTGAAATGCCATCTCCGCTGCTGGCTTGCGGTAAGCCCTCACATATTGACGCAGTGATATTAGTAAGTGATACGCACGCAAAAAATAGCATGTAATTGTACACTGTGCAATTACTCTTTGGTGGCTTTCGGGCCTGTAGGCAATTCAATCACATCCTTGTTATGGCCATATGAATATATGTATGTAAGAAATGTTTTATTGAGTGAAACTAGATATGGGGAATACGTGTCTAAATGGTAATGTTATAGGATGATTGATACATGCCCAGTGGAAGATTGTCTTGTATATTTGGGTTAATGAAAACGGACATGAGTACAAGAACTGAACAGAAAACCCTACTGAAGTATTTTATTGTCTTTCATTCAGTGTGTATATTTAAAGAAGAACTAAGTCACTTGTTTACCTTAATAAATTCTTTTCGTAGACCCTCTGGGGGTAATACAAGTGTTAATGGTATGATTGGGGGGGTCTTTCATCTCCCCCTGGTGTCACACTTGCAACTTTCCCCGTTCCAGTTAATAGAATAGAATCACGCCACTTTAGCAGTATTTACAGCCAAGTTTGTCTTTTCTGTCAGCATAATATTTACTCTCACGGACAATGATTTAAAAAAAAATTGCAACATGCTACGACATCTACGACATCTGCAGTGGCACTTATGGCCTCTAGGGGCATGAGTTACTTAGTTCTGCTTTAAATCTCTTCATGAAACATACAATTGTATTGCAGCGGTAGTACGACTGACCTGAACTATAGGGATAACATTGCCTGAACCATTTGGAGTGATTGGATAACACTTTACAATACGGTCATAAGTCTACTTACTGTAGTGCGTCCGAAATCTACAGTAGTACATCATCTTACCACTGTAACGAACTGCGAAGTACCCTTTTAGGAACAATGATAGGTACCATAGATGTACCACTGTAGTTGTCTAGGATGTACTACAGTAACTTCATAGACTTATAAGTCTTACTTACTATAGACTTATAGTAACAGTAATAGTAGATATCCATTTATAATGCGCCTTTTATTAGACTCCGTGTGCTCTGGTTCTTACAGTACCATCTATTCAATGCCATTGTGAGTTGGTTCACCTTCCACAATATAATGACGTGACTTGATACAAGAACTTGAATCCGGAAAACCAATTGACAATTGAAATTCCTTAAACTTTTGGCTTTCTATCCACATATTACAGGTGAAAAAACGCTCAATGTCCTACAGCTGTGATGCAGCATCCCCTCAATGACTCCCATGACTGCCATTATAGCATTCTCTGTGGGAAAATGATACAATATGCAATTATTGAGATGGAAACAACAACATGCCACTTTTGATAGGTGTAGCCTGGGTCAAAGCAGTCACTGAAGAGTTCAAGCCCAGTCTGTGCACTTTACCAAGTGCACAGACTGGTTTTGATAAGGTCAGTAAAGAAAATATAAGTGCCCATTTATTTTCCCTCTTGATATCTGTTTCTAAACTAGCCCAGCACATGAAGAGATTCCAATGTCAGGCAGTGCAGTGAAACACAAAGTGGGTCCAGGGAACAAACCAATTGGCTGTGGAGAGCACACTCCATCTGTATATGTGTCTGTGCTATACCAACACAAACTTTGAAAGTCACTTTGATTCAAGGCTACCTCCAAATGTTGCAGGGGCTTTGGCAGAGCACTTGCCTGACAGGTTGTGCCCCTGCTGGCCTGGTTGTGCTTGGCCCTCCGTCGCGCTGCACGCTCAGAGTGCTGCTCTGTACTGGCACTCCTGTCGAGAGCTCTGAGCAGGAGGGAGAGCCGAGTGGTAATCGAGTTGTTGTCAAGTGCAAGTTTTTGGTGGTGCCTTTGGAAATACTATTCCACAGGCTTGAGATCCGTGATATGAATAAGATGAGTCAAAACCGCACTTGAGCAGACAAAATAAAGCCTTAAAGTAATAGGCTGTAAGTGTAAAATGTTTTCTTCATTTAATAGGTTGTGTATAATTGACCGCCCAGCCTGTAATTTGATGTAACGTAAGTTGAGGTATGTAGAAAATATGAAATTATATTTTTTCTAAAGTTTCTAACTTTACTGATCTCAGCAACAAAGTCCCCGGTGCCATAACTTTGACCAATGAGACGAGCTTTCCTGTGCACTGCCTGTCTGGTCCAATCAGGAGGAAAGGGATCTTGATTGTTTACTTTAAGTATCACTTTAGTTTAAGATTTTTCTAAATTTCTCTTCTCAATTTTTGTGGACACTCAAAGACTCTTCACATTGCTTTAGTAATTTACTCGACACATAGTGGTGGCAAGAAACCGGCTAGCAAGCTATTGTGCCACAGCTGCAAGATCAGCCAATCCGCTTCTTCTATGTAACAACATGTAAATGTCTGTCGGAGTTATGTCTGCATTATTTTGAGAAAATATTGGAATGTCTTGCTCCAAGCCTGGATCCCTGTTCTTATGAGGCACATTTTAGTGACGTATTTAGAAATAGAGCGAACAGTAATTTAATTTAAATATCCTGTAAATAAAGCACTGGCAACAAAAGATGCAACTAATGATACAATGTTATATCGTAATTTGATCGTGTTGGTGCTTCAGTGGTATATGCATGTATATCTTATATCCTAATTCTCCTGACACTTGAGCTGATGATGGGGCTTTGTACATTTCTCTCCTCCCCACACGCAACTCCCACACAGAGGCTGGTGCTCCTGTCATGTGGGGGCGCCTGTTGACACGTCTGCCTGGATCTCGGAGCAGCCGAGAGGTGGAGGACACACTAATGTTGTACAAAGTCAAATCTCATCCTTTCAGCCAACTCAGACAGATTGTCCCACGCTGACAATTATTCATCTGACATGGCACACTTTAAAGGGATCATCATTAATAAGAAGGTAATAATGATTAACGTGTAGAAATAGAGTTTTGGTCTTAGTTGAGTTAAACATGCAATTTATTTATTAGTTTATTTGGTCGGGACAGTGCTTGGTAATGAACACACGCTTTGATTGGGCTCATTTACATCCATCGTCCCCCACTCGCACTCTCAAATACACTCTACTGTATCTCTCAACCTGGCCTATTAAGCAAGTCGCAGGGGAAAAAAGTTTGCTTCCGTCTTTATTTCTGTATTTATGGGACTACTGGGGCATGTGCGCTGTGTCCCTCATGCTAGCACTGAAGCACGCGCACCACTGCCCACATCACATGATCATTTCTGACCAACCAGCAGAGTAAATAAACAAACATAACAGCGTGGATCCTTTTGTCCTTGTCCAGATCAATAAGCTTCGTATTGAGTAGAATAAGAACTTGCACTTGTTATGCAAAATTCACGCAAAAAAATACACCCCAGTGTCCGTCAACAACCATTGTCTCTGAGACACTAACTGATAGCATTGAATTACATGATTCGCTTTAAAATGTGCAGCTACCTCTCAGAAACTCACCTTCAGATTAACATGGTAAATTATTGAATTCACAATGTTACAGCTCCCCAAACCTCCAAAGGAACCGTGGCGATCATGCCCTGCCTATTTATATTCCACTTTAGGTGCTCAGTGGTGTATAGTTCCTTCTGGCTCAGTATGAGAAGGTCCGGACATGACCCTGCCTCAGTCTCCTGCAGATTAACTCTCCACGTCTGCTCCCGGAGATAACAAGTGGAACCGAATTAAAATACCTGAGACAGTGGAACCCAATCTGGGAATAATATACATTTCAAACAGGATTAAGAGAAAAACTGCATATATCTTCATATTTCTCATATACGGCCTTTTGTTTCAAGACCAATATTTGACTAAGGGGAAACTGCCTATTAGCTATAGGAAAATGAATCTACCAAACAATGGTGTTGGGGAAATATGTAATAACGCCATGAAAAATTCCCCAGTGGAGTCATTTGTAATTCCGATATTTATGGCATTCACCTTCACAATCTAATGTGGCATGCGAGCGGAAGAATACGCGAGGAAATGAGAAATCCGTAGCGATGAGTGTAGAGAAAAAAATAGTAAAGTAAGTCATCTCCAGTCTGAGTCGACCTTGGGTACCAGCCTCCTGTCCTTCACGCGCGGCCGATTTGGTCAAGAAGACACAGAGAAATACGGCTGACTTAGCAATCTTATATTTAGGCTGGAGCATCTGTTAAATGACGGAATAGAAAAGCGCGCGGCAGGGATAGGGTTAGATAAAGGAGCTTTGTCTTAGTTACATTTGGCTGCGGATTAGACTGCCAACAGGTTTTTGCTGCTGTGCGGGCTTAATCGTGGGTGACTGAGGGGAGGAGAGTGAGAAGACGGGTGGAGGAGAGATGCGATTTTCCACTTGTCCAAGCAGTTTCGGGGCCGGGATTGCACAAGTTGCCAGGTTTGTCGGATAAAATACCTCGTGGACAGTAGGCACTGTGTTTAAATAAATAGATTTTTTTTAAAGTGCCAAGAAATAAATGTTAAAGAGGGGGTATTATGCTTTTTTCAGTCACATAGCACCAGTCTATAGCATACTACAATGATGACGTAACCTTCTGTTGGTCTGTATATGCAGTAAATTAAAATAACTGCCTTGAATAAAATTGCTCTCTCAAAATGTCTGTACTGAACGTCTTGAAATAGGCCTCTGTCTCTTTAAGAAGCTTTCCGACACGCCCCCTTCAGCACACTGCTGTGGCATCTAAACAACACTACTGTGCGGGGAGGGGCCTCTGCTGAGCTGAGGAGCAGTGGTTGGTGGCTTGGCTGGTGACGAAAGGTCCAGAGGCGTCTCCAGGAGGTGGGGGCGTTCCTAGGAGGACTGAGGCATAGCTACACCTAAAATGGCTGCTGTCTAAGTTTTTACTGATTACTCAAAAATATGTGAATGAGCCAAGGCAACGCTCCAGGCAAGTGTTTAATGAGGGAATGACATAATAACATGATATAAAGCTTGAAAAAGTCGATTTTACATAATACCCCCCTTTAAGTACTTTGTTTGAAATACATTTGTGGCATCTCTATGAGGAAATATATTTTCAAACATGACTGATTAACTTAACAGATTTATTTCCCCGTGTTATGTAATCCTTTATGCCCCCATGTATAATTTTGTAAAAGCAGTCATTTGTGGAGGGAAAACAAACAAATGAGATGGTATTATGATAATGAACCAAACTGGAAGGATGTTGTATGGTCAACCTAACAAACTCAATATTCAACAATAGTGCCTTCGTTTTACCAACACTATCAATGGGAAGCAATACCCAGATCGCAAGAAGAAGAAGATATATTGCGAAATCACTGAGGTCTGCCATTGGCGACGCATTGAGATTATTATTATATATATATATATATTTTTTTTTTTTTTTTTAAAGTCTTTAGTGTAAAACAAAAAATCCTGCTAACTTGAACAACCGCAAAAGTTTGGTTTGGTTCTTACTTTATTTGAGTGATTATTTACATTATTTACATTAATATTGTAGCAGTGCAGAAAATAAAACAAAAAAAGTAACAAGAACTCAAAAGGAGTAGGCCGAAGCAAGAAAGCTTGTAAGTGCCTTACAAGTACTTTTGATCTCGTTTTAGAGCTTTAGAGTTTTGTTTTCCTCTAAAGGACTGTGTAGGCTGTATGCACGTGAACGACACATGACCTCCGAGTGAATTCTCAAGAGGCGCTGCACTTCTTGACCTCCCTATGAGTGAGTGGCAGTGTCTTGTCCAAAGAAATAGCTCGAGATTACAAGGCAGACAGTGAGTTGCAGTCACTAGCATCATGTTAAAAACATCGCGTCAGGAGCAGAGGCTACATTGGAGGAAACGTCCATATTTATAATGGTAAGTGTGTTTGTCTTGAAGCTAACAGCTAACATAAAACAATTTAAAATAGCAACAAGATTTTGAATGAGTCTGCTCAAAAAAATGGTCGGCCTGTGTTTAGTATGAATACTTTTTCGTTGTTTAATTTTGGTTAGCTCTGAGATAAAAACTCCTACCTTAATGAAGACGTTTCCTTCAGTCCAGTATGGGCTATAATGCGCAGCGTCCCCACGTGTTTTCTTCCTGGTCAATAAGATTGGCGCTGTACTTCCTGTCCCCTATCGTTTACACTCACGATTATCAGGGTCCCACACAAATGCAGAGATAGTTCAGGATTTGGTTAAGGACAGAGAGTTGCTGAACAGTCACTGCATCATGTTCACTGTGAATCCTGCCCCAAAAGAAACGTGTTGTCGTAAGGTAGGAGCTTTTACCTTGCGAGCTAAAGGCTAGTGTTAAATAATTACAATATAACATGTAAACAACTCAATCAAATTTAAAGTACCTCCAGGCCGATTCTTTTATGCGCAGGCTCGTTCAAAACTTTGCACTAGTTTTAGTTTTTATTTTGTTAGCCGCGTTAGCCTCAGGACAAAAACACCCACCGTTATTGAACATGGAGGTTTCCTCGAGTTAAGTCGTTAGGTCTCACCCGTAATGTTTTTAACCTGCTCCAGTCACATCCTATTGTTTACTCGCTGTCCTTGACCAACTTTTGAGCTATCGCTTCATTTGTGTGGGACCCTGCTAATTGTGAATGTAAAAGATAGCGGAAATCATGTGGGTCACTTTGCAACTAATATTATTTCCTGATCAAGTGGAGTGTTGTCGACATGTTGCTTGTTACAGTATAGTACATCTATAGGGGTATATGAAGCAGCAGAGGTCTACACAACCCTTCACGCATCTATGTATAGATGCTGCTGGCTGAGGTGCTGGCTTTGAGAAATAAATAAAAAAACTTTTCTCACTCTTCCTTTGACAGTAGGCCGTTAATGCTTGAACGCCATCCAGAACAGTTTTCTTTGCCGCTGATCAGAATTCTTGGCTTGGCTTGTTCTTTCTTCAAACCTTCTATTTATGGATTGCACCCCCTCGGAGCTATTGTACCAGTGCCACTGTGCTAATCAATCAGCGACCATGCAGCGTGCGAGTGTGCGTGTCTGCCTGTGTGTCTGCGCGCATCCAGCCACTGCTTTTGGCTGATGCCATTCCGATGATTACAATTTCTAAAAACATCAAGCCTATTGCCAAATCGCCCCTTGATGAGAAAATATGTTGTTAGCTAAGATAATGCGCGGACCATTATTTTTGATACAGAACAGTGCCAGCAAGCAGGATTAACGGAGCTTCCAGGGCGTCGGCAGCTGCATGCTTTGAGATAGCCCACCCTCGCGCACGGAGCACCTACGCCGTTCTGCTGCCAGGCACAGAGACGAGAAGGAGACAGGGCTATACAGGCAGCACAGAGGTCTTCTGGCATCAATAATATGTTTACCAATACAGCCATTTTTCTCGACTCTTGACTGCCATGTTTGCAATGGATTTATTCATTTATCTATTGAAAATACCCCCGATTATGTGGTCTTAGCACAAAATTGTATGTTTAAATATGTTTGTTATGACTTCAGACATTGTCCTTCAGGCTCCAACTTCCTTTGTTCTCAAAAACAATAATTCATGGATGAGCTTTTCAGGCCAAAGATATCAGTAGGCTATGTGTACAGCATTGATACTGTAGCAAGCAGTGGGGTGATTGCTCTTTTTCAGTGGAACACTCTGCCTGTTGAGTTACGAGCCATGACTGGCTTGCCCCTGTTTAAAGCTCGAATTAAAACTCACCTTTTTAGAGCTGCTTTTGTCTTTTAAGTGCATATGTATTGTATATTTTGTATCTCATAGTGATTATTATTTTTTCTGTTTTGTGTTGTTGTGTAAAATTGTTTTTAGTAGCCTATACTGCTTATACATGCTTTTCAGTCATGTGACCTTTGTTGTTATGGCGGCCATTTTAAATACTGAAGTAGAATTATGCATTACTACAACATGTAACAATATCTCTAAATGAAAGACGACTGATCGACAGTGGCATTTTTATGTCCTCGTAATCATTGCTCAAGAAGATAACATAAAACACGGTCTCAGAGATGCACGTTTATGTGAAGAAACCAGTGAGTCAGTTTTTAAGATGTTAGCATGCTACCGGTTAGCATTTAGCTTCAACAGCTCAGCTCTGACCTCTCCAAGAGAAAGAAAGCCCTGAACCACAAACATCTAGCCTTGGATACAACATGTGACAGAGGTCAGAGCTGAGCTGTTACTCAAGTATTTCCTCAGTGTTCATAGATGTGAGCCACACATGTGTTTATCGTGTTGAAGCTAAATGTTAACCGGTAGCATGCTAACGTGTTGAGCAGCTTAAACACTGACTCAGACTGAGACTCTGTTGACATAACAAACTGTAAAAATCCAGAGAAAGGTTTTCTATTCCCTCTTTGATGGGTTAATTTAGTCTTCAGAGTGAAGCAGATCTTTAGTAAATCCTGCTGTAGCTCGACAGACAGCGCTGCTACGTCTGTGCTACATTTTCTGGTTATATCACATAAACGTGTGTCTCTGGGCCGTGTTTTAACTGTTATCTTCTTGAGTAATGATTACGAGTACATAAAAATACCACTGTCAATCAGTTGTCTTTCATTTTCATCCTGAGTTGAGATATTGTTACATGATGTAATACTGCATAATTCTACTTTGGTGCTCAAAATGGCCACCGGAACTACAGTATGTGTGATGTCATTGGAAATGCATGTATATGGAAAGCACTTTGGTCTAGCAGGTGCTGTTGTAAAGCGCTATATGTTGGTTGGTTGGTTGGTTTTGAGGATTATATGGCCATTATAACAGATTATTTATTTACCCCCGGCCCACATTAAATCCGGTTAAGGACCGGTACGGCGTCCGCAAACTTAGAAAGTCATTAAAACCAATGTTGCACACTCACACTGCTCCGCGAAGTCCGGGTCCGGTTACAGAGGCCATCCAGCGGCCTTCCGGCGGCTACGGAAAGAATCCGCAAGAAGTCTATTTTTGCCAGAGACCGGAGCCCCAACGGATCAAGCTGACGGAAAAACACGAGCCAAACAGGAAGTCAGGTCTCGTGAGAAAGAAGATCCGGTGTATTTCAAAATAAAATCTGTCCGCTCACTACTTATTTGGTCTCGTTTACCACCTGTACATGCGTGTAACGTCGGAAATGTAAACATTTCTCCATTACCAGTGACACAGGGGCACTAGTGTGTTGCAAAGCATCCACTTCACTGGGGAGAGTCGTTGTACTGGCAAATACGGCTTTTGTTTACAAAAACTACCTATATATGGGCTACTTATCACGTGAACTTGCACCAAGAGCGAAACTCACGTGCACTTCTGTTCTCGCGAGGGCCGTTTCTGTGCCTGGAGCAGCATCTGGCGCCGGAGCTGGCCACAGTGTCAGCCGGACTCACTGTGAGTGGTAGTTTGGGGCGAACCCGGACCGGATCAGGACCGAACCCGGACCGAACCCGTACCGTAGTTAATGTGAGCCGGGGGTTACTGTCTTCAATCTTCTTCTGAGACACTGAAGAAGCACCAAGAGCCCCCCACACGTGCGAAACAGTGGAGGCGTCACAAGAGGAGCTACAGGAAACAAAAAGGGACAAACGAGGAGGTATCCAGGCAAGACTCCAGCAAAGCCACACATGCCTTCTCGCTCCTGCCCGCTCCCGGTGAATTTCTGACCATTACCACCCGCAACGTGTGCGCAATATGACCCCCGTGTTGCGCACTTCTCATGAATAAATGACTTGAATATAAACGGTTACGGTGAAAGATGCTAATATTAGCTGCTTACCTATACATAAGTTTAACCACAAATAAATGTATACAAATTAAAAATTTCTTTCTCATACATGCTCCAGCAATGCCCTGGTGAGTAGAATGAGCACTGGCCTTTTCACCGCGATTGCCTCTACATGCCTGTAAAGTCACTTAAATAGTTTATGCTCGGGTCAAACAAGCAACAGCGTAATGCGCGTTCCCGCTCAGCTGTAGCATTAGCTGTATCTCCTCTATACTGACACTGCAGCGCGAGTGGTAACTTCAGAAGGATGGATTTAGCGGAGAATAAGAGGAGACCGGCTTCAAGCACCATCGAAACTCCAGCCCAGACCCCAACTAACGAAAAGAAATGAAGAGTTTATTCGAGTGTGACAAAAAGGTGAAAGTCGAGTCTGATCGGCGTAGGCAAAGAACCAGAGTAAACATCGGAAAATGTTGAGAGAATCTCTCAAAAGACCCGCAGCTTATTTTTGCTTGAAAGGTAAGAAATTATTACTAAATACGTGGGGGAAAAGTGCAGTTGATGCTTTCAAAACAACGATGTCCGACTGTCCGTGCATGTTGTACAAACTTCACTGAAACAAGCCATAAAATAATCATATTTGGAAGTTACCAAAATAGTTGATCTAATAGTTTATACCTACAGAGAAGTTGTGTAGTATTAGTAGCAGACTAGTAGTGTCAGTAATAACAGTAATTGTGCTGTACCATTTGAGTAGTAACAGCGGTAATGGTGCTGTATTTACAATGGCAAAAATAATGTTGCGAATGTTAGCTTTTCTTGGCCGCAAAATAAGCATGACTGTTCATGGATTTATAAGTAGTGAAACAACTACAAAAAGTGGACATGTGCCGTTTACAATATAGTTTACGAGTTAGCTACGCTAACTTTGGCCCAGGGAATTGAAGAGATGATTTTGGCTTTTCCTAGTAGCATTTCTACCAGTGGAATTATTTTATTATTTCAATTAGGCCTGTGTTTATGCATACAAAGTATACGAGTATTTTTTTCTCCTTCAAACGTCAATTATTCGTTTATATGTATAACATGGCTTCTTCACTCGATTCACTTTGCTGCATTTGCTCAAGTATTTTATCTTGGAAAACATTCACTCAAATTGATTGGGTCTAAATATCTTACAAAACAGTAACGTTTCTTACCTCAGTTGAAGTCACGCCTGCAAATCTGTAAATTGACCAGGACGGGACTGTTATTTCTGGTGCTCATAAAGCCTGAGCGTCTCATGCACGAGCTTATCATCGAGGATGCAGTTACGCGTTTGGCCTGAGGGGGCAATTGCGAGTACAAACTGCCCAACTCCACACAGCCCCTTTAAGCTCAAGCCGTTAAATGATCGATAGCTTCCTCTCTCGAACAGAAAAAGGCAATAATCTATCCAAGCCGTTTTCTTCATTCATGTAAAATCCATGTGAAATAGAACGTACCGGACTCATATTTATCCATTAATAGTCCACTGTCTCTTGAGTTTGGTTGGTCTTTATCACAGAAATACATTATTCCCAGAGTTTAGCAAACTTTAGCAGATGCAGACTCTTCCTGCAGCGTGGGACACCGGGCAGCTGACCTACTTTTGGCATGAGCAGCACGTAGCGGGAAGAAATTAGTGACTTCTTTCTGTCCGAAACACAAACAGAATCAGTGCCCTTATAGTCTATATCAGTGTGGGCCTACGTACTGAATGAGGGGTTCATTCACTACACACTGCGGGACACTGCGGGCTTACCTGTCCCGCAGGGGTTTTTTTTGGCTGCCCATTCCCACCCGCAGCTAAGTTGAGACCGCCCATTCCCGCGAGATTTACCTGGGGCCCCAGTCCCAATGCAGACCTCTACCTTCTGTCCCTACTAGTGTCCTGGCTAATGGACATTCCTGGAAGATGGTGAAAGACTGTTGTGGGGCGGAGGGAGCTGCTCAGGAGGAAGGGGAAGGAGGAGGTGGCGCTTACCAGTGTAGGACACCACGCTCTGAAACAGGGACAAACCCAGGAGGCGCTGCACCGTTTCAGATGATCAGAGGAGACAGAAGGCAGGCAGCCAGGTTTCCTCCAGGTGCTACGGTTTTCCTACCTCCGTGTCAGGTCAGCCCACAATGGCAGTGCGGCTCAGTCGCAGTGGCTCAGGACACCTGAACACTCTTTCGTTGTACGCTTGTACAAATAAGCACTTGCATACTTACTCTCTCACTTACTCACTTACTTACTCTCTCACTTACTCACTTACTTACTTACTTAATGCCCTTCCTGCCAAAATTAGCCTATTTCCTCAAACCAAATGATAGTAATGGGTTAGGTTCAAACAGGCGCCTAATCAAACTATTGGCTCTGACTGGATGATATGGCCCTCCTGGAACTGCCACCTTAACGTGGTGGAGGGGTTTGAGCGCCCGTATGATCCTAAGAGCTCTGTTGTCGGGGGATTCCTGCCCCTGGTAGGGTCTCCCATGGCAAACAGGTCCTAGGTGACGGGTCAGACAAAGAGCGGTTCAGAAGCCCCTTATGAGAGACCAACAGGCCCGGTTAATCATGAGGCCGTCCTTCTGTGGACCCACCAGCTGCAGGAGGAGCCATAGGGGCTGGTGCAATGTGATTTGGGCCGCTCGGACGGCTGCCCCCACGACCCGACAACGGGCAAGTGGAAGAAGATGGATAGATGGATGGATGATATGGCCAATGTCAAATCTGAGTGTGCTGTGATTCATTTAACTGTCTTATCTTCATTACATCAAATTAGAAGGTTGAAACGTTTAACTAGAAATATCCCACTGAGATTTAAAAAATTTTTTTTTTTTTTATAGGGAGTCCTGGTCCCAGTGGTGACTGCATTTTACATTGAGCACCTGGAGGAAACCTTTCTAACTTCAGTTAGAGTCCCATGTGTAAACCCTTTGAACTGTATGCAAAAACCTACTGCGCCACTGTCACCCAAGGTCCACTGTTTACCATGAAATCATAAAAAAAATTTGCATATAGATAGTTCACTGAAAGTCAACAGTAACAAAAACAAACAATATGTACACGGTCACAAACACATTCTGCTTTTCTGTGAATTCTAGTCCAGGCATAATTGTATGCACATATACTGTATCAGTTAATACATCCTAATAACGGGGGGTTGTTTGATTTCCCATTCAGCGCTTGCCTGAAAGTGTTTGTCTGAAGAATAGACTATGGTATAAATCATTCACACATTCTGCCCAATAACATCTCTCTGAACAACACAAGCGCTGCCGAGAAAAGAGCTCTTACTCCATGTTTTAATCCCATGCGGTGTATCTTGACAGTCTAATAAATGAGTAAAACCGTGATGAGAATGGGCCGCTGACCTGACAGGGTGCTGACATACGTGCACCTGCAGTAAAGTGTGGTAAATCAAAGGTCTTGCACTAAAACGTCAGTGCTGTGTCAGTCTCCGCAATGCACACAGATTGCTGTGTTGGGTTTTGTAAAATGCTGCAGGCTGAATTAAAGTTGAACAGCCCATATAAAATTTAAGCGTCTGGTGGAAATATCATGTAACTTTCATATTCAGGTATGTATTATTGAATGCATGTGGCAAGAATAATATTCTCACCAAATTTCAAGAAAGTTCGGTTGTGTCAGAGCACAGTGCAATCACGCTTCTAGAATTCTAAAAGGAAAGTATACTGATCATTAGCTTGTAGCTATCTCTGGTTTGTGCAACACATTTGTTGTGCAACGTCCCTGTCAAATAAATAAATAAATAAATGTTTTAGGGACAGAGGGATTTAGGGTGTCTCAGTGGTTAGAGCCTTCGTCCACAGATCCAAGGTCTACTGTCATTGCATCTATGGCAATATGCTTCACCCTCCTTGAATGTACAGTAAGTATATATAGTACAGCAGGATTCAAGATCAACCAGTTACAATTACCGTGGTTATAAAAGCTAATGATTGGATAAGAATTTTAGGACCTACCTACGCTGTCACTTCTCATGAGCCAGCGTCCAGTCTTAAATCCAATGGCAGGTTCAATAATCCAATGTGCAGAGAGCAAATGTAACCAATTTCCGCATGATCATTGCACATTTCGAAAGGAAGAGTCCCAAAAGAACAACGTGCCGCACAGCATTTGTTATGACACAGTGTTCACTTGTTTAGTCACTCTTTTGTATTCATAGTGAATTCATGAGCCAACAGGTCATAGAGGGAATATCGTATCTTTTGAAAACATTCACACCAATTTGCTTCCTTCAAATATGACTAAGATATAGCCAATTTATTACACCATTCTTTTATTTATTTAGGGTAAAAGCACGAAGATAAAAGATGACAGTCTGAATGTGCATAATGTTTCAATTAAAACAACCGTGAAATAAGTATAAAATGTACATTATGTCTATATTGTCAAATGAATATTTAGACCATAGCTGTCAAGTGTTCCGTTTGGCCGTACTTTACCCCATTTTGGAGCTTGGTGTGGTGATGGGACGGCTCGCAGCGGGTTTCCGGGAAAATGTCCCTTATTTTCAAATCCCAAAACTTGACAGGGATGATTCAGACAGTACTGTAAAGGAGTTGAGAAATCCTAAAATCGCAATAAATGTGACTCAAAAATATAGAACAGTGAGAGAAGAGATAGTGCCGTTTCTTTTGACAAACTGTGACGAAAAAACTCAATCTTGCACTTCAAATGTTCCATTCTCAGAGATGTGTAAAGCACGCCATACATGAAACAGCCACTATTGTTTGGTTTTGTTCAAGAGCATTTTGTGCAAAGATGGCCGGTGATGACAAACGTGAAGACAAACAGCAGATGAAACCATTCTGCACCAGGGGCTCTCCACGGCGAAGACCATGTCTGGAAGACTAACACAACAGATGCACTGCAAACCACCTGGCCGTCGCATCCCAACAATACAGCATTTAATCACTGACCAGTTGGCTCCGAGCGGGAGGCAGGAAATGGAAGAATCAACACCACGAAATGACAAAATGCATTATCAAGTTACAAACGGCAGTGTTCAAAGGCCTGTGTTTGGTGTGAGCTTTATAACTCCATGTGATATAAATCAAAGTGTTATTGAGTTCAGAAGAGACTAAACTTGCACTTGAACTAAATATGCAGGATTACAGAATATGTGCGAATGAATTACTTGAAATGATGTTGCAGGTGAATGCGTTGAAGACTAGTCTTATTTGATTATTGCAAACTGGGTATCTGTGTTTGATTACACACTGTCATATATTATACTCTATAGGGACACTTGTCTTTTTATTTGAGTGAAAGAGATTTGGAAGACGGCTTGACAGACAGTACCAGAGTATGATAAAGGAGGATTTGCTGGGGACCAAGTGCAGCAGTCACAGAGCTAAATCCTCCGCAGCACATGAAGTAAAATGCTTGACAGGGAGTTTGCCGGCCGCGCACTGGAGAAGATTATTTTGGTGTAGCCAAGTGACAGCATGCTTGTGACTGTGTTTAGCTGATTAAGCAACTTCCACAAAGGGATGAGCCCAGCTGGATTTCTGCGCTTAAAGGGTGAAAGTGACCACTATTTTGTCAGCAGAGCCAGACGCTTGGTAGTAATGGGATATGTTTTTACTGAAGAAATAGACTCAGTGTAAAGTATGGGGTTTAGTATGGTATTTGAAGTCTGAGGATTCACTGTTCTGTATAGAGTTTGGGCATTTAGTTTGTTTCGATAATGTTCTGGTGTTCAGCAGCAAGGACATGCAGAATGTCACATTCACCACTATTTATGATTGAGGATTGAATAATGTATCTTTGTGTATCTAGATCCTGGCTCAAGATGCACTGCGGTCACCCACCACTCCTGTCAGGGTCAAACACAAAGGACAAATTCCTTACGGAGATAAGGAAGTCTACAATAATACAATATGTCTACAGCACAAAACAAATGTACAATGTACCTGTGTGTATGACAGGTTTGATTAAGGCATGTAAGCTTCAATAATGCATATGTCCACTTTAATTGACTGTTGTTTTTGCTCAATGGCTGAGGTCTCTAAATTCTTCATGAATAGCAGTGTTACAGTACACATACTTCTACACTATGCATAACACATGCAATATATGTTCATTCCTTGTCATTCCATTGTAGTTGTAGTGCACAGTAATTAGCCATAGCTGAATTCTTCCATACCATCATATACTGTATGTGTTCAGTTATCACCAACAAATATCCATTGAAAAACATAATTTTTACCCACTCAACTTCAGTAATGTTGTCGAAGTAGGTGTGGAAGCATGTGCGCGTGCTAATGTTAGTCAAATGAGGCCAGTGCAATCAGGGCTGACAGATTTAGAGCATGTTAGGAGGCCTGTTTGTCTCGAGCTGTACCTGCCACTGTACCTGCCACTCAGCACAAGTGCAACCAAAGAGAAGCACTTTGTCGCTCGCCTTTAAATACCTGGAAAAGGAAGTCATTGTGACCCCCCACTGTGTAAGTGGCTTGTGATTACTGCACCCACACACAGGCGCGCTAATAATTCCATAGTTTCAGCTAATTGCTTCTAATTGCAAACCCAAAACTTCACATAGTCGAAGTCTGAGCTCTTAATCATAGCTTTGCACCATTTAAATAATAATCAAGACGGATATATTTTATTATAACGTTTTAGTAATGTGCAAGTGACACAAAGGGATATCATTATCATGATTGTGCCTGGCTATTACTGTGTGTTTCATTGTGTATTAATTGACTGTGTGGACACAGGACACAGGACACATTGAAATTACATTTGAATCCCTTTTGAGAAAAGTGTAGCGAATAGTGAGGACCACTGATGTGAACCAATCTCTTTTCCAGGTAGTTAAGTGCTATCCAGTTGAGGATTCAAACACAACTAGTTGATTTCAAAAGACATACTAACCTTGTATTGGTTTGATTTGTTTTCCTCTGGGTGTTTAGCAAATAGACCTGTAGCACTGGTGGAAGTCTATAGAAACTAACACCACTTTTATATACAATGAGTAATAATAATAACATCATCAAGAAAGAAAGAAAAATCAACATATGAAATTAAATTTGATTTAATAAAAACCAAAAGAAATAAATCAGTGCTTTAAACCTGGTGTGTTCATTGGTTTAGTCAATTTGAAATGCCTATTCTAGACCCACCTCTTTTGTTTTGGATGTTAGTGGCTATTGAAACGAGGCATTTCAGTTGGAGGATTTTCAAAATTGCCTGTTTTGTGGGAATTGAATCTGAATAATGGCTAGAACCAGGTTCAGATTTGTGCTTTTGTCTTGTTGACAAGTGGAAAGACTTATTCTAATGAGCGAATTTTGCCTTTGAATAAATTACTGTGCATTTTAGTGAAAGTACTTAAAAACTATTCATATCGGCCCTTGTTTTGAGGTTGAAAGCTCAACGAAGCATTTAGAAATATCAAGTTTTGTCGAACCACACTTTTGAATTCAAAACTAAAAAACTTTGTGATTGTGTTTGCACAGCGGTTGAAGCTCTATTGTCACTGAGGAAATACACAGTGTTTGCATCCGTCTATTTCTGATTCAGCCTCATAATCACCTGCAAAAGGATTAGTTCGGGGGCTCAGGGTTTGTCACCGGGGCTGTGAGAATGCTGCCAAAGGCCCAGCTGGCCATCACCATTATTTGGACCAGGTACGGCATAGTCAACCCTCTTCCCCTCAAAGCACTGCAGGACGCCATCTTGTTTCTGCATCATGTCCCTCGGCCATACTGTGCTCGGACCCTCCCTGGTGCCATCTTGCATGTTTGGTTCTTTCTCAACATTTAGCCGATGCATTTTAGGCATGGATGTTTTGCAATGTGCTCGAAATCACTGGTGTGTCTCATACTTGCTTTTGCTGCTTAAATGTGTGCAATGGAGGGACAGCGCATCGGTCGCAAAGAACTGAGTAAGCTGGAAGAAATGTGCAGCTATTAACTGTTTAGGCACATTTGAATTAGCGCAACCTTGATATCGACACCCTCTCCTTTATATCTGTCGGGTCAGGCATAGGTCACACACACACACTGTTCTGTCTGAATAGCCCATAGATTACTTTATATTCCTAATTGATTTAATTACAGGGTTATGTAGGTGCGTATCCAAGTCCGGCAGCAACGTTGTGAGCTGACGCACTCATTTATTGGCATGTTCTGCAAAGATACGTGCTAAGCAACTAGGAACACGGCATCTAAACAGAATAATGTGCTGGTGCAGTGAAGTCTTACAAATATATTTTCAAATGTATCATTAGTAAATGCTTTTAAAAAGACTACATTGTACTGGAAAGAAAAGAAAAGAATGCGTGTCAAGGTTACCCACAATAGCTTTAGATAATGACCAGTCACACTGGGTCGCACACTCAGCCAAGCCTAGATAATTAACGTGTAATTAATGTGATTATAAGCTACACCGCACACCAAGCCTTTTCAACTTTTTTTTTAGACTTCTACATATAATATCTACAATAGCCTTAGCTGTAGGACACACACATGATATGTTTTCCTTAACTGTAATTTTATTTAGGAATTAAATGTTATAAGCTGAATGTTACCATGGAAATCTGTCATTTTAAAGATAAATTATGCAACTTTTTCATTTGTAACATATTTGACCTTGTAGTGACCCAGCGGCTGTATGAGGGGTCAGCATGGCACCTTTATTTTCCATCACAGCAGTATCTAGAACACTCCCGTATCAATTGTTTGGAAGGTTTTTACTACTGATGAAAACTCTCATGAGAAAGCCTACATCATTTTAGGAGCATTGTAGAGACCACCGTGATCGAATGTAAAGGCACCGTGCTGACCACTCATACAGCCATACAAATATGCTCAAATATCCACATAAAACGTTGCATAATGCGCCTAAAGGTGGAATTTGCCAACTTGTTTTTGTTTAAAGACACTACTGCACACACCGCTGAACATCCAGGGGAGGACCTTGAGGAGGTGGACTGTTTCAAGTACCTGGGTGTTCACCTCAACAATAAACTGGACTGGTCCCACAACACCAACGGCCTGTGCAAGAAGGGCCAGAGTTGCTCCACCTTCTGAGTAGACTGACGTCCTTCGCAGCCTCTGCTCAGGACTTTTTATGACTCTGTGGTAGCCTCTGCTCCCCTCTACGCTGCCATGTGCTGGGCCTCAGGCAGCACAGAGCGGGACAAGAACAGACTGAACAAGCTGGTCAGGAGGGCCAGCTCCGTCCTGGGCTGCCCCCTGGACTCTGTGGAGGAGGCGAGAGACAGGAGGTTATTAGCCAAGCTCACCTCCATCATGGACAACACCTCCCACCCATTGCACGGGACTGTAGAGGAGCTGAGCAGCTCTTTCAGTGGAAGACTGAGACACCCTCAGTGCAAGAAGGAGTGTTACCGCAAGGCCTTCATCCCCACTGCTGTCAGACTGTACAACACTACTGTAAAGTCACATGTGCAATAACATCTTTGCAAAAGTATGTGCAATAATATCTGTATATACTTCTGTGTATCTACATCACTTTATCAACCACTTGCACTATGACTGTAAACCTGCACTGCTAATACTGACGTTTTTATTATAGTCTGTGTATTTTACTTTTTTATTGTTTATACTTTTTGGCCCTAAAGGCTTTGGTAGTCATTGTATATAAAATACCTCTATTTACTATTTACTTGTTTGCACATTTCCTGTCTATTCTGCACACCTTGAGTGTTTCTGAGAGCTCAATGTAACAGTGAATTTGTGAGATCAATAAAGGATTATCTTATCTTAAAGTCTCCATTGGTTTATTATTACGGCATGTCTTTTCCCAGAATACTTTGCACTTTTGGGGACGCAATCCCGAGATGGATAAATGTTTCTTAAATGTTGATTTGATTTGAGAATAAAACAACAAAATCAAATTAAAGCCACCCTTGTAATGACCATTAGAAAAATATAGAAAATCATATATTTATACATATAGAAAATCCATAAAATATAATGAGACTTTTGACCTAATTATAGAAACAAAGACTGTAGACTCCCAAAACAACGGTGCCCTGATGAATTATGTACATTATCCACACTGACGCTGCTTTAAGCGTTTGAAGTCAGGGCGGCTTCAAATGCTTATCATGTGCAGACAGGAGGAGACAGGGGACAAGACCCGGAAGGCTTAGCTGGGATCAGGAGGGGAAATACACCAGGCTCCAGGCGGCCATCTTAATCATGGGTTATCACTGTCTCACAACTAGAAGAACAATGTGGCTATCATGACTCCCAAGTTGGTCAGAAAGAAAATGATGGATGACAGATAACTTTAAAATAAAACTTTGGCCACAGATAGAATAAGTGTTTTTTTGTTTATCATGGGGAAACTGCATCATTTTATATCAGTAAAGTTATGTTGCCACCATGGGCCATATGTCCGACGCAATTTCAAGTATCATAAGTTAAATGCAGTGAGATCCAATTGACCCTCTCCTGTCCAAGTTCAGCAGAGCAAAAATGCCTAGAGGATGATACAACTTTCCTAAAGCAAATACTAATAGAATGCAAATACCATTCCTGCTAGAGTGGAAGACTCGAGCAAGGATCGACATTTAGCGGCGCAAAAACAGCAAAGGTTAAATGTCATGGCTGTATAATGCATTGCGGTGTGGGCTTTAAAAGTTGTAAAATGTTCTGAATGCATGAAAATATTGGGTGTTTTAGCGTTTACGCAAGTGGAAGCTACGAAATGAAAACAGTCCAGTAGTATGTGGGATGAAGTAAGTCAAACTATCAGTGCGAACATTAAATGTGATCATTTCATATGACATGGCGGAATTGCAAACAAAACAGTCTTAACTTAGTGTTCAAAACCCAGAAAAACATTACACATAAACACTTTTTTTGAATATTCATTAACTCCACAGTGGTAAGATATGAACTGTCGTCACACCTGCCCTCTGCCTGACTTACAAAGACATGGCTGCCAATCTGTACCAACCACCACTGCTCCACTCAATCACAACGTTCTGACATAGTTGGAGTGGATGAAGAGTCTTAAGGAGGCAATGGCAGTGTGCACTGGTCAGAGCTGATAGAATCACAAACCTTCCTTTCATCTGTGCCACTGTCATCCTAACCTAACTTGCTGGACCCAAGTTAACTAGCACTGATCATATATACATGTAGCTACATATATATATATTTTATACTATTAAGTGAGCACAGAATGACTGAATAATAAGAGAACATAATTTAAAAAAAAATATTAGGTGAAATAAAATCCTAAAGGAAGCTGGGGTGATGATATTTATGGCAATGGCAACTTTATTTATAATGCAAAGTGCCACAAAGGTAAAACATAAAATAAAAACAATACAATACAAAAGGTGCATCAAAGGCAAATGAATAAAATTTGATAAAATGTCAAAATCTCAGGCTGTGTCAAAAGCCAAAGTGAACAAGTGCGTTTTAAGAGCAGATTTATAAACAGGCACAGAAGAAGCTTGTCTGATGTGCAAAGGCAGCTCATTCCATAATGTTGGTGCAGCCACTGCAAAAGCCCTATCCCTCTGAGTTTAACACCATTCAATTAAAGCTACCCTCAGCTACTCCATTTTGCTGGACCGTAGATGTGCCAACTTCAAATACACTTTTCCCTGCAGAAGCAGACGAGCTCTGCAACTCCTGCACCTCACAACACACCCCCCAACACACCCCTCACTTGCCCCCCTCACCGTGTCAACAAAAATACATGCAGGGATTGTCAGAGTTAAGCATCATGACAGAAATTTACAAAAGATGATGAACTGACAAACATCTGAGCGCCTGCTCTGATGGAGCTAAAATCCTCATGAAATGTCCGTTTGTTTAATAATCCAGTATCTACAGTACAGGGAGCCGTCAGATCTTTTTCCTCCTTATGAGGACGGCAGGCACCAGGAGGCTGTGAGGTGTTCAAGAGTTGTGGTATCTCATGCTGATGAATGTGTGTTGCAAACAAGATTAATGAGATTTAGGTTTTTTCATTGAATCCATAATCAGAGCAGCGTGCGGAGGGGAGGGAGGGGTGTGGGTGAGGGGGGGCAGAGCAGGGTGCAGTACTTCACATACTGACAAAAAACATTCAAAAAGACATAGCTGAGGGCAGCTTTAAGAGGCTGTTTTACTCAACACACTATTTTCTTCTGATTTAAATTCACAAAACTCTGCTTTGTTAGGTCAAAGCACTCCTGTGTTTTCAAAACTGCATGCATAGAGCATATACTGTAAAACCCCCTGCACAGCAACACTATCCAATCTATGCGTCTTATGAAACTGCAATTGCAAATAAAGATGTGTTCAGCTTTTTGCATGGTGTGTGCTGTAAAGAACAAATGAGTTCAAAGACAGATTCATGTTTGGGGAACTGTGTAAACATGGCAAAATGTCATGTTTTTGAAAAAGAGAAATAGGGACTTTGTGCAGTCACTGGCTTGTTGTGCCTTGTCAATCGAGGAAAAACTGCAAGTGCAAAGGAGTGAGAGAAAAAACTCATCTTATCTGTCAGTTTTTTCATATGAATCCTGCAAATTATAATCCTGGTTTGTCATCACAAGTTACCAGCAACAACTGCTGTGAGCAGCAGCTACCTCCAATTTTCAAGGTCCCAGGCTGAAAGCATTTAGAAAAGAAAAAAAGTGCTCTTACCTTGTCCAGCATTGGCTCAAATATTATGTTTGCTGTTAAGTGATTTTCTGCTTGGAATTAAATCTAATTTTTAATTAGTCTGTATGATTTTAATAATGACATTTACAGCGGTATAAATAAACTGTGAAGATAGTCAATACTTAATAATGCTGCACAGGATGTTGTGTGATAATAGAATACTCTACAAATGATAATTCTACACATTTAGTTAAAAAAAATGTCAATGCACTGACTCAAGACGCAGGAAGTTTGTCCCTGTCGTGTTGCCGTACAGAATATGCATTCAGGCGTGATCTTTGTTCTTTTGTCACTCCAAAGTTATTATTAAAGTACATATTTAAATTGATTTGTTTCCTACCACAAATACTTCAGTCCTTTCACTGAAGTAATAAGTTGACTGAGAAACGTATAACTTTATTGGAATAACATTTTACCAGACGTTTCTGTAGGCCTACTTTTAATCAAGTAATTAATCTAAGTACTTGACCACAGCTCAGACCGTTGTATATTATGTTGAATTTGTAATTCAACATCCCAGGAGCATGCAATGTAATGTTGTTTTCAGCAACAAGATTATTTTGTTGATGCCCATTTTTTTGGAGGTTTTGTTAATGAGATGAGACTAGACAAACATATTCGTAAGTCTGGTAGGTTTGTCAGACGTTCACAATGCATGACACCTTTTGTGCGGCAATTTGTCTGTCAAAGATAAAAGGGATCTGCCATGCTGCTGCATCCTGCTGCTCCTTCCTGGCTTACATGGGATGCTTACTTCAAGCTAATAGCTTGTTTGTGCTTGTTTCTTTCTTTTCTTTTTTTTTACTACAACTGACTAAAATCTTTTAGTCGAATAAAACTGGACTAAAACAATCACATATAAAAATAACCAGCTAAAACTAAGACTTGAATCAAAATGGCTGCCAAAAACAGAATCTAAAAATAACAAATAGATCTATATCTATATAGATCAATTCGAAGTATGTTGTCTTCTGTGAATCGATCTGAGGCTGATCATAAAGGATGTACATTCTAACACCTCTGATCCTGATAATCTCTGCATGCTTATCAGCGCGGAAACAGAGCGGCGAAAGAGGAGGGCGTCCCGCAGCGGCTCATCCCCTCTCAGCATGCACTGCACACTGATCAGAGAGAGAGGACACAGGTGGAGCCCTGGACCAATGTCATCACCACAAACCACACAGCCTGGCCTCAGCCATAGGGCCCGGATTGCTCCAAGACTCGAAATGGCAGCCAAATGCCTTTTTGCACTCCTGATTCCGCACTGCCTCTCATAACAATACCAGGGGCTGTTTGGAGGAGCAGAGAGGGGCGCTGATATTGAGCAGGGAGGCCAGACAAATAAGAGCAAAGTGTGCTCAGCCACCTGTGGACCAGCTGGAAGAGAGGTGTTCGTAGGATATCACGGGCCCCTTGGCGATTCGGTCCGCTGAGCAAAATGAATGAACACAACAGAGGAAATTATACAGCCTCATTTGATCAGAATAAGTAATCAATTGCTCTACAGGAAAACTTCAAAACATCTGCGACATAGAGTGTACACAAGGAGAGTTTGAAAGAAAATTAACTCCTGCCATGGCAACACTTTTGAATTAGCTAATGTTTTTAAACCTTAACCTAAAATCTGTTAAAATGTTGTGATCTAATCTTCTTTTGGGGTTCCTCAAGCTTATATCTTAGAACCCCTATTATTTCTAATTACAAGTAAAATTCTCTATACCTTCATGAGGTCCAATAGATTTTTTTTTTTAATCCATTCTTAGTGTCCTTGAGCAAAGACTTACCTATGTGGGTGCCGATGTGAAAACTAGTGGTCGGAGACACTAACAGACTGGGAAGAGTTAAGAAAAAATATGCATACAGTTTTATTAACATTCAAGTTAAACTTATAAACTGACCAGTGTCTTCTGCAGCTCAGTCACATACATAATTATCATCCCTTTGTTTGCATATGATACTGTATGTAAAGTCAAAGTGAAAAAATATCTTAATAAATGTCGTATTTGGTAACACAACCACCAATAAAAATTGCTCCTAGAGGCTACCCCAGTGACATTAAAAGATGGGTCAAATGCAGAGGTCCAATATCCATAAGGAGCCCTTCTTCTTGTGTTTATTAGTGGAGAAACATGAGAAAACAGGTTGAAAGTGTCCCAAGAGTTTTAACCCTTAAAGTTGGACTATACAGGCGCTGACATTGAATGCGTTGAATCTCCGGTAGAAAATGTTTCAAAAGAAGCATACCACTTGAGCTCCTACCAAGACTGGCAATGCTGCACCTATCACTCCTCCGCTCTGTGGCACGCTGCTGCTGTCTTCCGCAGCTCAGTCACATACAGCCCACATGAATGGGCGTCTGAGCGGCACTTTCAGTCCACTGCACCTGCGCAATACAGATCAAATGATATCGTAACTTTGTTTGCAGGTGATACAGTATGTTAAGTCAAAATGAAAACATATCTTGAAATTTGCTCCTATAGGCTAACCCAGTGACATTAAAAGATGGGTCAAATACAGCAGTCCAATATCCATAAGAAGGCCCTCAGAATCTTAACACTTGCATTTGTCCAGTGGGAGAAAGTTGGTGCACCTATGAAGCCAGTGACATTGTGCTATTAAAGGATATTTAATTCAACAATGTAAAAGAAACAGTAAACATTTAGTCGGTGTGTGTGTACTTGCGGCTGCAGGAGTAAATACATTATATTAAAACATTAGCATGAGGCAATAAATCAGCCGCTCTGATTAACTTCCCGTACAAGTCCAACGGGCCCTGGGCTATCCAACTGTAAAATTAGCACTAGTCTGGGGTCCTCCGGCACTATGGAGCAGCCCGCCGCTCCCCTCTGTGCACTCTCTCATGCTGATTTAAGGCGGTATGCTTCAAATTAAGCCCTTGTTGAATTAATCTACTGTGTGAATCCCCTCTTGACTCAGATCTTTGGGGAATCTTTGGAGTAGAAGCATTTTTTTTCTTCTTCTTCTGCCTCCTTAAACAAACAGTGCTGAATTTGCTCACTGAACATAGCCACTGGCCAGATGGGTATAATGATATTTGTACTTGTGTTTACTAGTGGAGAAACATGAGGTGGAAAGTGTCCCAAGAGTTTTAACCCTCAAAGTTGTTATTGCACTTTATAAGATTTACAACTTTGTTTATGTGACAACTGGATATTGACATCAGCACTCAGCTCTCCCCATAAACACGTCGAGTTTTATGGAGTATTGAACTAGTTTGATCCGCGTCATACAAACTGAAAAATCATCAAAATGAAAATGCAAATATGGCAAGGAGAAGCTCTAAACTATTCTATTGCCAAAGCAAAAAGATTGTTGATGCATCCAAAGGCTGTGACCTCTGCTATTGATGGAGGAGGCTATAAAACTTTGTAAACCAAACAGGTTTGCCAGTAACAAATGTAGCTCCAAGCAGCAGAAGCAACTATCTCCAGCTCTCAAGGTTTTAGGCTGAAATAGTGCATGTTTTTTTATTATGTGCTTGCTCCGTCTAAGAGTGGGGCCTGGAAATACTTTTGGTGGTTTTGATGGTTGTTATGCGAAGTTTTACGATGAAAATATATATCTTTATTTGCTGTAGATCGGAAAGGTGTACTTAAAATTGCTACTCTTATCAAATTAATGTTGCCAATTGAGCTCTATTGGGTGTCTCATGTATCTAGACTATACACTATACAATACATTTATTTTCGTGGTAAAAAAAAAAAAATCCACACTGATTGTTTTACAATAATTATGGATTAAACATTGGAATTTCCAAAGTTTCGAAAAAAGGAAGGACAAAAAGGATTGTATTCAGACCCTATACAACACTATACAACGTTCTATTGTTTTCGTTGATTCGTTGATGATTCATTGATTTGTACATTAACAAACGTTTTGGGGAAAATTCTTACAATTTTTACACAGCCTCCTATATACTGTAAGCCTGAATGTGGATTTATCAAGTCATAAAAAAGACTATATTAACATGACGGTGAATAGAGGATGCTTCTTGAACGCGTGAACAGAAGAAATTAAGCTTCAGCACAAATTCAACCTGGAAGACTGCAGCATTCATTCATTGCCTCATCACCGGCAGCTCCTCACCAATCATCCAATCATAGCCCCATCTCAAGCCGCACTTTCCCATCAGCCAATCACTGTGCTGCGACCCTCCTCCACCCCTCCTCCGCCTGACCTCTCCTCGGCTCTGCTCGTTGTTGTCAACTGGCTGCCCCGGGTCTCCTCTTCTACCACCATCAGTGTCCAGACTTCGGGGGGAGACTCTGTCAATCATTCATCATTGTCACAAATTTGATATCGTTAATTCAATCTTCTGGGGTCTGAGCTTCAGCTATGATTCATGTCCAATAAAACTTTCCTAATGCCACTCTGTTTCTGTGAGTCTTTTCTGGTTGAAATGCTGTTGAGCTGTTGCAGTTTGAAAACATTGGTAAGTCGCAGTGAGTTGAGTCCACTGCCGAGATGCATTACAAATATCACATCCTTGCATTATGATTGTGCTGTGCTCATATTCTCCAGTCCATTAACCTATAGTGAAAAGTCCCCTGACAGTTGATCTAATCGAGTGGACAATGCGCTCTGTCCCCTCTGCTCCAATAACTAAAGACTAAGATAATTAGGGCGCAGTTAACGGGAGCACATGCAAATTCCCCATGCTTTTCCATGCTATAGCTCAATTGTAAATTGATCCCAATGGGTTTAACATACTTGGCAATAGTGGCTGTGTATGCCCAAGGGCCATCCAAACACATTCCCTCTCCTTATATTGGCTGACATTTCCGCAGTAAGACAGGTGTAATCCTTTGGTTATTGCGTGTCAATATCCACAACTCCAATGGAATCCTTCATTTAGCTCACACTTAGAGCTGCGCGGGGGAAAGTTGGCCCTTCTAATAAGGAGGGGAAGTAGAAAGGAGTCTAACAATGCCAATGCATAATGGATTAGACTGGTTTTGCGGGCTGAATTTCAAGCAGGTTCCGCGGTGCACGTAGGCCACCTGAGCAACAGAGATGTGAGGTGGGAGTAGGAGGCACGGGTGAGGGCAGCGCGGCTTTCCCTGACACTCATGATATAGATAAATGAAGCATGCTAATGGGCTTCCACGGGCAACATCAAACTATAGGAAAATCAGCTCCTGCATTAGAACGGAACAAAGAAGAGGGATTGAAATAAGATTGATTACGGCATCGATCCACAAAATAGAATTGTATGAAAATAGATTGTACTGCGATATTATGTCAGACTTTTAGAAAAATACTGGCAAGAGAGCAGGATTTCATTTATATTTTTGGAATTTTAATTTCTGTAAAGGGTCATCCAAAAAAGGAGGAAATTATTATTCCATTAAAAAAGCAGTTGTGACCTCGAATCCATGAAGGCATTTTAAATAATATTCAACTCCGACCGTTATCAGAGGCTGACAAAAGGAGTTACAGCAGCAAATTCAACATGGAGAGGAAATTTAAAGAGCCCTAAATTGCTAATAGTATTATTAGCATTTTATTCATCCATCCATCCATTCATTTTTTTCCGCTTTATCCGGGCCGGGTCGCGGGGGCAACAGTCTCAGCAGAGATGCCCAGACTTCCCGATCCACGCACACCTCCTCCAGCTGTTCTGGGGGGACCACGAGGCGACACCAGCCCAGCTCGGAGACATAGTCCCACCAGCGTGTCCTGGGCCTTCCATGAGGCCTCCTCCCCATACGACATGCCTGGAGCACCTCCCGAGGGAGGCGACCAGGAGGCATCCGGAACAGATGCCCTAGCCACCTCAGCTGGCTCCTTTTGACGTGAAGGAGCAGCGACTCTACTCCGAGCTCCTCCCGGGTAACTGAGCTCCTCACCCGATCTCGGAGGGTGCGCCCAGCCACCCTGCGAAGGAAACTCATTTCAGCCGCTTGTATTGGCGACCTTGTCCTTTCGGTCATTACCCAGATCTCATGATCATAGGTGAGGGTGGGAACGTAGATCGATCGGTAAATCGAGAGCTTTTTTCATAGAGATAATAAAACGTTGCTATGGAAACAGTACATAGTTTGATGGCAAATTGATTCTTTCTTCTCAGTTCCTGGATACATAGCAATGTTTCCATACAAAACCTGACTATTCATGTGTTTGGGAGAATTTCGCACCATTGCAGGATAGGGCTATCGTGACTTTGCAGATATTTCTTCTACCATTGTGTGTTTTTCATTTTGTTATCCAATGACCTAATTCTTTGTTCATCCCCTCGCTCTGAATTTTGACTTTCACAGAGTACTCGACCATAATTTACGCCGGGTAAAGCGGCATAAATGAAATTGGGGGCAGCACAAAAAGTGGAAAAACTTATTAGGTAGTGTCACAAGATTAGTATTCGAGATGACCACGGCCAAGATGTTCACATAAATACGCAGATGTTGAATGGGCGGAGGATGTCAGAGTGAAAAGTTGCCACAGCCGGTGCCAAGATACACAGCTTTTGCAGGTACAGCGAGCCCGGCGCTCTGGCACATGCTGAAACCGACTTGGCACTCCGGCTGGCGAACAGATGCTAATCCAGGACAGATAATTACATCAGCGTGCGAGCGGACATTTTTCCACTTAATTTCCGACTTTCAAGAGTGCCGCGATTCCCGGGAGGCGCCTGTTGGGGGAATTGAACGGAAGACCTGCAGCCTGGGGTGTCCCGCGAAGAGGGCAGAGTGGGAGGGTACTTGGTCTAACCTTACGCTCAGCTGGAGGTCTGAAGGTGTCACTTGCACAGATGTGCCGTTGCCGCTGTGTGTGTGTCTCAAAACAAGAGGAGGCAAATTACCAAATCAGTTTCCTTTGTTATGAGCATCTTCACGGTCCTCGGGGTAATTATACACGGGCTTAAAAAGTCTGCCGCTATCACTTCTGTTACAAAGGTCAGACACATTGTTTTTACACTTTAATTTTAGTTTACATGCTGCTTTTAAGACCCAGTTTCACTACAATGTCCTTTTCAAAAACTTGGGGCCACATTGCGATAACAGTCAGACGGATATTGTTGTGCCAATTACAGGAGCCACAAAAGCTAAACTTTGGACGCAGTTGGACTAAAAATGGATTGTTTTTGTCTTTTTACTTAAAACCAGCCAAAATGAAAACGGCTTTTCACATTCCCAGGAAAGTGAAATAAATCCCGTTATATATATGTATATATACAGTATATATATATGTATATATATATATATATATATTTTTTTTTTTTTTTTTTTTTTTTTTTTTGCTTACAAACAATGAACGACAGAGTGACTAAAAATTAGGCCCGAACGAAATGGATATTTGGGGTTTGGTACAGATATGAATGGGGTTAGCGATGCTGATAGCCGATATATAGGCAGATATTTTCAGGATTTTTATGTATTTTTTTATCTCTCAGATAGCAGTAAGTTTAATATTTATTATTATAGTAAAGGTTTCAACCATATAAATGTATAGAAATATTTCTAATATGTAATATTAGAGGTCAACCGATGTGGGTTTTTTAAGGTCGATGCCGAATTTTTAAAAATGTCTTGTCTATAACCCTGTGTATGATGCTTTTAAACGTGTCAGTGTTGAACTGCAACAGTAGGGGCTGTATGAGGGGCATAGGGCTGATTTATTCAGGACAGTCATGTTTAGTAGGTACTTTAGAGGAAGCTTGTCAAAAATCAGAAGATTCCAAAAAAACAAAAAACTCTCTATTATGGTTTCAAACTTATACGCAAAGTCTAGAAGAATATATTGTAGGTGAACAAACTTGTGACCAATTTTCACTGCAATGTTTCTCCGCTCCCTTGAGGGCAAGTTGCCAACACTTTCGGTTCCGGAGAGAGCAGCCTTTTTATCGGCTAATATCGGCCGATAGCTTATATTAGTTGTAGTCCGAACATATTTCTAATTTTTGTAACACATTTCTAACATGTCCATTCCATTATGACAAAAAAAGGTGAACAGGGCCCACTGCGACAGTTGGTAGAGGGGGTCGTCTCATGATCGGAAGGTCGGTGGTTCGCATCCCAGCTCCCGAAGGTGAACACTGCCGTTGGGTCCTTGGGCAAGACACTTCACCCACTTTGCCTCCAGTGTCTGCGTACCCTGGTGAATGAGAGTGTGAATGGCTGAGTGGTTCCTTGCTGTAAAGCGCTTTGAGCCTAACATAGCACTATATAAGTTGAGACCATTTAATGGGATTGTGTTGACATAATGAAAATTGGCCTAATTAATGCAAACATGTATTTTGTATTGTTGGTCCGAGTATTAACAATGTATTTTTTGTTAAACAATCAGTTTTGCAGCTTTATGGGAGTCTAACAGAGTCTAAGAATGACTCTTTATTTGAGTCTCTGCTGCTAATGCGATCTGCCGTTGATGATATCCATCTCTGCATGTCCCACTTATTACCTATGTGTTCCCAACAGTCAGGTGCACTGGCGCTATGGCAAATAACTTTATTGCGCTCCACTTTGCCGTCAAATGATTCTTCATTATTGTCCGATATGGAAACAGGTAAGTAGGTTAGATGAGAACTGAACAATTTATCAGACGCTCTTAGTTGTAATTTAGCATCCTACATCCACAAGGCGTGAAGGGTTGAGCTCCGGGACAATAGTTCTTGTTCCCCCCTGCCTGGGCCGCAATAATAAATCTCACTCCAAATTAAGTTAGCATGTTCGGCTACATTGCTTAATGAGCTGCGCTAGTAAACAATGTTGTGGGGCCGCGCTGGTTTGATTGATTGGTGACAGCGATAGTTATTGCTTTCACTGGCGGATTCAAAGGGACACTATCACCTGCCCCTCGCACACAGGCGTTTAGCATGGCCCAACACTCAATAAAAAGCGGGGGGAGTGCTGAGTGCGGGCCGCCTTCACGCCTTGTTATATGAATGGCGTGTATGCCTGCTCTTGTTGGTAAGTTAAGAGGAAGGGCACAGGACTGCATTAGGGAAATTTACAGTCCATAAGACATTAGATAATTCATGGTGTGGAACGGCACGGTAAATAAAGGCACTAGCGTGGGTAAATAGTGCCGAGCAACGAGTGTCACACGCACAAAAAGACCTTCCAAAGACCTTCCCTCGGCTGACAAAGGAAGTGGGGGCTAATAACTCCTCCCCATCTGCGGTTTAAGGACCTACTACTCATGTTCCTGAACTTTTGAAGGATTTAAAACCAATATCAGTATGTAGTTGTGAATGTGGGAGGATTTGCTCGGCTATTGTTGATATCGGAGACACAGAAAGAATTCAGCATGCTCGCCAAGAAACATCCATCAATCATACCATCCTTTCAACATGTAGCCAAGTCAATTTCTCTGCTAGGGAAATTGACTTCAGCAGAATTAGTGGCGAATAAGAACTTTAGCAGGGCATTTTAACCTCAGTCGCTTCAAAGCTGAAGCATGTTCTACTTTTGATGAAATCGTGAACAATGTGAACAACATCAGGCTTTGTAGTTGAGCTTCTATGTCGGAGAACACAAAATTCCCCAGGCTGAGATTGCAATACAACCTTTTGAACAGTTAAAAGTTTCACGGCTATAGGTTCTTCCAACTAATTCCAATTAACTAAATATATATTTTACTGAGCTGTTGCCAAGTAAACACACTCTCTCACAATCTTCTCTCTTCATCTTGTAAACACCACACTAATTAAATAAAGCGTCACACTCTGCTATACCAGTCCTGCTGTTCCTCACACCTTTATACACTATCTCTTCTGGACACAACATGCAGGCAGGGATCACGAGAAAGTCTCAACTTCTTTGAGATAAACACTTGCTTAAGTTATATTGCTTTCACACAGGAAAAGTCAATGAAATACCCCAAATCAAAACAACACTTTAAATAGAATCGTCGGCCAATTCAAGGTAAATTACTGTACCTATGAATTTGTAAAATGTTGGAGGCTTTTGAGGCGTTTTCAGTCCAACTTGACCATCTTTACATGCATTTCTTTAAACCCCTGTCTCCACCACTTCTCTCCACTTACAAAACTGAACTTCCTTCTTTTCAGGGACACCTTTCCCAGCCGCGGTCTATCCTCGGAGCACAAAGTCAGGATTAGCGGCGTTCCATGAGGTATAATTAAATGTGTGTCCGTCTGTGCTGCGGGAAATGAAGTGTGCACTATTGAGCAGCGCTGATATCCAGAAAGCCCTTTCTGATCGATCCCAAAGAGAACTTGGTTTAATGTCCTTGGAAAGTGCAGCAGGTAATCTATGGAGTTATTAAACTGTGAAAGGCCAGGGAACACTGAGGCAAACTGTGACTCCGGCAGGACTCCATTAGCACCTCCAAACTCCCACTCTTGATTCACTGACTTTCTCTATTTCAGTCAATCAAATTGGCTGTGCAAGTTTAAATTATAAATAATTTGTGGGCCAAACACATTCCTAAGATTTCGATTCTTTGCAAGGATGAGTTTCTAAGCACGTTCACACCTTTCAGGGAGCAGAGCGTCAGAACTGCTCGCGGATGTATGATTGCTAAGAATAAAACGCTCGATGCATGCAACAAACTCTTTTTGTTCATAAATGTCTGAACACGATATCCTAGAAGGGAGCAACGTGGAATGCGCTTTACTACAACTAAAAATCATTTTAATGTCCACACACAGTCACTGGATGTCAAAACAGCTTGTGGTTTAGCTTGATTGTAGCTACAATTGCTTTTAACCTGTTTTAAAATCATTTCCCACTGTGCACCAGATGCCCACACTTTTAGCCATCTTAAATCCATGACAATTCAGCCCTGCTTTTTTTCCCCCTAGACTTGTACTTTCTTCTAAGTTAGTATTATAACAACTTTGAATCTGGAAGGCCAAAATGACAGGGGGAGAGGAAACTGGCAGGGAATCTCTTGGGGAATAATTTGCTGCGTTGACAAGCGAACATGACAAAGGGACATGCCATGCACAGGAAATGTGGTTAGCACTTCCATCATGTCTGATGTGAAAGAGGAGTCACTGTGTGCCAGAATGCTGTTGCTTCAGGGCTTGTCTTTTGTAAAAATAAAAAAAGTGCTCACAGGGAAGCAGACCAAAAATTAGCACATCCATCAGTAGTGTTTAATCCAAGTCAATTTAGGCGTAATGTCATTTTTCATAAGATGGGGAAAACATGGGAAGATTGTATGATCAAATTTAACTCAAGGCTAAGCTTGTGTTTGATATAATGTACAAGTTAGACATAATTGGGCTACACGGGAATAAATCAGTAGTAGCATTTCTGGAAAGATTTCACATTTATGAAATAATGGCTGTCTGGACATCTGTGCAGTTCAAAGCTAATTTCAACACTGTCTTATAACATTTAGACCATGGAGACTTGGTGCCGTATAAGGTGTCTGCATGTGTTTCATCAAGTCCAGTGATGAGCTATCATGGTGTCCAATAAAAGTGACATGGAAGAACACTTTAGACCTCACAAATGTTTGTAATAAATTGTGTTTGGAGGAAATAAAGTCAGTTTTGTATTTGTAGGCTTAAAAACTTAGTTAAACTCTTAGAAACACGTGCTTATGGGTCACGTTTCTGAAGCATGGAGGGCAGCACTTTGATACCGGTGCGCTACAGCGGGACCATGGGTATATTCTTTCTTTCCTCAGGACTGTTCAATTCACAGTGGGCTCATTTCGGATGGGACTCATGCATCCTGGTAATGGTTTGGACAAAATGTGAATGGGCTTGGGTGGGTCGGCGGCCCGGTACCAGACAGCCGGCTACCTGGTTCTGGACCCCGGCTCTAGACCATGCGTGTTTTGAGGAACAGTCTTCTGGACCTGCACTGTGTTTGCTCACTGATCCGAAAAGGAAATCCTTGTGGCACAAAAGGGTCAAATGTAAAGTTCAGATATTCTCTATTCTAGTTCACCCCATAGACTTACAGCATGAAGAGCAGACCAACCTTTCAGCGTGATACTTCTGACCAAGATCATGATATGAATAAGGGTGTCTCTTCAATAAGGATCCAAAGCCGATGTAGTATCACAATGAGATTTGCCACTCAGCTGTCTGTATCACTGCCATATTATGCAGACAAATATCCTTCACTGAGGCAAGCTGCTTAGTGCGGCACGATGACACTGATACGGACACACTGTATGCAGATGAGCCCTTGGACCTAGTCATACTTGATAATTCATGTATCTTCACAAAGCATAGTGCCATTCAGCAAAGTGAATCCTATTGTGTTCTAGTGCCCACGGTGAGAAGGTGGAGGGCCCTCAGAAGAAAAGCCAGGCAGAAAGAGAAAGAAAGCATGTCTTTGGCAGAAAACCGCACTGTGACTGAAAGGGACTTGTCAAACGGAGGAACAATGGCCGTCTCCCTACCCCTGTAATTATGGGTTTCATTACACTGGAGCTGTCACTACGCTGAGGTCTATGTGTCTGTATGGAGGCAAGCGCAGCACTCAGAAATATGTGTGTGAGTGGTCTGGAATGGCAACAATAGTGATCCTACAAAAACAACAAATATCAAAGCCAAGTGTGAAGGGAAAATGTTGAGAGTGATTTATTTGGCTAACAATTAGAACTATAGGCTCATATGCTTCATTATAGCAGCATCAACAATATGTGCAAATCCTACACTTGTATGTTTAAAGGGCTTGTACCTGTTTTTGTTCTCACAGTATATCTCACAGTAAGAGTATATTCTGTATTGTATTATCAGACATGCGAATATAAAAGAGATCTTTTTGTGCTGTCTACATGTGTTCTGAACCACTTTAACTATCGATAATCTAGAAGCACAGTGGTGCAGCGGTTAGCACTCGTTCATAGCAAGCTGATCCCGGGCCAGACGGGGCCTTTCTTTGTTGAGTTTGCATGTTCTTTCCGTGTGTGAGTAGGTTTCATCCAGGTACTTCTTTTCCCCTACCACTAAAATGTTTACATGTATGAATCCATGTGTGTTCATCAACAGGCCCTGACCAAATAAACAAATGTTCAAGAAAAAGTTGTTAGCCCTGCGTGAAAGTGCAACTGTGCTTTTTACCTTCAGCTGCAAGATGAATTGTTGAAGATTTGTGAGTTTACAATCTCATGCAAATCTTTAGTTATATTTATATAATTTTTCTATGAGACTGGACCAAGCTTATAGCAGCTTGGGCAATGCTCCAGTAAAAGTCTCTTCTCCAACTATTTGAATGGGAACTGTTCCAGATATTACTGGGCTAATGTCAGTATTGGCTTTTGCCAGGTTCGATGCACTTTGCCTAAAAGGTGTGAAATGTGCAAGCGCATGCTCTAAGCAGACAGACTGGACTGGAACTTGGAGATCGCAGAAAGGTGTAAGGAAGTACGTCATCGCTCCACACAATAACATTATTTATCCTACCACACAAGTTCCATACACTTTTGTTTTGCGCCTGAGTTTGCCAAAAATATGTCAATCTCAGTCATTTGGAAGACCTCTGATTTTGTGATATATTGTGGCTACTTGCGATACGGATATTGCATCACCTAATATTGCAATACAATATTATTGCAATATATTGTGCAGCCTTACCTGGTACTCAAGGGACAGGAATATATCACAGCAATCTCCCACTGTTGTTCTAAATTGTTATCGTCTTTATCATACTTTACTTTTTTTTATCTTGCATGCCCTTATAGCCTTATAGTTTGTATAGCAAATGTGTATCTAAATTCGGTGTTATATGTTTTATGTTGCACAATTGTACCGAGAAAAAATCCTAGTTTGTGAACCTGTTTTCAAACAATGGCAATAAACACTATTCTGATTTATCATTCACCTACATCACAGCAGTGTTCAAGAACTGTAAGTGATCTAATTTTGTTATGAATCATATTGGAAAAAGTGTTTATCTTCAGTCTGCAACCCTTTTCGAACATTAAAACAAAACAAAAACACAAAGAAAGATGATGTGTTGTTGAGCCCTTCAAATTTACCAGACAAATAAGTGAAGAATAGTTCTTGAGACTGAAATATAAGAGTTTATTTATTAGTAATTTTTGAAGGAAAACACAATTGTCTCATCTCAGACCAGTGCTAAAGTCTTGAACGGAATTGTCAGTCGATTGTTATGACAGATTGCATTGCTGGCCTACAGAGAGTTACAGAACCTGACAACAGAGCCCACCATGTTTTATTCATTTAGAGGCTGAGTGTATTATGCGGCATGTGAAGAAGGAGATTTCCAATGTTCTAGGAATGCCTCCTGTGGTGCCGGGGCTAAAGATACAACTTGTTTTGAAGCGCCATAATTAGAGAAAACAATGCCTGAAGGCAACGAGGTGCAGCTAGAATATCCAAAAGAGAACACCATTTCTTTATTTTTTCATGAAATGAATCTTCTTTTTTACCAAGGCCAGGGAAACTGAATAAACATTTATGAAAGTTATGACAAATAATATGACACATGCCTCAGCAAATATTTCAAATGTATGTTTGTGTTTTGTTTTGTTTTATAAGAGTTTAACTAGCTTTCTGTGGGAAATCAAAACTTATGGTGTTAACATTGGCAAAACCGCCCGTCAACACAGGATGATTGAAACACACGAAAATTAAAACTTTTCTGTCACTTCAAAAACAATTGGATTGACAGAAAAGTTCAAATAAAGCTATCACTTTTCTGTCTGTCAACCAGCCTCAGGAAAGGTGTGACTAGTTACAGCCACTAACAAGCATTGGGAAATGAATAAATATTGCAATGACAAGCACTTAGATTATGGACAGCTGCCATTTTTACTTGTTATTATTGTCCTTGGGCAAAAGAAAAAGATATGGAACATTAGGCTCAATCTTGCATGTGTTTATTCTTCATAAAGTTATTTATAAAGAGGCCGGAGCAGTGACTTGTGACACTGAGTTCTTGTTGATTAATGTCTGCCACATTGTCGGAGGCCCCTGGTGTGGATGCAGATTTTTAAATAGAAGCCTTTTATGATGTCCCGCCCCACACAAACGCCGCATTGTGCCCATCCATCCTGTTGACATTTGACAAAGCGCTCCCCGACATTTTTCATCAACCCCCCCCCCCCCATATCATAATGAGCCCCCGTGGCATTAGGGCCGGGGCAGTCTATCTCTCGCTCACTCTTTTATCCTCGCGTGTCATAGCGCTATTGAGAGCTAATGAATGGACATAATTGAGAGGCAGGAGTTTCTATACAACTCAAGGCTTTCACAGGGAGGTTTTTTTCATTTTTTTTTCATGGAGTTGTGGCTAATTAATATAAAAAAAAACAGAATGTCCATTGTCTCCCATCAAATCCGCAAGTCACCAGGGTCCACATCACCCTTCAGTGGAGCCGAACATTTTAATCATCCTACCTCCAGAGCACGGGGCCCAGTCCCCTTGTCGGCGATTGCGATTCAATTTAGCATATTAATTATCAGCGCCGCCGTGCCGAAGGGTATGTTTCATGTCTCCGGTCGAGGTGAACCACAGCTATCCCCCGCGCGTGTTACATGTTTGCTTATCGCCACTCTCACCGAGCGGATGTATATTGCGTTGTTACTTAGGGATGCATTATAGCAGTTTAGCAGCATATAGCCGCGGTGATCAGTGTAAAATGAGAGGACCGGGTCGGTGCTGCGGCCTCACAGTTAATCCTCATATAAAGACTAATAAAAATCAATGATAGCCCATGGGAGGGCGGCAGATTACAGCCAGAGTGTGCGGAGAGTAGGGGGGGGCGCGACGGCCTTGAACCTCCAGACTGCTGAGCGAGCGGCTGATGGAGAACGCGGCACAAGAGGCGCTGCGTTAAGAGCAAGGAGTATGTAATCGCGCCTCTGGTCAAGTGCGCCTGCCTGTTGAACTGTAGCACTCGCAGAAGCGCGGTATAAACAATGTGTGCGGGGCTGGCGCTCTTGGGAGGAAAGCTCTCATATTGTAGTATGTTTTTTTGAATGGGTAAGTTCTGATCAAATAGGAAATATAACCTCCACCCAAAACGTGGACGAGTGTTACGGTCTGGGCTTGCTGCAGTTGGTCAGGTCTAGGTTCAGCAACACTACGTGCCCAAAGAATGAGATCAGCTACAAAATTTACATCGCCTTATGCCTTATTTGGATTTAGCAATAAGGTTAAAGGAATTTCAGGATTTTTAGTTATCCAGAGCGTTGTTGATTTCTGGAGATTTTTTTTTTTATTATTAATTCATGTAGTCCTTATATTTGAAGAGTTTAGTTGTGCTAGGCTAGTCCTAGGCTAGCACATGTCTATGGTAACTAGTGGCTTGCATTAAAACATCTCTTCAAAATCATGGGTAGTCCTCCAAACGTTACCATATCTGATTTGTAGAAAGCTCCTTTGTGATTTCCACGTGTAGTGATGCCGGCCGCAGGTAAACAAACTAATGTAGATCCGGTAACCCAGCAGATCACTCCGCCGCTGCGTAGCTTACAGCCAAGAAGCTGATGCTGCTGAAATATAAGTTATTTTAAATGCAAAATGGTTATAAAGCTGCCTTAAGCGATGTCTTTTTGAATTTTTTCATCAGTAGGTGCACTGTGCTTGGGTCAGACTGTTTTTAATGCAGGCTACTAGTTACCATAGACATGCACTAGCCTAGCATCACTAACCTCTTCAAATATAAGGACTGCATGAATTGAAAATATAATATATATATAATATATATATATATATATATATATCCAGAAATCAACACTCTGGATAACTAGGAAATGAGGTCCTATATCAATAATCCTGAAAGATCCCTTTAAGGTACATTTTATTCTCCTCAGAGGGAGAATTCCTCCCCCTCATAGTCCACCTTATATGCTGCTCCTGGACTCTTGGCATCCCCCTAGTCAGCCCTATGTCACAATCCTCCACAACGGGCAGATGGGCTTGACTTTTTGTGTACTAATCAAGGAGGAATTTGCTCCCGCACAGACAAGAACACCTCTGACCCTGGTGTCTAGTCACATTCATTATTCATTGAAGGAAAGGTTGGCCGATGCATATAGGACAGAGGGGGTGGTATGGAGGAAGGGAGGCAAGGATCCTGGGCAAGGATGGTTTGTGCTCCCAGCTCATGCCGCCGCGCGAGTGTCCTTAAGTCCTTCGAACCGAGGGGGAAAGGAATTCATGAAACATTTAGGTCAGGCCAGTGGGAGTGCATGTTGTGCTTTTTTGTTTGCACGCTCTCTACTTTCTCCGTTCCTTTCAGCTAATGGACAAACTAGCATGGATGTAATACCAGCAAGGTTGGAAAAAGGTTATTTTAGAGTAAAACCCTTCCAGGACTTTATTGTAGTGGGAGAGTAGAGTGGAGTGACTAAAGCCAATTTATAGGTCACAATTAAGAATTAGGTCTTTGTTGTTATTTTTTATAAAATTAGTGAAAGCTACTATATTTCCCAACTAAACAACCCATGTACTAATTTCAACCTTCATCCCTTTTCAGCTTGGCTTCAGTTAGAGCCATTATTGTGCAGATAATCTTTATCAATTAGGGCATCAAATGACTTCAAATTAGTAAGTATATAGTAATAGTAAGTAATAGTAAATCATAGTAAAAGAATATTGCGACAAATCTCATTGGTTCACTTTTGAGAACACCTTATAAGTATCTCCTCATGAGATATTTGCCTTCTCAGTGATACCCAGCCTATTTCAAGCTCAAAAACGATACCAGTATGGTAGTTTAATAGGTATCGAAAAAAAGTATTTGAAGGCAGGTACCAAAAAAAAAAGTTTTTGTCTTTAGATCCAAGTTTTGATGCTGTTGGCCCAAATTTGTTTGCCCAATTTTTTCTCCCCTACTGTTTCAAATGTTTTTGCCCAATGGTTGCCCCAATTTTACCAATTTTATTCTTATTTTCCCCCAATTTTTTCCTAATTTCCCAATTTTTCTTCCTAATTTTTGCTCATTTTTATTACAAATATTTCTACATTTTCCCAATTACTACACATTATTTTCCTCATTTGTGCCTCAATTTTCCCCCCCCCCCCCAACCCCCCAAAGTTTAACCCTGGCCTGTTTGAGCTGCTCATAAAAGAAAGGCCTAAAATGTCAGAATGAATCTACAAACCTGTCCACAGAAAATAGCATGTTAAGGTTTAGCGATGTCCTTTCACTTCCAATGCAAATCAGCGCAAGGAGTGGGCGTTTTGAAAATGGCCAAATCCAACAGTATCTGGGTTATTCAGGCCTCCGTGGCTGATATTGCCAGTAGCTAATAATTGAAAATGACACAATAAATAACTTTTGCTATTTTACTGCCAGCTGTAAAAAGTGAACCATTTGCAGACAAAATATAGGTGCACAGTTTTACCTATTGAAATGAAGAGATGCATTAAATTTGAATAAATGAATCAATCATTTGGGGTGACGGTCCACAATGTGGTTTCATAGGGTTTCAGTACAAGGTATCGGTTGCTGTCCCCATGTTTTTACATCAAGTATGAGCTAATGCAAAAAACCTAACACACTGTCGTAACATGTTTGTTTGAGCCATAGAATCTCATTTGATCATGTGATGCTGAACATTTGAAATTTTGAACATTTGAAAGAAGAGCTGAGATACTGGGATCTTCCTTTGTTTGCAGCAGTGGGAGTGTCGCATACATTACAACTAGCTTTCACTTCCAGCTAATGGCAAGTAGCAAATCGATGACACGAAAAAATGTGACCGTTTGAGCTGTTTTTCACCCCATATGGCCGAGGCCTCTGCGCTCCGTACATGCATATATTCCTTGAACCAGAGCGTGGAAACCGCTGGATGATCACACAGAGGGCATGGAGGTTTGTCTGTTTTGTTTTATTTTCCCTTTGCCAACACGATTATACACGATTAAATAATTAAAGGCAACAGACATAAATCACTGGCAGTATAGGCTATTTCTTTAAAGCGAAGAGGATTGATTTGCCATAATAATAATAATTAGTTTTTAATCAAAGTGATCATTATTGATTGTGGATCTGTCGTTTACCCATCATGACTTTTTAAAGGCGCTCGGTCAGCAATAAGCGCAGTAGCAGTTTCTCATGCAGTGAACTCATTTGCATATCACGTGGCACAAAAACCACACACAGCTTCTAATAAGTAATAAGTAAGTAAATTGTTTAAAAACATAAATTGCAAACATGATTGTATTTCTTGAACTGTAAATGTGTCCCCATTTACTTGTACGAGTAAAGACATCAATTATTGCTCACATCTGGTCCCAGCTTACATTTTTGATACCAAATTACTTTCCTTTGCATTCCACTACTCTTCATTCCCCATTGGAAACATCTGCGCATTTTAGTACCTCTTTTAACACAATGTGCTGTCCTTCTGTTATTAGTATCTTATTAGTCATTTCCTGCCTCCCTCGCCCACACTGGGTTATGAGAGGGAAGAAGTTGGAACAAAGGATTGCATATTGACATGACCCGACGTGGAGGACACACCCAGTTAGGCAGCTCCGCATTGCTCTGCTACATAATGGCTTTAAAGGTGATACCAGCTCTCAAATCTTTCAAGAAGCCGTGGAATTTAAGCTAAAGCAGCACTATGTCTAAAAACTCAAAGAATCCGAGAACTTTGCGCTCTACTGCCACAGAAACTGCTGAAACCAATCTGGATCAAGACGGTGATACACCGGTTGCCACAGAGACGCCAAAATCGAATGACATTGGACGGGACATAATCAGGTGCAAAATATCTGTAGATGGATTGCATGTTGTCAGTGTGTCCTTGATGCTTTCCTGCTTCTTCAACTGTAGCTGATTACAAACAGAGAGGGCAACACTTCAATTTAGCTTGAAGGTTCTGTGAGATCAAGGCATACACTTCAGAATTTCACTATCAACCATGGAAAAAGATCTGTAAGTCCAGTTGAGCAGCTGTGGAATCATCGGTGTCCTTCTAAACTCCATTCATTCAACGTCGTGGTGGATCGGTGGTTTGAATCCCACAGGCGCACACTGTCGTTGTGTCCTTGGGCAAGACACTTCACCCACCTTGCCTCCAGTGTCTGTGTACACTGGTGTGTGTATGAATGAGAGGGTGAATGGGTGACTGGCTCCTTGATGTAAAGCGCTTTGAGTGCCTAAAGTAGGTAGAAATGAATGTGACCATTTACCATTTACATAAGGTATACTCAATATACAGTGAGGAAAATAAGTATTTGAACACCCTGCTATTTGCAAGTTCTCCCACTTAGAAATCATGGAGGGGTCTGAAATTGTCATCGTAGGTGCATGTCCACTGTGAGAGACATAATCTAAAAAAAAAAATCCAGAAATCGCAATGTATGATTTTTAACTATTTATTTGTATGATACAGCTGCAAATAAGTATTTGAACACCTGTCTATCAGCTAGAATTCTGACCCTCAAAGACCTGTTAGTCTGCCTTTAAAATGTCCACCTCCACTCCATTTATTATCCTAAATTTAGATGCACCTGTTTGAGGTCTTTAGCTGCATAAAGACACCTGTCCACCCATACAATCAGTAAGAATCCAACTACTAACATGGCCAAGACCAAAGAGCTGTCCAAAGACACTAGAGACACAATTGTACACCTCCACAAGGTTGGAAAGGGCTACGGGGAAATTGCCAAGCAGCTTGGTGAAAAAAGGTCCACTGTTGGAGCAATCATTAGAAAATGGAAGAAGCTAAACATGACTGTCAATCTCCCTCGGACTGGGGCTCCATGCAAGATCTCACCTCGTGGGGTCTCAATGATCCTAAGAAAGGTGAGAAATCAGCCCAGAACTACACGGGGGAGCTGGTCAATGACCTGAAAAGAGCTGGACCACCGTTTCCAAGGTTACTGTTGGTAATACACTAAGACGTCATGGTTTGAAATCATGCATGGCACGGAAGGTTCCCCTGCTTAAACCAGCACATGTCAAGGCCCGTCTTAAGTTTGCCAATGACCATTTGGATGATCCAGAGGAGTCATGGGAGAAAGTCATGTGGTCAGATGAGACCAAAATGGAACGTTTTGGTCATAATTCCACTAAACGTTTTTGGAGGAAGAAGAATGATGAGTACCATCCCAAGAACACCATCCCTACTGTGAAGCATGGGGGTGGTAGCATCATGCTTTGGGGGTGTTTTTCTGCACATGGACAGGGCGACTACACTGTATTAAGGAGAGGATGACCGGGGCCATGTATTGCGAGATTTTGGGGAACAACCTCCTTCCCTCAGTTAGAGCATTGAAGATGGGTCGAGGCTGGGTCTTCCAACATGACAATGACCCGAAGCACACAGCCAGGATAACCAAGGAGTGGCTCTGTAAGAAGCATATCAAGGTTCTGGCGTGGCCTAGCCAGTCTCCAGACCTAAACCCAATAGAGAATCTTTGGAGGGAGCTCAAACTCCGTGTTTCTCAGCGACAGCCCAGAAACCTGACTGATCTAGAGAAGATCTGTGTGGAGGAGTGGGCCAAAATCCCTCCTGCAGTGTGTGCAAACCTGGTGAAAACTACAGGAAACGTTTGACCTCTGTAATTGCAAACAAAGGCTACTGTACCAAATATTACATTGATTTCTCAGGTGTTCAAATACTTATTTGCAGCTGTATCATACAAATAAATAGTTAAAAAATCATACATTGTGATTTCTGGATTTTTTTTTTAGATTATGTCTCTCACAGTGGACATGCACCTACGATGACAATCTCAGACCCCTCCATGATTCTAAGTGGGAGAACTTGCAAAATAGCAGGGTGTTCAAATACTTGTAGGTAACGTACCCAGCACATAAACTCTTCTGTGTGCTGCCTTCAGGAAGGAGACTGCGGCGTCTCCAGGCCAAGTACAGGCGACTGAAGGACAGCTCCATTCACCAAGATGTCATAAAACTGAACTCTCACCCTACCTTACCGGCCCTCATTCCTTTCCCAACCATTCCCTTGAACTTGGGCTTGTTTAACTATGTAGATTACGAGAGCCGTGATATACAATTTTTTTTGTTCTATTCTCTTTGCCACCATGCAGTATATTGTAAACATCTTAATTAGTAAAGAAACAACTAAATATAACTCAGATTTGTTCTAACCAGAGCTCTGTTATATTGTAATGGTGTAAAAGTTTTACATGTGCTTATGCTAACTGATAAATAGTTTCATAGATCATGCAGACAACCCACTGTTGCTTCCCAATAAGATCCTCTAGAGAAATTTCAACAATGATAAAATGTGTCAGCTTAGTTTCCTGCCAGCTATTAAGCCCATAAGCCGCAGTGAAACTCCACTCCACAAGGAGATGAGTGCGCTCTATAGGAAAATAAATAATAACTATCATGCACTCCTTGAGTATTATAGCATAATGTTGAATAAATTGCAAACATTGCTTGTAAAATTAATTACATTCACAAAGATCCCACAAACAGGGATAGATGTGTTTACTGGGGACCAGACTGACTCACGTCCCAGCGAGCCCGAGCACTGTGCTCACACCTCTCACTGGCTAATTCTATGTTACGCTCATGTTAGTGCACTAATCAGTTTAGATTCAGCCATCAAGCCCCGTCACATCATTAGGAAGCAATCTTCATTTCGCCCAGAGTCCATTAGTTGCGTGAGAGACGCTGAACTCCAAATTGATGTGCTCAAATTGCATCTGGACGAAATTTCAGAACAATATGGACAACAGGTTCAGTCATTTGGAGCCACTGGTGCAGACCCATCAGTTCATAGTCAACAACAAACACCAGCTTAGTCCCCGTTTAGACCGGTTTAGATCTACCAGGTTGGGTTAGAATGAAAAAAAAAAGTCACTATTGAATTTAAAAACACAAACTACCACCAACTTCCCGGGGCTTCTGCTACAGCTGGAGTGTGCATAACAAGTGTACCGTATACGCTCCTCTCCTCGTGAGTCTTATCCAGCCAACACAAAGTGGTCTGGCCAGTGGGAGCACCTGTAATGGCACTGCTGTGGTTTATTTGAGCGCCATGCTCACTCGGGACAAAACATGATCATTGCGAGTGGCCAGGGGACTTCACACAGCAGGACCACTACAGACGGTGCCTGTAAATTAGCACTAATCACGGTCAATATTGAGCTGGGGTCCAGCTAAGGCCCAGAGCCCACACTGGGACTGAAGGGGTGGGGTGGGGGGGTGGGGGGGCAAGTCACTTGTCTTCATTTAAGGAGCTTGTCCATATAGAAAGTACTGGGTAAGTACAGATACCGGCTGTAAATAAACACGTCCTGAAGAGAAAATAGTGAAGTTAAGAAAGCGCTGTTGGAATGGCCACATTACACACTTGGACGATAAATGCTTAGCAACAGTATAGTACAGTCTGTCCTTCCATACCATGCCAAATTGCCGAAATTGAGGGCACGAACACCAGAGAAACAGTGTGAACGGGGCATAGTCTGTACATTTCATGAAGCTCAGTGCCATATTTGTCTAAATAAAGTGCAGGAAACCACTGCTTTGCTGCCTGTTTGTCTTCTGAAAACATTACAATTGCTCCAAATAAACAGCCCGGCAGTGGCCGCAGTAGCTCGGCATGGACTTGACGTAAGCATGATGCAATCCCTCCTCCCGGCTGTCCAACTTCAAAAATCCACTTATTTTCATGTCCATAACAGCTCTGACAGAGAAGAGAGCATTTCACAACTCCAAAAGGAAAACCTGTATCTTTTGGATGTCACCCCCTCCGCCATTTTCTCACCATCTCCCCCCCTCCCGTAAAAACAGCTTTTATCATGCACTGCCACTTCGGCGCGAGACTAGGCTTTGAAAAATCACACATTATGCACACACAAGACAAGCTGCAAGTCTCCAGGAGGCTCGCGCTGTGCATCGTATTTACTGCAGTCCTCTTTCAATAGCAGAAAAAACCCAGCAGCAAGATTCAATCCCGGGATTCAGACGTACCGTACAGGCAGAATTATATAGAAGGGAACAGTTGAAACGTGGCGCGGGTACAGCTCCTCTTCTAATGAGGTGTAGACCAGTGGTTCTCAAACCATACTCTGAGCATCTGTTTAGTATCAGAATATTATTTATTATTATTTATTTTTTTCAGATACATTCTTAATTTCTTTTCATGATTAGTATTGTCCTTTTTCTTTCTTTTTTTTTACGTGATTTGTTCTGGGTTTGGTCCTGGACTAGTCCTTATGGTACTTGAGGAGAGCCATGAGTGCAGATCTTGTTCAGACTTTCTCCAGGGGAAGGCACTGTCAGGCGTGGGGACCAAATCCAGCCTTCGAGCGTACGACTACTGGTCCCTGGTGAGAATTTGGAGAAATATAAATGGTAAATTGTCTCAACTTACTATATAGCGCTTTTCCATCTACATTAGGCACACAAAGCGCTTCACAGCAAGGTACCAGTCACCCATTCACACTCTCTTTCAGAGTACGCAGACACTGGAGGCAAGGAGGGTGAAGTGTCTTGCCCAAGGACACAACGACAGTGTGCACCAGGGATTAAAACCCTGACCATACAATGATGAGACGACCCGCTCTACCACCTGCACCCCTGTCACCTCATATACAGGTCATTACCCAAAGGTGATCAAAATACATAGTAAAGTATTCTGAAATACAGTACTTAAATATATTGCTCAGCTTTTATTATTTAGAATTTTTGGAGAGAAAAGAAACACCACCTTTTTAAGTCTTTAAGAAGTTGTACAATACCATCACTGATGAGTGGTCGACTGGAGGCTCTCCATTGTTCAACTTTTAAAAAATGTTCTTATTTTTATTCTTTTTCATTGAGCTTTACAATTATAACAAGGTTTTGAGCAATAGAAAACTCATTCATCACACGAATGGTGACGAGTGGAGAGGTACTTATACAGCTGACTAACAAAACTAGGCCGCCAGTCTGCATCAATGGCCTCTTCGACTAAGATAAGACACACACCACATTCACGAAAGTGTACAAGGATTCCACTTTACAAAGCAAGAGTGAGCAGGACTTTGTTCTAAATGTAGCCAATAACAATGATGTCTTCATGTGACATGAACTTTTTGTTCCTAATTACAGCCAACACTTACTGAATACAGCCGGCATAAGACACACTTAGTAAAAACATGGATTATGCATAGTTTAGTAGTTTTGTACATACAGTACTTCACAGCATAATCAAAACTTCTTGCACCTCCTCTACCACATATTTTAAAACACCGGCTTCTTAAAAAAAAGCCACACACACAAAATGGCTTTTAAAGGAATAGAATTGTCACACAGCTCTTTGAAATAGGAACCGTTGGCAAGACTGATCACAGACACAATGGTGCATATGTTTACACATGTATCGTCTCCGTAACAACAGCTGAGCAGCGGCATAATAAACACAAGCTTCAACAGCGATAGTGAGATAATTATATTTACATTCCATATGGGAGGGAATGGCCATAAATAGCAGCCTTTAATGAGTGTATTTTTCGGGATGATGCTGCGTTGCTGATATATGCTGGTTCTGCAATGCCAGTCTCCTCCATATTCACTATTGCATTACCAACAGCGACAGCCATCTGGCAAGCAAATCTCCAAACCATTATCTCTGGACAGGACATAGAGAGCTGGCAAAACAGACGGGGGAGAAGGAAACACCCTGTACTGTAATTACAAGTATTCAAGAGATAGACTGCTATGAATGGAGATGAGTTTTATTTGGGAAAGAGCAGACACGGGAAGCTGAGTCATACCGTAAATAACAGGGCCATGAGGACACGAGTCGACTCCAGGGGGATAATGGTATTGTAAAGAGCATGGTTAAAACTACAGGGAGCACATTGAGCAGGCATCCTATCATGTAATGAGAAACTCACTGAAATGCACACTTGGCTACTCGGACTTTGATGGTATTGGGGTTGGCGTTATATACAGTTAGTGGGTTATCGTAATGAAGCATTTTGAAAGGTGTTTCATTAATTTTACCTGCTGAAATGTTACGTCATATTAGACATAATTGTTGCTAAAACATAGTTAACACAATTATATTTAAGATTTTGCTAAAATTGTTGGTAACACTTTATAATAATGGTACATGAGTTCATGCACGAATGTCCATGAACTATAGCATGATTTCATGATACATTCATGCATTACTAAATCATGACTTCTCAGGAACAAACATGATTAAATGTTGGTTCATGGATGAATTAAACGTCTAACTACTGTAATCAATGTACATGAAAATCTTAATAATTCATCATGATCATGAGGATCACATAAGAATACAATCACTAAAATGGCAATGAAATGACAATAAAATAATCAACCAATCATGATCATGAGGATCATGCATGTACATCATGACTCATATGGTGGAAATCTACTTGCAAATTATGGACAAGAACACAAAGTATAATACGGAGTTGTGGGTTCGAGTCCCAGCTTGTTTGTAAACGTAGCCAGTGTTAGGCCAAGGGGTTAAGAGAAGTTTAAAAATGTAGTTGTGTATAATGTGTGTTTGTATATAATTGAAAAAAAAAAAGGTACAATTATGGTGTTTGAAAGAAGTGGCCAAATTTGCCTCTGTCAACACACGTGTGTTGCACTAAAGCAAGCAAATTAGCAAAAGTATCTTAAAGTGTGTCTAATTAACTCATATTTGGTGAATATTCACTGCAAATTATTTATGAAAATATCACGGTCCAAAGTGCTCAGGAAGCTTTATTCAAATGAAGTGGAAGGTGCTCTTTGGTGTTTGAGAGACCGAACTTACAAGAAAATGATGGAAAAACAATGCGCTAATAAACTACGGTAATAGCTTCCACAAGTGATCCAAAGATTACTCAAACATCTAGACATGTCTTTGATGAAGGAACATTATAGCATCAACAGTTCAACATACAGCATTATAACGTGGAAGAAATGTCTAGTAGAAAGTACATTTTGCACCATTAAAACATCAGGTAAAAATATTACTTTCAAAGGAAATATAGCTTTGAAGAATCTTTTGGTGAACGTTATCGACAGAGGAGCACTTTCTCTAGAAGGTTGTGATCACACGATGACATCAGCAGGTGGAATGAGCACTTTGAGTTTTTTTTTAAAGGAATGAATATTGGATTGTTCAAATTTGACTGAAACAAACCACGACCCAAGAAATGTTGTGGTATAGAGAAAACATAACATGGTTAAAAGCTTAATTTGGTAAGTTTAGGATAACATTAAGGAGAGATACTTACTTTTTCGTAAATGGAAATATGGCGATCAGTTATTGGGGTGAAGTTGCAACAGCCACATTCACAGTGGGAGCTTGTATTGATGAATGCATCCTAAAACAAACATTGCAGTTTGGTGCACTGAGGTAATGTGTGGCTGCAGTCAGGTATGGGCCAGCGTCTCTCATATCTGCAGGATTAAGAGGCATTGTGGACATTTCTTGTGGGTAATTCCAAAAGACAAATAGCCGGCTCCCCAGACGCCGCCTCCTTCATGGCAGCAGGAAGCCCATGCTAATTAGTCAGAGGGGTGTGAAGGAGAAAGTACTCACTACTTCATCCACACACGACTCCCTACATAGTGCACACAGCCACGTCTATCCTTAACCGTGGCACAAACATTAATATCCAAGTAAAATACCCATTATAACTTTTCAGGAATTTCAAGCTTTGATTTATCAGTGTCAGTTTGATGAAAATTAGTTCTACAGAAACTTTTACATCTTTTGGTTCAACTCAAATGAATGTTTTATTGACAGATAGTGTTGACTGTGTTAGAGGATAAAATGAAATCACTATCCTCTAACAGACTGAACGCCGATTTCATAGGTTTTATGTTATGCATTAGCCTTTTTAATATACTTTAGAACATCTTATTATTAGTATTACATATATCAGGCTATACCTAAATGTTTTGGAGGCAACACCTGAACTCGCTGTCTGCAGGCATTACAAATACAATAGCAGTTATTCTAACAGCATTTTACTGTATAACAAAATACAAACACGTGGCCTCTTCAGCAATGGCTATTTTATTACTTTAGGTGATCATTTCATTTTCATTCATTTATTCATTTATTTCAGGCAGACAATGATACAAAAGGAAAAATATACAGTATATAATCATTTCTGTCCCAGCATTATTATGCATTAGCATACTGTTGCTAGCTGCGGCAATTTGCATGGCGATTAAAAATACATTTTTAATACTCCCGGATCTGTGCTTCAAAATGACATAGAGCATGCCCGTATTCACTGAGATTTAATTGGTGAAAATTGTGTTTTTAAAGCAGTGAGAGTGTTGTATATTTGTAGCCCATACCTGATATCATATTCTTTTCCGATATCCGATACCAGTATCAGATCCGACATCCCTGAAACCAAGCCTTATACCATCAATGTTTGTTTCTTCCTTCCCTGAGCTTGTGCTGGTGGAATCTTATTTGTTTACTGTTTTGCACCTGACACAAGTCACCCAAAGGGCTTCAAACAGGGTCAGGGATTTTAGAGGCCAAATGGGCCCGAGATGAACAAGTCAGGGGGATGAGGACAGAGGAGGTACGTGGTAGGGGAGGTGATTGAGTGCCTAGGGGACTTGAGGTAGGGTGCATATGCTGGGAGGTGTACCGGGCAGCGCTGTGGCTTTGCTCCCCGGCTGTGATTATGATAGAATGCCGTGTGATTGATGGTTGCAGCCTGTAGGGACCTCCAGTGCTCCTTTGCAAAGTGGGTGGTGCCTTAGTGGTCCATGGTTAGCCCACTCCTCCCTCCATATTTCTCTCCGCCAGGCAACTCAACTACTATAGGCTTACATTCCCAGCAGCGTGATTCATGAGCAAAGAGACTCCATTCTGACCCCCAAAGGCCTGCAGCATGAACCAGTCGGCATGGCGGCTAAACTGTTGCCCTTTTTTGCAATTATGTAATATGCTAAATATCAGTGGTGGTTCATATAATTCAGTCCCTTTACCCTGCATTAATACAAGCGGAGAGTTATAAAATGGCGATGTGGAGACTGCCCGATCAAAGTAACTAAAAGGTTTGTGGAGACCGATGAAGCAATTGGGGAGACTGGTCTAACCAGGAGAACATTATGAACCATCAGTACATGGAGATATAAACTCTCAAAACACTGTGGTAGTATTGGTCATGGAGGTTTTAATAGTCCTAAGAATCATGCCAAATGGAGAGCCAAAAATGCCAGATCCTTTATAAAGGAGTCCACACAGTCGGGCAGACGCAGAGACAGGAGCAGGGCGTTCCGCAGTCTGGGGGCCACAGACTGGAATGACAGGTCCCTCGGGTCTTATAATGAGTCTGTCCCGTATGAGTCGGTCCTCTGGTCAGCAGGTTCAGGCCATAGAACCGAAGAGTGCGGCCAGAGGAGTACAGGCTCAAAAGTTCCTGGATGTACTGTGGGGCCTGGCCATTTAAGGCTCTAAAAGTCAGCACAAAAAATGTAAAATCAGTCCTGAATTTTGCAGGAAGCCAATGGAGAGCTAATAAGACTGGAGTGATATGAAACCTTCGAAGGGCACCTGTTAAAAGTCAATCAGCAGAATTTTGAACAGCTTGCAGTTTGTTCAGAGCTGACTTATTCAGACAGGTAAAAGATTTGTTGATATGAATGAATAATCATCTCCAGGTCCTTCTTTAAAAGCTGTGTCTTAGATGAAGCCGGCTATAGATGGAGTTATCCATAAAGAGGCTCATCAATGAGTACGATGTGAGACGTGATGATTTATATGACTGGCCTCTGTTCAAAATTCTTCTCCTTTTGAACAGCTCTTCAAAATAAACAGTTCCCTCTCATGAAAGAGTCAAAAATCCCATCATCTTATTTTGGTATCTTTATTTAGGTGCTTACCCTGATATGAGCTTTCACCATGGGACTGACACAGACCGGCGTAACCACCGCAGGTCTACCTCACTCCACTGCGGTCTGTATACAGTACGACACAGAACGCCTCGGGCCTACCCGTGCCCTCACACACTCGCACCAATCACAGCCCTCGATAATGCCACAAGTAAAGTGCTGCACTTAGAACATCTCAACCACTGTCTCCTCAAAAACGGCATCAATATTTAAGCAAGTCTCAATTTACTTACATGCTTTTAAAACGCACACTGATATTTATTTTATGGGGACAGAATGCATAAAAACGGAAGGGAAAAAAAAACGTTATTATTTTTTTTCCCTAAAGAAGTGACTTTTTCAGCAGCACTTAGCCACACAATGCACTCCATCTGCCTGTGCCCCGAGTTATAGTCCATCTGCAGATCAAAAGAAGCCACTGGTAAAAGCTCAGAGTAAGAGGAATCGGAACATACTAAAAGAAGACCCCCTGGCAAACATTAGCCTATTTTATTTACTTTTTTTTCTATGGGGTTGGTGGGAATTTTCCTCTCCAGCATCCCATCAACTCCATTTATGCTCCACCAGTGACACAGCGAAATAAGAGGCCTGCCGGCGTCTTCTATACTTTGGTAAAATGATGGTAGTTTTCCTCCTGTCCCTCACTCCTGCTCTTCATTCATGCATCTTATTGCATGTGAAGGTTGATCTGCAGGGCAGCATCTGAGCAAGGACGTCCTTATCCCGCTTCCCCAGACAAGCAGGGACAAAGTGCGTCCAGCTTGGCTCAGATTCAAAACGTTGTGTCGCTATTGTTTTTGTTTTGAAGATCAATCTGTCATGATAATTATGCGGAATGTTGAGGACGCACATTTTGAGGAAAGCAGATTTAGATGTGTCATTTGGAGAGCATATTTTCCTTAAGTCAACCTTAAACGTACTATCAGTAGTTCATCATACCATTTCAACTAATGTGCTGCTAATTCTCATACACATCACCAGGAATTGACCGCAGCATCATTAACATCATCTTATCCCCTTCACATTCACTTGCAAAACACTTAATGAGTTTAGCCATTCATTATTCAGTTTTCATCACGGCTAGAGCAAAGAACATATCTACAAATGCCTCTGCCAGAGTAGCGTCGTACATAAACTCATAGCAAAGCCCGCCCACTCTGTCCCACCCTTTTAAAGAAACTGCTCTTTCAGCACATATTCATAAAGACCCTAATGGCTTCCAGAGGGACACCAGCCTTCTCTTCCATTCTCCTCCTCCTTTCACGGAGCCAGGGGCAGAGCAGCTAACGCCTCCAACAAAAAAGGGGGAGAAATGCAGTCCTATATCTCAACAGGAAGCACGTGAGAGGAGAGGAAAGTGTCTTCATCACTAGGCCCACTGGGGTCTATTAGGAAATCTTTACATACTATGGCAGCTGGTGAACTTCTAAGTCTTTTTTTTTTTTTTTTTTTTTTGCTTTCAGAGCTGAAAGAAGTATAGATGCTATGCTGCCAGGCTGTTAATAGTAGTGAAGAGGAGAGAATAGAAACACAAGCCGGAGCTTTGCTTATGTTGGCTGCAAAATGTTTATGTTGCTAAAAATGTTTGACGATTATGCTATTGCTACTAGGCCATAATGTATGGCCTAGTGGAGTGACATAAACATTGGTACAGAAGTATGCTAGATCAGGAACTACTTCCATGTTACAAAGATTTGAGCAAATAGAAATGCCATCATCAACTGTACTGCTGCTTCCACCACAACTATTCTTACCACTTGGAATGAAAACACCTTCTATGTTTGGAGGTCAGTGTACAATCACTTTTGCACCAAGATCAGTCATCTAAATCTGCTACTCCCAATACGACCTCATCTAAGGCCATCACTTCTACCCCTGTCTCTACATAAAAACATATCCCAGGAACGCTTTTACAATCTCGCATTACGTTACAGCACAACACATTTTGTAAAAAGTCTCTGCTTTTTGTGGAGTTGGAGAGACATCCAATGCTTACTAAACATCTTATAATATGTTAATGAAAGCAGCAGTAAAGGTCAGCAGATATGTCCTTGCTGGTTGTTCCCAAACAAAAAGGAAAACCAGAGACGACCGCTCTTTCGCTGTCGCTGGTCCTAAACTGTGGAACGTACTGCCCCTGCACCTTAGACAGAGTCTCTTGTTCTTTTTAAATCCTCTCTTAAAATGCACCTTTTTTCCTTGGCTTTTAACACAGCCTGAGAAGTTTGACTTTTGAATGTTTTGTATTTTTTTTTTTTTTTACTGTTCATTTGTTTATTAATGTAATTTTTACTGCTGTGTTCAGCACTTTGGTCGACGTTGTTGTTTTTAAAGTGCTCTATAAATAAAGTTGGATTGGATTGGAATGATAGAGGAACCATACAAATCATACAAACGCACATGTCATACCTCCATCCATCCTTCTATTTTCTTCTGCTTTATCCGGGCCGGGTCGCGGAGCAGCAGTTTCAGCAGAGATGCCCAGACTTCCCGATCCACGTACACCTCCTGTTCTGGGGGGACCCTGAGGGCACCAGGCCACCTCAGAGACATAGTACCTCCAGCGTGTCCTGGGCCTTCCACGAGGCCTCCTCCCAATAGGACATGCCTGGAGCACCTCCCGAGGGAGGCGGCCAGGAGACATCCGGAACAGATGCCCAGCCACATCAGCTGCTCCTTTCGACGTGAAGGAGCAGCGACTCTACTCCGACTCTGCGCCCAGCCACCCTGCGAAGGAAACTCTTTTCGGCCGCTTGTATCCGCGATCTTGTCCTTTCGGTCATACCTTGCCATACCTGAATATAGGACCTGGCTTCACCATTCATTTGAATGGGGAAAGAACACTCAATTCAAACAGGTCCAGAAAGTCGTAGGCGAACAGTTGTATGCATTTGAAGGAACAGGCTCAGATAGCTAATGACATTTTTATGACTTTAAACCTTCTGCAATAAAAATGGAGAAACAAAACTTACATTTACATGTGTTTGTCTGAGAAGTAAAAACAATCAGACATGTTATTCCAACAAGGTCATATGAAAAATAAAACAATTATTCTTCTTCAAGGTTTTTCAGTCAAGATATTAGAATACAATATGCTGCAAATGAATGCCCCTGAAGTCAATGAGTCAGAGGCAGGATACAGCACTGTAGTTTCCACACTAGTAAAGGCCAGATGAGAGAGAATTGTTTACAACTTCTGCTGATTCCTGTTTGCTATGGTCTATGTGCCTATACACAAATATACTTTATTAAGTTACAGTAATATCAACCTAATCTTTAGAGTGGTGGTGCTACAAAACCATATCAAATCAAAGTGATCTAGGATTAAGGCACACAATGAAATCATTTCAATAGTTTGCTCTGGATAAAAAACAAATAAAACAAAACCTTCTTAATTGAATGAATTTCATCCATATTTTTATTAAAGGTAATGGCTCACATGCTGTACAGACCCGCCCTGGCTCAGCTGATGAAATCCTCGTGTTTTGGCTGAGCACACCCACAGGGGATAATGCTCCCTTTGATACAAACACAATGAAATCCTATGCCTTATTTATGTGCCATTAAGGACCACTTGTGTTGAGCCTTTAATTTAAGTGGATTTACTATTTACGCCATAAAGAGCGAATCAAACTTGGGCCATTAGCCGCGGATACTGCCGCTGAAACAATCCCAGCCTCATTAAAATTGCATTGGGAGGTGCCACTTCCCCTTTACCACTTTAATTGTCAGGTTGTGCGGTCTAGACAGATGATAGTGAGTCCCTGCCAAAATACATGTTACTGTCAAAAGTCGTACAGTATCGCCTATCAATTTCACCATCCATATGTCATATATATGGGCCAAATTAAGCCTGAGACAAATTAAAGTGGGTTGCTCATAAATTACAGTGTGGAGATGGGGGCACATGATACATCACTGCCAGTATAGTCATCAATCAGGACCCTGTTGCAGCCCTTGGCTTCCTGCTTCATTCAGAACTACAGGTGATTTGGTCATGTACGGCAGCAAAAAAGGAAATGGTTGTTGCTTATGACGCTGAGAATCCTATGCGTAAGTTCTGTACTTGATCATCAAAGCTCATACAAAAAGAAGAGCAAGAAAATATAGTGTAAGGACTTTATATTGTTAGGTTGGAACAGTGTTTCATGTACCAAGCATAGAAATAAAAAGGAGAAGCGGCGTTCGATCCCAATGTATGTGGACCCTATGCAAGTCAGCTAGTCTGGGAACGTTTTCAGAGACCGTTTGCCTGTTCAGTGTATTTTTTCCTATAAGCATTAGCCCTCAAACATCGTGAATTATGAACGATCCAGATGTTTTTAGCTGTTGTCACCCATTGACCACATTGAAGCTGATATCAAGCTGAGTTAGAAATCATTAATGGATGTACAGACCTTTTGAGATTTTACTTTAAATAAGAATTAGCGTGTAAAAGTGGCTGCTGAGCTAAATGCTATCTCATGTTCGGTTAAGTTTCTGCCTTTTGTGGGTCGGCTATACCGTCCAATGGCCACTAAGCGTCATCTTATAATATGTTAATGAAACCACGTGAAACCTCGCCAAACTTTAATATAGATGACTTACTGAAGTACACATTTGTAGGAACAGGCTCAGATAACTAACGGCGTTTCTCTGATTTCTATGGCGTAGATCTTTTGTGATGTACTGTACATGTCACACTCAATATTAAAGACAAAAAAAAGATTAAAAAGTGCAACACTCGTAATAAACTGAATACTAAATTTAGAAAGCTCTCCTGTAGCACCAGCCTACCACATACTTCCCATCTCCTGCGCTGTTAAAGCCCAGTGCCCATTACCTCCATTGAGCTGTAATTGCGGTGCTGTATCCATATGTCGGACAGATTCACCGCTTATTCCTCGCTGTCTCTCTACTTTGGTTCACACATGAGCCGGCAGCAGTTTGTTAGAACTCAAATTCTGCCGTGCCTCACAGTGCTGTCTGATTCCATGAATGATATATTCCTAGTGATAGCCCTATAGGCATTTGGAACAAAGCGCTCGTCTTCAAAAATTGCTGCATGTAAAATGTGCCGCTTTTCTCCAGCGCACGCATTTTTTTTTTTGGCTCTACTGTCTAAATGTATCCAAATTAAATGTCCGCTATTAGGGGCAAATGTGTTGAAATAAGCTGTTATGTCAAGGCAGGTTTGTCTGGTGAATGTAGTATTGCAGTGAAATAGTGCATTGTTTTAAAAGTTGCATTACTTCACTCTGTCAGATGTACAATTAGTCATTTTTTTCTAGCCAGACCTTTTGGAAAAGATGTGAAATTGAATGAGTTACAGGGTGAATTAAGCGGCTATAGCTCTTGCACTCTGTTATCCCCCACCAACTCCAACATTTCTACTACGTTTACGTGTGTCCCCCCTCGTGTGCAGGGATGTTGGTCACACCGTTTTAAGCCAATGCAGCAAAGTTTGGAGTCAAAAGTGATGTTGGTCTGGTTTAAATGTTTGGGGCGGATTAAAAATGAAGTTGGTAACCCTGACTAAGATCCTTCCTCAAAATCTGGAATAGGATCCTCGGTCATTGCTCTGCTTCAACGCCTGCTTCAGAAAATAAATCAATTGCAAGCTGTCAATCAACCCTGTGAGGCAAATATTTTTCATCTACACATATGTCATATTCATTGCATACTCAAGGTCCACATCTCCACTGTGATTGGCAGCGTCTAAATCTTTGATGGATTATTTAGCAGATAGCAGCATGCGTCCGTCTGTTTTGTGAACACTGCAGGATTTTACACCGTTGTTTCCATACACTTACCAAAGAAATACTACGCATGTTTCTTCAGAATTCACATTCTCAATACCGGGTAAAGGACGGTATGTGGCGTATTTACATGTAATGACCATAACTACCATGTTATTACACTTTTAAATACCATACTGTATGGTGAAGTGCAACCAACTTTGTCAATAACAAAGAAGGTCACCTTTGATAATCACTACTATGCTCTATCGTAATTCAAAGAGCAGAGGCAGGTTAGTATCAGAGAAATTATGGTTTATTTTGTACAGACTTTTTATTAGAATCCTTAAAAATATATATGTTTTCATAGTGTCTCTTTTAGCTTATGTGTGACTTCTCTCAGAGTTATAACATTTATAAAAGTTAAGATATTTCTCCATGTTAGTTGGAACATGTCACTCTTGGCTTTCACAATCATTTGTTTTAGATGAACCAAAGATTGGTGAGGGAGGTGTATACCCTAAAGGTGCGTTCAGACCAAACGTGCGTCCACGCTCCTTCAGCCTCTAGTTGGACGCCAAACATTGCCGTTTCACACTCACGAGAAACGCCTGTTTGTTTAAGAAAATAAATACCCTCTGAATCGACTTTATTTTAACGAAAATGTCACTATTTCACACAATATAACATCGACATTTCCCTCTATGGAGTTTATCACAAAAAAACAATCACACGGCCGATTAAGCTTCTGTTGCTTCATTCACGTAACTTTTCCTCTGCTCCTCTCTCTCCCTTGCGCAAGAGGGGAGAAAAAAACGCAAGTGAAAGAAGTGTTTTGCTTCAACGCGATCTCCTCTGTAACCATGTTTATTATTTCATTAGGACTTTTATTCCTCAAACTTGTTGCCTTATGCTCACTTTGAGCTCCTCGTGGGGCTGCAGCAGCAGCGGTGGAGATGACAGTCCCTCTGCCAATCCTACACTTCTCTCTCTGCCCCACTCCAGCAGTGACTTTTGTTTCACAATATAAGCATGCACAACTAAAGTGACGCCCGTCCCCAAAGAGGAATAAAAAAATAAAAAATACTTCACCTCCGCGAACCCGTTCATATCGTTCACTGTAAAGACTCGTTCAAAAGAGCCGGATCATTCGCGACCGACACATCACTAATTGGCGCCCCGTCCTTTCGGCGCCCCTATGCAAGGCATATATTTGCAGGTAACAGGTGACGCTTGTGCTCATTAACGCACGGTAGATTGTGATTACTTGAGTGCATGAAGCAGTGGGCGCGGCATCGCTGCTCGTGTACCGCACTGTTCTCCCTGGCTTTGACGCGCGTTTATCCTCATCTGCTCACATTTGCAACGCTTTATACGCGCGGACGGCTTGCTTACATTTTGAAGCGCGGCGGAGCACGTCTCCATAGGGTTAACATGGAAGTTGGTGGTGTGTCAGCGTTTGGTCTGTACGCACCTTAAGACATATGGTTACACTGGCACGGTTAAGGTTTTTCCACGTATGGAAATTTGACCCATCCATCAGAGCACCAGGAGCTACCTGTGAGGAGCAGTGGGCAACCCCAATAGGGCAGGACAATCCATCTGGAAGAGTAGCCTAGCATTTGTGTTTAGGTTGAGAGGGGATACCGAAGCACCAAGACATGAGAGAGATCTTGGGGATTTGCGTGTCTCAACCACCTGATCCGGAACAATAAAGTTGTGCTTACTTAAGTCTGGGGACTGAATCCAAAACCTCCAACACTGGAAAGTAGAACATCAAACCGCTCTGCCACCACTAACCCTTTGAAAATAGGACTTTCGCTTAGCATTTTTGTAAAACCCTGTGCTAGAGTTGCATTCAGTACCTGCAGCTGCACAATAAAGCCATCCTGAGCTCACTGGCCTGCGCTCTCCTGCACCGCTACAACATTATAAAGGGGTGTGCGCTGTGCTCCGCAGGTGAACAGCTGGACTGTGAATATTTGGCGGCTCGGAGCACGTGGCACAGCTGGCTTTTAAGAGGAAGAGTTGGTCAAAGCCGCTGGGAGGTCACAGGCTGCCGGCCGTGAAGTACCCCTAGAAGAAAAAAAACCTCTCCCACCCCCTCTCTCGGCTGGAGCTTTGTGACTGTGTGGCGGTGTGCAGATGTTAGTGGCCCTGCTCTGCTGCCTGCCATACTCATTCTGCAGAAAAGGAACATGGCTTGGAATTTCTCATAGTAGCTTAGTTGTAGATGCTCACCCACTACAGATTTCATTTTAAATGTATTTTATCTGTATACTTTTTTATGCTTTTAGTTTAGATTCAGTAAAATATGGCAATTCCGTTTCAGTTTTAGTTAAAGCTGGGGTACTGAATTTTTTTTTGTAGAGTAAGTGTATTTTTGTAACTTCAGAGTATGTTGTAAACAGACCTTGTTGCATTGTCTTCACCTAAAGGTTTATTAAGCGATGAAAGATAGAAGTAGAATCTAAATAAGTGTAATTTATTTTGGGGGAGGTCCTCCTGCTTCACTTTGCCTCCGCTCAAAGCTGTACACGGGCGTGAAACGTGAATATAATGAATTTTCTTGAACAGCTCTGATGTGCAGGAGGATTGTGAGAGCTACAAATGAGTTTGGCCAAAACTAAACATTTCAAAGTTTGAACAGGAAAAATCAGGTACCCTAGCTTTAACCAAATGTGGTAACACTTTGTAATAACTACACCTTATGTAGCCTTAATAAATGATGAGTTAACTCTTAATTTATCATGAACAATTCATTCAACACTTATTAAGTACTTAACAATGAATTAGTGAAGTATGTGAAGAACTATTCATGAGTTAGGTATTAATTATAGTAGTTAAGTAGTTATTAAATGTTAGTCACACGTAACTAATGATTTGTTCATGATCAATTAAGTGTTAATTCATCATTCATTAAGGTTAAATAAGGTGTAAATTAGTTATTGTAAAGTATTACCAAAAATGTCAAGCAAATGTAGTCACCCCAAAACAATAACATTATTGCGCATGCCTTTGAGACCTATTTGCACATGTCCACATGACTGGACTTGTTCCTGAATATTGGTCTTTATTTAATTTACTTCTTTTTGCGCACAAACAACAGATTGGCGGAGATTGCTACAGAGAAATAACACACTATCTATACCGGTGCGCCCCTCCCTGTTCCCCGTGTCCTTCAGCCCTGCGCTCTGAGTGCTGCCTGAAACAATAAAGTCTGCTTTAAATGAGATCTCCAAGGCCTCCACCACATAGCTCCAGTCGAAATGCAAGGTGCCCCTCAAAACTCGCCAGAAAAGTGCTTTTCGCCAATTCAGAAAGCTGTGTCTTCTGCTAATTACCCACAGGAAAGAGGTACCACGATTTCCAACCTTCACCTTGACTCTATACCTTATTATACACGTCTGTCATAGCGTTTTAGAAAAGCGCCGCACAAACTCAAGTCAATAGCACATACAAAAAAGCCCTTGCGTTAATTCGCAGGATGTATGCGTTTATCGACCTAAGCGCTCCGCCGGGAGAGCCACGCGGGGGAAAGCGGGTCTTTGAGGCAGTGTTTGTGCTATCAGTACAAAATAAGTCATGGAGGGGGTGTCAGTCACAGAGGAGGCGTCCAGGGAGAGTTCTTTGATGGCGGTGCATGAGAGATGGCACCAAAGGACAGGTATGTGTTTCGGGATAGCAGGCTCAGCACTTTAGTGACAGTGATGAATGGAGAAAAAAGGCAGCGTGAGTGGCAGGGACAGCGGCGATGGGCTGCGGCGCGTCTGTCGGACTCCGCAGTGGCTCCATTCCACGTCTCCGGACCACTGGCACCGCTGCCCGCGACATCTGCACAGTTGTTCTGCACTGACGGCACCTAGCAGAGCTCAGTGTGTCCAGGGAAACCAGCAAAGTCGTGGGCAGCGACAAAAGACATGGATTTTACTACAAAAAGCAGCAGGCATTTTTCCCCACCTTGATGATATCGCTATATTAAAGGTGGAATAACCAATTTGCTCGTTTTAGTATTCCCCTCATAGGTATTGTTTTGCTCAAGGACACAATGACAGAAGTAGCAAGACCAAACAATCGAAGAGGAAGCATCTGTTTTTCAGTCTAAAAAAATGGAATAAGGTACTTTCATATGACATATCATTTTATCAGCACACCTTTACTCAGGTTTCTGCTCACATCTGCGTAGGTATGCCTTCAACATCAAATCATATGTTAAGCGGGTCAAATTGCACATATATCTCCATAATTGCAGTCTGACATTTGTATTCAATCGGTCCCTGCCGCCCTAAATATGGAAAGACCATTACGGCGGAAACACTGGTGCAGCAGGAGAGAGTGACAGACCCTCCCAAAGCTCTCGTATGTATGTGTGAGGCTAACGTTTGGTGCAGAGCTGAGGATTTCTCATGCAACTGTGTCAATGTCATTTCAAGTTCAAACTCCATCCCTTACTCCTAACCTGCACACTGCGCTGTTTTGCTGCCAGTAGTATTCTCCCACTCAACCAGACAAATAAATAAATCATGTTTAATTTCAATCTTGTACAAAATGAACAAGAAAAAGGCCACGGCAAAGGTTTGGGCACCATATGAGTGGAAAGAGCAAAGGGTCGGTTTGGAGAAGAAGGGGCACGATTGATCTTCCTTTGGGTTATCGTGCAGCCAGTGGCACAGGTATCATTTCATGGGTAGAACGAAGAATGGATTCAATTAATTTACAAGAAATTCTGGAGGACAATGTAACACCATCCGTGGAAAAACTGAAGTTAAAAAGAAGATGGCTTTTATGGGTAATGAACCTGAATGGATTAGATCAAGAGGCACAGTCTGAAGGCGCAGTACAGCCATGGCCCTCACAGTCGCCTGACCTAAACATCATTGAAGATCTGTGGGTAGTGCACCAAAGAGCAGTGTGTGCCCACAAATCTCCCAGTTCTTGAAGACTTTAGTAAGGAAGAAAGAAAGACTCTTGGCTATCTAAAATACTTGCCATATTTGGAGGCTACGAGGCATTTAACTCTGCCGGGTGCTTTGCCTGTTTGACTTGTTTATTTTGAAAATGTAAAACATGAAAATAAAACCTGAGTTTTATGGAAATGTTGTGGGAATGTCTCATCTCTAACTTCACGCCTTTTGGAGATCATTTCATCTTCCCTTGCTTCATTGTTCACATTGGCAGATATTAACTTTCACACCCCACTGTATTTGTGTATTAAAGGCCCCATGCTGATACTCGAGTTAGAACACAAGAACAGTGACATCACATTACAGCAGAGTATTGGAGCTAACAGTTAACCTGGCTGCTGTTTTAAATGTAGATCGTTCTATTGGGCCTTCATTAATTATGTACATGAATCTGGCAAATGCTACATTGTTGTCTACAGTGAGGATTCAATTATTGATAAAGCGCATGCTCTACACTCCGGGTTCCACTGTGTTAACAAATATGTTTTGTTTGCGCAACAATTTGGACTCAATTATTCATCAAAACGCGGAGACGCCATTACGATGCAGCGGCGGACCTGCGGATGTCAGAGATCAGCCCCTCGCGCCGGCGATACATGCAGAGTGTACGTCCCGGCGCATACATTATTGAGGCGGATGGCGCGGCAGAGCCTTACATGGGCACGGGGACAATGGGGCATGTGTAGAGGTGACCCAGGACTATCTGTCACCAAGCGGCAGCGTGACACTACGACAGACTTATTTGCAATTCGGCCATGTCTAAACAAGCCATATCTGTTCCATGATGGATTGTGTTTTTCTTATGGTTCCACTTCCAAACCATCTCCTCCTTAAATTAGCGCTGAATTACTTAACATGTTAATATAAGTTAAAGAGCATTAAAGAGGGGTATTATGCTTTTTTCAATCACATAGCACCAGTCTATAGCATACTACAATGATGACGTAACCTTCTGTTGGTCTGTATATGCAGTAAATTAAAATAACTGCCTTGAATAAAATTGCTCTCAAAATGGCTGTACTGAACGTCTTGAAATAGGCCTCTGTCTCTTTAAGAAGCTTTCCGACACGCCCCCTTCAGCACACTGCTGTGGCATCTAAACAACACTACTGTGCGGGGAGGGGCCTCCGCTGAGCTGAGGAGCAGTGGTTGGTGGCTTGGCTGGTGACAAAAGGTCCAGAGGCGTCTCCAGGAGGTGGGTGCGTTCCTAGGAGGACTGAGGCATAGCTACACCTAAAATGGCTGCCGTCTAAGTTTTTACTGATTACTCAAAAATATGTGAATGAGCCAAGGCAACACTCCAGGCATGTGTTTAATGAGGGAATGACATAATAACATGATATAAAGCTTGAAAAAGTCGATTTTACATAATACCCCCCCTTTAAAGCACAAAATAGGACATTTAATGGGTGGAAACGTTGATGTATTCTTTTGGGGAGCATTGCAAACTGGAATCCTTGGAATCAAGTCGAAATAGCAGCAAAGTCCCATTCAAGCCCTGCCAATAAATCTGCCCTCTCCTGAGTTTCTACATTGTTTGTAAATTGTTGAACCCACTCTAAATGTTTATGTTGTTCAGGGAAGGTGAAAACGCGCACCCGGCCGTACCCTGAGCTAAGTCTGTCTAAGCCCTATTGACCAGTCCGTCAGGCCTGGCTAACGGAGGCTGACTTGACATTGGGTTAGCTGCGGTGCTGCTGCAGAAGGGGAAGTGTTGGCTGAGAGGCGTGACGGGAGAGAGAGGAGGGAGAGAGCGTGTTAGGGATTTACAGCGGCACAGGTCAGTCGCTCTAACTGGACTCCATTAATACAGCGGTCCACCTTGTGCCTCTGTTTATGCTCCAGCGCATCCACCGCCTGGGGACAACTTCACTGGCACTTTTACTGCAGAGAGACCGAGACACACGCAAAAGGAGGCCGGGGTCTGGAGGGAACGGAAAAAGAAAAAGAAAAAAACCCTCTGAAAACAGTGAGAGAGGGGACAAGAAAGTCACAACTCTTCAAGAACTATACAGAGGAGTGTATAAGGGGGCGAACTTTCACAACCCCAGTGCTGAAAAGTAACTTTGCAAAGGTCAGAAGTTAGAGCGTGTTGGTTACGGATGAAACAAAAGATATAGGATTGAGGCGACGTTACAAGGGCTGTCGTGTTTTGTGGATATACGAAAAGGTAAAATGGTTATTAACATGCAGATTGTCTGGTAGAGAGAAAGAGAGAGAGAGGGGGGGAGAGAGAGAGACAGAATTAAGACCCCTGCATCTAAATATAGGCTATTTTTTATCATTTGCTAACGCGGAAGTAAGAGTATCAATCAGTGCATATAACAGTGGGAACCAGATGTTTACATACACTATATAAAAAGACACACATGCATTCTTTTCAGTGTTTGACACGAAACCAGAATTAACTTTTATTTGTATTTGCTAAATGCCAGAAGAATGAGGGATAGATTTTTGTAAAAAAAAAAAAAAGTTTTACTTTTTACAAAGTCAGAAGTGACCATCGTCACTTTTAGAGGAAAAAGGGGAATCTTGCAAGCCTGAGAACACCATCCCAACTGTGAAATACGGGGGTGGCAGCATCATGCTGTGGGGTTGTTTTGCTGTGGGAGGGACTGGTGCACTTCACAAAATAGATGACATCATGAAGACAGAACACTATTATTTACCTGCAGCTGGACACATGCGTTTCAGTTATGTATATTCTCAGTGTTATGATGGGCCTTTTCTTTTGAAAGGACTTACTATTATGTTTTGTATTTCATGAGTTAATCTAAAATGCATGTAAGTAATTACTTTGAATGGGGGGGTAGGCATTGATAAGCTTTCTTGCTTCAGCCTACTCCTTTTGAGTTTTATTTTACTGCAATGATGTAATCATGCAATTTATGTTTTATAAAGTGCTCAAATAAACAAACTAAACTAATTGTAGCAACATCTCAAAACATCAGCCAGGAAGTTAAAGCTAGGGTGCAGATGAGTCTGAAGGATGGGGCTTAAGGATAACAAAATCAATGTTTTGAAGTGGTCATCACAAAATCCTGATCTCAAGTTGGTCCCAGTTGAACATGTACAGGCAGAGCTGGAAAAGAATGTGCACGCAAGGTGGCCTAAAAATGTGGCTCAGTTATACCAGTTCGGTTTGGAGGATTGGACCAAAATGCTGCCAAATATTGTGAGAAGCTTGTGGAAGGATATTCAAAACGTTTCAAAACGTGAGTTATAGAGTTTAAAGCCAATGCTACCAAATATACTTGAAATATATGTAAACTTTTGGCTTTGTAAAAAGTAATAAACAAGAGAGAAAATTCTATCTGCAATTAGAAAAAAATCCACACAACTGCGTTTTAGCTCACACATTTTAATGTGTACTCACACCAAACAATGTAATGTTTCGGACTATGTCATCAGACACGATTTTTTTCTTATTGCATTTGTTGCCTCTTTTTGATCCAGCACACTGCTCAGAAAAGCATGTGTGTGTTTATTTGATTGTGCTAGAAAATTCTATCTCTCATCCTTCTGGCATTTAGCTGATAGATATCTAATTTAAAATTCTTATTGACCTAAAAACAATTCTGTAAATTCTGGTATCATGTCAGACAGTGAGAACATCTTTTGTCTTTTTATATAGTGTATGTAAACATCTGGTAATCGTGCGTTATCATTTATTCACATGGACAATCAGGAGGTTCTGGAGGGATTGTGAGAGCTAAAAACGAGTTGAGGTGCAGCTAAAACTCCACTACCTCTTTGTGTCACGGCTTGAAGAAAAGACAATTTAACATTTCAATGTTCTTTTGGGAAGAAGACCAGTGAAGTAAGAAAAAAGCTTGGTTCATTATAGAAACCGTATTCTCACCCACAAGCTATGATTGTAAATGTGACATGCAATGGAGGGCAGAGTGACCAGTCAAATAGTTTTCTGCATAATACAAAGGTAGTGTTTTTGGTCAGACCAGACTATATAAAAGTATGGGCTATTTCCCAGCTTCTTTAAGGAAAAGAAACCAATGTAACTAACCCATTCAATGAGTTAATGGGGTTAAAGCTCTTGCCTCACAGTGAGAAGGCCCCAGATTCGCGTCCCGGGTAACACTTTATGATAACTACACCTTACAGCCTTATTAAATGATGAGTTCAGCATTAACTGTAGTAAAATTGTTAATGTAACCCATAAGTGTAACTGATGAATTGTTCACGATGAATTAAGTGTTAACTCATCATTTATTAAGGTTAAATAAAGTGTAGTTATAAAGTGTCTACAGTCCCTGGTTGTAAGGAGCCTTTGTGACTTTGCATGTGTAACAGAGTGTAAAGCTGGTTAAATTCTGGTAATAGGATTACCTACTTGTTGTCTTATTGTGATGTTAATGTACCTGGCAGTGTGTGTAGTCCACGTATGTCTTTGTTTTGGTAGTCTGTCCCCAACGTTGGCACTTCCGGTTTGGTCGATATACTGGTCAAACTCCGCCTTAGCTCTTTCTCTGTTCCTGTACTCATGAGAGAAAGGTTGGCGAGTTTTGTATCTAGAAGCATCGTGTTATTAGATTAGCATCTGTGTAATTTGGTTTGTCTTTTATGTTACTATGATGTTCTTGTATCATCCATGTTAATAATTTTGTACTTATGTGTTATTATTTTATACTTACGTGTTGTTTCCCCCCCCGTGTTTCTAGGCCTCGTTGGGCACATGATATTAGGCTAACGCCAAAACTTTTATTTCCCTCTGCCAGGTATGTTGTTGTACATTTATGTTCTCTCTGTTCCTGTACTCATGAGAGAAAGGCCTCGTTGGGCACATGATATTAGGCTAACGCCAAAACTTTTATTTCCCTCTGCCAGGGTAAATAAATGGGGTTTGAGCGTTGCTCTTCCCCGATTGCAGCCTTGCCTCCTCTCCGTGGTTCAGAGCACCATAAGCACAACACAACGCAGAGAAGTTTATCATAGGTCACACTGGTGCCGTGACTCTGTCGAACCGGACCCGACGTTGCTGGGTCTACGGTTCTCTCGTAATTGGGCTCCAGGACGGTTCTCCTGAGCCTTCACCGCCTCACCGCTGGGAGCTGCCAACGCTGTACGTCGGACCGTCGGCGCTCTAACCAACGGGGCGGGCCTCCCCTCGTCCGCGTCAACGTCTTCTGCTCACCGCCTGGGATGGAGCCGGAGGAGCTACACACGCCCGCCATGGCCGGCAGAGGGCGCGGAGCCCTGGTGTCGCCTCTTCCTTTTCCCTTGAGTGATGTGGGTAGTAGTGTGGCTCGGGGCAGAGCTATGCCTCGTGCTATGAACAATGTGAGTTTTGAGCTGCCTAAGTGCAGCACGGGACATGTGTTTGGTGATGAAACTGTGGGGGGTATGAGCCAAATGAATGACATGATGCAACAGATGGGTCACATGTTGGCGGATAATATTGTGTCTAGGTTAAACTCGTCTAGCTCATCCGCCGAGTCTCCCAGGCTCCTACTACGCCTCCACAGGCGAATGATTCCATGAACAGTCACAGCTTAAACCTGTCAAATGTCACTTTTGTCGAAAAAGGGGCCAAAGAGCCACCGGTGTACAGGGGGGATGGCTCCGATGTCCTAGCCATCGACGAGTGGGAGGATTTGATGAAGGTTTATCTAAGGAAAAGCAATATTCCCGTTGAATGCAGAACGGAGGAAATACTTGTACATTTGAGGGGCAAAGCCAGAAATGTCGCTAAGCTGGGTATAAAAAATGGCGGGCTGGATTCCACACATGGCCCGAGGCCATTTTCGGTCTCCTGCGTAAACATTTTGGTGCGGGTTTATGCTCCTCGGTCCCTCTGGCTGACTTTTATTCCATCCGGCCCACAGCTAATGAGGACCCGTATGATTTTTGGTTACGGTTAAACAATGCTGCGGATACTGCTATTAGCTGCCTTGCAGGGTTGGGGAAATCCTCCGATGTTCCAGGGGAGGATGTCACGCGGTTGTTCATAAGACATTGCCCAAACAAAGAGCTGTCTTATACATTCCGGTCTAAGACCATTGATAAGTGGACGGCGCGGGAGGTACAGGAGGTGCTGGACGAGTACCATTTAGAAAATAGCTCTAGAAAGACAGGGGTGTTGAACATGGTTTCTGTGAATAAAAGTGATATTCCCGCTGTCGTAGCCCCCACTGCTAACATGCCCGACCACTCTGCATCGAGGAGCTGGCCGCCATGTTGAAAAAGGTTTTGTCGCAGTCCCAAGATGGCGCCCAGGTTACGCATAGGCCACGTCGAGACACGCGGTTTCCCAGAGCAGGCGGGTTAAACAGCATGCCGTGTGCGATCTGTAGAGATGTGTCCCACACCACGTACACACATTGTAGGAAGCATAAACTGTGTTTTCGGTGCCATGAACAGGGCCACATTAGCAATGCGTGTTCCCAGGGCGTTGACACTTCTCCCTCCGGGCCGCAGGGAAACTAATCAGTCTGCGCGTAAGGGAGGACAGCGTAGATGGGGATATTTCACCTCCCACAATGGACAGTGTGGTACATCGTGGTTCCAGCCGGGCAACTTGCAGCGACAAAGTGCCGCTGGGCAAGACACCGATTGTACAAGTGTTACAGAGACTTTCAGAGACTGACTCGTTATTCCACACGGACGTTATCATGGACAATGGCCATGTCATCAAGGCCTTAGTGGACAGTGGATCTATGGCGTGCACTATTAATGGAGAGACTGATTCAATGATGAGGAGGGATTACCCGGAGATTGACAGGAAGCGTGCGGATGAGTATGTCATCGTGGGCTGCGGAGGTCAACAGGTACTGCCCACTGCTTTGTACGACCTCTCTGTTTTGGTGTACGGTATCAGAGTCGTGGTCCCGGTCTTGGTGGTGCCCGGCCAGTCTGACAGCATGATCCTGGGGAGTAACGTCTTGAAATGGCTCATGAGACGGATCGAAGATGGAGAAATAGACTCAAGTAAGATGGGCGCGTCCGGCAATGAGTTACCCCAGCTGCTATCACTGTTGTCCCATACAGTGCATCGTAAGGACACGTCATCGCTGGATTTTGGGACTGCAAAATTAAAAAGGAGTGTTACGCTGCAGCCTTTAACTGAACATTTGGTGTGGGCTAAACTACCATCCGTGGATGCTTCAGCGGTGGGGAGCTCCGTCATCGTGGAGCCCACCCGGTCTAAAACGAGACCAGCGCAGATCTTGGTGGGGAGGGTCGTCACCACTCTGTACGGGGACGGGTGGGTTCCCGTCAAAATAGTGAACCCGACGGAGAAAGCGCTCACACTAAAGAGAAATGCCAAGCTGGTGGATGTTTCGCCCAGCTTGTCAGTGCAAGATCTGCCGGAGCCACAGCGAGTTCAGTCAAATATCCAGCGCGCGACGGAGACCCCGTTATTGAGAACTGAGGACGAGATCAAAAAGGCTCTTATCGACATGGGACTCTCAGAAGTTGACATCACGTCGTGTGAGGTGTCCTTGGAGTGGAAAAACAAGCTACTCAACCTGATCGAGCGATACGACTCCACGTTCTCCAGGCATAAGATGGACTGTGGAGAGGCGAAAGACTTCGTACACAGGATACGATTGATGGATGACAAGCCGTTCAGACTACCATACCGGCGTGTCCCTCCGTGTCATTACGAGAAATTGAGGACAGCTTTGAACGAGATGGAGGAGGTCGGGATCATCAAGAAGTCCCAGAGCGAGTATGCGTCTCCGTTGGTCCTCGTCGTGAAACCCAATGGTGATTTACGCATCTGCAATGACTTTCGGTGGCTGAATGCGAGGACTATTAAAGATGCACACCCATTACCCCACCAGACTGATGCGCTCGCGGCGCTTGGGGGCAATGTATTTTTTTCCACCATGGATCTCACCTCGGGTTTTTACAACGTTCCGCTACACGAGGACGACAAACGGTACACTGCGTTCTCCTCCCCGTTCGGGCTACACGAGTATAACAGGATGCCCCAAGGACTGACCAACAGCCCCGCGACATTCATGCGCATGATGATGTCGGTCTTCGGTGATAAAAATTTCACCAGCCTGTTGTGTTACTTGGACGATTTGATGGTGTTTGCGCCGTCTGAACAGATTGCGCTAGAGCGGTTAGAGATGGTATTCTCGCGGTTAGCTGCAAACAACCTTAAGCTTTCCCCCAAGAAATGTCACTTCCTCCGCCGTTCTGTAAAGTTTTTGGGCCACATCGTCTGCGAAGAAGGTATGAAAACTGACCCCAGTAAAGTCCAGGCCATCGGGACATTAGGGAAACGGACCTCATGGAGGCAGATGGTAGAACCCCCTGTGCTAAAAAGATTAGGTCCTTTTTAGGCATGGCCCTGTATTACCACCACTTTATTGAAGGCTGTTCAGCCAAGGCTAGGCCCCTGTTTAGTCTCGTGTCAGAACCCTCCACTTCCAAGAAAAAGGGCAGACCCCCAAGCCTAAGTTCAAGAAAGGTTTAGTGAGACTGAAACCCGCTGACTGGACTGACGACTGTAGGGTAGCCTTTGAGACCCTCAAACATGATTTGATACACAGTGTGACGTTGGCTCATCCAGATTTCGAGGCCCCTTTATCCTCGCTGTAGACGCTTCTTTCGACGGGATAGGCGCTGTTCTTTCGCAATTGCCACCTGGTAGTAAGATCGCCAGACCTGTGGCTTTTGCCAGTAAAACTTTGTCCCAAGCCCAGTTGAATTATCCAGCTCACCGCCTGGAGTTTTTAGCTCTTAAGTGGGCTGTATGCGACAAATTTGGCCATTGGTTAAAGGGACGGACCTTCTCTGTTTGGACTGACAATAATCCACTGACGTATATATTGACTAAGCCCAAACTCGACGCTTGTGAACAAAGGTGGGTGGCGAAGTTAGCGGCGTATAGCTTCGACCTTAACTATGTCCCGGGCCCTAAGAATGTGGTTGCTGACGCGCTCAGTAGGGAGCCATTTGTTAAGTCCTGCGTAGCCCACCGTCTAGTGTCTGAACCGTACTCTCACATGCTCGCCCAAGTTAGTGAGTTAGCGGACCAGAGAGTCCAAGACGCGTTTAGGTGCACAAATAACTGCCAACGTGTAGACGAGTCCGGGGATTCCGCCAATTCGCTTTTCCCACAGCCATCTCTGTCCCTCGACGAAGTCCAAGCGGTGTTAAGCGCACAGAGTGAAGGGGGTACCAGTCCGTTGCGTGTTACTTGTGCTGATGTCCCGCAACTAGCGTGTATCACCGACAGTGCTTCACTTCCGCTGAGCCAGCTTGTGTCCATGCAAGAACAGGATGGCACCCTGAGTCGAGTCTTTTATTACGTGCAAAGGCGTAAAAGACCCACCAAGCGTGAGCGCGCACGCGAACCAGGTGGTGTTAAGAACCTCCTCAAACATTGGGCAAAGTTGTCCATCAAAGACGGGTTGTTGTTCCGGTCGAAAAGAGACAATAAAATGAACGTGACACTCCATCAGTTCATCGTCCCGAGCGCTTTGAAACAACAAGTCCTCACTGGCCTCCACGATTCAGCGGGCCACCAGGGCCAAGCGCGGACGCTATCTCTGGCCAGGCAAAGGTTTTTCTGGATAGGGATGGAAAGGGATGTCATCAACCACGTCAGGAAGTGCTTCAGATGCATCGTGGGTAAAACGCCTGAACCACACGGACGTGCTCCCTTGGAAAGTATCCAAACCTCAGAGCCAATGGAGTTGGTTTGCATCGACTTCTGGACTGCTGAACAGACGGACAAAAAATGTGTCGATGTCCTGGTCGTTACTGACCATTTTTCGAAAATGGCGCACGCATTTCCCTGCAAGAATCAGTCTGCTAAACAAGTCGCCCGCCGATTGTGGAGTGACTTTTTCTGCGTGTATGGCTTCCCAAAGCGCATCCATTCAGACCAAGGTGCAAATTTCGAGAGCAGCCTCATGAAAGAACTTTTGACGCTGTCTGGGGTCCAGAAATCGCACACGACGCCATACCATCCTATGGGGAATGGCATCACAGAACGGTTCAACAGGACTCTGGGGAACATGATCCGTGCTTTGCCCCGCAGTCGAAAGCAAGATGGCCCCAGATGTTGCAAATGCTGACTTTTTGCTACAACTGCACTGAACATGAGACCACGGGATTTGCGCCCTTTTATCTCATGTTTGGGAGAGTCCCACGGTTGCCTGTCGATATTGTTTTCCAACATGTGCTCGAGGGTACACCTGTCGTTGACCACCATGAGTTTATTGCAGCTTTGAGGCGGGATTTAGCTGAGGCATCGCGTATTGCCCTCCAAAACAGTAGGACAGCTCAGGCCCGTCAGACAGAAATCTACAATCGTAAGGCTAAAGGCGCGGCTCTCGTCGTGGGGGATCAAGTTTTACTCGCCAATAGAGGGGAGAGAGGGAAGCGGAAAGTCGCGGACAAATGGGTTTCGACGGTGTTTGAAGTTATCTCCGTGAGACCGGGCGTAAATGTCTATTCCATCAAAGATCCTGACACTCAGAAAGTCAAAACGGTACATAGAAATCTTCTACTCCCTGTCAGTTTCCTTTCGTCGAATGTAGAGAGCCCATGTGCGTCTAATTGCCCCTCATTAGCGAACGACGAACCAGAAATTCCTGTTGAGACACAGGATAGTGAGACTAGGACGATTAATTGGCTGTTGAACACTGAAAATGGTTCTTACCAGAGTGAAGAAGCGAGTCTAGTCGACGAAGAGACTGTGTCTGATCCGTTTGCTGAATCTGATGTGGATTCTGTGGCGTTGAGTCCGTGTGGCAGCGCTTCAGTCCGTGTTGAATCTGAGAGCGCGCTTTCTCAATTGCCAATTAGTGTGAGCGACCACAACTCACCTGAGAACCAATCAGAACCTGCCCTTGCAGATGTAGTGACGTGTGACGCAGTAGCTGACGCGCATCTGTTACCTGTGCGTACCAGAACAGGCAGATTGATTAACCCCCCCGCTCGGTTAATTTGTGAAATGAATGAACAAAATGTAGAGTTAAGGGGACCCTCAATACCTGTGAGATTTGTTTTCTCTTTTGTAAATAGTATGTTCACGCATGGGAAGGCTTACCAGCTCCCATTGGTTTTGTGTTAAGGAGGTTTTTGGAACTCCCATTGAGAGGAAGAGGTGTAAAGAAAATTTTTTTTTCCCTTTCATGAGTATCACTACAGTACGAGGGGTGTAAACGGCACTCCTCATACCCGCGTGGAGTAGGGCTCTACTCTGTGCGATCCTTTGGGATGGATTATTCCGGTTTTGGGGGTTACTCTGGTATTTTTTTTCTCTTCTCCTCTTTCTGTAATTTTGGTTTAAAAACACCCCTATTACTCAGAATTTTGGGGGGTGTGTGTAACAGAGTGTAAAGCTGGTTAAATTCTGGTAATAGGATTACCTACTTGTTGTCTTATTGTGATGTTAATGTACCTGGCAGTGTGTGTAGTCCACGTATGTCTTTTGTTTTGGTAGTCTGTCCCCAACGTTGGCACTTCCGGTTTGGTCGATATACTGGTCAAACTCCGCCTTAGCTCTTTCTCTGTTCCTGTACTCATGAGAGAAAGGTTGGCGAGTTTTGTATCTAGAAGCATCGTGTTATTAGATTAGCATCTGTGTAATTTTGGTTTGTCTTTTATGTTACTATGATGTTCTTGTATCATCCATGTTAATAATTTTGTACTTATGTGTTATTATTTTATACTTACGTGTTGTTTCCCCCCCCGTGTTTCTAGGCCTCGTTGGGCACATGATATTAGGCTAACGCCAAAACTTTTATTTCCCTCTGCCAGGTATGTTGTTGTACATTTATGTTCTCTCTGTTCCTGTACTCATGAGAGAAAGGCCTCGTTGGGCACATGATATTAGGCTAACGCCAAAACTTTTATTTCCCTCTGCCAGGGTAAATAAATGGGGTTTGAGCGTTGCTCTTCCCCGATTGCAGCCTTGCCTCCTCTCCGTGGTTCAGAGCACCATAAGCACAACACAACGCAGAGAAGTTTATCATAGGTCACACATGTCCATGTTTCACAGTGATGACAAAAGAGAATACCTTACTGACGCATGTTGTTGACTACTATGAATTTGTTTGAAAAAAAAACAACAGGATCTTCTCTTTGGCACCATGTCCCCTGGCACACTTGAGGGATGAGCAGGGCATCATGGTGTAAATGTGCTTTACAGCCTGGCAGCTGCTGGGAGCGGCTGCTTTATGCGTTCTGGCTGAGCGCAACATGGCCACCTGCTTGGCGTAAAAACCTCGCCGCGATGCACGTCTCTTTACGGCCTTGCTCGCCATCTAAACAAAGATATATACAAGGGCGGGGAGAGAGAGAGCTAGCTAGCTACCTGCCGCATATGGCACACGTTAGGCATTTCCCCGCTGCCGTGAGCACCGGCGCGCCGTGACACCTGAGGGAGACGGCTTGGTTCGTGAACCCGCTGATGAATGAGCGCGCCGGTCCAGTTGTCCCTTAGGCGTGACTGTGCGTGTTACTGCGCCGCTGACAACTCTATTTGCCTAAGCTGGAGAAAGCTGATTATCCCGAGAGCCGGATGGGTGGGTGTTCAAACATGATCACCCAAAGGAGCCCCACACAAGAGAGCGCGAGGGGAAGGGGAGGTGAGTGCTACTCTCTGCCACCTGCGCTCCACATCAACAACTTCATATGAGGAGTGATTATTAGATGGATTTCGGTGTGTCATCCACTCTCCTCCTCCCTCTCTATCTCGATCGCACTTTCGCAACCCGGAGCAGCAGAACAAAATGACTCCCCGCCAGTGAATAATAAGGAAGTTTATGGAACGTGACGAACGCAAGCGCACTCGACATGAAATACCAATGAGGGAGGCGGCGCAGCGTGGAGAATGCTACATCCTAATATCAACAGTCACCTTGCGCCACTAGCCGTCCCGGGCAGAAGGACACGGTGGACAGAGATGACAGGGAGCAGACAGCGTGTGGGTTTTTCGGGCACAGGTGAGTGGACATGCAGAGACAGCGAGGACACTGAGCTCCAGGGCATCAAGCGCTGGAGCAGTTGTAGTATGTGCCCAGGTGCTGGCAATGTCACCTACCTGTATGAGCAGATAAGAATTTAGAAATGTGAAAAGAGGCTGGCTGCATGACTAACACATAGCAGACATAACTTATTTGAGACACTCGTTCCTTGTAATACAGAGGTATTTCTGACTAAAATCCTGGCTGAAGATTTCGAGAGGAGAAAAGGTGGAGGAGTAATGAGTTGATCAGCAGGTTACTTTGATGACAGTCGGCCAGATATTTTACACCAATAAAAGGCCGTAAGAACTATTTATTTTAACCTTAATGTACCTTTACCCACTACATTCTGACAACAGGTAGCCAAAGGTAATGTTTTGAATTACTGAGTGAATTATTTACTAAACATCCAGTGTGCAGAGCGGTGGCAATGGAGCACTGAGCAAAACAAACCTCCTGGATGAGAGTCAAAAACCCTTCTTTAAAAAAAAACCCGACATAAATAAATAAGTAAAACAATCCAGATGACGACGAGGGTGCGTTTCTGGATGTTGACTGCTTCAGTCATGCACTTGGGCTTGTTCTCCATCCCAAATGTTGTCGCAGCAACCCAGTCCGTGATATGTCATTCTTTTCTGCAGTGGTCGGAAATGACTTCAGAACTCCTTCTTCCATTCAGTTGTGTTTTGTTTAGGGCTGTCAAAAAGCTTTACTGTAACTCAGAACAATGATTAATTGCGATTAATTTAATTGATCGCAATTAATCGCGTCATATATATTTTGACCAAACCCACTCTTGTATCTGAGCACACGCATGACCTGAGAGACAAAGCACTTGTATTGACTACATATTGTAAGCTTTTTACATGGTGAGCTACTTTAAAGTAATAAAAGCGACAGAGAGCTTCTTATGCATCAACAAAACTGACTTTAAATGTACTGGTTGGAGATCCCTGTTCTAAGCTGTTGGGCTTTTCCCATATACTTATGAAACTGAATATTTGGTTAATGAAAAGCGAGAAAATGTTTTAAATATGAGCGTTTTATGTAGGCCAAATATTAATAATTAAAATAATAAGATAAAAATGAGCTGCGACTAATCATATGTGACCCGCCCTGGTTTCCAGGGACACAAGTCGGCAGGCCGTGTCTCGAGAAAAACGTAAACAAAGAGGTTTTTTCTTTTTTAATTGGTGATTTTCACTTTTTTGCAGAATCGTTCAGTTGAAGTCACGAAGAAGCCTCTCCATGTTTAAGCTACCAGTATTGGTATATTTAAAAGCGTAAACATTTAGGTTCAAACCAACTAGTTTGAGGTTGGTTTCAGAGCGTGCAGTAGGGGCGTGACTGCGTGTCTGTATTTACATACTGGGTAAACACCACGGAGGAGGAGAAGCACAGCTGCTTTGGTTTGGGTTGTTGACACATGCTTTAGCAAACAAATGCCACGCAAAAAGGCAGTTTTATACATACACCTATAGTCGATCAGTTTTCAGGTTGAAAAAGTCTTGTTTTGTCAGAGAAATAGCGCACGCCGTGGGTGTGCGGCTTCATGACTATGTAAGCTTCCCCTGTGTGGCTCTCAGAGGCCGCCGCTACTTACGCTGGAAAATGGATTTATCACGAGTTTGCTGAGCAGAAGGCACGCAAAGGTTACTTCAGACGGGTGAGTGAAAGTTTGTTGTTTTATCGCTGGTGGCTGCTGTGCAATGGTTTTTTGATGGTGTAAGCTAAGGTGTAAGCTAAAGTGCAACTGAACCTGCTATTTACACAAAATCAAGATCTCTACAAACTTAAACTACTCCATAAATGTAGTCAGCGCATCCCTAGCTGTCAGCCACTTCTTATTTGAGAGAGATCCGCTTCATATTTTTGGTTTTATGGCCAGATAAAGTTACGCTGGATTTGTGCAGTGAAATGTAAACAATCTGGGACCGTGCGCGGCGATACAACGCAATGTCGGCCTTTTCCTCTCGTGTATGTGCATTACAAAAGTAGTACAGGAGTCTTTTCTAAAGTTATAACTTCTGTTATGTCCGGAGTCTGTGAATCTCTCTCAGTGTGAGGCTCCAGCAGCTAACAGAGGCGTGCTGTTGTAAGCTAACGTGTAAGCTAATGTTACAGTGGTGTTCAGCTCTGCGTTGTGTTTCTATCCAAAATGAACTTGCAGGACTCAGGTTAAGGTTGGAAGAGGCAAAAGGCACTTAAAAACTCCATTTATTTACAATAAATAAAAAGCAAATTCTGTCCCTTCTCCTGGTGGACGCTGCCGTCTTGTCTAACCTCCTGAGCTCTTCTTCCCGCGCAGGAAATCTCTTCCCAAGACCATGTGCGTCGGCAGCGCCAGCCAGGTCACAGCGACTCCTGGTGGCGCAACAAGAGCAGCGCAGCCAATTTGCAGGGATTTAACAATGGTCCTATTTAACCCTGTTACACTAACGTGTAAGCTAACGTGCAACTGAACCTGCTATTTACACAAAATCAAGAGCTCTACAAACTTAAACTACTCCATAAATGTAGTCAGTGCATCCCTAGCTTTCAGCCACTTCTTATTTGAGAGAAATCCGCTTCATATTTTCATGAATCAGGGCATTGCAATAACATGCAAACACCAGATATCTTCTCTTGTTTTTTAAATATATTGTAAACTTATCTTATCTTATCATTCTGGTATGAAAAACGCGCTCTCTAAGCAATGTTTGAGTGATTTGCTTTATTGATTGATATATTCTTTTTATTTTCCATAGTTTATTGCTTATTATTTATCATTAGCAAAAAACGACAATGGCAATAAAATCTATTCTGATTCATACTTGGATTCATACTCGTATGATATATCACTGTTTTTGATTTGAACATTAAAATTATTATTAACATAAAAGTTACAGATGTTACACAACATATTCTCAAGCCAGTGATAGAACAATAACAACCTTCTGCTGTGAGGTGAGATCAATAAATGAAACCAAAAATAAAACAGATACACATAATGAAACTGGTAAACAATGGTTTGTTGTGGAAGCAATAACCTTTTTGCTCCCTCCCTGTGCTTTACTGCTTTGGGAGGGAGTTTGACAGGGGGTATGGCTTATCCAAATGAGATGTAAATGAGCCCTATTGTCACTCCCAACACTAGAGAGGTGAGAATGGCCCAAAACTTCAGAGGCCATTTAATCCCTTTGGCCTTTTGGGAATTGTTAACTTAAATCACTGCTACGCCTCCAAATATGATCAGATTTAGATGTGTTACACATCGTGGGAAAGCTTGAGACTACACTTTAATAATTTGTGAGAATTTCAAAATGCCCCAGAACCGACTTGTGTCCCTGATTCTAGTGACAGGTCACATATGCACAATCAATCGCGATTACATTTTTTTTTTTTTTTGGTTGAGAGCACTAGTCTTGTTTGTTGCATTATGTTGAAAGCCCTGCCAGTCTCACCTATATAGAATGCAACAATAACATGTATGAAAACACTGCCCTGGATGATGATCAGAAGAAAAAGTTTGAAAGTGATTAGTTTGAAAGACCAGATGAAATGCAATTTTGCATCCAAGGCTCCCAGGAGTTCATCCCGTAACTTTCCTCAAGTAACTTGTGAACTCCTCCGAACCCTTCCACCTTGCCTTCTCTCCTCTCCCTGTCCTCCTAATGGACGCCCAGCATTAGTTTGCAGGTCAGATTTTGCACTCGGGCGGGTTTGGGATGAAGAGCCTCTGTTTGGCTGCCTGAACACTTCAAACCTTTTTACAGCAAAACGGCTTGTTCTGGTCTTCACCCCAGAGCATTATTAATGACCCTCAGGTTAAGACCCAGGGCTGCTGGCATTCACATGTATTTTTGATGAGTGTGTGGGTATACAACGATGTGTTTACTTGTGCATATGGAGCTTGCCGGGTCGAGCTTTTTATCTTTTAGGAAAGAGAGAGTGCCCCCGTATAGTCCGCTGGGATTCTTTTAGGCGAAAGCTAAGAACACAGAGAAACTTTGAAAGAGCTTTTATGTACTCGTGAGTAGAAGAAAATTGGAAGATTTTCATTTAAAAAGTATTCCACTTCCAGAAGGGCACTCACTCAATTACCAGGCCGCCTTCTTTCCTTTTTACGTCCATCAACCCTGTGTCTATTCTTAGGACTGTGCAGTGAGCCGGGTCATGGCCATAGGCAAAGAGTAAGAGCTTATAGTTGTGAGAGTATGCAGGCCAAGTCAGTGAGTGTACTGTGAGTCAGGCATTTGGAAGCACTGTGGGGCCATATTAACTGACTGTAAAAAATAAACCATGAAGAACACCCAAGTTGGATCAGCTGGCTTAGAGATAAGCCTCATGTTTGACGGATTACAGATTTCACTTTATTTGCACAAAAATAAAAAAATAAAAATGCACACAGCATGCGCTCTTTCTACAGTTAAAAAAAAAAGAAGACACATTTATTACCTTTGCATATCCATATCCATGTATGCCTCAATGCCATGCCTTTGTCACTAAACTTAAACTAACAAGGCCTCATTTGGACTTGATTGTGCTGGATTGTGGTAGTAAGTGTTTAAAGAGACATATTTGAAGTTTATTGCACACTGCCATACAACCTGGCAACTGAACATTTGAGCTTAATCAGATCTATATTTGATTTAAACATATTTCCTCATACAGGAAGACAGATGGGTAATGTTTATGAATTGGTGTGAAAAATGTCCTATCCCAGTGTGAACTGTGTTTTTTTATATTACTTAAAAACAAATTATCTGTTTGTTTGTCATGTTATTTTATTTTCCCCCTACCTCTGGGTCAGGTTGGCCCACAGTGGCAGCGCGGCTCAGTCGCAGCGGCTCAGGACTAACATCTGAACACTATTTCGTTGTACACTTGTACAAGTAAGGATTAAACAACGAGGAGCCGTGCATTAGACGGTTATAATGCACTTCGCATCTTGACTCCGAGTTGTTTAATCCGCTTATACCATGGTCCCACAAACGTGGGACCATGGTACGTGGGACCAACATTTTATAACAAATATGGTTTTCATTTACTAAAGTCGCTAAATATGCCAAACTACAGGGACTATTTTATGTGGGTTTTTAGCTGGTCTTGCACTGTCTGAATGCTCGTCTCAGAGCGAGCCATTCTCTCGCTGCTGCGAGAATCTCCATCAGGCTCTACGAAACAACAGAAGCACACGCTGCATCGCCAGAATCACAACACAACAGGACTAACCCTGCACTTTTCCGTGGAAGTAAACACCGATATGCGGCACTCCTAGAAACCTGTAGCCCAATGAGCTCGACTGTTTATGGAAACAGCTGCAGTGGAGTCGCTTACACCTTGGCCCCACGAACTGAAACTTTTATGTTTGACTTTACTAATCCAGCCAAAAATGCTTTCTCATTTTATATACGTCTGAAAATAATTAATAGTGCCTTAACCGTTTTCAGTAGAAATGGAAAGGTCATATTTTATTAACAGTAGGCTAGCCTAGCTGCTTACTCTCCTCTATTCACCATTCATCAAAAGTTTTGTTTTGGCCAAAAACGTTGAAATTAACAACAAATCCATCTCATTCGTTCATGTCAGTCACTAATTAAGCTGTCTGATTCAGCTGTGTTATGCGTTGCTATGGGGATGCCCGCAGCGGAGTGATATCTCAGTGATTTAACTACCGGACTACGTGTGCGGTTATACCAAAATAATGCACGCCTGTCAGCACCCACCAGCCAATCCGAATCGAGTATTCACCCAGACCATGGTATAATGAGCAATAAAGAACTAACTAACTTACTAACTTAAAAAGAGAACAAAGACAGAGAAAATTAAAGATTATTTCAAGCCCTTGGAATAAGAACCCTCACCCTGACGAAGACGTGCCCGGGCCTTCATATTAACAGTGTGGGTGCTTATAATATTTAGCATGTATGTGTGGGCATGTGTGATTTGACTTTCAAAATGTCCATGTGACAGTCTAAAAGAATTAGGTAACAGTCAACAACCACCAACATTTGAGTTTAAAGCTGCCGGGCAGGTGAGGGGTGTGTGTGGTGTGTGTGGGTTGGTGTGGAACTCGTCTCTGCTTCTGCAGGATAAAGTTAATAACTGTTTTGAAGATAGCGCATCTAGCGATGCAATGTGGGAATGCAACAATTTTGGGCCGGCTAATGGAATAGCCGAGGGCAGCTTTGAAATAAGAAGTTGCAGAAACATTAGGTATAGTTATTCTTCACTAAAGTTACCAGTTTGGTCTTGGCTTATGTGCTTTTTGCTTGACACAGTTCATAAGCCTTAGAAATGAAGTGCTGTATGCAAGACAGCAGCTAAGGTAAATATAGGGCAAATAGTGATGTGTCTTGATACGGCGTGACACGCCAACACAATGAGAGCTAAACTCATTCTGTCGTCCTGGCTTTGGCACTGGGCCTCTCTTTTAACTGCGGCCCGTCACTCAGGATCCTGAAAGCGCCGACCACACGCCGCCCCGACACATAAAAGTCTCTGCACTTCATCGCTGCCTGACATTTTTACCTCCTCCCAAACTTTCAGCCAGACCCTTCTACTCACACGCACCGCACTGCTCCCCCTGTCCATCTGCAAAATGGAGTCTGAGGAGACAAAGACGGGGCTGAGGCAGTGATCTGAATCAAATGGCGGAAGGAAGAGGAGGGAGAAAGAGGGGGAGGAAGAAAAGAGTGATGGGTGCCAATGTGAAGGCGCGGGGATGTGGAGAAACGGAGCAGGCGGTTCATGATGGGCTGGATGTGGATGTTTTCTGACAAGCTGAAGTCCCCCCTGAAGCAGACTTGATCTCCGCTGGGACAGAGGGCTCCAGGAAGTGGGAGGGGCCAAGTTATGGAAAAGAAGGTATGAAAAAGAGCAATGAAGTGTGATCAAAAGAATGAAGGCTATACTGGGAGTGAAGAGAAAGGTGTGTTCTTATTCTGAAAAGTGCATTGTTTAACATCAAGGTCATGGCATCATTTGCACTTCCAATATTAATAGTATGAATAATAATGAGCCTTACATTTTCCAGGCATTCACAGTCACTTAAAGGCCCTGTTTGCGATTTCCCCCCTTTTGGATGAGAGTACAGATGATAACTCAGGAACATCTATCTAGGACAGTGAATCTATATTAATCAAACCTTTTGTATTGATTGTGAAGCAGCAGTCTAGTTGTTGTTTTCATGACCATGTTGGTATTGCAGCCTTAAGGTATGTACAGACCAAACGTGGATCCACGCCCCATACGCCTCTAGTTGGACGCCAAACATTGCTGCTTCACACTCGCGAGAAACGCCTGTTTGCTGACTTGCAAGCGTCATAATTACGAGGCGTGTCATACAACTCAGGCCGAGGTAACAGGTAACAGGTGATGCTTGTGCTCACTATTTGAGCCCAGTCCCTGATTGGTTGACAAGGCGTAAATGAACGCATGTGTAGATTGGATTACTTGAGTGCATGAAGCAGTAGGCGCGGCATCCCTGCTCGTGTACCGCGCTGTTCTCCCTGGCTTTGACGCGCGTTTTTCCTCATCCTCTCACATTTGCTACGCTTCATACCTGCGGACGGCTTTGCTTACATTTCGAAGCGCGTCGAAGCACATCTACATAGGGTTAACATGGAAGTTGGAGGTGTGGTGGCGTTTGGTCTGTACGCACCTTTAAAGTTGTGAGACATGCTTATAGACTCATCCGTGCGATGAACGGGAGGTAAATGAGTTTTGTCCACAACTAATGATTTAGAAGAATAGCTGCCAATCCAGGCCTATGACCACAGTGTACATGTAAATAAAATAGAGGTGTGGACCGTACATATACAGTATCAGAATGGAAGATCTCCCCATTAAGGGAAGCAATGACAACCCAAATGAAGGACATCGGACATTTGGTGTCAAAACGCTTTCTCAATGACTAAAACTGCATGGCTGTAATCAAAGCAAAAGCTCTATATAAAAAGGTTTCTTGGGCTCTCAGTGTCTTGAACACTCCTCTGTTGGAGCGTCAGAAGCATTTTCCCCAGTCCCAGCCATAACTCTGTCAGTACATCACACTTATGTACTTCAGAGCTGCACTGGCACCACTCAGTCCTAAGTGAAAAGAGTTTGAGCAGCAACTTTGAGAGGCATTACTTATATCCTTCCAACGTCAGATCAATCTTGCTGCCAAAACTGAACTTCGCGTCTACCCTGAGAAAAATGTCCAATCCATCATATAATCTGTTCATTTTGGTCTGTTAGAAAAGGATACGGATATTTGAATCCACCCAAAAGCCTTTCAAGCATCAAAGAATGGAGGAGGAAGATATAAAGGCATAAACAGACTAGTATGCTAAAAAGTCACTCTGTGAACCTGCAAATATGAATATTTGCCACAACTTTAGACCAGAAGTGATAACAAGTGTCTTCACAAGGACTCAATAAGCAGTAAATGCCAGTAATGTCGTGGTTTTCTATTGGACCCAAAAGGTAAGTTACCCAGGTAAGTTGTAACCAACGCAGACACACAAAGGGAGAGGGGAGAGACAGGGAAACACAGAGGAGAGGACTGACACACATTCTGTCAAGTAACAAGGATGAATAGAATAAAGTAGATTTTATTGTCTACCGAGGTAGAAATTCATCTTTGGCTCAACGACACATAAAAACACAAGACTAGGACAATACAAACAGGCCTAGTAGAAAAATACATTTCTGTGGCGATTGTGTTTAGGTCGCTGCTTCATTCAGAATTCCCACAGCACAAGGGACAAAAGTTTTCTCAAACACAGCCTTTGTAGCCAGTGAAAATCAAACTGAGCTCGAGCTTTTGTCAGTGTCCTCTCCTTGTACATGGTAAATGGTCTCAACTTATATTCAGACAATGACAGTGTGCACCTTCAGGAGGCGGGATTCGAACCCCCAACACTCCGATCATGAGACAACCCTCTCTATCATCTGCACCACTGTAGACCCACCACTCAAAGGTCTCTGAGTTCTCCCCAGGATCTTAGAGCTCATTGACACCACCATGTTCAGTTTGTTTTTTGTTCTGCAGGTCATGTGATTGTACCATGCACTGAAGTGGAATGTCAGAACACTCTCAACAATTGATTTATACACAGATTCCAGAATTTGAACTCCGACACTACTGAGTTTTCCCAGAAGGTACAGTCGCTAAGAGCACTTTTTGAACACCTCCTCAGCATTGCTTTGGAAGTTGAGCTGGGCGTCAAGGTACTTGAAAGTGTTCACTATCTCCACACTCTGACTGTTGAGTGAGACATGATGTCAATTCGTGTTGTGATTGAAGAAAGATGTTAAAACAAGCTCCTTGGTTTTGGCCACATTAATTTGAAGCTGATTGCTGTTACACCAGTTTTGTAGGGCCTTAGTGGGGTCTTGGTAGACCCCCTCAGCTGATGGATTGTTTGTATGCAGGAGACCAATGAGCGCCATATCATCTGCATATTTTAACAATTTGAATTGGGTGTCATTTATTTTAAATTCATTTGTAAAAAGACTGAATAAAACTGTAATACGCTGCCTGCATCTACTAATGATAATAATGGGATTCACTTGTATTATTATTCCCTGTAGTCACTATTCATACACTCCACACAAAATGTTGCACATGCAGTAATCTTGTGTAGCCAGTCTGTCAGCGTTTCACCCTGAACATGCCAGCCCTCTCCGATATACGTCACAAGGAGTAATCAATGAAGGTTCTATCTTTGAAGCTTAGACACCTTCCACAAACTTGTTCTGCTCCTACCAAACTTTCTTCTCTGACAATGACCACACATGCATATCTGCCCAAAGTGTTTCATTTAGCACAGCTTCCCTTTGCAACAGTAACATTACCCCCAAGTTGTTCTACAAACAAGACCAAGGTGAAGGTGTCCAAAGTAGTGACCACTGCTTGGAAATGCTTAATCTAGAACCTTTAAAAGTTAGTCAGTGCATATATCCAGCTGCCAGCACTAAAAATTAACCCCGAGTTTGACCAATCTTTCATCTTTTCAATCACACCTAAGCTAATAAAAGTGTTGGTTAGTCCTGCCATCGCTCAGACTGAGTGGTGACACAGGAGACACTTGTGCTGCTCGGATCATTCTAAAGGCCCATGCACTAAAGAAAACAGCGGCAAGTATCGATTGGTAAAGAGGAGCATTGCAGCAGCGCACATCATACGAACAGCTTGACAGATGACTTCCACTGACTGCAGCTGAAAAGAACAAGATAAAGAAGAGAGTAGTTGGTTTGAAGAGCCACAGTGTGAGAGGCCGCGAGGGCTCAAGGACAGTGCTGTCATGATACTATATATCATGGTATCTTTATTCTTACTTGGGATTTTTCTTTCACCTTGCATCTGGTCAAGCTGATTCTGTCAAACCTGAGAAGCAAAGCAAGTTGGGCCTGGTTAATATACTTGCGTGGGAGACCATGTGGGAACAAGCAGGTTGTGTGAGTGGTTGGTGGTGGTCGGAGGGTCCGTTGGCATAGGTTGATGCAGCTGTGCTTCTGTCAGTCTCCCCCAGGCTACCTGTGCCTGCATACAAACATTGAGTGAGGAGAAAAGGAGAAAAAAAAGTCCCTTGTGCGCACAGACTTATTTGTGTCCTGCGAAAAGTGCCATACAAATAAGATGTGCACTTTTGTTATACAAAGATCTGTCTCAACAAGAAGGCTACATCTCCACTGGGAGGTCAATCTAATTGTGACTTATTTTAAATGAGTTACAGGGCTGGTTAGCATTATAACTCGATAGAGGGTATGCACCTCAGTCAGTCTAAACAGAAATAAAAACTTCGACATAGAAAATTGAGTGTCAAATTGATATTGGTGAATAACATTTCAGACTTGTCCCTCAATAGGCTGCTGTTGCCGTGGTGGAATGCTAACTGCCATGCTGTTGCTATGTTTTGACATCTCATGGAAAACCTCCATAAGGAATCACTAAAATTAGAAATGTTCTCCTACTATAGGCTGATTTGATGTGTTAAATAGGAATTTATTTTGTTAACACTGTGTGTAACTGCAAGCTGCAAGTTTCATGGCTTACTCCCAATTTGTGGTAGATTTTCTTTGTTCCGCCCATGCATTAGCAACAATGAAAAGCAATTTACTCACAGCATGTTAAAATAAAGTAACATGTTTGTTCTGTTCTCTGTAACTATATCTATTCTTGTACTGCACCGTAACTTAGCTAAGATGTTCATTATGAATCCAAAGGTTGGTGGTTCAAACAGTATCCTGAAATGGTAGCCACATCTCGGCACTATCATGGGGCAGCACGGTGGCGCAGCGGTTAGCACTCAGGCTTCACAGCTGAAAATGTCCCATGTTGGATTCCCACCTGGACGGAGCCTTTCTGTGTGGAGTTTGCAATGGTCTCCCCCGTATCTGTAGGGTTTAGGTACTCGGGTTTCCCCTACCACTAAAAAACATGTATGAATCAGGTCAGGATGAACGAGAGTGTATTTAAAAGTGGGAACAAAGGATGCAAATTAGCCCATGGCTACAATCTGCTGTGGTGAGTTCATTAACATGCACTGTTCCTACCAAATAAATAAATAAATCAATCAAACTCTTTGATAATAGTGAGAAACTACTCTACAATCTACTGACACACTTACACATACAAACACATCCTTGTTCATGGTCCGACATCTGCACATAAGAGTAAAAATCTTCTTTTATTTTTAGTTTATTCTCTTGTCTTAACAAAAAGGAGCTGTCTCGTCTTCAGCAGGTACAAAAATCGGCGGCGAGGTTACTAATTTCGCACAAACAGGGCTCATATTACTACAATTCTAAAAGCTCTTCATTGGTTTCCAGTCACTTTTTGTTTCAATTTTAAAATCCTGGTGATTTAAGCTTCAATACAATTGTCTTGACGTGCGAGACACCGCTTTAGTGAGATTCATCCTCCATATACATATGTAGCGCAGGTAAGCAGGGAATCATTACTGTCTACAAGCATCACACTCCATAGTGTTCTGAAGTAGGTGGTTATGCAAAATGAAGCATAATTGTGTTGTACTCCTACTGACAACTACTCTGTCACCAAACTACAGGCTGCGTGGGGCTGGCTCATCTCTCTGACAAGACAAGGCTACTTACATTCAGGTTATGGAAAAAAACAAAACAAGAACATATAAATAAGTAATAGAGGGTGGTCACGTGCACAACTGCTGCAGCCAAAGCTCATTAGACAAACATACCTTTCTTATCTCTGTCTTAGAGCTGTCGTCTAGTTCCAACCAGGACATATCTCACGCCGCGGGACAATTACCCCTGCGTCAGACAAATATGGAACCTGCTGTAATCTTTCTGAATCACCTGGAAAGGAAAGACACAATATCGGGAGGCCACATGCTTTGTGAAAATAATGCAAGAACAAGATAGGCAAGACTAAAGAAAACAGGCTGAGGAGGAGATGTAGTGACAGGAGGCTATGCCTTTCTAATGGGTTAAATTAGCATTAGTGACCCAAAATAGGAATAGCCAGAGGTGCACAATACCATATCACCATCTTTATTGCAATAATAGGTGACACAGTAACTGCTTATTATTTTTGTTTCAATTTAAAGGAACATACTTTGTTGAAATGAAAGTTAACTATCCCCAGCTTTATTTCAACTTTATTTCAGTTTTTCTCCATTAGTTTTAATGCCAGCGTTTTTAAAAATCTGTTCAAATAATGAGATTGTGTATACTGTACAAAGTGCATGTTAACATTTGCCTGTCGGTTTTTTTCTTTTAGGTTGTTTGAAAGTTCTGTAGTAGGCCTTGTGGTAGTAGTAGTGAAATAGAAGTAAAACAGTCCCTTTTTTAGACTTCATAGAGTGTTTGAACTCCTGCTCCTCCTTATCACTGGTGGGTTTTTTTTTTTTTAGTCTGGCCTCATTCTTTATATTTACCCACAGCCGAGTACAAATTAACCTCCCAAGATCAACAATAAACCCAATTAGAGTTGTGTTCTTGCGCACACTTCTCTAAACACCCCATCACAGCTTGTCGAGATGAACCTCCATCTGTCTGAGCACTCGCTGGGAGGGGGGAGGGCCAGGAAGCAGATAGGCTACACGAGACCCCAGTGGCCTCAAACGTCAGGACCTATTCAGAAATGCAACAGGAAGGAGAAGATGGCGCACTGGTGGATTAGTTTCTGGGGGGGGGGGGGGGGGGGTTAACGCTAAAGGAGTGAGACAGGAACAAGTCCGCCTTGCCATCTGACTTTGACTCATGGGACAAGCACTGGAAGACAGGGAGGAGAAGAGATTTGGTACTGTCAACAAAAATTTTGAAGAGAGAAATTATGTTTTGAAAAGCTGAGCAGATGAGGCTGCTTTAATAGGTGAACTAATAACCACCAAAAGACTAACTCTCAAAACTGTCATTTTATTTTATTTTGGACTCCGCCGCAAATTCTCTGAAATATACGTGGTTTCTATTAGCTTTTTTATATGTAAAGGATTATAAAAGGATTATATAAAATAAGATAAAGGATTATCTTATCTTATATTGTAGCTGCAACCGTGGCTTGGGGCAACGATGGCTCAGATTGTAAATACAAAGCTTGGCAGACAGATTCCAACTGCAGCCAATCAATCAACCAATCAAAGTGATATTAAATAAAGACAATGTTAGCCAGGTCCAACAATTGAAAGGAAGCATCATACTGAAATATTTAGTTATTGCATGTACAGTATATGTCCCCTGTATGACCGCAGCAGGAGCTTGGTGCACATTGCTGGGAATAAGGCACTAGGAGCAGGTGAGTCAGACCTGTTCCTAGTGCATGTTGGACTCCGCCAGGGCTGCCCTTTGTCATCGGTTCTGTTCTGTACTTTTATGGACAGAATTTCCAGGCGCAGCCAGGGGCCAGAGCGTGTCTGGTTTGGGAACCTCAGGGCCTCATCTCTGCTGTTTGCAGACGATGTTGTTCTGTGGGCTTTATCAAATCAAGACCTTCTACGTGCTCTGGGGCGGTTTGCAGCCAAGTGTGAAGCAGCCGGCTAAAGCGGAAGAAAATGGATGGATGGAGGTTTTAATAGTAGCAGCCCCATGGTTTGAAATCTCAGCTAAATTAAATCTCCTCAAAAGGCTAAATTCTTTCTGTGCCATTAAATAATAAGGACTATATTGGATTTCTCTGTAGCGTCTTCTCGTCCTCCAACACTGGCTGGAAACATTCAAAGCGCTGGGGAGAGTTTAAGTTTGAGGAACGACTAAAAAGGCCAATTTCTCCATATAAATCTAGCCGACTCCCTGGAAGTAATTTCCCTAAGCTACCGTTGACCATGCCAGCATTATCTCAATGCAGTGTGACAAAATGTAGAAGGGTACATCCGGGTCTTAAATATACAGTCTTTATAGAGAGATATCTCATTCATCATGCACCAACACAACTGACATGGCACAACTGAGTCTCCTATTGGATCTTCTTTTTTTACCAAGCATAGGAGAGAAAACATTTACAAAGTTGGGGGCTTGCCTGGGCTTTTAAAATATAACCTAAAGTACAGACATAATGTAGTGAATACATGCGCCGTCTATTTATTACCGACTAATGAACAACATATCTAAAACTGAAAAAGTAAGGTGTACAATAAATAAAAGACACAGAGCCGACATGACATTTGAATCAGTTTATATAACAAAGTGGTTATCGTTTAGTATCATAATCCATCACATAGTCTGTGGAGGGAGCAGTGTGCATAACCAGTTTGTTTCATACAAATTAAACTTCAAACATTACAGATATAAATGTTTCTAGTGACAATGGAGGAGTTAGGCAGGGATATGGCAGCGTCGGACACACTTTGTCAACATTAGTGAGCTGTGTGTCGTCGCTTTTGTCACAATTGGTCGCTCTTCAAAATAAATCAATAGTAAGCACCCTGGAAATTGGAAGAATCACCGGCAGCTGGGAACTGTTTACTCTGAGCAAACGGTTCCTAGTGGAGTTTGGAGCTTTCTTTTTCCGTTCTTTCTTTCTTTTTTTAAACAAGCAGAATGAGGTAAAGTGCGCAGTCGCCGAGTACAAAATTTCATTCACTTGAGCCACCACCAAACATGGCACCTTGACCACCTCGCATATACCCCTGCCTGTCCCGTTTAAAACAGTTACCATGATCCTCTGACCACGCCGTGTTAGTTCAAAGGCCTAAGACGATGGGGATGACGGCCTCACACAAAAGGCCCGTTACACTAAAAGCAGCCCGAGACTATAGGCTGCGGCTATATGAACACGCATGACTCTGATTGGCGTAAGAGATGATGAAGGGGACATACATCACTTTACAGGAAAGATGGCGGTCGTTGTAGAAGTTTATCGCAAGTTAGCTGCACTAGTTTGGACAAAATGGAAACAAATAAAATACCAAAATTAAAGTGGTTTAGTTTAGTTAGTTTAGTTTATTAGTTTATTTGAGCAGTTCAAAATTCTGCTCAAAAGGAGTGGGCTGAAGCAAAAGCTTATAAGCGCCCACCCCCGGCATCATTGAAATGAAAGTGGGCAGCATAGTTGTGAAAATAATCGAGTTTCCCATATCCTTCCTAGTCACCCATCACCAAACAAAAACAATAAAATGAAAAGGTATCACGATAAACTTCCACAATGACTTACAGTGTATCTCAAAGCTTATCACTCTACAGGGGGTCATTAAAAGATGATTGTAAAACTTCAAATACATTTTGTCATTTCATTTCATTTCATTTCATTTCATTTCCTTTTTTTTTTTTTTTATTTTTTTTTTTTTACAAAAGAAATACCACCACTAGTTTTCATTTAAACCACATCTATCTCAAAATGTTTTTAATTGGCTAAAATGACAAAACAATGTCTGTACAATGTTTGACACAATAAACCAATATACTCCCTTTGATATAGAGTCAAACATATCTGGCATAAATAAATTGGCACAAACGAGAAAACAATACTTTTGTGTCTAAATATTAAGTCTATGGGATCTGCAGGGTCGCCTTGGGCATAGTTGGCTTGGAAAATCGCACACTTTAAAAAAGGTCGAAATTTAAAAAAAAGGGGGAATGGTGCTGGCACATTATTTCGATGAAAAATCGGCGTCTCTCCTGGCGCACAGACTCCTATTACGTCTCTTTGCGATGACTGTCTCGCTGCTAAACCCTAGGCCTAGAGGAAAGTTATGGTTACGATTAAACCCAAAGTAGTTAAAGGACATTGCAGTTTTTCGGAGATCTCCTCTGTGCGCGACTTGTATTCACGAGCGTGTGACTTAAGCTTGTTTAGCCGAGCATCTGCTTACATTTAGGGCACTGAGGGGACACATCCACCCTAAGCATGAATATATGAATAATACAAAGTAGCCAGTCTGACACCGGGTCCTTGGCAAAAAAAGGCTAACGGCAGACTTAAAACTCCCCCCCCCCCCCATGGCTGTTAGGACATTGAAAATTGTACTTCTATTTGAGAAATATTTGAAAATGCACTGATTTTAAAAAGAGAAAAATCCAGATGTTAAATAAAACGCACAATATTTTAAACCCAGTGTGTTAAAGATAATACATAATTGTTATTTAATTATGAGCTCACTCACAATTTAATATTTGCGGTCACCACAACCTCTTTGTTTCACTTGTCATTTTTCACAACAGCTAAATATAGCTTTATCTGGAAACCATGCAGTCGCTGTCAAAACCAAAGGCTGTCTATAGTGTTGATATTAAAACGAGCCATTAAACATATCGATTCTGTCAGTAAGTGTGCCGCTTTGTAGTGCTTTCGCCTCGTGTAGCTCTTTGAGTGACTTTTCCCAATTGGGTTTTACATTTCTAAAATAAGACGCGCTTGTTTTGCAGCCAACAAATGCCAAGCAAATTGCCGATAGTAGTTTCTGAAAGATGATCAATTGCCCGTTTGTGTCTTCATGTTTTACTGATGCGCAGTATTTTTAAAATTGTTATCATGTCTCCCTCCCTTTGCAAAGGGGATTTAGAAGCTCTTTTGACGGATATTTCTGCAGTCATCACTAACTGTATACATTTGCTTTTCCCCTGATTGTTTTTCCATTTTTAGAATCCTCCCTTTGAGCAAGAAGCATGCAGGTTAAAGATCACTCGATTGCTGCCAGAAATGATATGCATTTAGTGTGAACCGTCCAGCTTTCAGGTCAGAGAGGTGCAGCCGAGGCAACCACTTAAACATTAGGGCGCTAAAAGTACAACTCATAACCGATTACACCGGGATCTGCAAGTCACCTAGGGGTCGGCCCTCGTGGCTTTCCGTGGGATATGTAATGCATGCTAAGATGATTTTATGCCTGCGGAAAACGCTATAAAGCCTGTAGGAGGCATTGGACAGCAATGGAGTAGCTGTCAGCGAGTTGCCAAAATGCGGGCTCGATATCTGCGTATTCCCTTTAGAGAGGACAGCTGCCCTGCCGGCACAAAGCACAGTAGAGTGTGTTCTTGTGAGTGTTTAAGCTTACATTATGGCGCAGTCCCTCTTGGCGAAGAGCCGGGTAAGAAAAACTCGAACACATTTGCATCTTTTAGGTCCAAATTGCCTCGTATTTTGATTAAAAACGGATTAGATTAGACGGGCCAGACTTTTGCAAAAATGAAAATTCAGGGAATCTTCAGAGAGCAGCAGTCTGGTAATGTATTTTTTTTTTTTCTTTTCAAAGTGAAGTGAATAAATATGTAAGGCTTGGGAATGAAATGTCTGATAGAGTTTCCTCAGTTCATTAAGACCTGCTGCTCGCTGGTGGTAGTGTGCCGAGAGCGCAGCGGTTTTCGTGTCCCTCCTCTGCGGGTCAGATGTGGTGGAGTTGGTGGTACAGGTCTGCGCCCCGTCGCCGGCCTCTCTGGCACTTGTCGAGCGTCCGCTGGTAAGTGCGGGCGATCACCGAGCCTGGTGGGTTGGGTTGTGCCGAGAGCGGGATCGCTCCAGGACTGCACGTCGGTTGTCTGCAAAGAGCACAAACTAATTACAGAGAATTCAGGATATGCGACATTTAAAACACAAAGCTGGCGGGAAAATTAAGCCTGATCATTCCTTACTCCCTGTTTTTTATCCGTACTACATCCCCTGAAATGACCTTCACAACACAAGGAACTCTGATTTAAACAACTGCCTCCTCCAATCTAAACTTCAGTTTAATCGTGAGCAAAAACATGACTGCGCTAAAGGAGCGAGAAGAAAGGCAGAACACAAGAGAGCTTTGGGAGTGGAGCAGCGGGGGGGCAGTACAGGCTGAGGTGAGGCGCTTGAGTCTGGTGTCATAGTAACTCATCCAAGCCTGCACTCGAGAGCCTCCGTCTATTCTCACCTCGCATAGGCACAGAGCAGAGCGAGCCCCGCACGCATCTATGAACAAACAACTCCACTGCCGCAAAAACACACAGACACTTAGCTACAACAGGGAACAAAGACTGCAACAGAGACCAGACGGCTGCACTGTTTCTTCATTAAATCAAACGTGGGGATTTTAGCATAAAAAGAATGCCTATGTGTGATAATAGTCTTTAATTCAATAGAGTGCATTTGAAATATATTTACAAATTAAAACAGGAAATCGCAAATGCTGCAAGGCCATATGATCCAGTGAGACAGTGGGAAAAGGAAAAGAAGCTGAGTGAAACAATGTTTGGTACAAGCTACTGATTCCATGGATTTGAATAAGGCTTAGGACTGGAGGGTAATACATGTGCAATGGAATGAACGGATGACTCAATCATATGTTCCAAGGTCAAGTCAGCCACTTCCTACACATTTCGAAAGATGTTAGACCATTATAGAACCTCAAACTTTTCTATAAAACCCCGGAGCAGCCATCATTTTGAAAATAAAGTATTTCTGTGCCTGCAGCCTGCAGTGACAGCGAGCCATCTCTTGGTGAGTTTATGCTCGGAAAGTCAACTTTGTAGTTTGTTTGTGGCCAGCTCAGTGGCAGAGTCCTGCAAACACTTCCCTCTGCGCTTCAGTCACATGCCCAGAAATGCCCGTGGCTCTGCGCGGGCGGCCAGGTGGCTGTGGGGCTGGACACCACGAGGAAGTGTCACCGCGGAGGTGACTGCAGGCACTCCCACACCAGTCCCGCCCTACCGCCGCCATGACGACCTGCCCATTACTCAGTGCCAGCTGCAGGGTGCCAGGCGTCCCGGGCTGGGCAGTGTTTAATGGCACTCATTCATCCATCATGTCAGGTAATGAGCTGAGAGTGACACACTCTAACGACTGCCACCACCAGAAATGAGGGAGGGAAGAGAGAGCTCCTTCAGATTGGACAAGCGCACCCATGCAGATGGTGCACAGGAGGAGAGGAAGGGGAAGAGGAACCTCCACCGCAAACAACAAGGCTGTTACTTCAGTCCCACACGCTTCACACCGAGTTGTTTGTTAGAGGAAGAATGCACACTTGACTTATTCATCTAAGCATTTCCTGCCCACAGGTTTAGTGCTTTGAACAGAAAGAGCAAAATGAGGACAAAGGGAAATCGAGTGACCGCACTTTACCTTTGCTCACCCTCTGTGAAAATCTATGGCATTAGAGACTCATCTGAACAAGAGCATACTTTTAAATGTAAATGGATTAATCCTATTTATGTCCTTTCAGCCATGAGGTCCCAGGTCAAATATGGACCTCAATTACTTTCACTTTGGTCCGATCAACTTAAACAGTCGCCAGACCCATGTATGCATGATTACACAGTTGAAAGGGCAAATGAGTGGAAGTATTACAATCAAGGAAATTGTTAACAAGTTACATATCATTCAGGTAAAATATGCAATCTGGAATCTAAGTGTCCTCATAAAACAGCAAAGCTTCAATGTAACAAGTGCCGGCATCTATACACATTTTGCTTTTAACTTTGATATTGATGAGCCCCTTCTAAAACCACCCTAATTTCATTCCTCTTTTGGGACAGCAGATAACGGGATAGCAATGCGGGGCAATTAGCGTGAACTTGTTAAAGGTAGAGCTACAACATTTGTATACAGCGGGGTTTTTTACACAATATTATTACCTGGATAAAGCTTTTATACTATACGAAGCAAAACCAAGGCAGGGAAAAGTAATGCAGGCAACACGCATCTCCGCTCGAAGGGTCCTTGAACGCATCGCTATTGTTTTCTCATAAAAACTGCATAAAAGCTCATCTTTTCCCTCATATCACATCAATCTAGCACAGCGATACTAGAAACAGCAGCTATTTCTACTGGGAGGGACATTAATGCTAGTCTGCAATAGGAAACGCTTAAAGTGCGCACACACACACACACAACAGACAGAAACAAATTGAGAGGAGGGATCTGTGAAAAAGACAAACTTTACAGCGGGTGGGTTTTCTGGGAGCACTGATTGCGACGCTTTCTACAGCTATTGGTTTTGATGGCTTCTTTACCTGCTTCTCCCACCGGCGACATCTTTTTATTGTTTTCCCCCACGCCGAGTTACAGTAGGTGAAGACACAAAAGAGAAGAAGGCAGCAGGAGTCAAGAAATGTGACAATGGAACAAGAGCAGAGGAGATGTGGGTTAGAGTGCGAGTTAATTAAACAGCGGCAGGTATTCAGTCTGCAAATAAAGGCGGGGTACAGACGAGGGAGGTCAGGGCCATGGGGGATACACTGTTGACTCTGGAGAGAAAAGTGAACGGCAAAATGCTGCAGGATAGCGGGACAGGCAGGGGTGTTTCGATCTTTGCGGGGGCCAATACAAACAGCATGTTGGAGTGATCCCTAAACCCTCTCATCATTCACTATTGTATTTGTTTGTATTTTCTCTACTGGCAAATAATCTCTCAAGCAATCACATCTCAATATTCATATACGTAAACGCACTCTCTCTTAAAACCTCCTAACCCCCAACTTAACCGAACAAATGTTCTCCAGTTCGGCATTACCCAAATCTACCTTGGTTTCTTGACGGGCGAGCTTATACAGTAGGCCAGTGTAGCGCCTCAGCTGACCTTGCGTTGTGTTGCGTTTTTAGCCTTGTTTACACCAAGCACATTTTCTCCAGTTCGGCTTTTCCCAAATCTAAAAGCTTCTTGGAAAAAGAGTGACAAAACACGGCACAAAAAAAACGGGACAAAGTGGAGAAAAAGTGACCACGACACGGCAACAACGCAAGGAAAAATCTTAGTATCAGTTTTGTAGGTCTTACAGTAGCTTTCACATGAGGCGTTACACTGGCCCATAGGTAGATTTGGGTAAAGCCGAACTGGTGAAAATGCGCTCGGTTAAAGTGGGGGTTAAGAGGTAAATAGAGAGTGTTAACATAGGCGACATTAAACTTGGTGCCAAACACCCGCATTTAAGGCAAAACTCTATTCTGGCACTGCACTCTCTTTAGTATGTTATAAACGCGACCTGTTAAATCGTCGTTTATGAAGTAGTTTATGAAATATCGGAACGGAATTAACCGTGGGCCATGCCGTGTCACAGCCATATCAAAGCTCGCCGGGTTTTTTTTTTTTTTTGCTGAATAAAAGATCTTCCCGCCGCTCCGCACTCCGCTTCCCGTTCTCCTCAAGCTATTTACACACATGATTGCTGATTATGCCAGCCTGACCTTGTTATTGTTGCCTTGATGAATGTTACTGCCATGTTGAGAAGTCGGGCCCGGAGTGTGAAGCTGCGCAGGCAACTTCCGAACCAACGCGGCGCAATATCTCTAGAAACACTTGTGTTTATACATATGGGCCAAGATCTTTGCACAAAGTGGCGCCCTGATAGATGACTGGCAGCTTTCTGAGATCATAGGGCGCCTTATCATGATGTCATTTTGGTGTAATTAGCTAAAGACGACAATTACAGAAAAAGCGCTGCGATATTTAATCTCTCTCTGGGGGGGGGGGGGGAGACAGCAGCTTTAATCGTTCAGAGTAACAAAGAATGACGTTTTAATGAATGGCATCCAAAGCAGAGTACAGTTGGGATTACGGTTGCTTTAGTTCTGGTGCGGTCGTCTCGTGTTGCCCAGGCTGTAACTCAGTCCAGAGGGGAGAGATGTAAAGATATAAACTTGAAATTACAATGTCCAACGAGTGAAGTTTGAGGTTTCTGACAAAGGGTCGTGTGTCGATTTTCATTTAAGTGAAGATTTCTCTGTACTGTAACCAGCAGACAACGCAGGCTTTTTTTTCCACCACACGAGCAGGAACGTGAACTTTACAGCCACGAGTTTAACATGGCAGACTCAATCGCTACCACAGACCATGACAAGGTTCAACATGTTTTTGGGATCTTCCGTTTAGTAACATCAAACACAGTGAATATCCAATGCAGTTAGGGCCCTACCCTCCATCCGAAGGTCTGAGATCAATTTACAGTGATCAAATGTGACCCCTTGTGAATAAACATGCATTGTGGTCTGTGGAAGTGCATGCCTCAGTTTTCTATCAATTCTTTTCAACTAGTACTTTTGTTTTTTTCTTCTTCTAATGTTTTCCGGCCTCTGAGCTACAGAGTAATAGAGCTCCCTACGAGGAAACAAGATACTGGGCATAAATGGGATGCAGGCGCAGAGAAGCTATTTGTCCCCCGCTGAAAGTTATGGGGCGGGGAGTGCAAGAAAGTACATTTGCGGGGAACACAGGCTCTCAGTTAACGTTAAGAGTAATGGGGTAAAGGACAAGGGAGGGGCTGCCGGTTAAAATGGACTTTATACGTGGAAAGGAGCAGAAACGTAAGACTGCCATCTTAATCTCAATTATGAAGCGAAATCCAGACACTGTGGACTTCAAAAGCATGCAGGGCAGGCGTACGGATTTTTATAAGTGATTCATGGGGGAATAAGACAAACAGGTTTTACTAAAAGCATCATCACGTGTTACAAAAAGCCACTCACTCAGCTTCAAATATGGGTGAACATTGATGTGCGTTTGTGACATACACATCCAAATATTTTGTAATATATTGTTTATTCACTTCTAAACCCTATTTTGCAATGTTCCTGTCATAAAACCTTAATGAAACGCCACACCAATTCAATCACTTTTTCATGCAGAAAGTTTCATGCTAAATTTAAATACTGTATAGCAATTATTCTCCTTTCCACACCTTGATTTTCACACCTCTCATACCTTTCTCGATAGTTACCCCTTTTTAGTTAATTCATTCTTCATGTAATAGCTACACGGATATGTGTTAAAGTCTGATGTTTTCCCTGTTTTCTCCCTGTAATCAGGCTGGCACAGACACTGCATATTGGAATGTATCAATCATCATTTTCACTCATACCGTCAATCTTTTCCCTTCTTGACAGCATCCAAAAATGCATATATATATATACATATACATATACATATATATATATATATATATATATATATATATATGTATATATGTAAAGTCCTTGGTGCTCTTGGGTCTCCATGGAAACAAATAAATATGCAACCCAATTCACCTCAGAGTGTTCCAGCCTCACAGACGCTCCCCCGTTTTCATCTGCAGCAGTGTCTTCCGGTGCTCGGGAGCGCTGTACGAACTAATACATGTGCTTGCTTTCAAGCACTATTGTGCTGCACCTAAACGGCGTTATTTTCACAGTGAGGTCTGAGTGGACTGCCGTCACAGAGAAGTACCTCAGACAGCTCTGGATAAACACGCTGAGGCAAGATACTGAAATTCTCCCATCTCGGCGCTCAATGCAGTTTTGACTTCTTCACTTTTGGCCTTTTTCAACTTTTCTTAATCCCAAAGCTCTCTGGGCACTCCTGGCTACACCTAATCCCCCAATGGATACCTAATTGTGCAATGTAAGAGGTGCACTATATCAAAATGGGCCCATGAAAACTGTAAGCAAGATGATATGGTAAATAAGAGCTCAAGAGCGATGCACGTTACATTTTGTATATACATTATGAAAGAATAATGAAGTCTGCTGCCATCATTGCACACTGAACAGTGTTCCGAAACCAGCGTTTTAGGGTATGGAGTGTATTGAGTTCTGACTGCAACAATTTGCTGGATGTCATTTGTAAACAGGAAAAGAGAATCCTATGGCATATGTTCTTAATAGTATGGGTCACCAGAGCACCCAAAAGTACAACTACAGAAAGAAAATGTTAACGTCACATAGAAAAGCCCCACACAGACCGAGATTAAACCAGTCTAGCAGTCCACGATAGAACCCAAATTACTTTGATCAATTCAAAGCAAAAAGCACCAGGATAAACATATACTGTATGAATACTTTGCATTACCCAAATACAATGTTAAGGTCTTTTTACTCTGACAGTTAGACTACTCCCTGTGATGTATCAGTTTCCCGCAAAGATAAGTGGAAAACTGGTATCTGTGGGATCTGGCATATGCGTGTACAAAGCTGCATTTGTGCCTGACAGTTTGTATACAGAGTTTGAAGGCGTAGTGACAGTGCAGAGAGATAAACGGTAACGAGGATTTGTTTGGCAGAGAGTGCACTGGTCATAACACATGCAATCAGTCCTGACAGTGCCATGGACCCAGTTAATCTGCCTGTGCCACTAACACCGGTGCTGCCATCCACATGCTCAGCAAATCAGGAGAATGACCCACATTCTTACCATCATCTTCTATTTGTGGGATCTTAATGTTGGCAACATACAGTATTTTTGGAGACTTGTTGGGCCTCGCTGACATTGTGAGCGAGGCCCAACAAGGAAATGACCTTTGACTGTAACCTGTTACCTGAATGAAGGAGTAACTTCATTGGTTAATGACGTGAACACACTTTTTACTTTAATATTTCAGGTTGTAAATCATATTTTCTCACTGAGGCTAACAAAGGCTAATGTGTTTTTTGCAAAGTCAACTTTAATATGCCCACAGTGCGTTTATGTTTATACACAAATCCCTCTGTGACTAAGAAAAGTTTGTCTTCTCCAGTCGGAACGCTTTGACAGTTTTCTAGTGGGGGACAAAATAGAAGCTGAAAATAAAAGTGCTTGTCCATGTAACACCTGTGTGCACTGTGCACCTTATGCTTTCTGTGGATATACGTGTAAACTCCAAAAGAAATCCATCACTCCCTTGAAGCTGGGCTAACATTTGTTTTTTTGATTGAAAACAACAAGCCCAACACACATGGGCCCGATGTCTCGCCGGGCCCCTCCAGTTCACAAATCTCCTTAAAAATATCTCTGCAGGACTTGATTCCTGAGTCACGGAACAATGCCTCTTGGCGGTGTGGGATGCCGCACGGCCCAAATGAACAGTTATATGAAAACACTTTGCCATCGATCCGAGCCTGAGGCAAAACTCCCATTCATGATTGTCCTCTCAGCAGTCAACTTTCACCAGGCAGCCTTCAACTAAGTCTGGCCATGAAACAAAACAAATATCCTCTCGAGTCCATCCCTTAAAAAAGACAGCTACAAGAGAAAAGGCAGCACCTGTTTGCCAGCTTTACTTTCGACTTTGACACGGCCCTGCGCTCAGGTCTTCACAGTGGGCCTGCTGGGCACCGGTCTGAGGACATGCCATTATTATGCCCACTTTAACATCTACATTTTCTGCACCTCTACTAATATTGGTATAATATTGATGTTGAATTTTGATTCAACATCTGACAATAATTACTTTTTTTCTTTTTATTAAATGTTCCACCTTCTTTATTTCGTCTCATTGGGGCGAGAAGCATATATGTGGCACCATTACCCTCTCTAGGCTATCTTATAACTTTTAATGAATGTACTGTATTATGAATTTGAAAAAGGACATGCGTTTTTTCCGATACCACTACTTTAGCGATACCTGCTTTTTGGTACCGGTGCCTTAACTGTACTTTTTCGATACCTATGTTATTTTAATTTAATTAAAATGATGTGTATAAAAATTATTGTTCAGGAGAAAATCCTAAACTGTTCTGCCTAAAACGGCACAACAGAAAGAACACAGGCCGCAGCAGCCTCACATGTAACTTCATTTTTTGAGCAGAATTCCCACTTAAGCAGCGATAAGCAGGCGGCACGGTAGTACAGGTGGTTAGCGCTCGTGCTTCACAGCTAGAAGGTCCAGGTTCGATTCCCACCAAGGCCGGGGCCTTTCTGTGGTGAGTTTGCATGTTCTCCCCGTGTCTGCGTAGGTTTCCTCCGGGTACTCCGGTTTCCCTACCACTAAAAACATGTACAATAGGCCAGGATGAATGTGAGTGTGTTTGAGAGTGCGCATGGGGACGACGGATGGAAATTAGCCCAAGGCTACAATCCGGTGTGGCTTGTTCATTAACTTGCACTGTCCCTACCAAATAAACCAATAAACAAATAAAAAGAGAGTAAGGACATTATTACCTCCTGAGCTGCAGCGACAGATCAGATCCACATCAGGACACTGTTTTCTTTCAGTTAAACGTTTCTAAACACACACTGAGCGCTCACTTTGTCACTAATAATTTACCAAAACTGTTCCAAAAATGGCTAATGCAGAGTGGTTGCTCACTTTTTTCACAAACTATCTTTGATCTTCTCCTCCGGTACAGCCATTTGGTGCAGCATGAAGTTTAGTAAGCAACAGTATGTAACTTCAGGCTCTGTGGGTCTTTCGCTAAAGGTAAATAGCCGATGTGTTTCTTGTTGTCACTGCCATGTTGTCACTGCTGTTCTCTTTGTCTAAGAGCTCTAGTTTCTTATTCAGTCCTGGTTTAGTCCTGGTTTTTAACCAGTTTAGTTTTTTAGTCCTGGCTCAGACCGCGGCTCTGCCATAATGACTGAGTGTTAAGGTATAGCTTGTTTCGCTTTAAGAAAACGTTTAAAGAAAGCTGAAGCTGCTCATGAGTTCACTTTGCTTTTTAGACTCACTGCAGATCATTTATTGACATCTGGAAAGTAAAAGTAGAGAAAATTTGCACCGAAAAAAATACGTTTTTCGATACCGCCCCCTACAGGAGCTTTTCGGTCGGTACCAAGTAGGTACCATTTAACGGTACCGGGCCCTAGTCAGCAGAATACCATGAATCACTGCTGGATATCCGGTGACGTTAGTTGGATTTTGGGGACAAAAATCACCAAAATAACAACGATCACGATCTTCCATAATTAATGGAAGACAGTGTGGATTTATTGCTTGGGGTGGCTCTTGCTTGTATCAAATACAGGGTGTATCAGAGTAGGTCTGGAGATTTGGGGCTTCAGCAGAGCAGGGCCATGACCAGGAGGCTGCAGGCAGGAGCCATGGAGAGCACAGATGGGGCCGGGGCAGAGCTGAGCCAGGAGAAAGTCATCCATCAGGCCAAGCGCTCCGTGCCTAGGGGGCCCGCTCACTGATCCTAGAAGACTGATCGCGCCGCAGTGGGAGGCCGGGCCCTCACTGCACGGACAGCAGTGTCTGGCCCGCTCCACTGAGGCTTGATCTGAGAGGGGCCGAGCCAAGGCGCTGACCTGCTTCGGTTTGGATTCAGAGGCAGAGCAGTCTAGATTACAGATAATGGAGTTTTAAAACATGCCATATGAATTGAGTGCAGGGAGTGACTTAGATTCATATCTGACATCTGACCCTAAACAACAGTCTGTATAATGCAAACAGACATGTGTCTAAGAATAACAGCCTTCAGTCAGAACTCTCACACTCAGCTCCCTTGGTACTGCACTTATAACACTGTAAAAGCTGATGAAGTGATAGAATGTAATGACTTTATCAACGCTTCCGTCAGCCAGAGAGGTCAATAACGGCACGAGCTAGGTCCACGACAGCCAAAACTCTGCGGATGATTGACAGGTGAATGAGCAGACAGAGAGATAGTTAGACAAATGGAAGCTAAGATATAGTCTGACAGGCAGATGGGCGCGTAAATGGATGGTTTGGCAGCATGATAAGGTAAATAGGCTGATGGATTACCAAACAAATGTGGGAGGAGGAAGAGAAAATCAGAGAGAAGAAAGAGGAAGAGGAGCTGCCTGCAGACAACACCAGATAGGAAGCCAGATAGGCTGATAAACACAGATGGATTGTGTTGATACACGGGGAGGTGGGGCAAGATCGATAGATTGTTTTATTCTATTTGCCTGGCAAACTGGAGATTTGATGTGGCTGGTATCAAGGCGATCTGTTTCCAAACATGCCAGGCGTGACAGTTACAGATGGTGAGATAGCGACACGTCTCAATCTTTGGCTAGCCCCAATTGAGTCTAGCTAAGCTCTCAAGCCATCATCACCTCGAGTATCTTCCTCTTGGTCTGACATGCAAGACACGGTCCAATCCCCTGTCTTTAAAGATGATCATTCATTTCTAAATTCAATTTCAACTATTTTGGGTATAAAAAATAAGTACATGATAGAAGATATATAAGTAGTGAAGAAACTGAACCTAAGGCAAAATGAGGATAGCGGTGTTGTAAAAGAATCCTCAGGGAACAGAACATGCTAAAATCCTCAGAATGGAGAGCAATGGCTGGGTTTCCAGCCTTCCACTACAATTTGAGCAAAACAATATGGATGCCCTGACAAGTGGATGCCTCATTACTGCTGCTTGAGTTTATCATGTCAAAACGGAAGACAAGGGTATGTGAAGTTTAGAGGCAAGGGCTCTCCTTGTTAGAAAAGGTGGCTTTCCAGCTTGGCTGCTTGAGGGACACGGGGTTCACCCAAACAGCCTTGATGAGTGTTGCGGGGCTTATAATAGACAGTAAAGGCCCAGAAAGCATGCCCTTTAGAGGTGCAGCATCTCTCACAGTCTGACAGCTTACAGGGCCTAGGCGGCACAATGACACCTTCACCGAGCTCTCCAGATGACACCCAGGTGCACACACACACATGCACCATTTCGCCATCTGCACCGAAAAGTTTGGATGCAATTACACATTCATAAACAAATTCATAGACAAAAATACACACTGATCCGTTCGCAATGCGCAAATATTTCCTGACAAGTAGAATCTTACTATTGAGCTGACAGTGGTGGCTCTTATAAAACAGGGTGGCTATGAAAACAGCACACCTTCGCTCCATTCCAAGAGAGGGGCTCATAGAGGTAAATAGTTGTTTGTGTCATGTTAAGGGTGCAGTACAACCTCACTGTTGGCAAAAATAAGCAGAAAGTTCTCCATTTCCAGGAATAGTGTCAGATTTCTGTCAGTACATAAGGGGAGAAAAGAAATATCAAGGGTGCTTCTTCTAGTTTTGCAGGAGGAACACTGTACCACAGACTTTTTTACAGAATCCAAGTATACCTGGAAGCAAGTACTGCTCATTTATCTGTCTATTTGGAGTTCAGGGCTGTAACGTGAAAGAGTCATTAGTGTCCAAGTACAAATGAACTAAAAGTACAAAGTTTGATGCCAAAGGATGTGACAGAAAATCACCATAAACAAGCACTAAGGAAACATTGTCCAAAAGGATATCGCCGTTCACTAATATGAGGTGACCCTTCTTTTGTTTTATGGTTCAGCCTTTGTCTTGTGGATGTTGTCTGACTCTGGGTGATTATGAACGGTTAACAAATCCTATAGCTAAATGCCCTATAATTAATGAAGACTATGGCTCAAGATGCTGAGAGATGCTTCCAGATGATGCTGTGTGGCACTTTGATGGATGGGTCAAATGCAACAACAATAAGCTGCTTTTATGGGGACAACAACATTCTTTCAAGCATACTTGTATTTCTAACACAGAAGAATGACCAAAAATATTAGCTTCTTCTTTCCGAAACTTTTCTGAAATTGACTTTTTTTTAATCATTATTTGTGTTTTCTTCCAAACTGACTTACTGAGGGCCAAACCACACTGCTTGTGAAAACAAAACTTGGACGCGATAATTACAATGGGTTAAAACTGCATCCAACTGAAGATACATAAAATATGCTTTCTTTCTAGTTCTTGGTTGTTTTCACTTGTACATTATGCATTGGCTGGAAGACTCTGATGAAGTCAGGGGTCAGACGTGGAGTTCAGATGGTCAGTTCAAAGCAGGGTCTGGTGATTGACAGCTTGTTTTGGTGAGAACTCCGGGCCAAACAGCTGCCGTTGTTTTTCTGCAATCCTCGCCATCGCGCAATCTCGGTCTACTCCAGGACCCCTTGCCACGGAATCCTCACAGCAGTTAATAAAACATGGTGTTGCGTGTTATTTATTTATTAATAGCCTTTTTGATGTGTCCCAGCGCAGCCCGAGAGTGGAGCTGGAGATCATAGGAGCCTGTGCAAGCGAGCTGCAGTTGCTTTTTCCTCCACGCCGTCACCATCAGACCCATTTGGCCCGAGTGAAGATGCTCCCTTCTGCTCGCGTGAGGGGGTACCGGCTGGGTGTGCTTCCAGTATAAAAAACAACTCCCTTTTAATATAAATCTTTCATATCCAAAGATGTTTCCTCATGTACACAAAACACTGCATCCATTCCCACGGTGGGGCACACTTTGCTTGCTCCATGTTTCGCTTGTGCATCATCGCAGAGGCTGTCACCATGGGGTTTGGTATACAAAGGCCAGGGCACTGGTGGCAGAGTATAGAGCGAAGGAAAAACATGTTTGAATATGAACAATTATATATCATTCAACCAATAAAAAGATTTGCTATACATTTTTTTAAGAATATGTTGAATATAGTATCTAAAATAAAACAAAATTGGACAGACATGCATTTATTCCCATTTTTCAATTAGCTTGTGAATCTGTCAGAGCAGCAGTCCTGCAGAGCAAACACAAATTAATTGGTTGTGTCTAATGCTGTGTGACAGTCAGTGTGTTTCACCAGTGCACTGCAGCTCACTGAGGAGGTGTGCTGCTGTGGTCATATATGATCTGTGCATGTGCTGCTTCACAAAGGTTACTGCTGCAGCGCCTGCAGGTCCTCTCTACACACAGACTAGACATCTCAAGCGACAATGGATTCTGTGTGAATGAAAAATTCATCCAGTGCTTTCATTTATTCATCAAGGAGGAAGATTTTTCTGCAGGGATGCCCTCCAGAGATGTGGCGCTCACATGCCAGGCAGCCGCCGCCACTTTACCCACCAGCTTTTCAATAAAACAAGCAAACAACACAATTCCAACACCTATAAATAAGTGATCGTTCCTGAATAAAGTGCTGTACACAGAGCCCTCCATGAGGCCACCCATCACTCTTTAATAGTAGCAGTACCGGCCAAAGTTATTTCTATCCCTCCTTTTTGGTTCCCTGGCTCTATCTGAGGGCAGCGCAGAGAACAAAGTGAAGCTAGCAGAGATGGGAATGCATCGATGCTCTGAGATCATGATGGTGCCACCACCTGCTTCAGAGATGGTTAAGATACAGCAATCTGTTCCATTATTAATGACCCTATCAACATGCACTTTCGCTGGCTTCTGTCGTTCAAACACACAAACTCACACGCCAACTTTCCTCCCAGTTATTTTCGCTCCTCTTTCTGGAGACAGGTTGTTCACAGCAGTTTGAACATTCAGAGTGGGGGCTCGCCAGATGCTTGGGCGTCTGTCAATGCGGTGCTATTGTTAGCTAGTTTTTGATGAGATTTACATGGCAGAAAAGCCATCAAATAAGATATACTACAGAGAATATGAGGAGGATCTCACCTAATCCACACACCTGTGTCTTGGCAGTACCAAGTCTCGTTCCCTTCCACGCCAATACACATGCTTTTGAAAATGCACAACCACCCACCAACTCCGGCAAAATCAAGGTGGCAAATTTAGCCTCGAATCAGGGAGTTGCACAGCAGCTTGAGTCTGATTTCGATGTGGCTTTTCCAGCTCAAAGGCTCACAATTATCATCCTTGTTGAAAAAAAGGAACATTCAAAGATACATGCCTCCCACTAGTGCACGGAGACACTGGGAGCATAAACATGTAATGATTTCAAATCCAGTGCCTTCATTCTGCTGTCTGGAGTCATTTTACAAGAATCCAGCCATTTCACCTCCACTGTACTGACGGGCAAGCACAGGCTCACTGGTCGAAGCCTGACTACCTGAATATGGTAGAATTGTTTTTCCTTTTCTATTCTTAAAATCTCTACACTTTTATAGAGGAAGAATGTTGTAAAACAGCATAATGCTTGACACTGGGTCTGCAGTAGTTGTATCTGTATTTCTATATCTAAATACTTATGTCACTATGATACCCCAAGAATATGAATCCATCTTCTTCATTTTCTTGGGAATCCTTATGGTTTCAGCATCCCAGTCCCAGATGTGCTCAGCCTGCTTGATCTGTGGACACATCTGGTACGTACAGCGCCGCCAGCTACTTGTCTTTTCACCTGCCGCATTCACAACAATGAACATGGAGGACTGATTATTATGGTTATTATGTACGTGCAATGCCCGGGGTGATGCCCAGTTCTTCCATACATCCACACATATGAGAGATAAACATAAATCAACAGTCGACAGGCGCGTGTGTCCTGAAGAGCTCCCGGGGATGTCATGGTCAATGAGTAAACTAATTATAGAAAACAACATTAGGTGCTAATACACTCAAGACACAAACTGGCACGACAAGGTTCCCTGAGAAGATACATCGGTGGTCAAGCAAGACATCCGACACTGGGTCATTTTTTGTTCTTGTCTTATCTTTTTATTCTTATCTAACTTATTTATCAATGTTTTCAGTGCTGGCTCGTGACTATAAAGAAATGTAGAAGTTAATGATTAATGGCCCCCTTATTTACCAACTTGAAAATAGACTCGAGCGCTCAAGAATCACAAAAATCATTGGAAATATAATTGATAGCGCTTTGAAAAAAAGCTGTACAACTTTGCACCTTCCGTCCAAGCGCATTCAAAAAATTGGTTCCGTCTAATGTGCTAACTATCCGCTATAGAACTGAGCGTCTTTGGGAATAAAATGTGCAGTGTGTTTTGGCACAGCTCTTGGACTCACAGTATTTTAACAGTGTTTCTGCTGCCAACATGGAGAAGTGAACTGTACAGTCACTTTAAATGTGAAACAACACTGCTTTGATTCCAGCCCACATTCTCTGCTCAAGTTTTTTTTTTTTTTTACATTTAGCTCCTCGTCTTCCCGGGGTGCTCATTCCACATGTGAATTTAGCTAAGTACCCACATCAATTTAAATGAAACGTTTTAATGGCTTCATGTGAGATTTTTTTATGTTTTTTAAAGCGCTTGTCATATCCAAGCTTTAGATTTGTGACAGCAGCATAATCATGTAAACAAATTATGCTGGTTATACAATTTTTTTTCTTTTTTAATCACTGTGCAAATTTTTTTTTGTCATTATAATTATTTACTTATTTATGTAGTGCTGTATTTCAGTTTATTTCAAAAGGCCTTTAAATGCTTTTTAACACCTGCTATAATATGTCCTCTTGGATAAACATTTTTGTCTCTCGGCTTCCAGGGAGTGTTTTGTGTGAAAAGACCCATTGCGGCGTCCCTTCAGCACAGAGCACATCCAACCTGCTCTGATTGGAACAGAACTGGGTCACCTGTGCGCTGGCTGCCGGTGGCACTCCGAGCCCCACGGTTAGTGCTGCTCCCCGGACTTCGGTGTCAGAGCCATGGCCCGCGGCTACGCACCTGTGTCCGCGCTTCTTCACTGGGATCAATTAGCATTAAAGTTTCACAGCGCGCTCTGCCGCTCCCGCCGCGTGGACATAGTGTTCACTGGAGGGCTAGAGCCGAGCCAAAACAAGCCTGACAGGCACATGAAGGGACACATGGATTTGTCCCAGTGCACCACACGCCGAGTCAACAAGACAGAAGTGCACTGTTTCTCTCTGTCTATATTTCAATATTCTATGTGCATTGTTTGGAACAGTATTGCGATTGTGGTTAGAGATGTTCTGAAAGATGACATGTCTTTCAGCACATGCTTGTAGGTCTAAAATACTGTGTTAGGATGTTTATGTCTAATACGACTTCATGGAGACGACATATTTTGTTCTCAGCAGAGGATGAGAATAATTGCATAATAATTGCAGCCTTTGCGATTTGCTATATGCAACCATACAAATGGCTATTTCTCCTGCAGCCCACTTTGTTGCAACAATGCTCTTGCTCAGACTAATTGTGGCTTGTTTTCCCAGTTAGTATCTGCTTTGAATTTGGTCTGCTGGACACACAAATACGCCATTTTAGCAACATCTTGATGATAAATTGCCAGTTAAGCTATCCACTGCAGAAGAAAGTTGCACTGCCACTTTTCCGGTGTTTGAAGCAATTTCCGTCTTGTGACGCCTTAATTCAGAAGATTCCCTTGTGTGAACACCAAACATCTCTGTATAACTGGCCATTAAAAAATAAAAAGTAAAAACCATGCAGTGTGAGTTTCTTATTTAGAGGCAGCATCGTGTCAGTCTTGAAGTACTAAACAATAACGCTTCTACTACTAATACCTAACTAACTACCTTACTACTGTAACCAAATACATTAGATTAAATGCTCCCAAAAATAAATAAATAAATAAACTCCCAAAAATGCATTGTCGGTATCTAAAAGAGCATCAGGAGCACGTCTAGTGTCACTGGCCTGTTTGTTTATGAATCACAGTTTTCAACACTTGTGGCTTTAACTAATTTAAATAGAAAAAGTTCAGGTATCTTGTCTTTATCCATGTGTTGTTATACTGTACTTGATGGTGTACGCGCTGGTCGTAACAGTGAGTGAGCAGTATTTAACGATTGCCCCCCTCACTAAGGATTAACGACAAATGACTGTGGAGCGGTTGTGCGGCCGTCCAGCCCTTAACCACATCTATCACATGTACATGAAAGTGTGTTCACAACATGGAGCTGTGCCGCCAGGGGCTGATCAATAATCTGCATGTCGATTTGCACACGCAGACTAAATTACAGCCGCAATCTGCCTATGTATTAAGAGCAGAGCAGAGAGAAGTCGGAGTATTTGTGCTTTTCCCACTGTTTTACAGATAATTTAATTTTTTAAAGTAAGACATCTGGTGAATAATTCAGAGTCCTAAAACATATGTAATGAGACAAAGCATCTAGTCAATCTGTCAAGGGAAAAAAAGAAAAAGAAATGAAACGTAAAACCAATAACAGGGAACAAAAAATAAGGACACGCAAAATCTAGAATGGACTTTTTAGTTAAGTTGTTGCTTACGTACCATTAGTCATTAGAAGTGACCAAAATCACTCTAACACTCACCACTGAAGACTGACTGTACCTTGTCTAGTTTTCCATTGGCTAAAACGATTAAAAGCCTGATGGTTTTACTGCTCTGTTGCTCCCTCATTCCACTGACTCTACATCACTTTGAAAACACTTTCCCTCACACACTTAAACAGCCTGATTGAACTTTTGACTGTACAATCCGCTCCTGGGGAAATGCAAGTGAAATTCAGAGAGATTTAGAAATATGATGAATGAGTCCAGAGTGATGTATCCTTAAATGACGGTCTATCAATGTAGATGGGAGAACAAAGCTGGTGTCATGGTGGGAATGTGAAGACTTTTACCAAGCTGGTACAGAGATGGCACCCTCTTAATCAAAATAATAGGCGGGGATCATATAATTTGTCTTTGGTGAGAAGTGTTTTACTAATGACAGCAACCGCAGCGTTCCCATTGCTTTGATAATCCATGGGTGTCCTGGAGAGTGCGAGGCTACACTACACACTCTCTGTGCTTTTGCATCTGAAATATCATATTTCAAGTTTCTCGACAGCACTAGAACAATAGACTGATAAAAGCAATATCTAATACTTTATTTAAGTCCTCCACACTTGAGGATATTTATTAAGCTATAATTAGAGGATACTTCTTGCTTTCACTAGTGTCATTTAGACTAAGTGTGATACTATAATATAACCATTTTCTGCTTTCTTAAAAAGTAAGCAGTCACACCTTGCATCATTCTAACTATTTGCTCAAAATCTATTATTATCTGTGCAGTATTGTTTTGTTTGTGTTGTGTGTTTTCATACGGACCTCGAGTCTGACAAATAAAGGATGATGATGATAAGACATCTATATATTATCTATACCTCACCTGCACCATCCACTTTGGTCTTTAACCAATCTCCTATCATACAAGACACCGGTCCAAAAGCAAACAGATAGTCAACAAGCAGGGGGTATGGTTTGTTGTGATAAGTCGGCGCAGTTCCTCGGGTAGTCACCCTAGGGTGCTTTCCCACCGCCATTTGTTCGAGTGTGCGTTATGTGTGTGTGCGCGCTTGTCGTTGCCACGGAGGGAAAAGAGCACTGAGGGCAGCTGTACCTGCGCTGCCTTGTGGTCGTCACTTGACAGTGGCCTTCACATCACGGCATGTGCCTGAGCATCGGATCTGACAGGCCTGACCTCCCCGCCACATCGGACGGCACGGCGCGCAAACACATGATGCCACTTATACGGACATATACACACATACCTGGGGACTGTATGTGACGACATGGATACGGACAGCACATGGTGGCACCAATAAGACGGTTATACGTATCACTTTCAGGGTCACTAATCAATCAATCAATCAATCAATCTTTATTTATATAGCGCTTTTCATACATTTCATGTAACACAAAGTGCTTTACAGATTTAAAAACATTCTCTCACACCCACCTCCTCCCACAAATACAAACACATTGTCGCACTCACACTCTCCCCACCCACCTTCCCAGAGACACACCACACACTCAAGGTAAAACAATGGACACAATGGACATAAGGCTGAGGTAAGGCTGGGTACAGATAAACCAGGTAAGGAAACACCATCCAAGGAGCCGTCTGCATCGGGAGCAGCATCTCGGCTGCAGCCACAGGGCACCAACACAGGACGCCCGGAGGAGGCGCGGTAGAAACACCACACCTCCATCCAGACACCCACAGGACAGCACCCCAGCAGCCACAGCCAATCCCCGCTCCCGAGGCAGAGGGCTCCTCCAGAGGAAACTGGGAGACCATAAAAATGGTTAAAATAAGTAAAAGTAAAGGTAAAAATAAGAATATAAGGACCACTAAAATAGGCCGAGAGGTAAAATACATAAAGAAAACATAAATAAATAAATAAATAAATAAATAAATAAATAAATAAATATTAATAACAATTAAATAAATAGGCCTAGCAGTTAAAAGCTAAACTAAAAAGGTGGGTCTTAAGCCTGCTTTTAAAAACATGAACGTTCTCTGCGGTCCTGAGCTCCTCCGGCAGGTCGTTCCAGAGGTGAGGGCCATAATACTGGAAAGACGCCTCGCCGTGAGTCTTTCTGTTGACTTTAGGAATAACTAGCAGACCTCTGCCGGTGGAGCGAAGGGGCCGTGAAGGTTCATAAGGTAAAAGCAATTCTGAAAGATAAGAAGGACCAAGACCATTAAGACATTTAAAAACCATTAAAAGAACTTTAAAATCTAGGCTAAATATAGATCTAAGGAGGTCATAATATTTCACAAATACGTTAATGTGGAGCCACTGCCGAATGAACACCTTAGGATGACTTGGAAAGGACATTATGTCAAACTATAGAGGAAAATATGAAGATACTTTCCAATCTCAAGAGATCAAGAAATTATTACGTGCAAACCTCCACGAAAAACCTGTATCAGCGGGCTAAAGATTTTTAATAAGGAAAAGAAGCACTTCACCCGCTTTCACCCTGAGTTGTCTAATAGAAGCCTTCGGTCCAAAACTCTGTAAGTTACAGCTCTATTTAAAAGCAGGCTGCAGCTCAGACTGTACTCCCCCTGGCTGCCTCCCACATGCCCCACCGTTACACACATTTCAATAGGGATTCCAGCAGGGTGGCTGTAGACAGCGCGGTAAACAAAGACGCAATGAGAGAGAGAGAGAGAGAGAGAGAGAGAGAGAGAGAAAAAAAAGGCAGAATCAAAGACAGAGGTGCTCCTGCTATTGTGCCAGAGCAGAAAATCATTTGCTGACAATTTGTGGCTCGTTTTGAAGCGTTTTTGTGTGGCGCTGACACATATATAGACGGGGAGGTGGGATGAAGGCTGTCTGGTTTGGTGGTAAACTTTGACTTGGATATTTAAAATGTCAAGCCGTTTGTTCTTTACAATGCCGCCTTCCTTCCTTCTGTGCGGCAGAATTGTTGGCTAATCAGAATTTGTGTTGGATCTGTCAAACTGAAAGCAGTAATTGATGGGATTTGACGCCGGGTGATTGATAGGAGCGGAGGAAGCACTGAGACATGCGTTTTTCAGCCACAGTAAATAATAAACAATGAATTACCTTTGCGCAATGTGTGAAACTCACTTGGATGATGATTTCATTTGGCAACTTCTCAACACTACAATCAATACTGGGCAACACATCCAGCTTTCCTGATTGGCCTTATTGTGATCCGCCTAAACACACGGTCATTACAAGCAAAGTTGTATCTCCCACACTCCTTTAACTGATATATTTACCTGGCCAGCCCGCGGCCTAATTGAAATCAAGTTAGGTGACCTTTGGGGTACCTATCCGGCCCTGCTTGTTCCACTGGGCCCACACCATATATCATTTGCTATAGCCTCATAAATCAGCCTGTTGAACTGGGATGCAATGATGGTCCCGACCTTTCTCATGACATTTCCAAATGGCCACATCCTCTACCTAGGATCATGGCGGCATGAAAGGCACCCACCCATAGTATATGAAGATGAGAACGAAGCCGGCCCGGCGAGCAAAGGACAGCAAATAAACCACTCATGTTGGCAAATGCCACAGGGAATTGGCACGTGTTGACAAAAGCGCTTCATAGAGTGAGAGATTCCTTCTTATGACATCTCCTACAGCTTCAACCTCGCACACTTCAGTATTACTACAACAACAGATATACTAAACCCAAACTAAGACAAAGGACATACTGTATCATTTTGGCAAAATCTACTGACTCAAAAATATAAACTTGAACTAGAAGTGCTTGGTTAGTCTGGTAGTTTTATAGGAACAAGAGGTAATAGTGGGGATATTAATAGATTATCATCAATGAGCTAAATTCACATACAAAAGAGCAATGGCTAATCGTTTGTGCTCTCGAGGTCGGAGATATTTGAAGAATAAATGAAATGCCCACAAAGCAAAAATGGTTGGGAACAATGGTAGTATAGTTTTAAAATGCTGTACTGTAATATGGAGTGTGGTAATTCAGTGTATTTTGTCCAATACTTATTGTAAAATAGTGACTAAAAAGAAATCTTCGCTGCACAAGTGTTTTACATTTTCTAAGAAGCCGATCACAAAAGCTATTGTAAGGCACGTTTCATCGCAGAGGCCAGGTGGTTTTACTCATTCTTCTGTGCAGCTCCCTTTGAAGAAGAGCCCGACTATACTCATTCTATGCAAATGCAACACAAGCCGCTTTCTCTCCATTCTGGCTTGGTTCTAAGTATAACCGGCTGTGTGTGCAAGTGTTTGTGTGTGTGCGGAGGGGAGAGAAGTAAAGGTCCACTTGTGACAAGCCTACTGGGAATATGAACATCTGGTGGACCGGCTGCTCCTCTGGTTAACATGCTCCTCCTCAGTGGCCCCTGATGACACAGTCCCAGGTAGCACATCCACACGCGCCCATGGACACAGATACATATGGACACAGGCGAGTCAGGTGCACCCGCACATGTAGGCTACATTGCACACAAGGCCCTCCAAAGTTGTCAGACACTGCCCTACACTCCCATTCACCGCTCTCATTTAAATGGGCATTGATCATGACAAACAGAAGGCGGATCATTCACGGGATGATGGTGAACAGCAACAATGACCAGTTTACACAAGATACTCTGAACTGGTGGGAAATGTCATGTTTATGGCAAGGTGAAGCCTCTCCACTCAGACTAGCACTCCCACATCCTCCTTTCAATCGACCTGTGGCCTCTTTTCTCCTCCTGTCTGTGTCCATCACTTATTTACTCATTCAAACATGTTTGTTTAAAGTCATCACTCATACGGCTGACTTCAGGGAAATGCCATCCGCGCAACATTGGGAGGAGCTACGTGTTAATTTACAGGAGGCTAATGTTATCGACGGAGGTCATGTTTCTATTGTGAGTGTGTAGTCAGGAAAGAGGAGACAGAAGGAAGACGGTCAGAGTTTTCCTTTTTTCTGAAAGGTTGAGTTACTTGATAAAAGTGGCAGCCGGACTAGAATGATTGCACACTGCCCGCGGGGCTGCCATTTGGCGCCCTAGGCGAGATTTTGGAGTAATAACTCCGAGCTGCCCGCTGGTCTCATGTACGCACACACTAATATGGTGAGTGCCATGTGTTTAGGGGGCATTGTATTCATTTTCTGAGGAGGCTTCTCGAAACACACCATACCTCACAGCAACATTTGAACCGTTTTAGTGTTACGACAGCATGGCAAAACCCTTTGTGCTGTTAACCATGTCCACAACAAAGAGAGGTCAAGCAAAGATATCTATGTATTGTATTTGAAGACAAATACAGTTTTGAAATTGCCAAACTCATTAAGTGTCTTTGTGTGGAGACGATGGCCTCCAGACAACTATTGACAACCCACGGTAAAGAGATTGTATACAACAATTATAGTACAAGGTAGACAGTGTAAAATGTTTCTGTTGAACCAAAAAGAACCAAATAAAAATAATTTATCTCAAAAAGCTTTTTTATATTGATGAAACAAAGATTTAACATAGAGCATCAGCAACAACAAACTAATGCAAGATTTTAATATTGATTTCTGGGAGAATTTAAACCATAACTTTAGCTTTATCACTGAAATATAGATTGGCTTCTTTGCGGGATTGCTTTGTATATGTCATCAATTTCATATAGTGGTAATATATTTTCATAAAATCAGATTGAACAGCTTTCCTTCAAAGAAAATAAACAGGCTACATCTCTGTTATCCTGTGGAAAATAGCTATAACTGATAGATACCTTGAAGTTTTCTGGCTGAATCCTTTGGTACAATTCAGAATTCATAGTTGCATCAATAATATCAAGCTGTCTAGAGCCCACTTTAATCCATAGACCGTTAAAAAGAATAGACAACTCCTCCTCACTCCTCCCCGTTTACCATAATGACCACGTTCGAGGGGGAAATCATGGCGGATTTACAGACTCCTCCTCCCCAGCTCTGACGAAGCATGTTCCTAATAAGGGCATAAGGGCGGGATTTTCACTGTAGACTCGGCCCTTGCATGACATGTAGCTCGCGCAGCTCCAATGCTAACAGTCCAACCTCCGTTAAGTAGGAGATTAAAAAAAAATTCTTTCGAAAACCAGCCTGGTTTCTTTTTTTGTGACTAACCCAGCGTTATCTCAGGAGGAATATGTAGCCATACAAAGTGTTAAAAAATTGAAACCAGGCATTAAAGTTGTTTTTAACGTGTCTAAAGTCCAATGCTTTTCAATGGGGCCTAGCGATGATATGGAGGTACTACAGCAATGGCGGCCTCCAGTGTTGCGGTCATAAAGCAGAGCAGCTAGCGGCCATTGCTTTAACCTTAGCGCTTTAAAGATAGAGTAGCTTCTTATGAGTGCAATGTTTGATCGGTAATAAATCTAAAGTAGTCAACGACTGCGTTATGTGTGCAGTATAAAGTTGCAAATATACAGCATAAAATGTTTTTAAAAACAGGGATAGCACAAATTTAAACTGTACAGGTATTGCCAATTTCTCAGAGCTACACACCGACTTTCCACTGCTCCTGAAGCAGAGTTGAGTTGAAAAGGAGCACTGGAGCAGGCTGTTCTTCCTACCTGACCATGCCAGCCAAACGAAAGCTCGGCTGGGCAACCGCCAGATCTGCTGCAGCCATCCTTCAGCAATCTATGTAATGGCAATGCTAATGATGCCAAAGCAGCCTGGGAGACCTATCATCCAGACCCCACTAGCACCATTGCAGTCATTCCACAGCCATGATACGCTCCTCTAGATATCTATCCCACAGGCACCCAGCGGTGTCATTGTGGCGCCGTGACAACAGAGGATAATTAGCCGAACTGTATGGGTGCACACGTTTCAGGAATGAAATAGAAACTTTTCTAATTCGGACGCTAAAATATAAAAAATGACTTCAGTGTTATTGTAAGTGTTTACTCTCTCACGTCCAAGAAAGACGGACTATCGATTTTCCTTTTGAGAAAAATAATACCAAAGAAGAAAGGAACATAAATAAAAAGAGAATGGCGTGTTAGAGAGAAGAGGGGGAGGACGCGAGGAAGAGGAAAAATTGGCAGACTTGAAAAGAGGGCTTTTAATGGGAACCCGCACAGAAAATTGCAAAAAAATATTTTTTACACAACACAATATGAGCGTGCGCGCCTAAAATCTGTCAAGACGGCCATCGATTTTCCACGTATTGAGCAAAAGGCAGTCGAAGCTCTGGCCTCCTGCAGATGACCAGGCATAGCACACAGCAGGCGTCTCCCTGTTTACACATCCATCAATCATGCTCTGAACAGTTTGTGCATGTGCACATTCTGACACGCGAGTGTAACAGCTAAACGCAAAGGAACAAAGACGCAGAAACAAAGAATTAGCACAAGACTTGAATTTAACTCCAAAAGAAATATTAATAAGAATTTAAATGAGTAACTATCTCCTGACGGGACTGACTGATGGACCTTCTATCATGCGTTTTCATAAGTACATAATAAAATACCACTAAAATAACATTAGGTAGTATAACTGACGTATTTTAACTAGATAAAAAGTAACTTGTATGAAAAAGGAAGAAGGTTAAAAAAATAAGAATAATGACTTGCGTGCAGCCGTATTTACATTAGGAAACACATTAAGTTCAAGTGATTAGACACATAAACGTGGGGCATTACAGTGTGGTGTGGGCCTTAGAAAAGCACAGCAACTCATTTGATCGGGATCCACTTTGACAGGAAATTAACTTTTAATGAAGAGCGGCATGGTGGGAGAAATTAGCCGTTACCCTAGATGGCATCAAATGTTTATAAACGACAATGGTGTTGGCATTGAATGAGGAGGACGGCACTGATCCCCCCCCCAAACTTGAAGCAGAGAGACAGGACAGAGGAAGAAAAACAAGAAGGTGGGGGGTGATGGGGGCGATGGCTGTTATGATGTGCGCTCGTGGGAGAGGCAGACAGCGAACGACAGGCCCTGAAAGAGTTTAAAGGCATGGCGTCTGTTGGCTGGCAGGATGGACGGAGGGCAGCGGGGGTGGGGAGGGTAGGTAGGGGTGGGGGAAGCTTTGGACGTTTTGCGACGGCGGAGCGTGACAGATGCGGCAGAACAAACCGCTGGTGACTCACGGCCCTTCCTCTCCCTTCGTTCGCGGCGCTGATCAGATGCGCCGGGACAGCCCACCATATGGGATGGCACAACTTATTCATCCAATCAACACGGCGACGTTTACAGGAGCGGGGTAATGGGGCGGGGGGCTGCGGGCTCTGGCTATGTCTGTCTGTCTGTGAGCTGGCCTGCCGCTGTTTGAGAGCATGAGGCAGACAGGACGCCCGAAGGCTCCCACAGCATGACAGTGACTGGGACAGGAAGTGAGCAGGCTACAGCAAGCAATAGGAACAATCTGATCAGTCTCCGAAGGGGGGGGGAGAGAGATTGTGTTGTGCAATAGTTATTATAACCCGTGACTAAGCAGGGGGAAACATCTAATTCCCATTTGTGAAATAAATCAATGCATGATGGTGTTACACCTTAGAAGGCATAGGCGATATAACATTCACATTTTAAACTCAGACACTGCAGTACCTCAATAACACAGACATTAGGGGAAGTCTAAAACAAATGTATATTCCAAATGAAAAAGAAATGCTGACACAAGAAATCGTATTTTCATTTTCAAGTTCTAGTTTAGAGTTAGCATCTTTGGCCCTACTCACAACAATCCTGGAAAAAAAAAAGATCATAATCAAACAACTGATTTTACTCTTGGCCCACATTGTTTTCTCTAAAATTCATTAGAGGTGTGTTTTCTATTATCTTACAAACACACACACACACACAACCATTATGACAGAAGGGAAAAATGGTGAAGCAATATTAGCAGGTAGCTGCTTGCAAACTAAAGGAATATAGTGTTCTCCCAGTGACAATCTTGTAAACACAACAATAATATCCTACTTACTTGTCCTCGAAAGCAAACCATGAAAAAACAAACATGGAATTCTCACATTCTAATATTAGCCAGGATTGTTTTGTTTGTCCTCTTATAGAAAAAAATAACTTAAGCTTTCACTGTCTTCCAGATAACACACTAAAAGGCAAAGACATTAAGACAAATTAATAAATAAAAGCTTTCTGGAGTATTTTATTGCGATAATCACTTCTGTCTCTTTCTAGGCATGCGTTAAATGCAGATTATGGCTAAGCTCTGAGAGGTGAAGGGCCTGGCGAATCGGGCCCCTGACGTACTGAGAGCAGGAATAGAAGCACACATAATCTTAGCAAAGCCAGATATTTTTGTGGAGCTAAGAATGTTTCCCCCCCCCCCCCAGCCCGGGTTTGGCAAGAGGCGTTCTAAACCCTTTTTATAAGGTACCTAAACTACAGCGCGCTCCAGTGAAGGCAGAACCAATTTGCTTAACTTGAAAAACATGCAGAGGCCTGGGCTGATAAAACTGTTTGTCCTGGGCTGTGGCGGCTGAAGATATTGTTATCCACTTTGTTGTCGTGCCACCTCGCCATGGCACGCGGTGTTTGCGGGGACAGATAGCGATCATCGGAGGGTAATTTGGGGATTATGGCGGAGGTGCAGTGTAATCACAAGCTTTTACACTGCAGCAAAAAGCCCTTTTGGAATATAGAAAAGTGAGTAAAGGGGTGTGAGAAATGACAGTTGTTTGCTGTCATAAACATAGCGCTTATCATAATGTGCTGATCCTATAGACAACAGGTACATCTATATTCATAACATCTTTAGTGCCATTTACAGGCATGTAGAAGATGTGTATTCATAACGACAAACCTTAAGCAATCCAGTGCAATTCTCTTGACATGCTTACCACAGTTAAACGCAGGGGAATTGGGACAGGATGGTGAAATATATGGGCTCTGTCAAGAGTCAGAGGCTAGCATTAGCAAAACTAAAGGAACACGTTTACAAGTCCCAGGAGGTTGGTTACAATGTTATCACACTGTCAGTGAGTCTTATTCACTGCCAATCGTGCCGCCTTTGTGTTCCCTCTGCCACAGGCTGTCCTCTATTCTTAGATCCAAATGATCCACTTTTCAGTTTTTGTCCCTGCATTACAGGTAATTTATTGGCAGTTGAGTTTGACAGATAGAGCAGTGTTCTTGAATGGGGATAAATGTGTGTGGCTTCCACAATGTCACACTTATTTGTGGTGCTCATGAATAAAAGATGATGGGCTGTTCAAATTAAACTGTTATTTACTTGCTGTGTTGTTTAGCGGCAGCACCAGGCAGAATGGCTGATATTATAGTCTTCACTTTAGACAATTATGGATAAAGTCAATTTGTGCATCATTTACAAGCAGCTATATACACATGATGTATTTGCCATCGATAGGCAAGATAGGAGAAGTGTCTTGCCCAATGGTAGTGTTTTGAACCATGACCTTTCTCCAAGAAATCTACCCATGAGTAATGTGCATAATGTTTGCTGGTGTTAAAGAAGCAAAAGTATTCCGTGTTTGGATTGGGAGCTAGGACTCATTTGACCATTTAAGAAAGCACATATTCTTTCTTTTGTCAGGGTAACATGAATGTGACTTGGATTTGGCCATATTTCAAGTCAGATGCCACTCCAGACCCATCCTTCTCCATTCAAGCATGGGACAGGCTAAACAATCAAAGTGTCTTGACCCCTTGGTCCTATGCCTGGCTAGAATACATTTATTGTAGCAAACGTATGGTCAACTTAATACGCAGCGTCTGCATTGTGGGCCTATGCAGGAGCTGAGGGCTAAATACGGATCAGCTCCTGCATAGGCCCACTGCCCCAGGGCACCACACATTGTGCGTCCTGTCCTATCTGGACCACAGATATTTGATGAGCTTTGACAGTAGCAAAAGATTGTCCACATACAAAATAAATAAAGAACGAAAGAAAGAAAAAAAATGGTCACATTGTGACTCCAGATAATAGATGTTGCCATTCTAAGCCAATAATAGTGTCTATAATGAAATCAGTAGAGCAGAAAAGAGGCGCTCTTTCATTTCCTTATGCAGCCCGTGCGGTTTGTACATCCCATTATTCACCAGGTCCGTACTGCTGATAACTGTGCCATTTGCATCTGAATCAAGAATACCTTATAACCCCCCCAACCCGCAGCCCCCTTAGAACACCGCCCCCATGCTAATGAAGTGACCTAAAAAGAGCAGGTACTGTATTTAGATGTTTGTGACCTACTCTGAGGTTGTGTTTGACTGGCTGAACACAGGAGGCATGGGCAGGATGATATACTTAACACATACATATCTAACCACAGGTGCATCACCATATATACAGTAAGCAAAACCTGATTTACAACCATTGAGTATGGAGTAAATGAATAAGGACTTCAGTGGAGTGATTTGAAAATGACTTTACTTTACATCAGGAGCATCCACATGTCAACACAACATGTTGTGGTTTTTTTTACATGTTAATTGTATGTTTTTCTTATGATTATCATGAGTTTAATAAAAAATCATTAAAAAAAGGCAAATGTGGATTTGACTCTCACTAAACTTATTAGTTCGTACTGGACTGTTCATAAATCACAAACCGTGTTTTTGCTCTGTACTGATTTCAAACACAGCATAATGTAATGGTGCGTTGCTAAACTTTAGAAAACCGGTACAGGTCCAAAATGTAAAGGCAGTAATAAAGTTTTTCTGCTGCTGTTTACTGCAGCAGTACAGTATATTGCTATGTCTTGGACTGTTACAATGGACAATTTACTTTCCTTTTTACTGGGGCTGATTGTACACATCCTGAATGTGTCTTATGCACAGACAAAGCAAAAGCTTCATCCAGCCCAATAGAAACCACAGCCACTTGCACCAGACATACTGTTTCACGTGGCAATAGAGGTGCCCAAAATGTGTCACAGTTTTAGTATTATTTGGAACAAATTACAACTTTCAGCGAGTAACCCTTTTGAGAAATAATTGCACAGTGTTCCAACACAAAACGCATGCTTGAAAAAAGCTTTAAATAACAGCTAACAAACAGGTTCTTGTAAAAACTCTGTCCTTACAATATCTCATGGTGCCCTTTTCGCCTGACGTGGCCTACTTCTACGAACAAAAAGGCAGGACAGGAGTGCGTCATACAAATGGTGAATAATCCTAGCCTTGATTTTGTACAGAAACCACTCTCTGTGCGGTTCAAAGGCACAAGTTTAAAATCTCTGCTGCCAGTCAGGACCAAGCCGCGTGATATTTGTGATCAATCATGGCCACAGAAAGAAAAGATTGCCCTGCCTCAAAAAATAATAAAAAAGATGCTATCCATAAAGTGGCGATGTGTTGAGGGATGAACTCCTGTGAGGACTGTCTAGCTGTGCCAGACTAGACCATTCACATCCCCGGTGGACTGACTGAGAAAGACTCCAATATGGAGTTAGTCCTTAGCCACACAGCGGGGCACTGAGACGAGAGATATGGGGGATGTGTTAAGTGAATTAAAAAAAATAATGGCTCTGAGAGTGACAGAATGCAGCACAAGTAAGAGAAGACTTTTATTTCAAAAGAAAAAAAGAAAGAAAAAAGATTCCATTCTACACTGGATCTTAGCACACTTGCAAATGCCAGAGGGCAAGTGAGCAGAGGGAGGGTGAGTGGTGGTCCTTTGTGTACTTGGAGTTTAGGTCCTGGCCATTAAATAAGCTTGCACTGCAGAGGTGAGCTGCATTGACAATGATGTATGGGAGGAACACAAGCCATTGCCGTTATGAATTGGTTGGCTCTGGTACGGACAATAGTCTGCCTTGCACACAAATATACACACACATAAATGGGAGGGAACTGAAAATTGTGTTTCCATCCAGGACATACGTATGTCAACAGATTAAAAGAGTGCATAGAAATGTGTAATTTCCTTCAAGACTGGACACAATATTGAGTGCTGCTCTGGCACTGTGTTACAGCCTTCTCTCTGCTGACCTTTCCTTATCACCTAATGCCACCAGGAATCACTTTTTATCTTTCTCTTGTACTCTCCCTGTCCCTATTTCACTATGTAGCTTCTTTCAACTTAGCATAAGTAACATAAACATTAGTGAGTGGAGGCACAGTCAGATGTCTATTTTCTTGCAATTAGCACAGACATCAAAGATCTTTGCATTATTTTAGTGTTTGAGGAGAGTGCCTTTGCTCATTAGTGCATAATGCACAATGTAACCGTTTGGAGTCTTTTATGTCGCACTCCAATCAGAGAAATATGCAAATCCCAATATAAGCACACTTACTGTTCCTCACTGCAGCTGCAACGGAACAATGACAGAAGACTAGAAAGCTGGACGGGTGGCAGGGGAGTAGCCATGTCAGTATCACAACTGTGCCATGCAGATGTGCACATGCCCGTACACTGGAGATGTCAGGATGACTGTTTAGTCACTGAGATACAGTCACTGCAGGAGATGTGAGAAGAACACATGTGAATTATAGATGTGGGGATTAATTATGGATGGAGGGGGCAGTAGTGAAGCCTCAGACAGTTGCCTGAGACACATGGTTGGATACATAACTCTGGACCCAGCGCAGACTTCTTGGCAAGTCACACAGACTCTTTGATTAGCTCCATGGCCCTGATAGTGCCTTGCCTTTGTTGCATGCGAACATATTGAACCTCTTCAAAGACAAGCTTAAGATGAATATGCTTAACTCAAGTTGACATGGAAAACTGTGCTCTTGTCGACAATAAAGAGGCAAAATGATTATATGAAAAGCAATTAAATTATTAACAATGCGGCGGATCCTTGTAGGACGGATGTGGTGGTGGCACTCGTTATCCAACATGAAAGAATAAACGTCAACAAAGAGCCACACATTCGAGTTGACTTCTGTCAAAACTTTCTTTGGGGAAAATATTTCAATTTTGTTACCTTTGATTTTAAAGTTTGACAGATGACACATATACATGACAGGTTTTAAGCAATTTTAAGTTCAATGGCATAAACCATTTCAAAAGTGGACCAGGTTCTTTTGAGATGCACCTGGAGGTGTCATGGGTCGTAAGGGCCTGTCAGGCACAAACAAAAGCAAAGGCAAAAGTCAAAGGTTGCAGAGTGATAGTGTGCCCCTGGAGTGCGCAGACAGGGCTGGTGGCATGACTAAGGGAGTGGTGCAGAAAGCAGGGTGGAACTAACAAGGGGCGTGCCACGGGCTGCATGGGAAAGAGGCAGCCCCATTGAGAGAGAATGATGTTGCAGACACCCATGGAGCCTTGTTGCAGAGGGCATTTGACCCCCAGAGGTGCGCTGGAGTTGTGGGAGGATTAGTCAAATGGGTCTTCCACTGCTTTTGTGTGGCAGTCATGACGCTACGCACTATGCAGCTTGCGGTCATAATTGAACTTTGAGTGAAAGTGCAGACTCCCCACCGGCTTGAGGCACCATCCCTGCACTTCCCATCCCTACTTCAAAATAGAAACACGAAAATATCTGCATCACGCTATGTCACTTAGTCACAGAGTAACTTCAAGTGTACTCCAAGATGTACTTGACAGCAAAAAGCAATTTTGTTGAAATAGGTTGGGAAGACTTTGAAGATGGGAGCAATAGCGCTTGTGGATCAAATTCAATATGTGGCTTTGCAGTTGTATCAGCTGTATCTTAAACTCACGGTCACATCTGCAGTGGAAGACATCAAACCTGCACTCTCAATACGAACGATTGTTTATATAAATTAGAATACAAGTTAATAAATATGTTATGATATAAAAAATACTTTATGATGATTAATTAGTTGCAATGAAACTTGCACAAAAGGTGCTGAATTTGGACTTCCACTTTAAAAACACACACAAGAGAATAAAAAAGTAGCCGTTGACATTGGTAGTCTGATGGTATGACCCGTATAGCAACCCAGGGGCCTAACTAATGTCCGTTGGAGTTCTCAGAGAAGGCCTTAGGACATCCTCATGCTCTATTCAGTCACTCCTGCTGAAACATTCAAAGCCTTCCTTCCAAAGGGCCAAACTTTTGTTCCTCCACAAAGGGCCCGACCAGAGGTTCTACCATAGAGGCGCATAGACCCAAGCCCCGTTCCAAATCAGATTATTTCCACTCAAATCCCCCTTTCTCCACCTGCCAGTTAACTATGTCACTGCCATTGTGCCGCTCATGAAAAAGCTCTCCATTTTGGCATAAAGGAGGCTGAATGTATATTATTGCTGTTACTTTCATTTATTCAAGAAGGAAGGCAGAGACCCCCCCTCATCCACTTTCACTATTTCTTATCTTTTTTTTTCCTTTGAAGCAAAATCTGGGCCACATGCCCCCGAGGAACGCAAAGTGCTTTAATTCATTCGCACCTTTTCTCTCTTGCTGCCATCTCTAAGGCCTCTCTTTATGCCCACGAGTGATTTGCTCAGGCCGGACCATCAAAGCAATTATGGCAGCGGCCTGCTTCCTTTTTAAAAGGAGAGATGACTGACAACTGCAGGGTTGGTGCACGGGTGGGAGGGAAGTGGCTCCAATTTATTTTATGTGAAAACGTTTCTCTTTCATTAGCATGCACTCAAATAATAAAACACAAAAAAGCAGGACACTATGTGACTTGTTATATTGATATCCTGAAGTAATAAGTCTAAACAAGTGCACCGAAACTTAAAAGGTGCATTATGCAACTTTTTATGTGGAAAAAAAAAAGTTGCTATTGTGCATATTTGACCTTGTAGTGACCCAACGGCTGTATGAGTGGTCAGTATGGGGTGCCTTTACTTTCCATCACAGTGGCCTCTAGGACGCTCCAGAATACCTACGAAACAAGTGATCCTGGAGCATTGTAGAGACCACCGTGAATTAAAGGCGCCATGCTAACCACTCATCCGGTCACTACAAGGTCAAATATGCAACTTTTTTCCCCCATAAAAGTTGCATATTGCACCTTTAACACAATTATACATACTTACTGCTGTTTGCATAAAGTACATGGATGAGTCTGCACTTTAAAAAGCTTCCCAGCTTCTCTTCTAAAACTTTTCGTTAGACATCAGTAGAGTTTCCATCAGAGAAAATGTGCATCTGTCTAAAATTCGCATAATAAATGCGAATAACAAAAGCGAATTTTCATACGTTTCAATCAAAACGTTTTTGCAAATGGCGGTGGTTACCTAGTTACAGCCATCGCCTGAATGGCACAATTGCAGCATTTACCCTACAGAGGCATACTGTAGGGCTGCACGATTTTGAGAAAAAACCTAATTGCGTTTTTCTGACAAATATTGCGATTGCGATGCGATTTTGATTTTTCTGTTCAATACTTTTAAGTGCGTAAAACTAAAATTATGAATAAAATATGTTGTTACTTTTATGAAACAAAGGGTTAAATAAACTACATACATAGTGATTAAGGTAATGAGATTTTGTTCGAGATTGTTCGATGCTTCGTGATTATTAAATGTTCCCCTTAATGTCCAAAATTACTGAAACTACTGGGATTTTACACATGAAACAAAAACTATACATTACAAAACTAATCTGTGGATTTTCATTTCGAGATTTCCATCAAAAACTCAACGTGAATGTTGAGACGAGTGGTGCTGCTTATCACACATGGGTCTCTGAATGTCTGGCTCTAAAGAGGAGAATTTCAGTCTGGAAAACCTAACTTAACAGGTATTGGGAAGGGCATGAGCACTTTGAGGGCAGACTCTGTAAGCTTTGGATGTTAGGTAACGCAAACTCGTGCACAGACGCACATGCTGTGGAAAATATGAGACATTTGGTTCCACAAAAGTGTTCTCTGGATCACAAGCAACAAAACGCTGCTTATTCTATGAAAATCCGCCGCATATTGACGTCAAACACCTGCTGTAAAGATGGTAGAATGAGTCGTGGCTGAATACAGTGGACACGTGTACGGCGGCGGTGAGCAGCAGCAGGCCGAGATTGTTCGACCCGCCACAACCAGACCCGCCATCAAAGGAGAATTCATGACCCGATCCGCGAGCATGGCTGCGGAGACCGCGGGGGAACCCGCAACCCGCGCATCAGGTGCGCTAATGCCCCAGCCACGTGTGAAATCCTGCACGTTTTACAATAGCTGCATATTGAGAAACGGGATGAAGAAAGATTACGCACGGTTCTGAGAAGTGCCCTCCGTGCGCATCCATGTCGTGTGTGTTAGCTGCTTTGCTGCTGACAGAGAAAGCCGGTGTACTGTATACAAGCTTGTTTCCATTGCCATTTCTGATTGGCCACCAAGCCAGGACCGCGAGATTCGCGTTTTGATTGGCTAATAGGTTTGTCAATCAAATGTCAGGGGCGGGAAAAAAAACCTCAGCCTCCTGAGGTTAGGTTATCGCAGGAGTTAAAACCTCAATATCGATGCGATAAAGGTTAATCGTGCAGCCCTAGCATACTGTACATTTTTTATTTCACTTGAAGTGTGAGCTTTTTTATATTGTTTTGGCCACATTAATTTACCTTGTCGGAATTAGTTGCTTGTTTTACTTGTAATGCCATGAATACATTTTCATTTAGGCGAAACACGCTTAAGCTAAGCAAAAGTATCTTAACTAGCTGCTACTCCTCTGAAGACTCGCAGCACTTCCAAAATATGCATTAATGCTTATTTGCAAAATTCAAAACCACCTCAAGCGAGCGGATAAAACTTTATGCAAATTAAGGGTTTTATTTGTGAAATGTGGTGTTTCCATCACTCGTTACCAAACTTCAAAACTTAAAATCCAGTGATGGAAACAGTTAGTGAAGAATGCTCTTCTCTGTCACACTGGCGAGCTTCTTATGCAGCCAAAACCACCCAGGACAGAATGAGCTGTGTAGCACCAGCATTTTGCAGGCAACTAATCAACTGTTTAAAGCTAAAGCAACTTCAATACTGCAAATACCGATTACCCAGGTGTTATGTTTGCATGTTAGTTAAAGTTACTCAAACATGACTGACGTGAATACAAATTACAAGGGTAAATATATTGAGTTCCTTTTCCACCTCTAGTTAACAGCAAAGAGTTTGATTCATAGCCTGTTATGTCACATCTATAGTGTTTCTCATTACCTTTCTTACTTTCCGGAGGCTGAGGAGATCGAGCTATTCAGTGTAGGTGATCCCGGCCGGAGAATGCCAGCTATGTAACTGGATCCTGAAGGCCAGGGCAGGCAGTGATGTGTAGCAATTAATGTAATGGACATAAAAGACAGCACAATCCTTGGGACTAATGAGAATGTCTTATATTACAGCGCAAATGCACGGGGTCGCCAAGGCTCCTATCATTACAGGCCTATAGGAAGATGGCTCACCACAAAGAGGGATCCTCCATAACTGGATAATGTGGGCTGAGAGAGCAGTGCGCGGCGCCACTGAGCCCGAGGTCCACCCAGGAGCAATCATTCTGCCCTGAGTGACGCCCGATCAGCGGGATAAATGGAGGGAAATACGAAGCATTTAAAGAAAACTGGGCATTAGGACTGGAGATAGTGGGCACCGGAGGAGTACGGAAAATAAAGTTTGATAGGAATTAGTCCAGTAATAAAGGAGTAAATAGGTAGCAGTGACGCGAAGGGGGAAACAGGAAGCAGGAAATGTATAAACTTAGAAGGGTAATAGATTTGAAACTACGCAACTCAAAATCCCTTAGTCATGCTTCTAAAGATAGGAAAGATATGTTTACAGTATACATAAATTAGGGCTGGGCGATTATGGAAAAAAAAATAATGTCGATTATTTTCCCCATATTGATCGATCTCAATTTTCGATTTGATTTTTTTGTTTAAAAGAAAAAAACAATAAATGTGGTCTTTCCTGGATGAGCATGTAAACAGATGCTGCAGCCAAACTGAAAACTGCAGCTAACTCATCAGCAAAAACAAACTCCACACTTCGAGCGTCACAGTACAGCCTCCCCATGTCACCCCTTCACCTGGCTAAGCAACACACAAAATCTGCAAAGAAGACGCAAAAAATCGGAATGTTTGAAGAATGTCAATGAGCGCATGTTTGTATGGAGGACCGTGGCTGCCAAACAATAAATATATATATATACATAAATATAAATAAATAAAATAAAGATCAAATTTGCAAAGAACTGCATGTATTTATTATAATAATTGCCTTTATTTATTTATTCATTTATTTATGTAATTATTTATATATTTATTTATTTATTTTGTATTTATTTTTCTATGTATTTATTTGTTTATTTATTTATGTATTTATTTATTTTTGTATTCATTTATTTATTTATTTCTGTATTTCTCTCTTCTGCAAATCATGGGGTGTGTCTGGATGCCGCTGCTGTAAGGTCATTGGTTAATCTTTCTCCATGAACACAGATTCAAATGTGTGTCAGCATAGACACTGCTTAACATGAGCTCTGCTTCAGTCTATTGACACTGGCACAGATAGTAGAGCGGGTCATCTTGTGACCGGAGGAACAGCAGTTCGAATCATGCAGGGGCACACTGTCGTTGTGTCCTTGGGCAAGACACTTCACCTGCCTTGCACCCAGTGACTGTGTACATTGGTGTGTGAATTTGTGAATTGGTGAGTGGAGTGGATCCTTGCTGGAAAGCGCTTTGAGTGCCTAATGTAGGTGGAAAAACGCTAGACTAAAGCAGAGTTCATGATTGGCAATGTTTATGCTGGAGGCAGGATTCAAACCCCTGACCTTCCGATCATGAGACGACGCCTTTGTACACTCAAAACGCTTTCCAACAAGGATCCACTCACCCATTCACACTCTCATTCATACACCAAAGTACGCCGGCACTAGTAGAGCGGTCACAAGATGACCCGCTCTACTATCTGTGCCACTGTCAATAGACTGAAGCAGAGCTCATGTTAAGAAGTGTCTATGCTGGACAAAGCGTCTGAAATCAATCTGTGTGCATGGAGAAAGATTAACCAATGACCCTACAGCATCGGCATCCAGACCCACCCCATGATTTGCATAAGAGAAATTAAGAGAAATACAGAAATAAATACAAAAATAAATACAGAAATAATTAAATACAGAAATAAATAAATGAATACAAAATAAATAAATACAGAATAAATAAATACACAAATAAATACATAAATAAACACATAATACAGAAACAAATAAATACAAAATAAATAAATAAATAAATAATATAAATATATATAATAAATAAATGCACTTATTATAATAAATGCATGCATTTCTTTGCAAATTTGATCTTTCTTTCTTATATATATATATTTATTGTTTTGGCAGCCACAGTCCTCCATATATTTGTGTGCGGAGCCTCAAAAAGCCACGACGTCACGGAGTGAAGCACTAACAACTTAATATTTACATAAAAAATGAGTAAACTGCGCATTTATTAGTAAAAAAGACAATCAAACTTACAATTCACTGTTAGAAGTCCAGCTAATCCACCGCTGCTGCTTCAAAACAAATCCACATGGTCCAAATAGTGATTGATAGTTTTCCTCTTAGAAGGTATAAACTCTTCATCCCCGTGCACGTGTCCTGGTCCTCTGTCAGCTCCCCACGTGTTTCTGTTTTGCCCTTTAGACGAGTTAGTGCAACTTTGTAGCTGATTTTACACGTAAAATCACTAGTGCTCCATCCGAAACCAGTAAATTGGTAAGTAAAGAGGTCTTAAGCCAAACCGGATGTGCGTCAGCGTCCGCCGTGACAAGAAACGTCCGAAATTGGGTTGTCGGTTAGGAAGGAGTTAGGGAAAGTGGCCTGTATGCTAACTATCATAGCCACTTTAGCATAGGGACCTCTGATGCTAACTTACTGGTGATTAGGAGCTATGTGCCATCCCATAAGCCACTGCGCCGCATGTCCCCACCCCCTCGCCCCCACCCTCGAGTGATTCATGCGCAACCACTGTTGATTGACAGGTGCACATTTAATAATAACAATAATTAAAAAAATAAGATTCTGCACAAGCCAAACTTTATAAAAGTGACAAAATACATGTTGTCGTCACCACAGCACAGTCACATGGTTTTAAAGAGCCTCCTCAGTAAATGGCCTAAATGAAGGCAGTTTGTGCTTTTGCTTTTATTTAGTAGAAACTTAAGCCGCATGGCTAATGTGCATACTGTAGCTTTATGAAACCACTGTTGAGATAAAATAAAGGGAAATGTGAAGGATCATTTGGATGTTTCTTTTTTTTTCCGCCTTAAATGTCTTTATTTGGACACTATGTTGTTGTTGGACAATATACAGTAGGTGGCGGTATGCGCTTTTGTTTGGCCTGCACTGAACTTTAAAGAAGAAGAAAACAGCTGTTGGTGATGTCACTTCCCCTTCCCCTGGATAAGGACGGTCGAATTGGGCAAATGCTGCTGAAGCTCTAGTTCACTAACTGCATAGAGATCTAACAGTTGACCCCATGAAAGGTTAAGGATTAGTTGCTAGTGTTAGTACTTAGAGGCTACAATTTAATGGTTTCAGATGCAGCACAGGTCTTCTCCTCTTTGTGCCGCATGTGCCATGCTCCTGTGCTTCCTGTTTGTTTGGGCTGACTGTTCCCTGGGATTGACCTGACAGGCGCTGCAGCATTGCGCTGTCCATATTTTTTCCAGACTGCGACAGGACTGGCCAATTCTTCTCGATTAAAACACACCACGCGATTATCGTGAACGACCTTTATTAAAATCACGATTAGATTAAAATTCAATTAATTGCCCAGCCCTAACATAAATGTACAGTCATAAGAGAGGTAAAGTAATACAGACAAGCAGAAAATAAGGGAACAAAAATAGAACGTAAAACCTTTTTCTTAAAGTTGAGCACAATAGAAATACGGCCTCACAATGAATGTTTAATAGTTACCCATTACTGATTTACTGTTGATTTTGATTTTTTCTCAACCAAACCCTTTCTTATGAACGTATATGCAACATCTGTCAATTACACTAAATGATACGCTAATTGCTAAAGCCCTAAGAATAGTATTGCGATCCCGTCGTGCTCAATTACATATTATTTTCATTCAAATCGTAGAAAAGTCACACATGTATTTAAGCTGATGGCGTTCAAGAGGAGATGACAAAGCGTAGTGTACAGATGGCCATTGAAGCAACATGACACAGTGCCTAATCAGTCTACAGTCGCTTCACTTTCACAAGCTGTCATCTTTACCATCAAGCCATCACTACTCCTCCCTCCCTGACTGATTCCCCTCTTTAATTATTCATCCTTTATATGCAAGGACCACGTATTCAGTTCACATGCAGCCCATCCAGTGAAATAATGAACGGCCCACTTCTTCTGCCATATTGAGCATCATAAAATTTTTACAACTGGCAAAAGAAAAATCAATTTCGTAGACAGATTGTTGCCACCACTGTAAACATATTAATGCTGGTATCGAGAGAGCGCAAAGAAATCCCAATCACGCGCGAGGCCTTAAAATTGCAGCCGCTAAATTATTTTACAGGGAGGCTCTATCACTAATCATAATGCATGATAGCGCGGGGTGGACTGTTGTGGAATGCTACATTTAGCCAATACCGATACGCATGGTCAGGTGCACTGCCTGGATTTAGGTTAAGTCCGAGTTAATAAGTTCTGTGATAGATAACTGGAGCCGTATCAATCGTTAATATAACTTGGGGAATAGATATGACATTCACATAATGCACATAATGTGAAGATTTATAATAGAGCAAGAAAATGAGCAAGTTATAAATTGGGTATTTGGATATGCTACACACCTGTTTGGTCAAAAGTGTAAACGTGTACCATAGCATCACGCTTAGTGTTTTAACTATGTCTAATTCTACGCATTTAAGATAGTTTGTGCCATTACACGCAGTGGCATTCTCTTCTAATTAAGTATTTCTGACATTTCTGGCACGACGCAAAACATTTTAGTTTTTGTGACAGTATTTCTGCGCTAGTGCAAATATTGTTCCTTCTACAGCGTTTGAAACGGACTGAGAGAAGAGTGTGACATATTGTATCCTTATTTGACAGCGGTGGCCTTAAAAAGCTCGGCGCGTGTGACTGATGCGGTGACGCGGTACTCGCAGCGAGATGAGGATTCAGCAACAACGGGCTAAGTTACACACAGACAACGGTCAAAGGGATCACGCTGCCTCCTTGACCACGCCGCAAATCTTCGGACACACAGCTTCGGACCGCCGTAATCTGCCCCGGAGCAACGGTGACCTCAGCCGTGGCAAAAGTGGACGATGGCGAGGAAGGGGGGAAGAGAGAAGCTAATAATGGCGTAGAGGTAATGCAGTGTGCAGCTCCCCTTTACTCAGCTGACAGTGCCTTCGGGGTGAAGATGTTACCAGCTCAGCAACCTCCACTGACTTCGCACTAATGTGTGACCCTTATATAGTTGTGCTGTTTATCAGAGTCTCACACTTTCTCTCCTCACCTTGTATCTATTAAGTAAGCCAATAACATCATGTAAAGTATATAGAACAATGGCACTATGAATTATGTTATGCTTTATTCAGACTTTTTGTTGCCATTTTAGCCTTGATATTGTTTGTAGTATAACTTAAAATATGTGTCATACAATAATGTTTTCTTTTAACTTTTAATCTAGTTTTAGTCAATGAAAACGCACGCAAATCCATGTAAATTAAGTCGACAAAATATATATTGTATATATCCATCTTACATTTGCCAACTGTATATTATCTCATTCAAACATATTCAATCATATTGCACTGCGTCATGAACCTGCTTCCACATAAGCAGACCACCAGAAATGTTGTTATATGACACTATGTTTTTTGTTGTTTTATTTAGATTTATTGGTCAAAGAAAGTCGAGAGATTTTAGTCATAGTATTATGACAAAATAAAAAGTCACCACTAGACAAAAGGTCACACGCTTAATATGTCGTTGGACCGCCTTAAGCTTTTAATACAGCAGGCATTCGCTGTGGCATTGTTTCAGTAAGCTTCTGCAATGTCAAAAGATCCAGTGTATATTCAGTTGTATTGATTTCTCAACATGATCTTGTATTGATGATGGGAGAGTGTGAACACTCCGCATAGCCTTCTCCACTTAGTTACATACCGGTGGTGACTTTTTTGTGTGGTCAGGCTGTGTATTAAGCTTGAGAATATCATTGCTTACATATAGAATGTTAAAAGCCCTATGTGCGTCCATACCATGGCAAACTGCCCATTTTTAAAACTTGCTGCATTAGTCATTTCTTATGGGAGTTACATGATAATTTATGGAATAATTTCTATCAAGATCTCGTGTTTTTCCTCTTGTTTATTCCTCCTCCTCCTCCTGCCTCCACCACAGCGCACAGTTTGGGGTTCATTTGAATACAGTAAAGCCGTGGATGCAGTCGGGTAGACTCTCCGTCTCCGTGTGCCGCCAATCAGGACGTGCTGATGGAGCAGCTCGCATCAGTGTGGGCAGGTGCTAAAAGTGTGAAGTGTCACGGCTGATTTCATTATTCCACAGCTCACAAAAGGGGGAGTAAACGCCGTCAACATTTGCATTTGCACTTTTTGCATTTTTCCCCCAAAGCTTTTTATTTCAATTATTTATGGCTTTTATGTTAACAATAACTTTTTGCCTCACACACAAAATAGTAAACATTGGGATAATACAGGAGCTAGTAGAGAATGTATTTAGAGTAATACATAACAATTAACTTCTTTTAAACTGTTAAATTCAAGAAATTAACTTAAAAGCTTGGTAAGATTCTTGTAATTTACTGTGGAGCAGTTTCTAAAGATAAGATAAGATAAGATAAACTTTATTGTCTGTCCCCAAAGGTGACAGAAATTCGTCTTTGACTGGCTCAAAACATGCATACCCACTTCCATAAAAGCCCAAGGCACATTTAAAATCAACACAACACTAATGAACAACAGGACTATTTTTTCGACCGTTCATAGCGGTGATTGCATTTGGAACAAATGACTTAAGATAAGATTCTTATGGTAATTGATACCGTAATATGTATTTGTGAAGGATTGACACAGATAGTTTCATTACACAAATTTCATGAATACTGTAGTGTATCATTTATTCCCAACGAAACTAAGTAGTATTGTTAAATTAATCGGGAATCAAAATTGAAATTTCAGTAGTTGCAATTAACAAAAGGCTGCATTTGGGAAATCGTCCTCTGCAAACAACAAAACATCCCGTCTCCATGGTGTTACTAAATCGAACTTCCCACGTCCTTTGTGTATCAGGAAAGCTTTTAAAACAAGCCCTGAAGCCTGAATTTAATGACTCGACTGATGTTAAATGAAGTCTAAACATGATGAATTAATCACAATGATCAAGATACCTCAAAGTGTTAATAAGATTATTCTTCTAACTCTAAACAGGGTAGTGCTACAGAAAACATGGGTCTGAACAAAAACAATGGGTCACAATGCAATAAAAAAGATATTACATTTCAGTTATTGTTGAATGGGGTCAGGGGGACCCAGGCCCACTGGCACGGTCTCTCTGTTTGCCTGCTCCCTAACCAGACAAATGGCCACCCCCAACACAAGCCATTTTTGTTCCCTTAACCCAACTTAGCGCTCATCAATTTTACATCAGCTTCTAAATGACCATTTATATTTAATCTAACATTGACCCCAGACTCACCCTAGAGACTCCAGGATGATTCAATTCAAACTGTGAATAAAGCAACACCACTACAGAAAAAAACAAATGAAATTATTAACCAATTCATCTTGGAGTTTCCAGAAATCAGGTTTGGAAGGACACAGTAGCTATCCTTCACTGTACTTGACAGTGCTCCATGTGTAGCAGTGGCACAAAGGTCCCCGTTTGAGATATAGTGGTCAAAGACACTAGCGTGACCTTTGCTTGTGGGTAATTACGCATCAGTGCTCCCTTAGTGGCTTACAACAGCAAATGTGTCATGGCAAGAATAAACAACAATTACACTTACACTCATTATGGCCTAATTGCATCATTCTGTGTAACAGTTGCGAACGCGGGGACGTCTTATTAAAAGGCAGCCTGAATATGTAGCGAAATTGGAAAACCGCATCCCACTTTAAAATCGATTTTGGGGGGGAGAAAGAGAGAAAAAAAAATAGCGGCTTCTGTGAACGTTGAGCATTGAACGGAGCGTGCATTTAAAACTCCCGTGGGTGTTCCAGTGGTCAAATATAACAGAGATGTGCTGCGTGCACTTAATGTGGCGGTGAGTGGCAAGGGAGTAATCCGACCCTCCCTGAGGCGCTAACCAAATCGAAGTCAAAAGAAGAAATAAGGAAAGAGATGGAGATAATGGTAATGAAAAAAAATAGAAAGAAAAGAAAAATATGGGCTAAACCATTGGGGATTAGCGCTAAGTAACTAAACGGGCCGTATCGCTTTTCCATCATGAGGACTCCAGGAATCTAAATAAAGGCTCTGCTATCACTTGCTCACTCATTCCTACGTTGCCTTATACTATACGTGAGCAAAGGGAAGGCTCCCATCATCTCCTGAAGGATCATCAATAAGTAAAGTTGATATAAATAAACAGATAAATAAATAAAAGTGAAGAGCCGAGCAAATGGGCATCAGTCAGCGTTAGTGATGGAAGCATGTCAGGCACAATCATGCTCCACGGGTGAAGGGGGCTGGGCGGGAGAGGAGGATATTCTGCTGATTGCACACCCACAATGCCAGTGTGTGTTTGTGCATGTTGTAAGAGAGAAGGGAATGCGGCAAAAGGAGTGCTGGTGTGGTGTGTACACTTGTGGCCACTGCTGTCCGGACACGGTGCGGTGTATGTTTGTTTATTTAGAGCATTAGAGAAAGACAATGGGCCCGATCTTGTGTCTCAAAATGCAGACGATAGCGTAACATTTTGCGCTTAGTAGGAGCGCATTTTGTGATCTTGCCACTCCAGACTTAGCGCATTTAAGTGGGAAGTACTGGGGTGGAGACACTTTTTTTCCTCCAACCAGATCGACTCCGCGGCCGGGAAGGGGTTGTGGGGGAGTCGGGGGTAAACATGTACATTTGTTTTGTTTCGCGTTCACGCCAAGCGGACCGCTGTAGCTCTTTCTCTCTGAGACATAACATTGTTTAGCTCACGATGGGGTAAATAAAGTGTTTAGTTTGACCTGTGAGAGCCTAAGGCTTAAGGAAGAACACAAGGCAGCGCAATGTAAACGAGGAAATGAATGTCAGTGGTGCTCCCATCAGAGCGGTCACCTCCTCTTGTGACGCCCTCTCACAAGTGGCGAGCGCAAAGCACATAGCTCCGCCACTCGGAAAATAATTCGCCAAGAGCCTGCGCCCCTCCGTGCGCCAGCACAAGATGTGGCCCAGTGAGTTTCTGAAGGGACACATGGCCAGCCCCGATCCTTCAAACTGTGTTGAAGCAATGATACACATAAGAATATGAAGATGGTAAATGTTTAACAACAATGAATAGGTTGTGTAAACTCCCTTTCTTTTATTTTCAAATCTAGTGGACAATATTTTATGGAGACAAAAACTATGTTTAGGAGATCTCCTAGCCTGGTGGGACCAGAATGATGACCAGAATTATTTTTTTATACAGAGGGGGATCAGTCTGGACCTCCCGCCCCCGCTGGCTGTATCCGCAAAATCCAAACGATCCCGTGCAATCAGATTCGTTAATTTGCCGTGACGTGTTGTTAGCGAGCAACGTCACAAAGTTCCCTCAATAAAAATCTACGAGCGGCGCACAAGAGAGAGAAAGAGCGTGTCTCCAATCGGCGGTAAATGACCAAAAACACATCGACAGTAGGTGAGTTTTGTGATTCATAATCCTGCGCAAATATTAACCTAAAACCGCTAAAAACACCACATCAACGGCAGACGCCAGGCCTTCGCTGATTGGTTTACTCCGCTTCCTGTTTGCTTGCGTATTACCGCTGTGGGAAATGGAATCGACACAGCAGTGACCAGGCTCACCCGCTGCTACAGCGGTGAGTCTGGATTTTTCCAGGCTAGAGATCTCCTGCTTGGAACCATTTCAATTTGAGCTATAATGTCCTTAAAAGCTGAAGAAGGTATAAAAAACAAACTTTGTAATAATCAAAGACAATATTCTGTACGCCGTCTGTTTAAGAAGAGCGTATCATTTCCAATCAAGTAAGTAGTTTAATTGTCACATCACAAAAACAGTCCATGCAATAATCACTTCTGGGCTTGATTGCACCAATTCCCTAATATTATATTACCTCAATAAACTATGCAAAGAGTTTCACAGTACATTGTTTTATTGTGAATGTTTGTAATAACTGTGCTTTTGGCGCTCTGAATAAATATTAAAGTACTGCGTATTGTTTACCCCGTCAGTTTACATGTGGTAAAGACCTTGATGAGAAGGTGCGCCTGCTCTAGCACCAGCCCGCGTATATCTGCTGGAAAGAACACTGTGTTTGTTTGTTCTTCTTGTTAATTAATAGGTCTTCATTCTGACAAAATCTAAAATGGTCTAATCCAGCCTCTGAAATAATTAACACTCTTCTGACTGGCAATCCGTGAATAATGAAACTACAATTCACTTTGAGCTTTGTATAGAGTGTGTGTTGATATTAATAGAGCATTTTCCGTAGACGAGTTGGGATTTACACTTACGGTAACACCACTTAGCGAAATAAGAAAAGAATGACAACTGCAAACACTTAGACCTGACGTATCACTTACATTGTAATTCCTCTTACACCCCAGTTACGGGCATTGGCTTATATGCACCAGATGAAACATTAGGCACTACCTGACACATTTTCTCTTCAGACATATTTACGGAAATTGCCATTATCCTTCATTGCTCCTTTTAGTACATCGTGCTATTATAGAGGCCAGGACGTCTAATGGGAACTCAAATATTAATTTCAGCCCATTGTGTCTGACAAATTGAAGATAGATAGTGACATTTTGATTCTAAACATCTGTCTGCTGGTTATATGTTATACTTTAATAGCAGCCATGAGGTACTAAGGAGGTAAAGAACAGCAGAGAATGGCAGTCGGCGCAGAGGCATTTGAGCCTGGCACCACTTCTTATTGTCAGTGGAACGCATAACCACACAGGATGGCATCTTATTTCACTGCGCATTATTTGTTCCCTGGCTTATCATCAGTTGGCCCCGCTGTATGCCTAATGAGCTATAAATAAGGTCTAATTCAACCACCGCGAGTTGCCCATCCTTCAACACTAAGCATGATGGCCCGGGCCAGATTCCATTGGAATTATATGAGGGCAATTTTTCAGCTGGTGGGATGGGCTGCCGCGGCCCTGTTTGGTTTTCTCCGGCATTCCTTTGGCTTAAAGCTTGGCAAGTTTATAGGTCTATTAGGAATTCATCAAACAATGAATGATATCAATCTTATGTGCACTGGGTAAAATAAGATAAAACCTTCCATTACCAGGCCTCCAAAGCATATTTGCCCGCTGAAATTGATCCACTATTGACAATTTACACTAAGGGTGACCTTTCATAACTGCCCACGTACTTGAAAGCCAATATAGTTAGGAGTGAAAAAAACACAGCCCACTGCAAAAAGCTCCTCTAGGATATTATTGAATGTGATTACTTATCAGCCGGTCAGACGAGGCAGATGATCGCTGCTAGTCTTCTTAGTGGGAGGTAATATGACAATTTATTCTGGCCTCTGTGTCTCAAATGTGTAGAGTTTAATTGGGTGTAATGTGTTGAGATGTCAGAATATTGACGAGCATCGATTTGACTTTGCCAAAGAGAGACTAGACTAAATGTAGGCTGGATTCTTATCCAACTTTGGCAATACAGGTGAATATATGGTCTACCATCTGTTTATGCATTGGATTAGTAATAGACATTATTAAAGGACCAACGTTATACTTCTTTGACTTTTTTTTTTAGCTTGTAACCATCATATCAGGCTGTTTCCTCATGTTGCTCCTTATTTGTTATTGTTGCTAGTATGAGTAATGCTGTATGTTCAGTCTATTTCCTTTGAAGAAACAAAAGGCTTGGCCACACCTGTAGATGTCATGGGTGGTTTCCTCTGCTTTTGTCCAAATTTAGCCAGCTTTGTTGGTCTTGTTCTGATTAGAGGTCGACCGATATATCGTCCGGGTGAAATATCGGTATATACCGATGGCCGATATACCGTGCATATCTGCATCAGCCAATAATAATCCCACAAAATCAGCATCGGCCTTAGGAAAACCTATATTGGTCAACCACTAGTTCTGATCATATCATGGTTCAAATTAACTTACAAATAACTTCTCGCTAGTTCTCGTTCCGGGTGATTTGTATGCTCGGGAAAATTAGGCCTGAATGACCTTGTTGCTAATTTACCCAAAGTGTGAAAAGCCTAATTGACGAAATAGGGTTTTAAAGGGCTGCATACAATTGGGACAGTAAGACAAGGCCCAATGTCCACTCATAGTCTGCCTTTTGTTAAAAAAGAAGATATATCTGTTTAGAATGGCTGCTCGTCACACTTCACTTACTTTACATCCGCTCCTGGCAGAGTCATACGACGAATCAGTTATGCACCGAGGGTACTCAAATGGTACATAAAATCTCCATCTATATTTCCATGATGGCTTCTCGAGCACTGATATAAAAAATGAGGGGGGCTGTAGGTCAGTGGGGGGAACAATAGCCTGGTCTCTGCCCCAGGATATCAACTCTTAAACAGAGTGGCCGCCCATGGATCATTCCTTCCCACCGGTCTTTCCCTTTCGGCCAGTGATAAATATCCTTATCTAAAAGGAGCAGGTGATAGATTTCGAGCAGCAAGTCTCAACAGAGCTTCGCCCTCATCTACTCCATTGATATCTCTCATCTACTAAACTGTCCTAGGTGTAGCGCGAGGAGTCAACACCCCCTTTACTCCCTGTGCCCCAAATCATGTTAGCTTCACTTCCTGTGGCCCCTATGAACAACATCTGTCACCGGCCTCTAGCGCACTCCAGAGGTAGGTGAGTTCAGACACCCTTCAGCGAGAGCCCCATCTGATAAAGGACATGCTCTCTCCTGTGTAAGGGAACAACTGCGACACAAGATAAACCTGTGGCTACGAGATGGAGGAATCGGTAATTATAGAGACAATTATGATCACTATCAACCCTTGTGTAGGCTTAATGAAACATTTCACGGAAGGAGGGAGTTATGCTAAACCTTTGTGTGATTGAATGCTTTGGGGCTATTTCATATTAGCATAGACAAAATCATTATCCTGTAATAACAATGTTTTCTGTTTTGTTTTGTTTATATTTGAGGGTATCCACATCTAAATCAGATGATACAGCTCCTTTTCAATGTAATTGGACATAAGCTGAAACACCATACGGAACAATCGTATCAATTACGTAACTATTGCATGAATAAACTGATTAGAAATAAATACTTATGGCCCAGACTTTGATGAGGATATACATACTGTTTATTATATGGCCAAACATAGCCTGAAAAACAAAATGCACTTGAATAGTGGGACACATTTATGGCATATTTTTGATTTCTGACCCGTGGTGAACTGCGCAGAAGTGGACTCAGTCGAGTGACACAGCAAAACAAATCTGACGTGAGTGGTGGCTTTCCTCAAGCAACAAAAGTAACTTATAACTGAGCTTTCAGAACTCACAATATATCACATGGCTGCACACTTCTTGACTATTATGCGGTGTGGCAGCAACAACTTGCTCTATATATCTGGATATTTTGTGTCCCAGTGTTGATAAAATATGCTGTTACTGAGTCAATTTGACATTCGATTGGTTTGTGAGTGGCTTGTTTATGAAGAATCCTCTGAACAGCAGGTTCAGAATGTTTTCCCACATCTTTTCATTTTAATATGTTGATCATAGAATCATGTATTTTGGAAAGACATGGGTTTTGAAAAGATGTTAAAAAAAAAAAAAAAAAACAATGACACAAGTATTCAGACTCATTCCAATGCTCTCAGCCATAGTCATAATGCTGTTTCTGAGTATCATAAAAAGTTAAATCTGTGGTGAATTCCATTAATTGAGCATGACACAGAAACGTGGACACATTGTATATTTTTGGCACGTATCTGACTACAACACACGAATAATAGTACAAATAATGCTGCAGGTACTGCTCAAGGTACTGTATAATGGGATTCTTTATCTTTACCATGAACTTCATCAGCCTCCCATTTGTCTAATGCGAGATCAGTTCCTTGAAGTTTTCATGAGCAAAATAGGTATTTTAATCTTCATTAAATATGCAGTGGTCTCACTCCCTGGCCAAGCCATTTGAATTAACTGCAGACTTTGGGGGATTAGACAGCTGGGCGGAAATTCCTCAAACCTTACGTGCATTATATCACCGCATCTCTTCTTTTTAATACCAGGAAGATGATCCCCCCTAGTTCAATGTCAAATAAGTCCTTAAGGGACTTACAGTGGAGAAAGAGTGAAGGGAACTTTTGATGGAGCGAGTGGTGAAGGTCGGAAACAGAAAACAGGGCAGCGGAGGGAGCTCGGTTTTGGATTGTACTGGTGTTGAAAAGGGCTGTAAATAAATACGACTGGCTTTGAAATCTGATTGATGTGTCTTTTGGGATGCCCCCCAGTCCGAAAGACCTACTGAGTCTGTGGCTTTCATCCCTGACCGAAAATCGATCATGCAGGATGTACGAGGGGCCGGTGCTCTCCACGCACCAATCTCTGCCAGGTGCCCAGGTAACTATCTCATCGAAAGCACAAGACAAGACAGAAATGGGATTGGTAGTCTTTCTGAACCTCTAGAGTTAAATATTTGGCTTGTGAATGTGCAAGGAGAAGGAGTTCTAATCAACCTGGATACTAGCACAACAATCTTAAAAGTTTAGGTGTTCCAAGAGCCACTTTTGAGGTTATGGAGCATTGCCCATATTATTCAATGTAGTTTAGAGCGGAGCAATTTGAAACATCTTGATCACTATCTTACAATTTGTTGGTTATATTGCTCTAGCACATCCTCCCTCACTCGCCATCAAAAAAACCTCCTGTCTCTCCGGCTCCATGGATGTAGCATGCTGCTGGACATTGGTGCCATTATCAGAACAGGCAGCAGGAAGTTGTTTTGTAGAAACTTAACTCCGGTGGATAGTTTTGCCTGTCGATTCCAGTGGATTGAAAGATCACTTAAAGGAACTATACAGAGTTTAAAAATGTTAAACCTAAGTATTTTCATCCCCCTACACATTCCAGCCATGTCCTAATGTTTAGAATGAGCCCAGACCTATTCACCACAACTGCCTCTAAAATCCTGCACTGTCACTTAAAAAGTTGTTAGTTCGGGTCCGAAGTGCCGTCATGCACGAGCTTAATATAGAGATTGCAGTTACGCATAAGACCTGAGGTGGCAGTAGTGAGCATAAAATGACCAACATGCATCTAGTCTCTTTAAACAGGAGTAAATACCGGTACCTCAAAACACAACTTTGAGCATGTTTTTTGATGAGGGAACAAAAACTCTAAAAAGTCAATTTTGCATAAGATTGCACACTGTATAACAAAATGCCACTTTTAAAGAAATAGCTTTTAGCCATTAGCTTGTTTTAAAGGCTAATTAAAAATTAAATGTATTCTCTTATTATTGCAGTTATGAGTCAACAGCAAGTTATGAAAAATTGGCTTGGCTTCTACCTGTTGATTTGTGATTACTGATTATTCACTTAGAAAGAAAATCCAACCCAAAACATGCACATAAGCTAGCTAGGTGCTCAAGCTGTTAACCATGAACATGGTTCATGGCCTGACAAGTGCCCTAAGTGTCCTAGAAAGATGGGTCAAATGTATACATTTCCATATGGGCGACAATAAAACAAACTATTTCTCTTTTCGTTTTATTCCTTGGTTTTCAAGGATACGTTGTTTGTCCGATAGCGTTACAGTTGAGTAGTTATACAATTCGAATAAGCAATACTTGCAAGGATACTTATTGAGATTCTACTGCGGTATAATAAATCTTGACCATTTTGACCTCCATCAATCCGTCCACTTTCTTGTCTTGAATTAGAACTGGCTCCTGTAATTGCATAACATTCGTGTAGGGCATTCTGGGTTAGCTTTTCCATCACTGGCAAAGTGGAAACAAGGAAATAGCAAATGCTTGTGGAATTGGGTGTAATTGTGACTAGCGGCGCCTCCATTGTGCCCATTTTTGACACTTGTAGAAAGTCTATAAGCCTGGTTTTGCGCGGAATATGACAAAAATACTGGGATGCTGATTTTCAGACGTTTAAGGTAACATTCTGCAGAAAGCTCTCTGTTCGTTTGAGCATGGTGAAAGGTTAATCAAGCTTTAAAGCGTGATATTACAACTATCATGACAAGCAGGAGAGAATTGACACATTACATAAACAACTACAAAAAGTGAAAATGTCATAACCAGCGTGCAACTTGTTCCCAAGACAAAACACACGCACAAAAGCAAATATGTGCATAAAAAAACAAGCTAAACAACACAAATAACTGCAAAGTATGTTTTAAGTAAGAACTTTTGTCACTAAATTGTCTAGGGAGCCGGCGTTTATAGTTTGCATTAAGATTTTGGTTTGTCTCCATTCAGGCGTTGCAACAAAATTCCCCCTATGCTCAACTATAGCAGCTGAACTCATTTCCACATTCCATTTAGGAAAAATCCATGGAGTCGGCATGTCAAAAGGATTTTCCCCTCTCTCCACCTCAGAGTAGAAAATCTATGCACCTAGTATGAATTCGCAAAACACCAAGCTCCATATCAATAAACAGGCAACCACTGGGGCATTACACATTCTGGGGGGCACTGAGAAGTGCACAGCTTATTGTATATAACCACTGGTTACCTTGTGTGACGGGGATATAGGTTACAGAAGTCCATTCGAGTCGATGTAAAGTGCATTGGGAAGTGATAGTGTTGGTGGTCTCCAGGTGCATTATACAGTACAATGCACAAGTGGCCACCAGTGCTTTTTGGGATTCAATGGCAGTGGATTCAAGGTTGCAGTGTTCATAGAGGCATGACGTTCCACTCAATCCATCTATTCAGATAAGTGAAGCTTGTTCCCTTTACCTATATAGTACAGTGCATGATCATTGTAAATATTGGTACCAATTTATACCAATATTTTTAAATATTATGTGCAACTTGTAATATATTTATTGTCTAGAGAAAGATCCCATTTCCAATCTTGTATATTATTCTCAAATGGATAATAGTGGGGCTTGTTACTGCACACTGTACAGGCTTAAGAGCAAAACTACACTCAACCCTCTCATGGCTGATTTTGGATCCTGACCCAACCAGTAGAAAACGTATTAGTTCCTATTAAAATCCTATTACTGATTACCGGAAATACACAATTGCCTTTGGTGTATAAGCCTCAGTCTTATCAGAGAGTTAACTCAATAATGTATTGCAAACATTACCATTCGTAGATAGACATGTAATTCTCGCTATACAGTCGTGGTAAAATATTGTTTTAAAATTAGAAAACTTTTCCACAAGAACTTATCTGAAAATGTCTCACCTTTCATTTGCACTTCTCCGAGACAATACAGAAATAAAAATACCAACATTTAATATCCCACAACACAAACTGTCAGGCACTTCAAGCCATGCAACCGAGAGACACTGATGCAACGCTCAAAGAAGCAATCTGTTGAGAGTCGCAGACAATTGATTTTTGACCGCGTTTGGCCCTGCATAGCAAGACTCCAAAGATATGCAAGAACTATAGCGTGCTGTTTGACATCTTTTTGACATTTAGTAGACAGAGGGGAAAACAAAGGTAATAGACAGACAGTATGAATGGTTAGAGACAAAGTAAGAAATAAAAAACAGGTCCAGAACTCAGCAAAAACAGCAGGTTATATCATGCTGAGAGCTAAAGCTTTTAGAAAGAGCAAGACAATTTAATGATAACTGTAGCTGCTCTACAAGACAGGAATTATGAGTAATCATAAATGGTTCTGATATATTAGCACATAATAATATCATTATAATTTCCATAGCCCGTGCTTGGTAGTATAATATTTTAGTGTTTTTTTAATGTAAGATTTACTTCATGCCATTTGGAGATGAGTATTCTACAAAACACTACTCTTTTTTATGTTGGCCATCTATGCTGTGATTTGTGAAGTTTAGAATCACATTTATTAAGCTATATATAATGTCATATGTCTAATAATGTTTCACATCCCTATTGATAACGACAGCACAGAGCAGACCTTCTTAATGGTTCATGCAATTGTCGTACAGTACATGGGCCTGGCTCCATAGATCTTCTTCAGGGCTGACACTGTACTCAAAAATAATAACACCTAATAAGAAAACAATATATTTGTTTCTATGAATGCCTTTTGGAAGAAGGCGATTCTTATGCAAAATCATACTTACTCTGAGGTAATGTTAGTTGCTAAAATTAACTGGTATCCTACAATTTAAACTATATGCTATTATTCCTTATAATGTTGGTAAATCTTACAAATTAACCAATTCTTCACAGTTATAAAAACACATAGTGTAGAGCAGCTCAGTTTGAAGCAACAAGACATGTGCCACTACAGAGTGCAGAGGGCCGACAGGGTGTTACTTCTTGTGTCTAAATATAAAGGTGTTAAATGCACACACCTAGAGTCCTGTTACCATAGTTAGCACCTGGCCACCGAGAGCTGGGACTGGAAGGACTTTGATCCCCTGGAACAGTGGAGGGTAATGAGGAACCCAAGAAGGAAGAAGATTGAGGAAAAACAAAAGTGAGGTCAATGGCAGGAATTACCCACTCCCGAAGATTTACCCCAAAATCAAGAAGCAAGAAAATACAAAAAAGATAAGTCATAGAGAGCGGGGATTGTGTCATCACAGCCTCTAAGAATTCTGGCATTAGTTGCATATTTCATAATAATAAACCAAAGCACTAAAATACTGCATTGATTGTTCACATATTTGAACTGATTTTTGACATTCAATCCCCATCTCTATAGACAGCTATTTCATAATCATTATCAGTGAATAGTATTGAAATAAGGAAAGTGAAATGGAAAAATGCAGATAATGAACGTTTGACTGTTTCCAGCATTCTGAAAGAATATAAAAAGCTCTGTCTGGTGTCATTGTCATTATCTTTTTGACTGTGATTGCTTTTGGTGTAAACTTGCACATAATATAATTGTGTTTCAAGACATTTCAATTACAACATTTCAATGTAAAAAAAAGATTCCACTACACGTTGCTTGCTCTAAACCAGCCTTATTTTAAATGTGTGTATGCTTCCATTGTTAACTTGTATTAGCAAAAAAACAAAACCACTAATGAACTGTCTTATGCGGTTTCCATGCAACCTGTGTGAATGTGCAAAAACATTTACACGAGTGTCCTTATGGCCTTACCGTTGCGCGGTGTTCGTTTTCTCCGGTCTCTGAAAGCGGCTCCAGACTGCAGTGCTTCCATTAGGCTGTCCATCACGCCGGTCTCATCTCCCTCTGTAGGAGAAAATAAAGACATAAACATAAACCCAATTAGCTCAAGTGGCTAATAATGCATGCTCTCAACATCTACAGAACATCACCAGGCATCCGAGTGCATTTTGTCATCTGAGTGCAATGCCCTCTGAGTAAAGATTAAATAATGATCTTGCATTATGCCAACACTGGGAGAGCCAGACCATTGAAGAGGTATAAACAAGCCTTTCATAGCCAGGGCCGAGATGGAGGCCTGTCACTCACACGTGCGCCGTTTTCTTCAGCGAGTAGAGAAAACACACATTGAAGCGTTGGCAACCAGGAGTCTTGGGATAAAAGCATCCACTGATGGTCATTGACAGATATTCTTTCTGTGGCTAACGCAGGGGAGCTAAGTGCTCTTTACAAAGATTTAGTGTGGAGCCGCTCAATATGGAGGCGCTCTATCATTGTTCAGTCAGTGACACTAGCGCTGGCCTTCGAAAAACATTCCTCCAGCCTCCTGTTTACCTGTCGCGCACATCTTTGGAGCGACGAAAACACGAGCATAGCTGAGCAGACAGGTTAGCTTGACACTTTCAAAAGGAGGCCAATGTGTGACAGTGTAACACAGCACGTCGAGAGCCAAAAATGAAAATGAATTCAAAAATGAGCTTAGGTTCGCTATCTAGGTCATCCGTCTTCATGCCCCGATGCTAATGAGTCAGAGGGCACCCGTTCTATCATCCAGGACCAGAACAGACATTATTTTAAACTAGGATCATTATAGTGACTTATTGTGGAGCTGCAGACTTGGCCATCAATTCTTTTGCATACATGAATGAACTAGCTCTCTGCCTCCCCAGTGTTTATCGCGGCGGTCCGGGTTTGTTGTCTCAGAGTCGTCGGAGTTCACGGCCACAGCTGAAGGAGTGCATTCGAAATGAAGTGGAGACAACTGCCTCCGCTCCAGACAGTGGCGGAAAACAATTTTCGACAATAACCTCCACATTATGAATTTTAAAGTTACCAGAATGCCTGTCAGAGTGGGCGCCTCTTTTGCAAACCCAAGACTGCGCAAATCTCAGGAGAGGCTACTTCCTGGTTCAGCTGGCCCATTCGCCAATCCCCCCCTCCCACCACCACCACCACCATTCCCCTCTTCCTCCACTTGTCGCTTTCAATTTGACATAGAAGTGTGTTTTTTTAACATCTAAGGAAATTCAGTTTGCCAGGCGACTTAAGTGAAGTACACAACCTGCTATCATTCAAGACAGACAGCCGTGCGGTAAGAATAGAAACGTGTCTTATGCAAATTAAAAACATATTTCGTCACTTGTACTCAGGCTAATTTTGTGCTCCATCTCGTTCTTCCGCTTTCTTCCTCAAGTCCTTCCCCAAGGGCTACTCTGAAATCAAAGTATCTATTCCGGCTGTGTGCTGTTCTTAAAAGCAATCCCGATTAAATCAAGCTTAATTAGACCGGCTTTATCAGAACAAAACCACAAGCCAAGGCAAGTAGTGCTTATCTCAAATTGCAGCACTACACCTAAGATAGCAAACTCATTGGCCTGCTTGGGCGAAGGAAGGGGGGGGGTTTCTGGACAAGAGGCAACAAGGCAAACTTCCAGATTGTGGCGTGGTTGTAATTTAGGCTGTGGCAAGGACGTGGTATAAGGAAGTACGTGTTAAGTGGCAGGTAAACATTTGTCTGCGGCCACCTTGGCACCAGAAACTTTTTGACAGCTCCTTCTTCACTGCCTTCTTCGTGGAGACCTAGACATCACAAGGGGCACCTGACACTTTGATCAATTTGTCCTACTTCTCGCTTAACTGTAGCACAATTCATCATGTCTAATGACCAGAACTTGGGAGCCCTTGAAGACTGGGGTTTAGGGGAAAGGCGGTAGCACAAAAAAAGAAAAGAGAATGCACTAAAACTGGCAACACGTTCCCCAGTTACAACAAGAGTTCAATTAACTGTGTCCTATTGGACCCCAGTTTAAAGTTAGCCTTGGCTTGCGGGCTCACATGCGCCATATTCACAATGATACGAATATTATTTAAGTACACTTATGTGGTAATCATTTGAGCAAACTAAATATAATTGTAGGACTGAACATTTTCTGCATCATTCCTTCGATTCACTCACTGTCTTATTTTGAGCTGTTAAACTTAGGGCAAATATTCAAGCTCTTCTCATTAGCTGTGCTGCTAGATTGCATGCTGGGGAATTACAGAAAAGCTAACCTTTTATGCCCAAAGATCTTTCTCAAGAGGAAAGATCCCCTCTGCTCGCAGGAAATTGCTTTCTTAAATGGGTTAAGATGGGCTAAGACCCGAGACATTGACAAACCCTTCCGGTGATGAAACACCTTGGTGGGCACCTCAACAGACAGCCCCAGGCGCTTTAATGATCTTATTAAAGCTTGTGAAAGTGTGGAACACGGCAGTGGCTTTTGCACTCTTTGCTACTTTCTTAAAAAGCTAAAACCATTCAGAGTTGAAATGCACTTCTGCGTAACTCAACCTCCCAGTGCGAACTTCTGTACCTGTTCACTATCTTTTCACTTTGATCCCCTCCAACTTCCAATCCCCAGTCCTTCCACCTGCACTTAATATTAGCTGCCAGCCAGACCGAATGTAAGCCATAGGGATTGGCTATATATTTACCATCACTGCTATCACATTTTCTAATTAGGCGGATAACAGGCGCGATGTACTCTCAGTAGGACTGGCATGAAACTTCACACTTCAGATTAGCTTTTAAGAAAAAGTACAGTACTGTGCCACAAACCAAATCCCTGGGAACCCAAAACTAAAGTCAGGTGTTAACAGTCACAAGAAGGAGATAGGAGGAGAAATAAGCACAGATATGAGGGTTAGAGTTACTAATGCAGAAGGAGGATCCATGTTTGAAAATGGGGATTTTCAAACGGGAGAGGGGAAGACAGATCATAGCGAAGCAGCCAGGAAGAAAAACGAGACAGGTTTTCTTTTTTGGTGCATAGTGGAGTGGCTTATTGAGAAGGCCCAGTCGAGCGAGGCGAGACGCAAGGTCGCGAAACACCTTCTTGGCCGGATACTTGACAATCTGAGTCCTGTGACATTTAATTACTTGTACAACATACACGGTGCATTCAGGCCCACGCACACAAGTAGGCGGCTATACAAGAGGAAAGCACGCGGTCAGGATACATGCAGAAATTAATGATTTTGCCCGCAGTCAACAAATACAAATTTTAAAAGCCAGGTACATATACAATAGGTGGGGTGTGGGGGGCAAATCGGGCTAAAATTCATCTGGTGTGCAGCCGACTTAAATGTATGTTTCTTTCTCCAAAAAAAAAGTAACATTTCTCAATTAGCTTGTCATTTGCCTCAGTAATGATATTAATCTTATATGTACATTATCAATGAAATTGATGCATTCATGGCCTTGTGAATGAATAAAGCTATTGCTGCAGTTCTTTGAAAACATGGATGACCTTTCTGCATAATACCGAGAGAGGTACATCAATACAAAGCCAGGACACAAAACATTGAAACGTGTTATTGTTTCTTTATGTTTACTTTAATTGATATCTTTCAGCTGTACCATTGATAATAAAACAATAAAGTTTGAGCCTTGGATGTGTCTATAAGGTACATTGGTCCCCCCATGCGACACCAAAAACATGGCATTTCTATGGAGCAGTGTCAACAGGACCAGTTCATAAATTCAATTTGCGATCTGTCATCTCCTGCATGTTGGGCCCCAGAGTAGAAGAATAAGAAAAAAAGCGCAGAGTGGATCGATTGAGAACTCAATTTCTGATGGCTAACATGCAGCCTCCGTGATTCATTGGGGAAAGGAGATACAAACAAGAGTCGCAGAATTCTAAAAAGCTTGTGTCTGCTACCGTACGTGTGTGTCTCAATGGCACATAAAGGCGCAGAACAGAAAAGTAATAGCAGCAATCGGCAAACAACAAGAAAGTGTATCTTAATTTGGATACTGTTGAGTCGCTCTTCACTCCTTAAATCATATCAGTGTTATTACTATTTGACAACTTCTCATAGCACTGCTGCCACAACTACCATTAGTTCAAGGTCAAATCTGGATTGATTTTTTTTGGTCAGTCCCTATGGCTCCTTTTGAACGGGCCCACATTGTCATAGCAGGTACCTATTACTGTAAGTTAAACATATTATGTTATGGTATTTATTTATTTATTTATTCATTCATTCAATCATTCATTCATTCATTCAGGGAAATCCTACAATACACTGACCACAAAGGAAAGGGGTTAAAGCAAAGCTGTTACTTTCCACCTGTAGTCCCTGGACAGGCTGATGTAACAGTCTTTACTTGGGATTGGTTTTAATGTCTATGTGACCATAGTATTATACATATATATTTTAAATTTAATGCCATGGTGTCACGGCCCAAGGCCTCCAGTCTCCCTTCAGTTTGTATTAGTTTTGGTTGTGTGGCTAATTTCCCTTTGCGCTCCATGGAACCCTGGCTGTGTGAGCCCTGGCCTGGGATTGGAGGACTCGTTTCATGCTCGGTTCTGGTTGGCTGCTCGTCCCTAGTCCTAATTGGTGCGGTATCGGAACTCCTGGCCCAAATCAACCACCTGCTGCTGCCATGCCTATAAAAACCCACACCATGGAACATTCTGTGTTGTGGATGCTGGCCTTGGTGGCCAGTACGCCATTTTGTTTGTCTCTTTTTGGAATGTTCACTATAAGTTGACGTGGGCTCAAGAGACACTTGTTTATTGACTCTGTTTGGTATTTGTTGGGCCTAATTTTGTTAGTGTTTACTTTTGTGTTCTTCGATGATTTTGTTTAGTTTGAGTTGTTTTGGTTAACCTTTTTAAATATTGTAAATAGCCTTTGTTTGTTTTTTTTGTTTTTTACCCCTTTGTTAAATTTACCCTTTACATCCCTTTTATTAAAGGGACTATACATAAGTTTAACGACAAATAAATGTATACAAATTTACAATTTTTTTCCTCATACATGCTCCACCAATGCCCTGGTGAGTAGAATGAGCCCTGGCCTTTTCACCGCGATTGCCTCTATATATGCCTGTAAAGTCACTTGACTAGTTTATGCTCGGGTCGAACAAGCAAACAGTGTAATGCGTAATAACGTCATGCGCGTTCACGCTCAGCTGTAGCGTTAGCTGTATCTCCTCTATACTGACGCTGCAGAGCGAGTGGTAACTTCAGAAGGATGGATTTAGCGGAGAATAAGAGGAGACCGGCTTCAAGCACCATCGAAACTCCAGCCCAGACCCCAAATAACAAAAAGAAACGAAGAGTTTATTGAGTGTGAAAAAAAGGTGAAAGTCGAGTCTTATCGGCGTAGGCAAAGAACCAGAGTAAACATCGGGAAATGTTGAGAGAATCTCTCAAAAGACCCGCAGCTTATTTTTGCTTGAAAGGTAAGAAAGTATTACTAAATACGTGGGGGAAAAGTGTTGTTGATGCTTCAAAACAACGGTGTCCGTGCATGTTGTACAAACTTCACTGAAACAAGCCATAAAATAATCATATTTGGAAGTTACCAAAATAGTTGATCTAATAGTTTTATACCTACAGGGAAGTTGTGTAGTATTAGTAGCAGACAAGTAGTGTCAGTAATAACAGTAATTGTGCTGTACCTACAAAAGATTTGAGTAGTAACAGTGGTAATGGTGCTGTATTTACAATGGCAAAAATAATTTAATTTAATAAAATAATTTCTTGGCCGCAAAATAAGCATGACTGTTCGCGGATTTATAAGTAGTGAAACGACTACAAAAGGTGGACATATGCCGTTTACAATATAGTTTACGAGTTAGCTACGCTAACTTTGGGCCCAGGAAATTGAAGAGACGATTTTGGCTTTACCTAGTAGCATTTCTACCAGTGGAATTATTTTATTATTTCAATTAGGCCTACGTTTATCCATACAAAGTATACGAGTATTTTCTTTTTCTCCTTTAAACGTCATTAATTTGTTTATCTGTATTATTTGGCTTCTTCACTCGATTCACTTTGCTGCATTTGCTCAAGTATCACATCTTGGAAAACATTCACTCAAACTGATTTGGTCTAAATATCTTACAAAACAGTAACGTTTCTTACCTCAGTTGAAGTCACGCCTGCAAATCTGTAAATTGACCAGGACGGGACTGTTATTTCTGGTGCTCATAAAGCCTGAGTGCCTCATGCACGAGCTTATCATCGAGGCTGCAGTTACACATTTGGCCTGAGGGGGTAATTGCGAGTACAAAACTGCCAAACTCCACACAGCCCCTTTAAATTACAACTTTATTCATCCATTTTTACATCTTGTTTTTTGTTACTTCCCTTACCCTAGCAGAGCTGGGTCGTAACACATGGATAACTTCTTTATGTTGAGTAGAAACATATCACCGCCTGTACGTGGCCCTCCCCTTTATGTATTTTCCAACAAGCAGCACTCAATCAAAAGATCTTTAAAAAACAGACAGGTCTGTACTACTTTCTAGCATTAGTATTTAAGTTATTGCAACCTTTCTAACAGCTGGCTTTAGTGTTATTATTCGCGCTGCTATGGAGTTGGGGATTGACTGTTATAAAGTTGACGTTAACTTGGAAGTCTGCCATGTTAGGGGGTAGCAAACATTAGCTGCCATGTCATTACAGGTATATATATATCTTTTACATTTCAAAATATCTATTGGATATCATTATGGAAGAAGAATACCAGAAATCTTAGTGGTTTTGACGACCCAATCCTGTTCTCTACTAAATCCCAGCTATGGAGTTCTTGTATCACAGCTGATCTCGTTTTCTATTTAGACTTTTACTATTGCTGCTATTGCTACTTGAACAGTTAAGTATATTTATAGTTGCAAGATTAAGTGGATTCACAATTTCGTCTCATAGTTAATCACTAGAATACTTTTCACTTACGTAAGTATTTCTGTTCTGTAATGAATGAGCCGCTCGACATAGGAAAGGACACGCAGTACCGCAGAGCTGTCTATTGCCCTCCTAGGCCACTATCCTTCTGGTGGTCAATCCCAGACTCTCATTTACACCGTAATGAGTCCTCACGAGTCTTGCGCTTGATGAATTTGAGAGTGGAACGCAGGGGCCGCTTAACCTCCACAAAAAAGAAGTGGAGAGAGAGAAGTCGGTGGTGTAACAGAACAAGTCGACCGATATGAGAGTTATTGTTGCTACAGCCCGGGATTGTTTTTGAACACATTTGAGCCCATCTGTTCCTCTACACAAAGTCACCTGCGCAATTAACCTGAACCATTAGGCGTGAAACAAAGGCCTTGGCGGAGGGGAGGGTTACAGCTTTCCGGCCAGGTGGAAATGCAAGTACTCGTTTCATCTCCCACACCTGCTCTCTCTCTGCTTTTGTCTACATTTTAGACAAAAACACACAACACCTGCATTGCTCAGCAGACTCTCTACATCAGCCTGGCTTTGAGCTGTGAGAAGAGGCTATACTCTAGAAGGGTGGAGGGAGCTCGGCAGACAGGGAGCATTACTGCCACAGAGTGCACACACTACACAAGAGCCCCAAGGACACCACCTGCTTTGTTTATCCGCTGCAGAATGCATTCCCTCAACCTGACCGTGTACTGACCCAAGATTCTTTTATTTTTTAAGAAAGTTTGCTTTTACAATATGTAATAAAAAGGTGTATCCACCTGCTTAGGACCAAGAAGACCTAATACTAGAGAGAAGCACGATTGTGAATGTGACCAGCTATTGCTAATTTAAATTGACGAGTAACATCACCTTAACAACAGTGGTAGAGCTGGGCGATTCCCCCCCCAAAAAAATCTGTGATTTTTAAAATAAGAACTCAATTTACGATTCGATAAGATTTTTTCCCCCATTTAAAACAAAATAACTGCAAACTATAAATATATTTAAAAATATATATTTATTGTATTTAATTAAAGCTGCAAGCAACTTGCAGCTCGAAAGCTGCAAGTTACCCAGACTACATGATTAATAATGATGAGAAAATTACAGAAGGGAAGCGTGTAGTTAATGCGTTCAATGACTATTTTGTCAATATTGGGCCTCACCTAGCATCAAAAATAGCCAAAACAAACAGTGACATCTCTCAACATAAAAACATGACTGTTCACTCCTTCTTTCTCACGGCAACAAATGAAAATGAAATAATTAAAATAGTTCAAGCTTTCAAGACTAAAAAATCTACTGATTGGAACGACTTTGACATGAACATGATCAAAAAAATAATACATAACATATCTATGCCTTTAACACATATATGCAACCTATCCTTATCAACTGGTGAATTCCCTGACCTCATGAAGATTGCCAAGGTCGTTCCAATTTATATAAGTGGGGATAATCATCAATTCACAAATTATAGACCGATCTCTATACTTCCTCAACTATCCAAGATTCTGGAAAAACTTTCCGCCTGGACAGCTTTGCACGTCGTGCATTATCCCTTACATATAAGTGAACCAACATAAACAAAATTGCAAAGGCAAACCCTTTCTCTAACTAAGAAGTCACTATGCAGTGTGCAACGAAGATTGTTAAACATCCAAATTATTTATACTGTATTTGGATTAAGCTAATAAACAACAAAAATCCTGAGGTAACTGAGGCACATTTGTACAGCAGGACCTTATCCCTCTAAGCAGAGGGCAGAGAGCTGAGAGCTTAAAATAAAATAAATATCTAACACAAAAAATTTAAAAAATCAATTTTTAAAAATATGAATCGATTTGACCTACCAACTCGATTTTTAAATCAAATAGATTTTTTCCCCAGCCCTACTCAGTGGTGGTACTTTTGTGTGTGTGTAACATTTAGATTTTGTTTTATTATACTCTCCAAACATTGCTTCATCTATAGGTATCATTGGCTTTGTGCTTTACCAGTTAGAAGCGTTACTTTGGTCGGAGTCAACTTTATGAGGCTGTAAAAGATGGTTTATTTTTGTATTTCCCTGAAAATATTCCTTAGTCAATTATGTTATGAGTATAAGTAAGTGGTACTATAGGCACAGGTCAATGTAGTAGTTTTAGTGGTGCAGGAAGTGCAGCAGTAAAAATGCACTATTATGGCAGCCATAAATGCAGTAGATTTTGCAGAATTACTTTGAATATTGCTGCATTTGTTTCATCTATTTGAAATTTGATCTAACTCTAGTTTTAAGTTGTTCCGGTTCTTGCTACTACTACAGTTGCTATACCACTGCTCAACCTGACCATAGATTGAACTCTAGAAGTTTTTTTACAATGTGCCCCGTGACTAAGAAAGGGAATGATGTCTAATAAAGACAAATCCACCTGCTTAGGTTGTTTTACTGTCCAAATGCGATGAGTAAATCCACTCATGCTCTGCTAAACTCAATTACAGATGCTGCTGCAGTACAAATGGCCACGTCGCAAATGCTGCTTCCTCTTGGTATGGGCCCCCTTTATGGCACCGGGGTCAGAAGGGGAGCACAAGCACCATGGAGACGGAACAGCGTGTCTTAAAGATAGAGGAAGTGGGCGCAAGGTCAGCCGGCGAAGTGTTTGACATGCACGATGCGGAGAGGAGTTTTAAAGTTAGACTCCGGTGGTCACTGCAGGTCCTGCCAGGCAAGAGAAGAGAAATGTCCTCCTGAATGTGAGAGGAGCAGCGGAAACGTGGAGAGAAGTTGGATGTCGACATGGGAGAGATGAAAGTGGATTAGCCGCGGTGGCGATTTGCATTCTGTGGTGGAATGAAAGCCCCTGCGATGCCCCGAATAGCTGGATGCATGAATAAGTAAATAAACAAAAACAAAAATAAACCCTCCATCTGGATGGATGCTGCCAGGCCCCAAGTGGGGAACAGTAGGGATGGGAGGTTGGAGAGAAAGGAGAGATGCTCACTCCGTCACCGCACACTCTGCTATCGTTTACTTGGCTTGCCTGCGGCTCTCCCATACTTACCATATTGCCATCACCATCTATCTGCCGCTTGTGGCTAGTTTGCCCAGTAACATCACTGATGCACCAGGGAGGGCTTCACCCCGGCACTGACAGATGTTAAGTTGACACACTTTCTCTCCGCCACATGGGGTCAACATGTCAGGGAGCCAGCAGGGCCATGGGAGCTAGTGCTAACAGTGGTAGAAGGCTAGTGCCCCGTTTCTATTAGTTTGAGTGTGGCTAAATATAGATGCACGATGGTGGGTCCATGCACTTTTACTCAGACCTCACAACAGCTCTAGGTGTTATAAAGTAGGATTTGCTTTGACTCATTTGGTTTAAGCTTAATTCTAGCGTAGAGGTACACAAAGTAGTTACTTGAACTATAGAATGGTAAGAATGGTAGTTTAGATCTCTTGGTCAATAACACACAACCTGAGTCTTCATGTTAGATTGGTGTCTAAATTGCACCTCACACAGTTCCAAAGTAATACCACTAGAACATGGTCTCAAACGGACAAAACTGGATACAATTCTAGTTATAAAAAGAAGTCATTAATTAAGTTTGAATGTCCTTCCAATTAAAATTAGTTAGCCAAAGAAATCTTCCCTGAACAAAATCTTTACAAGAAGTGGCATTTTGCTTTTGCTAAGAAATTGTTGACTATAACCAAGGCTCTTCTCAAGTGTACCACAGCAATTCAGGCAGTGTAATAAATAAGAAATCCTTTTCCAAATCCTATTCAGAGCCTTAGTCAAAGCTTTTCTGAATGTTTTACATTTTTGCCAAATAAAATAGCCCACTACAAAGTCACCTTGGTTACTTCAGGATGATTCCTTACACTCACGCAGCAACAAGAATCTTACAAAAATGTGATTTATTCATTTGAATATTACTCTGAAAAGAGCAAAAGGTAACTTGCATTATATATAGTAGATTGACAATCTTGATAGATGGTATGTGTCAAAATAACCTCACAAGGTTATGTTTATTTCTATTTCTATTTCTTTTCTTTTTTTCTTTTTACAAAGTTCATGATAAATAATACTGGCTTTCTTGGTGCAATGCAGAGCCACAGCAAATACCAGTGAAAAACAAACATTTAAAGGAAGTAAAAGTCAAAACTGTCAAAGCTAGCTGATATTTTTTAAACTGTGTCAGTCCTGGCTTGGAGTCAGAAATAGCCCTGAACCGCTGGTGCTATGCCAACATTGATAGTTGGGATCGCTGCTGGATACAACGCAGCATGTGGTTTCCAAACTGTACCGACTTTAAGCATATGCGACTTTTCATGCCAGGTTCACTTAGATAAACCAGGTTACTCAGATGAAAGGGACGTCAGAGAGAACGCGCAAGGATAAACATAGCCACATCCATCTATAGAACTGAAAGCCACTCGGAGTGAGAGGAGAGGGAGAAGTTGCCGATTCTGGGTGGTGATAACATCTGAACCAATCCCCACAAGGGCTGTTGGGAATCAGTGAGAGGCGGCGCCAACCGGAGAACTCTAAATGGATTTGACAATGGGGTTTGATGGTCTTTGTAGTGAGGGTAATTAGGTCTGATTGACTGTAAAGAGACTGGTGGAGGTCCGAATCTGGGAGGGAGAGGGAAAAATGATGAGGCGCACAAACCACCCAGAAATTAATGAGATTCAACTGTGCCCAAGTCTGATTCGAATGGGATGGGGGAAGAAAATAGCCGTCTGAGGTGGAGGTAAAGTGGCTCGAAGACAAACAGGAAACGTGCATATCTGATGCATGTCTCACCTACTTGATTGCAAGCTTACCTTAATTGAGATAACGATAAGGGATAAAAATGATTAAAAGCTCAGAGGTGCAATCTAATTAGTGTTCTTTGTCTTGATCGGGATAAGAAAGGAGGGGACACAGATTAAAAAAATATGCTTGATAATACCAGAGATGCAGACGGAAATATTAGAGACATTATTCCCCAGAGTGGGTTTTAATTTTGAATTGCTATTATCCACGGTGCATTATTTATCTAATGAACTCCAGGGCCGTCTCGAACATTTATTATTGTGTGTGCAATAAAAATGTCATAACACGTATAAACTGGATCACACACATTTGTTGCAGAATTGGACCACCAATTCTCAACAAGAAATATTTTGTCTTAGTAAATCTTTTAACATTGTGAGAGCCAATGCAGTTAAAGTGCTAAAAAAGTGTTTTAAGTTAAAGTTAAAAATATTAAATAGTTGTTTGGTTAAAAGGTCAAACAGACCATGTGTTAGCAAAGGTTAAAAAGTTAAAAAGCTAAGGTTAAAAATCTCAAGTTTAAAAGAGTCATTCTAAAATGTTAAAATGTTACTGTAAATTTCACAAAGATAAAAGCTGTGAAAATCAAATGCATTCAAGATGTGCAAATCTGAGTTAAAAATAGGTAAATAAGCTCTAAAATCTAGGACACTCCCATTATTTAGACACCTCTGATGTCATCAGTTTTGGAGTTGAGTTCAGGTGTGGGAGCATACCGATTTTCTACCTGCTGCTACTGAAAGAGACTGTAATGTTCATTTTTTTGTTTTGTCTAATAAATGGACTTCACTGGATTACGTCTCCCTGGTCTTCAGTGTAAGAAACCTTTCACATCTGGCTCACTGTGTTTAAATGAGCCACAACAAACATGTTTGTGGTATTTCCTTTAAAAAAAAAAAGTAATAGATGACTGTATGGTCATTAAACGTTATTTTGAAATGTCACATCTAACTCGGTATTTGTGCTGGCTATCCTGTTTCTTAACACACTCGTTTGGATTAAGACAGTCGATTTCCAAAGCATATACAGTATAACATAATAATCTGTTATTTACTAAAAATTATGGCAGATAATCCCGCGTCCTTGTTACGGCGGTTCAAGGTAATGATTGAAATCACCAATCCATACGGAGGAGTTTCTGGGCAGGTAGTGCTCCTTGGGCAGCGCAAATGCATGGAAAAAGGATGGGGAAATAATTGTCTAGGTAGGACATTTGTAGATCTACATAAGGTCAATAAGGTCTTAATTGTAGCATATAGACAGACAGCTATAGAAATCAGTGAAGTGTCCAACAGTGCAAGAACAGTAAGCTTTAGTCAGTCTTTTCACTTTAAATCGAAACCTCCCACACAACATGAATCAAGCATTTTAATTTAGCTTGTCCATAATAATGTTGAAGATCATAACTTTTACATTAGTTTTTTCTCATAGTTATAATGGCACAAACGCGACAAATATATGAAAGTGACGTTGATGCATCTATAAGGGGCAACAGGCCAGTGTATTGTAGTGGTTTCAAGCCAAAATAAAAGTGTAAGATGCGTCAGAAGGGTTATGTATATTCTTTAAGCAGTTTCCCTATGCAATAAGATCGAAGAACAAGGTACACCTGAGTAGAAATGTGTCAAACTGAAAAGTCGATCCATACAAATCCATGTCAAAAATCTCTTCTCGTTCTGCATATGGCGCACATGTCAGAATTGAAGCCTAACACCATCTCCATTACCCATCTAAGCTCAGGAATAGCTCTATGAAACTTTTTTTTTAAATTATATATATATATATATATATATATATATAGCTGCATTGTCTGACCTTCACATCTCTACAAGCTATCTCCCCCGATAATACTGTTTGCTGTTTCTGCTGTGCTTGTGAGTCACTGTGCAATCTGGCCGAGCCAACCTGTCCGGCCAACCTCTTTCCTGTCAGCCCTCGCTCATACGATGATCTCCAGGCTGCAGGTACGGAGCTGTCAGTGTCACACAAGACCATCAATCCACATCTGCGCTGGTGACAAGCGCTCCACCAGTCAGTCAGCGGGCGACAGAGGGAGAGCGGCGCGTCACTTTAGTTAAGCATGCCGCACAGATAAATACAGGTGTGTAGAGTGATGGTAAACAAGCAAATAGGATGGGTGCCATTGAAGAAAAATATAATGGTGCTTTAAATTCAAAATAACTGAACGCGCAGAGGTTATGGTGGTAGAAATTGGCTAACTGTGTTGGTTAGACTGACAGCAAAAGTAACACACTGTTAAACGCAATGTCGAACTGTGCTAATGAATAGACTAAGTTTTACCATTTATAAAAATAAGACATTTTGTTACTTTAGTAAATGCTATAACAACACCAATTAGCCAGAAATGTAGCACTTATAAATAACTATGTCACAGTAATGAGAAAATGCATCACTAACAGAAAGGTACTCGCATTATATTTAGAGAGATTGAAATAATAGGAAGACTGTGCAGTACTAATCTCACAGCAGTGGTTTTAATGGTTTTTAATGGCTATATTAAAACTCATACTACACCATTTACTACTGTGCTAATACACAGCATACTACTTTTGTACAGATCAAAACAAGCATGACTATTCACCTTATTCCACTTTGGCCTCTTTTTGCCTTGTCGGGCACTGCCCTTGTATTGACAGTTCTGGTAGAGCGCGAAGTCCGTTCATTTAAACGGAGAACGATGGAAAATGGTCGCTGCTAAAATCTGATATTTAGTAGATTGATTTGTGTAAAATGTCCAATGTTCACTTGTGCCAACAAGTCAACACTGCACCGTTTCTCTGTGCAGCCTGAAATCGGCTTTGTTTTTGTGTATTAACTGATTTTATCTTGAATTCTCCAGTCCTATGTTAACTGATAGGAGAAAAAGGGCGGGCTCAATTCATGGCAGCACCCACGCGAACTCCGGAATAAGGTGAATATGTGAATTATTGTAATTTTATGCAAGGCCATAAACAAAGGACCCACATTTTACCCTCCAAGATATGTCCCCTTTGCGATTTTTATCAATAATAACAATAATAATAATGCATCGGTTTTGTATAGCGCTTTGGACACTCAAAGACGCTCTACATTGCATTATTCATTCACTCCATACTTGGTGGTGGTACGTGACTATTGTGCCCTGGGGTAGACTGACACATGCAAATGTTGCATTGCTGAATCGTGTCAACAGTACATCTACAGGTAACATCTACTATACCTATCGTCTTACCGTTTGTATATATAAAAAAAAAAATATTTTATATCATTATTTTACACTACCTTGATACATTGTACCTCACAAAATTTAGTACAATGTAATCTGCTTTGTAACTATCTGTAATAACTTGTACATATGTAGTACATACACAATGGAATAATGTGTAGGTACATAATGTAATAGGAACGTAAGACCCTTAGGCTTAGGGCTTAAGCTTAGAGTTAGTGTCTTGTGTCTTATTATGTATCTTAAAATACTAATACATATTATTCTATTGTGTATGTACCCATATACATTGTTACAGCACATTATTACATTACATTGCACTAAATTTGACAAGTACAATGTATCAAGGGTAATGTAAAATAAAGTGTTACCCTAATCAGTTATTGAACATAAATGAAATTAATTATTAGTCATGGGATCTTCACAAATAATATTTCTTATAAATGTGTAAATTATTTACTGTGATATGGAAATATACACATGCACAAATCAACTTGTTAATAATGTTAAAGATCTTTATCAATTTGAGTTGGGTAATGCAGCACTAAGACTGAGGCAGGAGTGCCAGTAATGTCTCATATAAGCCTGTTGCAGTGCCCTTTCAGCAATATGAACATGGTTCTGAAATGGATTGGCGCAAATTAATATGTAATACAACTTGATAATTCACATCATAGCAATCATTATTATAATAATTCATTCATGAGGGCATCCTTTGACCTTGTATAGGACATACAGTGCATGTCAGCATGGGTAAATTTGGTTTATAGTTTACAATATAGTATACATAAACTGAACATCTTTCACCAAATATGAGGCCCAGCTATGACTTATTCTGGCTAGTAACTGTTGTAGTAACTTGGGGGTTATGACAATACAACACTCTCAAGACGTACTTTATAACTATTGTTCAAATACCCTCCTAAAAATACTTAGAACACTTCATCTATTCCTTTATGACTTATATATTATTCATATGTGCATTTGCAGAGAGAACACTTCCCTTTCTGATCTAAAACACTGATTCACCCTCACAGCACAGAAGAGACAAACAGTATGCATAAATAGAAGCTGCTGGTCTATCATTGTCAACATGCCAACTTCCTTTCAGCAGATAATCATAAAGACACGGAGACCTCATCCAGGAGCCGGCAGTCTTCAAAGGGAATAGTGGCCCGATGTCTATCACCCTAGCACAGATTAAGCCTAGGAAACCATAGGAGTTTTAGTTTTTGAAAGACTAAAATGAAGATGACATTATTGTGGTTTGGTGGTTGTTTAGTTTCTACATAAACATTTCACTAGTACACCACTCTTCCTTTACTCATTATCAGGGGAGAAAACCGGAGAATAGAGTTGGCAGTGTTTGCATTGTCACTGAGGGGATGACCTTTAATGTATCGAGCACATTTTGAGGGTAATTAGTTCATTGTGCCGGGGAAGAATATAATGACCGGTACATAATGTCACAGAGGTCAATGTAAAAAGCTACTTCGGTACATGTGTCATTGTCTGCGTGTTGCTTAACAAGTGAGAAAGCTCAGTGGTTCTCAAAGTGTGGTACACAGTCAGCAATTTCCAAAGACACACGGATCCATGACAGAATAAAGAGATGAATGTGAATGACTGAGTATTCCTACATTCAGTGCTTATACGCTGCGTGTAGCCCAGCAGAGAGTTCAGCAGTTGTGTGCATTACTTTTGAGTGGATGAGAGCGCTAAACTCACTAAACACTGAAATATAAAATAACAAGTTTAAAGAGAACTTTACCATAACAGCACCATCTGTTAAGCCACTGCATATGCTTCATGTATATATAGAGGGCTGCTGTGGAGGCTTAAGAAAAATATTGCCAATTTAGATCAAAACGTTCTGGTTCTTCGAATTCAAGTGTGGGCAATACTAGGTTAGACTACAAGCCAAAAAATGTATATGTAGATTAGTTTAAATGTCTCAAATTGAGCATAATAGTTTAAATTTGAGTTAAGATTTCATTGGGCATTTGACCTCGATTATTCCCCTTGTTTCTGAGATGTTTCTGACTCGTTTCAATACATTTTGGCTTTATTTTAGGTTCATTTATTTGCCAGTGGGGTTAGAAAATTGCACTTGTCCCACTGGCAGTTTCTTTCTACTTTCTTATTTCAACCTTAGAACCAGTCTGACATGTCATCAAACAAGCAAAATATTGTAGGTCCGGTCAGGAAAAAAATCTAAATGAGTGAAAACCGCTCAAAACAAGATTAGTACTCTCAATTCAAGTAATTTAAAGCCATGCTTGCTATATATCAGCGATTACTTTCCAATTTTAAGTGTGTTAAGAAAATATATCCAGATTAGGGGGGAAAATAAACCAACTGAGGACACTTTTACAATCAAAGTAACCCAATGCTTGTTATTGTGCCATCTTGATTTAATTTGAGCGCAGACTTTGTGATAAAACCAATGTTAGAGTCTTGTTAGAGTGCTGACAATATTATTTTAACACTAGTCAAGATTATTACGTTGTTACAAAGACAGACTGAGTTCAAATGCTGACCATGGTAAATCTAGTTCAAGAGTTGGCAAAGTGGTCCTTCACTTTTCTCCTTTCCACCTGGCTCAAAGTCATGACAGAATCAATGCAGCCTGTTTGTTTATTTCTTGGTGCCCTGTGCCAGCCCACATGGTGCCAGGCGTAGCGTGATCTCTTTGCAGCTCTGTCCGGAGCTTTAGTGGAGTTGACTGGGGAGCCGACATTAGGCCCAGACAAGGGCAGTGACCTTCGGGAGCAGCCCTCACTAATGCCTTCCAGACACACAGGCCACATGCACTGCCGCACTCGGCTCATGCCGTGTGTGCCGCTGTTCTATAATAAAAATAATCTTTAAAATGTTCCCCTGTCTTCTGAAATATAAAACTAAATGATAGCTTGGGCCATACACTCCCATCCCTCTGTCGCACTCACCCAGTCGTCCGCCGTCCACACAAACCATTCCCTTACTTATTCCTTCAAGTCGAGTTGGAGCGCAAACTCATTTTGGGCAAAAATTAGAGGCCGTTCAATCCCTCGCTAGCCCGAAAAATATGAGAATTTGAAAGTATCCGTAAACACGGAAGTCCAACAGCCGGTCCTAGACATGCGGGACCATTGCGTCACACAGCATTGGACTTTACTGTGGACTGGACTTTCTGTGAGTTTACTTCCATTGTGATAATGATTTTGTATTTGTTTAATGTAAATATGTACATTTTCCACTCTGCCATGAGGCCAGATTTGTGCAGTGTACGACTACTAGTTGCTCTGTGTACAGTTTCCCCCAGTAACCTGAGTGACCTGCCTGGCATCCACACGCACAGTGGCGGTGACTTATTTTGTGTGACTGAATGTTGTCATAAATGAATTGTTTTGAAATTGTATGTAAATATTTGTAATAATTCTGTTTAGAGACTTGTGGAGTTTTGTGTGGAGCCGCCCTCCCAAGCCTCTTTGGAGCTGGACTGTCTTACTCCATTCTAAAACACATTTCATGGACAATTGTTATTCCATTTTGGGAGTTTTTGGGTTCTATTTTAGTTTTGTCCTGAACACAATTTACAAACTGAAAAGTTTTTTCTTCGTTGTCATTCAGAAAAGGGTATATGCCAAAAAGTGTATGTCCGTGTGTGTGCGTTATTCTGACTAAAAATTACAATCCTATGATCGAGGGATCATAGGAGAGACCTGGATAGCACCCCAGAAAAATAACCTAAAATAATACAAATATAACAAGGCCAATCAGTGCAATTAACACTTATTAAGTTATGTCTTTGTTTATGTTGTCAATTATTTGGATAATTATTAACTAACCGCTTAATTGTTGCGTTTGTAGAAAGCTAGATTTAAGTCAGTCTTTGTAAGGGAATAAGATATAAACATAACATCAACTCCGACAATATCTCTTTTCTTTATGTACAAAGTGGGCATTGAAGCTTTATCCTGATGCTAACATCATAGTTTTTACTGTTGGATATTTTTCAAACATCTTGATGTTGTGCCTTTGTTGAGGAAAGAAAAGGAATGTACATAAATGTTATGTACGGACACTCCAATAACTTCTTGTGTGTTATAAAGAACAAAATGAAAAACATTTCCTGTGATTTGTGCAGAAATATTACTTTGAGTTTGCTCAACGGTGTTCAACAGTTAGTCCCAGCAATTTGGCAAATGTGAAACATCTGGTCAGCTCAACCCGATATGGAAAACCCACTTAGAGCAGATTGAAACGAATGGGGTGACCGTGTAATGATTTCATAAGCAATTTCCGAGGTTAGAAATCGCAATACTTCGTTCAGCTCAGTATCTGTCTATTCTATCAATCAGCCCTGTTGAAGAAGTGTAAAATGTCAGCGCGCTTGCGGAGACTTCAGGTTCCATCAAGTGGAAATTGGGAGAGATGATTATTTTTAGCTTATCTGTTTCCTAAAAAGCATTTGTCTGGCACACTTACACCCGCTCGGATGCCATCCTGGTAAACGCTAAATGAATTAAACTCTCATTAATTATGCATTTCATTGTTAATCATTGGCAAAAGGGAAGAGGATTAGGGCACAATTTGTGGAATGACTCAAAATCTACCCCCAGCAATCAAAAAATAGCCCTTTGAAATGTCATCAAACACAATAGTATTATTAAACAAAGACTTATAATGAGTAAATCTATACATAAATATACTATGTTGCCTGTACACTTAAATACAAAGCCCATATGCTTTCACCATCTGCTCATGCTAATAGGATTGTTAATCTAAAAACACACCAGATTTAGGTCAATATATCTGCATGGTCTGTGCTGGGATGTCATTTGGTCTGTCAATCTCCAAGGCCAAACTTCTGAATTATTACAACCTAAACAGTCCAGCATTTCGTTTGCCCTTTACAACCCTCTAAATGGAGATTTAATGTTTGGCCATGATTATTTAATAAGCGATGACTATTCACTGCAGACTGTGAGGCGCTACCTCATTCTCATCAGTTTCACTATAAAAAGACAACAACTCTTCCTCACCCTCCGCGGGCGGTCTCTTTTTCCTCCAAGCTCGGGTCCTCTACCAGAGGCCTGGGAGCTTGAGGGTTCTGCGCAGTATTTTAGTTTCTGTTCCTAGATCTGCACTTATCTGGAATGATATGTCTGATGTGTTACCTGGGATCTGCTGTAGCCACTCCTCCAGTTTGGGGGTCACTGCCCCGAGTGCCCCAACAACCACGAGCACCACTGATGCCTTCACCCTCCAGGCCTTCTCCAGCTCTTCTCTGAGCCCCTGGCATTTCTCTAGTTTCTCATGTTACTTTTTCCTGATGTTGCAATCACTTGGTATTGCTATGTCAACCACAACGGCTTTCCTCTGCTCTTTGGCCACCATCACAATGTCCAGCCCTGAGTCTGTACACTAGCCATAAGGAAGGAGGCTGAGGACTAGTGAGCGTGAGAGCCATGATCCAGGATGAAATATCCAATCAATCAATCAAATCAATCAAATTTTATTTATAGAGCCCTTTACAACACTCAAGGCGACCAAAGTGCTTTACAATAAAATCACATAAAATACATTAAAAACATTCATTCAAACAAAATAAAAATAGAACAGTAAGATAAAACAGATAAAAAGTGTTGCCGTGCTACTGAATGTTAAAAGCCAGTCTGAATAAATGTGTCTTGAGCCTGGATTTAAAAAGGCCAAGATCAGTGATGGTGCGCATATCAGGGGGCAGCTTATTCCAGAGTCTGGGTCCAGCGACTGAAAAGGACCGATCACCCCAATGCTTGGACTTGGTCCTAGGCACTTCCAGCAAGAGCTGATTTGACGACCTCAAGGACCTGCCCGAGTCACGAATAGTCAAAAGTTCAGACAGGTATGAAGGGGCAAGACCACTGAGGGCTTTAAAAACAAAAAGAAGAAAATCAACTCTAAAAGAAACTGGAAGCCAATGTAAAGAAAAAAGGACTGGGGTGATGTGCTGACGTCTGGGAGTGTTTGTTAAAAAACGAGCTGCAGCATTTTGCACCAATTGAAGACGATTAAGACAGGACTGGGACACTCCACAATAAAGGGCATTACAATAGTCAATTCTTGAACTGATAAAAGCGTGGATGGTTTGCTCCAGGTCTGAGCGGTTTAAAAAAGACTTTACTTTAGTTAAAACACGCAGCTGATAAAAACTTGACCTGACCAAGATCCATAAGTACATCAAGGATAAAGCCCCAACATGCTTAGTTAATGTTTCCGACAATGGGGAACAGAGGATGAGGTGCTAGGAACAGCAAAGATACCCTCAAGCTCCCAGGCCTCTGGTAGAGGAATATATATATATATATATTATATATATATATAAAATACATATATGCATGTATGTATGGCAACCTCGAAGAGGTGACAAGGAAAGCGGCTACGGCTAAATACCTCCGAGTAAGGCAGGTCCGAAGAAGCCAGCGCAAGAACAAATCCCAGGCAATAAACAGCTACGGCCTGCCAGTAATCAGATACCCTGCAGGAATAATAAGCTGGCCAAAGGATGAGATACAGACCACAAATGTTAAGACACGAAAGCTCCTAACCATGCATGGAGGGTTCCACCCCAAATCCCGGACCCTGAGACTGTACACTAGCCGTAAGGAAGGAGGCCGAGGACTAGTGAGTGTGAGAGCCACTATCCAGGATGAAAAATCCAAGATCCATAAGTACATCAAGGACAAGGCTCCAACAGATGACGTGCTCAGTGAATGTCTCAGACAATGGGGAACAGAAGATGAGGCGCTTGAGGTCCCGTCATTGGAGGACAAGCCCATGTATCACCGAAACATAACTGAAGTGGCGGATATCAATAAATCCTACCAATGGCTAGACAGAGCTGGCCTGAAGACAGCACAGAGGCACTCATCATGGCTGCACAGGAGCATGGAGGAGGCCCAGATCTATCACACCAGACAAGACCCCAGGTGTAGACTGTGCAAAGAGGCCAATGAGACAATCCAGCACATAACTGTAGGGTGTAAGATGCTGGCAGGAAAGCTTACATGGAGCGCCATAACCAAGTGGCTGGCATAGTGTACAGGAACATCTGTGCAGAGTATGGGCTGGAAACCCCAAGGTCAAAGTGGGAAACACCTCCAAAGGTGGTAGAGAATGACCGAGCCAAGATCCTGTGGGACTTCCAGATACAGACGGACAGAATGGTAATGGCAACCAACTGGACATTGTGGTGGTGGACAAAGAGCAGAGGAAAGCCGTGGTGGTTGACATAGCAATACCTAGCGACTTCAACATCAGGAAAAAGGAACACGATAAACTAGAGAAATACCAGGGGCTCAGAGAAGATCTAGAGAAGGCCTGGAGAGTGAGGCATCAGTGATGCCCGTGTCTCCTCCAAACTGGAGGAGTGGCTCCAGCAGATCCCAGGAAATACATCAGACATATCGGTCCAGAAAAGTGCAGTTCTAGGAACTGCAAAGATACTGCGCAGAACCCTCAAGCTCCCAGGCCTCTGGTATTATTTGTCGGTACTTGGATGGGAGACCGTTTGGTAACACCAGGAAGCCTGGCGAATGGAGTGAGTGAGTGGCTGGTGGTGGTCGGAGGGGCCGATGGCGCAGACAGGTTGCCTCGCTTCCGTCAGTCTACCCCAGAGCAGCTGTGGCTACAATAGTAGTGTCCAAAAAAGCGCTATATAAAACCGATGCATTATTATTATTACTAGGTGGGGCTATTGCTCAAACTGCTAGAGAATGTTACATGAATTTACCTTAAGCACAATGACATGAGAGCATAAATGAGTTATGTACTGTATGTCCTGCTAAAAACAATAGCGCAGCACACACGCGGTGTAAACAGTAAACCAAAGGACTCACGGCAGTAGCATTGTAGTAGCACGTCTCTAGCTTCATTGAAACTCCACAAACTCAACAGCAGCTTTCACACTTCATCTTCTGACGCCGGCGAAAAGTCCTGTTGCAAAGGGGCGTACAAAACCCCCAAAGAATATCCGTGTAATCCACCGGTCTTTTGCTAGTTCCTCCAATGTTTTGAGAAGCCGCGTGCGAGTGAATGTGACCAATGAGAAGCCTTTGTGTGACTTCGGTGTGCGCTGCGCGCTCCAGGACTCAGTCCCTATTATGTGTGTTTGTGCGGGATGTGGAACTGTGCACCATCTACTGGTCACTGTCATGTTTGCGTGTGTTTGTATTGTGTCAGTTTTCTGTTCTTTGTGGCAAAAATTGTAATCAGATGCATAAAACTAATATGATTATACACCTTAAAGACATTAGGCAATTAGTTAAGATATAAAAAAAAACTATAAAAAAATTATAAACACAATTACTTATTTTCAAAAATTGACAGGAGGGGCTAACTCCTCACACGCATTTGAAGCACACATAGAATTTTAAAGGAGAAAAAGAGCTGTGTCTCTCAAGCCAAGGCTATCAACTGGAGAGGAATGGAGGCAGAGAAATTAAAATGTGCACCAGGAAATAGTGAATATCCGCTCTGTGTGTTTCCAGACAAAAAAGCTCTGTTAAAGAAAAGCTGGTGTAACCTCCAGCCTTCTGTTGGCTCAAGTTCAGCTCCCCATTCACAGGATCCATTTAAGGACCTTCAGATTTGATTATGCTCTCTCTTATTGCCTTTCACATAGAGACAAGTTGGTAAACAAAGGAGCCTATTCAAGGTTTGATAAAATGTGTAGTCGGTGCAGGTACAGACCTTGGCAGGAAAAAAAAACAGAATGGGTTCAGCACATCTTGAATTTTAAAGTGCTTTTCATAACTGCCAAGGTCATTGTGATGGGGACAGTCCAGTGTACAGGCTGTTGCAGCAGAGGACAATACCCACTATCTCCAAGGCTGCAGGCAATGCTGCCCATGTCATCCTCATGTTTTATTCATATTAGTCATATTATGGCATTCAGAAAGTGAGATCAAAATCTGCTCTGGCAGAAATATTTCATATTATACCTACTACTCCAGCCTTCTCCATCTGGTTAGCCAGAATGAGAAAGCGGCTAGACAGGCTCTTTCAGCTCAGCCATGTTGGATTATTAAAAGTGAAGCTTTCAAAGAGGTCAGTGCTCAGAGGGAAAATGTAGCATGCATCAATTATCCCGGAGATTTGTGGCGCACTGAGGACTGTCTTGTCACATTTCCCCGATGTGGCTGAGCTCCACACAGGCCTGGGCTGCCACTGACATTTAGAAGCTGGTGGATTGTGAAAACTCCAGCCTGATTGTCAAAAAATAGACAAAAGGCCGCACTGACTGCTGGCTCCTTCAGGCCTGAAATTCCTTCTCAATGTCACTGGCATAACTAGACTCAAGCGACTCCCTCTGTCACTTCAATTTTTCATATCTGAACAACAGCTTGCACCAATCAATACACACTTTACTGGCTCTGCTGGACAATGCATTAATTCAAATTATTAACCACAACAAATATAGCACATTGCCTGCAAGCATTCTCAGACTGTGACCGTGATGATTATCTGCATGGGCAAATAAAGGGTAACAGAGGAGCACCTTATCGGGGCTTCTGTGACCCCCATACAGTATAACAACGGGGAACTCTAATGGTTCCCGTCTGTACTTGAAGTAACTGTATAAATAATGATTAAAATGGCTTGTTTATATATTTCCTTAACCATAATATCAACTTCTAAAACTACTCCTGTTTATTTTGTGAAATACCAAAAGCAACCACCAGTTCACTTGGCCAAACCTTATTTTCAATTAAATTAGCCGTGGCCCACATTTTCTCATCTCAATAACTCTGTATCATGAATTAGCTTTTGTTATGTTCATTCTGTCTATTGAAAAGTATGTTGTTGCAATTCTATATAAGATTCCCATATCATTGGACAAAGAGAAGCTAAAAACAGCATAATCTGGCTATTGTTTGTCATCGGCTCTGGGAGTATATGGAAGATTCCCCTCACCATTGAGAAGCGGCTTCCCCCCTCTTCTACGCATTATACCCGAGCTTCCTGGTTCAGATCCTCGGGAAGTACTGTAGCACTGCGCTGGTACCAACCCCCCCTTTCTTATCTGGGTCCCATTTGTACGGCTCGTCTCTCGGGCGGCAGTGGCATACCTTTGTTCATGTCAATCAGCTGCTTCTTCTTCTGCTGCCGCTCATGCTTCTCGCGCTCGGCTTTCTCCTTCGCCAGCTTGGCTCTCTTGATCTTCTCCTCCATCTCCCTCTTCTTGTGGTTCTCCTTCATGGCTTCCTGATGAGGCACACACACAAAGACATTTAAATCAGCCTCCAAATCCTGCCACCATCAGACTTTTAGCAACTGTACACTGTTCAAATTTAGCTTGTGATGAGATTTTGATAGTTAGAGATTAGCTGGTGGGATAAACAATGTGCAAGGAAATTTTTGAAGTCATCTCAACTGTTTGCTGCTGTTTTACATATTTTCAATAACAGAGAGCTGATTCGGTGTTAATAATAGATTGGTAAAGCATACATTATGCATACATCATAAACCAGGATTATTGTGAAACATATGCAGCCTAGTGTGTGATAACAAGTTCCCTCACGAGAATTTTGTCACAGGGTTTGAACGAGTCTACAATCCCACAAGTTGGGAGAGGCGAGGGGTGTGGCAATTCAAGGTCCTTGCAGTTAGGTATCCTTTGATCTGTGTATTTTTGTGTATCATTAATTATAGTAAGTATAAGTTAGTTAGTATATGTTTTTTCCCCCCAACTTTAAAACAGATGAAATCTCATGTCATTTCACTGAATACGCAGCACAGATCAACTTTATTACACTAACGTTAACATCGGCAAATATTTGATGGAAAAACACTAAATGTCAAGTATTGTTTTTACAGTCTGATTCCACAGAAGATAAATGTGGTCGTCGGTTATGCAGTATTTGGAAGATTACCCGTTTGAACACACAGTGATGTGTGTCCCCATTGCTTACTTCAGTCACAGTGATATAGCTGTGCAACAGGAAGGGCATCCAGCGTAAACGAACAAACAAACAAAAAACATCCACATTATACTTGCACCTGTAAAGAACAGCTCGAACAATTGACCTTTCGCAAAACCCTGGCCAAAACGCTCATTGTCCAATCTTACCTCATAGAAACCGTTGCTACCAGGCATTCCATGGATATTCTCCTGTTTCTTGCCATTCAAACCAATAAACAAGCTACTGTTAAATAAATACCGCCCGCTAACTAGATTGTAGCTAATACTTGTTTACCATCCGTCTTGTCATTTGCCACGAGTTTCATAAGCTGTCGTTGCGGGATATTGTCACAAAAAAAGCTGTTTCTGCCGCTGGAAATTCTGGCACATTTAGTTTCTAAGTGCTACAGGAAGCGTTTCGTTGCTCTTAGCAAAGCCTTGATATTTCAGCATTGGGTGGCATTGTTATTGTCACTGCACCCAAGATTGGCCATATTTCAATCAATACTGGACTAACATAAGAAGAGATCAACTTACCAAGAGCATAACTAGTCCACACGACGGTGCCGGTTGCAGTTAAGGTAGCTCTGTGATTTTTTTACGATTTCCTAAAGCATACTGGTACTTTAGCCGCAATAGTGGAGTGTACTCTTTGTTGCATATTTTAAATATATTCCTCCATTGCACATTGCAACCCAATGCCTCAATCTGGATTATATTGCGCTGCCAAAAAGAGTCACTTGCATGCACTTCTCCCCCTTATGATACGTGATAAAGACCAATAAAAAACACTTTTTAACAAAGCTTGCATACATTGGCTACGGGATGAGGCTTTTGCGAAAGGTCAATTCCATGAAATAGTAGCCTTTAGTTGTCCAAAAGTTAAAGTAGTAGTTTATTGTCAAATGTGAGCCAAATTGTGTTGAGCAAAGGAGACCACTTGAAGTGAGTACTGTGTTTACTTAGAATCAGTTGCAACAAAACTGGTTTGTTTTTGTTCCTGCATAATATATTTTAAGGCAACAACAATTTGGGAGTCCAGAAGTAAAGATTCATTTCCGAAATGCCAAACATTTGTGTGTGACCGTAGGGTCCTGTTTGTTGGTAATCAAAGCATGTGTGACGGCCGTTAGTGAATTGCTCAAAAAACAAATACAGAGCACCGCCAACAGGCTTGACATGCAAACTGCAGTTGTCTACAGATGGTAAATGACACTAATGCGGTGCTACCACATGGAACGATAGGGTGGTATGTTTTCTTTGTGCCTGCATTGAAAGCATCGTATTTTCACCTGCGCAGAAATATCTGTCACAATTAGACTGAGGCGCCATTTTGTTCCATCTGTCAGAGTCTTTTTAATCATTTCACACAACAGGGTCACTGATGCACATAATATTTGTTTGCAGGGAGCAACATTTTTAGCAGCACTTTATGTCTCTTATTGACAAGTTGGGAAAAAGAATGAGAGAGTTGTATGCTAATGCTATGCTAATTTATGTGGTGCTTGTAAATCTTGGAACATTTTCAGCTGGTGGACTAGTCGTGGAAGGGGGTAGAGGGTGGTAGAAAAGGTTAGAGATCTTGGACAATAAGGTGGTGGTGGGGAGCAGTCTCGAAGGAGGAAGGCAGGACGATATCAGCTTCCTCTTCCTCAGCTGAAATGTCAGGAAGGAGTCGGGAGAAAGCGAGATAATGGACGCGCTGGTTTGTTCACGCGCCAACTGAGACTTCGATGCAACCGGGTGACCTTTGGAGACAACAAAATGTCTGTCCCCTTTTGCCATTGACAGGGACCCAACATTCTGTGTGTCATTGTCCGTCCAAAACCCACACAAAGCGGTTTTACATTGATGCGCTGGTTGGTGAAAAGCTTTATAAAATTTAAGACATTGTGACTTGTATCGGTATCATGCCGATACAGGATTTTAAAGGTAAAGGCGCCAATTTCGCCAATCGACAAAAGTAGAAGAAAATAATTCTAAATCTAAACCTAACCCTAACCCTAAGATAGCAGAACAGGTTAAACTCTCACCAAACCAAGAGAAATGAGCTAACTTAATGAGTTACTTTAAATGTTACCCAACACTGATGGCGAGTGCAGCTTAAATACTGGCTTTGGAGGCTCTGCATAATCTAAGAATGCTAATCATCACAGAGGATAGAAACACACCGTGTGGTATTGAGCTGTCAGTTACCTTGAGCTGAGTATTGGTGTTAATCGGATTGGAAAAAAATAGTTTTGGAATAACACTCGTGTCAGAGTGTCAGAATCACATCTTTTCATGATAAGCACTTGTGGATTGTGGACTGGTCAGTGTTTTAAAAGCTGCTTCAGCTGTTTTAAATCACTTTTTAGGGACAAATATTTGATTGATAGATTGATGGTTTGATATAAACATTTGCAAACAATGCAAATCTTTACTCAGATACCAGTAATTACACACGTTTTTTTTTTAACCAAAAACACATTGCATAGAGTTTGTGATTTGAGGCGGCTAAGGCAAAATCCAGCCATTAAAAAGCCTTGCTGCCTCACAATGGGGCAATGTTTACAAAAAGGCTTGTATAAATATTAATATAATCTTCAAATTAATGTATAAATATTAATGCATTAACTTCTACATTGATTCATTAATAATTCACAAGAGAAAGTGAGAGCTGTTAATTACAATGGGTATGTTATTTAAACAATAGTTTCTTTGTCCATTTTGATAATAAACATGCTACAATGTTACACTTCTTTATTTTTTTTATTTTTTTTTACCATTTCAGATTTCTTATGTCAGGTATAGTTTTCGCTCCATATCCTCCTTTTCACTCGTCATGGCTGTCTCGGCGCAGATATAATAAGCGGTGACAGTATAGGTCTCCAGTATAGGTCTCCTCAGTGGTGGTGACGTGCGTGTCGTGTTGGCAGCTAAGACACGAGGATTATGGGGGATTGTGCAGAAGAACAAGGAAAGAGCAGCTCATCACACCAGTCAATAGTAGAGCTTTGCCTCATGTCCAAGGACATACGGCCCCATCACCACTGTCTCCATGCCGCTTGACAAGGGCAATGTGCAACAAAGGGAGACATAGATGGGTCAAAACAGGTGATATGAGGTAGAAAAGAGGTTTGAATGACAGATGGAGTGAGAAATGACCCAGACCCATTTACTTATGAAGAGAAATGAGTCAACAGTCCATTCTATTTAGTCCTTAGACCACTTAAACTCTTATTATGAACAGGTTTTATATGATGTATTGCCGTGTTGAATCTCGGGTCCGGGTGTTTTTTCATGGACGCATCGCCAGGCTATTGGTCAGAATCACCTGGCTGGAGGATTAACCCATTGTACATGCTCATTTAGGTGGAATTCACAGAAATCCAAATGGACAAGCAACTGGGTAGTAGAGAGAAGCTTATGTTTTTGAATTTTATTTCATGAATAATATTTGACAGTAATAGTGGAGCAAGGCTTTGTTTCAGTTATCCAGCTCATAATGAATAGGGCAATGCTTCAATGGGTCTGTGTAACATGAGCTGCCCTCTGATATGCATCTGCGCACCCACAGTTAATTTAGATCTAATAATGCAGAACGTCTCAACACTATGAAATAATTATGCAGATTACAAATAAAATCCTGCCGGCGAAACTTATTTTAAACAAACAAGTGATTTTGACTGTAAACATGATTATGCAACATAATTACCAGGCCCTAATCAAACGGCTCCACTAATTAGCACAGGAACAAATATTCTGATTTGTCCTCCACGGCACGGTTTGGCGAGCTGTTTTTCCCTGATGGCAGAAAAGATTGTATTTGGAATTTTTTATTTTATTTTTTTTTCCAGCACAGAGGCACAAATTGTAAGGACGTTGATTAATCTCACAAGAATGATCAAATTACATGTTCAGTGATATGAAACTGAACTGGATTTTACTAAGATGCACAACTGTTTTAGCAAAAACAGGGCTAATTTCGTCCAATTAAGTCCTCAAAATCAAATGATAATATTTCCATCCACAGTCAGATCACGCTGCAATTCCTAAGACAGAATAATTATTGAAATGAAAATCACACCTTTGATCCTATAATAGAGCAGAAGGAAGTGTGTAGTCACACTATGGGCTGAGCCGAGTCATTGTGAATTGTAATGCACAGAGTGTATATAGCACAGGTGATACTGTTTTAGTGATATTTTGGCGCCTTGGGAAATTGTGTATTTATTTTATAATTTATGGCATAAATAGAGCACTGCAAGTACTATAAGGAAATCAGAAGTATTCAGGTTTGCTATAATGGCCTAAAGGGTAAAGCATTAGTTTATAACGGGGTTACAGTGGCCCAGTCAGCTCTCTTGCCTCAATTTCCAGGCTGGAATTTTGCATGTTCTCCAGATATCTGTGTAGGTTTCCTCCAGGTGCTCCGGTTTCACCTATCACAAAAATAAAACATGTACAGTAGGTTCCCCCTCTGGAGACAGAACTCCCTTGAAACAGGTTCTGGAATCTCAGTGGCGCTTTCTTGGTTAAGTAAAGGTAAAATAAAATTATATTTAAAATTAAAGTGCTTTCAGTAGTATATCTACTAATGATGCACAAAATGTATCTGGCTCTACGAATAGGGCTGATCAACTTTTCACATACGAGTACAGTCTCATGAGTCTTTGACCAATCCAACCAACAAGCGCTAGGGCTGCGCTTTTCTCCTCCTTGTCTTTTCTCTCAATAATTCATGAAATGTGTTTGCTGTTCTCCCTTGACCGCGTGCAGCACAATACATCTCCCTCAGCATGGAACTCCTCCTATGCATACAAGTTGGAAAGTCATTTTCTTTTTTTTTCTCTGAACTATTGCCAAATGCTCAATCTCACAGTGAGAATGTCACTGCTATAGCTCATTTGAATTTTACAAACGCCACAGCGCCTGTGCTTTAAGCAGCAAATGTGTTTATTAGCCATCTGCTGAACTGTTTGCCGGGCTGTAGGACCGGATAGTGCCTGCGCAGAGATGTTACAGGTTACAGATTGCACGAGATGTGTCTCCATATTGATAGGTGACCTCTAAAATCTGCTGAAATATTATTGAAAGTATTGCCAGTCAAAAAGTGACAATGGGGGAGTTACTAATAAATTGTAAGAGGGCTAATTAATTATCCCTTTCATTTTTTAATTATTTTTATCCAACTGTAATGTGAAGCTATACAAATGTGGTTCTATTTCATTCTGAAAGGTTTTGTGTATTTGCCAACACAAACAAACATCACTGATCTCGAAGATCCTGTATCACTGCACTTATTAGAAAGTCACTCAATTAACACAGAGCCTTATTCCTGTCCATTTGGTGTGCTTTGATAACTCATTAATGGAGAAATCCTTACGCTTCCATGCTGCCCGGTCAGGATTACACTCGCCGACCCCCAGATTGCATTTCACTCGTGTGCCGCAATATGGGAGCTGCATTACATTCACAAAATGTTAGTCCCTCAGACTGGACAGCATGCAGTGGATTCAAATAGTGTTTTATAACCTGTTGTAAAATATAGAGAAATGGCTGAATGAACAGCCCAAAACAGACTTAATGTATTCTGCTGTCTGGTACATTCACTTGTGTCAGTGAATTTATTCAAAGGCCTCACGGTGATCAGAGGCATAAGACCTGAGCTTTTCAGTCAAAGCAATGTACTGTATGTTAACTGCATATTTTTAATGCCTGAGCTGTGATTGTATTCAAACACAAGCACAGATAGTTTAAGAGGTTGTGAAAAGAAAATGTGAAGTCACACCTTGTGTCTGTTTTAATTCATGAGTAACAAGACTCTGATGTGCCTTATTGGATTGTTGGAGACATATCGCTTTTGTTGATGTGACACTGTCAACGGAAATACTTTAAAAAGTTTTGGGGAGTCTGGAAAACAACATAGAAGGAGAGGCAGTCATTGATTGCAGGTGCACTGCAAGCAGATGGTATTAGCCTTTCTGTCAGCAGCGCCGAAGAGCTCAAACTATAAATAATAGTGGGAGAATGTGGTGATTAAAGGATTGTTTTCAGCCGAATGCATTACGGTAAAAACCAAGGCCCATTTCAACAACTTCATACCGTTCTCTTCCCCGTCTGTATATGTAGAAGCAAAGTTTAAATCACTAATAAAATATTCATCCGCAGCTATTTGCTTGAGAGAATAATTTATTTTCTTGGGTGGGTGCTTCTTTTGTAGATATGCAACAGTGGAATCCTTGAGGGAGCGCTGTGTTGTGGGCTGCTGTACTTTGATCAGCAGGAGGAGAGGTTGGGTGCGGACGGGGATCAGAGCGGGGCCAGCAGGGGATTCAGACAAGGGGACCTTGCCATTCACGTTAATGGTTTGTGAAGCCTGAGAGCGTGCCTTCTGGACACTGTGTCATCATTCTGACATGGGCCAGATTTGGGGCGGTGCTAGCAGTAGCAGATAGAGACAGAGAGGCTGAAGATGATAGAGGAGCAGAGGGGTGAATAAATGCTTCACACACATGTCCTGAAGAAAAATGACACGGTACAGTGCCCCAAGTCCTTGACACCATCAGAAATAGGAAATGGAGTTGGTACGTGCATTGGTATGTTGATCAGAAAAAGATTGCATCATATTACTAACATGTCTTTAGAAATTATTTCTACAATTACTGTATGTTTATGCTAGAGTGTTTGTAAAAGATGTCCACTGTTGTGTTGAAGTGTCTGCAGTATAAACAATGATTTAATGTCATAGACAAAGTAAGAAAAATACATTGTCATATAGGCCAAGTTTTCCCTAAAGCCAATTCTTTTATCATATGCAAAGGTCATGTTCTGATAAAAGTTTAATATTGTCGCTCGTCTGGGAGAAAATTATTATCTTCAGCACGACCTCTTTCAAACTGTATTGTCACAATGTGTAGGAGGCAGTCGATGCGTGGGTTTGTATTGTAGATCTATTGTAAACAGACAACGCAGTAAAACAAAACAAAAAAACTCACCATGAAGAGCATGCGGAAGTTAGCCAGTTCTCCGAAGAAGTCCTCCACACTGACGGCATGAGGGTCAAAAGCGAAATAGTTGCCGATGCTTTCGTAGAGCTTCTGCATGTTCTTGTGCATGATGGACAGCTTGTCATACTGCTCCCGCGAATGCTTGCAGAACCCGTGGGGAAAAGGAGTAAAGGAAAACTCGCAATAAACGCTTGAACAGACACAGAACATCTTCAAGGCATATTGTTACAATGACTTTGTATAGACCTGTGCTCAGAGGAGATGAGCAGAGAGCCTGGCACCAAGATGGATGGATCAGCATCATCTTAACCAGGAACGCACAATAAAAACATGAACATTTGATGTTTGTAGACCAATGGAAATAATACTAATAGTTTTTTGTTTTGTTTTTCGTTTTTTACATACAATAATAATAAAATAGTCAAGATCTGACAGTTTTCTGTTAATCTGGTGGCGTACAAAATGTTCATGTTATTCACAGTTTTGCAATGGTACCAGTCTCTCTGCTTACAAACACGAGAAGAACATATATAAGAGAGAGAGAGGGGGAAAAAGTATCTCTTTATGGCACTCAACGAGGCCAATGGTGTCAAGGTCAGTAAAAAAGAGCACTGGATAAAGAAGAGGCACCAACAATTGAATGTGTTAATACAACAAGCTCTCCATCTCACTCCGGAGTCAATAGCATGGTGAGCTAATGGCCACAGCCCCGGAGTAATGGCAAGGTGTTTTGTAGTCAGCAGCGTGACACAGATGCTTGCTGGAAAAAGCTGATTGCAGTCATTGTTCTATTGTTTCTCCCAACAACAGTGGGGTCAGGTTGTTGTGAACCTGGTCGGCTCGCGTGGCGCCGTGTAATTTACTGAACAGGCGGAACACTTTTCTCCCGGTGAATGGCTATTGACAGTCGGCATCAGTTAACCATTATCACAGCGGACACTGACCTCATGGAGACGATGGCTATGGGCACCGTAAGACTCACAAAACAACCAACAAGGTGGTCGAGAGCAAACAAACACATTTTTTAAAAGCACAATAAGAGGTTTATAAGTGGGATTTTTGTGTCCTATTATGTCCAAATTGTAGATTGTATCAGCGCGAATTATGACCTTATGTTGACCTTGATTTCCTTTTTGAAATCTCTTCCTACCGTTGAGTAAGTAAGTATTACTGAGATGTGCCATCGCAAGTCTTCAAGCGCCTAATCCGACGAGAAAACAATACTACGCTAATGCTCGCGTTCATCTTTCTTCAAAAACAATATTGCTTTAATTCTCAATATATAAACAAGTCAAACAGTTCACACAACGCCTCTGCTTAAATTGTCACTGTAAAATCAATTCAAGCAGAAAAGCACTGACCAACTGTGTTCCCAAATGTACCGGCTAAATATTCCGGCAGTGTGCCAGAAATTTACATTTGAATGCCGTACCAAATATTAACGCTATTGTCTGAACAATTGTTTTCATGAGTCACATACTTATTCTGCAAAGTGAAAATAAAATATGTAAAAACACTAATTATCAGGCAAAACATTTGACAGTTTCAGAGAATAACTTTTCTTTTCGCACTTTTTCCCCCCACATTTTATTCAGGGATCATTCACAGATTTCCAGCCCATAATTCAAAAGGCACCCAATTATATACAAGGAAAGCAAATAGCGTGAGCTAAAATGAGTGAAGACGTTACTTTTCTGGTGTTCTCCGGTTGGGGGAAAGAAGTGTCCTTGGAAATGTTTTGTATCATGTAATGTAATTGAATTGTTATTTAACTAAGAGAAATACAGTATCTATGCAATTTTACATCTCATCTTTTGATCTGATACATTTATGTTTGTTAAGGCTAAACAAAGGCGCTGAACTTTGTTTTGTTATTTCCAGATGACAAATCGGTGGTCTGTCTGAGCTTATACAAGGGGATTCATGTGTCGCAAAGAAAATGAAAGCGGGAGAAGCCTGTGTTAGCTCCCAGCAAGAGGGAGCTTATCAAAAAACTGCAATGATGGCACAGCCCGGGTGTGCAGCCCAAACACACACACAGATCCCACAAATTGATGCTTCTTTTACATCAGCTACTGTCTTTATGTCTTCTTTTGTCCACCTCCACGTCGCCATGGAAGCAAAAAGTGGTCTCTGCCTTGCGCACACATAAAGCTATAGAAGAGTGACTATATAGTTCCCAACTATTCCTCTGTTATTCTAATTCTTACAAAATTTACTCCATCTTGTGTAGAACCTCGATCTTTAAATCAGTATTCTGAGTAGCAGCACAATATGATCACATGTCCGCACAGTACCATGGTATTGCCTGATTCAGTGTAATCCAGCTGTCACATTAAGTTAAAGGGTGTGAATGTGTCATATTGGCAGTTGGTGGGTGCTGCTGTTATTTTAGCTCTAACTCTGTGCCTTCCCCTCCTGAAGCCACGGCGTGCACATCCACATGTAAGCCCATGTGTAGCAGTGGCTATGTCCCGCTGGGGGGACCGGACCGAGGCTGCCTGAGCTTTTGCTCCATGCATTTCCACATCAAAGACATGTCATATTGATGGAGGCTGACGAACACTATCCTGCAGCAACACTAGCGCAACGTGGAGGCTTCATCAAACACGCACGCGGATGGAAGTCACTACAGAGAGAAGCCACAAAGAACGCAACACACTGTTTTCAATGGCTTGGACGTTTTATTTCTTATAGCTGTGTAGTAAACTTTTTTATTCTTTCAGCCTGTCCACCATTCTCATGCCTTTTTTTTTTAATTCCCTTTCTTTGCGCGCTCCCCTGACACTGACTCCATTAAGGCCTCTCTCTTCATCCAGCTGTACTCGGGGTGAACTTTGGGCAGACGTCACCAGCTCCCGATGGATCCGAAACTAAAGCGCCATGCTGCCCTCAGTTACTCCAACTCTGTTTGTCAAGTCAGCGCTCGTGCTCGCTCTGGCTCCTCTGGGAAACACATTTCCTGTTAGCTCAACTGGCTAGCATCATGGCTCTGGGCTCCGAGGGCTTACAGCTTCTCACAAGGAAAGAAAATAAAAGTCAATAACTCCTTAGGACTGAATTTCTCCAAAAGAAAGTTTTAATGTTGAATATAATTAAAAGACAGTCAAATTATGATTATGATTTTGTAACTGACCTCTTGTGGCTTAAGTCCCATCTCAAGATCTGAAGAAAGGTCACTAGGTTTTTCACTACAGTCACAAACAACTCCTGGCAGATTGTACAAGCACCACTGTGTGATTGATGAGGACACCGGGCTACCATGACAACGGTAAAACCAAAAGTCTTGAAAATGTTAAATGTGCTAGTATCATGCTAGGAGAAAAAAAGCACAGACCAGAATGTCCTTTTAATGGGATAAAAGCATAACATTTGGCATCATTGCTGGAAGATAACGTGGCAGTATGCAAAATCGATGTTGGATTTGACACTGTCCTCTGCACAAAGACATCATAGATTAGACCTGACAACAGTGCTTTACAAAAAAAAGGAAAGATCTGATATCATAGAAATGTAATGCACGCTTTTTTTTAATATTGTCTTCCTCCAATCTTGTTGCCAAGAGGCTCTTTTTATTTGTCTGTCCTTGTGGAACAAAAGCATCTCAAATGTGTTTTTGTCCTGTCACCACGTCCTTGTCCCTGCTTTTAATCAGTCACTTTTTATCTGTTTCAGCTATGCCAGTGAGGCGACACTGAAAATCAGTAAGCTGCCATTAGGGTTGTTAGTTTTTAACACCACAACGTAACATCAAATTCCGACTCAGACTTACCCCTAGATGGAGATAAAATAATTAAAAAAAAAATCCAATTAGAAACCCCCCCTCCCAAAAGCAGTATTCACAATGACCATCTAAGAAGAGGATGGCAATAAGTGACTTTGCTTTGTTTACCTATGCGCATCAGAGATTTATTAAAGTGGAGCATAAAACTCAACAGTGGGGGCCAAAAAGCCTCCTTAATAAATCTCCTGTAACCTACTTCCATTAATGTTTATTTAATGCTTTTCCTATGAGCCGCCTGGCCCGTTCCATCCATGGCCTCACACTAAGCCTGCTTTCCTCCCCAAAGCCCAGATCCAGCCGCCTTTATCCCCCACACCTACTGCCAACAGCCCCAGTGGGCCAAATTACACCGCAGCTGCCCACCGCCCGGACACGACCGGACCAGACAGGGGATGAAGGAATGGAAGTGCAAAAGCAGGGCAAAAGCAAGGGCTAGATACACAATTTGTGATGTTCAAAGACATTTTATAAGGATTTGATCTATGTAAACTGTTGATGTTAGGGCTATAATAGATAAACAAGTAGGGAATGCACAACGGATGTTACAAGTTTGCTCTGTTCTTGTATTTACTGTTTTTTTCTTCTTCCAGAAATCCATGAATTTTAAGCCAAGTCTAAAAGAATTGTGGTAACTATATCATCAATCATCAATGAAAAAAATAGGCTGAAAGCATTTGATAATAAACCAAAATTACTATTTATCTTTTGAATGGTCAAACGTCTTCCAAATGGAATCCATAGTGAAGGAATAATGACTTTAGTGTAACACTTTGGGAACTGTTATAGGAGTACATTTTGTGTTTTGGGATATTTCATTAGTAGAAATAAAGTATGCATTTTTTGACAAAGGCTTCCCCGATTCTGTAGTTTATGCTTTTATGTTTTACAACGGCAGGTAGTGGTGATCTTGAGCGCTCGGGAGTCCCGTGGGTGCTGGCAGGGCCGTGGTGGGAGCGACACTGGCGCTGTCAGAGGGAATTAGCAACGAAGCCAGAACTAGCATTAGGGGATGGGGATGTGACCCAGTGCTGGAGTGGAGACAGAGGAGGTGCATGTGAGGATACCAGCTATAGGATAGAGGAGACACTAGGAAGGACGCGAGGGCAGCCAGCGGGCACAGAGGCATTTCATGGATGTGTTCTAAAGCCCGGGATATGCCCCGTCTGCACTTCCACTGTTTGTGATTAAGCTTCACGGCAAAAAGAAAAACAGGCGTAAAGTGTTCAATGGATCAATGTAAACACTGACTCTTCACCCTCACTCACAATAATGAACTAATAAAGACATCAGGAAAATCAATAAATCCTCATAAGCATTTTTTTCTTCCTCTGAATAAATAAATAAATAAATACAACAGATAAAAAACTTGAATGCAATTTTGGCAATGCAAAAAAATAAAAAGGTTCTTTCATTCATGTTGAAGCAGAAACCAAAGACCTCTATAGCAAGGCTCCTCTGATTAGGACACATCTTTTCATCAGCATTGATTGAAATTATAATTACTTAGAAAGAACCAGATAAAACTTTTTTTCCCCCCCAGAGAAAAAAAAAATGCACTGTCCATTGAAGAATTCTAGTCATGTTCATCTTGCAGAAAGATGATAATTAAATCTGCACCAAACTGAATGCTTTGGTGAAACAATAATGTGCAAAATGACTGGATCACAGCCAACGTAATCAGAGTACCTTGGATGTAACATTGAAGGGAGGGCAGTTATTCGGTGATTGTAGTATGTCTGTGGACACACAGACAGTGTCCTCTCTCACATGCATTGCACTACACAAGGAGTCAACAGCGGCAGCAGCAGCAGAGGCCATCTGATGCCATGTCCCGCCCCTGTCCAAATGTAATTAATGTGATATGCCTAATATGCTTCTTCATCCTTAATCATGTCTCTAGAATTACTCAGTTTTTACCACAGAGGTTTGATGAGACTGGGCACTGGCACTCATTACATTCATATTTCATACAATTCTTTGCGGGGAAAAACAGGGGGGTAAAAGCATAATTTTACTTAAATTCTGCATTTCTGCACGATGGAGGGGGTGGACCAACATCATCCCTCTTAATGCGAAACACTAATGGCTAGTCTGGCTTTAGCACTTCCTCTAAAAGGAGCCTACAAAGGGATGTCAGGGCAATTAGGGTGTTTTTGGACAGTATCATACACTTGTGAACAGTACAGACTAACCCAACAAATTATGAGACATTCACTTTCATGTCTATAAAACATGCATTGACTTTACACATACAGTGCCTTGCGAAAGTACTAATACACCTTGAACTGTTGCACATTTTGTCATGTTTACAACTCTAAACATAAAGATTTTATGTTGATTTTTTACTGAAAGTTCACACACAAGCAGGGGTTAAAGTGGGCGGGAACGGTCGGGAACGGCGTTCCCCCACCTTCGCATGGCAAAAAAAAGAAAAGAAAAAAAGTTCATGATTGCAACTTTGTCATTTTCACGCACATACGAAATTCTGCCTGTGAGATAAATCAATGCAATAAAAGTACTAGGTTGGGCCTACTCAATATGCGTCCCGGGGGCCAAAAAATAAAATCTGACCTCATTTTCCATAAAAATTATATTTTTTCCGGCATTATCCGCGCCGCATTCGCGTAGCTCCACAGCAAGTTCGCGGCACTTTGCGTAGCAGTGTGCCTCCGACTCCGGACCATCATCTCCTAGCGTGGGCTCAAATGAAAACATGGCTCTGTTAAACGGTCTAACGCTAAACTGAGAAAACAGGAGGCTTATCGTTGGACGGACTGACAGATTTTATCAAACCGAAGCACAAGGACAGTATGAATCGTGTTTGCTCGGATTATCTCATGCAGAAGCAGGACTCCTCGCGGTCCGCGTCAGGTGCAGCGTGTGTTCCTGCCGGTGCAAAGGGCTTAACCAGCGACTTTAAGGTAAGGAACACCAGTTCAGCTGTGGATGTTTGTAAAGCGGATGATAAAGCTGATGGTGCGTGAGTTTTGGAAAACTGCTCTGCACCACCAGCACTCGTGTTTAACCGGTCAACACGCTAAACCTCGCTCCCTGCTCTAACTTTACTAAATAACATCTGAATCATTCATTTGACAGGTGCATTTTTCTTCCTTTCTGCTCTGACTTCATTCAATACGTGTTTGTGGGAAATGTACAAGCGCAGAGATGCTCTTTGCAAAGTTAACATGGTAAACGAGGCTGAAGCTGAATATGTGGATGAGCGCGCCATCTCCAAGGAGCGCTTCATTTACTGAGTTTTTTCGTAAAGCGCGAGGTCTGGACAGAACAGCGTTTGGTCCGCCCTTATTTATTATTTTCCATGGTCTGTCCGCTCAGCGCTGAGGAGCAGTGGCTGAGCAGGAGTTAGTAATGTTGTTTGAGATGTACTGGTCTCATTCTGTATTAGGCCTTTGGCCTGGTTTAGATGTGATTTAGTCCTGCCTTAGTCCTGATATTGCATGTTTTTGCCCTGGCTTAATCCTGGTTTAGTTCTGAGTAGTCCTAGTTTATTATTAGGCTCTTTATTATTCTGTATTATTCTATTGCTGTGTTTTTTTCTTTTTTTCCCTCCAAAGCCTTAAAATGCTGGAATATAATATAACTTTTATGTTTAGGCCCAATTCTATTCTGTTCAAGCAGTGATGATAATTAAATTTTCATTTATTTATCCCAAAAATATGAATACGTTTGGTGGTGGGAGGCTCACCCCTGACCAGCCTGCAAGAGCCCTGCTGTAAGCACCACTGACTGTGAAAGAACATAATAACAAGCCACAATTGTTAATAAGTAATGTTTCAGCACACATGTTCATTTCTTTGGTTGGGCCTTCTTTGAATAAGTGGATCTTGACATTTTATTTGTTTCTATAATCTATTAAGCTCCTCTCTGGGCAGGCATGGTGCTCTGCAGTCCTACATCTAAGAAGAACCCAAAAGAGTGGATCTGGCAAAAGCAGAATTTGTTCATTTAGTAAATCACATAGACCTCCAATCATTTATGATTGTTAAAACCTACTAAAGGATATCTAAAAATAATTCAAGGTATTAAACAATATTGGAAAATAAAATAATTACAGTATCAAATACCTTGTATTGTGCAGTATCTGTTCAGAACCCATGACTACATGTCAGTACCTAAGTACATAAAAAAATATTAAATGTAGCGCAATTCCTACTGCTTGTTAAAGGTTAGAGTTCCCCCACCTCCCAAATCCCACTTTAACCCCTGCACACAAGTAACAGACAACTGTGAAGTGAAAGCAAAATGATACATGATTCTGTTATTTTACAAAAAATAGAAAAGTGGGGCGTGCATAAGTTTCATACAGCATTTTCTGAGTGCATTAAATTGCCTTCATAACATTCCTAATGACTGCAGAATGTTCACACCTTGCCCTAACCATTAAATAGAGGCCACCTGTGTGTAATCTACTCTCAGTATAATTCCAGCTGTTCTGTGAGGGCCTCAGAGCTATGGTCAGAGTGTATTGGTCACTAAGCAACATCAAGAAGGCCAAGGAGCACACCATAGAGGTCAGGGAAAAGCTGTGGAGAAGTTTAAGGCAGCGTTAAGTTATATAAAGATTTCCCAAGATTTGAACATCTGCATGGAGCACTGTTCAATCCATCATTCAGAAATGGAAAGAGTATAGCACCACTGCAAACTTACCAAGACACGGCCGTGCCTAAACTAACAGACCGAACAAGGAGAGCACTGGTCAGAAATGCAATCAAGTGCCCTAAGATAACTCTGGAGGAGCTGTGACGTACTGCCGCTGAGCTGAGGGAATCTGTACATGGGACAACTATAAGTCATACTCTACACAAATCTGGCCTTTATGGTCGAGTGGCAAGAAGAAAGCCATTATTGAAAGGAGGCCATAAGAAATCCCGTTTGAAGTTTGCTAGAAGTCATATGGAGGACACAGCTACCATGTGGAAGAAGGTGACCCTAAACACAAAGCTAAATCTACAATGGAATGGTTTAAAAACAAACATATTAATGTGTTCGAATGGCCCAGTCAAAGTCCTGACCTAAATCCTATTGAAAATCTGTGGAAAGACCTGAAAACTGCTGTTCACAAACACTCTCCTTCTAATTTGACAGAGCTTGAGTTGTTTTGTAAAGAGGAATGGGCTAAAATGTCAGTCTCTAGATGTGCAAATCTTGTAGTCATACCCCAGAAGATTTGCTGCTGTTATTGCAGCAAAAGGGGGTTCCACAAAGTATTAAGTCATGCTGTATGAATACTTATGCACGCCCCACTTTTCACTTTTCTATTTTTTGAAAAATAACAGAATCATGTATCATTTTGCTTTCACTTCACAGTTGTCTGTTACTTGTGTGTGAACTTTCAGTAAAAAAAATTCAAAATAAAATCTTTACGTCTTTAAGTTCAAGGTGTATTAGTACTTTCGCAAGGCACTGTATATAGTCCTAAATTATGGGTGTGTAACCAGATTCATTAAGTCTTGGCCATACATATCAGTATGCATTGCTTGAAGACGCTTTGAGCAGTTAGACGACCATCTGAACCACTGTCCTTCTTGCACTCTCTATTGATACAACACTTTGGTGCAGTTAGACCCCATTAATGGTTCGATAAATTCAGTATTCCATCACAGAGTTCTGTTGGTGTTTGTTCCTTGATCACCAGTCGATTTGACTTTTAAATGCTTAAAGGAGAAAGAAAAGGGCTCCATTAACTACAGAAATTGGTCTTGTATGGTGTTTTATAACATAGCCAAAGATCAATAACATCAGAAAAATATCCCATCTCTCATAAATACTCCACAGGTAGACTCATAAGTGTACTATACATGCAGCTCTGGAATCCTTTTACCTTCTACCTGAGACAGCTCGCGTATGCACTGGCTGCTCAAAGAGGTATAACACCTCTTTAACATGGAGGTCGCGACCTTTTCTCACCACACTGCCCCCGGCCCATCTCCTGCCGCTTTCTCTCTTGAAATTAAAAGCCGGATTTGATGTCAATTTTACTGTCAATTTATTCCGCCCGTCTGTCCCTTAAATATTTATAGGCGCGAAGAGGAAGGTTGCGTCTGTTTAAGCATTCAAAGCTCTTCACTACAGCGCCCAGCTGGTGTTGGAACAACTCAATGAGGGGAAGACTAGCGGGCGTAATGACTACATCTGATAAAGGCAGAGAGATTATCTAAATAAGATATGAGCGGATTAGGTCCAAGGGAATGACCTGCTGAATCATGGATAGGCTATTAAAAAGGTAGAGAGCACCACAAATATGGGAAGACATATTTGGTGCATATGCTAATAGAGCAGAGGTGAGTGAGTACATCAAACATATTGTGCTATTTGGTGACAAGCGCGCACAACACATGCAATATCTTATCAGTTATGGCCCTTTTTGTCAGATGATCTCATGCCGCTCGATGCCCTTGATGCACCACCATCATTTTCACAAGTGGATATATGGAAATGCAAATCCGCTGTGTTTACAAGGTTCATACTTGTCAAATTGCGAAAGGTCAAGTCTCATGCTTCTGTGTGCGCTGATCTAATCGGTAAACATCAATCGCTTGACAATGGCTTCCAACAAGGCCCTCGACAACAAGAGTGTGTGGGGACAGAGCGTGTCATTCAACAGCAGCTGCCAGATTATAGTGAATCTATGTGAAGATTTTTTTAAATTATTATTTCAAATTTACATATTAATTAATTTATCATGTTAATCTGCAAACCACATTCTAAGGCACCATAAACCTGGCTATTATCAGTTGCTCTATACAATTATTATCAGGAATATTCAAGTGAGCAGAGATTGGAGATTTATTCTATGCATTAATTAATTGTATATGACTCCTTCTATACAAAAGTACTCGAAAATTGAGAAATATAACTTTGACCAAAAGAAAATTATGATAATGTTCATGCAATCTTTTTAAAAAGAAGAAATGTATGTTAAATGTCCTGGTGTAGCTTAAAACATTATTATTATTATTTTTTTGCTGTGTCTGTGGCACAGTGGCTGACTGATTATCTCTCTCTTCTCACAGTAAGAGGGTCCTAGTTCTTACTCAGGGATCTTATGAGGATATTTCTGTGTAGAATGTATGCACGAGTGTTTTCCTTCTGTCTGGGCGGTTCTACATTTTCCCCATGTCAACCTAAAAAGGGGAACTCCAACCTGTAGCCTAGGCAGCATTTTCTGACATATTGGACAGTTTGATTTAAGTAAACATAGCTTCACTCATTTAATTGTGTTGATATATCATCTTGGCTACGAACACTTCTGGCTGAACTCCATCTAAGTCAAATAGTTGCACGAGTATCTATGAAGCATAAGTTGCTCCCGGTCATTTCCGTTACTTAAAAATAGCTTTCGAGGTAGAAAAATGTGGATACTCCTGACCTGAAAATGCACAGAAGGCTGATCTTTGAGCAAGGTGAGTAAGCTGAAGATTTTGAGATGGGTTCAGGTCCTCCTGACATTTTGCTCCAACAACATTAATGGATGGATCACGTCGTCAACCTCTTAAAAAGTGGTGGGTACTGTGTTACTCAGCCTTAAAGCGACTGTAGTGATAACTTGGGAACAAGATTCAATGAATAATACAACTACATTAGCAATCCGTAGTGCTCCACATTAAGTGCCTTGTCATGAATGCAGCATGCACCTTCTTTACCCTGAGCATAAACACAGCTAATTGAAACACTTTTCATTCACTAGCACACTATGTAATTGCTCGCTCCTATTAAGAAGTTACCTTATTAAAAAAAAAAAAAAGAGTCACGGCAGAAATTAATAGCACTGTACCTAATTTACATAACGCCATGTTCGGACCAGCTAAACCCCATTCTCCCTACATCATTTAAGACAGCGCAAAAAGACAATACTCCATAGCGGACCAATTCATAAGTGTAGGTTATATTCTAGTAAAAGAAAAAAATCAAAGGGTATCATTTAACAAACATTTGCTCATGTGCAAAAGTAAATCAGCAGCAGAGTCATTTGCGCATTATTTCCTCACGCAGCATTCTCTCATTGACATATCATATTTGGGGTTCGAATACAGTCATGCATTCCATTTCAAATGGTAAATTAAGCGCTCAGCAATAGCTACGTATATGCAATTTTCGAGCTTGCACTCGCTATTTAGCACCCATCTTGATAAATGACCCCCTAAGTATTTAGAGCGTGGCATGTTGCTTTTTGCTGGTATTGGTAATAAACCAATACCTGCACTCTTGGTCACTATCTTACACTTTGTTGTTAAATATATTGATTGATATTGATCTAAAACGGCATTAAAAGTTTCCCTTGGACTTTCTTCCTTCATCACAACATGCGCTTTGTCCCTTTGTCCCTCCTCCCAATGCTTCCCAGCAAAACAAACCTCTGTAGCATGTTGTATGATCCAGTTAGGACTTTAGGGCTGTTGTTTTGTAGTATTGAGTGCTATGGCAAAGGTTTTTGCCTTAAAATGACCGGCAATGGAAGGATATGTGTTGCGAAAGGTAATTGGATAGAGCTTCCTAGTAACGTAAGACCAATAATATAAAATTGGACCAATACTGTACCATTCTGTGTGCAAATACGCAAATCCACTAAGCCAGTACTTGTAATCACCGATGAAGTAATGCTCCCAATACGTATATTTTCCTCAAAGAAAACAAATCACTTTCACAGAAGTATCAAGTTACTTTGTACTAAGTAAAAAGGTTTGCCAGTGTATGACCTCGCTTACAAAATGTGGAGGAGGCACATTAAAGTCCTGCCATTGCCTCCATGACTGACAATCACAGCCCACATGCCTGCCATCTTTACATTTGAAGATTTCAGAACATGTATTGTATCTGTGGCTTGAATCTTTTTTGCGCTATAAACCTGAGAGAGCTGCCGTCAGGGGCTCACTCGACGCGGCTGGAGTGGAGTTGCAATCACGCCGCTCGCAAATGGTCATCTTATGGGGCTACCTCTGACGTTACACACACTCTTTTAAATGTCAAATTGTATATCACATCTAAATGTAGAACTCTACCAGCCTGTTGAACTGTGCAATATGGAACAGGCAGGAAAAGAAGTCCAACAAAAGAAGTGCATTCAGATGAAATGCAGTCAGAAATACTTTGTCATGCTATAAGTGACATTATTCAGTGGCTGGAGTGCCCCTGTTGAGTGTATAGGTCCATAATGGATGTCAAACTTGTTGTAACTTACTGTAAGAAGAGCTTTTGAACATTATTGTTGATTAAATTATACAGCTTCATTCAGTACAATGAAAAGTGGAGAAAAAAGCTTTAGAATGGCCAAACCAGGGACAGCAGTTTACAATTTGCATCAGATACACACTATTTATGCATCGCATCAGCTGCAAATCGAGATTGTAACTTGTCTTTGATGAATGAATACATTTTATAAGAAGGTTAACAAAAGTTTTAAGTTCAGCTCAGACTTTGTTTAACTTTGTGATTTTGTTCAATGGATTGTGGATTATTAAAAAAAAAAAGTTAATAAAAAATACCTGTAACTCAAGTTCCACCATCAATGTTCTACTAAAAAAAAAGAACAAAAAAAATGGATTTCACTTTTAGTAGAAATTTACAATTTCCATTTGGTTTGTTCTGTTCCGTTAAAAAAAAAAAAAAAATGAATATTTGACGATAATTTTCACGAAAAGAAAACCAAAACAAATGATTTGGTTTCAATGTGGATCTAAAACAGCATCCGGATGCCAGATTCTATACTTTCTATATTCCTTGGCTCAGCATGGTCGAACTTTCCCCTGTGCTTTAGTTACACGCAGTTAATGCAACCCAACATCTCATTGTCCAAGAAGTCAACAACAAAGTTCAGCATTTGCCTTTTGAAACCAAGCTTTGGGTAAACAAGAGAAGACTAATAGATAAAGGAATAAGGAGAAGATGGGGAGCTGTAGCAGGGGGTAGGGGAACACTATTGATCAGATTCCTTGAGTATAAGACCAGTGGCCCAGCAGCGTGACAAGAGTACAGCTCCATTCAATAGCCTTATCATTACCACAGCACAAACCCATTCACAGGGTCAGCCCATTTGGCCCTCGCTTCAGTGTGCGTATTGTGTGAGAGTGTGGGGCAGAGCGCTTGCGGTGTGCACATAGAGAAGCAAAGTGTAGAGAGTGGGACTGAAATCTCGATTCCTTAAGCCAATGAATCCCATTAAAAGACCACTTACAGCACATTTCTTTGTTCAGAACTCCAGCCACTTAATGAAGTGTCTGAAGAGTGGAGGAAGTTAAGAGAAGATGCTATCCTGTTCTCCACTGAGGAGCACAGGTGAAGCTTGAGCCACAACATAATTGATAGCAATAAATGGATGATGTTAAACACATAATATGCAATGCCAGCATATACTGAACTACTAACCTTCTTGTCAATGGGCAAATATATTGTCTACACCAACTGAGTTGCTGTTGCTAATATTATACATTTAAAAACCTGTCAAGATGCAGTGATGACAAAGAATAGGTTGTGTTCATGTTCTAGAATTCTGAAAGAAATCCCCCAAAAGAAAATTAACAAATGTCTTAGTGGATCTTAGTTCATATGCACTGACTGTTAAGATGTTGAACTTTGTGAGCATTTTTGTTTCATGTGGATTGTCCTAGTAATAACAGAGATAATAGGCATACATAAACCAAGACAAAAACAATTCTGCATTTTGACGGTTACCATAGTTACCACCATGGAATATTCAGCTGCCCACCGCCTCATAAGCTCTTGAGAATGTTGTGATGTCACGTGAACGCGACCTATTAAAATAAATTCAAATGATCAACCCTGAATGAAAACGTTTTAAATGTAAAAAGGCAGTATTCATTTTTATTCGATTACCGTCAGGCTTGACTGGCATAAGTAGCTGTCAGAGATGGGGAGGCTGGAGAGTGAAGAACAATGGAGCCGTTTCCATGGGCAACGCTGAACCACTATTTTTAGCAAATTAATTTAAGGCTCTAAATAATTAACTGATAATTATCTGGCAATCAAGAGTAAGATAAAGTGATCCGACCAAGACTTCCTTTTGTCATGTGGCACAGTGGGGGACACTGAGGAGCTTTTACGTGTGACGTGCAAGTCAAAAATGAGCTGGGTGTCAGGCTGCAGCAAGGAGGGGGAGAGAAATAATTGACAGGGAAAATACAGTAAGATGTATTCGCTGCAAGGCAAGTGGATTTGCAAATGATTAGCGCTAATGAGTGACAGCACTGGCACCTCCAATGTGTTTGTTTGAGGAGAGAGAGGTAACGAAGCAGCCGTTTTCCACGACTTTGTCACATGTTTATCTGCAGTCACACTTGCACAGATGAAGACATGCTAATTAGCTGGTGTATGTACCGCAAACTGCCCGATGTATGTTCCACAAAACAGTACATTCACAGGTTTCGTAAATGTACGACTAGTTTTCTTGGTTAAGACCCAAGAGATTTTGAGGACAGATCTCCACCAAGGCAAAAGGAATGCTTGATACTTGTCAGATGTATACAAGATTACAACATCATTGCAAGTGGCAGCACTATTAAACATAGATGCTAGTGTATCCTTACATGACATACAACCACTGCTGAAACCCCTTTTGCTTCCTACTACTATTTTGCTATGTTGAAAAAAATGCTGTCACTAATTACTTCAGTTTCATTCTAGGTCTGAGAGAGTTCTCTTACATTGAGAGTAAATGTTGACAGTGTGGTGAATGAGACACAAGTGTATTCATTTTTTATTAATATATTTTGGGGGTAATTTACTTTAAATAGTGTATGTAACAAAATTCAAGATGTGTTTGAAAAGTGCAGCATCATATGAGATGACATGATTGTTTTTATGTATATACTTTATAAATTGTGTAGCAGGACATGAAGAAGATATATACTGTAGTGTGAACATTTCTAGACCAGTGACTATTGATTTAACAGTGATACACTATGAGTTTACTCAAATAAGTGCAAATGCATTGAGGGAAATTGCACCGTTTTTGATAATAATCTAAGAAATGTATGAAAAACACAAAAGAGACCCCTTTGATTTTTGCCTGTAACTACTAAAAAATAAAATTAAAAAATACATTCCTACGTGGTTCTAAATGTACTTAGAAGTTATAATGTTCATGCTAAACTGCTCTTCACCTCACAGACAGACTAAATTTACTGTCTGATAACAAGTCTTTGTTAGAGAGAACTGTCCTTTTCAAGCCACGAAATTAGCGCCATGAAAGCTATGTCATATGTTTGCATACAGTGTCCTTTCTAAGATCAGACGCTTCTGGAGAGGGCACAATTAGCTCTCCTGCGTGATGTGCTTTGGGGAGAGCAAGATCTGACAGGCCTACCTCTCCTTCCCATCGCGCAACCTTTTATAAAATCAATGCAGCCACTAAACACAATTCTCCCCTGTGGAGCTCCGGCCCTGTTACTGCCTCCTTCCTTTTTGCAGCGTGGCGCAGGAAAAACCCAGACAAACAGATAAATTAGCACCTCCCTGCTTGCTCTCCTCTCTCATCCTCTGCCCGAACGCACCGTGAAGTGACGACGCACCTGTCGAAGATATTACGACAAAAAAGGTCTTCACATTTTTTCCAGCCAATTATACTCTCTTGTCTCTGAAAGAAAACCAAGCTTGTTATTGTTTTGATTGGCCGTCAATATATGTGATACAACTAAAAGGGTTTTCAAGGTAGCTACAGAGAATAGCATCTTAACAGAAAAACGTTTGCTAACATCACCTCGACACATAAATTGCTCACTGTAGAAAAAACAAGATGACTATTGTCACAACAAAAAGGCATAGAAAAGTTGGAGGGAAGCGTCAGCAAGAGCTAACAGACATTAGGCTTATTGCATCTCGAGCTACTGCGGTGCCTCACAGGTGACGCTTTTATAGACTTGTTGTCTGGGTATATGCTGTGGGCTCCTGCAGGGAGCTGACAGAAGCCGTGGTGTTGACTAATGCGTTTTCAGCCAAGTGACACAGTTAGGATCAATGGGCCTCCTCTCTACCAAGTTTTGAAGAAGTATCTAGCAGCGTTTCTTTATCTGAAAATGCACATGAATAACTTCCAAACCACACGGTTAGGGTGACAGAAAAGTGAAAGATAACAGAGAGAGTTCAACCTATTTTTTTTTACTTTTCCCCTTATTCATTGGTATTAGAAAGCTTAGACCAATTACATACCACTGTCCGAGTTACTGAGGTAAACGCAAAGTGAAATGCACACCTCTAAAGATCCTTTAGGAGACAAACTGAATATGCAGTACAATATTACACAAATGTATGACCAAAGACAAAATACAAATGACAAGATAGTTAGTTAGATACCTTATTCCCCGATAGGTGTCTTAGTCATGAAAGTTTCAACGTACTTTCATATTTATCATATCTTAATTTGTTGTTATGGGCGAGGGATGGACAGACATCGCAGTAGTCAAAAAGTAATACATGTGAAAAACAAATGAGAATGAGGCCTAATTTAAGAGAGTGCATTTAGTAACAACTCCCGCCAATAAACACGAGCATGAAACTTGCATGCAGCCGGCGGCACTTTCACTGTACTCGTCTGACAGTCTGTTGGTCTAATTTGCATCAAATTACAGGCCCACAGAGGTAAACTCTCCTTAATGGCTAGAATCAGCCTCTGCAGGTGGCTTGGGAGAGAAGACGTGCCGGGGACACAAAACCGCTCTGCCCTTTGAAATACTGACTGCTTATTGGCCGACTGCTGCTCGGATGACATACATTTAGTGCGCTGAGATTTCATTTGCCGCCACTCCATCTCCCTGTTTGACATTAACAGCACAATTCCTGCACGATTAACCTAGATATTTTCTTCATTAGCACAAAGACTGTTTTCTGTCATAGGAAGCCTCAGAGAGATAAGTGTTCATATGAGGGCACTAAATGTATGAGCGAGATGCTACTTTGTTTTTTGTTTTGTTGGCTCCATTGGGGGCCACACAGGAATGGCTGAGTTGCGGTTTGATGGTGGTATCGAGCAGGAGAACAATCTATATCAGTCATTAAAATGCAAATGTGTTTACCAAGTCTAGCTTTGATGTGGCGCCAATAACAAGCAGTGGGGTACAATAATGAATCAAAGTTGCGTTGCCACCTATCGAACACACACCGACGCCATGTAATGAAACAAGAGCTGAAATAAGAGCTGCCGCGACAGTCAATACAAAACCCTGCCATTATCTGACAACATGAAAGTGAGAGTTACACAGCACAGGATGACTCTGGCATAAATCCAAAGCGGCAATTCCGAGGATATTTACAATTTGTGTCCGAAATGAGAACTATTGCAGGTGAGGCGCTCGGTGAATAAACATGGCTGACACCAGAGCAGCTGTTTGAGTATGTTAATTTAAGGCAGCTGGCTGGAGTTCCCGAAACCATTTCACCGTTGAGCTCAAGTAACTTGAATGTTAAAGACAGGGTTTTAATGTATTTGCAAATCAAAAACACTAAGAAAGAAAAGTCCAAAATGTAATTGTAATTATCTGCCGTGGCCTATACAGGATTCACTTCCAGAGTAAATTCTCTTTGAGTTGAGCTTCAACTTGACCAAGGTTTATCATTTTATGGTTGGGCCCAGCATTGCCAACCTTAGATTGTATTTGCGCATTGAGTTGCCTTGTGTATGAAATGCGCGGTATAAATAAAATTGCCTTGCCTTGCCTTGCCTATTTCAATACAATCTTTATGAATGTATTTAAGTTAATCATACACAGTAACCAAATGGCTCTAGCATGTCAGCTATGCTACCCCAGAACCACCAGTCACCAATGTTTTCAACTGCACCGATAAGCACATTATTCATTATTGACCCGGTAAGGCAAGTTTATTTGTACAGCACAATTCATACACATTCACAAGGCAATTCAAAGTGCTTCAAAGTTGCATAAAATTACAAGAAAACGGTTAAAATCAATCAATAAAACAACATAAAAAATGATCAATTACAGTAAAAGGCAGGAGTGCAGATAAAATACTTTCAGTTTTCATATGCACATGTAAAAATAACTATTTTCAGCCTGGATTTGAACATTGTCAGAGTTGAGGCCTGTCTCACATCCACATGAAGACTGTTCCAGATTTTAGCTGCATGAAACTGAAATTGCAAGGTATACCTCGGCTTCGCTCATAGCCTATAATGGATGGTCAAGTTGTGAGTTGTACGCTGACTCAACACTACACTTCTACAATTCATCAGCTCTATATAGTTCAGAGAAGTTACATGTCATAAATAATGACTTCACAGTAACCGATATAAAGTGACTCATTGACTCACTGTTCAGCTATTGTTAGTCAATTTTTATTTAAAACAAATACAAACATAGATTAGAGTTTGCCAAAATTAAATTGTTTGCATACAAGATGTGAGCGTGTACAATATAAAGGTCAGTTTTATCAATGCTTAGAGACTTAAACTCGCGAGCCCCCGATACCGGGGGCAAGCCCCGCTGTGGTACGAAGTCAATCACGTAGCTGGCTAACACTTCCACCCAAACACACTTATCATACATCAAATTGTCAAGCAGACTCCTCAAAAGTATCCACTCCAAACTCAAATCAATCTAACACAGCTCAAACCCCTAGCAATAAAACACCCACATGGCTAGAATACAATACAATACAACTATTATTATTATTATTATTACTACTATTGGTATCAGGTCAGTAACTGTATTACAACTGCACCACTGCTGATTGCAGTTGTTTTCCCAACCACGTCACTACTATATGAGACATGTAACTTTTTTTTTTTTTTTCATCCACACAGTGTGTCAAAAACAAAACAATGGAGTCTTATCTGTCATAAAGTGTGCTGAAATATATAAATGATGTTGTTTTTTTAGAAAAACAAAACAAAAACATGTTTATGACCAAATGTAAAAGCATCCCAAATGTTCAATTTCAACTTTTGTGCCAAATTGTGTCAAACTGTGCCAAATTGGTACAGATGGTCTCCGCCTGGATTTTTAAAATATTCTAAACCTAAATAACCTTTCAATTCGTTGCTGTGTAGGCACCAAAATTGCTCCAAATGTTCATGACAGGATTTACATACAATTTACGTTTTTTGTTTGCTTCTTTATAGAAAAAAATAGCAGCTCCTTTTCTTCTGTTGTTTTTTTTAGGCGGAGCACACAATTATTTTCTTCCAAATGTTCACATCCACAACATCTCCCAAACCCCCAAAAGCATATATGAGTAAAATTATTATTTTAAACCTTGTACAAGCTGTATATTTCTAAATAGTATAGGTATGCTATTTTCCCATTCAGAGTGGATGAAACACAGCATGGCTTCTGCTCCAAGTGTATAATTTAGGGCTTTTAGACTAAGCAAAAACACAAAGTAATTTAGACATGGACATAAGAATGTCACTTTTAAAGTACACATTAATTACAAGATTGCTCCAAAGAAACTTGGAAAAGAATTGGTTTTGGCAGCATGTTATTTTTGGCGAGCGCTGCCTTTTTACACATCGTCAACAAGTGGCACAGAAACTCACACCAGTACAGCACAAGTATCGACGCTCACATCTGTAAAAGAAATAAACAGCAAAATAAAAATAGCGCCTGTCTCTGGAGTGAACGGTGAGCGCCACTTTGGAGAGCACATTCGTACGTACAATCTCTCCGTCCCCTGAATCCTGAAAAGACTTAGAGGCCTCTCTTTGAAAACGCTTAGTCAATGTGAACGATGAAGGCAGGGCGAGGATGAGATAGAGCAGGACAAGGGGGTGAGAGAGATGGCTGAGGGAGCAAGTGAGAAATCAAAAGAGAGGGCTCTTGCAAATTGTATCATCCTGTTGAAAGCAGCAGAAAGATCGAGATGAGTATTAAAACTAATCTCTGATCCGCACCTTGAAAAGAAGCCCGACTTTCTTTCTGGCACCGACAAGCTCCTTCCTGTGATGTGCAAGGACGACAAAGGCAGTTGAAGAACAGATTACACACAGTATTTACTGTTCTCCTCTTTGACACTGCACCTTGGCAAAGTGCAAATCTCCTTAGGTAATCTACATGGTGAATGGACTGAAGGTATGAATATTCGAAATACTAAGGCTTAATGTATATTACGAAATGCAAATTAAAACAGCCTAAAATAGGGATTAATACCCACTATTGTGCGTGCATCGAGGTAGAACATTTGATACCGCACAGTTTCAGATGGAATCTAATAAGCTTAAAGGTAAGTATAGGGCTTAGTATTCATTTGTGGATAGAGAGGCCCATTCCGTACATAGTTCACTCGTAATATGATAAGGCGATATTGTTCAGAGGATTAGGTTATCTCCCCGGAGATCTATTAGTGCATACGTCCTACTGACTGTCTTATAAATGATTACCTCACATATCTGCCTGCCCAGTGACCACTAGATGCACTAAAGCAAGTCAATATCTCTGCAGGAACAACTCAGTGCATGAGGCGATCTAGAAATCCCCTCGCTAATCATTGGTTAGTTCCCCAACTTGGATCAGTGGAAGGTAGGAAACAGATCATGTGTCGGTTGTAAATTGTGTCGTAATGGCTAATTAAATAACAAGGAACTAACAAATTCTTCAAGAGGAGTGGAGCGTCAGTCGAGCTGGCTCCAGTAGAGTGCTTCAGGGCTATTAGTGCGACAGCCCAAATGGACGAATGGAAATAGAAAAGCCATAATAGGCCTAATCCCGCGCAGCACGCCAAAAGCCTGATGCTATCATTAACATGTTGCTATGTAGCTAAATTTAGACAAAGAATGTGATTAAGAACATTAAAGCTAGGCAGGCTGCAATAAATGCCACAGGATTGATTTTACTATCTATAAAACCAAATACTACCTATTTGGTCTTTACCAAATACTATTTATTTGGTACTCCTCTCTTCCTACTATTTGTGATAGAGATTGATAGATGAAGATCATCATCCAAATGTAGTTTCACCAGTCTGAGCTTACACTCAATTGAATTGACAGACGTTTTGTTTTGTAATCTGTGTAGAATACTGCAGGGGGAAAAAATACCTATAGTGATGGCTTTCTAGTGATGTAAAATTAGCGCCTTCTCTGTATGGCATTCATAACAGAAGAAAACTCACGACTGAAACCAATACATGCATACATTATGACTGATTTGTCAGAAAGAATGGAGCCTGGTCCCTGCACATTCCTGCCAGGTGCCACATCACATAACAGCTACAACTGAAGTATTTAGCCAAAGAAAAAAAGAGACAACAAACTGGACAGTGTTTCTGCACAGAGCCTAAGGGTTGGACGGGTGAAATCCAATCCACTTTTTTCATTGTACCTGTTAGAAATCTATTAAGGGCCAATAAGGATGCTGAAAGGAGAAGGTTTGAGATATTTCGGGTCAGCCTTGGAGGTTAATTGTCGAGCCGTCTGTCTGGTCAGCGAGGGGATCACCGTGTGAAACCAATCCTGAAGGCAGAGGATGAACGGCTCTAGTGCGAATGGCGTAGAGGAGATTAGAGCGCTTGATGGGAGAGAGGTAGAGGGGAGAGAAAGAAAAGAGGAGCGAAGTGGGAAACATGAACCTATAGACCTCAAATCAAGGCTTTCGCCGAGCTCCCGATGCTAAGTGCGTTTGGACATACACTTAACGCGCTTTAAAGCAGTTATGTGTAGCAAACATCACAGCTCAGTGAGGAAGGCACGGGTGCTTAAGTACAGGGTGTGGTTTTCACCTTCGTGTCAAGCACAAGTGGAGCATAAATGCTAATAGCGTCAGACATAACTACCCACCAGTCTTTCGCCAATGAGAGTGGAAAATATTCAGCGGTCAAAGGTGCAAGACAACACCGCCCACATTCCATCAATCTCTAGACTCAAGGTAATTAAAGGGTGTTAGGGGAGAGAGCGCTCATGAGACGGGCTTAATCACAAATCTCAAATAGGATCTACTACGCGACATCAATTCCTACAACGCAATCATAGGGGAATCCCAACAAAGGCGCCGAAAAGGGCAGTGAGGTTGGATGTGGAGATTGTTTACCGCATTGTGATGAAGGTCAAATTAAATCACAGGATGCGGGCGACGGTGGGGTGATGATAAATATTTGGCTGTCGGTTCAGATGTACGGTCAAAAAGACAAGGCCCTCCTGCGGGCGCTGCTCCACATGTCTCGGGGTGTCTCTGTGCCAGTCCCATTTCGCAACTTGTTCGACACACAAACACACACCCACACACACAAAGGGTTTTTTGCTGTACATGGATACGCGGGGGCAGTTTTCTCTCACGTAGCCAGTGTCCCTCATCACCTTGCTCAGAGATGAATGAGCTCGCCACTGTCCTCAATCATTTTAATCATTCCAAAAGAAACGCTGGTGCTCAGAGCAATCACATGGACACACACATGTATCATCCATGCCAAAGAAAGAAATCTATTTATTACCTAATTCTTAGTGAAAATATCACTATCTTTCTGGTCAATGACTAGAAAGGTGAAATCCATATACTTTTTGCTAAATATTTGAGAAATTGTGACGTGATCATTGTGGTGAAATAGTCTTTAATCATCAGATGTACAGTACAATTTCCTGAGGCACACAATGCTATGAATCACTGAAAGCAAACTTTACAGAAGCCTCATCTTTACAAAGTGTAGGAGCAGACAAATAGAGCACATGCAAAGAGAAGGATGTATCAGAAAGAGCATCGTGACCTTGCGCACAGAGGTTCTTCCAGATACGACCAATGGATCAAACCAGCCCGAGGCGTGCTCACCCCTGCTGTACTATCCATCACAAACATGCCCCAAGAGCTCTCTCAGCCCACAGAGCGGATAAATATTGCAGTCACTCATTCAAATCGCTCCGGTTATTCTTTATTGCGCTACATCACGTCTCGGCTCATCTCTAGGAACAATGTGACAAGAGGCCCCCCAAAAAATCTGACGGTTTTCAATCACTGTGATGGCTGCCATGATGTGCTCCGCCATGCATGGGATTGTGCTAATGTATAAAACATGTACATTCAGAGTGGCAGCGCACTGATAAAGGCAGTGTGCAGCTACAAGTCTCCATGCACCAACATGTGTTAGCACTCTCCCTTCTCTACTCCCCCTGGATACGGGCTTCACACCTGCAGCAGCACTGTGATGTTCAGCACGCCACTGTCGGACACAAACCTGCGGAAACTCTCACTGCCTCCACATGTGTGAACACATCTCCAAAGTGTGCGAGACATTATAATAGAAACAGGAAGCACAGGAAGCAAACTTACTTCTAACACCTACCTATTTTACAAGGCAAGACGTGTCGATTGTGAACAAAACCACATTAAACATGCTTTGAAAGGGTATTCAACCACTGCCACAGAGTTAAAAATGAACCATTAGACACGAGAGCAGTGTCTAATGGTCCTTTTAGGTTTCGGTGTTCTCCTGAGCAGATAGAAGGCTTTGAGCATCAAGGCAAAAAAGCCCAGGGATCAGCCATAAGTCTTCATCACAGGAAGTCAATTCAAGGTCAGCTTCTGGTTCAGGTAGCAGATGTGTCTCGCACATCCCTGCTGTCGTGAATGACAAGCTTGGGCGACGTGCTAACAGAACACAAGAGGAGGGGCAGTGGAAGATAAGCAAGCAACAACACAGTGGACCGGGGCTAAATCTATGTCATATCGAAATCACAATTTTAATGATTGCAATTGGTGGGTGTATCTTTTGTATTGATTTATTTAGGTTTAAGTCTCGAGTGGGTTTGATTATGTATGAAACTGCTTTAGACCTCTACAAACATTTAGTGAAATTCATCTTATTTTTTTACGAGCAGTTTTTAGAAGAAGAAGAGCTTTATTCATGTAGCGCCTTTCACAGACATGGTCACAAAGTGCTTTTTTCAGACTTTTGGTTCTCATAATAGTCGGTGCTACAAGTAGACACTAAACACATCCATGCAGGTTCACGAAGCAGCGAGTGGCAACATAAGCGCCAACACTTGTGGAGGTCACCCTATCCATCTAAGCTGCTAATTGAAGGTTAATTGTCAATAAAAAGCGCGTGCAAGCATGACTGTTGTTTTGACTGGCCATATACTGTAGTAGCCTTGTCTGTTACTGCCATGAAGGTTTCTGTGAATAGCGCGGCTGTCGTGACATGCAAGACGGATTGCTGCTCTAATGCGTTGGAATAGAGGTAATGAGGATATCAACATACAACACGCGCTAATGTGGGAGCACGCACATATATCAGGAGGTCTTAGCAGCAGCTGTGAACACATGGGCAAACAGGATCGGAGAAGGATTTGACAAATAGTCTAAAATACACATCGAACGGCTCTAATGAAGGCTTCCTTGAGTAAAATTGGTATAGCTGCCGAGAAAATTAAAATCTTGCCTCTGACGGAAGTTGTATGGGCATTGGTATAGGTGTGTTAATGGTTATAATCAAGTCCAAAATGTTATCTTAGTGTAGAGTTCTAGGGAAAAAACATTACTCGAAAATTTCACAACTGACCTACTGTATTTAAACACACATGAAAATTGCGTTTTACAAATCACTTGAGATATACTGTATACGATCTATATAAGAATATCCAATGCTTTCACTTGCTTCTAGTGACCACCAAAGAGAGAAGAACGCCTTCAAGTAATGCATTATGGTGATTAGGCAATGATGTTTCCTTATTGATCTTTCTCTAAAGGTTTACAGTCAATTTCTTAACCCCACTGAACATCTTTTCCAATATCTGAGCACAATTAAGAGCTAGTTGTGCTCTAATTGGGCTATTACAATGATCATAATTTGATTATTAGCCTTCAAAAAAACTCAACAGCGTATATTAAGTAGAAAAGCGCAAGAACCACTGATAGTTATTGCTTGAAGCCAGCAAGTGACTGGAAACAGTCCACTGATTGTCTATTGATGAAAGGGTCAATAATTGCCTGGGTATATTTATTGACCAGTAAGCAGATGCACAATCATTATGTGCTCCAGTTACACTTTGACTTAGTTAATGAACAAGGAACATTCCTCAGCATGACAAACAACATGTAATGAAATGAAAAGCCGTTACAGTAATATCTCATCCACATCTGTTTTTACCGTGTTCAATGAAGACCTCAAAATAGACTCAGTTGGAGGTTATTATCATCTTATCCAGTCAAAACAGTTACAAAATTAATAATAAAAAAAGATGATGTGGGCCTGTCTGAGGAGAAGCAATGGAGTAACAAGCATCTCATAACATGTCATCAGCAAAGAATAGCCCCCCCCATAAGCTGAAATTCAACAGTGTATTTTGACAATTCTGTCCCGGCCTTGACTGGCAGAAAATGCCATCCAATCCACATTTGCGATGCGACAAGGAAAAACAAAGGCTGGCAGAATGAGTTGGAGAGATGTCTGCTGAGAGCCACATGTGGTGAGAAAGCAGGGAGAGAGAGCCTGTCCCAGAGACACGCGTCACAGCAGGACTCTCTGACAGCACACTGCCTCTGCACCATTCCCCTCTGAGTGATTGATGAGCCTCATTTTGCCAATTAATGGAGAATCCCCTGTTGACTAGCATCAGATCGCTGTTTGTAACTGTTAGTGTTTCTGACTGTCACAGGCTCATTGTAATTAGAGATCTCGTTCACCTCCGACTCTCACATATCTCAGGCTTACTGCTCACTGACATGCACAGGAAATGGCCCAACATGTTACCAACATGTTACCAAGTCCGTATTATGACATTTGATAAATTTGTTAATTCAAATTTACAAAATGAATTAACTAATTCATTTTGTCAATTTGACAACTGGCTTGACACTCTCTCTGTCTGAACAGTTACTTTGAAGAAATGATTTATGATGATTGACTAAACCAAGATTGGAGTTGCAAAATCAAAGAGAACGCAAATTGTTCATCATTGCCAACATGGGCGAAACAAGATCCTTTTGTGTTTGAAAGCCCTTAAATGATTACCTTTACATTTAATATTTTTTGTCCCAATAATTATTGTATCTGGTAAATCTTTTTCTTCTTATAAGTTTTTGACTGCCTCCAAAATTGTCTTTCAATCAGCCCTTTGTGGTGTATTTGAGCGAGTGAAAATTGAGATTGAGCGAGATTTTTAAACTTTTGCTTCTTTGATTTCTTTCAAAAAATAAGACATTTTACGTACAATAATGGCCGAAAATTGCAAATACTTTCTGTAACAAAATCTATATAATGGAGTAAGTAAGTAAATAAGTTAGTTATTAGTTAAACAAAAAAGAAGAAAAAATAAATAAATATACATATATATATATATATATATTTTTTCTTCTGCTTAATGAAGAATGGTCGGTATATAATGGGGTTTCTCCCAAAGCAAAACACCCTTCTGGTCACTGCAAATAGCAAACCCATATCTTAAAGTAAGGTTGTGTCTACGAATGAGTGCACTCTGATTCTTAGCATAAATCGTATTTCACAATCAATTAGCAAACTTGGGGCAATTAGCCCACTTTATTTGCATAATGAAGCGTCTAATTGCTGCATTGCGTACATGTGCAGTCGATAAGTTGGGCTAATCGTTGGCGGGGTTACATACATGAGCGGGGCGGCGGGAGAGATGGCCTGCGGTCATGCAGACACAATGATCTTTGGGCCCTGTCAACAGAGAGGACGGATAGCCACCAGTGGGCCGGCGCAGGAATCAATAGGAGGCAGTAGCAAGCAGCAGAAGCACACTATGATCCCTGGATAGCATCAGCAAAAGAGAGATAACATTAGTGTAGAAGAAGACTAAGTGGAAGGGCATTAGTTTGATTTACATTTTAGAGAGCTTTTCACTGGGCGCACACAGCAACTTTAGATAATGATACTCGGGACTTTTTATCAAGCAGCCTTTTGGGGAGCACTTATTTTCAACACATGGTACAACAAATGGTGCCACTAGAAATATACTGGTTCGCACATGAATAAAGTCCGGCCACTCTATGAGAGCCTGCGCCACACTATCTCTCTGATTTAAGAACGCTTCAAACGACTAATTTTAAAAGCCGCCTGCTGCCATAAATACTGCAGAAAAAAATAGCTTAAGAGAAATTGCCTGGATTCATATCACTATATCACAACATGAATGCTGCTCTATCCAAGCCTCCCCACTCCAACCTGTGTTAATGTCCAGATAAGAGATACACAAGTAAACCCTTAGCGGCTTACATTTACCAGACAAATAACTCTAGTCACGTTTCCTATCCACTTGTGTTTGATTGAATAATTTGCCAACAATGAGCCTGCCATTCAACTGCAGTCTCAGGGATTTCATTAAAACATCAAATGAAAGTGAAATCATGAGCCATGACGACGGAGAGTGGGGATGGCTAAGCAGAGAAGCGTAGCTGGTGTCTACTGCAGGATTAGAGCGCAGGCAACAAGTGCTGGAGGGGGCTTTGCATCGAGCCCAGGAGCCCATGACAAATGAGGGCGACTGGGCCCCTGTCTATTACCCTGCACTAAGCCCGGGCCTTTTGGGGAAGTAATGAGGTGCGGATTGGAGCCGCTGCCATCGGGTCCTTAGCCCCGACTTTCTCCAGAGCAGAAATAATCGCACAGACGCAAGCCAAGAAATGCACGCTAATGCACAAGAACTCAACAACTCCTGGAGACCAGCAGATAAAAGCTATGAAGGAAGCCACTCATTTTTAACAGTGTTTTAAAATCAATACAGCAACATAGCTGTTTACAATAGATATAAATGTTTTCTTAGTCTATCGTAGATCATATTAAAGGGATATTTCAGGATTTTTAACATAGGACCTCATTCCTAGTTATCCAGAGTGTTGTTGATTTCTGGAGATTTTTTTTTGCTAGGCTAGCACATTTCTACGGTAACAGCTAGCCTGCATTAAAAACAGTCTGACCCACTCCACAGAGCACCTGAAGCAAATCACTTATAACGCCAGACTACCGATATAAATTTCTGTGTCGATAGAATAATTTTAACCATTTTGCATTTAAAATAACTTATATTTGAGCAGCATCAGCTTTATGGTTGTAAGCAACGCAGCGGCGGAGTGATCTGCTAGAAAATAGTACCTCAATATGCGGTAATTCATGAGATGCAAGGTCAGTTATATTTAAAAAATTAGTCTATCGACACAGACATTTATGTCGGTAGTCTGGCGTTATAAGTGATTTGCCTCAGGTGCACTGTGGAGTGTGTCAGACTGTTTTTAATGCAGGCTAGCTGTTACCGTAGAAATGCACTAGCCTAGCCCTAGCCTTGAGCCACTAAATTCTTCAAATATATATGGACTGGATGAATTAAAAATATATATCTCCAGAAATCAACAACACTCTGGATAACTAGGAAATGAGGACCTATGTCAAAAATCCTGAAATATCCATTTAATGCCATATTGAGGCATATACATTAAATGAAAAATGTAGAATTTGTTCTGGAGCCATGTCATTAAGTTAATTTAAATACAGGCAAAAAGAAATAGGCTATTTTAATTATGTAGGAGCAAAGACAAATACGTCACATTGTCACAATATAAGTTTTGATTCAAACAAGTGTAAATAATAAAGGCAAATGTTAATTTGTTGTCAAGGCATTGGGCGTTGAGGCTTACAGAGAAGAATACTTTGAATAATATAGGGAAAAAAGAAAAGTCACATGAGCGACCAGAATTCCACCAAGACCCCAAAGGACGGTATACCCTACGAAGCAGGGCAGTGGGATATGACAAGTGCTCAGTGAAGAGCACAGGGGTACATGCTGAGCGTGTGGTGGGAGCACCACTGTACCCCCACCCCACTCCTACTGCCCCCGGGAGCTGCCGTCGCGTTGGCCTGTCAGCGGGCTTACTCTACTGGCTAATGGAGCTGCCACATCAGCCCCAGTGTCAGAGCCTAACAAGATACTGATTGGGGAAACTTCTGGGGAATTCACTCCAATGACCAGAGGGCACTAAATCGGCCTTTTGTCTGGCAGTGAATATGACAGACAGCAGATGAGGAGCAGGGATGCGCGCACCCTCGTTTACACAAAGTGGTACGCATTGTGTGAGAGATATCAAGGTTTTTTTCTCCTTTTAGAGCCTCATCAGATATGGCTGTCAGGTGTCCTGTGGTTCAGACTTGCTCTTAGCTGTGACAGCTGTGTCAACCTAACAGCAGTATGTTCCGTATCCGCTCAAGAAAAGCATACCATATTTTGATACATGAATTTCAGAGACCTCTACATCAACACAGTGCTTTTTCCCCTAAAAACCTGATGTATACAATCAGATACTTGTAATGCACAGGTAATCCACCAGGGTCAGTATACATGCCCTATAGCAGTAATTCTTAAAGTGTGGTCCGCCATCGCTCCCTAGCGAACCCCTTTTCCTTCGACCCCTCCACAGCGCACATTGCACAGAGAACTCCCTAGGGCCGAATTGGCCAACTCTTTAGAGTAACCAGCATAGTGTGACCAGGGCGTCTTTCCTTTTTGAGGGACAGAGTTGGAAGTGTTATGGATGCGCATGGCGGGCACTTCTCAGAACCGAATCAGAACCGTGCGTAATCTTTCCTCATCCTGTTTGTCAATATCTAGCTATTGTAAAACGTGCAGGACTTCACACATGGCTGGGGGCATTAGCGCAAGGGATGCGCGGGTTGCGTGTTCCCCGCGGTCTCCGCAGCCATTCCCGCAGATCAGCTCATAAAATTCTCCTTTGATCACGGGTCTGGTCGAATAAATCCCGGCCTGCTGCCGCGCGCTGCCGTGAGCCGCCGCCGTACACGCGTCCACTGTATGCAGCCAAGACTCATTGTATCATCTTTACAGCAGGTGTTTTACATCAATATATGGCGGATTAGCAGAGTTTTGTTGCTTGTGATCCAGAGAACGCTTTTGTGGAGCCAAATGTCTCCTATTTTCCACAGCATGTGCGTCTGTGCACAAGTTCGCGTTACCTAACATCCAAAGCTTCCAGAGTCTGCCCTTCCCAATACCTGTGAAGTTGGGTTTTCTAGTGTGAGACTGAAATTCTCCTCTTTAGAGCCAAACATTCAGAAACTGATGTGTGATAAGCAGCACCGTTCGTCTCAACATTCACGTTGAGTTTTTGATTGAAATCTCAAAATGTAAAATCCACAGATCTATTAGTTTTGTAATGTATAGTTTTTGTTTCATGTATAAAATCCCAGTAGTATCAGTGATATTGGACATTAGGGGAACATTATTCCCCGAGCATTTTTTCAGCATTTTATTGTTACCATAGTTACAACCATAGACTTCCTATACCCTCAAGTTTTAAACTACTGGCTCTTTAGAATGACATTAAGCGGGACCTACAGTATAGGCTGTTACAGCAGTTTTGTTTTTTTCCACATGTTTGTTGTTCATATTAAGCTGCAACTCATTTCACATTTATTTTCAAATGAAATGAAATTCATATAAGAATTTCTGATCATATAATTGCATTTGTGTTTGAATAATTCGTTTTTGACTTGAAACAGTTGCATTTTAAACACAAATTTAGCTTATCCTTCCTATTTTGTTGTTTTTTGGGGGCGTGTTGGAGTGGGATTCTGTTAGGTGGTCCTCAGAAAAAATTGGAAGAAAGTGGTCCTTGGGCTGAAAAAGTTTGAGAAACACTGCCCTATAGGGACCTATCCAATCCTGTCTTATCTTAAAGTGAAACATCCAAAATGACTGCCAGAGATTAGGGAGTAACACTATAACACTTGCACAATTTTTAAATTAAGCAAACGTTTATTCAGAAACAGAATCATTATGTTGTGTTAATTAAAATCTTAATATCTACTGCATTTCGCACAAAGCAACATAAAAGACGGCTATTTGTTCTAATGATTGCGTTTTCAGGTGAGCGATGCAGGAAGAGGAATCCAGGAATAGCACTGGCAGCGGCCTATTTGAAGCACCTCCACTTATTTACTGTGGATTTCAGTGAATTTTGGATAATTAAAAGACGCCGTGGTTTATCTGCGGTTGAGTTAATTGGCCACACAGTTTACAATGAATTTCATTAGAAGAGGGAAGACTGGGGGTGGGGGTGGGAGGTTTGGGGAGCAGTGATTAGGGGAGAGAGTGTGTGTGTCTACGTGGGAAAGTGTGGGGGTGTTTGCCGCTTTTAGAAGGGAGCAGCTCAAAGTGCCATCAGCATGTTTTAACCTAGTTTTTTTTAAAGGCAAACACTGGGATAAACATGGTGATTATGTAAATAGTCTGCAAGAATCCTCAAAATGCAGTAGGTTCAGAACTGTTCAGACCTCTTCAGACACTAAAATCACATAAATGCATTTTTGTATTGGTGAAAAGTCTATGCTGGTTACCATACAATTCTACGTTGCAAATAAAAATATTAAAAGTTAAACAATGAATATGACAAACGTGAAAAAAGTACCCAACATGTACCCAACATGCCAACCCATTGCTCTCAATCATCAAAAAATGTGGTCAGTGGTCCATTCATTTACCTTGATACAGAAAAGTACAGCTCAAATTAGCCTGAGTGTACATATAAAAAGAAAAATATAAATGTATAATAGTTAGAAATACATATTCAGTGTCAGACTTCAAAATGATAACATAAAAATAAACAAAGGGGGGGGGGAAATACATCCTCAACCCACTGTTTTAATGTAAGATTCCCAAATACACCTGCAAGTCTGGGCAGTTTGGTAGATCGAGTCTGACTAACCACCATTTATTTGACCTTAAGTGCCGCGTGTCGATAAGAGCAAGCGCACAGCACCTGTACACAGACTAGCCTGAGGCCAACGCACTCCCCAAACTGTTGCCAGTTGACAAGGGCCATTCATAAACACATTGTAGTGAACCCTTGTTTCGAAGTGCGAAATAAATCAAAGTTGAAGCGCGTGGAAACAACAAAAAAGGTGTGACTCGTATAAATGCATCTGTCGATTTCCAAAGCATGAAGGTTGAATTAGGGGTCGGCCCTGAGGTGACTCACGGTGAGCAGAGAAGCTGGATAAAAGGTTTTTCAATAAGTGAGAACTTGCATTCATTCATGCTCTACAATAGATGCTAGAACTTGTTTACAATAGGCTATGTGCCATACCTTAGTTTTACAGAAACATGAACTACAGCCTTGTGAAGCTCTTTTTCAAGCAACGATTTAATAAGTATCAAGTACAAACATTCGGCATCATTTTTGTGAGCAAATGAGCCATGTACTACCTTTTTGTGGCCCTGAACATAAACAAACAAGCAGCCACAATTGCATGGGCATTTTAGTTGGTGCACAGTCTTTTTTAATGCTGTCATAACCTGAAATTGAATGGTTTTGAAAGTATTTAAGATTGAGCAATCTTCGGAGGCATTGCACAATGAATGAAAAAACCTTGGTTTTATTTTTTTTTAAATCATCTTTTTGGGTATAACAGATGGAAACCTTCTATTAACCTGTCCTATTTGGTCTGTATTTACTGGTCACCCTGAACTACACATGACTCCATGTACTAATACAATATCTCAAATATCAAAATTGTACACTGTGTAGCAGGCTGCAAAATCATTTTCTTTTGCCTCAATGACCAGCTTCAAGAACTAACCTTTCAGTCAGTCAACTAAGGGAATCCAACAAGGGGCATCTCTCAAGGACACTCACATAACAATGTAGCTAACACACTCTACACTGGGGAATAGAGACTGCAGTTATTTCAATGGCCAGTTCTCTACGAGAACTGATTAAAAGAGTTCAAAATACTTTCAAACCCAGTGTAAAAGAGGTAAAACCGGTCATATCAGTGCTTCAAGTCAAACAAATCATAATGAAGCGCTTGGAGAGGGCAACCAGCTGTCACTCAATGCGCTGGATGAATGCGGGTGAGTGATGCTCTCTGACTCTGGCCTTCTGGGAAATGAAAGGTTAAGCTAAAGACCACTGGCCTGGGTTAAGGCGGTGAGTGCATTGCAAGGGAGATGCATTGGCGCATCCATCAAGGTTCAGTCCGGTTTCTCCTCATCCCCCACTGAACTGTTATCAATATAATTAATATTCCAGTATGCAGAGCCACACTTTAGGGCACTATCATAGGTGGCAGTCTGGCAGGAGGGGGCTCCTCCAGTGAGATACTGCTCCTCGGGGCCTCGTGCCTCAACTCTACAGCCCTAGTGCGCTCCCATTACCAATGACAGATAGACATCAGTAAACTGCTGAACAAACAGCATATTTAGTCATTTGCATATACAGTACAATAATGGAAACAGACAAATGTATCAATGAAGACGAGCAGCGACTAAAGCCTCCACTTTGGCTCTGTTGGTCCCATACATTATACAACTAAATACTTATATTTTTAAATAAATACTATCCAGATAACAAGATATATGTATTGCTATCAAAAACGTATTTAAAGCCTGGCAATTCACAAACAAAGCTCCTTACCACAGTTTAAAAAGAGGCAAACACTTACTTGTTGTGCCCATGTTAAATGCTTGCTCACATCAAATCTAATTAAAATTTACGACGCACTGAAAGCGAAATATTTCACGTAGGCAAAAACATATTTTGAAATTACTTACTCAGATAATGTTTTCATGTGCATTTCATTATTTATATTTTTTATGTGATAATTAAGCATATACTTATTTAAAAAAACAAACAATGGTATTTGTTTGTGGCGTAATTTTCTGTAGCCGAGCTGACGGCCAAACCGGTAAAAGCAGAAAATTAGAAACACTAATCATGTGGTGTTAAAAAGTACACAAACAGGATGTATTGTTGAAAGTTTAATTAAAACCATAATGCCTTGGGGCCCATATTACATTTAAAATACCTCACAGTGACCGCGGCCTCCTCAAATTAATCTCCGGGAAAAGGCTGACAGGAGCAAGAGTGAAGCCGAGGACCCTCCACTCTCTCGCTGCCAATGACTCCCATTCTGCCACTGTAACACAAACAACCATCCAAACCGGCTCATTCATCACACCCGCACAGCGTCAACACAATGCAGCTTCACTTAACTTCTTCAGGGCTACTCAAGCACCAAATGCATGACTTTTAGTGCCTGTTGTTCTTCCATCTGTCATGTTTTCAACATCCCTTTTGTTATCGCACAGAGGGACTTAAAAAGGTATGTCAGCCTTAGTATGTCGCCTGTCGTGAGTGTACCAGAGAAAATGTCAACCCAAAATATACAGCAGTGCACGGCGCACTGGCATTGTTCTAACACTTAGCCGTGCAAGGCAATTTCAAGTTCTACATAAGCCTACTGCAAACACTCCACGCTAAAACCTCAGCAAATCAAGCACAGTTTGCACCTTATCTCTTCATCTTCCTGTTTGCTCGATGAGTCTGTGCTTTGAGTTTCAGCTGTGCTCACTCGCACAAAAGCAGCCAACACCTGATTTCAAAGGTGTTATTAAGTGAGAGAAAACATTATCTGCGATGACAGACTTCTGAGAAGTGCTGTGTATTTACTCACACAAACTGTGTGTTTAACCAAATGGGTTTCTGCTCCTTCAAGAGCTGAAAGTAATAAAGTAAGCATAATTACAGTCAGTTTCTATGGCTGGGGTAAAACAGTGAAACTAGCTTGGCTGTACTTCAGTGATACACAGCTTTTTGCAACAAACATATAATAAGAAACTGAAAAAGAGGCACTGCATCTCACAAACACCATCTTTAGGGGAAACGCAATAATAAAGCATATAAAAGCAGAATTCGAAGCCTCCTCATCCCTGAACTCTTTGGACTGGTTGTGACAGTGTATTCCTGGTATCAGACTGGGATCAGGTGAAATGAGGAGAAGGTGAGCAGCAGAGGGGTCTTTGAGGTCACGGCCGGTTGACTTGTGTGTGCCTGTCTCAGGGGAGGGGCTCCAGACAGAGCGGCAGAGCCATGCACTATATCTATACTTCTCCATTTCCTCACAGTCCAGACTGCAACTCACAGGAGCATGAGGATCAATACTGACATCGCTGCGTAGAGCTGCTCTGCCTAGGAGTCGCCGCCAGGGACAGCTCAGCTTCACTTTTTTGATTACACAAATTTGAGTGCCCTTCTTTGACTCAGAGTAGATTGATAATGAGTCAGAAATCTATTACTCCTATACAGTACTACCCGAACAGCAAAGTCAGTGTCTTTTAGCCTGGTGCTGAGCATACAGTATGGAAACACCTAATCACTTGTTCAATGACTATTGAGAGTTTCTTTTCTATTTCAATAATGCTTAAGAGAAACAAAAAGAACAGTTCTGTTTTTATTCTTATTTTTTGTCAGGAAAGTCACCCTTGCCTCAGGGTATTGACAAAAAGCTTGGTTTCCACCATTGATCAAACTTATAAGGCTAGGACCTTTCCTCTCAGAAAGGGCATTCAACAAAGTGCGGAGACATGCCTAATTCAATTTGAGAGCCCAGATGCTGGGCTTAAAGTGAAACACTCTGTTATCGAAACAGGAGAGGTGCCACAAGAGAAGATAGTGCACGGATGGCTGTGTAGAGGCGTGTGGCCAGTCAGGAGATAAAATCAGGGATAGGCGATAAGTTGAAGCGAGGGTCTGGAGCCCCTATTAGAGTCCCCTGGGGATGGACAGTGATGGCACACAGCAGTAAAAATAGCCACAGGCATGATTTCACTTTTGAGACCCAGGGAGGAGTGAAGCAGGAGATCTGATCAACATTGCACAGCGGGGCAGCCAGATCCATTCCACAAGTTCCCTTGGGCACCACCTATCACACCAAGTGACTTAAAATGCTTACCTCTGGCAGCGACAGCACAAATAGCCCCGCCTATACCCCATCAGTGAACAAACAGGTACCCTGGCCCTGAAACACCTTACCCATTTCTCTGCGAGTAATAAAAGTGCATCAATGGCACCAATAAGGATATAGACATCTTTCCACAAACTTGTCCTGTGGTCGTCTGACTTGGGGAAGTTGGTGATGTCATTCTCCAGCCTCTGAATGTGGCGCTCCATTGTGGCCAGACTGCTTTTCAGGATCTCAGCCGGTACTGTCAAAAAAAAAAAAAAAGAAACGAACAAATGAGATCAGTCAATCATATCAAAATACAAGAAACAGCAAACGTCACGAAACATACAAGACCAGTTGAAGTCTATCCTTGTGTGAAAGCTGTGGTGATGTTGGGACATGCTCATTGCATAATCCAAATGTGTGACCGAGAACGCCCTGAGCATTTGTGTACAGTGTGCTGTTGTCTGTAGCGGCTCATTAATCAGTCTGTAATCACTGCTCATGGAGTTGCTGTGAAAATCCTCAGTATTCAGATCAGACCTTTCCTCTCCTGACATCAAACAGCACTGGTCTTAACGGGATCAAACAGGACATAAGCACAGACTCAAATCATGTGCATGGGTTTAACTTAACTGATGTACAAGCACGGTGATCAAAAAGGTTTCAAAGTTTAGCTGCAGTATTCATAGATATGCTTCATTACTATCACATAGTAAAAAGTAAAAATCTAATAAAATCACAATGTTGCAATGACGTGTGCTGTTTTATATTACTGTATAAAGTAATTTGTATCAACAAATGACTCACCATTAAATAAGCACAGAATAAAATCCAATTTTTTATTACATATAATATATTGTTCAGATATGTTATATTCTAGCCACTTCGTAGATCATACCCACAAATCTTGTAATGTACTGAATAGAATAAAATAAAATAAAATGAAGCATAATACAATTTAACAATCCTTTGGCACATATATTATTATAGTAATTAAAACACTACATGGGTCAAAACATAAAGTACACAATATTAAAACAACTGCTGTGCTCTGTAAGAGGCCTTATAAAGCAGCCCTTTCAAATGCACATTCAAAAGCAATGTTCATAAGAATACGAAATAAATTCCCACATGAATAGCCCAGCTTTACGAGAACAAACGGTGGTATCAAACTCTATTTATACATTTGCAGAAATAATCCAAATATGTGCTAATATGATTACAGTGTGCCATGAAGGTCTAATTTTGCATGATTTAATATGTTAGATGTCCGTAAAACGAGAAAGAGAGGGCGAAAAGCCAAGCTCTTGAGAGGTCTGACCTTCATGACACAAGGGTTAAACATTACATCCATTCCATTGCTTTGGTGCGTTCTCATATCTCGTTTTCACACAGTAAAATTGGATTTTGAGATCTTTTTTGTTCACCGTAACAACACACACATGCACAAACACGCACTGCCACCACTCAAGGGACAACCACAAAGCATAAAGGGCTTTGGTCAGTGCCATTATTACACATTGGCGCGCAGGACTCACTCGATGCTCCCTCTCCCCAGTTTTCACTGGGGGGTGACCAGAGTGGGAAAACCACACTATCACATGACGGGTGTCTGCACTGATAGGGCGTCTAAGGGCCACATGTTCTTGTCACAATGATCTCAGGCTCGTTAATGGCTGGAAACAAAATGGGCAACAAGGGACGGATGGATCGATGTCGGAGAAGACACCGGCAAAGTACTTACAGTAGTGTTGGGTAACATACCATTGCAATACCACTGTGAAAATGAAAACCTCTGAAGATGACTGAAAATGTTTGGATGCATTCTGATTGACAGACTGGAGCCAAAGTTTACAATTTCACTTCTTGGACACAGATGATTTTCCAGACGATTAACACGAGCCCCCCAAGTCATATTCATTTCCTATAGAAGCCTGCTTTTTTTTTACTTTATGAGCAGTGGCTTTTTGCATAATCTAGCAGAGTCAGAATGCAAAGCGGCTTCATCTGGGATATCATTAGTTAAATTACCACAAAAATAACATTGCTATCTTCAAGGGACCAAACATAGAAAACGGGTTTCATCCGAGTACACTTCATAAGGGGATCAAAGGAAAAGAGGCCATTTTACAGTCTGTCCTTCCAGGCAGATGGGAATTGCAAACATGCTAAATTTTTCTAATGACCACTACCAGCCGGCGCTTCCTGTCAGAGCCTGTCAGTGACACAGAAAAGTATTAATCTGTGCCTTAGTCTCACAGCCTTATGCACAGCATTAGCTCAGGATGTTTCTCAAAAGTTGGAAGCTTACAGTACTCAGTCAAAAACATATTAATTGGGTTAGTTTCGTCTTGAACTTCGTCTTCAAAACAAAACACATTCAAATATTTTCACTAATAACTGCTTTTCTTTGGCTGCAAGGTCTATATTGTAAAGTATCTAAATCTATATAGCACATTTTTACCAATCACAAATGCGGAAGTAAGAGTCTAAATCAGCTTACTTCTCAACTGATTCAGATTCAGATTATTTATTCAGACATTTAAACAGATATATACGTAAATAAAGTTTGAAATGGAATAGGCAGAAGCTAAAGCTTATTGCGCCTATCCCAGTGTATTTACAAAACATAAACAGAAAAAGCTGCCAACAGAATCTCACCGTTGGCTTCCGTCTGGAAAGCATATGTAATTAACTCAATCAGGAAGTGTGCAACATGCTAAAGAGCCTATAGATACAGACAGCATCTCTGGAATCGCCCATATATGATCATGTTTGAAAACAAGGGGGAAAACAATTTGGAGAAAAATCTAAACTTTCTCTTATTATTCAAAACTAATTTCACAAATGCTTAATTATGGATATAGTTTTCTACTAAATAAAGGTACAAAGACATGGAGAGGAGCAAAGTGGTTCAACAACCCATAAATACATAAATAAATAAATAACAGAGAATGCTAACACGATGCTTCATGTTAGCATCGTGTTAATGCTAGCTAGCGCTAGCTACGACTGCTGTTTTTTTGCTTCTACTGAACAATCTGCTGTGAATAAACATCCATATGGACACAATTTAGACTTGACTATATTTATATGTGATAAATAAATTCATATTTTGCCAGAAAACGGCTAAAAAGAGTGGAAAATTGTGTTTCCCAAAACATTCTGTTTTCCCCCTCGGCGAGGCCACGCCCCCGGCGATGCCGTCTGTATAGTTCAAAATTGAGGTGGAGGGCAGCTGGATTTTCCATGGCCGTAACTATGGTAACTGTCAAAAAGCAGATTTCTAGTCTTAGTTTATTGCTAAATGGTCTCAACTTGTATAGCGCTTTTCCACCTTCATTAGGCACTCAAAGCGCTTTACAGCAAGGATCCACTCACCCATTCACACACCAGTGTACGCAGACACTGGAGGCAAGGAGGGTGAAGTGTCTTGCCCAAGGACACAACGACAATGTGCACCTTCAGGAGGCGGGATTCATGAGACGACCCGCTCTACCATCTGCACCACCGTTGCCCTGCTAATTTCTTGCTAATTTCTCTGTAATTCCTTGGCCAATTCACATGAAAACTGTTACAAAGTCCAAAGCCATGCCTCGTCCAGCTGATGTGAACTATGGTCTAATTATTTCCTCATGAAGGTGTCCAAAAATCAGGACAATATTCAAAACATGTGCATGATGTTGGTCAGTAGAAAGGACTTCCAGCCATAAGAATAATGTGACAGGTTTGTGGGAAAACATTTGGACATTTTCTTTGGAAATTACTATCAAAAACGTATTCTCTCCCATAGAGTTGTATTGGCTCCTGCCCTCCAGCTGAAATATAATTTTATAATATGAATACGACGCTGTGAGAGCTATAAGCGTTTGGGCAATAACTAAGAGATTTGACTCAACTACCTGAAAACTGGATCATTCCGGTTGTGCAGCCTTACTGTATGTATTTGTTAATATGGTGATAGTATAAATATTAAGCTAACTGCATATTGCATATTATGTTTAATGTAATGTTCACCAATTGCTCTACTACATACACTTGATTAAACTCTTTATAAATATACCTTTAAAAAGATACAAAACTGAGGCACTCCAAGAAAAAGAATGGTGTAAGGTCTATTGCAGCCTGGCCCTTTGATTAAAACATTGCCTTCATTCTTTTTAAAGTCATATGCTGTTTCCTACACTAAAGAGCACCAAAGTGAGATCTTTTGAAAGATCCAGTATACTGTAACCAAGTAGCACTCCTGCATGTTTCAGTTTGTCTTTACACATATACTTTCAGTGGATAAATAAACACTTGGCCACACACAAAAGAAATCAAGCCCCGTAATGTGAGGACATCAACTTCATATTTTGTCAGTTGTAAAGGGAATGGAAATTTTGATTTACTGACAAACAGCACACATTATTCATCCTCTTGCTTCACTGCCAAAGGTTACAGAAGCAAATTGAGATTTATTTTAACGTCCCTGCCAGCATAGCACTAAGGGATAAAGTTTTATAGTCCGTGTGCAAACACAAACAAAGACGATTACGACGTTAAACTGAAGCTTAAGGCCGTTTATGAATATCCACTCACAGCAAGCACAAGAGCCATCTACAAAGACCAATTTACTTAAACATATAGCTAACTGGTTTATCTGACAAAGTGGAAAGGATGTTGAAGTGTTCACTAGGTACAAGGTTGAGCCAATTATGTATGTGCGCAATTACAGAATTAGACTGTAGCTATTAGATAAACTACAGTAAAGCTAACTCAATGGCACAATGACATGGCTAATGTTTATTTATAGACTACATTATTATGATTACCCATCAGTAGTACTGTCTGGCACGGTTTCAAAATATTTTAAATGGTGAATGAACAATGTAATGTTAATTATATCCCCAAAGATGTAATGCGGAAACATATAAAGGTTGCAAAAGAAAAGAAACAAATTTGCTTATACAATCAATAAGAGAAACATAGTAAACATTGATTCAAAAGTTATGTTGTATGAGTCAATCTCAACCAAATGGATATAGAAGTGGATCCATTGTTGAGTGAATGTATCTGCTGAGGGGGGAAAAAAGAGATAATTGTTGTCAGACACTGTCTGTTTCCATTCATCATCAATACAGTAACTGAATATGGAAAATAAAGAAACACTTTAAGGTTTTAGGACTAATTGGTGATAATGATGGTAAATCACACAGCAGGACCAAAGCCCCCAGCTGTGCATCTTAATAGGCGCAGTAGGTTCTGCACTCCGAATATAAAATTAGTGGAGGCATACACAATTCTCCATTGTTGCATTTTCCCATATGAGAATAAAATGAAGGCATACAATAAGTCAAATATCCGGGGCAAAAAAATAAAAATAAATCAGCTTTAATGTGTTAGCGGTTTGACCTTGAAGAGCTAGCCACACAACAGCTCGAGGCTTTGATCCATCACGATGACACTGGATGGCCTATTGATCAGTTAACAAAAACACAATGATTAAGTGCATCTACTTTTAATGTTGGTGATTCATATAGTAATAACAGGAAGGTTGAAGGAGCCAGTTGTAATAATAAATAAAACAGGCCTGGTCGAGGCACGGTAAAGCAAATCCAAAAATGAGAGGCCCAGAGTTACCGATGAGTGGAACGTGTCCCCCTTTCAGCGAGAATCAAAGACCTACAGAAAAAAGTAATGTGTGCCATGACAATGAACGCCTGCGTTATTTCTCGCTGATGACAGGGTTCATATGACATTTAAAAAGAGCAGCGCAACGGAAAGCGGCAACTGAGGACAACGGTTATAAAATAAAATGCTGTAATAGAAAAGGTTTTCAGTCAGGAAAAACTGCACTTTACCCAGGAGAATTAAATCATATGCAATGAATTAAGTGCTGGGAAATCGATAACTACTGTTTATACATACATGCACAATAATTACACGATAAAGCAACACGCTTAGGTGACAGTGCTTTCAGGAAGTACAGTTGTGCTCAAAAGTTTACATAGCCTGGCAGAATTTATGATTTTTTGACTATTTTTCAAAGAATATAAAAGATAACACAAAAAGTATTTTTTCACTCATGGTTAGTGGCTGCGTGGAGCCATTTATGGTAGAACAACTGAGTTTGCTATTTTGAATCCAAATGAAAAAAGAAACTGCCAAAATGACCCTGATCAAAATTTGATCAATGTAATGTGGAATGATGAAACCAAAATGGGACTTTCTACCTGCTTTAGGCACTCAAAGCACTTTACATCAAGGAACCAGTCACCCTTTCACTCTCTCATTCATACACCAGGAGGGTGAAGTGTCTTGCCCAAGGACACAATGACAGTGGGCACTTGCGGGATTCGGACCGCAAGTTTACAAGACGACCCGCTCACTCTGCGCCACTGTCGCCAAGGCCTTTCATGGAGGTGGATCACTGATTTTTGGGGATGTATGAGCTTCAGCGAACTTGGTCAAAAATTATATCAGGATGAATGCCGCATGTCATGATATATATATTTTAATACTCGATATATCATCTCTAAAAATATCCCGATAAACAATAATATTGATTATTGATATTTCATCTACATTATTCTGGTGAAATCTTTCCTGACAAAAACTCTCTTCTGTGTTAAATTAAACCTGGTTAGAATGAAATGTTATTAAATGTATGGATTCAGATAATACTGTATTACTGTACATTAATGCAGCACAGTGATAGCGTTCATTCTTCTGTATTTAAGCACACGCAGCACTGCATGCATGAAAGTGTTACATTTTTTTTGTTTTTTTAACAATAGAAGAGAAATATGTATTTTAGTATGAGACACCGAAATATTCATACAAAAATAATTTAAAGGTCTGAACACACTATATTTCATCTGACCTGTTCATATTGCAGCATTTCCAATCACTCTGCCACGCGCTAATTGCATGCACAATGAAGAAGCAAATCCTTTTACGTTTGCCCTATTTCCTCTTTTAATTTGCATTTACTTGAAATCCACAGATAAAAAGGAGTATTGATAATGAGGGATTTGTCTCACTGCAAGACAAATCATATGCTTTTAAAAACATGAAGGTAAATCGGCAAATAGCAGACCGGCAATCACAATTACTATCAGATTAACTGTGAACATTTTAATTACTAAAGTAGTGCCATAGAAACCCAAGCTATTTTATGGAATAGGTTTTTGCTTACTGTTGTTGATTACAGAGGCTACAGTTTCCTTAGTTAACGGTAAATGTGCTAACAACTTTTCACTCCCACCACAGCGTCTCCCAGCAGGAGTCTGTCCTTGTTATTTACATCTAAATTAGTTTAAGTAGCCTACAAGCTAACACCAAAGTGTGTCAGCTAGCAAGCGTGTGCTTTCCGCAATTTCCTCTTACTTTGATCACATTTAGGTAAGCTGGGCATTAGTTATTCTCAAGTAAAGTGGAGCTTATTGGCTATAATGTATACAATTGGTTCGCATGCTAGTGTACTAACTGCTGATAACTCAAACTTTTTCAATATGTCGGCATTTTTTCATACCATTCCCGGGTTAATGTATACATCGACCTCAGTAGTTCTAACTTTTTTTTCCCAGTTACCAAAACTGTGGATATATATTTTTATTTGAGCAATTGCATTACTATTCACACTAGGGCAGGGCAATATGGCCAAAAATGTATATCACGGTATGAAAAAGAAATATCACAATAACAATATATTTGGCGATATAATTTACACCTGACAAAATACTTCAAAATCAAAGCCTTTAGCCGAACGGGAAAATTTATTTACAGCTATTTTATTCTCTTTATTCATCTAAATTCACCTAAATCAGGAAAAACACAGAAGATAAGATAAAATAATATTGCAACAATAACTGCTGCACCTTCATCTCCATCACAATGAAATGCTCCTGTAAGTTCACCTGCCTCTGTGTAGTTTACTTGTGATTTTACTGTCAGGCAATAACGTGTCTAGGAGATGTGTTTGCCAGCAACATGAGTTAAATTAATTGTAACTTTCAAAGGATTCACTATATCCCCTTTCTCTACTGTTCGCATCCCGATCCCAGACGCGTGCGCGCACACACATGCAGGAGGAAAAGAAAGAGAGAGAGAAGGGGAAAACTACTAGATTGTCCTAAGACTTGCGTAAGCATTTGTGATGAGAAGGATATTATTAGCCTTTAACCGCGTTTGCAACGTGGTTTTCTTCGTGTTGTTGTTAGCACCAGGCTAAGAAATTCAGCAATGTTACAACTGCCGGAGTTCATCCAAGATCCAAATCCTGAGCCCTTTCCTCGCAAATATGACCGACAAAAGCAACATACTTCATTCATATCATTAGATTCTTTAAGCGCCTGCCCCTGAATCCTCCACAGTCATGTTTATGTTGCTGGTTTGAGTGACTCTGAGCGTAGCATCTCCACCTGGCTCTGAAATCAGCTACGCATGCAAATGATCTCATCTACCGTGGTATGAAAGTTTACACCATCCCATGGCCATACCGCCTTTGCTCTGCCCAATCCCGTCAGACCTTGGCAGCTAAGGAGGGAAGGGCCTGTTCGGTTCTTGGATGGGAGACCGTTTGGTAACACCAGGAAGCCTAGCGAATGTTGTGAGTGAGTGGTTGGTGGTGGTTGGAGGGGCCGATGGCGCAGACTGGTTGCCTCGCTTCCGTCAGTCTACCCCAGGACAGCTGTGGCTACAATAGTAGCTTACCACTACCGAGTATGGAGTGAATGAATAATGCAATGTAAAGCGTTGTTGAGTGTCCAGAAAAGCGCTATTTACAACCAATGCATTATTATTATTATGATTACACCGATATCCAAAAACTATACCGGTATTACTGTGAATGATATGATATGGACCAACCCTAATTGCCACATATAGAGTACAGTATCACTTCACAGCAGCGGAAGCCCAGGAGTAGGCTGAATCAAGGACACATTCAAGTTACTAACATTGACGTTAATAATTTATCATAGTAATTTAATGATTTACTATTATAAATAGTAAATCATTGAATGATTTACTATTTAAATCATTCAATCAATCAATGGTTAATAAAATATGAAATAACTTCTAATTTACTGCTTTAGCCATTTAAAATGTCATGCCATCCAATTGCGATTATAATATGACTAGTCTATTGGACCTCTATTTTTGATAAGCACTGGGAACCAAATGTGAAGCTTTAGCACAAGGTTTCGAACCACGGACCTAGATTGTTTATATTCACGCTACGTCTTACCTTTCAAGGTATAAAATGACTTAATGTGCCAATTGCCATGATGAAATCATTGAATTGCAGCTTATCTCAACAATGCAATATAAAGACCCACTTTACGTTTGAACTAATACTGTAGCACTAGGAACAGGTTTTACACATACATATCTGTAAGGTTTTGGTACAAGCATCATCTGAGCACATGGGGAACGATACATTTTCTGTAAAAAGGTGTTTCTCTCTTAAACAGCCTGATCAAAAAGCTGGGAAGGACAAAGGGAAATACGTCAACAGTGCAACAGCACTTTATGCGACTTCAAAAACAAGCTAACGCTACAGCTGAATGGAAACTTGGCTTAGTTTGCACTTATCAGTCTAACAACTTTTCAAACCACCGCTCTTACCTTGCATCTGTGCATCTTTGAGCCACTGCCATCTCACAAGTTTGCTCTTTAAAAAGCTATAAGCAAACACCTGTTTTTGTCCATCATAAATGGCTTAATTAAATTTTTGGACAGGATTATCGTTACATTGTCTATTGCGGTACATAAAGAGCATCACAATTATGCCAAATAATCAGATTCTGCCAAAAGCACCACAAAAAGTCAGAGGAGTTATATTTCACAATCTAATATTCTTGATGTCCAAAGTATGTAATAAAAAATAACAGCAATAAAGACACTTGCAAGTTGACACAAGAACTAAATAATATGAAATTACATGATGTGTAAAAGTCTGTGCCAAGAAAAGAAAAAAAAGCTGTTGAGAGGAAAGCACTGGCCAGCACCAAAAGTTCACACATAACTGTAAACCCCTGCTTGTGCACAGGAGGTTCTGTTTACAGGGGGGTCGTGCCGGGAAGACTTTATTGCTTTTGGCAGCCATCAGCGCTCCGACCCCAGTGCCAAATCTCGGGAGGAATTACAAATGCGGTCAATTACGATATATTTTGATGCATGGGAAAGTTTAGACGCTGACCCCAGGTGATGACAATTCCCCGAGAAGTGCAGCAGAAAATCAACGCTGCACATACTGTATGAGCCCACGCCCCGCGCAATATAAAGAATATGAACCTGACCGGGTCTACGCGCTGATGTACCTCCTCTCCTCACCCGACAATTTAGCAACACCTAGACGCTTGTCACGCACTCACTTGAAGATGGCCATTTCTCTTCTTGGATATTGTTATGATACCTTTCTTATGTCACAGAGGGGAAGAATGGGGCGGTGGTGTGCGGTTGGCAGGCTGGAAAGCTATTTAGAGGATGAAAGACACCGGAGGGGACTGTAGCGGCCATAGCCTGAGGAGCAGAGTGTAGGCCCGCATGCATTCTAACAAAGTGGAGAGGTTGTAAACATAGTCATTATACCATAGGTTAATTAATTCAGTTCTAATTGAGCACATTTTGTCAAGCAATTACAAGGTTAGCCACATCTAGAGACGGGCCTTTTTAATTTCTTATGAGTCTGTACTATTTCTATAACTCTAGTGGTTCAAATAAAACATTATTTGCAGGTCATATCAAACTAGAATGCAAGAAGGGATGCAGTCCTGGTCTGATAAAGGAAAACAAACAAGTTCAGATGGGCAAATAGTTTCAAAACAAATTAAAATTAAAATGACGGCAAAATAATCAAGGTGATTTTTTTTCTTTTTTCTTTCTTATAGAGCAGTCGCCATTCCTTTACTGCAACAAAAAATGTTTTTCAGCATACTACTTTAAGAACATTTTCTCAAGATATATTGTCCTCTTTTATTGTTGTCTAACATTAAGCATTCCTGAAAGTCAAAGTCAAATGTTTTCTTTTCTTTGTTGCGGCAGTTTAAAAGATGTAAAACATCAAATGTATTTCAAGGGAGAGATTGTCAAAGAAAAGACCTTTATCTGGGATTTTTAAGCCTGTGTTTACAGCTTCAATACTCCCAATTTCTTCTGCGCTGTTTTCAACTCAGCAAGCAACCATTATTTTCACCTCTGGTCATTATGCAAGCCATCTCAGAAAAGATCTAACATTGGCTGTATGTTACATTTTCTGCTAAATTATTGTTAGTCACAGATCAGGCAATTCTGTTGTTAGATGACTCTTCTTAACACGGCTACAATAGGGGCAAATCTCAAAAACAGAGCAAATAGAGTAGTTGTAAACCAGGAACTAAATGTCCAAACCGCTTGCCTGAGTGCGATCACAGGAACATACAGGGCAGTTAAGGGCAGACTTGTGGTTAGTGCTGGACTGGAGACACTTTGGAAAGCACAGGAGAAGATGTGTGCTGGCCATAATAGCCCGCGGAGATTGACTCATGCCTCTTACCTCATTCACGACTTCAAAGTAACACCTTATCAAACCAACCAAGCCTATTTCACCCCACACCTCACAGGGACGCAACTCACTTGACATTTCAACATTTACAAACCCCACGACCATGCCTGCCTGGCTGAAAAACATACGACCAGATAGATCTGCACAGCTTCAGTCTTCTCTCAAGTGTTGATGCTTTGGACATGTTTAAAATGTGCACAGTGAGCTGAAGATTGAAACAGAAATAATAATAATAAATCACACATCAAATCTCATGTGCGATGCTTAATAAGAAAAATAGCGTTTTTCTCCAAACTCATGCAGCATCCCGAACAAAGGCGTGGGGTACAAGTTGCCATTAGATTAGGAGGCTAAAGGAAACACACCACTGATGGATTGTATTGAATGAGTCACCAACAAAATGATCTGTGTGTCCTTGTTTACACATTCAGCATTCAACATGCAAAACGCATATTAGAGCAATCATGACCTTGAAAATGAATACACAGTGGCATAGGCTCGCAGTAAAGGATGTTTTGAAAGAAGCTGTAGAATGTTGTAATTAAATTGATAAATAATAAAATAATAAAAGCAACAAAATGTTTTATTTCTTATTATGCTAACAGATCCGCTGCTACCATTTTGAGAACAGCAACATATACTGTTTTATGTCATCTTCATGAGGTTAAGAGATTTTAAGTTTGTCCAGTAAGATTATCGCATTCATTGTATCTGCCTCCCTTTCCCTCCGCCTGTCATCTGCCTCCTACTGCAGTCCCACATGCAGCTCAACAGCTCCCTCTGTGAGGAACACTGCATCCTGCCAGGGCAGACTGATCCAGCCTGCTGCCACAGAGCTCATTTTGTATTTACATCATGGCCATTCAAATTCTGTTTCTCTGACCAAACCTATACGATGTTTTAACATCTTTAGGAAATGCAACAAGGAAGGAGGAACATTGAAAAATAAAGCTCTTTAAGGTCTTTAACAAAAGAAAGCGTAACTATTTGTCTTGGCTATTTTTGTAGCTAGAATGTGTTTGTTAAAATTCTCACATGAAGCATATTTGAGAGATGAAGTTGTAAATGCCTAACAGTGCGCAAACCAGCGTCGGGGTATGACTAATACGACAGTGTGAAGGAGGAGCATGACTCAAAGATGGTGTTGTTTCTTTCATTTTCTCATGTTTGAAGGTTCAGGGAGAAAGATATGAGTTTGATGAAGGTTATTTATTCTTAAATGTATGAATAATAATTTGAAAACCCTGATGTGGTTTTTAGCATTCCGTGGCAATTAAGCTTTTATACAGAAAAGCAAAACAATACAATAGTCCTGATATCAAGATAAATCAACACAGCAGAGAAAAACAAGTTTTAATCTGTAACTTGATTGCATTAGTCCACCTTTTGTGGCTTAGTTCCAGCTTGTTAACATTTGTTGCCGCCATCAAACGGATGTAAAAGTGAGTCAGTGTCAGCCCCTCATGTGTCACTTTGCAACAACAGCAGATCGTGTTTAACATTGTTATCTTCATTGTTCTTTACTTGTAATTCTGCCACTCTGTACTTTATGGAGCATTCTCAAAGTATTTTTTAACATCTCTAGACACGTCTGAAGTCCAGTCCATTCCGCTGAACAGGATATTACACATCACACAATCCCAGGGGACCACACTTCCCAGCATCCTCTCGGTTCAACAATGTCAATTTGTAATCAGTGCCTGTTTGATTTAGCCATCCATCCATGAAAATAACGATCCTTTACATTTTCCAAACCAGCAAACGAGGATGCCAAGAACAGCAAAAGCAAATCTGGATTATTGACAAAATGAGTGTGCAGAGATCACACTCAGTTTCGGTTTATCTCTCATTGCAGCTGAGTGGTTATAATGGTTCAAAAGCAGGTACTTGGCAGGGTAGCTGGACAATATAAAAATTAAGGTCACCCTCCGCGGGCAGTCTCTTTGTCCTCCAAGCTCAGGTGCTCTACCTGGCCTGGGAGTTTGAGGGTTTGACGCAGTTTACGCTGTTCCTAGAACTGCACTTTTCTGATGTATTTCCTGGTATCTGCTGGTGCCACTCCAGTTTGGGGGTCACTGTGCTCCAATGACCATGGGCACCACTGATGCCTTCCCCTCCAGGCCAGTTTCTTGTGTTCCTTTTTCCTGATGTTGAAGTCGCTTGGTATTGCTATGTCAACCACAATGGCTTGCCTCTGCTCTTTGTCCACCATCACAGTGTCCGGTTGGTTCGCCATTACCATTCTGTCCGTCTGTATCTGGGAGTCCCATATACATACATACATACATACATACATTATACATATATATAGGAGTCAAGAACACCACCATGCGAAACGGAGTGGTGTTCCTCCGCGAAGTTCATTAAAACTGTTTTATGCACGGCTCTGAGTTTAGTTTTTTTTTTTTTTTAATCTTTACATATATTTATTCCACAGTGAAATACTTCCTCATAACTTTGTAAGCACTCATGAGGTTATGATACCCTAAAGAGGCATATTGAATTGGAAGAGAAAATATCCATGGAAAGCCGGCACAGGTGGAATCTTTGTAGAATCATTTGGCAAACAAACATTACTTAAACATATGTATCAACATACGAGTCTAAGCTCAAACAATGGTTACTGTAATGAAAATCTAGTTATTGCTGTTATGTTTCATACATACTCAAGATATGAGGACCAGTCACAGCTCGCAATGATTTAGTCGGCAAAAAACACACAGTACAAGTTGTTATTGTCGTCATTAGAACAGTGTTCACAGGATGTTTTCATAAAACAACATTTTTTATGAGGTGTTGCATTGGAACATGCAAAAACAACACATCCCACCATCAGCACAAACTTTACTGCAGAATCTCTCACAAGTTCCCCGAGTGTGAATGCTGCTAATGCTTGGTGCAGACACACAGGTGAACTAAGAACTCTCAGCATTGTGGCTCATTCCTGTGGTATTTTTAACAATAAATATCCAATAATTAAACTAACATTATCAAGAAAAAAAATCAAAACATACTTTGACATGTGTCCCAGAAAATAATGTGTATGCGTGCTTGTCTCTAAAGGACAGATAACTCATAAATATACAAATTTAAAAGACGTCATCTTGGCTGAGTAAAACTTGCTCTGCTTCTCCTTATAGCCACACAGTGACCTACATGTAACTGCTTAAATGAAGATTTTCTGGGTCTCTACAAGACACTAATAATGTAGATGCGCAAGAAAGATTCATATGCCTCACAGGACACGAAAGGTCAAATCAATTTTCTCAGCCACCAGATCTGTCTTCATTTGCTCTACACAAAGACTGCTACAGACACAGTAGTATGTCATTGGAAACATATGCTCTACCACTCTCCAATTCATGAAAAAGAAATGAATGAAATACACAATATGCGCGGGACAGATCTAATCAAACTTAATCACAAAACCAACTATAGAATATGTCACATTGTTAACTTTATGTTGTCCCATTCCTTTAAAAAAGCATCATGTGCACCCTAGAGGCCATAAGCGCCACTGCAGGTGTCGTAGCATGTCGTAGCAATTTTTTTTCTTCACTTAAACTTGGCTGTAAATACTGTTTAAGTGGCGTGCAGTTAGCTTTGCCCGTTAGCCCTGTTAGCTTCTTCTTGGTGATAAAAAATATATACCCAACCTCCCCTGAACAGAATCCAGTTACCATCACAGTGGCACACATCCAAGAAAGAGTCTCAGGTATGAAAAACTGGACAGCACCAGGCCCTGACATGATACACGCCTAGTGGCTAAGGAAACTCACGGCACTCCATGAACGCTTGGCAGCACAAATGAACCAGCTGCTGAGAGATGGGAATCACCCTGAATGGTTAACCGAAGGGCGCACAATCCTGATCCTGAGGATCCCTCAAAGGGTACAGTCCCATCCAACTATCGGCCAATAACTGCCTCTCCACAACGTTGAAGCTCATGTCCGCACCATAGCGGCTAAGATAAGCGGGCATATGGATCAATACATGAGCACAGCTCAAAAGGGAATCGGTAAAGATACCAGAGGTGCCAAACACCAGCTCCTAGTAGACAGAACAGTCGCTCGAGACTGCAGAACCCGACACACTAACCTGAGCACTGCCTGGATTGATTACAAGAAAGCCTACTGTACGACTCAATGCCACACACTTGGATCATTGGATGCTTGGAGCTATACAACATCAACAGGACTCTAAGAGCCTCCATTGCAAACTTGATGAGGTTGTAGAAAACCACCTTTGAAGCCAATGGCAAGCCACTTGCACAAGTCTCCATCAAATGTGGCATATACCAAGGAGACGCCCTGTCCCCACTGCTGTTCTGCATAGCTCTGAACCTCCTCAGCCAAATAATCAACAAGACTGGCAATGGATACCGACTCAGGAACGGGGCCACCATCAGTCACCTCCTCTACATGGATGACATCAAGCTGTATGCTAAGAATGAGCGAGACATCGACTCACTGATCCGTACCATCCGGATATACAGTGCAGACATTGGGATGTCATTCGGACTGGTTGGATGGTGACTAAGAGAGGGAAGGTAGTCCACACAGAAGGGGTCTCACTTCCAGAAGGAACAATAGCAGGCATTGAGGACAGTTATAAGTACCTTGGAATCCCACAAGCAAATGGCAAAGAGGTGACAAGGAAAGCGGCTACGGCCAAATACCTCCAACGAGTAAGGCAGGTCCGAAGAAGCCAGCTCAATGGCAAGAACAAATCCCGGGCAATAAACAGCTACGCCCTGCCAGTAATCAGAAACTCTGCAGGAATAATATGCTGGCCAAAGGATGAGATACAGACCACAGATGTTAAGACACAAAAGCTCCTAACCATGCATGGAGGGTTCCAAATCCATCACCCTGAGACTGTACGCTAGCTGTAAGGAAGGAGGCCAAGGACTAGTGAGTGTGAGAGCCACTATCCAGGATGAAACATCCAAGATCCATAAGTACATCAAGGACAAGGCTCCAACAGATGACGTGCTCAGTGAATGTCTTAGACAATGGGGAACAAAAGATGAGGTGCTGGAGGTCCTGTCATGGGAGGACAAGCCCCTATGTACCACTGAAACATAACTGAAGTGGCGGATATCAAGAAATCCTACCCAATGGCTGCACAGGAGCAGGCCTTGAGCACCAGAGCAATAGAGGCCCAGATCTATCACACCGGACAAGACCCCAGGTGTAGACTGTGCAAAGAGGCCAATGAGACAATCCAGCACATAACTGCAGGGTGTAAGATGCTGGCAGGAAAAGCTTACATGGAGCGCCATAACCAAGTGGCTGGCATAGTGTACAGGAACATCTGTGCAGAGTATGGGCTGGAAACCCCAAGTTCAAAGTGGGAACACCTCCAAAGGTGGTAGAGAATGACCGAGCCAAGATCCTGTGGGACCTTCCAGATGCAGACGGACAGAATGGTAATGGAGAACCAACTGGACATTGTGGTGGTGGACAAAGAGCAGAGGAAAGCCGTTGTGGTCGACACAGCAATACCTAGCGACTTCAACATCAGGAAAAAAGGAACACGAAAAACTAGAGAAATACCAAGTGCTCAGAGAAGAGCTGGAAAAGGTCTGGAGAGTGAAGGCAACAGTGGTGCCCGTGGTCGTTGGGGAACTCGGGGCAGTGACCCCCAAACTTGAGGAGTGGCTACAGCAGATCCCAGGAAATACATCATATATATATATATATATATATATATATATATATATATATATATAAATAATAAATAAATATAAAGGAACAGAGCTTTGTGTTGAGCACTTTTGTTACGTTAATTGCAATTAAACGTATCTTAAAATCTCAACTGTGATCTATTGTGAACTTGTGAATTTTTGTTTTAACAAAGTGTTAATGTTAAACCCTCATACCAAAAACTACCTGGAGTGGCGTTTTGTTCATCGCTCATGATTCAACAATCACATTTATTGAAGTTTAATTGAGCATAATCTGTCTCCCTCTGCACTCAAAACACCAGCCCACACTCCGGTGTACGTCACAGGGAGATGTTCATGATGTTCATGATGACTCCTTCACCAAACTTGTTCTGATTTTGTGGTCAAAATCTCTTCCCAGATTTGCATGTTTGCCAGTAGAATAGGAGGAAGAGCACCATCTGCTGGCCTTGTATGACTTCATTTTATGATATATAATTTGTAGACATTACATTTGTATGGCTAAGAGGCATAGAATAGTTGTAAAAAGGCTGAATAAAGCAGGATACAGGACAACAATGTTAACTTAGCAAAGAGTTGGATTCTGCAGTTACCACTGCTTTGTCCTCCTTAATCTGCATTTCAGAGAAAATGCAACTGGGATACCAAAAGATTAAAAACAGATATTTACACAATGTCCCAACTTCTTCTGTGTTCACAGGGATGGTGTGTCTGCGTATCTTTTGTTTTGCTAGTGCACAGAAGACAGCAAGACTCTCTGTACGCACGACTGCCAAGCCATAAACACAGCCGCTCTTCCACCTCAGGCAATCCTTAAACTCATCAGCAGTGTAATGAGACTTTGGAGCTGGGAGATGAATTAACTGGCTGATTTTCTTCTTTTAACTGCCGCCGACTCCACCGCCAATACACAGTGGCTTAATATAGCATCGAGAGCGATACGGGTGCTGTGATATATGCGCCATGACCAAGACGTATCAAAAACAAAGAAGTGATTGGCTTTTACTGAAACAATATAAGACAATCAGCGCCTTACATTAATCACCGTGAGACGCAGCAGAGAGGACTTTGTCAGTTGGAGCTGGAGTGCCTGTAAGCCTGATGCACGAGTGGGAGCGTATGCAGAGCAGTATATAGACACAGATATGCGGAAAAGAACAGATTTGACACTAATTCAAGTGTTTATTCTTTAAACACAGCTCTTGTGGATTCCCGGGTGGCAGACAGGGAAGAAACAGTTGCTATCTATGGCAAGACGCAGCGAGGATCAAACATTGTGAGATAAGAGTTTTGAATGCTTTTAAAACATCTTGGTGGGTACAAAGCTATCAGTGAGTAATGCAATGTTTAGAGATAGAGTGTTATACGGTTGCTACATTATTCTCGAGTGATGGGTCAATGCTCAAAATTAGATTGCAGGGATTGTGAGCATACTTTATTTTATGCATCTCCCAATTGTAATAGAACTATAACAGAGAAACACAAGTCACAGGTAACAATGTCATTATTTAACTGCATTGAAAGATAAAATTGTTTAAAAAGCTGAACACATTTTGAACGGCTAGTGCTTTCTTTGTTCTTGGAAGCTGCGAGTGAGCTACTGTTTTGGGATATACTACGACACAGGAGTTAATTCAAATTGACATTGAATTACTTCTTGGAGTCATGTGTGGAGCATATGAAGTAACACTTATTGACAACATGCAAACACACAGCCTCGAGACAGGTTTAAAATATCCTATGTGCCAAAAAGCATTTTATCTGCAATTGATTGAGCAATGTGCTATACGACACCTAGCCCGCTGAGTGTCAATAAAGATACCTTTCGGCTAACAGGTGCACAAAAGAAAGGCCTAACTCCAAAATAAACAATGAAGTATGCCTCTTTTCCAATGTATTCACAGTGCTTTTGACAAACAATACTGCATAAGGCAGTGCTTTGAACAATAGCCATGGCATCAGACTTCAGTCAAAGCAGACCAGTAGCCTATGCAAAGGACAACATGGAGAGTATAGTTATCATTTCCCATAAACAGTCACTTAACCAAAAAAAAAAAAAAATCCAGAAGAGGCAGTGCTTAGCCTTGAGCTGCCAGCCTATCCCTTCCTCACGAGAGCTCGTCTGGGGTGTGCCATAGGGCTGGCAAAACACGAGAGGCCTAAGTGCTGAAGACATACAGTACTGGGATGTTGGCACAGTTATCTCATGGCCTTGGGCAGCACCATTGTCTGCTCCCATTTAAACATAACTAGAGGGGTTATAGCTCCCAGCCTCACAGACTATTGTAATAACCAACAGCTTTAGGCTTCCCCGCATGCTGTCATTGCCCTGAAATAACACCATTATGCCATGAATATGGGTCACTGAGCAAATGAAATTCTAAACCCCAAATATATATCCGGGGTAATTATTATTTTAAATTATTTTGGCTAGAGGTGCATATTCCACACTGACTCGAGGCGAAAGGGTTTAGAGCTAAGTTTGGATCTGAAATTTTTGGCTAGACTTGTTTTCTAAATGGAGGAAAGCAAACCAAAAGTAAGTCATGGAGTGACTCTAAACAAAGTTGCTTCAATTGGCCCTTCAATAGTGGGTCTCCAGTTAGTAGTAGTGTCAGTCTGCCTTCTCTAACAAAGGTCCAAAGCTGTGTAAGACATTACCAACGGAATTTAAAACCAAATATGACGTCATTGTAGCCACAAGATACAGTATATTACTGAATCATAAATCACTTCAGGTTGCCAAGGCAATTGCTGAATGGGAAAGTAGAATTTCAGAAGCCTGCAGTTTGCACCGTGTATGGCTGAAGAGGGAAATAATACAGTCATTATGCTGAGGGCCTGTGTTTATGTGGCCCTGCCTGCCTGTGTGGACTGCAGGTGGCCAGCACTTGAAGTTAAAGTAGGACAAAGGTGCTTATAAACTGACAGACAAGCTCAGGTGTGACCAGAGGTCTGTGGTTAATGTTCATCCTGCTTTAGCCACAGTCAAATTTAGGCACTCCCCAGACACTGTGTGAGTGCCTTTACATGGTGTCGCCCACATGCTCCTTTATTAATTCATAAAACAATACTGACAGCACTGGTCGCTTTATGTGTAGAACAGGCCAAGAAAACAATGTGATCATTTCACTGAGGTTCATTAAAAGCAATGGACGTCTACAGAATGACAGCTTTATAGCTGACATTTATAAAATAAATATATTAAATATCAATGACCTACCTATGGCTTCCACACTGGTAAGCAACCTAAGGAACTTTAACATTTCCAACACCATCAACTTAAAAAAAAAAATGTTGTAGGAGAAAAATAAAAATAAATACATAACATTATAATAATAAAGTGAATGTTTGTTTAGATTTATGTATATAATTGTCCTGTTAATAGAGATGAAAGCACATGGATCTCTCTTAAATTTTGAATTCAGACACAATCCATATGAATCAAGATTTCCTTAATGTCCTACATGGGTGTCCCTTACCATCACACAGTGCTTCTCCAGCACACATACTACTTTTTATGACTGAAAGAATGTTTTGACAAAAAGAGCCCATGGCAGGACAGACAGGGAAAATCCTCATTTATCTTAAAGTGGACAGCTTCATATGTAGCCATAAAAAAATCCTTAAGTCATTGTCGCTTCCCCAATGGCATTGCCTAATTGGCTGCATGCTAACAGGTGGCCAGTATCTCACTGATAACTGCCTACTATACTGCTGCTAGCTCGCTCAGCTGAATCTGCTGTGGGTGAGAAACATAAGGTAAGACAAGACATGCTGGAACTGAGAGAAAGCCGCAAGGAAGGGTCACAGTGGCCCTGAAGAGACTGTGGTGTGGGGGCATTTGTTCAAGTCCAAGACCAAAACACAGTCATAGCACACTGCCAAGGAGCTAGCACACTGATGGTGGCAAATCCTGTCTCTTTCAGGAGGCAGGAGGCTTGGCTAGCATTGCTGTCAGAGGAAATAAGACGGGATGTGTCTTCATACCGATGACTAAAGCCGAATTTGGATCTAAATGTACAGCATACTGAGCCAGTTAAACATAAAATTACAATAGCAAATATTTGAGGTAAACCAAATGAAAACTACTGTTTTTCGATTTCCTCCCATTTCAAAGGAAATAAGAAGTACTGAAGTTTGAAGTGGTAGCCACGCCCCCACTTACAAAACGCAAAGATGGCATGAATTATTGCACAGACAAATAACAAATAGTCGTCCCCTTAAGCCTAAAATTCAGATCTCATAAGGACCCTGATTTCTAGTATTCAATCATGTTTTTAATAAAGTAGAATAAATAGTAGTGATTAGTGAACTACCTCCGTCATTTATCTGTCATATCTTTTTGTGTGGCTGTTCTCTTAAAGGCACTCAGTGACATTAAGAACAGCAGCAGAGGCACACACTTTTGCACTTTTCTCATCCAGGGTATGCCTTTAAAACCGTGCTCTATAGAGATATGATGGCTTCACAGACAATAAATAAAATGAACTGAAGATTTTACCTGCGACTTGTGAGAAATGCAACAACAGCGTGGGATGAAAGGGGGAAAGGATGGCTTTTCAGGTGAAGGAAAGTGTAAAGGAAGGTGGAGACAATAATGGGCTGACATGAAACATAATCCCCTCTGTCTGCGCTTTTATTGGCAGCCCCTTCTAAGAATGGAAGCTCCTCTATTATGACTTAACACGTCAAAATGGCAGCATAGCACACGCAGAAAAGGCCACCTGATGATAAACACAGCGGACAGCGCCCAGGCTTTATCTTGGCAGCAGCCTGCAGCTCAACACACGTTCAATTTGGCCCGCAACAATCGATTGTGTCCCTCCTTACCTTGGCCTCAGCCAGTGGAATAAAAACAGACCTTTAGGAAAAGAGCAGGTCTCAGCTGGTAGGCCGTGTCCAGGCAAAAGGAGAGGTGAACTAGAGGCACTAAGACACAAGAATTATGGTCCGGCATCACAAATTAAAAAACACATTTGAAGGCACTAAATGGGCTACTTTGTTTTACTGCCAAAGCCTAGGATGATATTAAAATGATATGCCACCAAATCATAAACTACGCCATTTTCAGCACATTTAGGAAAAGCAGAATTTGCAGAAGAAAGATGTAAAGGTCTTTGTCAAATTAAAGGGGAGATGACATTCATTAGTGTAAAATAGTCAAAGAAATATGAATGAAATTTTATATTGATTTCAAAATGACCAGAATGCAGAAAGAATAATAGAGCGATATCTAGCCTACTTTCCAACAAACGTGAATATGCAATCAAATCCACTATTAAAGTAGTGGTCATGTTGTTTTCTTAAAGTGGAGGAAGTTTCTTTAGTCACCACAGATCTACATTGTAAACATTTGTGAAAGAAAAACAGTCTCGTTCACTTCTCTACACTGTTTGAGTTTCGACTTCTATGTACTGTACGTCATGAAAGAACGAAGTCACACAAACCATAAAGGACCTGAATTGAAAACTTTTGAATTGGGTCCAACCTGATAGTGTTCCAATGTACTGTAGAGTGAATACATTACATTTCCATTATTGTATATTGTAGAGTAAGCTCAGTTATAGGTAAATCTCACTCAAAGTGCAACTGAGACAAAAGCGTTTCTTCTCAAAATTGAATTTTTATAATTATTTCTGTTCCTCGCAAGAGAACTAATGCAGTAAAACAGTAATATTTGCACACTTGATTTCTTTCCTGAGTGCAAACATTAATAGGGTTTTGGGTGTGTGAACAAGTCGGCCTCTTATAACCTTGGTGAAATCTCTCTATTTGAAAAGCCTATAATCATTCCCTAAGCTGAATGCGGCTGGAAAATGATATCATATTCAACACACACACACACACACACACACACACACACAAAAGAAAAAACATAGTTACGGCGATGCACAATACAGACCGCTTGTTCCATGACAATTATTAATATGCCTGTCCCATTTACTTGCAATATCAAGGCTCTGCTTCAATGAAGGTTGTCCCTGGGATCAGTATGCAGACGACCCATGCTCTGAATCCTCAATTTCAGATGCAAATGTGGTGTGAGTCATTTAAATAATATTTGAATATGGATTACACAGTGTGCCTCTCATATCACAGTGCAGAAGGGGAGGCAAAGGAGGAGGGAAATGCAAATGATCAACATGTAAGAGAGAAAGGTCACAGTCAGGGCCTGTTAGATGTATTTGGGAAGTAAAAGGCTAGGCTGCTAAATGAAATTCGTTCTATAAAGCCTAAGGAGAGAATTAGAGCAGATCAGAGCTATTTGCAACAGGAGGGGAAAATAAACAAGTGATAATCTGGAAGCATTTTTTGAGGATAGGTGGATACGAAAAAATAAAAAAAATAGAAAAATGGGTGAGACATGCAATGCAACAGTAACCGTAAGCTATGACATGCAAACAGATCTATTCAACAAAAAGGGAAACTATTGCATATAGGTACAGTAGTATTGCGTATTTAAGTATAAAGATTTTTGCATACACAAACAAAATGTATACATAATAGCAGCCATTAATATTGCACTTTTTATTTCAATGATATGGCCAACATGAGCCTTACACCTCCCCTATACTATGGATGGTAGTGTATTGCATCTCAGCCAAGCCTGTTGAACTGTTTTACTTTGCAAAATGAATTAGTTCTGGAATTCTTTTACCTTTGAGAAATCTAAAACTGGGCAGCCTGTTTTGTGATATTTACTTTTCTAGTTGTGTGTTTATCCAATTGCATTCAGAAGCAGATTATTTTGTTTGTCGGTATAGCCGCCAAGAAGTGCAACTCAAATCCACAGAGACCAGGCTAATTCTTTGTAAATAACAGCAAAGAATTATGACGGCTGTCCAAGCTATTCGTAAATCCAAACCCAATCTATGCAGAACATTACTGTAAAAATACATTCAAGAAGAACATGTTTTTGTGCTCTCTTTTGGAAGCATGTGGAGCATAGACTGCAGCCAAGCAACATATGTACATTCCAGATAAGGTATATACCACAGTTTACAACAAACTAGCAACACTTTTTTTTTCAGTTCTTTGATAGATTCATATACAGTTTTATCCATTTCTGCTGTAGCCTGTATGCGAGCTTAAAGGTATCAATACAGATTGTAAAAGTCAAACCTATGTGCATCTTTGTTCCTCTGGGACTATAGATCACAGCTGATGGATGGCTAGATGAATCTTCGCATATATATAACGGCATGTTCTAAGCGAAAGGGGCATGGAGATGTCTACCCCCGTGGGCCTTATAAACCTCAGATGAGCAGTGCCGTCATGCGTGTTTTGAAAGTATATATCGATGACAGGCTATGATAAATATGACCCACTTTAGAATCCAAAATCAATTCCCACTCTCAACACACATGGGCAAGAAAAGGGCAAGATTTCTGGACACATTTCTTACAAGGTTGTGGTTGATAGTAGAGTGGTGTGTAAAAAGGTATGCACTTAAGACTAATGGCCAGTGGTAATTGTTATGTTGGGGTGAATAGCAGGGTAAATACCATGTCAACCAACATGTTGACCATCACAGAAAGCGGTTTGTGCTCAAAACATGACAGGGATGAGGACTCCATTGATTGACACCAAGGCTATTTCAATATCCAACTGGTGAAGCCAGGACCACATTTCCTAAGGACTGAAACAGGACTAACATAGTTGTAAACTGGGACTGAATCTAGAGTCATAATTAGTCAAACTGAGACTAAACCAGAAGAGGAAGTGGTTCAGATACTGCAGAACCATATATACTGTATAAGATCCATAATGGGGGGTGTTACAAAGGAAGTGGAGTTGGGGGTTGGCTATTAAACACATGGTTAATGGATCAATGCCTGCTTTCTACAGTGTACACAGGGCAAGCCAATGCACCCTAATTTGTTCGTGCTCACAATGCCGGCGGCTTACATCGGCAGCTCCCTGGCCATAAGTGAGGATAAATGTGAGAATGGCTGACTGATAGGTAAATTGTCAAGCACTTTAGATAAAAGCACCATGCAGTATAGTGGACATGTGTTCGATTTTCCATTGGCCAGAGCCTGTGATAGTTGGTAATGCACACGTGTTAATAGCTCTCAAGATAGCATTTACAGTTTGCTGTGTTTAATAGTGCAAAGGTGACTGTTTGAATGTAAAGCATAATCAGTTTACTGTTAAATATAGAAGACTAATAGATAGAATTGAGCAATCTGAACGAGCATTTCAGATTCTTGGTCACAGTGTGTGGGTTATAAAACAAGACTAACAACTACTCACACTCTTTGGGCTCTATATTCCGCATGGCCAACAACAACATTGGTCCAGGTGAGCCTTATATATTGTGTGCACATACTTGTTGCGTCAGTGTTTGCAACCAGTGGCCTGAGGGCGTCACTTAGAAAAAAAGAGTCCGACTGAGGCGTACTGTGCTGCAAGAGCGCAAAATTCGCCTCGTACTATTTGAAGTGTCTTCTCATCTCATGTAACCTACTTCATTCAGCATTTAGGCTTTTAAACTTCTACAGGACAAACTAGAAACTTTAATACCAATATTCCAGTCTGTACGGTCTGTAGGAGAACAAAGCTTAGGGAGCGACTACCTTTTGTACAGAACATTGCCCATTTACTGCATTAAGTCTGAAGTTGAAGATTTCAAAGCACCCCCCATCAGTGCCAAAGTCAAGTCTACAGCCTGCGTTTAGAAACAACAAGAACAGGTGTTAAACTAAATGGTCATCTGTTGGGTATAACCCAACAAACAACACAGTACAGATGAATACTTTTGAAAACCTTTGCTGAACAAAGTAAAAAAAAAAGTGGTGAAAAATGTGCTAAAAATAGAAATTGATTCAGTCAAACATCTTGCGTATCAGACCGCTGGAAATGACACCAAAGAGAGAGAGAAAAAAAAACAACTATAAGTCACCAATGCATTATGTGACTTTATTTTCCTCCCAAATGACTTGTTTTGGTGCATTCATCACATAGGCTGGGTTGAAGATTGCATTTACATTCAACCTTCAGTAAGCCACTTTAGAATCAAATACCACAAGTTAAGAGTCACAGTTTACCAATCTAATCATCATGTTCAAAACTATTCATTTTCTTCTGACTTACAGAACCCCATTTGGCCGTTCTTAATAAAGACCTTACAAAAAAAGCTTAAGACATCTGCACAACATAAATCCTGAACATTGGGGCCACATCGCACACTAGATTATGCATTTTCAGTCAGTCAATATAACAAATCCCTGCAGTTGTTATTGTAACACTTCAACAGTGCCTTATCGGGAGGGTGCAGGGATCACCTCGGAGAAAACTCAATTTCCTTCTCATTTGTACAACAATTCTCATCATTATCTTACTTATCAGAGCCACCTGACAGCCACGCTATTACAAGTCTCCAAGCATATGCCTTCAAAGTTCCCCCTCTCCTTTGGTGACTGCTAGATCTGCTGGAGTTGGCTGTTCTGTTGCTCTCTTCGGCGACAAGTTAAAAGCTCTCCGCCACTCCACTTGTGCTAAGCGCTTTTCTATCAGCACAAAGCATTTATGTCGAGCTTTGTGATAATGTCCTAAGCTATGTCAGGTGTCAAGAGCTCGCGCACAAATACAAAGGATCAGTGTGAACTGTGTCATAGTGCTTATTATGGCCATTGTTGAGCCATCATTCGATGAAGTGCATTTATTGTTTGTTAGGATATGAATAGTATATCATTAGAATGAGGATGAGCCATAGGGTTGCAAGATATTGCGTGATTCAGGCAGTGAGTGTGATAATTCTAATTATATATTCAAATACTGTAGGGGCTATAAATATATTGGAAATATGGCGATGGTTTATCTCACATAGACAGCCATCAGTGACTCCCACATAGTGTTTAAGCCTAATTAGGACTGAGTAAATTACCATGCTCACAAAGTGATTGTAATTGTGTGTGTATGCATTTTTGATTCATCATATAAAAAATGGCCAGATGTACACCATGAACTGGTTCTGGACAAAACAATCCAATTAATCAGCAATTGTGGTGTAGAAGTCATTTAGCTTCCCAAGAGCCTCTATTTTTTAGCTGTTTCTCATGTGATGATACATAATGCCCTCTTGACATACATACGCCTTAAGCAGTCATTGTTTACTTTGCAACTTGTACACTGTAATGCAAAACACAAAAGTAACTGCTCAAACGAAAAAATCCATGGCACCTCATTTGTTATACTTTCACAATTGAATCCATTGGTAAGCATCACTCCTAGTCACAACTTAGTGTGAAAAAAAGCAGCGCATGAGAAATTGGGCTTCCTTGTCGAACACTCCCAGCATGGGAAATGGTCTACTGTGACAGGCTGAATTTCTAGAGCTGGCAAACAGCATTATTCTCATTCCTGGTGCCATTGTCAGCCCTCATTGAAATCTGCTGTCACCAACTGGAGGCTGATGCTAAGCAGGGCTGCTGGCCCTCCTGCGTGTGTGTCTGTCTCTGTCTACATTTATACGGGCTGGACAAAGCTGCGATGGGAAAAATCAAGGGTGTGGGGACTGGAGAAATGGACATTGAATAAGGCAATGAAAGAGGGGGGAAGATGGTTGTTTTGGTCTGACAATGAAGCACATCCAGCGTGAACAGTTTCTTAAAAACAGAAGGGAAAAAAAGCAGCAGTGGTCTCCCGAGCTCATCACTCATCCAAGGCTGATGGAGGCAGACAGGTCGGTTTCCTGTTCCTTATATTCTCTATGACAGACTGTCCATTTACACTGCTGGCCTTGCTGATCCCGCGCTATTACTTTTCTGCAACCAGGGAGGAGCCCAGCTTAAACAACTCCAGAGAAAATTGTTTCCATTCCTACACTGACTAATGGCATACTGCGTAAGGATATAGCAGTGCATGTATAATGTTAAAAATGTATGACCTTAAAGGTGCGTAATATGGAAAAGTCTTTATTTTCTTCCCTAAAGAGTGTAAATGAGAGTGAAACACTAGCATTCCCTTTCCGTTTGGCCAAAAAATACAAGAGAAAAATATAAAATAAAAATGTTTCTGTTTGGCACAAGAAAACAGACACGTACACACACATCAACAACTTCTGTGTCACTTGTGAAAATTGGATACAGGGAAACCAAAAATGGCCAATTGTGTACTACTTTGAGTGAAAATAAAATCCAGGCATTCTACAGACGTAATCGGCATAAATCAATTACTGAGGTGAATTAACATGAATTTTGACATTTCAGAACACTTTCTGGCATAAAAAGTACATTTAAAAAAATCAACTATAGGTCATATTCATATGAGTAGATGGCAGTCTTCAAAAGTGAGGCAAACATATACTGTATGCATTTTTGTGTGCCAAGAAAAAGCTTAATTATGGACTTTATATTTGTGGCAGTGCAGTCTATAGTCAGGTATGGGGAAGTTGAAAGCTTATTCCGGCCATTGACTTATTGGAAATACTGGAATGACCGAAATAAAAACTCTAGGCTGAAAATGAGCAATTTACAATACCATACGAATACTGGTTAATATTACATAAATCTCTCAGTGCATTCATGTGCATTTTATTCTCCACATTCTTTCTGATTATCAAAACAGTTATTATACTACATGGTAGATACAGATATGATTGTCATCTCTCAGTTTGAATGCAGTGCTTCAACAAACTTTCCACACCTGGGTTTGAACAGTTTCCCTCATGGCCTGTAGACCTCTTAATCTCACTTCGATTGGACACACCAGTGAGCAGCAATTTTCAAATCTTTCCACAGTTGTTCAAAAGTAAAAATCCGGGCTTTGAATCTTCCTCTCAGCACACAGCCACACTTGTTTTGTCCTTAATATTAGTTTGGTAGTTAGAGAAATCAAGTTATTATTGTCCTTTACCAGTGGAATCACAATGATGGGGTTTATCTTAATGGTGATCTCAATGTCTCAAAATATTTGCATGCAATGTGATAGATTGATATAATTTCAGTATATGGAAAGGCATATGGGAGAAGGAGGTATTACACTGCAAGGATGCACTGTGGCACGTGGCTCTGAGAGAGGACCACAGAAACCTCGCTGAACAGAATCCAGTCCCCATCACAGTGGCACACATCCAAGAAAGAGTCTCAGGTATGAAAAACTGGACAGCACCAGGCCCATCCTGATACACGCCTACTGGTTAAAGAAACTCACTGCACTCCATGAGTTCCCGGCAGTACAAATGAACTGGCTGCTAAAAGATGAGACTCACCCTGAATAGTTAATCGAAGGGTGCACAATGCTGATCCTGTAGGATCCCTCAAAGGTTACAGTCCCATCCTATTGGCCAATAACTTGCCTCTACACAACGTAGAAGCTCATGTCTGGCATCATAGCGGCTAAAATAAGTGGGCACATGGATCAATACATGAGCACAGCTCAGAAGGGAATCGGTAAAAATACCAGAGGTGCCAAACACCTGGCAGTCGCTCGAGACTGCAGAACCCGAACCACTAACCTGAGCACTGCCTGGATTGATTAGAAGAAAAGCTACGACTCAATGCCACATACTTGGATCATTGAATGCTTGGAGCTATACAACATCAACAGGACTCTAAGAGCCTTCATTGCAAAGTAAGCCACTTGCACAAGTCTCCATCTAATGTGGCATATAGCAAGGAGACGCTCAGTCCCCACTGCTGTTCTGCCTAGGTCTGAACCTCGTCAGCCAAATAATCAACAAGACCGACTCAAGAATGGAACAACCGTCCAGCAGATAAGTAGAAAATTACTTACAAACTTACAGTTTGTGAAACAAGCATGCCATAACCCATAACCCATAGTATAGGGCAGACATGTGGGGGCCGGCAGCTCGAGGAAACCCTCTTCTGGCAGCAGACTCCTAAAATTTGTCTCTTTTAATGCATAGTATAGGACACTTAACAAACGATGGTCTGGTTGCTCGGGGGCTGCTCCCCTCTGGCAGCAGGTCCAGTCACAGAAAAGAAGAAAAAGAAAGAAAAGCCCCGAATCCCTTTTAACACATATCATTAAGACTATTCTTGTTATCATGAACATCAATCAGTCTGCGATTACTGTACCTTTCATGAATAAATGTGGAGTATTTTATGTATCATTCAAACACTTTGATACAGAGTAATGTTATATGGGTTGTAATGGTGATGGTGAATAACGGTAATGCCAACATGGTAATGAATTCTGTATGGGAGACAGAAATAATACACTGGTTGTAGCGTGTGAGATACTGTGAATGTTGACCTGGTATAATGCAGTGTCGCATTTGTTAATATGTAACCAACTCGGTTGATAGTTGTTTTGTAAAATGGTAAGAAATATGCACTGTTGTTAGTTAGTTATTGTTATTTAAGTTTATGAACAGGGGTGGGAGTCAATAAGCTTGTCTTCTTCCCACTCCTTTTCGAGCTGTAATGTAAATTATTTTTTCTTTTTTTCTTTTCTTTTTCTTTATTATGTATATATATATTTCTGTTTTCTTTTCTTCTTCTTTAGCTCGAAATAAAATATTCAAACTCAAAATTTGGTCCAAGTGTTCACTAAAACTCTCTCTGTCAAAAAATCTGGGTGTCCACAAAAAATTCTAAGATTTAATAAATAGTCTGATGTGCAAATTGATGTATGGGATACAACTAGTTATCTTCCATCTCGCTAGATCATTCACCCAGTCCCATTTATGTCCCGTGTGATCTGTGCACCATCCGTGTAACAATGGTTAGTGCTCATGCTTCACAGCGATACGATCCCGGGTTCGATTCCCACCTGGACGGGGCCTTTCTGTGTGGAGTTTGCATGTTCTCCCCGTGTCTGCATAGGTTTCCTCCAGGTTCTCTGGGTTCCCCTACCACTAAAAACATAGCCAGGCATTTCTGACCATTAGCCTGGCTCCATATCTGGATATGGGTCTCTGGCCTACGCTGGCTGCTCACTGCTCCTACAGATTGCCCCAGAGGCATTGAAGATGGGTCAAATGCAGAGAACGAATTTCCCTACAGGGATAAAAAAGTATACCATACTTACATGAGCAAGTCATATATAAGCCCTACCCTTGGCTCGGCCTTCCCACACTGGCACACCCTGTCAATTCAGGCGACTAACTAGATCTTAGAACTATTTCTACCAACTAATTGATATGCGGCTATTACAGCATTTGGGACACTAAACTAAACTAAAACTAGTGCAAGTCTACTATTCTACAGAAAGTATCGCTGGGTGTAGCATTGGTAAAGCAAGATTAGCTGACACTGAAGCCCATGCTGAGTTACACAGCAGTAAAGTCACCAGTGTGCCCTGGTTGTGCAGTGACATTCACTCTTTAAAAAAAATATATGTTAATATATACATATACAATTATACATTGTGCATAGACATGTGTAGCCTGATAGTTTCAGACAGTCATTCCAAGAACAACTATTACATTCATTAAACAGTAGGGGTGGGTCAAGATACAAATCCCACGAGACGAGAAATGAGATTGAGTCCACGAGAATGAGACGAGATGGGATTTTGACATAATTTGCAAAAATAAATAATATTTTGTTCTCATGTTTCCTTTGTATGGAGCCATTGTATTGTAGTTTTTTGTAACAAAATAAATAAACAAGGATGGGAATTGATAAGATTTTACCAATATCATGGGTAAAATCATGCAGGCTCTATTTGTGTGCATACAGTTTAATATTAGAACAAGGCTACTTTGTGTGGACATTTTGCAAGGTGTATTCTGATTCATTTTACTTATTGTGATTGTAATAATGAATAATTAAACTTGAAGCTGACACGTTTGTCTGTTTTTAGGTGGAGGAGGCGAGGACAAGCTTAGATTTAGTAGCAAAGCAGTCTGTGCAGTGTTTCCCACACATAGGGGGTTATTTACGAAGCGTTTTAACACGTACAAACACGGTGTACTAAAGTGGAGCAAAAAGCAAGCGCCGTTGATATTTGCGTTTCTAAAAAAACAGCAAAGGCCGCAGAGCAAATTTAACGCATGTGTCCTCATGAATATGCAAACAAAGGCAATATTGCCACAGTGCGCAAAATTTGAGACCGGGAAAATGCAAATGATTGCGTTTAGCGATCGCTATCATATTTATCATAACTACGTGTAGTAAAACTGCGCAAGAAATTAGTCTGGTGTACAAAGATACAATAATAATTGGGTTGTTTTAATGGTGTGTGGGTTTAAAAAGAAAGTACACACTACCTGCGACCTTGTTTCCCTTGAACTGCAGTTCACAGCTACTGTCCAAAAAAAGGCACCACGAATTAAAAAGGCTCCATGAATCTGTCCTTTTAAGACCTTAACCCTTACGAAATCCGCAGTGTTTGTGCACAATGGTGAAAAATATTACTCTCTGCTGCACTAGTATGCTAAGAGTGAGTGCAACATAAACTCACTGATCCATACCACCAGGATCTACAGAACTGATATTAGTCTCACTGAAAACAAGGACGTCAACGGAGCTGCACGGAGACTTTTTCATGTCCCCGGCTGGTCTCTGAGAGGTCTCCAGGTGGTCTCAAGCAGTTGTGCACATGTCGCAAGCACTGTTTGTTGCCCTCAACCTGTGAAATATTTCTGTCTTGTGGGATACCAAGGATATCTTTAAGAGACATAATGGTGATGTCACTGAGACGTCACGGAAACATCTATCTCACTAGTAGCGCCAGAAATCAAGACATCATGTATTGCATGTTGTTTATTTCATATATCATATAAAAACGATCTGTGGATTTTGTCAGAAGATGAGGACATGGGAGATGATTACATTACATTACATTACAAAGCCTTGCTGACTGCTGGTGAACGTGTATGCTATTCTCTCAATAAATCTGGCTGCCCCCATGGCCCTAACAACTGTTGCTCAGAAGTGGGGATGTCAAGGTGAGTGGCGCAGTGTTGGTGCCTTTGCAATGAACCAAGTATCAGTGTTGCGCATGGAGAACGCAACACACTACTCTGAGACCGGGACCAGAGCTGTTCTGGACCAAACAGCTTAAAAGTTTTGGTGGTTAATAAGAGGCTTTATCCACTTTTTTTGCTTACAGGCTATATCCACTAAAATGTCTAGTAATAGCCAAGCTATGTGATGGGCTGGAAACCCCAAGGTCAAAGTGGGAAACACCTCCAAAGGTGGCAGAGAATGACCAAGCCAAGATCCTCTGGGACGTCTAGATACAGACAGACAGAATGGTAATGGCGAACCAACCGGGCATTGTGGACAAACAGCAGAGGGAAGCCGTTGTGGTTGACATAGCAATACCAAGTGATTGCATCAGGAAAAAGGAGCATGAGACACAAGAGAAATACCAGAAGCTCAGAGAAGAGCTGGAAATGGCCTGGAGGGTGAAGGCATCAGTGGTGCCCACGGTCATCGGGACAGAGACCCCCAAACTGGAGAGGCAACAGCAGATACCAGGAAATACATCAGAAAAGTGCAGTTCTAAGAACAGCGTAAACTGCGTCAAACCCTCAAGCTCCCAGGCCAGGTAGAGGACTCGGAGGAGAAAGAGGCTGCCCGTGAGAATTATATATATATATATATATATATATATATATATATATATATACTAAAAAAAAATGCTTAAATGTATTAATTTTATTAATTTCACCTTTGTCAGTGCAATGCATTTAGAGTGGAAAGAGAGCTTTACAAAATAAGCCCACAAAAAAAGACAAATGATTCCTCCTGTGTTCCAAAAAAGCATTTTGTCTATGTAATACAGAGCAGTAGTGCACGGACTTTAAATGGAAAACGGGCACTGCTTTATTATACTGCAGTGCCTGAAATGAATGTGGATAATAGATATATTCACAGCAGTATTAATATCCTCCGAGTTCATCTTCCCCCCCACCCCGTTCTCCATTTTCTCTCTTGCAGCCTCCAAAGTACTTTGCCCTTGGCTATGCCTTATACTAAATAGATTTATGAGAACATTTGTGTCATATTTCCTCTTTTCCCGGATTGTCAAGACAGATTGTCAGAGCACCACTGATTGAGTGGAATCACCACGCAGACTTAGCTGCTATTGTCAGGCCCCACACATTCATCTCTGGGGGGATTTAACAGGCAAAATTGGCCAATGACACTTCTCTCAAGGCTGTGGTGCTCCTACAATGAGGTCAGGGGTATAAAAATAGAAGATTGTACAACTACTTTTCAAGATGATGTCCTCTATACTGTGTGATTTTAAGCTTGGATTTATATACGGCATCATAGCACAAGTGAATCTGTTTAACCCTTTTAACAACGAAACATCCCAAACCCTGGCTCAACTTTAAATGTAATTAAAAATAAAGTACTTTGAATATTTTTACTACAACTACAGAGGCAACAATGGCTCAGAAGGTAGATTGGGTTGACTCATGACCAGAGAGTTGACGGTTCGAATCCCATTTCCCGCAGCTGCAGACTGTCATTGGGCAAGACACTTCACCTGCCCTGCTTGTTGCAGTCTGTGAGTGAATTAATGGTAGTGATCAAAGCAGCCTCACTTTCATAAGCCTACCCCAGGGCAGCTCTGGCAACAATATTAGCCTACTGGAATGAGAGCAGAGTAGTGCTATGAGAGGCTTTACAAGCACAATACATTATGTAAGCCATTATTTTTACAGTGGTTCCCAAAGTGGGGTCCGGGGGCTCCTGGGCGGCCTCAGAGGCACTACAGAGGGGCCCCAAAGCTTGTCTACAAAACAAGTATAATGAAAAATGTTCATTTTGAAAGGAAAAATACATTTATTTGGACAAATGCACCAGTTTAAACCAGTATTTAGCCTACTGTCATTGCTAGATGTTACTTTTCATGTCATTTTAGCTGTGAAATAACAAGAAATTCCTTTGAATGGAGTAAATTATTATGATTTGGGGGGCCCCCGAGAGATTTTCTGATCAATAAGGGGGCCGCGATGTCTCGGACTTTGGGAATGGCTGGTCTACATGATTACTACTACTACTGCTGCTGCTGTTGTTGTAAATATTACCACACAGATACCTAGCTAATCTTTCTCTCTAAAAATGCAGTTAGGAAACCTTGAATTTATTCAAAGCCATGCTTTAAGAATTGAAAGAATGATCCATCTACAAGGTAAACAAAGCCATAAAATGGGTGGTATAGCGAAAACACTTCGCTTGTGAAAAATCTAAAGCTTTTAAAATGCACTGGAGTCAGTTGTACTGCCGGCCACATAATGAATAACTGGAAAAAGAGCCAAGCCTGGGCACATGCGGAGAGGAGCAGTAGTAATGGTGCACCGGTGGGTGTGTCCAGTCATTTGGAGGAGCATTCTCCATGAGGAGGACTGGGCCTCATTGATCCAGCAACAACCCCTTCAAAATCCTTCACTTCTGCAAGCAATTTGTCAGCAGACGGCCGACATGACACGATGGCAACGGAGGATACCCATTCTGTTAGACTAAGAGGGGGGAACTGCCCAAATGTGGCTGTTAGTTAGAAAGCCAATAATGAACAGACAGTGGGTAGTAAGGAGGAACAGTATGAAAATAGATGGGGTTATACAGCAACTTTGACCTCTGCAAAATACTTAAGCTGTACAGTATGAGGAGTAAATATTATATATTTACATTTCAAAGTCAACAAGAAACTGTTACAATTAAGCTGTGTTATATGTTTTCTAACTGTAAAAGGAGTAGAGTTTAAACTATTACTTAATAAGTAACTTATTTCACAATCCTTATGCTCATTCTGATTTTTCATGTGAAAATATGTAAATCTAATTTGTTAATTCTTCTATGTTAAAAAAAATAATAACAATGGGAAAATAAATGCAGACAGTGTGCTTTGGACTGTTTTGTCCCCTCCATATAATGTAGTGCTACTTTTATACTCCATAGTGGCAAAAATAAGTTTACTCTACGACACGATATTTGGGGACTACAATATCGGCTATCGGCCGGGTACAAAATTGATAGAGCCTCTCCGTTTTTTGCGTTGGAAAGAGCAAAGTCAGGGCTTTAAAACGAGTCCTCCCACAACTTCCTTGGGCTCAGGGGAACAGAGAAACATCGCAATGAAAATTGGTTAGCTACAAGTTTTGAAACACAGAACCAGAAATTTCAATCGCTGAGTTAGTTTAACCTCCGCAAATGTATTTTTGATCGGTGAGCAAAATGCCGCGGTTAGCAACATTATGCTAATGCTAACAGCAACTAATCAAAGCTGGGAGAAAAATTATGATTGAATCGCCTAAAGTTATAAACTGGCCAGACATTTGGAAAAATCATCCAAAAATATCGGTCGATAATATCGGCCAAGCACATTTAAAAATCGGCATCGGCATTGGTCTTTTTATTCTTCATTTAGCCAGGGCTAGCAGAGCTGGAGGCCCACCATTGCTTAAAGGTAATAAAGAATATGTTTAACCTTATGTGTTTGAATATTTTTGAATAAAAAAGTACTTAATCCAATAGTCTAAAAAACAAAACCTTTTGTTGTTTGAGTAATTTAACACATCACCAATGCCAGCCAAATACATAAATTCATTCATTTTAAACTCATCCTTTGTACTCAAATGAGCGTTAATGGTTTGGCTTGAGTTACCTTTTCAAAGAAACATGGTTTAATCAATTAGACATAATCTGTTGACATAATTAACTGTAAATCTATGTAATACTAATAATAATTATGTACTGATTTATGTCAAAGTATTTAGTGGTTAAAGGTAGCTGGCCTTCAATACGACACATCCTTGTGTAGATGAATAACCTCGATTTGTTTTATAATTCTGAACATTTTAATTAAAAGACCTTGACGTGTAAGCTTTAGAAATGGTTCAATCCTCTGAGATAGTAGGACTCTCCAGGGGGAATATCCATGAAGATGGACTGCATTAGTTAGTGTTAACCTCATGCTCCCATCTCTAATACCAGCCAATTATCTGGCTATACTTATTCCATATTAAATTAAAAAGACAAAGATATATTTCATTGTGAATTAGACTGCAAACGGACACATGATTTGTCATTGGACAAATTATGATTTGGGCTGCACGTTTTCAAGTTTTTCATTAACCGTTAACCGAGGCCCTTAGCCGTTAATACTCGGTTAACCATTAGTGTGCGCACTAACCAACCCCCACCCTCTCCCCGGCGCGCGCCGCCCCCTCCGTTACGTTATACTGACAGACGCGAAAGGGGTTTTTCATTGTTAACACCTTTATTAAATGGCTGGAACACATTTAAAACGAAATTAATTTATAGAAATAAAATGCAGTGGTAATGATAGACCCCTCCTCGAACCGCAACCTTAACGTGGTGGAGGGGTTTGAGCGCCCGAATGATCCTGGGGGCTATATTGTCGGGGGCTTCGTGCCCCTGGTAGGGTCTCCCATGGCAAACAGGTCCTAGGTGACGGGTCAGACAAAGAGCGGTTCAGAAGCCCCTTATGAGAGACCAACAGGCCCGTTAGAATCGTGAGGCCGTCCTTCTGTGGACCCACCACCTGCAGGAGGAGCCATATTGGGCTGGTGCTATGTGATTTGGGCAGCTGCAACAGCTGCCCCACGACCCGGCAACGGAAAAGTGGAAGAAGATGGATGGATGGATGGATGGATGGTAATGATAGAGCAGTCAAAGTAGGTCACTGACTTGCGTTCACGTGGCCCTACAGTATTTGTATTTATTTACCTGCAGTCATTTAGCCCGCTTTTTTTTAAACATTGTGCAAAGAAACAGTCGTACAACAACAACAACAACACTTATCTCTCCACCACATTGTAACAATAACGAGAAAGGCCTTGCGCCTTTCTCGGGTGTCGGCTGTTGAGATGGTACAACAACAAAGTTGAAGTATATCTAAGCACTGCAACGCAATACTTGCATTTTGATCCATCATTCTCGGTTGTAAAGCGCTCCCACGCTGTGCTGTTTATGGCCCGCTTCATATTGAAAAGTTAAACTAGCTAGCCATGCGCGATGACGGCTTCTCGTGAACAAATGTTTGGGAGCGCTCTGGCGGTCTCTGGTGGTGCAAAAATGTATTACAATTATTTTCAATGGCACGGCAAATTATACAAGCCAGTTAACAAGCAAAATGCTTTTACTCGATTAACCGATTAACCGGTTAATCGGTTAACCGTGGACACCCCTAATTATGATTCAAGCAAAAGAGGAACGTGGTGCTTCTTGAACATTATGTTGAGTTAGGATGTCATTTACCAAGCATTTGCCCATGTGCATAATGAGTAGCACGAGCAAAAGTGGATCAGCAGCTAAGTATTTATGCATTTTTTACTCATGCATCTTATTTACTCGTCAGATTCAGGGCCCTAATACTAAATTGTCACTGAGAAGGTATAAATTAGATTAAGACAAAATATACCACAATTAAATAAAAATAGAAACAAATAGAAATAGAAAAATGTCTACAAATCGGTCATATAGCCAGAGAATAATAGTTTTAGTCTTGGTCTGGGTCTTGAGCAAAGTTTGGTTCAGGGCATGCAAAACAAAAACAAAAAAATAGGCATTCATTGGAGAAGTGGCGCCATATGTGAGCCAATTGGCTCTGGGTAGAATCAGTATACTCACAAACACATATGAATTACTGGGATGAATTTGCTCATTCTGACATAGAAGGGCTCGCTCTGGCACTAAATACAACATTCCTAAACAACATGTGTCACTATTTGGCGCTTACTGTACAGTACTAATTGTTAGTTTAATCCCTTTAACACACTATAACTATCCCTATGCATAAATGTGCATTGTCCTATGATGTCCTATGTTTTGAAGAGAAAATTCACTCTAAAAATATATATATATTCTCTTTCAGAAAGTTTTGATTGGTTGAAATACATGCCAATAAATTGTAATGTGTAAAGACCTCATCAATGAGTCTGGTTTTGTTGGCTTCAGCTTAGTTTTATCTTTGACAGGAAATGTAACCTTTAGCTTATTGTTTTACGTAGTTGCAGCTTTAGTTGAGTGTCTTCTGATTATGTGGATGTGTGACATGAATGTGTCACTCATTCACCGTTTTCCATTTAGACAAATAAAATAATGGGAGGTGGGGGTGCACAGACACCCTTTTTGGGACACTCGGGATTTAGTTTAAGGAAATACATTCATAAAACTCTTTGCTGTATCTGTTAAAAAAGGAAAATAATAACTGCATACTGGTGGAATAGTAGTGCAAATTGTCTAAATATAAATAGAATAACAATTACCACTACTACCATTACTGTGGCTACCATCACAAGGCAAGAGTCATTAAAAAGTTAAAAATGTGTTATTTTGTAAATTGATGCCAGTATGAAAAAAAGAGGAAAAACCCTTAAGTTAGTAACAATATTGGTGTTTGTAAAGTCACAGACACTGTGTGGACAAATGCAGAGTGTCTTTCATGTTGAGGTCCAGACAGATTAGATAAACATATGTCCTGACAACTGCTCTGAAGTGAAAGACCTACCCCAGGGTTGGTTCATTATGTCTCTGCACTTTCCCCATTAGTGACCTTAGGGCCAGATACAATTACAACAACCACACATAGACGGTGAGATTAGAAAAGGAAGTTGAAGGACATCCGTTGCAAAAACACAATACTGAGAAACTCACAAACTCTTAAAAAAACAAAAACAAAAAACACTTATGAAGACACAAAATATGAAACATTCATCAAGGAATTGGAGTGGAAGTACAGATGTGCCCAAAATCCAAGTAAAAAGTGCCAATCTGCTCTCCTGGGGGAAAATGGTTCACCGCAAGAACTAAGAGTCAAAAACAGCCAATCAAGCCCAGAAAATGATTGGTTTGATGGGAAATTACCCATGGCTGATTGCACTTATCAATAATTGGACAGCTCCCAACCAAAGATGGCCTTTTGATTACATTTAATCCTGCTCATCACTGTCACAATCCCCTCTCGACAAACCTCCTGACAATCAGCCACTGACACAGACTTCAGGTGTTTCCTAATTGCACATTAGATGCACTCGCTCAAAATATCTTTGAAATGTCTCTGACTGTGTACTGATTTTAATATATCATACTGCACAAATAACAAATTCGTGATTTGCAGATTTAGTTTTGTCTTCCGTATAAGGTTTACAGTCCTTACATGAATCTTATGTGGAGGGTGCAAACCAATCATATATTGGTCGCACAACTCCACATCAACAAATATTATGTAACTTTGAGCCTTGAATCTTGGCAAGTTTTAAAAGGGTTGCCTATTTGTTTAGAAGGCCATGTTATCATGTGGCCATGTGACAGTAGTATATATCAGGAGGATGAATAAATATCGTCCACAGAAAACTACACACATTCCATCTTACATTAAAAGAAAAATGGTAACACAAAGGTCACCTTTTACAGGACGATACATTTCGGTAGAATGTAGTCATTGTGGTGTTAAAAAGAGACTGTTAAGGCTTGACCTTTCTCACTGGGGAAGTTAGCTTTCTATAAAGAGCAGTGGGGCCCCGATGTAAGTGAAAACTTAAAATTACTACATTAAAGTCTGTTTAGTGCTAGTTAAGCTAAGCTAAGAATTTGGACATCATCATTGGACCCACACAACCTAACCTTTTATTCTATGAGATTGTAAACTTAAAGGGACTAGATGCAAGTTGGTCATTTTTATACTCACTACCGCCACCTCAGGTCTTTTGCGTAACTGCAGTTTCTATATTAAGCCCGTGCATGACGGCACTTCGGACCCGAATCAACACCTTTTTGAGTGACAGTGCAGGGTTTTAGAGCCAGTTGTAGTGAATAGGTCTGGGCTCATTCTACTCATCAGGAGATTGCTGGAACATGGGGAGGAAAATACTTCATTTTAACATTTTTAAACTCCATATAGTCCCTTTAAAACGTCTAAACTTGACAGCCGTTTAAAGTTGAAAACCAAATTCTGTAACACAGCTGCTGATGTGGATTATTATATGTATGTAGATTTGTGAACATTTATGTTGTTCAATAATATCTTAATGATCTCGTGGTCCCATAAACTATTTTAGTTTAGGTCTATTTGCATACCCCACTAAAACACACAGATGCTCTAAGTGAAGTCAGTAAAAGTAATTCAATAATACAATGTTGACATCACAAAAATTCGCCTGAAATAAGGAGCTTTAGTGTTGGTTGTTTGTCTAACTGTGCCCACTGGTTAAACAGTGAAAGGGCCCTGAAGCAAATTGCTTTACTTGCCTCACTACTCTTTCAACAGTTCCTCCAGGGTTTCCACAAGACACATTTATTTACTTGTCTCAGTCAATTAAGTGTTTTCTCCTTGAATAATTCATTTCCACAAACTGACAAAGTTGATGACATTTCAATGAACGAAGACAGCCGAATCTAAATATATATAGTGATTGAAGATTATTCAGTCCACTTACACAATAGCTGGCAGCTTCAGTCAAGTGCATAATTAGTGGAATTAGATTAAATAACCAATTAGAGACTAACAAAGTAAATAAGCCTGCAGGGATTCCACCAAATGCTCCAGAATGGAATTAAAGTGAAATTAGTTTATTGACAGGCTAACTCTTTTTTCTGTCACATGGCGAGGCTGCTAACACACATTAAGGGAGAGGACGGATGAGAGAAGGAGAGGACAATGCAAGCTCAACTGAATTCATTAAAGAAATGAGTCGAAGTCACACCAATATGTTTAGTGTCTATTGTCTGTTGTTGTTGTTAGGATTGCTGGGTGAATTAGCATAACCGTGGCTATGTCGTCTTCTACATGTCCTACATATGGGAGGCGCCACATTTTCATTTCTAACAACCTGGTCCTATAGACAACTTTGTGAAAGCGTGGAAGGAAACACTCCTGGACGACTGAGAACGTTCACTACACATGTCGGTCTGAAGTGTTGTTATGGGACTTACCTTTACTTGCACTCTCCACGTGTTCCAGTTCTTCAGGAAACCTCATAATTTCAGAATAATTCTCGTCACACTTCTCCGCCAGAAAATGAAGCAATGTTGTGTTCTGACCAATGGATTTAGTGTCTCGGAGCTGCAAAAACAAAGATATGTTATTTTATTTTTAATCATGTTACTGTTTTGTAATTAGTCGCATACTTAAAAAAAAAAAAGTGTTTTTATTAAGGCATTATTTAAATGTCTGTGTGTTATTATCAGACTTTCCTTTGGTGTAGATGGCCCATTATGCAGGATTACTTAAAATGCACAAAGCAATCTAATCCAACTTTTGATAACGAAACAGAATGATTAGAGGCTCAAAATATAGAACCTTCAATAACTTTATCAGAACTTACAAAAAACAAACTTTGCATATCAACAAACAACAAATAAATATGACATTTTTACAATATAATATATAAAAGCACTTAGATTTGCTGTGTCTTTACAGCACAGTATAACCTTGCATTAAGAGTTAGGCGAATTGTCAATCATTTAAAATTAAGTCGAAGCAAGGCTAAATGCGTACTTTTTCATTAAAAAAATTGTTTCTTGCAATTCTCCTTTACTAAATGATAAACCTGACTTAAATGATAAGTGCTAACATAACAGTGCACTTTTTTGAAGAGCTTCTGCATTGATTGAACAAAACAAAAGTATTCAAGCTCTTTTAGTGTTTGCTGTTTCTTCCCAAAATAGTGCATTGAGTTAATGCCGGAGAATTGCTATAGTGCGTCACTCTCAATTAAAAAATTGAGGTGAGCTTTGTATGTATAAAAGTGTGACAAGTGACACTTCTAAACACAATTACAGCAGAGTACACAGCAGCAAACGGCGGCGTTCTCTGGAGGATAAAGCAGGAGTGAAGCCGCGCAGTGCAGCATGAAGTTTCAATGAAAGAGCCGCGTTGTGTTTGCCAAGATACAGGCACAAACACACAGCAGAAGAAGCAAACTTGTTCCATATTCATCCCTGCCGTGACTGCCATGCTGTTCGAATGGCATGCTGGGAAAGCTAATTAGCACAACCCACTTATGTGTACTCATACTGATAATATCTGCGCCTGCAGTTGGACAGGCCCACACTTATGATGCTGTTGTATTCTGCCCTACAATTAGCAGACCGAGACACCCATCAACAACATATTTATTAGATTGCTCATAATGGAACACTTTAATTACATTAAAGTAAATTTTATGTTGAATACTTCCACATATTGTCAATAAAGTGTTCCGGTGATTTGTTGATTTCTCCAGATATTTGTATTTATATTAAACACAAACAAATTGATATCGGTGCTGCACTGTCACCAAGTGCAGTGGTTCCCAAACTTTTTTGTCCATGTAATCCTGGTGCTTATAAAAGTGGTGAACTAAAACATCTATTGACAAAAAAAAACACAAAAAATAACACTCTTCCTTTAAAAATACACAAATGATTCAATTTCCTTCCAGTAAGATCTGCAAGCATTTCAAGTACCCCCTGCCAAGTGCAAACATACAGTCCACCTATAGCGTCCCCATAGCCCTGATTGGGAAACACTGGCCTAGAACGAGGATAAAGTTTAATTACCACCTCTAATAATTACAATTTACTGCGGGGTCCCCAGTTGTTCCTTTGTTACTTTGATGTTGTGGCCTGCAAAGTTTTGGAAACCTTTCGCCCGAGTGGTTAGGATTGCACTTTGATGGCCTCAGCGTTGTAAGAAACTCACTCCTCACTCTTCGCTCTATTTCATGCTAAACTGTTCTGTCTAAAAATATATATTTAAAAATGCAAATAAATTATTTTAGAAGATTAAAATAATTCCTTTGATGAAGTTAAGTATCCATCCGCCGCACCTCAGGCTGGAGACTTCATGAGTGCTTTCTGATAGTGTCCTTAGTCATTAACCTGAACTAAATCTGTGCCCAGGCAGAGATGGCGGGTGGGGTAAGAAGCAAAACCATGTGGTGCGTTGTAATAAGGCAGCCATAGAAATAATCAGATGAAAAGTATATTACTGCTACTAGGTGAATATGGTAAACGTAGTGAGGCTAAACTATGACCGTGACCCCACGCAACCACCAATACTTTCTATCAACACATTTTGTTTGTGAATAATACTGTAATAATGCATCAGTTGTTGTAGTTTTCTGGACACCCAAAGACGCTTTACATTGCATTATTCATTCTCTCCATACTTGGTGGTGGTGAGCTACTATTGTAGCCACAGCTGCCCTGGGGTAGACTGACGGAAGCGAGGCAACCAGTCTGCGCCATCGGCCCTCCGACCACCACCAACCACTCACTCACTCACTACATTCACTAGACTTCCTGGTGTTCCCAAATGGTCTCCCATCCAAGTACCAACCAGGCCCTTCCCTGCTTAGCTTCCAAGGTCTGACAGGATTGGGCATAGCAAAGGCGGTATGGCCACGATACATAGATATATAGATATATGTGAATACTATGCAATTGAAAAAGGAATATATATGGTGGTGGACTCATTGTGATGGATATGGAGGATAACTTTAACCCTCAAGGAACACAACAGTTAAGTCTGAACATGAAAATGCAGGTTAAACTTTAAATTGTTCATAAAACAGGTTTATTCATGAATACATAACAGAGTTCCCATAATAATGTACTTCAAACCACTGGCAAACAAACAAACCTACACTCAAGAGTTAAAAGTATTATTAACTGATTAATTAAGAGACGATGCTTCAGGTGAGAAGTCTGAGCTGCATATGAGTAATGTATTTTTCCCCTTGCTGTTTGCACCAACCACTTCACTTTACACATGTCTAGACTGGATTTGAGTAAACATGTCTAGTTCAGTCTCTGGCTATGCAACACTGACAAATATTTCATAGCCATAATACTTGATAAAGAAGAAGCTATTTTTAAGCCCTTGGTAATTTTACAAAATGTATAAACATTGAGTTATGGTCTGTTAGTTAAGAGGAAAAAACAACAACTAATGGAAAACGCAATCAAGTCAAAATTTGGAACCAAACACCAAAGCTACCAATTAGTTAAGTGTGTTATCAATTAACTAATTGGCTAAATTGTGCTATGCTATTTGTGCTGTATAGTAAACCTCCAGAGACTTTGGTATAAATCAGAGTGCAGTGAGTGTGGAGTGTCAGTGGAGATTCAGGTACTGCCTCAGGGGGCTGATTGGACCAGTATTGATGGACAAGGGAAAAAGTCTGCTTCCTCACTTTAGTCAATCAAGTAAATGGCCCCCTGGGTGTCAGGTCTCTGGTATCTAATAGGCTCATCAGGGAAGGGACGTTGATGATGGGAATGAACAGTAAAAAGGGAGAGTATGAACTGACCCTCCTCTTCTGTGGTTTTGCACAATTGCCCCCAGCCCCACAAGGACACTGGCCTTACATCGGTGTCCAAAGCAGAACATAGATAGGTGTCAGTGCAAGCGAGTGAGGGTGAACATTATTGCCTTATGGATTGTGCGTTACAGGTCATCACTCATTAATCTTCATGTATTAAAAACCGGTGGGGTCAAAAAGTTGGTATCTGGAATGGCTACTGCTTTTGAGGGTCGAAATGTCAATAGATCTTTTATGCATTTTTATGTTTTGCCTAAAAACTTCAGCACTTGGCAATAACCTTTATATTGGTCCAAATCCTAGCTAAACACAGCACTGTCATCAAATACTGTAAGTGAATATGAATGTTATGGTGATAGAGCGAGGGGTCTACGTCAGGGAGAGGTCTGAGTGACTGACAGCTTCATCCACCAGGATGTTTTCTCCTCTTCCCGCCCTCTGCCTTTATCTATTATGTACATATTTTAATATTGCTCAGTGTTAACTATTGTCTTATTGCACCATTTTATTTACATTTGATTGTACTGACTGAATTTACAAACATCCACAATTTTGATATTACAGTTAATCTCCAAACTTAACTCTTGCTATGTTGGATGCTATATGTGCTAAAATGATGCTACATGTCACGGACATTTAAGATGGTGTCCCTGGATGTTCAAGTTTTTAAGATTAAATCATTTCAATTGATTCTGACGAAGGACAAACATATGTTAATGCTTTTGAATGCCTACATCAAAGTGTTTCATACTGAGCCCCATTACAATGTTTTTCTGATATGTTGAACCAAATTCCACTGGGAAGAACTGGAAATCCAAGTGACACCTTGCATTAAAGATAACTCCATATTTACAAACTAATTCCCAGTACCATTGAACACTTAGGACATGCTTTTCTTCTTCTTATCCTCCATCATACGTGGTATTACATCACAGGCTGCAGTGTGTTTGGCCCTTGCTTCCACTCTATCTACATGAGTGAAATTGAACAATCAGGCAGACGCAATCCTTCTATAAGTCCAATATCTCTGTGTTCCCATACCAGCTCTCTGGCCATTAATACTTCCCCGTAGCAATGGGGTTTTCCTTTTATATATTTGTATATTTTTATTTATACAGATGAAATGCAGTTATCTCGTAATGCATAGTCTTACCACGAGTGCTCGATGTGTTTTGCTAACTAGTATGGGGATTTTCAGATCTCAAGGTGGCTTTCGTAATGGACGATCTAACAACATTCTTGCTTATTAATGGAAGCCAATTATCGACTCTACATTAAAATGCAGAGTAACGACACTATTTGCACCAATATGGATATGTTTATGAGGCGAGTATACCATGAATGGCAAAACACTTAATGCACACAGTTTTCAAAACTCTTGCTTTATCTCTGTTTCTAGAATGTTGGGCAGTGGGCATAGTATCACTCATTTGAACACATTTGTCAGAATACACAAAACGCTTATACAATGAGGTCCTGATAATGGAAATAGAGCGCAGTGTCTACATAAGTGAGTCTTATGGTCTCAGGAAATGTGCCCAATCTATTGAGAAAAAACAAACAAACTGTAAAATAGGTCTAGATTGTTCGAGAAATAAAAAATGTCAATTTCTTGCTGTGAGACAAGAGTGCCAACTGCTCACGTAAGATAAATAGATGTGATTTACTTGTAAATTGTCGTGGCATTTCTTACCACTATAAAGGAAAACTTGAAAGTATTTGTCTTATCAAAAGTGTACGTTTAATTTAACACACGTGCAGAGGGCCAACACACAGGTAAGACTCATGGTTAGCTCTGGGGAGCCGAAGTCTGTCCCCTCGTTATATAGGTACATATGAGAGGCCGTCCCAGCACCAAGATGGGAGGGGCCACAGGAAGGCCTTTGAGCCAGGACGCGTCTTGGCCTTTGTCCTAGGTGTGAAGCAGAAACTCAGCATGTGCTTTGGCCGGGATAAAGCACAGGAGACGGGTCTGGGCATTGATTAAGCGGGCCAGACGGTACTTCACAATTAGTGTATTACTGACTTCAATTTAATTAACTCTAAAACTGTCATTACAATACACGATATTGAGAATCAATAAAGACACCTTCCCAAAATAATCCAGCATGGCCAAAGTACTGATAAAAGTGCACTCATCATTGTGTCTTCTTACTTTTGCATGTTGTAAAATAAAATAAAAGTTTGTTAGAAATAATGATCTGTTTTGTTATCCTGATACAGTGGTGGTTTACAATATAATGAGTGAAAAAGTAGACCTGATAAACAAACAAAAAACAGCCAAAATAATTACTTTTCTTAGGAACAGTGGACAAAATAGAGCTTTCTTGGCTCAGAGAAAAAGTTTTGCCCATGTCGGGTTTACTTTGTAGCAGTACATACTTTGATTGAAGTTCACGCTGTTAGATGTTGGCATCAGCGACTTGGCAAATGGTCAGCGGATTTAGATGCCAAGGCAGAATGCAATTTAGTAATCTCTAAAGGATGTTTTATGAAGCGCCATAAAATGGAAAATAAGAAGTGTACTTAAACTTTGGGAGTAAAATGTCAACAACAAACTCACAAGAAAGAGAGCCTTAAAAATAAAAATACATAGTCTAGAATAGTGTTTGGATGAACCTGAGCTTTGTGGTTTATAGTGTCTTTGCTAACTGCTCAGGATGTGATACCTGTATCGGCTCGTGTGTTGATTACAATCTCAAGACAAATGTTAAACCAATACCTATTTTCCCACAACAGTTTTAAAACACAACTTTCATCGACTACATTTCAGTGCCATACCTGTTTTGAAAGAAAGATATTCACTTCTAGAGGTCAGTTGTTAGTAGTTTTCCACTTCAAAGACATCATGTGCATTGTCGCGCAATCACTGGCAGTGCAACTTTTGCTATAGCTTTAATTAATCAAGGCTAGATGACTGTTTAATGATTGCTGTTTTTTTTTAAATGGTTTGTAGTTAGTAATGCACTTGCTGATATAAAGTTGAGCACATTTTAAATTCCATCTTATCCCCATGTAACTTGTGATGAAACATTGGCTGCAGTGCCTGTGCTGGACCTGACAGTTTGTTCTCTCTCCTCAGCTCCCAGAATAATGCTGAGGGAACAACATACCCTCTTGTCTCACTTCCTACCTGATGCGGCCTGAAGTTTGTGTGAGCTTAGATCCCTTTCAAGTGCTCTGTTGTACTCACTGTTCGCTGTGTGTGTAGCCAAATCGCTTTTTTTCACACCTCCTGCATGCTGTGATTTATCTGGCCGCGGACAGTGGCAGTTGGCTCAATTCCCCAGCGCTAATCATCTCTCTAATCTTCAATATTTCCCACTGAATTGTGAGGCTCTGTTAAAGAAATTGTATCAGTGGTGAAAAAAGTCTCAGTTGATAGATAGTGCCTGAAAAAAGTGGCTGAGTGGATTGCGCTCTCGCATCACAGCGAGAAGGTCCCGGGTTTGATCCCTGAGCAGACACGACCTTTCTTGGAGTTTAGCTGTTCTCCCTGTGTATCTGCAGGGGGGGGGGGTGTTTTCTGTGTGGTTTGGAGTGCTACCTTGCAGAGGAAGTTGATGTTGAAGCCAAATGTCTGTGCGTTCCTGGAGCCAGCGTTCATGTAGTTGCCCACCAGGAGCACCAGCTCCAGCAGCTTGCTGAAGCCCTCGCTCTTCTTCACCTCCTCGCAGGCGAACGTCACATTCATGATGTCGGGCCGGATGTTGTTGACCTGCTCCTCAAACGTCAGCTTGAACAGGATGCCATTGAGCCTCGGCCGTAGGAGTTTCACAGAACTCATCTAAAAAAGAGATGCGAATATGGAATACATTATGGAAGAGGTTATTTGCGCGTTACGGCTGTCGCTCCGGGGAATTTGATCTATGTGTAAAGCATATGAATTAACAGAGATGTTTTTCCCTTGCTGGGGCGAGAGGAGAATCAAGTCTGTGTGGTGCATTGAGGAGAGCCGTTGATTTAAAACAATTGTATATAAATCAAACCTTTTGCATTTCATACTCAGTGGTGGTTAGCAATCTTTTGTAGCCTCAGCTGCCCTGGGATAGACTGATGGAAGCAAGGCTGCCAATTTGTGCCAACAGCTCCTCTAACCACCACCGACAACCACTCACACACCCAAGCGACCTGGTATTCCCTTACGGTCTTCCATCCAGGCCCAACCTCGCCTTAATCTGAGATCTGATGGGATTGGGCAAAGCAAAGGAGGTATTGATGATGTAATTACCTCAGATGGAGGGCAGGGGATTATACAACTCTATGGGAGAAAACTTTTTTTCCGGGGAAATCTTCAAAAAATCTGTCAACAGGTCATGATTTGGAATAAGGTCTCCAAACCTGCCATATTCAGCTTTTGGTACTGACCAAAATGTTTCAACTGACCAAAATCACACCAGCTTTTTGAATAGTGTCTCCACTTTTAGAGAGTAATATCAGAAAATTGGAACTTAGCTTTGTCAAATTGAGAGATATCATCCATTAAAAGTAAAAAAAAAATAAAAAAAAATCTGTATTTTTACGGTGACCATCTTAGCTGCCCTCCACTTCAATAGTAAACTGTAGGCTCTTCAGAATGTGTGAACACAACTTATTAAAAAAGACCTTGGTTTGATGAGCCACTTTTGACCCCTTGTTTCAGTGGTTCTATAAAAGCTGGTAAACTAGAATAAATGAGAGTTTCAAATAATATAATTGCTTGTGAAGCGAATAAAAGTTAGGTCACATAAGTCAGTGACATGTTTGATAATAAGTTTCCTTTTGAATTTAGATGCACTATGCTACTTTTGAAAACTGAGATTTGCAGAAGAGACACTCTGGTGATTTATACAATACAGATTAGAAATACCCTTTGGAGAAATGCAAAGCCAGTAAAAACAAAAAGTAAAAACAAATGTAACATACACTACTGGTCAAAGGTTTGAAAACACTTTATGGACTACAGTATATGCATACGAGCGTCAAGTTACTACCGAGAGGATCCTCAGGACAGGAGGCGCTGCTCTTCCTGTCCCCGTTATTTCCCTATGAGTTAATAGCAGCATCTTGTCCAAAATAAATAGATAGCTCAAGATTGTATGGCAGGCAGTGATGTTAAAAACATTGCGTCAGTAGCAAAGAATTCACTGGAGGAAACTTCCTGCTTATCACAGTAGGTGTTTTTGTCTTGAAGCTAACGGCTAACACGCAAAAAAAAATTTAAATAGCACCAAGATCTTAATGACCCTGTTTTAAAAAAAATTGTCCTGTCGTTAGTATAAATACGTTTTAGTTGTTTAATTTTATGGTATTGTTTTTTGAGACTAGCCGTTCGCTCTGAAATAAAAAAAAGTCCTACCTCAGTGAACACAGACATTACCTACGTCAAGTATTTACATCCAACGTAATGTTTTTAACACGCAGCCAGTGACTTCCCATCAGTATCTCACTGTCAAAGATGTTTACTTGAACTATTCGGTGATTTGTGCATGACACCGCTAGTCCTTATTATTGAGAAAATGCCAAGAATAAAGAGTGGCAATTTTTAAGAATTTAAAATAATAATCCCACTAATTTCATTACCACTCAATGTATTCATATGGATAGACAAGTTTCTGTGCAAAAAATAAATAAATAAATCCTTCGACATACTTCACAACAGTCCATACAAAATCTTCCACACACACTTCTCTTCTCACTCCCTCATCAGCACCTGCTCTGATTTGTATACAATAAGCAGACATCACAAAGAAAGGCGGTGTGGCAGTGACAGCTTCAGCAGTGAAAAGCTTGAACATGGCTTATTTCCCAGGGGAACTGAATAGCTTCTTGTCGAGGAGCCACTTCATCAGAGGGCTGGTATGTCATCGCTACATTGGTGAGATCACGGAAAAGACCGCCACCCCCAACTTTCATTATATCTGTTCAAAGGCGTAGGCACAGAAAAGTGAAAATCTACTGAGAGAGGGCCCCATCTGCAGCCTACGCCTAATTGAACATTTTCTCCATGTAAAGTGTCGGAATGTGATCATGAGCACATTACTTCTAAAGTTGAATTTGCTTTTAAAAAAAGAACTTCAATACATGAAAAGGACAATTAATTAAAAGTAATTATAGAGATGATTAGATGTAAATCTTTGTTACAGCTCAAATAAAAAAAAAAAATCATGCTACCCATCTCTGAACATGTATATACAGTGAAATTACATTTTCCGGTTTACAATAAGTTTTGTAGCGTTTCATTCTCAAAAGCAAAATATCCGACATTGAACATACATAAATTGTAGATGATGGAGAGTGCTTTGAGATGCACCATCAAGTGGTTTGAGTGCATGCGCTCGCTTTTTTTCTCAAAGAACTTTATAACAGGCAGGATCTTTTTGCCAAAGGGTATGTTTTTATCGTGAGACATCCTTGACACGGGATGTCAAAACATTGCTTTCAGTGAGGTGTTGAAGCTGGATTTGAATCATAAGAAGTGTTCTTTGCTAAACCGCTACAATTTGTTTATTGATGCACCAAACTTATTTTCAAGTGCACTTTAATTGTGAAGAACAGGTAAAATCGTCCTTGATGAATAAGGGGCACAAAACTGCAGTATAATTAAATTGTGATGTTAAATGAAGCATCATCAAAAAACAATCAAAGATTTTAGAGGACTTCTGGGCTTATTCTCTGAATTTTACCGGACCAGTTTTACTAAATTCAGGAGGAATTGACTATTTTGTGCAGTGCAGCAATAACCCGCTCACAACAAACTTTCGACTGGGGCAGGTACAGTTGCAAGGTTTTCAGATACTATGTTTGATCGACCTTTTTTATGTTTATTTTGGAGTTGAAGCCGATTGAAAACAGGTGGATGTTCGTGGTGAGCGAAGGCAAAAAAAAAACAGACATGGCACAGACATGAAAGTTTGGTTGCAAAACTATAACATAAACTGAGCAAATATGGATAAGTTGCAATTAAGACTGGACCACCGCAGTGACTTCTCTTTTATCAGCAAAACAAGACAGTTACTCACCACTATGCCGAACTGTTCAGACTCCACCAGGTCGTCGTATTCACTCTTCAGCTCGGCCAGCGCGCTCAGCTCTTTCTGCTCGGGCAGGTTCTTAATCAAGTTCTGCAAATACACAACACGCGCGCACATTTTGGTTAATATCTCATTTCCCTTTTGCACTGACAAGAATCATGGGACACCTTACACAGTGGAAGGAGAACAGAGAGTGTGCGGCCGCTGTGTGCCAATTATCCAACATAGCAGGGGACTCCTGGCGTTCTACTGCATAATCCACACAACCTTGGGGAAAAAAATGAGTTTGCTACTAATTTGTGACTTTTCTTTGATTATATGTCGCCCAAGGAAGTTGTAAAACAAGTGCAGAAGTTTTGAGATTAAGACGGAGATGAGCAACGGGCTGTGTTTTCTGTAAATGTTAATTGTTTGCGTGAAGGTCAGTTGAGTTAATAAAATTGACCAGACCAACTTTTTACCTTCTCTTTTCCCAGAGGAGGAGGAAGAGAGAGCGGTGCCCTTTTCCACACAGTCACAAAGCCTTCTTGCTCATTAGCTTCCTAAATATATTCAGCAGGGGCAAATCTAGGGTCACAAGCGCACATGCTAACCCAGACAGGGAAAACACAGCTAGACACTGTTGTGTTACTGGGCTGCAGCGCTGGCTGACCACTCTGCACAGCTCAGCATGGCCCAAGTACACAGCCCACTAATGATGACATCTCAGTCCTTCCCCGGAGGGAGCAGAGCATATAAAAAGTGAGCCATAATGCAGCGAATCCTGTTTGGGAGAAAGCCATTATATGAAATATTGCTTGCTTTTTTTTCTTTTTTGGTGAATCCCCAATTAGGCTGCAGAAAGCAATGGAGCCTTGATAATGAACACTTCTGATCATATTAGCAGAGGAAGGAAGGAATGGGGATTGTATAAATAGGAGTAAACATATTAGTCTAATTGGGATTGTTACAGATTATTCTGGATTTAAATGCCGCCATGGTTTCCCTTATGGTAGTGGGCAGAGGATTGCACAAAGTTGCAAAAGGTAATTTACTCATTCAATAGACTGAATAAATATGGAAACAACACACACACCCACACACACAAACACACACGCACACACATTCACACTTATTTGTTGTCAAAACTGAAATTGCAATAATTGTAACCTATACTTTGGAGTGATATGAATCATGGATGACTTAAAATACCACTTTGATACACAGGTAAGTTACATTTCAAAGTTACCATGCCAACATGGTAATGAATTCTGTATGGGAGACAGAAATAATACACTGGTTGTAGCGTGTGAGATACTGTGAATGTTGACCTGGTATAATGCAGTGTCGCATTTGTTAATATGTAACCAACTCGGTTGATAGTCGTTTTGTAAAATGGTAAGAAATATGCACTGTTGTTAGTTATTGTTATTGAAGTTTATGAACAGGGGTGGGAGTCAATAAGCTTGTCTTCTTCCCACTCCTTTTCGAGCTGTAATGTAAATTATTTTTTCTTTTTTTCTTTTTTCTTTTATTATGTATATATATATTTCTGTTTTTCTTTTCTTCTTTAGCTCGAAATAAAATATTCAAATCAAAATCAAATCAAACCACACAAAAAGACAAAGTAAAAAAAAAACTTAAATATAAACTAAATATACAAGGTTGTTGCTAATTAAAATGAGACAAAAAGATAATAACGGTGCTGAAACTTTAAAAAGCAATTCACAAGAGGATTGGAAACGTTGACACAATTCGATATTTCTGACAGTTATAACTGCGGAGGATTTACAGCTCTTTTTATCTCTGAAGTGGTCAATCAACAAAGATCACAGCAAGTGCAAGATGTGTAATAGTGCTGGAAGTAACAATTAACCTGGAGTTTACGCGCAGGAATGTGAATGGAGACCTGCTGCTCTGCCTCTGGCCTGCGTCTGCCATCCTCAGTGATAGTGTCTATTCTGGAGGGCACAACAAACTTGTGTGCTTGACAACTAGTTTGATTTTCACTTCTTTTTCATAAGACATAGAGGACATTGTTGTGGCTGATATTGGAAATCGTGTCGTGTTCGTTGCTTCACCTTCTAACCCACTCTAGTCACTGTAATGCAGATGGTTTATTTCAGTCTGATGTATAAGGGAGTTTTAGTGTCGTCTTTGAAGTACAAGTGATTCTCAACTGGTGGGTCAAAAGACTATTCTCAGTTGGTCTATACCAAAATCACTGTTGATACATTATTTGGATTCTCTTATGCTTCAATCAACAAAACTTTGAGTGGAAATAGTGTATATTGATGTTACAATAACAGCATCAAACTGTAATTCTGTAATATGTGGGTTGTAGCTTGTCATATTATATGACATATATGTGATATTCTGTTTCTAATCCAGCCACTCAATCAATTGCAGGAAGAAACCGGTTTTCTTGCCCCTCTACAATAGACACAATAGGCCCAAATGTTTGCATTTACATCTGAACTGTAACAAGCCCTCCATGTACGTTGTGCTTTCTTTCATGCGCTTGTCTATATAGCGGGGTCAGATAGCTGGCTCGGCAGAGCTTGCGCACGACTCAATCTGTATGTGTGTGGGTTCTCCGCATGCGTTAATAAATTACACTCTTGACAAATAAAATTACTTTTCCAGTTTTCCCTTTACAGTGGTAAGAAAATCCATGACAATAGTCACTAATATTACAAACAGCCTATTCACCTTATTCCACCCCGCCCACTTTTGCCCCTTTTGCCACGGATCAGCACTCCCGTTGTATTGACACTTCCGGTAGAGCAGAAAGTCAGTTTACCGCTAACTTTCAGAATAAGGTGAATATAATCTCATTGATGAGTAAACATTCACTTGTTGGTTTGTTTAAGTTCTAAGTTCCAGTCATGCAGGAAAGTTTTCAAAAAGTAGTCAAATAGACTGTGTTGCCTCTAGCTGAAGATGTTATGCCACTTATCCAAAATGCTTCCTTCCTCTGATCTGAAAACTGGGTTTATGAATGATAGAAAGGTAAGGCAACGTATGGGCTCAGAAACCTTACCGGAGATAATTGGAATAACCAAGGGAGGATTTTAAAAGTGATCTCAAAACTTTCAAGCCTCCTTGAGTTATACACGCTCACTGTTCCTCATAACGAGCGCCATGCTTGTCATTAATTCCACCATTGTCCCATCATCTGTGAAACTAATCTAAATCATTTCTGGATGTCACTTCAGAGAATATGCGGAAGCATTAGTGCGGCGAGAGGAGAACAGGAAGGGGCGTGCGGTAGAAAATGAAATCCACCTTGCCATTGTCACTTGATTTGTCTGTCGTCTTGTTAATTATCAGAAACCCCACGAAGCTCTATTGACACAGTGGCAGCGGTGGCATATGTGTGGCAATGTGGGAGGAGTGGGGGCCAGACACAGCACAGCAGGTCTCCAGACTCACACAGCAGTCGGATGGGGTAAAAAATATGCACAGACTACACATTCATTTACTGCATTCAGGGAAATACTGATGCACAACACAGGATTCTTACACTGAAACTATGACTGTGATTGTTTCAAACAGAGTAAAGATAATAAAAAATACAGTTACCTTGTTATGCATTCTGTCAACACACAAGACAGGAAAATAATATGCATCCGAAAACTAGGAGTTAAATTTAGTCAACTTTGCCTTCTGTCTATATGTAAATTCAGCTTTGTTTAACAGCATTAACTCAAGCAATTGTAGTATTCCAGTTTCTAAGACAACCGCCCCCTATCAGTATTTTTGGTTATTCATGAGCACGCAACCATTTTCTTGTATCAAACAGCAGTCTGCATAAATACAGCCCGTGTCGAACAGTGGGGGAATGACGGCCAAATGAATGCAACCACTTCATTCCGGCCAAAGAGCAGTCTTTTTCTTGAGGAAGGAGAACCGGCATGTTGAGGGGTAAAGGCGAGTGTAAAAGTAATGAGATATAGGTTACGGTTCACTAAACATTTGTACGAGATGACAGTATCTGCGGGGCTTTCACTTCCGCGCTTTGATCTTTGCCACCGTCAATGGGCTCCCAGCGAATCGCAGTTTGGAAGCCTTGCTAAGTTAATACAGTTTAAAGAGGTGGTGTTAGGCGCACATTAGGTGTCAACATGCCCCAGTTTAAAATTAGAATGCTGAAGTAGAAGCCGAGTTGGGAGGTGGGGTTAGGATTTAGTTCAAAAGATGATCAGTTTTGCATGGAGGTAAAAAAGTTGAATGATGGGCGATCATATTCATGCTCACCCCAAGGATATACTGTAGACTGATGCTTGTGGCTTGCAGATCAAGAAGTCTAGAGGATGTTTTAATTTTTTTTTTTATATATATACTGAACACTCAAGGATTTGCAAGGTTTTGGACTGTTTTGATTTGGATGTATTATTGACTATTTCAATTAACGGTAACACTAATGTGCCTTTGAAGGGTGCCAAGTAACAAGTACCAAGTAACGTACTTTTGAAACTGTTTTGGTATCATTTTGCCAGGCTTAATTTTGACACTTAGATATCAAGTGTATTTATCACAATACAATGTATGTCCATGGTTGTTACCTCCCAATCCCAACCAGGAAAGTAAACCTAGGCTCAATATGCAAGACAATTGGAGGAACCACTAGTGTGCATGTAAAACGTTGTTCTTGTAAGCACTTAATAAAGCTATCAGCAAAGCCTGAAAACACGCTGCGTTGAAAGTGTCAATGTTCTACATCAATTTCAATAGATTTTGAAGCTATCTTTTATTCGGAATGAATTGTGTCAAAGCTGCTGCGGTAACATCTATCATCACTCACTTTAAGACTCCTACCTGTGAAATACACTTAGAAAGCCGAGCAGCATATTCCCAACAGTAATGTCTAAGTGATAACGAAATCCAGGCAGGCTGCGAATATAGTCGGAGGCGTGTCAATCGATAACAGCTTTTTTTCTGAGCAATACAGTCGATATCAAAGCAAATAAGAATAAGGAAGGCTGATATGAGTAAACCGTGTTCTGGCGACAAGGCGCATGGGAGGTCTACCACCAAAGACAGCAGCGCCGCGACTGCCATGTGCTTGACAGATGTGATTTTCTCTTCTTAATTGATTTTTCTGGTGGATTGTGGAGACAGAAAAACAGGCGGTGCTCTGCACATGCTTTGTGACGGGGAGCAACATGGGAGCGCCATCTCCCTGCCGCGACACCTCAGCAGGCTTCCTACCTGGCTCATGGAAAATCAGTACAGACTTCACTTTAAATCAATAGCAAAGTAATAGAAAGACGAAAAGACTGCAGCTTTACGCCACAGAAACCAGCCGTGATGTTTCTGAAAAGGCATTATGTGCCATTGCAAAAGTCCGCTCTTTCTTCTCCGTCCTCTCAAACTAAGCCAAAGACAGACAATGAAAAGTTACTTTCCAAAAAAAAAAATCGCTGGTGGGTGGAGACAGCAGACTGCACAAACAATCACACTAAAGAAGTGAGTTTGAGAGTAGTAGTAGTAGAGAAAGATTAACGTTTTGTTATTTTTTTCAAACAGGAAACAATGCCTGGCCAAAAAGTTGCGAAATAACATTCTAGAAACTACTGAACATCAAATTGTGGTGTAACTTCTAGAGTGAATATCTCCGTGGGATTAAACAAAGCCAATACTAGATTGGTAATAATAAACATCTATAAGTAATACAATGAAATGAATGAATAGAAAATAGATACCATTAAACATTGAGTGCATTGCATTTTTTAGTAAAACATTGACGTTAAATAGGTGATTAAAGTAAAGACAGCAAATAAAGTACAACTACATGAATCTGTGACTGTGGAAAAAGTACAATGCACTAGTGCTGTTACATACCATACCAAGGCTATCCAATACAAAACTGTGCAATGTTAAAGTCAAATATTATGCCATACACTGCGTCAATATGCAACAATCAATGGTAAACAAAATAATGAATTGAATATGAATTTGTATTATGTACAGTCTACCGTCTCCAGCACCACACTAATGCATTTTGGTGTAAACGTTTGTTCGTCAACCTGTGACGGCAGAACTCAAAGAAAATTACTAACTGCTCTTTGATAGTTCACCATTTTCTTCCTTGGAAGGGATTTAACTTAATGAACAGTTATTGTTAATATTCAAACTGTTTCTTTGCAAAAGAAAACAAAAATATGCTATATGGTCTGATTGCTTGTGACTTTGAACAGATTCAAACTTATCAGATGAAGCGAGTTGTCATGGAAAAACAAATAAAAACAGTATCTTTCTTGTAGATATGTTAAACAAATAGCATCAGTCACCCGAGCCATTGCAGTACACAATCTACACTTAGCCGGCGCACACAAACATCTCAAATCTCAGCACTGCTAGTGACAGACTGACGGGCGACAAACCGAGTGTGACAGATTCTAAAATCGCATTAAACAAAATAGGAAATGCAGCCACAAACAGGGTCGGGGAGTGAATAAAAGGCAGAGAAAGCCAGAGGAGGGAGGGAATCATCTGAAGTTTGGGGCTGGCGAATCTGACAGACTAAGTGTGACATTAAATTTGTCTGTGAACGGAAGTATAGCGGAATCTTTGGGGAAGCACCTGAGGTCTTCTATCTAACTTTGGGTCTAAGAAATACTTGTGGCAATGAGGGAAATATGTGTTTGGCATTTAGAAGTGTGAATAGCTTACAAACATAGATTTATATGGACACTGAAGATGATAAAATATAGTTTATGTATTTTATGTATTTTTTGTTTTTTTTGTCATGACTTCCGTTTGCACCTCAGAATTCACTAGGCCTGTAAAATAATTTAAATGAGATGATACTGGAAAAATGTATGTGAGATGGCTGGATTCATATAGCAGGATGTACTTCGTCACTTACATGTGGTCATAAGTGCATTCAATGTTTTGGATAGTTTATTTATATCACTTAAAATAGCATATCATGGCGTCATATTGTAATCATGCAGCACAGTCTTGTTCGATATATTTAGGGAGTTCAGGAAGCTGAACTCCCTGCCCTTCCTCCCACCCCTCTTCCCCCGCACCCCGCTCCATAATCAAGGATGAGAGAAAACCATGTGAATGGTTTGACAAATAAAAAATCTTGAATCTTGAATCAGAAAATAGGTGTATTTGTATTTGAAGGGCCTTTTTAAAGTATCCTGACTAACGCCAGACTGCTGTGTGCGCTCGAATCTTTTCGAACTTCACAACAGCCTGGGGACCATGGCCGAAATTTTCGCATGGATTTGGGGACCAATCACAGAACGAGGAGGCAAGACGATGACGCGCTATTTGACATACGGAAGCTTGTAGTTTGTTTAGGGATAAAAAAATATTTACGGATCCAACATGACAGCAGCAGACGCGATGCCATCTTTCGATCAATCTTTAGACCGTGTTCTAAATAGTTTAGCTCAAAAGTTTACAGCGGTACGTCATACGTCATCTGATACGATGATACGATTGGCTATGGCTACGTGTAGACGCATGAGAGACATTCGTAGCGCCCAATAAACGGCTATGGACAATCGTAAACAACACCCCTCCTACGAGAAAATGAACTGGTGGTCCCCAGACTAAATATCACTTGTGATTTTAGTCTGGCGTTAGCCAGGCTATTTTTAAAGTCCTATCTTGTATTAAAATACACCTCTATTAAGCAACCATTTTGCTACCTCAAAGTCACTGGAAAGATTTTGAGGAAAAAATTACTTTTGAATAACTAATATTAAAAAAGGATAACACAGCACAACAAGGAATAATGGACTGAACAGTCCTGAATGTAATAGGCTACATTTACACTTTAATAGGACCACAATGCTTTGCTATTCATATTTGTATACACGGTCAACAATATCCTTTCCCTGTACATACTAATAGGTTCAAAAGTGGGTGACCTTCTGCACTTATCCAAATAAAGCATTTCCCAGTTGTAAATATTAGCTCTTTACAAAGCTTCTTGTTGCCTTTTTGATACAGTGCGGCGGTATAATGAGCATGCCAATCACATAAATATAAAAAAAAGGAACAAGCATGCAAAAACAGTAATAGAAATTAATTTGTTTGTGGAGAATGCTGTCTGAGAGTGTCTTGCTGAGTGATGTGCCATCTGTCACACAAAACAAAGACGCCCGATTGGAGTGTAAAAACAGGAAGTCTTTTTTTTTTACTTTGTGCTGAAGAAAACAGAGCAGCCAGAGTGCCTGAAGAGAGGCAGCGCCGTTGTCTCTGGCTAATCAAAATTTAACAGTTGTTCGGTGTGTGCGCGCAGACCCTGGAGTGTGAGCGCTTTTAATCAATATTCAACCTGAGGACACCGTACCTGGCCTAGCCCCAGTGGCATGAGATCAGCGGCGCGATGATCGTCAGTGAAAAGTACATGTGCTGCCCTGGGTACTTACCGTCCGTTTCTGAAGCCTATTTGATATTTCACCGTGCCAAACCCCCTCGTCTCTCCCCCTCGTCTGTCTCATTTTTAGCCTTAACATCAAAACTTCCCCCTTCTGTATTATCCTCCCAGCCCTACTAAATCAGCATAATGCATTCTACATTTCATTGTTGAATTAGAATTTGATGTAGTGGAGAGTTATGTGCAGCCAAAATAAATCACAATTAAGCCCAAAGGGAAGTCAAGTTTCTCCCGCTTAGGCTCAGTTTCAACAGACCAATACTTATCGCCTTGCCCCACATGAGCACTTTTACCCCATGCAAATGATGCCCGACTATGTGCCAGCCGGCTACAATCACCTGTTATTACAGTGCAGAACAAAGGCTGGCACAGCGCTGGCAGGAACTCCCGCAGCCAATAGGCTATAGCCTCTGTAATGATGGCCACATGCATATGGATGAGCATTGTGGTGATTGACAAGAGAGATAAACAATAATAACAAGCCGGGCTGGTGTGAAGAGTCCTATGAGACCTGGCGGAAAGGTTGTTGCCATGGCGAGGTGAGGGGAAGGAGTGAAGAGCAGGGAGCTGACACCGAGAGGATCCAGTCAGGCTGTGGAGTGCAACTATTAAAATTTACTAAATGTCACCATTTACATGAGCTGTGTCTTTGACGTTATTATCAAGACCATGATGGTACAGTTCACTCTATGTTAATCAATGAACATTTATGAAGGGGAGAAACATAGGTTATATAAAATAAGTAGCAGAAGTCCTGTAAACAGTTAAATGTGCCCTCAACTTGATGGCAACACCAGGGAATGGTCTTATAAAGTCACCAGCGGCTGGTTTAAGCATAGCATTTTCTTCAGCTGTTCTTTCTACTTACACTGACAACAATTCAACAATAAACCAAAGCGACTATGACAGGAGCACTCCAACACCGGCAGGTTAGTGGAACAGTAAGTAAGCAAAGATTCCACTTCTAAACAATTAATCTAATCCAGTGGTTCCCGGGGACGAGCGCCCACTGGGGCTTCAAGGAAAAGATTGAATACAACTTCTGTTTACTCATGAAACATTGTTGAAATCCTTACGCTCACTTGCTAGGGCGATAGTTATTACAAATGAATGGCGGCAGTGCAGTGCGAGTCATTAGCCTTTCCGTTTGAAAGGAGATGGGGTAATATAAAATACATTGGCAGACATTAAACATTAAGAAGCCACTCAAATATTCTGCTAAACAAGCCCCTGGGGCCACATCATGGGCTTACCACACACCAAAAAGTGGGCGTGCAGAAACATTTTGTGATGACTAACTAATTTCGAGCAGAAGATCACATGACTCTTCTGGGTCACGGAGAAGAAAAACAGCTGTAAATAGATGTGTGATATAAAAGTACATTTCAAAGTACTGTGATCCATGTAATTACATTTTTGAATTTGCATTCACTATGATTAATACATACTGTACTTGAGTAAGTTTTATGTTAAAAAGGTATGATTAAATTACATCTCAGCCATTTCAGAGCAGAATGTAAAACAAATATCTCCATAAATAGTGCAAGACGAAAGACATTGTTCCCTCAGACTAATTAGAGAGATATATTCATGCATTGAAAATTACTTACAGTAAGAACTGCAACAGTGTTTTATTTGTTAGATTAAGGCTGCATTATATTAGAATAAAAAGAAAGGAATGAAGGAAAATGATGAAGGCCTTGATGCTGCGTGTAGTGTATATCAGCACATAGTCCTCATTACTGTTTAAGACAAACTTACACATTTCCTCATACTAAATTGCACACTTTGCAGTTCTTGTAATCACTGGTCATGGAGGCAAGTGTGGAGAAGCAGGCCAATGTGGTCAAGTAGGAGGCAGTATCACAAATATGAATGTGAAACAATGAATACATGAACTTAACTGAATAAAGTGAAAAAGAAAATGTTCATACTGTAGCAAGAAACTGAATCTTCCAATTATATACACTGCAATGTATCCAGGCATCCATCTTCTTCTGCTTTATCTGGAGTCAGGTCACAAAGACAGTATCAGCATTTCTTAATATTTGAACTCACTCAAATACTTGTAGTTGAGTGAATGTAACTGAGTATTACCTGCCTATGACTATGGTATGGAAGTAGAATGGAAATGAATGGATGGATGGGGATGGATGGATGGATGGATGGATGGATGGTGAAATGCTTGTACGGTTTATGTGTGATTTATGTATGATTTATATTTGATTTATGTAGGTTCTATTTATGTTCGATTTATGTACGATCTATGTTGGTATGTCTTGTATGTCCTATTACGTCTAAATAGTATGGTTAATATTACTGTAAACAAATGTCAAATATCAGTTTGGGACACAGGGATTATTACAACCACAGGGTATATTGCACAAAATACAGCCACATCTTTAAATATAAAAAAAGCTTTAATAAGAAGTACTATGCCTAAATTGCTAACTAATTATTACCAGCAGTGATTAGCTTCTAGACCTAATATAATGTTCTAATAAATGAACAATAGCGCGTAAAGGTCTGAAACTGCCATACATAACATAGTAATCCATAGTAAATGTTAGGTTATTTTGAGCACGAATATCTTTGTTTTTTAACAGACTAAGCCCATTATGTCCTTGTAAAGGTATTCAGGTCACTATGGCGCCAACCATGTCGACTGTGTTACCCTGGGTAACTCGTAGACATATGTATCTGTGACGTACAATGATATAAACCAAATTTTCCGTATATTAAGTTTAGTTTGATTTGTTCATATAGTTATTCCCACAGTAAATCCCACAATGCTGCAAACAGTAAGTGAGTGACCCAGCGCATGTGTGGAAGATGATCACATCACAAATTTACAATGCTAATGACTAATATTGTGTTCTACGCCTGGCCTCCTTGTCGTCTTCTGGCATAAACCGTTAAGGGCTGAGGACCAAATAACCATCATTATTCTGGTTAAGTCTTGTCCCTGTGGGGAAAACGAATTAGAGGCTACAAGTATTGGAGCCAACTTAACTCTGCTACAACAAGGTCACTGGCATGTCTGAAATTCCAAAACAGCACTAGAGGGGTCTCGGAATACTTTAGTGCCAAAACCAAACAATAAAACAAGGTGCCCGCTACTATTCTGAACACATGTCTGACTATGCGCCATGCAAACAAGGTCTCACAACTTTTCCCTTTACTCCTGGCCAACATTAGCAATGACTGGCTTTGTCAGGTCTGTCAGCCTCTCACATACTGGTCCCCTTGCCAAGCTTTCTGAATCAGTTTCAAAACAGCCGGCGTTCATTATTGTCTGTTGTCCTTCTTGTCTCATTGTTAAGTTGAGAGGTGACCATGTTGAAGCTTTGAATTTGATCAAACTGGCCCAAACTGGTGCACTACTGCAACCATAAATAGGCAAATAAAATGTAAAATGTGAAAGCAACTCAATTGTGTTCACACAAGATCACAAAATAATTTCCAATTGTACAATGTACAATTGTAACAAGTGGAGGCATTAATCAATCACACAGGCATGATTATTGTCAGTTGAAATGAATCCAAGCCTCGAAATTATCATGGCAAGTTTTTAGACCCAATTCCTAACAACAACAAAACATATGGCACAATGGATAGTGGATTTATGATGTTACCTTGTCCCCTGCTCTCCATCTGTAATCATGAAGACAGCCTACACATGAATGGACACAATAAAAATGTCCAATTATAAAAACAGGGACATGCAACATAAAGACTTGCATTTGCATGGCACATGTTTGTGCATAAGCAATGGATCTGAAAAAGGAAATTGCATGGATTCATGAAGTGGCGGATGAATAGGCAAGGCTGTGTCAGTCTGCCGGCATTCAGTGATGTGTACATCATTTGAGAGGCGCTGATGGGCCCTAATGCAGAATAAGCACAGCCAATCAACAACTATCTATCCACAGTGCCAGAGTGAAACATTGAAGGGCTACTTCAAGGCCAGCACAACTGCCACATTGTGCTGACAAATCATTGCATTAGACTTGTCCGCCAACAGGGGAGATAAAAAGATGGAGGTGTATAGTTTAGGATGCATTGTGGATGCATTTTGCTGCTATACTCTGACAATATTGGTTTTGAATGCTATATGAGATTTTTGAAAGACAATTGGGCTTTTCTTTTGATTTTGGTCAAAGGCCAAGAGCACAGCACTGAAACTCTCCTGACTGCCATTTCACTTCAAAGTATGAACTAAAATGGAAGGAATTCTGAAAAGAATTTAGATCAGGGGTCACAAATTAAATTTCACCAAAAGAAATTGTCAAGCAAAGGTCCGGAAACATACAGGGTTAATTCACAGTTATATGAGGATTTTAAAGCCTTTATTAAATCTATAACTGTGATTAGAAAATAATGCGATCAATTGAATCCTGTTATTGTTTTTTTCCCTCTAAAAATACGTTTTGGGTCCTAAAAAGCAGAATGCATAGCCTCTATTATACACAATGTGCACATAATAAGACAGTGATGTGTTTCTCCTCTGCTCAGTTCAACACACTGAGCCCTGCTTAGTCCAGGTTCAGTCCTGGCTTAGTCCAGGTTTAGTCCCGGTTTAGTCCCAGTTCAGACCCGGTTTAGTACTGATTTAGTCCTGGTTAAGACCTGGTTTACTCCTGGTTCTGACCTGCTCGTTGCCGTTCGGGAAACAGCCGCGCTATTTGCACATTACGATCGCGCGTGCATATTTAATTAGCTCGTCCTCCGCTATTTTTGTTTTGTTTTCATTCCGGAAACGTTTCTAAAAGTTTACAAAGTATCATGGCACTCAGATGTAGGACTTTATCTTTCTGTTCATCTGGGCTGTAGTTTACCGCTCTGCAGTCAGAGAGGGAGAGGGAGAGCGCACACGCAGCCGCTCGTCTGAGGGGTTTCAGGATCAGGTCCAGAGTTCAGATCCAAGGTTCGGGTCCTGATTGGCTAGCGCATGGATCCGGACCCGGACTGAGGTCCGCCATTCAGTGACCTCTGATTTAGATTAACTGGAGAGAGAGTCAAACACCCAAATAGTAGGTAAAATATTTCTTTAATATCCTTTCATATTTAACTGTCTCGAAGACCTTGCTATAAATTCAATATCCATCTCACCAAGCACGTTTTGGAGCCACTTAAGGCACTGTATATTCTATTTTTCCTCTGCAAACTATATGTGACTAGTGCCAATATTTTTCATGCACACCATAATTAATCTGTGAACATATATTTATCATTATTGTGGATTTGTATATAAATGTATCAATATATTTGGTAACTTTGCATTGGTATTGCAAACCTAAACCTTGTGAGATGGGACTGTCTCCATAACCACTTTGTTTAGACGTTTGCCCAGTCTCTGCTGGCAGCAGTGGGAATTATCCATTTCATTAAAAATTGCCAATGGAATTCTAAGAAATCAATGGCGAAGAACTATGATAAACACACTTAGGTGAAGTAAGCCAACACATAATAGTACTCAGTTATGTTTTTATGAGGATCATCTTATTTGTTTATTCTTTGTAACAGATATTGGGAAGATAACTAGATAACTAAACTAAATTATAGTTTGCACACCTATGGTAAATGCTGGTTGATCGAGTCATGTTGAAATTCATTCCTAAAGTTCCACAATAATTATCAGGTGAGTCAAGACCAAAATCTAAATCAAATAGTAAATATAGTTTCTCTTGAAAATATACATTGGGACCATGCAGCTGTGCCCTGTGTGGTTGTCCGCGCGGATAAATAGTGATTGGCGTGTGGCTCAAAGTGGGAGGTGTAGAGTGATTAATCAGCATAATGAGCGTAGATGAGTGCTGTGCAGATGGAGCCTACGCTCAGGCCTGTGTCAAGCAGCATGTCGTCTCTGTCGCTCCCCCGCCGCATCCAGACTGTGCTGCTAGGACCGCATTTCTGCACATGGCTCTTCCAAGCTGCCCGCTCAAAATTAAAGCATAATCATTCTGACTATTAGTTAAACGCTGACATGCATTGATAGTGCCTATCATATGAAACCCAAATGAAAATTACAAATTAGCTTCTATATGCTCTCTATATTTACACACTAAACCAGATAGTACTTTAGTCATTACATATTTTGCTCTATGCAGATCATTTAACACCATTTAAGCTGGCTGTTGATGAAGCTTAACAAATGTCCCTTTTGGTTCGCAGTTCCAATCATTTTATATTCACATTAGCATTACCTGCTAAAAATGTAAAACATGGGTAGGATGCTAACACCGATCTAGTCAAGGATAGAGATTTTTTTTTTATGGATCCTTTTAGTCAGATGAATTAAGAGGTAAAAATAAAAGGTGTTAGGTATAAGTTCAGGCTTACAGCCTGTGATCAAGCCTGTAGCATTTCAAAGCCATTCAGTGTGATTATAACCAATCTTTGTTGCAAATCAAATGTTGGGTTATCTCAAGACAGCTCACCCTTTGTGCTGACATTGTGCTTGTACTCTGAACAATTATCAATGAAAATGAAAACAACACTTGCTTGTTACATGGAGAGAAAACAATACGGCGCACTATGGTGACAGCTAATTGTAAGACTATTTTCCAATTGTCCAGTGCAGGCATTACATTAGCCTTCAAACTGTTATTTAAGCAGCCCGAGGCACACTTGCCAGATGTGTTCTGCCTTCTGCAGCGATAAGTGAACACGGGCCTCCCTCCGGGCACTCTGACATTAGCTTAGCTCCCAGACGCTTAAGCTGACTCGCACACCAGCCCACCAGAGGCTTGTTGAGCTGTCATTGTTGTTAGCTGCTTTATTGTGCAGTGCCATATACTTATTACACACAGAAGACTCGTGTGAAGGGAAAACAAGTGGAATTTTCTTGCATGATACTTAATTTGGAATTTTGTCACTTGTGGACTGCAAAATTCTACTCTCATTTCACTGAGCAGACCTTTTAAAGGGATAATTATGTGAAAAATGTACTTTTTGTATGTTTTTACAGTATAATGTTACCTAATCAAAAGCAAACCTGGACATAGCATTGTGCTCCATCTACAGTGGGGGGAAAAAAATATTTAGTCAGCCACCAATTGTGCAAGTTCTCCCACTTAAAAAGATGAGAGAGGCCTGTAATTTTCATCATAGGTAAACCTCAACTATGAGAGCTAATGAGAAAAAAAATAATCCAGAAAATCACATTGTCTGATTTTTAATGAATTAATTTGCAAAGTATGGCAGAAAATAAGTATTTGGTCAATAACAAACAAGCAAGATTTCTGGCTTTCACAGACCTGTAACTTAGAAAATCTTTGGAGGGAGTTGAAAGTCCATGTTGCCCAGCGCCTGCCCCAAAACATCACTGCTCTAGAGGAGATCTGCATGGAGGAATGGGCCAAAATACCAGCAACAGTGTGTGAAAACCTTGTGAAGACTTATAGAAAACGTTTGACCTCTGTCATTGCCAACAAAGGGTATACAGTGGTCCCTCGCTATATCGCGGTTCACTTTTCGCGGCCTCGCTCTTTCGCGGATTTATTTTTAACACTATTGTGTATGCTTATTTACAGCGTATGAACACCATACGCACATTGTATTCTGCGTCCTGGTTGGCTAGTCGCAGAGTGAGCCTCTCGTTGCAGAGAGGATCTTTGTGTGTCCCGTCAACACATCAGCGCACACACCGCAGGCCGCAGAGTCACAGCAGAACAAGCCGGGCATGAGCGGGTCCGACTCCGCGTTCACTTTCTCTGAACTTTTCCGTGAAAATACACACCGCTAGCAAGTGGCGCTCGCCTGAGCTAAATGCTCACCTTCTGAAGCCTGAAACTGCTATGATAAAACTTTGGTCGTAGCTACGATTGTCTCTTAGTTTGAACAAGCACACAGCGGAGACGAGAGCAGCTCATGATGTTTCCATCCCCACGTCTGTAATGTGAATCTAAAAATCATATAATATGACACACAAAAAAATCACACAGTGACACCAGGCATAAGGAGAACCCGTGTGAACTAGTGACAATTAGTGTATAAAGTGTGTGGTGAGGGGTTTTACAGCCTTAAAACATATATAATATTTGTAAAAATAAAGCGGTCTACTTCGCGGATTTCGTTTATTGCGGGCTATTTTTAGAACGTAACCCCCGCGATAAACGAGGGACACTGTATAACAAAGTATTGAGATTAACTTTTGTTATTGACCAAATACTTATTTTCCACCATAATTTGAAAAGAAATTCATTAAAAATCAGACAATGTGATTTTATGGATTTTTATTTTTCTCATTTTGTCTCTCATAGGTTTCATTATAGGTATACCTATAATGAAAATTACAGGCCTCTCTCATATTTTTAAGTGGGAGAACTTGCACAATTGGTGGCTGACTAAATACTTTTTCCCCCACTGTATGCACATTTACGTAATCATTTGTGTTCAGTCAGTCTTCAGACAGCTTTAAGACATGTTCTCATCATTTCAACACTTAAACTGCTTCACTATAAATGACATAGGTAACAACTGTTGTTTTCAGCCTTATTTAAACCGCTTCTCTCCCCTGTTCCCCTCAAGTGTTTAAAGGAACCGCTTTGAACACAGTTAGAGACTGGGGTTAACTTGAGGTCTAACCAAAGATATTGCGTGTTACAAACTTGCCATGACTAATATTGTGTACCTCGAAAAAGAAATAAAAAGCAAACTTTAGTAGGCCTATAGCAACGCAGCTGTACTACTGGAACACGCAAAAATAATAACCCAATAAAACTCAATGTGGGAAAAAGCCCAACACCTCTTACTTCCTAAAGCAGAGGGGGGGGTGCCATTTCATAACATACACTGTGCACTTGGCGCCAGACTGCCAGCCAATTAAAGGTTATCAGAGCTCAAAATAATAGTCCTGTAGGGTAGCTCTCTGGATAGTCCCATCTAAAAATATATTGCATCGCTCCCATTTACTACTCCCCAAGAACTAGCAGCAAGCTGGATATAGCGCCGCTTCCCTGCAAGTGTTGATAAACCATGTGGGAAGGACACAGCGTATATCATTACTGAAGTAATTATTTTGCTTTATAATCCCTGGGCAGAAATGACCAGAAGACTGGTTTCAAAGCACTGCTCAAAACTATAGCTGCACCTGTTTCACAAAATTAGAGAAAATGCACTGCAGACTGTTATCAAGGTGTGAATCTCTGTTATTATCGACAAAAAGTTCCTCCTTGGGAAACAGTGAAAATAAAAAGTATTATGAATAATAGGAGCGATTGCTGTTGGTGTTTACTTCTGTGATTTTCACCAGATGTTTTGGTGAATGGTATGCAACAAGCTGATGCTTCCAGGCCTCTTACGCAGTTTTATAAAATCACGATATCTCACATTGTTTTTGCCTATCATAGAACTATTTTTTATTTTATCAAAACATCAAATTCTCTACCAAAGCACTCGGACGTGGCGACATCACTCCTATAGCTATAGTAACTTGCACAGATGCAATAAAACACCATTACTATGATAGTACTAACTATAGTACTAGCAGCATTACAGCGACGGCTGCTACTTGTCTGGTACTTGGAATTGTACAACAACTTCCACAACAAAAAACTTTAAGTACTACAGATGCAACTACTACACATACTATTGCTATTATAAATGCAACGTTTATTTGAAAACACAAAGTATATTTTTTTCATTATATAATTTAATGGTCAAAGGTATATTTACTTCCACTGGTGATTTGCACACACCAAGCTTGTTTTCAATTAGTCTTTTTTGGTGGAAAAATAAAAGAGAGTAAAAGGACTAGCCTTTGGAAACCTCATCAATCATGGCTGAAGACAAAGAAAGGGGAAAGGAAGGTGGGGTTATAGAGCGACTGTGCCAGAGCGCCCTTCATCATCCATTATAAAAGTATGAATGGAGGGGTCTCTATGGTGAAAGGAAGATGGACTCTCCAATAATGCAGCCACTTGAGAACACTGTGGCCACACAAAAGAATAGAACTCAAATTTTTGTTATTGGCTTGGGCTATTCAAAATCAGTGCTTTTTGAGGTCTTTGATGGACAATTGTAGTCTGTCTTATTCTTGTAGCTACAACTTTTGTAATGTGACAATTTTACTTGTATACAACGTGTAGCAAACTGCAGGTTTGACAAAATACTAAATAGATGACAAAACTTGTGGCTATTGCTATTGTTGTAGTTACGACCCAGGCATTAACATTGCACACATTTGCTACTGCACAAATATTACTGTTTACAAACTGGCGTAAAGCATAGCATTACTTCATGTGCAATATATGCAAACTAAGAGATTATCTATAACATTTTAGTATTTTTAAACTGATTATTTATCATATCTTTGTGGAAAAAGAAGAGGAAGTCACAAAGAGAAGAGTGTACTTGAAACAAGTGTAAAGAGGCCGATGAATGGACTTTGAAACTTGGGACTTGGTGTAAAAGTGCATTTTTGCAATGGAGTATCATCTCTTGTGCGTGTATATGAATGGTAGCCAGACACACTCCTGAAAGCATCAGTCTTACCTGGATGAGTGATTCGCTCAGCCGTTCCTCGTCCACCTCCAACACAATGTCCCGGATCTCTTCATAAGGCAGGCGGAACGAGCCCAGGAAAATTGCTGTTGTGATGGAGAGAGAAGAAGAGTCATTTCCACTCCTTTTTTTATTAGACCACGGGGTTCAAAGAGACATTTCGCCCGTCAACGGTCCTCAGACAGAACGACCACACATCCAAATTGTCAAAGAGAAGAAAGAAAAAAACTAAAATCAAACACACTACTGGCATCGCCGCACTTTGTTTGAGGCAGACATTTTATAAACACCAAGATACATCATATTTACCTACACCTCTAATTTACCTACAGATACGGATAAAAACACCTGAATTAACAACTAAAACAAAGATTGAGTTTGTAAGAAATGGCACAGTAATTAATAAGCTCACTATTTCATATTTTTCTAAAGGCTGGTGTTAGTGTTTGGATCATTTTTGTAAGTCTGCCACATTATAGTTAATGAATTAATAGAACTCTTTGAGGAAATACATAGAGGTAATCTTTTATTGACTAGGTTCAGGAGCAGGACCACGCCTCAACCAACCCTTTCTTACCAGCCAACAATGTCTTCGCCAATAATGATCAGGAATTCAGTCTGAACAGTAGAGGGCAGCACTACATTTTACACCCTTGGACCAAACACTGTAAAATGTATCACTTTTAAAGATTGTTTAATTATTGTTTAATAAATAGGATTAATTTGTGGTTGATTTATTCCTTTTGAAATAGGACTAAATGAAGTGATGCCACTGACAGATCAATAGACTATTTTCAGCTTAAAAAAATTACGATGTACGTATATCGTAGGTTATTTTTGTGCAATATATGGATTATCGTCGTATCGTAAGGTTATCATGAGACATGTATTGCGTTTTGTATTGAATCGTGAGGTAGCCAGAGGTTCCACCCTACTCACAGGTGTTGCGTCTTCATATGCCACAACGTTGAGGTGGGATGGATTCTTTTGACAAAGGAGAACACAGATAAAGCACAGATATTTGCTCTCATGAAAAATGAGAGCAAAAACAAAAGTGTTTTTGTTGAGTATGTTCTGTTTGGCTCCGTTGATGTCCCTCAAGTTCAGTCGGGGATCATGGGCCCAGTCCGTGATACCATCAGGAACGTGGGAGTTGTCTTTGACCGAGAACTGAATTTCAAACAACAAATAAATGTTGTCAAAGCCAGCTTTTTTCGGCTGCTCCTTTTGACCAAGGTGAAGCCCTTTCTCTCGCGCCAAGACCTTGAGAAGGCGACTCACGCGTTCATCAGTTCTTGGCTAGACCATTATAACACTCTTTTCTCTGGCATCCCACAGTCAGCACTTCACCGGTTACAGGGTGCAGAAGCAGCAGCCCGGCTTCTCACCGGTTCACCCAGACACAGCCACATCACTTCCGTCCTCTCCATCCTGCTCTGGCTAAAATGTTAATGTTTGTTTTTAAAGCCCTTTATGGTCTCGCTCCGTTATATTTAACTAAGATGCTGACTGTACATTGCCCCAGCAGAGCTCTCCGGTCTGCCAATCAAATGGTTCTGGATGTGCCCAAGTCCCGGTACAAACAGTGGGGAGATTGTTCCTTTAGGGTTGCAGCGCTTAAACTGTGGAACAGCCTGCTCCTCAGTCTGTGTGTTCTCACAGATCAGTCTCATTTTAAGTCCAGATTTAAAGACTCATCTCTTCAAACTGGCTTTTAACACCTAGAATGCACTGATTTATTTCTATGATGTAATAATTGTGTGTTTTTAAATGTTTTTATCTTTCTGTAAAGCACTTTGGTCTTCCTTGTGTTGTTGTACAGTGCTATAAATAAACTGATTGATTGATTGATTGATTATGTGAGAATGAATAATGGTGCGCTGAGCTACTTGCAGAACCAGCGGCTGCCCTGTTGGAAGAGGGCAGAGTTTTGTTTTGGTGGACGCTCTTGCCTCCAGCAGACAGCCCAGTGGGTACTTCGCTCTATAGCTAAGGTGCCTCCACTGGAACTTGAAGCTGATGGTGAATCCAGGTGGAAGTCACAGGTGGAGCTTTGGTAATGAGTTGGAGGAGACTAGCTCAGCAGCTGCTATTGTGCCACAACGCTGGGACCTGATGTCTGCATCTCGTGTAACAAAGGAGGAGTTTGCGTAGCAAGTTCTCCAAACACAACCGCTGACTACTTATGAAGCCACGGTATCTGCTCCTCTGCTAATTTTAAAATAGCTTTGATATTTCTAGCTTCGCTGTGTCAGTGATCCGTACATGTATTTCCTCACTCAATGGCATGAAGCATAAACGACGGTGTGTTTAATCAAGCCGAACACGACATTGTAGCGTGGAGTCTCACTTTTATAACACTGCAATATGTTGTGTATAATGCTGCAGATATAAAACAACAGCTGGATGTGAGCGTCTCTTGGGGGAGGCTTGTCAAATGAAATCCTTGCAAATGTTTGTAAATTACAAAGTGGAGCTGATGTGGGTGACAAAGAAGGCAGGTTAGGAGTTAGATGTGCTAAAAGCCTACAGCAAAGACAGAAATTAAAGTAACATTTGTTCTGTATTGTCAGTTTGATTCTGCATCTGTTCTAACTCAATTTATTTCTATTTTTAAATGTTTTGCACCTGTCATGCAAACAGCTTTGATGTGTATCCGTCTGAAAAGACCAACATCTAGTTTGGTTCAGAGGGAGAATAGGCCGAACAAATTGAACAATAGATACAGTAAGCTAGTTTAATATATTTATCTAGGCTCTGTGTACTGTAACCAATACACTAGGAACACACTTGTAGCTTGGCCAAAAAATAAGTCTGGTTATTGTTATTGTGTCAATATATCCTAGAGACACTAATACTGGGATTTCAATCGTCCTGCAGTCCGAGTTGTCTGTGCACCCATAACACTTTTTCACTGGTACGCCTGTGCCAAAAAGCTCTGATGTAGTTGGAAAATTATTACAGTACATTTACCAATGATTAAAATGACCAAGTCTCGGCAATGACATTCTTTTCTTCAATGTGAACAGGAGGTAACATTATTTCCATCTCTTGTTCATCATTTAATGATTTGTTGGATAACATTTTTGCCTTACTATTGACAACAAACCAAGTTTTTTTCCCCCTCTCTTTTACGCAGGCCCTATCAGCTTTTTATTGAAAGGGTCATAAAACAACCATCCACCTTAACACAAAAAGCTCAATTTGAAAGCTGAATACAATATGACAAATTGAATAGAAACATGATTCATGATTGTACCTTATACTTTATAACTGTATTTGAAATATTCAATAAATGAAGCTTTTGGTTACTAGTAAACATTCATAGTGTGGTGCAATAACATAAATATATTTATATACATCAATCTTGATTTTATATCTATCCATTCTTTTAACCTTTTCTTGTGTTCTGTAACTGCAACATCTAGTGGAGTAGTCATGCATTGATGTCAAATCCCATGACATCCATCAATTGCCATGTGAAAGTGAGAATTTCTATAATTATCTCTTCTTGCCACACTCTAAAGCCATCTGCCCTGAATGTGATCAAAGATGGTTGTGACACCTATGCAATGTGTCATATGCAGCACATAAGTGCACTGACATGTGCTGATTGTATGTACAGAAATGACAAGACATACACATCACTCTCAACAGCCTGTGACTTCTCACATTCAAACTATTACTTCTCACATTGTAACATTAACTTTGCTTTAAGTATCTGCGTTGTCTTTTTTGAATGCAACTGTCCCATCTTGTACAAGACCTCCATGAAAAAGCATATTTTTGAAATACATGTAGGTCAGACGGTCAGTGGAATGGACTTACATAGATTCTGTGCAGTCTTGGCATCCAAGATTCGAAGTTCTTTTGCCTTTTTCTTGAACTGCTGCATTCTGTCATCTGTCTCATCCTGTGTGTCCTTTTTAACTGGAAAAACAGAGAAAAGAATTACATATTTAAGATATATTGTAGACATTACATGCAAACATTATAAATATATCTAAATATGGATGGAATATGGCACAAAAATGAACCGTCAAACAGGAAGGCACTTCATTGATAGTTGCATTCGGTAAAAGCTTTGTGAGGACAGAGCGGTGCGCAGGCAATGGGTGTTCTGTGTTCTGCCATATTATTTTCCACACAACCAAGTGTCAAAACAATTTTAAGAAAACACGACAAAACAGGCTCAGGTGCTTTGTGGCTTTCAAAGGGCCACGGCGCGCCCATCGTCACAGGCGTGTTCGACGTGAAATTGGCAGAGACCAAAATCATGGATGACTTTATAGTCCTCATTTGTTCGTCTTTTCCAAAATATCTGTCACTCTAACGGTGGGTAGATGGTGCTTAGCCAAGAAGATCTGGGGGATAATTGTATTACCTCCTACGGCTCCAACAAAATGGCACTGAAGTCTGTGTTATTTCACTGAACACAATGGACAAATTGTTACAGAAACGAACAGATCTATGTTTTCATAATGGAAGTTACATTGAGTGAGCACAGCGGGGTAACGCCACGAGTCAGCATGGATTAATCTTCACCTGGGTTAGGCCTTTCTATACACAACTGTTGCATAAGGATTAATTTTGGAATATTTAGACAACAGCAAATCTTTACCAAGGGATCTAAAGCAGATAATGATCATGGGCATTTAGATTCCCCGGAGTCTATGACGATGAAAGGAGGACATAATGTAAAATGTAACATTACATTTAAAGTAAATCGATTAGTTGGTGTATATACAGCAATACCGAAATGTGAGAAGCAAAAGGAGAGTTCCTTCTCTTTCCAGTATTTTCTGCAAGAGACAGCTAATCATCACAACAAGTCTGCTAAAGCCCAAGGTAGGAGTCTCCCAGGAAATCTAGAACAAACAATCTGTCCCCTAGTGCTGGCTTGCATGTTTGAAGAAAGAATCAAAGAGGCAACATCTCATGGGCAGCCTGGAGAAGAAGCAGCACTGAGGACTCCTGCTTAGCTGTCAGCGCGTGACACCACCAATGCTATGGCTTACAGCATTAAAGTAGAGTCTTACCACAAGCATGTATAGCATAATATTTGTCAGAGGAGTTGAAAGAACACGCATATACACAGTTACACTATATCACGGTGAACAGACAAGCAAGTTAATACTTTTAAGCGCGCAGTCCTGCTATAATTAAAAAAAAAGCTTTGGATCAAATCTTGGCAGGAGAAACAAGGGAGCGTGCCAGCGTCACGGTAAAAGCTACACCATGTACAGTAATATTAATAATGGCTGTGCTTCTGAGTACTGGTGTTTTTCAAATAAGCACGATGCAGATGAAATCAGTGGGCGCTCAAGTAGAATGCCTGGAGTGAATAGTGCTGCCAGAAGCCAGTGTCTTTTATATCAACGCCTTGTCACTGAAGAGGCCCTGTCACACACCCAGCTTCAGACAAGAGCTTTGAGAGAGACTCGAATAGATGCAAAATCAAAATCTGTGACCAAGATAATTTTAATACAGAAGGAACGTGGCAATTTAGTGTGCGAAGCTCGCCGTCCTGCTTTAATGCTGTCGCTATCTACTGGAAGGTCATCGGAGTGGGTCACAGGAGCCTTTTCTGTGGGTAAAAAATGAGTGATCATTTGTTTTCAAACAACAACAAAAAAATGTTAATAGGGTAAAGGTAGGTCCAAAAACTAACTTGAGAATCACTGCAAGGACATGTAAAGTACATGACAAGAAAGGAAAATATGATTCTGACATGCTAGTTTATTGTCAGCAAGTGGATATTTGCTACAGCCCCACACCTTGGAGATTTAACAAGAGTAGCTGTTTGTATAGTTGTATAGTTTATTCTTAGATTATTTTCTGTAATACTAAAAACACTTATTGAGATAATTTTTGTGACAAAGGAGATCCAGTGAATATCCGTATACGGAATGGTAACATGACACAAACAGAGAATTATCCAGACTTCCTTATGCGGTGAGAGCCCTTGTACAAAGAAATTGGAGAGCTAGTGAAAATAAAACACAGTGCAACAATGATCTCCCACTGAGCATGGCCCACAGACAGAGTCCAAATTAAACAGCGTGGGGCATTTGACTGCATTTGCCATTAAATTGTTCTCTTAAAGGCTTCACTATATTTGCTCATCTACAGCCACTGCAATCCCTCAACGGTTCGGAGCAGTGGGCACACTTGTCCGTGGATCAGCTGTCTGTAGCCTTGCCTCCGGGGACCCACGCTGTCTCAAATTAAACAGGAAAACAGCGTCTTTAATAATGTGAAACACTGCATTCAGATAGCTCGACTCTTGAGCAGGGCTGTTGGCTGACTCAATTATGCCACATGTCACATGGCTCCTCTGAGCGCTGCATACCGGCTGATAGGCCCTGGAGGACTCACACACTCGGAGCTGCCACACTGGTTAAGAGTCCCAGGTGTGCTCTGCGGACAGCTATAGGTGGCAGATTTCAACCAGATGGCTGGCCACATAAATAAGCAACTTTTATAAATGTTTCCAAAACTTTCATATAAAAAGTTACTACTGATGGGAGAACTTCATGGTGGAATCTTTGGGAATGCCAAACAGCTTAACCTGCCCAACAGCAAACTTGACTAGCAGCTGATAGCAGCACGTGCCAGTACAAAAACGTGTTCCGCTTGTCGCCCAGTGGCTAAAATGTATAAGACTGTGAAAACACTGGCATCCCTTATGAACCAGTTTATATTTGTAAATAGAAGCTTTGAGCTAATCATACAGTGAGCAGCCTTTTGCAATGTGTACACTGTTGGCAAGCTTCATGGCTGAAATACAGGAAGCCTTTCCATCCAATAGTGTCAGAGAGAGAGCATTAAATAGAGCAGTAACAGTCTGTCAATCTGGTTTATTGTGTGCAGAGTAACAATCAGTTACAGCGAGGAAGTATTGATCATTTCATTTTGGGAATATCAAGGAAGGAAGTTTGTTCAACTCAATAAGCATACCAACACATTTTGAAAAGCTTGGAGCATGTAGTATATCAATTTACACACTCATGTTTTGTTGAAATCAGGACAGGCAATATTCACCTCAAACAATGAGTTAACACACAGCAGCTTGTTCTCTGAGGGAGAAAGAATTAAGATGCTGCTGACACAATTTTGGCCAAACGAGTAAGAAACGCACCAGGCATTTCACATTGATGTGTGGTAAGATAAAAAGGTACAGGGATGACAGGCTTTGGGGAAGCCTGTCAGCGTGCAATATTTCAAAGTTGTGTTTAAACAAAAAAACATGAAAGATTGAGTAAAACCAGCATTAGCACATGACGGGAGGAAAGTCTCTGGCGATTTTAACTGTTACTCATTCCATTAACTGAGGGGGAGTCGGGTTCGCTCCGTTCCAAAAGGAGTCACCAAACTGGGGGAAGGCTTCATGAGAATGAAATGGCACGAAAAGAAACAGCTTTGGCTTATTACAGTTGACTTGGCATCGCTGTTAAGCCTTCTCTGTGGGGCTTGGACCGAGGTATGCCCATGGGAGGTTCTGTGATAACAACAGTTCTCCAACGCTTGGACACTCCGGTCTGTTTGCTGGCCCACGCTCACTTTCTGGTGGCGTTCCATGCGATATCTCCCACAAGACATCCATGAAACTCAGGGCATTACCAAGCTAAACACTACCACATGTTCACTTCCGGATCCTCCAGCGTCACCAGTCGGGGGGGGTGGAAATAAAGAAAGGGAGAGAGAGGCTTGAAAAGGAATAATAGAAATGGCAGATGACGGGTCTAGGACAAACATATTTAAAGGCAAAAAGGACACAGAGTGGAACAGACAATGTGGAGTCTGCTCCTTGACCGGGCCATTTATTCCCTCAAATGTGCAATCTGCCCGCAAACATGTGCCTGTCCTCCATCTCAGGGACCCATGGCGCGGATTGAGTCGCTGGAGAGCTGCCAGTCTGGCTAAAGGAGATGGAAAGAGTCGCCGGCCTCAGACGTGCTCAGTCTGCGCAGAAAATGCCAATTCCACACAAGTGTTGATACAGGCCACCTCTGACTCGTCTCTCGGAATAACACTGTCTTACAAGCTTGGAGCGTAATTGCATACGCTCAGGCAAGGCACCAGCTACTGCAAAGAAACACGATACACAAGCGGATACGACAAGAGGGGCTAGTTATTTTCCAAACAGAAAGCAGTAATAGGAAGACTAAAGTGGTTTTCAAACTGCAATGCATGTACCATAGTGAGAATGTACAATTTCTTCTGGTAGACCTCAGGTGGTAATGTGCCTATGTGTAGATTGGGCCACATATGTACAGTATATGTTGCACAAGTGAGACATGATTTATTTTACTTATTTTTTGACAGAGAATGTGTTGTTTAGGAATAAAAGTAAGAATTTTCAGTTTTGGACGAAGCAGGGTTCTCAATTAATTATCAAGTCACTGCACATTGTTTTTATATTATGTGTATTACGTTGCAAGACAAGAATTTAAACAGATTCAAATATTTTAATCTTCGCAGAGATCAGAATCAATAAGGAAGAGTCTGATGTTTAGTGCACAAGTCTTTTCTCCTACACACCAGTATTAATCATTGGCAAAGCAGTTCACAAAGATCACTTCAGACACAATTTCCATCGAAAGCAAAAAAGAACAACTGCATTGCAAGGATTCAAGAGACAAGTTGTACTAATCTGACCCTAAATGTTGCAGTTGGGGGGGGGGGGGAGCTGGCAGCGAGCCGCATTAACAGGAAGTTAAGTGTGAAGATTCAGAGAATGTGTCAAAGTTTTATGAGCCGGTAACACGTTTCTAGTCCAAACTTCATCATGTGATACCTCCAAAATAGAAGGCCTGTTATGTGTGTACTTGACGACAAGTAAAATCCAGCTGCAACCAATTTCTCCTTCTGAATAAGGTTAACCCGAGGTTGCCTTCTGAAACTCCAATTTTCCTCCAATTTTCACTTGTCTACAACAATACCGCCTATTACCTTAAATCTTTACGCATGTTCAGCCTGACATTTTTGGCACATGTACTTATTTTCTTTTTACGTTAGATTTATATGATTTCTTAATAGCTGTGAATGTTTGACCTTATGAAGTTTGACTCAAAGGTGGCAAGAAACAGTCTGTACAAACATTACGATATGGGTGTGTCTTTTGCAACAGGTCTGACCCAAATTCACCAAGCTGCAATAAAGAAATCGTACAAACTGAAAGATTTATGAAGGCAATTTTCAGTGCGGGATTTGGGGATCAAAATGTGGGTCATAGGAGGGTACTGTAAAGGTGGAGATACATAGTTTGAACAGTTCTGTCACTATACTGTTCTAACGTGTACACCTCTGATAACTAGTCTAATGAGCTAGTATTAGACCAAAGCACTGGTTTTTTTTGTGTCTTGTAAATGTGGTTCAAAATAAACCACCATTTCTGTCTGAATAAATGTCTGAATATATGCATATTTTTTTGGCAATCAACCAAAGCCCAGTGGGTACACATGGGACTTGATCTGCAAGCGTTTAAACACTGTCTGCAATCTACCATGGCAACTCAGACTCCCCGACATGTTGAATCTTTCGCAGCTTTAAACAAAACACAGTAAGGATCTGGACAGTTCTTTGGAAGTGCTTCCCAACAAGCAAGGATGAACGTTCAAATGTTTTTCTTTCACATTGCTCTCAACTGTGCAATCATCATTACGTCTAATGGTAAGAGAGGGTCGCCGGACTTGTAATAATAACATAGTTTAAATAAGTGAAAGTGCGCGATCACTTGAATCACAACACACAGGTAATTATGGATGTAATTTCACTTCAAACTGACAGGAAGCTTTTTCTGAAGTTATCTCTGCGCCATCTGGCCGCACTTATAGGAGATGTCTAAATAAAACGATGTATGTTTAAGAGGGGTAGAAGACGAAATCCCGCCGAGTGACACGGTGACCCTACGCTGGTCAGTTAATTTGTTCAGTATGCAGGGAGAGGCTCGGCCCACGCTCAAAGTCCACAGCTGGGCCTGCTGAGAGAGAGGGAGAGAGGCGGAGGGTGGGGGGATGGACATGGCCCGGAGAGAAAACACCCCCTCTTCTATAATTGAGACAACACAGATCCCCCTCAGTCATCCCCTACCCCACTGCCGCAGAGGTTAGAGCACTGGAGAGCCATGTTGCTCATGGTCGGGACCAATACTAAAAATAAGACAAAAAGGTGTTATTGTTTAAGGAGCTTGGTTTAGCTTCAGAACATGTGGATTATGATTTAGTTTAAATAATTAATTATTGGAATTTTGATTGGGTTTGCCAACATGTTTTAAAGTCTATATTCAGTTATCTGCGCATGTTAAATGGTTCAACAGCATGGCCATTTGAGAGAAAATGAAAATCTGAACTAATAGAATAATACAACCACATGAAGGACCACATGCATTTCAGAACATGTGGATACTGAGGGCTATTGTACATTTTATGGGGCTTGAAATAGATTTCAAAACATTAATTTGGCCTCAGCAGTGATATTATACGTTTGATCTTTTGAAATGATGTCTGTAAGAATAAAATAGTAACAATGAAATTCAGGCTAGAGCTGGTGAAGACCTTGACTGGGGCTCCTCCTGCTGGCAGTTGTAAGATTAACTTTTTGAAAAACAATGTTTCACTTTGGATTTTATGGCGTGGCCTCAGTACGGAGCGATAAACACACCTGCAGTGGCTCAGAACCGATATAATGTTGGATTATAGGCTTTAATAATATGGAGGATAGTTTAAGGTTTTAAAAATGACACAATTGTATCCAGGAAGTACAGAACAAAGTGCTGACTCGGTGAATGTAGTGACCCTTCTCACCCTGGACCCGGACTATTCACCCCTCTCCCCTCAGGCAGGAGGCTACGGTCTTATCGAGACCCATAAATCTCCCCACAGTTGTTTCCCTCCGCCATCAGACTTATGAACAAAAAACAAGACCCAATAACTTAGTTACAGACTCATGGATGACGTAATCTGCTCTGTTGCACTATGTGGTATGTCCACACTTAGATCCGAAAAATAAATTCCGACAGTAAAAAAAAAAAAAAAAATGGAGAGAATGAAGAAAAATATATTAAATACAACACTTGACCTAAGTCAGTGATTAACATAAAGTGTTTTCGAGACAGGCCTAAATATTAAAAAAGGTTAAATATTTTTATCAAAAAAAATTCCGACTTACTTAACTTACTTTTTATTGATAATAAGCTACATTCATTATATATATATATATATATATATATATATATAATTTTAATGGCCGGTAATTCTTGTGAATGGCCGACATTTTACGACCCAGCTGACAAAAAAAGTCTAGCAGAACCTCTGGACTTACCATATTTTACTTTCTTTTTTTTTTTAATCTTATTTATTGTAATATTCTTTATGCATGCCCTATAGCCTTATAGTTTTAATAATAATATAATAATGCATTAGTTTTATATAGCGCTTTTCTGGACACTCAAGACACTTTACATTGCACTATTCATTCACTCCATACTCGGTGGTGGTAAGCTACTATTGTAGCCACAGCTGCCCTGGGGTAGACTGACGGAAGCGAGGCAACCAGTCTGCGCCATCGGCCCTCCGACCACCACCAACCACTCACTCACACACTACATTCGCTAGGCTTCCTGGTGTTACTAAACAGTCTCCCATCAAGTACGACCAGGCCTTCCCTGCTTAGCTTCCAAGGTCTGACGGATTGGGCATAGCAAAGCGTATGGTTTTCAAGTTGTTATAGCTTATTTGTATCTATATTCTGTGTTATACGTTTTATGTTTTATGTTGCACGTCTGCACCGAGAAAAAAATCCTAGTTTATGAATCTGTTCTCAAACAATGGCAATAAAAACTATTCTGATTCTGATTTTGAAATACTACTCCAGGTATGTCTTTGACGAGATCAATGTTAAAAGTTGACTTTGCATGATATGTCCACCTGAAATAGGTTATTTATCAAACAACTATCGATTCGCTGCTATAAGCATACGCTAGACGTCATTCTACTTGAAACTTAGCATTCAACTTTATGTAAACAAGAATAAAAATTAGTCATAAACCAGCATATAGTTGGATTACCAATTTAAGACAAGCAGACTATTTGTCCCTCAGTATCAGATGGAACTGCTGCTCTTTTATACGTATACATATTAATAAAGTGTTGTTTCTTTGTTAAAGTTATTGTATTACTATTATTATGTTTTAGTTTTTTTTGTTCTTATATCGATTAAGCCCAGTATGGTCATTTATAAACTGATCCTAAACATGTTTTGTCTAAATACAGGAGTAGCAGCTTTTAAACGTCAAATGGCTCAGGACATTTCAGATTACTTTAATTAATTGCAGTCTTAATCATTCAAATTACACTTTCAATTTTATAGCAATTAATTATGCACCTTTTCTTTTGCTAATTCATATTTTGATTGATTGTTGAGAAGGCAATTTATGTAAATGAAGGGTCACGGTCAATTAAGGGCACAGAAGAAGTTTGAGGTCTTGCAGTTTCAGAAAAAATTAAATAAAATCAATCAAGTCCTTCCAGTGGACATTGGAAAGCAATGCGTATTTCCCACAACAATAGAACTTGACAATGAACCTAAATAAAAACAGTGCTTATCAACAAAATCAATATGTGCAAACACTGCCAATGACCTGCCTCTCCGTCCGGCCTTTTAACAAGAACATTAATCTGCCCACATCCACGCATGGCTACTGTTGTGTCTCTCAAAGGCGAGGGAGTGTGGGAAGACTCTGACTCTGGCTTCTCAAAACGGTCATAGAGACATGCTCTTGGGGGGCAACCGATGGACTGAGCCCGCCAGCCAATCAGAGGACAGAAAGCACTCTAAAGCATCGCTGCAGTGGTTTGTGCGGGATGATGGTCCAAAAGGCCTGCCCCCGGTGTCCATTAGAAACAAGTTGTGCTGTCCCAATTCTGGCATTCAGCAGACAGAGTGGAACCTGGGTTAGAATGGCTATAAGGGAAAGGAAGAACAGACATTTCGAGGCTAGCGGAGTGTTTTTTAGGGCAGCTGGCCGGATAACCAATGTCTCTGTGGTCTTTATTACCTCTCCCAGCAACGTGCCACATAGGAGCCAGTCCAAAGAAAGAATGTGCTCCAAATGTAGGTGGAGGCTTAAGGCGTGAACTGAATTAAGAACTCGAAGAAAACTGCAGGTCCGGGTATCTGTGCCCAGAACTTTTATCGTGTATTTAGGGAAGAAAAAAACATCAAAGTTGTAGCGTAAAATACATTTTATAACGCCAGTGGGTGAACAACGCTAGTTTCTTTTCATTTTTTTCTTGTTTGACTTACCTTACTCACTATTATACAGTAAAAACACTATGTTACTTTAGCTTAAATGTCTTAGGTTCCTGGTTGGGCTTAACACACATTTAAACAAACCTCTCAATTGACAGGTTTCCATTCTATTTAGCTTCAGCAAGTAGCGCTGATTATTATTGCCCCATTTTCTTGCTATAGAAGTGTTTGGAACATTTTTCATTGTCAGCTCAGAGCGGTAAACAACATAATTGAACCATTATTTGCGTTGCTATTTATGCATTGTGCTGAGAAAAACATTTGGTATGTCTATCAACCTGACTGCTGTATGCTCATGTTTGTCCTAGTTTGGGAGATATTTGACAGGGCTGCATTTTGTACACTTGTCAGCTGACAGAACATTTGCTGCCCTGCCTCTTTTAAGCCCTGTTACTCTTTTGGTCTCAACAGCTTTTTTTTATGTTATAACATGGCATTTCCGTTATTTGCTGCTTAATCAAGGTATAAAGCAGGAAACGCACACACATTTATTTGGTTTTGACATTTCATCCAGACTGACAGAGAAATGATACGGTTTTCTAAAGCTTCATTTGGTTTGGTGACAACGGCAAGTATTAGGCCTGTGGAATTTTTCAGGAGCTTTTAGTCGTGAGTGATGCACGGCGACACAAGGTTGTTAAACACAAAGAGTGTGACCATGTTTGCGCGTGTTTTATTTTTTAAGAAATGTGCTCAAGTATTATCTCTTCTTCCTGTGAAGGTTAACCGATAGGTTGATCCAATTTGTCTACTGAGGCGTGAAAGGACTTAAGAAATTCTTCACATTTCGTTGGTGGGAAATGTCAAGGTTTACAGAGAGATGAGGACAAGAGGAGGGGGAAATGACTTTTCTTTCTCAGCCAGCTTCACTCCACGCTTGTTAGCAGCAATAGGTTTATCCTTGGCAATCAACAGGAGCAGATATACAGTCCATAGAGAGCAATTGTGGGCAGTCATTCGCACAAAGACGGATGGCGACTGGTGTGGGCAAACGGTCACAAAAAAGATGTGCAGTTAAACACATGAGGACTTAAGGTTTGGAAGCAGCTTTTTGGCGTTTCACAGGCTGAATCATCTGTCAGAACGGCGCAGACGCATTCCTGTGACATAGGGGGTGACAGAGAACTGAGAGGAGACATGTTCTGATTAAACATGCACCGCACAACACCTGCGACGAAGGTAAAAGAGGCAAGGTGGATGTGTGCGTGAAGGCAGGCACTCTGACAAGAATTGCATGCTAATCCCCACAATAGGAAAGGATCTCATGGTTTATTTCTTTATTTTATTTTATTTTTTTCAAATTGTGACGAGAGGCAGTTCCTTTCTTTTAATGGGGTGGTTGGACTTGCCATGAGTATGCAGATTGCAAAAGATGGAAAAGAATCAACCCTGCTACAGCACATCTACTAAAAATGTCATCTCTGTAACTTCGGAACAAATTTCAACAAATGCACTCTCTACCTTCCTATTTTCAGAAGCCACCGATTTGAACACAACAAGCACAGTGTTTTAGAAAAACAAATGCTTGAAGGTTGTCCGCAGCGATATCCACATCTCCATGATGTACTACTAATACAAAAAAATGCTAAAAAATTCATTGAAATTAAAATGGTGAAGGACATGTACCAATAGCACAGCAGCGACTGAATGTTAAAGCATAATAAGACACTGATGAACAAATCACTTTCTTGAAACCTTACGCAGAGGAACTTCTTTGGACCTGGCTATTGACAGAAAAGTCTATGTTGTCCGGTGATTATGTATTCTGTATAGAAATGTAAGTATGCTATTGAAATGAGGAAAGACACATGGGGAGTAGCTTCCTGGAGCATAAAAAAATAGCCTTTTCTCAAAATACTGTAAGTATGTCTCCTATCCATATAAAATCACTATTCTCAAGGTAATAAATCCAATAAGTAATAGTAGGAAATGTAATTATTGTTTTCGCTAAGTATCCCGAAACCTCATCATATCCTAAAATATAGGGTTCCTACCATCATTACAATTAGGTTTGATCCCTTCGGTGAAAGAATAAGAGGTTACCAGAGCTTGATGAACTATAATAACAGACTACACTTGCTACAGTGTGCTATCTGGAGCAACTAAGATGGTGTGAGTGGCTCTTCACCCAGAGCTCTCCTGTCTTTAAAGCCTTTGGACCAAAAATTATAAAAAAGAAAGGAAAGAAACTTAACATCAAAGCACTTTGATGAGGGAAATGAGTTGTATGCAAGGTGTCAGGGAAGTAAAAGAAAGTACATGCATCTTTTAGCATGCTGTGATTATGAGCTGTTTATAAGCTCCCTCGCCTCTTCGCTGTCTGGGTGACTAGGAGGAAATGCCCGTATAAATCTGTTAGGCAGTAAAAACACAAGCTGAGAGCTCAAAGAATGTCTCTTAGTGGAGTGTGGCTTGTAAAAGTGAAGCCGGGGAGCAATCTCAGGCCAGTTCGATAAAAGGCACAATGCTGACCTGTAGTTTTAGTAGTTACACTGAACTTCTTTTCTTTTTTCTTTTTTTTAGGAAAATAATGCTTTATCTAGGAAGCTCATTAACACGATATTGATCTCTTTGGGTAAGCTGTTTCATGGTTTCTTATTGTTAACTGTATAAGCTGTAAGAACAAAAAATGTTCTTCAAGTAAAAATGTGGTTAGTCGTTTGGAGCAGAAAATTAGCTTGTAAGAAAAAAACAAACAAAAAAACAAGTGGCAACAAACATAAAAATACTGTGAGTTATGTTTGTAATCTCATAGTACACATCTTAGGAAAGCCCAAATACTCTCTAAAGAAATGTGGCTACCTTAAAGTTTAATTCAGATTGTTTGGGACGACAGGCGTGGAAGCAAAGTAAATTTGGAAAGTGGTGAGTGAAACTATACACAGGCACTAGGGCTGAATGATATGGACAAACTCGATATTCATGCCAAATATCTTGATATCGATACGATATAACTATGGGTTAGGTGAAAACCAAACATTTTTCATCCATCCATTTTCTTCCACTTGTCCGTTGCCGGGTCGTGGGGGCAGTTGGAGCTGCCCAGGTCACATAGCACCGGCCCCCATGGCTCCTTCTGCAGGTGGTGGGTCCACGGAAGGACGGCCTCACAGTTCAAACCGGGCCTGTTGGTCTCTCCTAGGGGGCTACCAGTGTACGCAGACACTGGAGGCAATGTGGGTGAAGTGTCTTGCCCAAGGACACAACGACAATGTGCACCTTCAGGAGGCGGGATTCGAACCCCTGACCTTCCGATCATGAGACGACCCGCTCTACCATCTGCGCCACTGTCGCCCCAATAAACAATAAATATTCGGATTGCATTTACATATTTCACTCATCCGTCAACACAGCCAGTTATAATTTTTATGACACTACTTATTTTTATCGTTTTGTATTGTTTTGTTTATCACTTCCCCCATCAATTAGTATCGCCTGTCCATACCCGCTCCTAGTGTTTCATGCGCTGTATTGGCTTGCAGTTGCTGTGAGTTTGTTTGGGTTAAAGTGAAAGTGATTCGGGTTGGAGCTTTAGTGTTTAAAGTGCGATCAAGAGATATGGGGACCCTTTTCTATGTCGGAAAAGAACAATTGTTCAACTTTATTTTCGAGTATGTCATTCCTTATTACCTGGTAACAGACGTCTATATCTAACTCTGACCATACTCTGTATTGGATGTCTTTTAAGTTGTTTGGTAAGGTCTCGTTGCTGCTACCAAGAGTGAATGTCAATGTGTTTTGTGCCTTAACAGTAAGTAAATATACTTTTGATATGCCATGTTTACACAGGGGGTATTTTTTTAGTTAATAAGGGGATATGCACTAGTATTTATGCACTTTACAACTACCATGTACTGTTGTATGCTCCAACACAATCTCGTTGCTGTTCTTTGTGAATGACAATGACAATAAACGTTGATTGAGTCTAGACTTTGCTACTTAATTTGCTTTGCTATTTGCTGATGACTTCTTTAATTTACATTTTCTATCGTTCCTTATTAAGCCTTTCGTTCCTTTGAATTAGGCCGAATATATGTTTTTCCTCATCTCAATCTTATAAGAAACAGCACTGTAGCAAACTGCAAAAAGCAAAACAAACCCAGCAAAGTAATGCCGTCTCGTAGAGAAGATAAGGGCCTCTAAACCCAGTGCGTATGTGTGACTTTAAAGTCCAACAGCAAGATGTCAATAGGTCAACAGCACACTCCCTGCGTGTTATTACAGAGGAGAACTCAACTGCTTGCTTACTGTCCATCAAGTCGAGTAAAATGAGCTGCGCCTGATACAAAGGAATAATTCCCCGACAATAATCACATCTGCTCCACACTAATATGCACTAATCCATTTGGTCTGTTAGCTCTCGCATCAGCAGAGACACAGCGCTGGTCTGTGATCCCACTACAGTTGCACAAAGAGACATCTGGGTGAAAAGCGCTCTCTGCTGAAGTTGCCGCGGTGCCCTGATCAAAAGCCCGGTCCGTAGGTCGGTGCTGCCACGAGACTTATGCGATGAAGGGAAACTGCGTGAGGCCAGACGCATGTCCACTAGCACCAGACGATCTTTGGAGCGTGTGTTCTTTGACTTGATTCATCCTCAACACACACCCACACATACACACTGGGACCTTGATCCTGACACCCTGCCTTTAGAAACTCCCCGCTACGATTCCTTCAGTGATGAATCGATGCAACTAAAAGCACACACACCAACATGTATTAGTACATAGCGTGAAAGAAAACAAAAGATCAATGCGTGTCTTCAAAGATTTCCTTCCAATGCTGTCATTTCGTCCTAATAGCCATAAACACCGGCAGCTTCACAACAGATGGTTATCTCCAGCCAAGTGACACTTGTCAGGTGGATTTTATGGATGTTCCGATTTGTGTCTGACATAAAAAAGTGAAAGGCCACACATGTTATGTCGGAAAAAATAGCTGAATCCTGCCAAGACATATCATGGGAGATTAAAAGGCGACCCAAAATGGCATGTCTGCAGCTGCCAAGGAGACAGAATTGGGTTAAAATGCGACAAATATGTGGGAATATCTATATGCATTCAGACAACACAGGCCGAGACACACACGGCATGTTTATTTCTGGGAGCATCTTTTGAAATTTAAGAGGCAACATCCACAGTTCAAATTTTGCTTCTTCTTTTACATAAGCCGAACGATGACACTGCACTGAAACCAACCAACTCTGTCTCTAAATAAATGATATTTGGAGATTTGCTAAGCTTTTAAAATTTCACTTTGCTGAAAATACAACAGCTAAACTACCGCCATTACACGCTCTTAAACGCAGAGTCTGCAGCACTTTGACGCGTAAGTGCAATCACTTAAGTAATTTGGTGCCCTGGGTGCTTATCTCTGCCATTCTCGCAAGCACAGTACAGTAGCACAATGTTTATCAACAGAAAGGCAGAAGACCAGCATTTCAGGCTGTGCATTTTACCGTATTACTATGGATAATCATGATTGCACTGATGGATGCTTCTCTGAGATGTGAGTTGTAACACATTTAGAGGTGATACTTAAGTTACAACTAACTACCAGAACAGAATAGACCCGGGCATATGGCATTTACGAAGTGACAGCTGTTGTTTATGTGAGCATACAGTACTTTCATATGTTCAATCATTCTTGAACATGTGCCGGTGTTAAAGGTTATTAATGATTTAAATCCATAAGAAACTAAACCATTTTTTGTCCCTTGTAATTAGGAATATAGTGTTTCAGTTTTATTTTTTTATTAAGCAGAATATAAGCAGGGTGAATTTCAATTGTGCTTCAATAGAAAACGGTCTAATAATGTTTACTGGGTGCACTCAATGGCTGGTTGTTTAGACTTCTTTGAAAGCTTTGATTGTCTATTTGATCATTAAGAGAATATAGTACTAAAACAAGAAATGTGCTTGGACCTTTGAAGTTTTACAACAATTCAAGTGTTTCTTGACTATTCTGCACAGTAGTAGTTGAGTTCATTGAGAGATAAGTGTTCGTGGATTATAGAGTGAGCCCATCCGTAAAATACAGTGAGAGAAAAGCTATATGATGTCCATTCCCATGTAGTGCGTTCCACTCTATGCCGTGTGTGTTATTAAGTCTGTGCGTGGCCACATCGACTGTAGTGGAAATAGAATAAATTTTATCATTCTGACAGACAGATTCCCCGTTGTTTCATCTTCCTCCACCCAGGAGCTGTTATCGGTGTGAGCATACGAGCTAGCCCAGGCCGGATCACCAGCAACATGCACAAAGTAACAGTGGGGCCTACACCTCCAACAGTGTGTGAAAGAAGACCGCATGCGGAGCGCTCCGAACGGCAATAGCATTTTAAAAGTCAACATTTGAAAGATTGACGAGAAAAGAACTCGCATCTCAACAGCCTGACGGGTGAGCTATGGACAGATACAGTATATATTTATAGGGCATAAGGTCATCAGTGTAAATGGGATATTCAGAGTAGTACAAAAATGGAACTGAATAATTTACCGTAATCACCATTCACCCATTTTGGTCAAAAATAGCTAATGTAAACCAATGATGTATTATTGCACACACAAAAAACGTAGCTCATTTTCAAATCAAAGACATGCAAAACTGTAAAGGACCCTTCATTGGATTGAATATGAAATCAATATGACATGTCTTTTATATTCAACTCTACACTCCACACAACTTCATTAAAAACAAAATGGATAGGCCACAGTTTAAATAGAAATTTGACTTGAATCGCAAAATGTGTAGAATGTGAAAATACTGCAGGTATAAAACAAAATAGGAAAAACATAAATTATAAATTACCCAAACTTTATTTTCTGGTGAAAAGTTCAAATCCTACTTTCAGCTCAGCTTCCAAAACTTCCCTACGAAGTCCACTTTCCCTAACCGTTCAAATACAATTAAAAAGCTAAGGAGAACTATAGAGGAAATAAATCTGGAAAAGCTCAGTGCAGATAATTGCATTGCAGCAGCCTTTTTTCGACACCCAGGTGGCACCATGTGTTTTTTAAGCCTTGCGACTTCACATACCACCCACAATCAGCCCGGACCATCCAGCAGGACTTCAAACGGCCTCTCTGTTCTCCACACTCTCCCGGGGAAGAAGCCGGCACCTGGTCCTGCCGCTTCACATTCCTCTCAGGTGTGCCTCGCGCCGCACTCCACTAATATGCATGCATATTAAGTTCCGTATTGGCATTCGACTTTTCCGATAGTTGCTATTTTACTTTCAAAGAGGGCCACCGCCACCGAAGGACGGGACTCTTTCAGACTACCAATTTCATCAGATCAAAAAAGGGAAGGCTGTTTACTCTACACAGTGCTCAACATTCTATATGTGGGGACAGCAGGGAAATAAACAGACTTGAGGTGAGACGGTAGTAGTTTTAGCAACTCATGTTTTTTCCCGATTTAAAGATACAAAATATGCAGATAATAAAAAGGCATTGTGACATAGCAGCACTTTATCTTCCAAGTTAATTGGCAATTGACTCTATGATGAGGGTAGATAGATATTCACAGTACAATTATTTTACCCTGGAACACTGTACACGCCTACTCTGATACGCCAAAACACCGCAGAAACAGCCAACCTTTGTTTGGCTTAAAGATACCTTTAACAAAGACAGAACTGCCGCAAATAACAAAATACGAACTGCAAAGAAGCCTGAACTACCACCAGTAGGACCCTCGCAATTTGAGAACCACTGCTCTAAAGCAACCCACCTAAATTGCAGCCACCCGATTTCTCTCGCCTATGAACTCTCCTAAAACCCTGCACTGCCACTGACATTTGTTGAAGCTGGTGTCTTTTTTTATCAGAATGAGCGGCTGACTCACACATTCCCAGGGGCCATCCTTGGACTCCTGCCTTATGGGACTCCATTTAAAAGTAGTAAAGATACCCCCCGCGCTGACTTCCATCTCCCGGGAGAACAAAGTGCACAGGGGAAGGTGCCGGATCCATTCCGTGCGCCCCACTGCTGTCACCGCCACCGTCATGCAGTTTATAGCCCTGACAGAACCTGTTGTAGCATGGCAGCACTCCACCTAAGCACCAGCGCTGACACCCATTATCCTTTTGTTCATTTTTCTGCTCTGTAACAATGCCAGTCTCATTTCCACATGCCATAGGTGATGTGCAGTAAGTGGAGTTTGAGCACAAGTGTCACTTTGTATTGAGTACTGTTACAGGAAGAGTCGGATTTACAGTACGGACTTGTGTGTGGTCTTTACACTGTTTTAGATTAATGCTAAAATTGCTATGAAAGTTATTGCAATAAATGGTGCAGGTGGATACTAGTTTTACACAACCAGAAATATAGCCAACTTGTAACGGCATTCATGTAAGTTTTGTAAGTTTAAAAACATTCCATTCAACTGTACTAAATCTGTGGCATTTTCTGCGAGGTTATTCTTCATTCAGTCAAACCGCTAAAAATCCGAAATGGAAGTCATATCTGGGCTCAGGCTGGATTGTTATCACTATCGGTGTCAGAGTGACTCTTGGTGCCCGGCCTCCCTGTGGTGTGTTAATATCTGGAGAGCAAATGGAAAGCTCCATCAAGAAGCGTTGTCAATGCCGTGCTAGAGTCAGAGTTGGACTTTTTTCGAGCGCATGTTCCAAGTCAACAGGTCAGCTTACATTCACATAGTGGGCTATTTTCAACCACCTCACTCGCCCTCTGTGGAAACCAGGCTATTGAGGGAGGAATGGCTAAAGTTCACATTTTGCCTCAAAGTTTGGAACACAAAAGTCAACAGTATCAAATTATGTTATCACTTACTCGCTGGAGTTTTTGTACGCTTATTGTTGCTAAAAGGCCATGGTGGTATCAATCCAATGTTGTGTATTGTGTGCTGGAAAAGGAATATGCGCTGGCGCTGCTTTCCCAGTCCTGGATGAAATAACTATCGGCAGTTAACTCCGTGTTTACCATCTGTCTGCTCCTGCTTGCCGAACCCAACAAACATAAAATGGCAGAGAAGATACTTTTGGTCACTGGCCACGAATGAATAAGCTGTGCAACTTTTGTGGCTGACACTAATTTATCATTGACCATATGAGAATGCAGACTGTTTTAGGGGATGATAATACAGTGCTTTCTACAATTTCCCAAACGAAAAAGGATACTACTTAAGATTTTGTTTTAATGTTAATTATTTCTCGATATACCATATACTGTATGTGGGTTGAAGTAGAAGTAATGAGAGTTGCCACAATTTGTGCAGCAGTAGCAGTAGGTGCGTTTTTTAAAGAACTTTAAACAGCACTTTAATAGTAACAACAATATAATTGAAAAAGCAGTAACTTGACTAAATCACACACGTTTTTGCTCTAGGTATTTTTTGGTAGAGTAGTGCTGTTAAGCCACTCTAACCGACTTTCTTTTAAGAACTTTTCCCCTCCGACTCGTATTGCCAAGGTGATCATGAAAGCAAATAACTGCGTGAGCATATTTCATTTCTCCGGTGACAACGGCGCTGCTTTAAACATTCATTAACGCAGATCTGTGCCACAGCAGCTCAGTGGGAGGCAGAGGTTAAGTCAGCTTACAGCCAAGAACAATCACTCCAAAAGCTTCTGAGGAAAAGTGCACCAAAATGGTTGCTGTTGCCAATAGGGGGTCCTTTACCTGAAACAAGTGTGTAATTATTTAACATTTTTGCTTGGATGTGGAAAAGCACTTTTTTATGGATACTTTATTAGGCTTGTGACTGGCAGGGAGTTTGTAGATCAGAGTTGCGTTCTATGTGGTGATGCATAACCTACTGGGTGCACAGTTTTTTCCATTGAATGTAATACTATCAGTCTAAACCATGACCGCTTCCTTCTGTCCATCACTGGCAACATCTGGATTTATTTTAGAAGGTCAGGTCTAGCCAAGCAGAAACTGTCAGTGGAAGTTGTCTTGATATGTGTCATGAAATGGAGCAAAGAAATGCCACTCTCCACCATATACCGGGAAATAGCATTTTGGACTGATAACGGCCTGTGCCTTAACATTTACTGAGATTAAAGTGGGGAATAAGTGCCACTGACACCCAGACATGTCACATATACAGGTATGTGTGGGTTTAGGGTAACACAACCGCTTCAGTCTCTCTAAATGGCGTGGACAGCGCGCACATTGAGCCACCATGTAATGAGCCTACCACAAAACATGCTCCAAAAACACAGGCTACAAACAAATGTTAACCCAGGCCAGGTGGGGCACTTCTGTGTGGAGCTTGGTTTTCCAGGTGTGTAGGTTTCCTCTGTGGCTACCACTAGAAACATGTACAACTGAGCTCCCGTAAATAGTGAGGTGCTAATTGTGATCATACATATAGTTGTCCTGTGTCAGAATCACTGGATTTTGGAATAAACATATTGTGCATGTTTTGGGCCAATTAGCCTAACCACTCAGTCACCGTGCCCTCACAAACTGCAACGGTATACATCAAAAGTCAAGCCATTAGATAAAAGCTAAATAAACTCAATCACATTATGACGTTAGTAAATTACAGTAAGTTAATTTAAGCAATAGTACAAAATGTGCCATTAGCAGCCAACACCAACCAGACTGAAGACACCTTCATTAATGTTTTAGTTTTCTCCCTCACTAAAACGAATGCCACAAATTGGATGCAGAATATGTCGAGCTTAAAAATAAATAATCACTTTAACACAAGCTTGGAGTCTTTAAAAAGAAGCAGCAGGAGTTTAAAAGAGCCCATTTGCCGTTCGAACGGTCTAACAGGTGAAGGCTGTGGTGCTTTCAAAGCCCCTTGCAAAAAATAACCATATTTTTTTATTATGAGTGTCTTTATTAGGTGTGTGCTTCTGGGTCCTTGCTCATTTCTTCAGGGGCAAACAAAACAGAGATAAGCAGTAGTTGAACCGTCCCTCCCACCCATCTCGCCCTGCCAATGCCCCCTTTTTAACTGGCTCCTGCACCCCCTCTGCCTGCTCCCATATCATGCCTCCTCCTGGATTAAAAGCTCTTAATTTTCACTAATTACACAACTCATTTCTTTTTCTTCATGTCTCGGCATTTCTCCTTGTCAGCGCTCCATGGGGCTCGTAAACACATTTGGAAACAGCCTGTAATGTGCTTGCCTTGTGAGGGCTTAGGGCCCTTAATGGGCACGAGGCTTGTTTGATAAGTCTCCACTTCATCACACGCTTTATTAATTAAAGTTTATATTACATTAGAAACAAAGTTAAAGCTATTTGCTCCACAGTAATGGATTCATGTAGCTGCATATCTAGGGCCAATTAATTGTGCGTCATTTTTAGCCCTGTTTGCATTTTTTCCTGTGTTTGACAAAAGTTGTGCCCAGGGCGCTAAGTTGTAAGGGTAAGCGATGACGTCGAGCAATTAAGATAAAATAGCTTTTCACAGTTTTAAATCATCATCATGCATCTGTGTGAATATGTGCCCTGACGAAGACTCGATTGGTTCGAAACACGTTTTAAATATTACAAATAAATATTTGAGTAAAGGAATACGGAGTACGTTCATGCCTTTAGATCTTGATGAGCATCTGTTTTCCAGCCTGCAATTGCGATCAAGCGAGCGCTCGCAGCTACCTTGTCAATAAAATAGCTATATATGTTTCTACCTATTTCTGACTTTCAAAACTTATTTCAATTTGTTTATCTTGAACTAGTAAATTAAATACACAACTTTTAAGGACTCGCCACATATGTGATGTAAATGAATGAGCTCAGAATAGAGTAAGACATGCAACTACAATACACTGCTCATTATGTTTTAAAAGTGAATCTTTGAGTAACAATCTAAAAGAAAAATCATGTTTGTTTTATTTGCTATACCAGGCAAAAGAAGATAAAGCAACTTTGACTGACCATAGAACGGGCTTTATGCCCTTGGCAGGGTCTCCCATGGCAAACAGGTCCTTGGTGACGGGTCAGACAAAAATTATGAGACACCAACATGGCCAGTTTACGTCACCCACGTTGACAGCACCTGGTACTGAGCCTGAAGGGAAATTGTGGGGAAGTTCTACTGTGGACCCACAGGAGTAGCCCTAAGGGGCTGCTGCAATGTAATCTGGGCAGCTTGGACTGCCGACCCGGCGACACGGCAACGGATAAAAGAGGAACACGGATGGAAGTCAAATGCCGTAACACTGCAAACAAAGTAGAATAAAAAAGTTGCTTGATTATATTGTTTTGATTTGTATTTATTTCTTATTCATTTTCTACATGATTTCTACAGCTACTTTTATTTAAAATTACTCTTAGAGTAACTATAGCTAAACTCAACACAATATAGTCTTGGACATATTGCATATAAGCATCATATGTGCAGGAGTGGACAGCAGCCTGCTCCAGATTCTGAGCATCACTATGTGTTATCTGTACAATGTAAAGTGCACAGGAGACAGGGGCTGCACTGAAGTGCTGTGGCCTGTCAGACGTAATGAGTAAGCAACAACAACAACAACTGTGGTCAGTGCAGGACACACCCCTGTTCCTGAGAATACAGCTCTTCTGTGCACAATAGTATAGATGGTGCATAAAGGTGATGGTTGACAGGAGTTTCAAAGGGAGATGTCATAGATAAAAGCAATGTTACACCTATACCAAGGACCTCGTGCTTTTGCAAGTCTTGCTTTGACGGTTTGTTTGTTGTTGGTTGGCAAAAAAACTAAAAATAGTAAAGAAAATTAATTGGAAATAAAAGAGACTAAGAATAGGTGACAAAGAGCCATCTGAGTCTTTTACAAATAAATAAAGTCATGACAATGTGAACAGGATGAGGTCAGCATTCCTTTTCTTAAGTGTGAATTGCTTTAAATCAAAATTAAATGGAACTACAACACACAAGTTGAGGACAGAATAGTTTGCGCAATTGCAGAAATTAAATAAAAGTGAATGGAGGGGAAATGAACAGGATTTAAAGTGATTGTGAATGAACACAGAAAAAGTCTTTGGCTAGATTAACAATGAGATTAGTCATCCTGTCAAAATAAATAGTGCATGCCATCAACTGCCACGAGCCCCAGACAGCGGCGGGGCAGTCTCCCATGCATATGCAGATGCATGGGTTGTAGCGGTCAGCTCTATGCAAACATTATAGCTTAATTCTGACCTGCAGTTTGAAGGCCCGCGACTCCTGATTAAAAAAGATCAGCGCCAACTCTAAGGGGATGTGGAGGGTTGTGTGGTTGTTTGGCCCATGTCAGGGCATTACAGAGCGAGCCGGGCGCGGCTAAAACGCCTCTTTATTATGTGTTCGTCTTTCTTTGTATGTTTGACAAATATTGAATATAGCGAGACGTGTGTGGGAAAGCACAAGGGAGGGTTCGAGCAACAGAGGCAGCAGGTGCACCGTCCCGCTAATATTTGCACAGCAGCTTCGGTGACAAACAAGTGAAAAAAAAAGTGCCCCCCTCCTCCCCTGAAGAAAGGGGGCAAAGTGTCTCCTCGTAAAATGGCTCAGTTACAGACATATAAATTCAAGGCCGTCTCCCAACAACCCATCTCTATCCCCCATCTCCATCCCTCTTCTGTCTTTGGCCACGGCAAAATCCTCTCGGGACGGGACAATTGGGGAAATGTGTCTTGGCAACATATGACATTATTCGGGGCTTGTAGAGGTCACACTGAAATATCATGTATCTCTCACCTGACATTGGCAGGACACACTTCCTTTGGTGATATATAGATCAAATAAGGAGTCGTCTAAGCAAGGGAGGCTAAAATCAGTCTTGTTAAATTTTAAGTTGTTAGTCTAAGTTAAGTTTCTAAGAATTTCCTTTAATCTACCATTATTCTAATTTACATGCAACAATTAAACATATATATTTCAATGTCTGAAAGATTGAATCAAATATTCTTGTGACATGTCTTTGTTTGTTGGATGTGAAGAGGATTTGTCTGCAACAACTTACAAGTAGACTTACGTACGTCCTACAGCTGTTTATCTTAAAAACAGCCTAACATACAAAGTGTCAGAAATGCACAAAAGCCACTAATCTCTCATATATATTCATAAGGCTTTCAGAGCAGCATAGGGTGATCTGTTTACTTCCAAGAGGACACAGAGGTGAGGGGGGTCATTCTGAAAGGGACTCAGGACTAGCCAAGTGACAGTGTTAGGCAAAGCCCCTTATCGCGCTTTCTTCGGCCCGAGCCTCTCTATTTTGGTGGTTAGGCATAAGAAATGAATGCCTAATCCATTTAGATGGAAAATCCATGGGCGCTGCCCAGGCCGTGTGTCGGTATTAATAAGATGACAATGCAGATTCATCAACACACAGGGTCAGGCTGTTGTTCCATTACCGTTTTCAGAGGCATACATACAGCTGATCAAATGGTGGACTGTGAGGACGAGCAAGGCATGTCAAAGATTTTATGAGCAACCGTCAGATGAGCTATAGATGCCGTTCAACATGTGTGCCAATGGATTCAGTGGAAATGTCAGGCCTAACTACATCAAACAGTACCAGTTCAATATCTGCTGAGCACATAACACAGCAATACCCACATGTGGCAGGGACGGAAATGCAGCTTGAAAAAAAAAAAAAAAAACTTTTCTGACACACCGCTATATGTCAGACGGTTAGTCATACAGCCATTCTGCACATATGAGATATAAGGGATTGTGGAACATATATTAAGTATCTGGCTGACTGCTTGCATATAGCTACAATTCCAATGGTAAATCATGTGTTTGTTAAATAAACATCTAATCCTTAATACATGTTTCTAGGGTTGGACAATGCGATTGGTGATGCGTGGCAAACGGGTGGCATGGTTCGTTAATGAACTTAAATATTTATTTTCTTTGGTGAGAAAGCAATATTCAGATGCATCTCTAATAAGCTCAAGACTCAACACTTCATGAAATGCACTGTTTCTATTATTAAATGTTTTTTAAATCATATTTTCATTCTAAATGACCCCTTGTTACAGTATGTCTTAATATAAGTCTATTTCAATGAATTTTAATTGATATACATTTATTCTATACCCAGGAGTCTGAACTAAAGAAACAAAACATATTTTAAGTTGTAAATGCAAACCAGAAAATTAGTGTCTAGCAATGGTACTCTGAAATCCCATTGTCCAACACAACACAGCACTTACAGTCCATCTGGGGCCGACCTTTAATCCTTTCTGGACTCTGAATCGATGTGGACCATGCTAGCCCTAATCACACAATCATGATCGTTGAGACTTGAGCTCCCATCGTTCAAAGGAGAGATACTAAAATTGTCCAGGGCGTTTTCAGAAACGGGAAACACAGTATTCAGTTCGGGGGTAGCGACATAGGTGAACATTTAAATCAATAATGCATGGACATTGTTTAAGGGCTCCAAGAAAATCCATGTGTGGTGGGGGTTTGGGCAGGTGAGACGCCTCAGCTGTGGTCAATACAGGAGCCCTAACCCCAAGGCTACAGGCGGAGTCCGGCTGTGAGACAAGACTGTAGGCCAGTGTTTAACTTTCCTTCTGTCGCCCAATGGCTCTCCCGCTGCTTCCTCACCTCTGGCCACTGTGAGACATTCACCTTCTCCTCAGAGCCCATGCACCTCCAGATGAAAAGCAATCAATGAGCCTGACTGGACTGTACGGCCCCTTTATGTGAAGGCAAGAAAATCTGCTCAACAGTGTACTAGATGGCAATGCAATGTGGATGAAACCTTAAGTTGTAACGACCAATAAAGTTAGACAACATGCAGTTAACACCTTAACTTAACACCTATACCATAATATATTCACAACACCATGTCCTCTATAGAAAAATGGTGGATGTGGAAAACATGGGTTTAACTTCTTCTGAAAGCGTTATAACCTCTTATATGGGAAATGTTAATATGCTTTTTGCATGACTACAAAGGAAACCAAACTGTGCCAGGTGGACAAGCTAATTGTTTATGCTAATGAGCAGATGCACCTAATAACTTAAGCCCACCGCAACATGCTTTATATAGCAGAATTTTAGAAACTCTAGTACCTTGGAATGATGTGTTTCCAGCAGCAATAAAATAATCCACTCTTAAATAAGAGGCCCATTTAAAATTCCACTAGGTTATGCCTTTAAGTGACAAAAGACAAATCTACTGTTACAAATTAACCCCCAAATAATGAATTAGAAATGGGAGCCCTGGGGTCCTAATTGAATATTTGCTGGACTCATTTTGTTGACAATGATGGATGTGGGCAAAAGGAAGGCCTCAGCAAACTCATAATTCATATTTCATCGCACACACATCGGACTTCAAAAGTGCAGATTTATTGATTGGCAAATGATGAATTTTCATTGTGCAGCAAAACTGAATGAGACTTGACATGTTCCAGTGAGATTTGATAAATTGGGGCTATCAATTGAAGATTTGAAGGAGAGCAGGTCCAGGGTACTCCAGGGACCACAGTCAAAGGTATCTTCTCCTTGCAGGAGATCAAAGGAATTCAAAACCAACATGAAACGTAACAGCGCAGCTGCGTGTGTTTGCTCTGCATTGTTACTGTGGCGTGACCCTGCCCTTGCACAGCTTTGAACCGTACCCCTGTTGTCCTGAGAAAAAAGAGAAATGGGTAGTCTATGTAAAGCAAGCTACAAAAACAAGCCTATGAAAGGTTACTTTGGCTACAGCCCACAGAGTAGTTAAGTGATACAGGGTAGCCAGGAGTTGACCTCTAAAAATGCAGACAGCTTTGAGTGCAACTGCTCAAAAATGGAGAATAAAGCACATAATCATATAGTATATGCAATATAGTGCAGTGAAGCAGTATTTGATGTAACTCTGTTATACCCAATATATCTAATTAGAATTAAATAGGGAACAACAATTCATCTTCCTCATCATTTTTGAAGGGTTTGAATCAGCTTTCAGGGTTCAAGATCTCCCTCAGAAAATTAATAGGAGTTTTAAACTCTCCAGTGTGTAGTTGTACAATAGAGAGTGTATGCTGGAATTCCAATATATAAAGACATACCATAGCTTTTTGAGTCGATGCATAAAGAACTAAGTGTGTGAATAGACAACGCTGCTGAAAATCTGTAAATCTGCTGAATGACGTTGGCTTGGCTTTGAAATTTAGAATATCATCTCAAGACTCGAGCATTCTCCGGGCAGCGACCTTGTTTCAATGCTATTTCTCTGAGCAGGCAGCACAAAGCATGTTACAAGAGTCTAAGACGATTTAGATGGAGGAGAAGTCACTCAAGGAAATAAGTCAGATTGCGGCGCCTCAAGCTCTTTAAGGACATGTCGGATATGCACAATGCGGCGTTGATCACAGAGCACGCAGGGCCGGAGCCTTTTAAAAGTCTGCTCTGTGGATGTGACAGAGCACTCTTGGCATACTTATTCACTGGATTAAAAACAGCATGAGGTGGTGCTTCTGTTCCACAACTTTTGTCCCTGTTGGAACAAATTTAGTTTTTCAAGGATGAACATGATGACTTTTCTTTGGAGACTTCTTGGGGGGAAAAGACTTAGCAGTCAAGAGTGATTTGCAGTGGCGCTGAATGGCGGGTGATTAACTATCTTGAGTCTAATGCACATGACAGTTTTGACATGCCACCACAAAATGTAATTGATATCATAAAACAGGGATGGAATTTCTTGTATAAACCATCTTAGTAACATCGTTGTTGGGTTGCATTATAAATTTACAACCAGTTCAAACTAATGACTTGTCAGCCTTCCATTTCCTTTATGACTATTTTTAGCTGTCAGTTCTAAATGTTTAACCTTATCTATCACAAAGTACGACCAAGTATCTAGAGCTATCACTCTCATAAAATTTTAGTTGGTGATTAATCGACAGAGAAATAATTGTCATAAGCAATAAAAAAAACAGTTTCCCCTTGCTTTGGTGTTAGCGTCTTTAGCTGTCACCTTTTGGATGTAAATCTGCTAAATTGCCAGCTTCAGTGTTCTTGGAGTCCCCTTGCACCCACCACAGTTGTGCTGCCGTGTTTGGGTTTAACGCCATCAATCAATAATGCTAATGTAAATTAAAAGGCTCAGAGCAATGTGGTCAGTCAAATATTAAGAGGACATAAAACTGAAATTATTTAAAGTGTAAATTTGCCATTTTGCAATAAATAATAAAAAAAAGTGTGACACATGCATTTATCAAGATGGCTGGCCGACTTACATAGACATTTAAGTTGCGCTTATAGAGTTGTAATTTAGGAGGGTTCTGATATTTATCATCATACTTTTCAAATTTGTATGATTATTTTCATGTTTATCATTATGAAATAACCTAGAAGTGCAGTAATACAAGGCACCAAAGTGCATTTAAGGTCTTTCCCAAGTACTACTGTTCCACTGTTCCAGTTCTAACGAGTCCTAACTGCAGCTCCCTCAGAGGACCGGACCAAAAATATCCTATTCCCAACGGGTTGAGGGGACATGCCTGATGTTGGTTGCATAATTTATCTAACGCCAGTAGAGGTGCACCACAATTCAGAGGTGAAGCGTAGACTTTTATCACTGCCTTGCATGCATTGCTTTTCCAACTACTATTGTTTTTCTGGGCTTAAACTTCCCTGCGATGACAGTACAAATGAAAATGCATTTTTTATTCTTTGTGGATTAGAAAAGTGTCAGCCTTACGTTGCAAGGCAATAGTGAAATCAGACTTCGACACAATTTTGGAAATAACAGTATCATTTAAATTTAATCTCCATCTTATTTTTTTAATTTTTCCTTTGATTCCAGGGGGTGATCCATTTTCACCTTAAAAGAAAGTGAACGGCAATGCCATGACGCGCAAATCTCCACATCAAAGTGGTGATGACGGTGAATCAAGAATAAATATTGTCCCTCATAATTAAAGCCAGTTGAAGTGATGAAATTCCAGGAGAAAGGGTGCAGCATAGTGAGAGAGCATACATGAGGCTGGACAAAGGAGTGGGCTACAATAAGAATGCAGCTTTCTTGGACTTGCCCCACCCGTACACTCCCCTGGCTGCTGTAGAAGGCTAGGAATGTCTCCCCCAGAATCTTGCTCTGTATCACAAAAGTTGAGCTAAGACAACTTTGTCGGTCAAACTCGCCCTAAACAACAAAAGGAACAGATAGTGTCTCTGGACTATTTGGAAAGATGATTTTAAAAGTATCCAGAGACAGATACGAAAGAAAAGCTGCACTCCAATATAGTAAGACAATTAGGTTTTGATTGTTAACATGCAGTAATAGGCATCTCAAATTTGACTCATTAATGAAATCAGTATCATTTTGTGAAGCCAGCTCTTTGGCGGGAGTCATGAGGTGTAACTTTTCGAGCATGCTCTCATAGTTTGTGGTACCGTGACCGTCTGAGCGAGCGTTGTCACCCGAGCAGATGGCCTCAGCTGGGGATTTGGCAGAGGGAGCGCACTGAGGAGCCGCACATACTGTAACTGTCAGGCCAGGTCCCCTCCCAATCCCACAGCTTTCTGCTACACTGATCCCAATCACCGTACACCTGCTCTCCATCCAGCACACTCGCAAACTTCCCTTGTACCACAGACTAAAAGATTTGAGCAGGAAGCGGCAGAGGGAAATGACATTTCTCGACACCTAAGCCCCGATTCTAGACTAGGACTGATCCACGAGTGCATGCTCCATCCAAAACACCTTTTTTTCCCACTCTAAGCAGACAGAGTTGATGTATGGCAGATTTGGTGAGGTCGCGGAAGTTTGAGGCCATCTGCCATCACAGGCTGGACTGCGACTTTGAAATCTTAGGGACTTTGTAAGAAATGAGAATCCTCACTCCTCTCGTACAATTTTGTTTGTCATTTTGTGCTCTGTCTGCTGCTCATTGCATAAACATCAACATTGCTTTATCATCACCTTCAGCGGAATTAAATAGAGAAATTTGCATCTGCTTTCATCAAGTAGGCAACAAATCATTAGCTTTATCCGTACATGTTGAAACAATGTTGACGATGCATTGTAGTGACAAGCATATGCCTTTTGTAGCTTAGGATTTCTTTGTTTTGTTTTGAAGACAAAAGGTCAATTCCATTTACATTTATGAAAAGAGCTGAATGCTTGTGGGGCAGTTGGTGCACTGAGCAAGCCAACAAATGCTTATCATCTCAAGGTGAGGAAAATAGATGGCAGATAATCAGCCACAAGTATTCGACCACCTTGTCACACAGCTCCTTCAGTGCACAATCTTACCCACGTACCACAGTGGCCTTAAAGTAAGTATGCTGTTTGTGATCCATAGCAAGTGACAGGCAGGACACAGCACAAATCCCTTGGCTATGAGGACCACGGTGAAAGAAAAAATATGGAACCCACTGGGATTGGTCCCCCCGTTGCAAACGTACCTGGAGGCACTCACAGCCATAGCAAGGTCCCTGCTAACAAGAAGGGTAAGGAGAGGGCTGCAACGGAAAAGTGGCACTCGATAGCCATCTCTGTCTGAAGATCACCAGGGTGCTTCATAAAAACTCATGATGGTATGAAGGAAACAAAATCTGCACATTTGCTATGATGGCCCTTGTGCAAATAAATGTGTCTAAATTAATGCTTTACCATTGTCTCAACAATATAACTACACTATGTTTGATTTAAAAACTTAACTCCAGGTGTGTCTGTGTCTGAAGAAGGTATGACACAGCTGCAAGTTAGCTAATTGCCAGTCCATGAGTCCATGAGGCCTTTTGCTTACTTTCTTGGCCACCTCCTTGCCGGATTGGCATCTACCTTTGCACTTGCTTCCCTTGACTCCCCAACAAACACGTCCAATGCTTTGGGATCAATTTAGAGCCAGTGCAATTGCATTGAAACTATTGGAGCTTCATTAGAGCCGAGTTCTAAGATGGCATTTCCAGGGAAAGAAAGGGCATGCCTAACAGCTTCAGCAAAGCTCGAAAGGTTACTTTTAATCACCCAATAAGGAATTCTTAAGCCTTATTCCAGGTAGTTTCATTCAGTTTTGCAAACTGAACTAAAATGGTGTTTGTGTTTGATGGAAACACGATTGCAGCATGACATGATCTTCGCTTTGAGGATGTTTTCATTTTGATGGTCAAAGGAGATGTGTGTCACATACTGTATATTTTTGAGGAAAATAAAGGAACAATCAGTAAAGCCATTTATATTGGAGGAAAAATTGTGAGATACAAATTTGTCTAAATATGCCAAGCAGGTAGTTATCATCAAGAAACACCAAATGACTTAAATCTTAAATTTTCAAATCCTGCTGAGAATAAAGATGTCGGGAGACGTAGATTTTATGTCATGGGAGGATGATTACGTATACTAGAGTGCCTGGTTCATTATTCTAATCCCAGATGAGGCTTCACTTTGCATCAGAGGTGTCTACACTACACAAAACAAAGTAGCTGTGAACTGCCAAATTGAAGGGAAGAAAGCTATAATTCAGTTTTTAGCCTGTCAGAGTATGCTAAGCTACAAAATGAGTGTCAATGATGGATCCTTCATTTTAGTGTGAGCAGCTTCTGCAGTTGACCCAAAACTCTACGGCTGCGTCTTTCATAAATGCACAAATGAGGGGAAATTATTATGCTGTGTGCTGAATTTTGAAAGTGCAGCCACACAGTGGGATTCCTTTTTCTGACTTCACTACTTACTGTACTTCAGGAGTAAATACTGTTTCATGCAGACTAGACAGGTTGACAGTGCTCTATTCCTCCACAACCTTATGCCATCAGTAATATACAGGTGTGTGTGCGTGTGTGCGTGTGCGTGTGCGTGTGCGTGTGCGTGTGCGTGTGTGTGTGTGTGTGTGTGTGTGTGTGTGTGTGTGTGTGTGTGTGTGTGTGTGTGTGTGTGTGTGTGTGTGTATATATATATATATTACATGGCAGTAGGAAGACTGACATACGTCAGATACACACTCGTGCACAGTCTAAATCTAGGTCAAAGATCCATTAAAATTTCAACAAAGTCCTGTGCTCTGCCATGGAGGTGCAATGAAAACAATCAAACGGATGTGAAATGCCCATAGGGCTTTGCTATACCTCCACTGTGGCGACAACTACAAAGACTCATGGACAAGTGCACACTGGAGAGACATCCACACACACCACTACATTTTAGCACACTGTAGTGGCTCCACCTGGGCCCGTGTTAGGGACAAACTCTATTTTGATCTGATAATACATTAGCGCTTACTTATTTTTACTAGAAGCATATACTGTATACCTCACCAAAAACTGTGTTACCATTTAGTGACTTTATAATGAAAAGACTAAAAAGAAAACAAGCCACATGTTTGGGTCCAAAAGGCATTTAATACTCATGTCATGATAATACCTCACTCATAAAAACAAAAATTTAAATCATTTCTAAAATTAGATGTACAAGAGCTGTCTCTGGAGTCAGGACAGGAGAAGGAAAAAGGGTGATCAATAACTACTGTACAACTCTATATTGTCTATTATGTTTCCTGACATCTAACAATGTAAGCACTCACCAAATAAAATCCATCCCGTCCCAGCTCCAGAGGGGGCATTATCTGCTACCGCGCTCCATTTGAGTTGAAAAATTATCCTCACTGGGCATAGGACGTTACTGATCACAGAGGAGTTAAAGGCACAGGCAGATCGCTGTCCAACTGACAATAGTGCTTGAACCCACAGGGCACTGGGGAGAGCCAACTGTGACTGCATTGGAGAAATAGAGGAAGGATGAGGAAAATACTACTGAGGAATGTGCTACTCAGTTGTCAACTAACCACTCTGGCTTATATATTAAAAGTGTTGCTAGCATGTTGATAAATGTTGCATGGTGTAAATTAGTATTTTCAGAGTGTTGACCAACATAATTTAATATTTTCTTGTGATGATAGTTTTTATTACATTATGTAAATAAATAATAAATGGTCACATTTATATAGTGCTTTTCTACACGTTTAGGCACTCAAAGCGCTTTACACCTAGGAACCAGTCACCCATTCACTCTCATTCATACACTAGTGTACGCAGACCGGAGGCAAGGAGGGTGAAGTGTGTGCCTGTGGGATTCAAAACGCCATCCCTCCGCTCACAAGATGACCCGCTCTACTATCTGCGCCACTGTTGCCCATGTTCACATTCCCTTTTACTTTGCAACAATGAATATTGTTAGACTGTACCAAATAAAAGCAAGAAGTTCTAAGTTCTACAGTATTTGTCATCCATTCTCAAATGTAATTGCATAAAATGCATGAGGCCATAGCAGTTGATTGGGCCCACATAAATAAAATGTGCTGTGCTTATGTGCTTGTCTGTCAGTGCATATTGGCCACTTCGCTGGCAGTATATTTGCACATTCACCAGATGACATGAAATTCTTAGGGCTATCTCAAATACTATCATTGAATATGAATCATGTGTCATGTAGTTATTAAATTATCAGTAATTACTTTGCTATACTGAGAGATGGGAAAGAAATAAAATGGTGATGAGCATGAATGTGACAGTCTTTGCAATGAATTGCGTTTTCATTTTAAGAAGGGCACTTTCTGGCAGCATTTGAAAAACAGTGCCAAACTTGAAAGGGTGCAGGCACAATCTAATTTAACACATCTACGTCAATGTTTGGGAATAGTCTGCATTCAGGTCCTTCAAATGTACACATTTACAAGTATCTGATGATGAATATTGAAAAAACATAATTGAATCTTTGGGATTTGTTAAGAGCCATTCCACAACTCCTCTAAAACTTGGAACAACTCAGATCAAAGTAAAAACATAAATGTGAATGAACACAGATGTGATATTAGAGACATCTTGTGACATCTCACACATTTCTAAAATAAATGGTAAATGGTCTCAACTTATATAGCACTTTTCTACCTTCATTAGGCACAAAATAGACATACAGAATTTTACAAATGCTCTTCCATTTGCCATTCGCCCCGAGTAAAGACTTGCCTGTGCTGCTGGCTCTCAGTGGAGTACTGTATGTGAGCCTAACCAACCTTCAGCAGGGCCAGAAAATCTCATCTCATCTTTCCCTGCAGAGCCAACAAGTTTCAGCAGTGGTGGAAGAATTCACAGGCACACCTCACACTTAGAACACTCGAAGGTTGCTGAAACAAATTTAGTTACAAGTTACAATATATGCTTCATTTATTTGTAGTTATTTATTTCATTTTTTTTAAATTAATTTTTCCCCAGACTAACCGAGATTTTCTTTTTGTATTTTGATGAATAAAACATGTACATTAAATACAGCAGGAATAAATATTCATAGAATCACAGAATGATCAGATTTAGGGTTTTTATAACATACTTTTAGATATGAAGTTAAATGGCCCTAAAGAGATACCTTGAGCTCTGCAAAAGCACAAAGAGTGGCTCTCGTACAGCAGTACAAGGGCAAGCACAAGCACACTCTAATAGAAAGTTCGGGGGCTTTCTGGCAACAGTATGGCATAAATATCTGTCAACAAACGCAATATGAAACTAGATGGCATCTAGGCATTTGACACAGTTCAAATGTGTGTTTTGTAACAACACAGCAACAGAAATTAAATTAAAGGACGAGAAACCATCACTGCCAGAGCTCTCAGAATATTCATCCAAACTCTATCTTATTTGATGTGCCATCGGCCATGCCCCATTCTTGTACACTTTTCAAGGGGAGAAGAAAACAAAGCCGGCGAGCCTTCACAAACAAAGAAAACCACACTGATGAATGCAATAGATACACCTCCAAAATTTATTAAAGAACACATTAATTGTTCGCCAATGGACCCTCATCCCAGGCACATAGGGTTAATCCATGTTTTGAAGGTCTTGCTGCACTTAAAAAAAAATTGAAAAAGATAGCTCAATAGAAACCCAAATAAAACGACGTCCTTCCCTAAAGTTCTCTTGCTGTGACCTGTTGCTGCCATTGTTTCACACTATCCGCACCTTTCTCTTTTCATGGTGCAATTAATGAAGGTCATCAATGTGGCTGCAGCTCACAGTGGCCGCTCCTGATTGGGCACAGCAGAATCCTAATTATCACAGAAGAAGACATTCGCGCCTGACCTCGCAGCCCCCCTCCTTATTATGTGCGCACATGTATGAAGACACAAGCATTGATTTCAGATACAAAAGAGAGAAAAAATTTGCTCACGGCCCACACAGTTAGCTGGCGTTCACCTTCCGTTGTACCACACAATGACAGTATGCCTTGTTTCGTTTCCTTATTAACAGGAGAACAACTTGCCTGGGGGCTTTAATTGGGAAAGTGAGCAGGTATTGGCAGTGCATCAGATAGGAGGGCTTGGGTATTTCGAGTGGTCTGATATCAATTCCGGGGGGGGGGCGTCCATGGCTTTGTTGTGCTTATTAGTCGTCGGAACAGATAACAGATTGCATCTTAATTGAAAATCCCAGCAGAAGCCCCAGTAACCATATTGTAAAATGATACGCACCTCTTTTCTCAGCATGCTTTGGTGGATGGGAACAGCAGGGGCTTGACATGGACACTGGGGCAAGGAGTTTGTGAAAGTTATTAAGTTAAAGAGAAATTAGATGGTGATGCAAAAGGACGTTGTGAAGGAAAAAGCTAATTGGTCAGGACAGTGAAACAAAAATAAAATTACTTAAGGGCAGACCCAGCAGCAAAGCTTTTCTTTCGTTTCAATTTTTGGACCAGTTTAGTCTCTTAATATATGACTTTTCATTTGAAAAGAAATACAGTACAATGCTGAATTTTCATAAGAAGGTGTTTTATTTATTGCATAGTCATTGTTAATCCATAGAAAAGCCATGGCTTAAAATGGCACCTGTGCTGTGGGCTGAACAGTGGCTGAGTGGTTAACGCTTTTGCCTCACAGCAAGAAGGTTCTGGGTTCGTCTGAGGAGGTTCATTTCTCCGGGTGCTCCGGTTTACCTTACCTCCACAACCATGTAAGTCACGTTGGCCCCTAGTGACAGCGCGCAGCTCAGGACTAACCCACCATCTGATCGATGCTATTTCGTTGAACAACTGCATAATGACAAAATAAAGGATATTGCTGCTCCGACCCGGTGGCAGTCAAGTTGCAATTGTGGTTTTCAGGCCAGAGACACCAGGGGGAGATGCAAGACCCCCCAATCATCCCATTAACTCTTGTATTACCCCAGAAGGACTACGAAAAGGATTTATTAAGGTAAACAAGTTACTTAGGACTGCTTTAACAAGAGTCGTTGCAGAAGAGTATTTCAGACTAGTCAAGGATTACGCACAGAGCACAATCGTTAAAGTCAAACTCTAACACAAAATCACAAATTTACGCTGCATGACAAAATAAGAGTTAAAATGCAGACACCATGCCAGCAAATCAAAGAGAGTGGCAGATGAAGATGGCAGTGACGTCTGGAGGCAAAGACAGCCAAGTTAAAATAACAACTTCCTAATCCTCTGCCACTAATTGAACAAAAAGACAAAATGTTTGTCAAGATGACAATAATACAAAGCCACTTCACTGTTGAAGGTCTCCTTTTCAAAATGTTGGAGTTATGGAAACACCAGACTTCTAATAAGCATGGGCCTGTGCAATGCAGAAAAAATTATCTCTCAAGACCATTGTATTCCTGCCCTTATGGATATGAAAGGACACAAAACAACAATAAAGTCTGGGAGGAAGGAAATGACGAGTGCCAGAGGACGGACTAAGGACAGGTTTGGAACTAAAAATAGTCCACAAAAGAGATATTAGCGTTCAGAATGGGCAAGTTCTAGTATTTCACTAAAATTACATTAACAGTTTGGGGAAGAAATCTGTCAAGTGTTGTACTGTAATAACAATTACGGAGTGAGAATTTGCATACAATTACAGCTGTGTGATTTTGGGGCATCTTTGTGTCAACTTGTTCAGCAAGTTTATTTCAACTGATGTCATTGTTTTAAGTTGTGTAGTTTCTATCTGAACAACAAAGCGATACTTGTACTGCATAAGCAGTGTTTGATATATATTTACTTACTTTTGATGCCCGTGCTAACTTGTACCATTTTTGCAACATTAATGCTTCTAAAATCTGTACCTGTGTATATTAATACAATCCCAAAGTTGTAACATAAGCTGCCTTGCAAACATATGATTACGAAAAAGTTATTTTTAAACCTAACGTCATGAAAGAGATGTTTGTGTAGGCTCCCAAGAGACAGTACTTTTTTTTGGCACAGTTTGCATTCCCTAAAGCTAACTATTTTCCTTAGATGTCTCCCTGCCAAAGGGAGAAAACATTCACTTGCCAAAGACGCTTAACTTTACCAGTTTATCTCACAATGGAGAAGTTACAGTCTCGCTGACACAGAAGAAGAGGACAGTCTTGACATAAACCACATACAAACCTGGTGGACCATGGCATGGAAACACAGGCACAGGCTATTGGGGAATGAGAAACGGGAAAGTTAATACTAGGAAGGCTGGGCGCATCGATTCTGGTTTAGCACACCGTCACAACACGGAGATGGATCCCTGTCACAACCCAGAGAGATACTTCACTCTGTCATGTGATCACCCTTTGATGGTAGGTATGTACAGTGTGTTGTTTCACTGGATATTGCTATGATTTACAAAAGCCAACGAGCCAGAGGAAGGATGTGTATACTTTGCTCTATGGAAGAGGCACTGAGAGCTTTAAGAGTCCAGCTGTATTGTGTTGTATCGCAGTGCCCCCTACTGGAAGACCAACATCTAATAGGAAAGAACAGATTTCAGTGCAGCGACAGTGACAGTACAGCAAACATGAAAGGCAATCAGATATCTTTAAATTAGGTTATTATGACAAAAAAAAGTAGCGGGTGAGGAAGCACCTAACTCACTATTCTTTATTTAACATTTTCAAATTGACCTTTTTTGATTATTATTATTGCTACATATATTTGAGCAATTTACTAACGTATACTGTCCAAATACTTTAAACTGTTTAATTAAAACATTTCATATCTCGAATCTAATCCAAAAATATAATCCAGATTTGAACCCTGACCCACTTTGGTAACTACTGCATAAACAGAAACAAAAGGTATTTTATGTCTTTACATGAGAATTATATCTCTCCATATTTTAATTGTAATGCAAATTATAATTGATAAAGTGTGAAACCAAACAGCATGAATAAAAGTTCTACCCTAAAATACTATTGCTTTGACAAGTTTGCCATGGATCAATGCAACACTGTTTCTCCCTTTTCTCCATTACTGTCTATGACGATGTTGTTCCATTGTTTTAGCTGTGGCTTTTGTATGTGTGTGGTGTGTGTGCGTGTGCGTATGCGTGTGCGTGTGTGTGTGTGTGTGTGTGTGTGTGTGTGTGTGTGTGTGTGTGTGTGTGTGTGTGTGTATGTGTGATCTACTGCACAAGCCGTAGCAGCTTGTTGAAATTTGACAGAGAATTGGAACATTGGAACCCTGACCTGCCAACCCTGATCAGAAATTAGCTGTTGTAAAACCTTGGTAAAAGCAAAAGACCCATTGCGCCTATTTTGTGACAAAAATTCGCCAAATTATTTGTTTTCATTTTTCAATGCATGATGTTTGAGGACAAGGACATACAGTAGAGCCATGATCTGTAGAATGAAACGGGTGGCTGCAAAATGGATAGTTAAAACCCTTAACAAACCCTACTAAATTATTACTTCTAATAGCAGGCAGCAATTGTCTTTTCTGTGCACTGGGAGAAGATGCATGCTCGTGAATAAGGGCTGAGTTTTATTAGCCCATACATACATTCTGAAATGCCAGAAATCTTTGCAAATATCTGGCTGAGGGTAAACTGCATTGGCCTTCACACAGTTTATGATTGGATACTAAATTCCTCATGGCATAGAAACATATTAGTCTGTGTTTGCCATTCTAAGCTTCAACATAGGGTCAGTCAGTGTAAGTACCGTATTTATCTTCATATGCTTCCAGTCGGGTAAAAGACTGACCCGAAGCACTGTCCACATGTGTCAACACCAAACAAATAACTCTCGGAGCTACCCAACGCTCACTATAAAATAACCTGCCGAAGCCTTGTTGCCACTGACTGAAGACAGCCCTCGCAGCATCCTCCTGATGCAATAAAGTTGACAGAGGTGGGGAGCTATATGCACAAATCCTCCACTGAGCAATGTTATCATTTTCCTTAGCAGCAATAACCGCCTGCCGGTGCACTTATCACATTCTGCTCCCCCTATCGCCTTCTTCATCTTAAATAATGCTACTTCTTTAAACATCTCTTTTCAGCGCGCCACAATCCGCTGCTGTTGGCGCAACCTTCATCTTTCTAATGCTCTCCATTTTACTCCACCTCCCCTTCTCCTCATTGTGTCCTCTGTTGTGAGATGAGTCCTATTAAAGAGCGAGTATTAATTAAATGGATGGATGACAATAACAACGCAAGCAGGAATTTGTCTGGTCATTTCAAATGTGAATGAGTCATTTGGCAACATGACAGGCGTGTAAATGTGTATGATATGGTTATGCATCTTTTATGGTGGGTTGTTGTGTCTTAAATCTTATTACATATTTTCTCGTTAAATCTGTATTTTGTAAAGGTCAGGCAGATGCTATATTAGACCTGCCAACATATTATGTGGCAGTAAACATACAGTACTTTCGCAATAAAATTCAATATTAATATAAACCATAATGGTTGGGCTATAAATGTTCATTCGCGCAATCTTGCATTGTCAGTAATCATGCAAAACAGCACTTTTGAATATTATTACAACAACATGCCCATTTCCTTACCCCGCAATCACATGATTGAAAAATAGCAGAAGGGTTAAGAATGATTTAAAGACCAATGGCATAGTTACATAGCAGAGTATACTTTATGAATTCTCATGTCTTAAATCAACTGAATCTTTGCATTATGCATACTTTTTTACCTTCAGAGATTTTTTTACTGTACTCAGGTATTGCAGTTTGCTTTGTATGTCAGTATGACTGCAATCCTGTCATTAATTTTTGTGACTTGGCAGATTTCCTCAGTGTGATAAATAACGTTACCTTTCTTTGTATTGTCTGGTTGGCAGACAGCTGGGCTAAACAAACTTCCAGGGAGCTTTAAAGCAACTTACAATACATTTAGCAGATGTAATTTCCGAGTGCATTGAGGAGAAAGGCAGAGACAGGAATGATTTTGTTTTCCACCGGTGTCAGATAGGTGTTTGATTTAATTAGACTGTGTGGCCTTGGCACAGGCGCCGCCGCTGCAGAGCTTGTTGCTTTGTATATTGTATTTCTGAGGCATATAATATATATCAGGAGTCAGGTGCCAAGTCCCACTTCCACCTTTCAAACTGCAGCCTGCATCTGAGCCACCAGCAATGCCATTAGTGAAAACAATGTACCTGGAGCTTTTTGTTGACAATGAAATGTCACTGGAGCCTGTTGACGTCTCATGCTGCTATCTGCGCCCACCTGTGTCTAAGAATGCATCAGAACACCCTGGGGTGACTGCATCGGATTCTACAAGGTACCGGAGAGTTTGGAGCACAATGCTGCACTGGCTGCTCTGCTCTGGGCCCTTGGTACTTCTCTAATAATCTCCCCAGCATGTGTTTATCTGTGTTGGAGCAGGTTGTGTGGAGGAGGCGCTTGGGAAGAGGGAGCAGACAGAATCCTGCCAGGCGGCGTGTGAGGAGCTCACAGATCCGGAGGGAGCGGCCGGTCCTCATGTCATCTTAGTATGTCTGTGTAGTACGCCAACATGACGTACGCTCGGACGCAGGCACACACTACACATTTCATTGCCAAAAAAAGGTCTCTCTCGGGCTCCATTGTGTCTAATGTGTTCAACAGTAATCTCACCCTTTGGGGACATTTTCTGTTGTGTTAATTACACACCACCAGGAGCCCTCATTATCACACATACACACGTTCACTTTGTGTGCACAAGTTAGGTGAAGTCAGAGCAGATTAACTTCGTAGCAGCATGGAGGGGGTTTAAATTATTCTGAAACAGAGATATTGGCGGCTTGCCTTAGGTCAAAACTGTCCCCGAAATATCTATAGTTTATGTGCTCTGCACCATCCAGAAATATTAAACAGATCAAACATCTTACAATCTATGATATAATAATAACACTGTGCTGTTGAACTATAGTGACTACAAATATTGCCATAAATATGGTATTCATGTAATATTTTGTCAATTTAGGACACTAGTATTTTACTTTACAACCACTGTGATTTTTGTTTTGGTTTCATTAAATGAAATTTGAGCAGTTGCATTATTATTTACATAACAATACATATTTATTGCCCAAAAGGAGTGGGCTGAAGCAATAGCTTATTTTCATACAGTTTTCCCCACCAAACTGTGTTCAAAATTATAAATGGATCATTGTGTATTACTGTACCACACACAGTGCATTTCTTGCTTACTTTACAAATTCTATAAATTGGGGTCACTGGGACGTGTCTTGGGGCTCTCCTTTTTCCCGCATCTTTAATCAACAAGCCTTTGCATGTACAGCGGATTCAGTGTGACTGGGACTCAGACAGTCGGGAGTGCCCTGCTTAGTCATCCGCTACACCGCGAGCACATCGCATCCGCTGGGTTAGCTTCAACTAATACAAACAGATTAAGAGACTGCAGCAAACCTCGGACAAACAAACAATTAACCCTGGAGTATTTTGCTGTGCCCTCGTCTCCACCTCTCATCGACCCCCACATTACAGTCTCCAGCAATACAGCAATTAGATAAAAATGCCCCTTTTCTTTTTTTTCTTTTTTTTTCTGCCGTTGAGCTTTTACAAGTGGTGTCTTCAAAAGCACCTCTAGGAGAGCGGACCACCCATGTCAGAGGCAGAGTAATGGGCGACAAGGTGACCCTCCCACCACCTGTCTTCTTTCCCTCTTTCAACCTCCCTACAGGAGACCCAATTGCATTGCCGGGGTGCCATACACTCCTAATTATAGATAGTCAATTATAGATGCAGCCAGAACAGATTTGTAAAAGATGTGTAGCGCTTCCTTGGGAGACCGTGCCCCAGAGCAACAGGGAAAGGAAACGTGCAAGAGGGAGGGGAAATGGCTGGTGTTCTAGTATATGCAATTCAATTCAATTTTCATATCAGTGACGCAAAAGGCGGTGTAGAACAGATCGAGATAAACAACTCCATAACCAAGAATGGATTACAGTTAACACACACAATCAAAGAGACACATATGCACGCACCAGAAGTCATTTGTAAGGGAGTCCCAAGGCTGGAGTCTCGATTTCAGTTACTTGAATTTTAATGCCATGTCTAATATCTTCTCTACATTCAGATCATAAAATAGCCACTGCTTGCTGATTAAAATAAAGGCATATCAATCCTCTTAGGTTAATTTGTCTTACACGCTCCTTCAGTGGTTCCTTCCATCTCACGGACGCCTGTGGCCCCAGAAAGGTTAATAAGCTGCAAAACCTCAGTCACCAGATGGATAGAAATAGAGGAAGAGAGGTGATGAAGAAAGGCCAAAAGAGCAGAGACACCTTAATGCAAATCTCTAATAGTCCAACTCGTGTTTTTTGATGCCTTTAACAACCTCAATGGACTTTTTCATACTCAACATCAGGAAGAAAGAGACAGACAAAAGTAGGTATTTACAAAAACAGGGTAAGTGCTAGTAAGTGATATATGTTTATTGTTTGATTAGTCGGGGTTGAAGGTCAAATGTTTCTGAATATGATTTTAAATCGAAATTACATTCTACTTTGACCTAAATCCAAGTACTATTTGTGACTAATCAGCCGTCACATTCACTGTGTTTCCAGTCAAAAGTACAGTCTGCATCCTGTATTTAAGAAGCCCTGTTATTGTCAGGCCAAGGCAAAAGTGAAAAACGACACTGCCTGCGTCGCCACTGACAGGACACGGGGAAATGATCAAGTCAAGGCAAGCCTGAGCGCTGCCTCTCAGCAGGTAAGGCCACACTGAACGATTGTTTATCCAGTCAAAAGATTGGGCCAAAAGCAAACAGCACCTCAGGAACGACATTAAAATAATGATTCACTCTTGCAGTGGTCGCGTACGGGCCCCTACACATTTATCACATTACAACCGGAGAACTTTTTTGTCTGCAATTTTTCAGCGGTACAATGTGTTTAATAAAACATGATCAAAAGGCACGAACAAAGAAGGAAACAATCTGCAAATGCTGCAATTCACCAAAAGTGTTTTTCCCTAAGGCTGCCGCACAACAATAAAAGCCTCACGTGTGATTTATCGAACGTCACCCAGGCATTGATCATGATTTAATGCATCAAACTTTAATGATTATTTCACCATACCTCTCCACAAATAGCTTCAAAAGGAAAACAATGGGAGGAAGCATATAGGAGCTGCCAAGTAACAGATCAGGCATAACTTTGCAAACACTGACAGGTGAAGGGGATAACAAAGGACATCCTTTTAATGGCAACTGTTTGAAGGATGAGTACATAATAAGAACACAATTTAACATTTTGTTCAAAGCAAAAAAAAAGGGGGCAACCGTAAAGAGTTATGGTGGCTAGACTGGGTCAAATCAAAATATAGGTACTATGGGAGTACAAGCAGTGTGCGAAACACGGGTGGGGGTGGGGGGTCCGACCCCCTGATTAACCCATCAGACCCCTGGGGCCCAATCTTGAGGGCGAAGGCAAACGTGGTAGACGAGAGCAAAGGTGCAGACACACTCTTGCCGGCGGTGTGTGAGCTGGGCCAGCGGCACTTTAAGGGCCCATCGCGGGCAGGGATTGGCCGCATTGTGCAGTCTCAGTATGATTATACTGTCAACATAGATGGCACGTAGGCCTACTACACAACCACAATTTAACTAGAGTAATTTGCTGATGGTCCCTAAATCTGACGGGCCATTAGTCTACGAGCGTTAGCCGCTTCCCCGTGTGTGTCTGTCGGCTTCACAGCCGCTGCCGCTCTGAATATCTGCCGAATATCCAACTAACTTCACCGCGGTGGCAACAATTCAGAGATGGGGATCCCCCCCCTAATATTGACGGGTATTTCGCACACTGAGTACAAGTAAAAGTAGAAGGTAAAATAACATTTTATTAAATTTGCCAGGTACGTGTCTTATGCAAGATCCCACTATTTAATAGTCCATAGGCCTCTTCCTTGAAGTACACCTGGCTTTACAGATTTTTACTATTTTTATTATAAAGTAGAAGGTGTAAAAACTAAAATAAACATCAAAATTCAAAAAGCTTAAAGTAAATGTAACTACCCACCTTTGGACATAAATACTACAATGACATGGACAGTTGAACAATGGTCCAGCTTCACAAATAGATAACAGACAGATTAAACATGTATGGGGTAAGTGCTATCTCAAGACAACGGGAGAAAAACAAGCCTCAAGATACAGTATGACAGAAAGGGACACCATCTGAAATGAGAATGGAATTGCCCATGGCGAGGGAAATATAAATAACATACAGGAGCTAAACGCACCAATATCTAGAAAGAAATTGAGGAAAGTGCAAAGGACAGTGTGTATAAGAGCCGGCTCAGGAGAACTGCAGGTCCTTCTGAGAGCACAACAAGAGAAAAGGCATTTTTATGGCACACTACACTACTATTTTTAGAACTACAAGCTTGTAGTTCAGGGATTTTTTCCAAGCACTATTTTTACACGCGTATAAACTTATCACCAGAGCAACACTCCTTTCTTTGGTAAAGGAGTTAATGGCTAAGATTTTTATTTTTTGTTCCATTGCCAAAAATGTCAATAAATAAATGTAATTGTGAAACAAAGCATTATACAACTCACAAGACCAATACAAGAACATTTGACAGCAGTATAACATTAACACTTTTTTTTATTACAACTTCATCCATTTTGTAAAGGAGTTGTTCAAAAAGCTAGTTCACAGATGATTTGGGTAATTAGTGTAAGGTAATTTAAATTATCTTAAACATTTAGTAAAATTGCTTAAGGTTACTTAATAGTGTTGAGAGAAGAGAAAGTTTTGCGGTACAAAGAACAAAAGTTGATTCACTTTCTTTGAAACTTGTTATTTCTTAGCAGCATAAATCTCCAATATGTGAGCACTTGACAGGTCTGAGGCATTTGCGTCTGCAGTAATTTACCTGGCCGTGGCATGAGTAGTCACAATTGTTTATATTCAAGGAGACACCATCTTGAACACGAAGCCCTTTGATTGTTTACCCATCCTGCTTTGTGACTGCACATCAGCTGAACCACAACACCGCGCTCTCTCTTATCCATCACAGCAGCCTTTAGCAGCCAGATCCTCACCTCTCTGACCCGCTGATACGTCAAATGCATTTTTATCAAAGTAAGACATTTAAGTCCACTAAGAAAAGAGTGCAAATCCCTGCTCCTTGTTTAGGTCCTTTCTGGATAATTTTGCCTTTTTCAGACATTTTCTTGTGCTGGAAAATATGAAGTCCACCACACGAACTAACCAACAAATATCACACATAAAAGTTAAGGTAATCTAGTTTGGTTTGTTATGTAGCGAATGGCTACATGCTCATCGGATCCCAAGCAATGCAAGAGGTGAAGATGCATCAGGGTAAAATTGAGAAACTAGAAAACAATAGCAATTAAGACTGATAGGTCTGGTTAAACGTGCAGCAAACAGTCTGAGTTGGATCTCATTTAGTGGAAGATTATGAAATACAGCGGGTGGTTAAGTTGGAACAGCTTGAAAACAATTTGTCTGGGGGCGAATCTCAGTTTTACAATCAAGTACAACTGTTGGTTAAGTAGAACAAAAACCCTTGAAATTAATGGCCACACAAACAAAGGTAGGCTGCTAAACAAATAACAAGTGCCACAGTGAGTTTTCCAAAAATCACTTTCACTAAACAAAGCACAATTCCCCAAACTGTAGAACAAATCGTAAGAAATAACCTCCTGTATAGTGTTTTCAATCCAATTGTGAAGTGTAAGCTCAGTGTAAACTGTAAATAAAAGGAAGATGTTTTAAAAGCAAAATAATATTAACATTAAGATTTAGATTTAGATTAGGAGTCATTGCCAAACTATTTCCCTGAATTGACATTTTTACACATGTTGCTTAAGTGTTGCCATGTCAACAGAAACAAACTTCCCCTACAATTGTTTTGTCATGTACTGCTGTGTAAAGTCTTCATGTATTTGTCTCAGTGGGTTTTTATTATATATATATATTTAAAAAAAAGTTATATAGCAGTTACTATATAGAATGGAAATAAAGACACTTAGACATAGGGACTGTGTGTGTCAGTTTACAGTTCGCACATTCATAATTAGATCTGTGCACAGTAAATGAGTAATAAGCAATCTGGTGAAATTCTGCAGTGCGCTGGATTAGATATGCCCTCCATATTCTGCTGTCTGGGATCATGGGGGGCGAGTTAATAAAGCTCCGCTGGGCCTTTTCCATGTAAAGCTCCAATCACAGCAGCTGACATTGTCCTCTTTATAGAGACAAGTCCCATTGTTAATACGCATGCTATCACTCAATTAGCCAGCCACACAGGCTCTATATGTAGATACAACTCAGTGAAAGGCACCACAGAGCAGAATGATGGGATTCGCCTTGATGTATGCAAGGTTAATATTTCCTGCAAGAGGGTTGAATGTAATTGTGCACCGTATTCCTAAGAGAAAAAGACATTTAATGGTAATGCTTGGGAAAAGGTCAGAGAGCTCAAGTTTAAGAGCATTTAAATGAAACAAGTTTAGTTGCAAAGTTTAGAATGTACGTCACCGCGACATTCACGAAGATGTTTATTGTTTAGTATTACTCAGCCTAAAGGTCAAACGGATCCAGTCCTACGGTCAGGGGAAGGTAATAACAGAACGAATACATCTTTATTAGTACGAATGCAATAAGACAATCTAAGCCTTAGATACTAATGTGTTGATCCCCTATATAAATATAAGGTTTATATATTTATATTTTTATGGTTTTTATATGATCTATGATGAGTCTTTAGGATTAATTATAGCATTATGTGAACCATTCAACCATTCATGCAGTCCTCAAACAATAAAAATCAAATCATTGCTTCTCTGTTGACGACCTTATTTACACTGAAACAATAATATTGTTTCAGTGTAAATAAGGTTATGATGATGCCATCACACTTCTTCCAGGTCCAACGGCGCTTTAGCCCTATTCACTATAATGGGATTTTATTAATTTTAACCTGCTATAGAGCCGACTACAATGCTCTTATCAAACATCTGATCGCACAGAAATATATTTCCTCTGGATTATCTTCAGTAATACTTTTCTGGAATTAATAATCACATTATTTTTCCCATACACAATGAAGGCTTATTTTAAATATAAAAACATATTCATTCTGACTGAAGAAATGTTTTGACATATTATTCTAATTAGGTATAAAATAGTTTTACTGAAGACATTCAGATTAAGTTGCGTTTTTTGCTGTGTTTGTCTATGGAACTCTCAACAGTTTGGACCCGGTAGTTGCTTATTATTGTGTGTGATGTCACACTGAACAGACGTATACCAAGAGGTGACATTACAATGACAGGTGACGCAAAAACAGTAGCTAGGTGTAGATTATGTCCTTATATGGCAAGATTCAATTCTGATGTCACACTATTTGCCCAAAATAAGATGTACACCTTCATAGATATAACAGTACAAGGTGTGCTGTTAAAATACAAGCTGAGAACTTGATTAACCACAGAACATTGCTGGATCCCACAGAGGACTTTGCTGCGATTTTTAAGGGAGCTACAAGAAATGATTGAGATGCATGGGGAACATTTATTTCGGAAGAAACTAATTTTGATGAACGTTGCGCTTTACCTGAAGGCACATAACAGCTAGCAGGGTGCAGGCTGGGGAGGTTAGAAGCGGCAGGTTTCAAAGCAAGCTAATATTGTAAGGGCTAAAGTTAAAGTGCAGTGCGATAGGCAGAATGGCTCTCATCTGAGAAGAGAAGATTAAAATCAGTGGGACATCACAGTGAGCTAATATGAGGCGGAATAGAGAGAGGAGAGTGTGCCCCTCTCTCTCCTCTGCCACAGATGCACACAATATAGCAGTCCACAACAATAAACCAATTACTTGTCGTTAATATTTAAGGCGGTAATTTCCAGTCGGTGGTGATATATTAAAACTGCGCAGTGATGAGCAAGAAAAAGGGCTGACCCCGGAGATAGTCGCAGTGGGCTGGCTGGACCAACAAAGAGAAATTAACAACAGGGTGCTTTGTGTTTTATTGAGACAAATGTGGTCTGCCTGTGTGAGCAATTAATGCCTCTGCGCAAAAATGTGGAAAATTGTAGCATTTAAAGCTACCAAAATAGACTAATATCCTGCTTTGTTTTAATAGTCTATCTTTAATCTAGCAAATGTAATTTACTAGTCAGAGTGGAAAGCTAGGGTCAGGAGGACAATGTGCTGTTTCACTAAAAGGGGATTTGTTAAAACGCATATGGCAATATGCATTGTTACATATTGCCATTGTGACTCGATTTAAATAAAGATTCAGTTCATAGTGCACATTCTTCGCATGTTCCGGAGAGCACATTTTAAACACCCAAAACATACTCCATGGGTTGTTGTTGGCAGAGAATATTACACTGCCTAAACAATTGCTGTCCTTTCAATAAACTAATTAGAGCCATGCACTTTTTAATTTCCAACACAAGCCACACAATGAGTTAAGTGCGCGTTGGTGTATTACATTTACAAGCCAGTCCTATACATATCTGCACAGTAGCTGCCATGTCCAGAGAGATGCGTTCTGAGGCCAGCAGAGAAAGAAACAGATAAGAGAACAGAACGGAGTGCCAAGCCGGTGTAAAGTGACTCTCTGCAAGAAGAAAAGCTGCGATAAAGATGCAGAGAAAGGCGTCTCTCCCTTCAATAAACAGAATCGGTAATAAACTGCTGTAGCGCACACAGGGGAAAACATTGAAAACGCATCACGCCTGACTTACGACAGGCTGACATGCAACATATCAGGAGCTTATCGCCATGCGCAGACTACGCAGAGGCAACTACTCCACGACGCCTTACAGGATCTTATGCAGGGCTTAAACTCATTACACAAAAGCGCCTCATTATTACAGGCTGAAGGGTCTGACGCTTGTCTTGGGATCAGGGTCTTATAAGCTTTCCAGGTTCAATTACTACAACATAGTTAATACAGTTTAGAGATTACATTTAATAGATGCAAGAAGACCTTTTTAATCTGAAATTGATAAGTGCCTATCCAGAAAATCTGGAGTAACACATTTTGGCCATGTTCTGTTTTTATTTAGTTTTAGCAAATGTAGTACATAGTATTTAATCTACCCTATTTTAATATCCAACTTTGAAGACCTTGGTAATTCTTATAACTTCGTACAGTGGTCTCCAACAGAAGGTAAGTATAAAGAAAGAGTTGTCTTTCTTTGTGTTGAATACCAGCTTGGTGACTAACTGTCCAGGGTGTGCAGTATACTCTACTCAAGACTCATTCTCAATGTACAGTTCAAAGGAGGAAAAATGTTTAACATCCCAGAATTACCATAATACCTCCATACCTCCAGGATTTAATAGACATGAATTTTAGGATTTAAATGGTGAGATGGGGCAAGGCAATGAGCGTTCTAAAGTCCATTTGTGTGGGCATTATGCACGCTTTGGAAAAAAAAATATTATTGCAATTCTTCAATAGCAATCTAAACGTTTCAAACAAACGACAGGGCAAAGAGCAGGTGAAGACAGAGGCTGTCTTAACTGTTATCAAATTGTACTGCCTTATTGTGATGCAATGGCCATAACTGATAAACTGATTATTCGAACTGTTTAAGTGCTTGTGAGACTGTTTGAATTTGAAGTTAATGGTTGTGTGTGTGGCAGCTGCGGCAATGTTCCCACTGGGAACAATAGAGGTTATCAATCAAAAAATCAATCAATTAAAACAAAACTCTAAGTACTGTATGTTTTTTTCATGAGAACATAACATTTTCGCAAAAGAAAAAAGAAAAAAAGTTGACTGTCAGGTTTCTTCAACCTGAAAAGTCCTATACTACACAAAGTTGAGACAAAGGACAAAACTTGGGCAACAACATCAGCAGAATAAAAATCAAAACCATTCATGAACACTTTTACACATTTTACACTTTAGACCACAACTCCACATAGTTTAGTCCTTCCAGTGCATGTGAACAAAAGACATGTTAGACAGATAGGCATCTAAATGGTCAGGACAAGCCTCGTGTCAAAGCTGGGCGCCCACACGAGCCTATTGCTGCAGCTAGCAGCGGACAGCTCCCCCTGTGATGGAGAGTATCATGTGAGGTGGCCAACCATGTGTGATTGTGTTTGATCTGCTGTCCGGGTCAGTCCTGATGTTAACAGAGTTATTAGGGGACTTATTAGGGAGAGGCAGGGAGGCAGAGAAGCCCCCCGCTGATCCCGTCATTACTGCTGTTGTGGCCGGGTCATTACCGCCCCGCTGCGAGGGCTTTGTAGCCGGGATTGAGGATCTGCTGGTGTGCACAGAGAAGGGGAGGACCGAGCAGCGGAGGTGAGGAAGCCAGGTGTTGATAAGAGGGAAGACTAGTGGAGGATTTGATCAGAGAAGAAGAGAGCGAGGGAAGATGGAGCCTGAGTAAGATTTGACCAAAATTACACTTTTAAAGCTCAGTGTGAGCATTGTGTCATCCAAAGTTGAAATATAGTAAAGTACATACCCCTTGCTGAACAAATTCTTATTTAAAAAATAAAAAGGAAATAATATAGTTATGGTACCTTGGAATTCCGATTTACTGGCTGACATTAGAGCAATGTGTTTCATGAAGCCTCTCTTTGTTTTCACTGTCAAGTGCTCTATGGTCACATTATCTACTAATAGATGTTGTTTGCAGCTTGTTCCAAATGGTTTCACTTTGCTCAGAGTTTACATATTGAGACTAACACACTCTACTACTCCAAACAACTAAAAACCAATAAATTATCCTTAAAATATACTATCAAAAATACAAATGCTGGCCACAGTAGGATGTATAAGCACCCACTTTCATGACATAATAACACAGCAAAAAAAAAAGTTAGAACTGTTTAGTTAGAACTAAACACTAGTCCAAGTAGGTTTGAACTTTTACCTTCTTCAAGTATGTTTTACTTGAGCTTTGTTAGTGTTTATGTATGTAATACTCTCAGTGGCGTACATAACATTCCTATCAGACCTCTTTTACAAAACAGCCTACCATTTTTCTTTGACCAGATTTATTTTAGTGGTGACGGGGGGCTTGTGTAGATAGTATATTATGACAGTATTTCTTTGCTCAGGTAATGTTGTTCATCGGCTTCAGAGCTGCAGGGCAGAAATATAAAACTCATGAGCCAAAACACGAGCATAAAAACAAGACTTACAACGTAGTTCACACACAACCCCGGTGTACAAGTATAGAGAGGAAGAGTGGAAATTTACCATTGCCTCCTTTATTCTAGGAAAGCTGAACAGATATGTTTGGGTATCAGACTCCAGTTAGCCACTAATTGTGTTACACAACAGGAATGAGAACTAGCTTGACCTTTCAACTGACAAGAAGTGTTTCAAAAAGTATCTGGGGTTGGTAAAAGTGTGTCCCCTCAGGCCGGTTTCTCCACAAGCACTCGGCTAATAAAGTCCATTATCTGCCCGGGCATCATTAACACTGAGGCATGCTGGGATATGCAGTCCCAATGACCCTGCTCAGAGCGGCTGGCTGCACTTTGATTTATCCTTCAGGTCGCACATACATCTTCATTATGGACATCTCTCCCCGTACAAATATGTAAAGTAATAACTCTGAAAACCGCAGTCTACTGTATGCAAATTTATGATCTGGGCTGTACAGCATTAAAAGTATTTTCATAAAACCTGCAGAGACATGAAATATAACGTCTCTAAGCTCCGTAAGTCATATATGGATTATTACTGTGGAATTAAAGTTTTGATTATGTGAAAGTATTTTACACAGTTGTGTATATATATATATACACTACCGTGTACTACCATGAGATGAATGCTCACAGAGTTCACCAATGTCATTGGAAACTTCTGTTGAATAGTTTAATTCTCAATCTGAATAAAGAAACACTGTAGTGAGCGTTTATTATGACTGCTTTGTAATGGAATCAAAAGTACTCTGGAAAACATCGGTGAATGATAGCTATGTTAGTGAAAGCCTTGTAAAGATTTGGTGAGAATAACATAAATTCATGTTGCATAGTAATGGAGCTTTTAAAACATAGTCAACTAGATGTTTGAGTTTGACCTTTATTCAAAGGGCTATGCTATTTCCTGCTTTTATCGACCTAAAAGTTCAACTGCAGTTTAAGACTATTCCATCCTGAAATTTCTAAGGCTCTTGTTAAACAAATATAAAACTTTTTTTAGTAATCATACAAGAGGGATGGAATATATAATATAGATATGTGTATTACTTGTGCTAAGTTAAAAGCATGTTTTTATTTATCACTTTACTGCCAGGTGTCATAAATATAGTAGTTGACCACACATTGAGTTAAGCCTTTCTCGATGCGATCCGCCCCACATCCATACCTGTAACTCCTTTTGCACTTTTCAATGAGACCGTAAACAAGTGCACCACCCGGCTGTGTGATAGCTTTACGTATATTTCTTTTTTCTGACTCTTATCCTTTCACCTTTTCCTGCTTGCAATGGCTTTCCCGCTCTTTCTTCAACCATTGACTTTGTGCATTTTTCCATTTACCCCCATCTCTCCTTACTTGGCTTTATCAATCAGAGGGCTGTGCCTTTTGTATAGGGCTCTCGGGATCAAATCAGATTCACTTCGGGACTGAATGTGTGTAGCCATGGCCCGCTGCATTTGAGAAGCAATTCATTCAGCCGGAACTTTGTGGTTCAATTTGAAACGAGATTGATGTTGGCAAACTCCACACCCCCTTTCTTCAAAATGTTTCCTTCGTTGCCCCACGTCAATTGCTGATGGACAAAGGGCACACTTTGTAATGGTGATTTCTGGGCCTCTCAGCAAAAACAACACAATAAAAACAGACTGAAGTTGAGAAACAACAACTGAAAGCTTTAAGTTTTGTTCATTACTTGACAACAAGCTGCTTTACCAAGCATTACTTTATTGGCCCTTTCTCAATACCTTTATGTAAACCCCTTTAATAGCATTACTACCCAAGCCCATTACTACCATTCTTGCTTTTAATTGAATTTCTGAAATAGTTGCGATTGCCCCTAATATCTTATTCTGAAAATGTGCATGTTTGAGGTTTTCACTTAGGTGTATCCCATGGTAACCAGTGATAAATTACTACTCACTTTTCAGCACCCGACATGGCATTGTTGACCAGCTCAATAAGACATACAGTATATATATATATATATATATATATATTATATATATATATATATATATATATATTACACAATAGGCCAGGATGAATGAGAGTGTTTGAGAGTGCGCATGGGGGACAACGGACGCAAATTAGCCCAAGGCTACAATCCGGTGTGGCTTGTTTACATGCATGTCTCATGCATGTATGTTCTTTAACATGCACTGTCCCGACCAAATAAACCAATAAATAAATAAAAATCTGAGTTTCTCAAAAGACTTCTACTTCAGTCAGGGCTGAGGGCAATCACATGTATGTGTTTGTGAAGGCTCTCAGTCGTCCAGGGATTATCCATCGTAGAAACGATTTTTAAAATATCTGAGTTGGTTCAGTTGAGGATGTTTCGCTTCTACCTCCAGAAGCTTCTTCCCGTTCTTGTAGTCAAAATAAGACTGGTAACACAAGCTAGAGGCGTAAAATCCTCAACTCAACCAAGCCAGTCCAGTCGACAATTAGTGAAAAATCTCTGCTACTCTGATCGCATAATACGTGATAAAATAAAAAGCCACTTCTAACATCTTCAAGTTGAGTGTGAAAAATCCCTCTTGATTTGAATGTCATTTCCGTGGTACAAGTCATTAAATAGTGAGCCTCATAAAAGCTGCGGGGGAGATGACAGACTTGCATGTGCGGTTGGTTTAAAGGCCTATTCCGAGCGCAATAAGACCCAAAATTGAAGACGGTTAAAGTGATTTTTTTTTTTCTTCTTTTGTTACCGCTCAAGTGTTGCTCTTCAACAATGCAAGTAACAAGCAGGAACCCCAAAGTAAGTTAACAGAAGGCTTTTTGCACCATTTTCCAAAGGCCGCTCAGTGGGGAAGGAATTTACACCTGCTTGCCTCATCCTTCACAATGGCCCAGGCCCCCCAGTGTGCTTCGCTAAATATACGCGTCTTCACATGCACGGAAAATCAAGGCGCAAAAAGTGAAAAGAGGTAAATGGTTAAAAAATAGAGGTAAATATCTGTGGTTTAAAAACATAGTTTAAAATTTGCAGAAAAAGTATAGAAACAGGAGTGGAGTCTATCCAGCTTACTTGAAAATTCACAAAGAACTTTTGGGACCGTGGTGGAATAGGAACGAGGAACAACAAATTTACTGCAAGCAAAATTTCCGCAGTATTCAGTATACTAAAGACGGTGGAAAAAATACAACTAAAATGGACTGCTTGATTGACTGATAAAAACGCTGTATGTACAACTACAATTATTTATGTTATCAAGGGGGAAAAAAAGCACAATATAAGACGAGCCAGCTTACGTCCCATAACATTCCATTTCTAGGTATTTCAAAGTCCTCTCTGACTTTCACCAGCCGGGAGTGTGCAGAGGGGCGGCATACGTATCAAACATTAAACTGCATTTTTCATTTATGAGGAAATCATGTCTGTTTCCACAATGGAGGCAAAAAGAGCTGATTCAGTGCGGTCCCTGTAGGGGTAATTGATAGGGATCCAGCAGAGGTAAGTCTCAGGGGAAATGCTGGATCAGGAAATCCAACCATGCCAGTGGGAACTTGCACTGTCTATGTGGTCTTTCCTAGGCCCCCGTGTGTGAGTGGGGGATACGTATTAGGAGTTATAGAGGAGGATTAGAGTTGAATTAAAGCAATGTGTCTTTTTAAAACAGTGGAGAGTTGATTTCTCAATTTATGACACAGTGATATAAACAATAGTTGTTTTAGCTAGACCTTAGCTTTTTAATGTTGTACCTATACATATAGCTCAATAAAAACATGAACATTTACGGATTCTTGATTTCTATTGACACAAGACTTCAGCTATGAATCTTATCAGTATTTTTATATGTTGCAAAATGTCAAAGTAGTGCTTAATTAGAATAGACAAATGACTAAATATTAGAGACAAGAAGACACATAATGTCATATGGAGTGATTAGATGTTCAGAAACAACACATGCCAGTACAGTAGGTGTTCAAATGGCCTCAGAAAGATAAGCTACAATCTAAAATGTGTCACCTGCCCACAAAACTACATACCTCAGCTGCAGCATTCACTATTCATTTGTCATTACTTTATTCTTCCTGGAGCTAGGCCTCATATCAGAAAAAGTTGAAATAATTAAACATGAATGTCAAATATGCCAAGAAGTTTTTCAGTTGTACTTGCTTTAGACAGGGAACATGTTAAAATACATTGTCTGACAGGGATTCTCTGGTAAAAGATGAGACACAAAGTCGCATCACTGCTGTGCCCTGCCACTTCATTAAGCCGTGCAACAACTGCTCCTTCCTCCCTCACATTCGCTCTCACTCCATCTACATTATGCCAGAACCTCTCCGCTGCTGAGCCAAATTTATTTCGAGACGAGCCTAGTTTGTCGACCTGGAGATGAGGGGGTAGAGCTGCTTGCATTGAGACTCCTGTCCAAACAAGATGGTGGTGGAAAGTTGGGTACAATTTCTGTGTAGCCATGTCCAAGCATTCTGACACAGATCCGACTGGATTGTTTTGAACTTGACAGCACCCTGCTACCATTGCTTGGAATTACAGGCAAACACACCCATGCACTGCCAGAATAGAAGAAAATTGTCACTGGATGGAATAAATCAAGCCTCCCATCACCCATAAAAAAAAAAATTGCTGGTTGTGTTATCCATCAGTGTGTTAGGCATAGCTTGGGTTATGTTTCTCAAAAACAAACTGGTCGAGACAAGGAGCAAAAAAGAAGAATAAAAAGAGGAGAAACTCCCATTGCCTCCTTCACAAAAGCCTTGATACTTTCCCTCGGTGGAGGATTGGCCTACTGGACTGTAAAAAGGCAAAAAGCAAACCAAGCAGAACTGCTTCTCTTGGTTCGTCCGAGTTCAAGTTTGTGCACGCACAAAAACACTCATCTAAAACTACTTAATGGGTACACACAAGGAATACAATGCGGCCACAATGCTTGGCTGGCTTTTTTAAAGGCACCACCGGCAGCAGGCAACATGAGCATTTGTAGCCTTAATTGGCATACACATTTGAATTGTGAGTGCATAAATATTGTGAAGAAAGTGCTTGGGTTAAAAATAATTAATGTTTCAAGGAGAAAATGGTTCTTTAAATTGCCACAAGATGAAAGTGGCAAGGCATCTTTTTGTGTGTGCAGAGGCTAAATGGAGCTCACAGAAGATTAATTAAAGGGATGGGGGAGAGCAGGAGACACCGCCGCCTTACCTCGGCTCTGCGACGAGAAGCACAGGGAGAGCTGAGCAAATAGGTCAGGATCCTCAAACTTCTCTTCTTTGACTTTGATCCAGAAGCAATTCTCCGCCATTTCCTGAGGCACTATCTGCAATGACACAAGGATTCCATTATCACCACAATCAGAGAGCGCCACTGCACCAAGCTGCCACTCAAAAAGTTTTTCTCACTGGAGATGGGCATTGTACGAGATTTTTCCCTTTTTTCAGTGATTGGACATGCCGTTATGCAGCCCCAGCAATTGCGAAACAAAGACACTTCAAGAGAAGTGATGAAGAACAGAGATGGCAACATACCGCTTTTGTTCTAATGGCTAGACACTAGAATATCACAAGGATTATTAGTATTAGATAAACATTACAATGTAGTTCCCAACTATGGGATACTTTAGATTTCAAGGTAGTGTAAGCCGTAGTGTAAGACATTATGGTCGTTTACAAATACTGAATTCAAGAGGATATTTTGACACTTAAAAATACTAATTACAATACAAATACTTCAGCTCAATTTAATTACATCAAATGAACAAAACATTGTGTAATACTAATACTAGACATGATATAAAGGCCTTCAAATCACATTATAAAATCACTTAACAATATGTGAATGTTTGACACTGCTTTGTTTAAAATGAATGGAAGATTTTAAAAAAAAGTGTATGTGAATGTTCAGCCATTTAATTAAATTAAAACTCTGTAAATTGGTAGCACAGAACCATAATGGTAATAGGATAGAAATACTATGGTAACAAAGAGCAATGCATTTGTGTAAGCTCTCGTATAAGAGTTTTCCATCATGGACAACTATACAAATAATAATGAGGCATATTGGCTTTTGCAGTGGTTTCTGTGTCATTACCAAATCCTAATCATGTTTTCCGGTAGTTTATACTGAGTTGTGATCAATCTTATTACCAGAAAATAAATGGTAACTATTGTCCTGTTTCGTAATTACATAATCCCTTTCTAGGTACCATTCATTGAATTCCTTCTTTTTCTATTTACCATGCTATTTATTACTGTGGTGTAATGTGTTGCCTCTTAATTATCAACAGGAGCTGCAATTGCCATGTTAGATCCACACATTGAAATGTGTGCATGAGTCTTGATGCAAACACTCCAAATGCATGGCTAAAAAGCTCACTACAGGCCCTTTGTCTTCATGCATGTGGGATGAGCGCTCTCTTTGGACATGTACGCTGCTAACTGCTTTTGGCACCAGTCTGCCTCCATCTGCTGCACATTGAGATGACAGACGAGACATGTCTCACCTAATCGACATAAGACACGTAGACTATTTTTCCTCAGGTGGTTATGAATTTCATTTGCATCTCCAAATTACAAATCCTGGGGAGGCAAGGTTAATTCACCTGCATGTTAGCCTGATTGCAGCTTCTTCAAGACAATGGGCATTCGACTAGTTTGTGCTGCACGCACCAATTAAAGTCATATGGTGAAAAATTGGTATCGCTGCTCTCCATTAGAATTATAGCATAATGATATCTAATGAGGGATAACTGCAATAATCTTTAAAGATAGTAATCTGAAAATTGTATAAATAGAAGCTTTCTCAACTTGCTGTTGTGCACTGCTGTGTGTTCAAGTTAGTTTAAGTAAGTTTTAAAAGGAAATCTTGAATTATAATTAAAAATAAATTAAACTAGCCGTCTCTAACACTAAGAAAAATGGCTGACAATTCCATAGTTGATGTTAAGTTTTTGTATGTTTGATTTTTCACAGATTTCCAACAATATTGAGAATTGTAAGTGTGTTTTTAAGCAACGCAAATTGGTTTCAGTGTCAGAGGAGAAACAAGTCTGCACTCACTGTATGTCTCATTACAATCATGAACAGCAACACTGTTTGTTTAATTCAATAACAACCGTTGACCACACCATGCAGTAGCCTTTCAAAAGAAGTACTCCAATGTTATAAGCTGGCTTTAATTGAGGTTGTGGCTCATAATTATCTATGCTAAGGTAAACATGCTATTTTGAAAGTACTTAAAATTTGCTCGAACATACTGTACTACATTACACTACACAAAACGCCATAATTGTGTAGCACAAAGAAAGTTTGGCGTAAACATTTTTGCTGCAGAGCAGTGAATACCACGGTGTGTGGATCCGGCATTGTTTGGAAAGGTCAAGGATGCATCTTTTGCATTGGATCTTTGACCATTACCTTGATACATTGGCCCTCATTCATCAAACTTGTGTATGTTGAATTCAGAGCGTATGTCGGGTGTATGAAAAATCACCGCCTGTTTTGGCACCGTACACCTGGAGTACGGTGCGCTCAAATCCTACACCAAGTCAGGAGGTGGTGTACATGATACACCAATTATAACTAAATAATAAACAGCGCTGGAAAACTGTTTTTAACAACATGAATTGCATTGCATATAATCCACATTAGTGATTTAAACATGAAACAAGGGCTTTAATGTTTATGGGCAGACTTGATTCCATGTTGCGCTGCATTGACACGCTCTTCCACGCCACGGATCCGAGCACAGAGGCTCAGCCCGGACCAGAGACACTAGAACCTGGACTGCAGGCCACAGAGACGCTCATGGTCTTTTTTTAATATTTGTTTTGTTTTTAACAAAATACCGCTGTGTCAAACAAATCCTTCAAAAGCTCCACAGCTTTCTTCGGTCCGGACGGGTTTGTAAGGTCCGGGTTTGAGCGGCTTGCACAGGGTCTGCTGACCGCGCACTCTCCTCTCCTTAGGGGAATGATCGAAGCACGTCTCGTAGGGCTGTCTTCGGTACGGACGGGTTCGTTAAGTTCCGGTCAGCTGTCAGCTCTCCGTGCACCTGTTTCCTCCCGGAGGAAAGCTCTGCTCAGGCCGAAAGACGCGTAGTCCTGCCCGGCTCCAGCGCTGAGTCCGCGGAGCTGACAGCTGCTTTTCACTGGTTCAGATCATGGTCCAGAGTTTGCTCGGACTGCAGCGTTATATCCACACTTCTTTTTACCACACACAATTTTTTATGTGGTCTAATTTTATACCCTTTTTTATATAGGCTATTTAGGCCTACAGCTTATTTAACACTTTTTTATTATTAGCCTATTTCTTTTTCCCCTCTTTTTTTATTTCGTAAATGTGATCTTGGATTGGCTATAGTATGGTTAATGTTGGTTACTGATAGATTTTTTTTTTATCTTCCTCATGTGCAAAATATCATATTTATTGTGTTAAAAACAACTATTCATCAATTCCTGGTTCTTTTTGCAGTGTTTCGTGTGTGCCTGCCAAGGAAACCCGTGGGTGAGGCCTCTTCATACATGAATATTTTTGGGCGTTTCATTCAAATGACGCTAGGATTTCTTCGTGGCATTTACCATCAGATGCTTTTGCGTACGGAAAGATCTGAGCGGAAAGCACAGGTTCATGAATGCCAATACACCTACGCATACACCATTTTTGTACGCAATGTTGATAAATGAGGGCCAATGTACCTGAATTTAGTACAATGTAATCTGCCTTGTAATAACTTGTACCTGTGGTACACATTTGAATAATGCATATTTGTAGTTTGGAGGTACATAATACACCGTAATAAGATCCTTAGGATAGGGCTTAAGGTTAGGGTTAGAGTTAGGGTCTTATGTCTTGATACATTATGTACTGTACCTCCAAACTACAAACACGTATTATTCCATTGTGTACCGGTATGTAACCTATGGGTACAAGTGGAAGAAAATGGATGGATGGATGGATGGATGGATGGATGGATGGATGGATGGATGGATGGAAGGTACAATGTGTCAGGGGTAGTGTAAAATAAAGTGTTACCTTTTTCTGTTAATAGATATCTAATATTAAGCCCGTGTTATATTATAAGCAGCAAAACTAGGCCTCTAGACTGGTGCGACCTATTTTTTTCACATTTTGGTCGCACTGACATGTACTAAGGCCCACATACAAATTTGGTTTAGTCCAGATGATTTTGAGTGCGTTATTTAACAGGCCATTACAGTTGCAGTCACAGTGAACATGAATGAGTGTGTAACCTACAAGAGGCATTACGGTGAGAGGACAAATAACCACCATTGCCAGGAACCATCGCAGGACACAGAGCGATTAGACAAGTTTTATTCCATACAAGCTAGCAGAAAAGAAAGAGCCTAAACCAAGGCCGCGGCTCGCCATTTTGGTGACCTAAGCAGACATTTTTGATGAAGCTCTTCATATGGTTAATATGGTTAAGTTAGTTTTAACCTAACGTACTTTTGATCGGTGTGCAAAATGTTACAGCTTGATCTGCAACATTTCGTTTGCAATTCACTTTTTCACTCATTGCAAGCCACTTTTAAGAAAATATTTTGTTATTGGTTGTTATTGGATATTGGTAGATACTCAAACCTCCAGTATTGGTATCAGAAGCAAAAAAGCTGGATTGGTGCATCTCTACAGGAGACAATGGCCCAAGAAAGACCTTGCTCTCCATCTGCTGCTGCTGCAGTGAGAGGGGATCGGTGATGGGGTGCGCTGGAGACGCGGAGATGAGCAAGCGCAATTTAAGCCTCTGTTGAAACTTGGACTACTCCTTTTGGGCATTACTATTCTGTTTTTGTTTTGTTCTATTTGATCTTATATCTGCTAAACATTGTGAAATGTAACCGATCAAATCAAAAAGATGAATGAATACTTTTATAATCAATTCGCCAAAGGATTTTTCATGTTATTTTACTTACTGTATTTGAAAGGGGTGACACACAAGGATGCATACTATAAACTATAAACTAGTATAGACTAAAACTGAGGCCGAAGTTGCAGGCAGTCACATTAATTAGACTTAGAAAAGTGTTCTGCATTACAGTGTTTTACACAAACCGCTTGGCTAACAGACAGTACGGCGCTGCACAGAGTGTGTAAATCTGCTCAAAAAAGAACCAACTACTGTTGGCCTCTATCTCTGGAGGACGTTTACATCAGCCGGTGCAGCAGCAGAGCCAGCCTTCATCATGAATGATCCATCCAGTCCAATACAGCGCTCCTATCGCAGACGGCTACAGAGCATTAAAGTTACAACAAAGACACTAAAATGCTGTTTCTACCCCGAGGCGCTGAGAGTCTTCACGCTCTTTATTTATGAATGTTGCTTGTAAGTTTTTCCATTTAGTTACTTGTTTACTGTGTTTATTTGCTGTGGAACATAATTCTGACGATATATAAAATAATAATGACATAATAGTTCCAAATAACGCATGTTGTGGATCCATTAAATTCATATTAATGTAATTTATGTCTTTTGGCAGTTTTTGGTTGAAAATAACAGATTTTGATATTTTACAAATTTACCTTTGTCCAGTTAACTCGCTTCATGACAGTTTCAGGTTTGTAGACCTTCTTCGGCTCCAGTCCATAAGGCAGTTTGATCACAGGCGGCGGACGAGGCGCACCCAGGCCACCGAAAGGCGGGGGAGGTGGGATCCCACACCCAGGTGGTGGAGGGGGCGGTGGGGGTCCCCCTCCAGGCGGCGGTGGGGGTGGTGGTGGAGGGGGGATACCTGCATGTCCTGGAGGAGGAGGAGGAGGAGGGGAGGAGGACAGCCGCCGGGGGAGGAGGGGGTGGTGGTGGTGGTGGAACAGCACCTCCAGGTACAGGGGGAGGCGGTGGGGCCCCTGCTGTTGGACCTGCCGCAACCTGCAAGAAGACAAAAATATTAACTCTAACTTGGTAAAATAATTGGTCCTAAAATAATAATGATAATAATACTAATGTAACCAAAGCATACAGATTGTCCACTCTGTTTCTAGGCAGAACATTATTATTAAAGACCGATGTGCATTCATTTTGCTTTTATAATGTTACTGTGTAATGAACAAAACGATCAACAGCACGTGGACAATTGTAAACATTTATCTGCAGAGGTATTAGCCGTCACACCAGTTTCATGCGCTTATTATTTAATATTATGATACATTATTTCGATGAAGCTCCTCCAAATGACACTGGGCACAGCCATGACTAATGCGATGGCACAATATTAAGAAGGCAACAGTGTGTTATGATGTGCAGCACCATTATATGTTGCATGAAAAGTGCATATGCAAATGGGACAATTAAGAGATGGCAAAGCCGACACCGAGCCTGATCTTGGGAGCTGATTAGGTGCCAGCTGTTACCACAATGTATTTCCACTGGCGCTTCTCATTCGCAGAGCTGATTCCTCTCAATGGTTCGTGCAATCTGACTGTGTGCATTAAAAGTGATTGTGCTATTATTTAAGACATTATATACACCAGTGTTTCATTACATCATATGTTTGGTATGGATTTACTGGGGCCTCATTTTTTAAAGATATTCTTTGAGGAGCTTCTCACACAGATTGCTTAGTGCCCTTCGCTATGAACATCAAAATCCAATGATTATATGTGCGGCTGTCTCGAGCCCTCTGTGGCCAATTTTCTCTTCTATGATTTAAATGAAAGAAGAAGAAGCAAATTAGCAGAAAAATGAGTGCAGTTGCTTTCCATATTGATTGATTGTTTATTCTGAGTTCAGTGGACAATACATATAAACATGACTATTTTAACATGCATTCATGACATTTTAACATACTGTACATAAATTTGAAAAAGAGTGGGAGGAAGTATAACTTATAAATTCCCACCCCTGTTAATATCATATTTTCATTAATGTTGTTGGAGCCAGTTGCAGGGCAATGTATAACAACCTGATGGCAACAGTCAGCACAATGATCCCAGCCAATCCCAGCTGCAGCAGGCCGACAACGCAACGACACACCAGCAACGCAAAAAGCCGCCGAGCCAGTGGAGCACAAATCTCCCTCCAACAAGTGACAGGACGCCACGTTCAGTCAGTATGACCACAAATATAATTTGTTGGTCTGAGAAGTCCGATTTGTTTTCAGTTTAATTTTCCTTTTTTTCCTGTTGTTGTTGTTTTTCCTTCTTTCTTTAAAACATTATTCCAGTAATGCACAATGGTTTGTAATATATATATAACTAATATAACTAATTATGGGTACAATATTTGAATTAGCATTTTCCAACCAAATGTGCCAATCACTTTAATTTTCCTACGGTTTTTCCGTCACGTGGCAACATATCAATGTAATGGTAGGGAGAAACAGCGCCCCCCCCATAACAACCTTACTACGTCACCGGCATCCCACCACGCCACCACATATTGAGTTTTGGCATCATTTTATCAGTTTCTTTTATAATTTTGTTGTGTCTGATTTACCAGACACAACAAAAGGACGACGTGGGTCCGCCCTCCTGTGGACCCACCACCTGCAGAGGAAGCCGTAGGGGTCGGGTGCAGAAAGGACTGGGTGGCAGTCAAAGGCAGGTGCCTCGACGACCTGGTACACGCCATTCCAAAAGATTATATGCATATCATCTAATGTAACACCGTAACTGAAGTATACTAAAGCCCCAAGTTTAGTGTGTGGGATGCATTCTGATTGACAGCGTCTGGGGCCACATGCAAGACAACACCCACCTTGGCTTCAGATTCCCTGATGAGTCTCTGAGCCTCATTGAGCTTCTCTCTCTCAATAGTTAACTGTACAACACACAGTGGACACACACAGCAGTCACAACACACAACCAGAGGGACACATGTGGGTGGGTTAGATAGACACTCTACAAAGTAAGGAACAGTACTCAACAAACAAGATAACAGGAACGATACAAGCAAGGGAACAAGAACGGTCCTTTGCACAAGAGATGACAGAGGTGCATCTAATTTGGTCTGATTCAGCTATTTGATGTGCAAAGGCAGACTGTGGCGTACCCTTACACCTAAAAGAGGATGTAATATGTTTTCAAAAGGATGCCAGTGAAACACGGTGGCACCGGGATGAAAAGAACAAGGCAATGACAGCCGCCGCGCATGGAGAGGCATGCTTCCGTTGACACTCATAAATACGGCATGCAGACAAAACAACGATACAAGAAATGGGAGTCTTTGTTCAGCATGCTTGAATTTTACGTTTGCACAAACTTGCCAGTGTTTTAAGAAGCGTATATATATGAAAATATATTTGCTTTAGGTTGGAAAAAAATGGAGTATGAGTCCATGCACAATGACAACAGGAAAAGGCATTAAAAGTATTGAGCATTTGAGAGTAATCTTTTCAGGTTTACTTAAATGGCCAAAAAGCAGCCAATTGGTTCCTGAGTAGGATTCGAACACATTTTGAGGAATTGTCTACATTTTAAAGAAGACGATTTTAATTCAACATTCAATACATCTGCTGTTGGAATGAACATGAAACCAATATAGGGAAGCAGATTAAATTTAAACCATTATAACATGAGTTAAATAATGTACACTATGTTAAACTTGAAAATACAGATCATTTTTGAAACACTGTTAAATATGCACAGTTATGCTCTCTTCACATAACTAGAATGGTACAATTGAATGCCCTCCTCAGGAAATTCCCCTGGTAATGTTGGGATTTTTGTCAAACTTGACATCGTTCAGAGGAGGGCGCATGGTAACTGGTGTTACATCCCAACCATTGCTGTAGAAGCTACTTGCAAATTCACCTCCCATTATTATTTCGGTCAAATTCCATCATGCGTAAAAGAGGGAGACTGTCGGGCAGTGCAGGAAGAGAAAATGTGTTGCACTAGACCCTGAGCTGCTCGTGGGGCTCAGCTGGGTCAGCTACAAGACGGCCAGGTTGTTAAAACCTATTAATGGGAGGCTGCGCACTGCTCCTATGTACCGCCGCAGTGCTACATTATTCATCACATCCTCAGCCAAGTGAATGAATAGCTTCCCCTTTTGGCCTTGAATGGTTTCACTCAAAGGTTTGGGGGGCGGCTGATTTCCACTTGGGATTTTGTCCTTTGTTGATGTTTAGAGACAGGACTTCAGCTTGACTCAATTGGAGGGATAATCAAACAGCCACATCAAATAGGTCCGCTTGTTTCTATGCCAAAGTTCCTCTCATTAAATGTGTCGGTACGCAAACAAAGTGTGGAGCGGTGGCTCAGACATGCAAGTCTTTTAATATCTCTGGCATAGTGTGTGGAGATGAAAGGTTACGGTTGAGACGTAGTGTTTATATCATCACACGGCAGCAGTGGCAGAGCAACTTTGATGGACAAATAGTATGTAGACTCCAGCGCGGTTTGTTAAAAGTCGGCAAGATGCATGTAGCGCAAAACATTAAAGTGAAAGAAGGAATGTTTTCATACGGATATTGACTGTCAACAAAACAAGAAATGGCTTGAAAAGATTTCTGGAAAAAAATCTCTTCATTCCGAAAAGCTGTAGCAAAGACAATTTTAGTTCGACCGCAATTAAGCCATAATTTACACATCAAAAAGTTGTCTTATGTTGCACTGTTATAATGTTTATCTGCTCGTACCACCAAAGTGATATAGGCCCCCTCTGTTTGAAGACCTTCAGACAGACAACGAGATGGTTCTGTGCTACCGAGGCTCAAGACTCCCCACCACCTGTTAATGCTCCATTCACGGTCGCTCTTCAAAAGACAGAGCCCTGCCATGGGAGGCTGAGGCAAGGGTGTGTCGTGGGAAGGAAACGCTCCGAAACACAACATAAAAAGCTTCAACATGGGAGAAGGGCAAAAGTAACACAGCCGCGTGCATGCATTTCTGACAGTCAGAGGTATGGGAGAGGAGAGCGCAAGGGAAGCCGGCTGAGATTGCATTGGCTCTCTCATTATAATGGGTGGACGGTCGTGCGAAATTGAGTATTCTGTGAACCTGTTAGACTACAAGCCTAGGTGACAAGTGGCAACATTGCACTCCGGGATACAGCGTTTATAAGGTGCATGAGAAAACCTGATTTGACTTTGCTCAGGACTTTGGCGGAAGTTTGACGCCACAAACTTTGAACTTGCAAAAATGATGTGGATGGGAAATATCACTGTTCCAACTGGGAAATTGTCTAGTGATGCAGGTGCATTTCATCAGATAGCGGGTGTCAACATGAAGAAGGGCAGAAAAAAGATGAAGGCACTCTAAAATATAAATGTAGCTATACCATCTTTCAATGCTGGTTTAGATTCAATTCCTTTAAGCAGTAAGACAGGCTGCCCTTTCGTCCCAAGGCGGTACTAAAGTGTTTGAAATTGGGTTAAGGGGGGAAATAGCAGTCATTTTCCACTCTTAAAAAGGAGGTCTTTGGCTTGGAAGGAATGATGTGAAGGCCTGAAAAGGGAGAAGCAATCCATCTTTGTGATGATAGAATTACATAGGAAACATTTCAATAGAGAAAATCTCCAATATAAAGAGATGCACCCCGAGAAGGAGATTGACCCTTTATTAAATCAAATAATCCAGCGTGGATGATAACTCCCACTTACTGGAGTAGTGCATCACTAAGTGCACTGGAAGGCTATCATCCTGACCAAATCAACCATTTTTTACATTGCTGATGTTATTTTTCCCCCCAATTGCTCAGATGTTGGAAATCTTTCATCACATTTACAGGTAGAGTACATTTGAGAGAGGCTTTCACGGCTTCCTTTAAAACCAACAATTGTGAGGATCTTGTGAGTTGACGTTTTCAGACGCTGCTCTTTATGGCTTTACCTGAGACTCCAGGGTTTGGATCTTTCCCTCCAACTCTTTGATTTTCTCTTCCTTCTTTTGACATTCGGCCTGTGCCTCCTGCCGCGCGCTGAACTCCTCATCAAACTGCAAGAGAAGAAGCGAACCAGAGTGAGTGCATCATTGCAGAGGTGGGTAGTAATCAGTTACATTTACTCAAGTACACTTAAATGATTCATATGCTTTTAAGGCATATAATCTAATACATATTTACTCTATTACTTCAGTAAACATTTCAGAATCAAAATCCTTTATTGTCATTGTACAATGCACAATGAAATTGAAAAGCAGCTCCACAGTGGTCTTTAAATCAGCCCTCAGCCTTGAGTCCGCTGTGACAAAAGCTTCACATTGACATAAAAGAAAATAATTAATTAATGTATATATCTATTTTTCATAGTTTAATAATGAGAATCATCAGACTTTTACACTGTTTCATTTTTATGTTTCAGTCAGAGTTCCGAAACATAAATCAGACTTTATGCATTAAACGTTTCTCAGTACTCAGCATTTTTAAAACTAGGTCAATTAAAATGGAAAAATATATATAAGTTTCACTCCCCGTAGAGGAGTTTCCTCAGGGCAATTTGTGGTGACCACAATCAGACATACAGTAAATGTGGCTTAGTCAAACTCGAGTAATTTTAATGAATAATGATGATTTTAACAACATTAGTCTTACTTGAGTAAATATTGTGGCTATTCTGCCCATTCTAATGATTGTATACATTTTTTATGGGCCTACTTTTCTAAGTATTACATCAACCTGTCCAAACTAGCATGTTTTTTGCTATAACCTGACATTTATTTTGTAGACAAACGTCTTTTGTGCAATGTCCCCGATCAAACAAATACATTCAAATTCTAAGTCTGATTACAATCATGTCTCCATAGCAACTATTACACAACCACGCTATATGAATGAAACCAGCATTAGTGGGTGTTTATTGAGAGTGGCTGAAGGGCATATCAGACACAAAATACATGGTTTCTTCCCAGTCTCTAGATAGTTTATCCATAGCCCTCCATGCCGCCTAGAACCTGGTTGGTCTTTGTCTTTGTTTTAGGGCTGGCTTTTATGTAAGTTGATGGGTCTAACCTTTGCAGAGACCAAGGAATGTCACTCCAATGGCATCACAGTCCCAGCATGAAGACATTAGAGGGACTCTTAAGACCAAAACATTCAGGGAATCCCCTGGAGGAGCACTGGAGAAGGTCTGAGTTCTCTTTGTGCATGCATAAATATCATGGGCATTAATTAGAATGTATTGCATGTAAACAGACAGGTCCACGACAGATCAAGCGTGTTCATCAAAATAGTAAAGTGACATATTTTTCACATCTTGAATCAACCACAAATTATAGTTTTGGTGAGATTTGGTCTTGCTGCCCTGTAAATAAGATTTTGCTCAAGTTCAGTCCCACAACGTCATGATGACACGATCAGCTCAATCCAATCATTTTGGTAGCAAGGTGAGAGGCAACTGTAACTGGAATAAAATGAAAAAAATAAAAATCATATTCTCTCTGATAGAAATATTGTATAGATTGTATTTTGCTGGCATCTATCAGTTTTAGGAGTTAAACATGCAATTAGGGGTGGGCCATATCGTATCGCATATCGTTATCGCAATATAGTTTTTGGATATCGTTGTAATTTTTTATATCGTTGTGGACACGATATAATTTATGTTACGCTCAGCTCCATCAGAGCAGCAGAAACACTGACTGTAGAACACAGGGACAGGCACTTACAAAGTAAAATGACATGAAGGATGTAAACTGCTTGAGTAGATCATATTTACGAGGAAATTAGTATGCCGTTAAAAAATGAATAAATATCAAGGCAAGGCAAGGCAACTTTATGTATACCGCGCATTTTGTACATAAGGCAACTCAATGCGCCTTCCATCAATGAATTAATCTTCCCAATAGGCGTAAGGCTGGGATTTTGTAAGTAATTTGTCCATTGTCAATTATATCGTTAAATATATCGTTATCGTGATATTTCTTTTTATATCGTGATATAGATTTTAGGCCATATCGCCCTGCCCTACATGCAATTTGAGGAAATTGGGTATATGGTATGGTAACAAGATATCATTCACTTCCCCACTTATGATAAGGTTTAAAGAATTGTCCAATTAGTCACAGATCCATGGTGCATTTAAGAGATACTATGATTTATGATTCGTCACAATCCTTTCACATCCCTTTAAACTGAAACCTTGTTTTAAATTCATATTTTAACAAAGGAAAATCCCAAGAGCTTCATGCAAGACACTGCAATCAGTTTTCCAAGTGTCAGAAGTCATCAAATTTGATGGGCCTTACAGAAATCTTTCACTTTTGAGCAATCAAATCTGAGACTTGATAATGGCCACTCCAAAAAGTTATCTTTGTTAGCACTATTTTGAACACGCAGTGTGTCTTTGTGCGGAGTTTAATACAGACTTCAAGAAATGCTGCTGCCACGCTCAAAATACCTTGAAACGAGAATGGAAAGCCGGGCTCAAAAACACCTACACATAACTTTGCTGTATATATTAGAACAGTGGCATTGATCCTTGTAATGCTGATACGGATCATGTAGCGCCACAGCCAGGTATTGATCAGGGCATTGGACAATCGATAACCAGTCTGGAATCTCGAAGGCAGAAGAAAAACTTTCCTGATGGGAGTGATTAATGCCGTACCTTTTTCGAGAACTCGTCGGCTTTCTGCTCGCTCTCTTCCACTCGGGCTTTATCCACGCACTGATCTAAAAGTGAAGGCAAACCACATACATGGATTTCAACAGGCTCTTTTTTCAAAGCATACACGCAAATAGCGCTTTGTTGCTCTTTCAGACATGTGGCAATAATATTGACTTTTGCGTTGCCTATTGAATGCTGTGTAACATAATCAGCAGACACATTTGGATCAAAAACACTCAGGGTGCGTGGTATGAATATGAATATAAATCAATACAATCAATGTTTAACACAGCTGGCCTTCACATGTAAACGTGCAGCCCTCGTGCTTCTTATAATGTGTAGTCTTTTTGTTTGTTTGACAATATCCCCAACACCTATGCTAAAGACATTCTTATGTACTGTAATGGAAAATATAATGCACTGGGGATTGAGTGTCAGAGGAAGACGTGATGCAACTGCAGACAGAAAAGTGTATCCACCATCTATACAACACCAGACGCGGTAATAGGCATCTCAAAACTTTATCAATTTGACAAACCAAAACCTCAATTTGAGTAAAGCACGGCTCCAGTTTATACCTCTGAGGAGCGGTTTGGAAAGTTTTAATGGCCTTTTGTGTCAAGTTACTGCAAATCAATCAACACATACTGAGGTGTGGCGTTGTCGTGTTTTCTCTGTTTGTGGAAGAAAAAATACAACTGATAAACCAATTCCACAGTAGGTAATGTTTTTCCACCTACAGTTACAGAAAGAAAAAGTCAAATTAAACAGTTTAAAATGTACCTCCTTATAAATCAACAGTTCGTGTAGTCATCTCACTACAGGTGTTTGGCAGTGAAAACAATGAGAACGTGGGAAGATAATGAAAGTGGCTGTGGGGCATCAAATATCAAATTAATTTTTTAGCATTATTGTTGATAAAAACCCCAGCAGATGAAGATGTGTGAAATCTCTGTGAGCATATTAAAGTATAACAGCTTATATTAATAGCAGCCGAGTCGGCGTATACTGAGGCTTACCAATTAGATGAGTGAAGTCAACATCCAGCCGTTTACTGTAGCCAAAATCGGGATCCATCCCACTGCGATGCAACACGATCTGAGACGCACATTCTTCTATAACCTTATAGTACTGGGGCCTGGCAGGGTCAAAAATATAAAGCAGAGCAATTAGACAAGCATACAGAAAGTTTGAGTGACACAAAATCTACAGCGCTAATTACGTACAAATGATTCTCTTATTTGAGCTAGAGGTCACAAAATGCCATGTCGGAAAGGGCAACGGCTGGAGAAAATGGGCAGCCTATTAAATTTCATCACTTGCTTCGCCCACAATCATGAAATTAGCAGATTAATATGCACCGGGTATGAGACAAGCCCGTGTTGACCATTTCAAGGTGACAGATTGCGGCCAATGCTAAAGTGAATGTAACGCCCCTTGCCTAATTTACCATAATTTTACCAATTAGAACAGGGATAAAAAAAAATTAAAAAAAACATGTAAGTCTAATCAGCGCAGTGTGTGTAACTGAAACCACAATGACTGTGAAAAAGAAGGTAAGTCGGGACAGTTAAGTGGTGTGACAGAGCAAGGCTTGTGAATCAGCCAGGGAGTCTCACGTTAGAGCAAGGTTTGGATCTGACCTTTTCACCATAACATTATCAACTTTAATTGTAAGTGACATTTAGCTAGCACTACGCCACGTTAAGCAGAGATGCCAAGAGTGAGAATAGAATGGAATTCCAAAACACTGCCCAGAAGTTAGGCTAGCTTTAAAGCAGAACTAAGCAACTCATGCCCCTAGAGGCCATTAGCGCCACTGCAAGTGTCGTGGCATGTTGCGTTTTTGACTCATTAATTGTCTGTGAGAGTAAATAATACGCTGACAGAAAAGACAAAGGGATAGAGGGATATTGTACATCCAATTACACAATGGAGATATTTTTTTTCACTCAAACTTGGCTGTAAACACTGTTAAAGTGGGTCTAGCCCGCAGATAGCTTTGCCCGTTAGCTTCTTCTTCGTGATTCCATTAGTGTGTATTGGGGCCTCCGACCCGGTGCAGGCAAAGTTGCAATTGTGGTTTTCTGGCCAGAAACACCAGAGGGAAATGAAAGACCCCCCAATCATCCCATTAACACTTATATTAACCCTAGAGGGACTACGGAAAAGATTTATTATATTCTACCTTCTACCGTCTGTTCTAATTTTTATTCTATTTTTACTTATTCTTATTTCCTTATTGTTATAAGTTCGCCCCTTACGATTTTTGCTTTACTTATTGTACATAAGATACCTCTTTTTTTTTTTTTTTACTATTTAACTGTTCGCACATTTCCTGTCTATTTTGCACACCCTGAGTGATCTTATTGAATGCCAAATGTAACAAGTGAATTTCTCCGTTGTGAGATCAATAAAGGATTATCTTATCTTATTAAGGTAAACAAGTTACTTAGTACTGTTTTAACTGCAAGTTGGTTAAAGCGTAATCAATAATCACGTCATGACCTTCAAGAACTTTTTTTTTTAAATCAGTCTCAGAGGATTGCAGTGTCTCTTGTTTCACTTTCTAAACACATGTAGTATAAATTGACTGCATTTGTCAATGCATTAGTCAAATTATGCGAATAGTTACCATGAGCCATTTGATAAACTTTGACCTAATTGGCAGAATTCTTGAATATTGTTAGGATTTATAAAATGGACACCAATATATTAGGAAAGGATGTAAAATTGTTACCAGCAAAAAATCCATTTGGTGAAAAGTATAATGTCATTGTTCAAAGTTGGAATAAATCCTGAATTTCAAGTGGTTCATCAGAATGAAATAAATAATTTACTTTATGCCTAACAGTAAAAAGTAAAAAGTTTATTCATGTGGCTTTCACAAAATGTTCCCTGTGAAATCAAAAAGGCTGTCTTTTAGTACTTTGTGGGTGGACAGGCCATATTATGTTGTAAACAGAAATATGAAGCACAAACATTTTAAGCCAAAGCAAATGAAATAAGCATTTAGGTGCACCGTGTTTTGAAAGCATAAAATGGCGTACATTAAGCTTTAGCTAGTGCCTTCGCCCACTCCCGGTTGGAACGGGCTGGTGAGAGCGAGCACGGCGCCCTGCCACACTTAAGCGCCGTGGCACTCGGCTTACAACTGTCACCGATGTACACTGCATTATTATCTCAATAAGCCGCCCTATTTTTCCCTTCGTCCTGCATCCTCCGCCATCGCAGAGCCAGATAGGGGCTGGGTGGAGATAACTCGGAAAGGAGAGAGTGACCCAGAACTGTCAGCCGGCTCCTCCGCGATGGGAAGGGCTGGGCTCCAGAAGCAAACATATGTCCCCGGCATCACTCCCCTACCTAACTTTTTTTTTTTTTACCCTGGCACCTTCATTTCTACGCATGATAGCTAGTAGTTCAGCGCAGCAACCCCAGCCACTTGATCCAGCTCTGCTCCACATAGCCAGTGTAATCCCCATATCGCCGGGCGCCAAAAGAGCAGATCGGCGCTATATTTACTGGGTGGGTTTTGATGTGCTCCCATTCATTAGGCTTGCAGAGAGAGATTAATTATCAAAAATAAACCAAGCCCTGGAGAGGCAGATCCAGAGCAAATATTGTGCTGAAGAAATGACATAAGGCACTAAATCAGTTTGTTTACTGTAACATTGTGTAAACAGCATTATTTGTGTTGCTTATTTGACATAAGGTGATTATTTCAGGTGATCAGAATCCCAAAATAAATCTCAGGTTCTTAAGGTGGAACGAGCTTGGCGTACACACCCTCGGCATCCTTTGATCACTGAACAAGCTGTCAAGCCTACACGTATACAAAATGACATACTACTCCTTCAACCTGCCTTTTCTAATGCTATCTTTTGAAACAGCATTTCTCAGAGCAGAACCGCCAACACTATCCTATTGCAGCTAAGCAATGACAAAACCGCATCATGAATTAAATATTGCTACCGAGAAGACTTTTTTTTTTAAAGGCTATTTGCAATATATAGGAAGAGCCTAAATCAAGAAGGACATATTTTCGGATGATTGGGTTGGTTTGAATATCTGGTCAAAAATAAAGGAAAAATACTACATTTGAATTTCTGTAACTCTAGAAACAAACAAATTAACAGTTGGCAAAAAAAACAAAGCAGTAACCAGGTTAATTTAGTCTTTTAGCAAGATAGCTATAGCTGCAACCAGTTTGTGAGAATTGAACTAATATTGTGTTACATTGGTTGGGTGTTGCTCATATTACAATTTCATGGAGAAGATTTTATGTTTTACCCAGGGCCGTGCAGAAGTTACAGTAAGCACTTATTGAGAATAACATTTACAGGCTACAATGATTAGTTGATGAATTCCTATAACCCTTTAGCATTACACAAGCTAATGGGCTACGTGCTTGAATACTTTCCAAACAATGAGCGCCTAGCCTAAAAAGATAAATGGTAAACATCAGCTGCATGCACTACACGTACTACAGCATCTCTCATCCCCACTGGTTCATAGCAGTGATGTATGGGAAATAAAGAGCTTCACTTAGACAGCATTTCTCGGGTTAATGTTTGGGTGTGCACATGTGTCGCGCTCTCTGAGCATTTGTGATGAGGGCAAAGAAAAATGTATTTCAAAAATGTATCTTTTAAAAAGCCCATTTTTTATGAGGCCTGATCCCTCCTATTGCTGGCGTACAGCGGGGTGCACGGACAGCGGAGCGAGGGTGGATATGCATGTACTAGCCAGTTAATGTGAATTCTATTTCTCACTTCCCCCCCAAATAGATGAGGATTACATTATTCATAACTCCAAGGGTACAGCAACTTGTCTATGGTAAATTCATCTTCCTGCTCTCATCCTCCCTCTGTCTTCTAACTTTCTTTTTTATGTCTTATTTCTGCAAAAGGTCTGACACAGCAGTGGATTCATCAGTGTCACTCCATTCACAGGAGTGGCGGCATTTCTGCCTAGTGACTGACAGATTTGCTCTTCAAAGGCAGAGTAAAAGGCCATCCCATCATTCCAGCAATTATTCATTATATACAATAAGCCTGCAAAGTGGAGGCCATAGCACGATAGTGGAAGTAGATGTTTTTTAAAGTAAACAAAGACCAGCCCCCATGTATATGCATGAATTTGATCATTCTTCGTGACTGAAGTTTATTTTAGCTAACTGTCCTTGTCTTGGCAAACTGTACAGCAAAGATGCATCGATAAAACGTTGCGATAAAATCCAATAATTCTAGAGTAAAACATAATTTTGTTGATTTCAAACTAGGAAAAATCTGTCCATATTTCATGCACCATGAGAGCCCTCAGTGGCTAAGTCTATATTTTGCCTCACACGACACTAATCTAAGTAATTTAGACTGATGATGAGTTATGATGTGGAAAGAATCCTCATAGCGAAGGATGAGGATGTCAGATGGAACTTACCGGATGTAATAGTCATTCCTGATGAGCAGTAGATGCTGAAGAATGGATAAGAAATATGTTTCTGAGGCTGTATCTTTCACCATGTTGGAAAGGAGATGGTACACTTCATCCATATCAGTGAGGAACCCTAGTTAAGGAAAACATTATGACAGCACAACAACAATGACAACTTTTAATACAATCTTCACATTAAGACATTTGTATATTTATTAGTCGCTGCTTTGAAACCAGCTCATTTCCCCAGTTCCTAACCTCTCTTTCTCTGACAGCCATCAGCGTACAAAGCAAACAAACGATGCGACTTGTCTCATCGGTTTTCTCCAGGGAACGTACTACACAGTAAACACCTCACAAGAGGAGGTGTATTGGCAATAAAGAACAGTCCCTGCGGTTTACCTGTCAGTCTGTGCCTTTTCCAAGATACAGGAAATTAATTACACAAGTAGCTCAGTAGTTTGAAGATTTAAGACAAGAATAAAAAGGCAGTGGATAAGAAATATTACTAGACCTCCCTTCTGTTATTGAAACTGACCTGTGCACAGGAGTGAAGAGTCACATTATTAAATTTGCAAAAGGTATTGATTATGTGTCTTAGTTTCGCCAAGAGGGACAAGAGATTGCGTTGACGGCTAAAACAGAAAAAAAATGGGGGGAAATGTTATTAGCCCAGTTTTACTCGTCACTCTTACATGCTTTAGACTGAACTCGCTTCTGACAATTTGCAGTTATTTTTAACCATCCAACAACGATGGCACGCTTAAAGAATCAAAGGATGCAGTATATTGTGATAATGACACTATGGTGTTAGCATACAGTATAAGAGCTTAATACACAAAAGGGGAACATGCATTCAAACAGAATGAGCTCATCTTATAATTAAAATGTAAATAAATGAAAGCTAAAAGTGCACAGTTAGCAAGGAAACAGTGGCTTTGTTATTTGAGCGATGGACCAATAGCTGTTCTGAAGTCTCCAGCCATTGTTTCATTTTATTATGCATTATGTTATTAATTTCAATGACAATTCACGAACATTCCTGTAACACGCCAACGGTAGACATTACGAAATTACCTTTGGAATGTTACTGTGTTAGCTATTGCTCGTCTTTGAACGCAAACAGAAGAAAAAGAAAATTGAAAACAAGACTCTGTTAATCTATACCATTTTACTCAGAAATTCAGACGCATCACATAATCACAAGGTCAAACACTGTATTGATTTCCAATTGTCTCGTAACGTAACACAATTTGTCTTTTTTCATAAACCAGAAGTGAATTACGGAGAATTACAGACTTTTGGAGAACGTCAATAAGTCATGTATAGCGATTCATTTAATTTCCTGGATAAAAGAATCCTCCACCTAACTCTTTCCCCTTCCTCTGCTCCTCGTCCACCCAAAACAATCTGCAGCTACTGCAATTTGACCCGATCAATTCTTTTAAATACTGTTTGACACTTTTCCTATTAATTCTAACAATGTCTGTAATTAAACTCCTATCCCATATCAAATTTCGAGAGCCGAGCGAGGGCTGGGGAATACATGCTTTCTCTAACGTATCATTTCCCTCTCCTGTATTAGCCGGGTGTGAAGCCTGGGAGAATAACCAATCCTACGAGATTCAATTATAGCCTCACCACAGACGCATTTGAGGGGACATGAGAAGGCGCTCAGCCTGGGATAGCGTCCAACTAGCTTCATCTATCACTAAGCTGCAGACATGGACCTAATGTGGATTGCCAATCCGAACGAAGACACCCCCTCCCAATCCGATGTCCCTCCCTCCCCCACTCGCTCTTTCCCCAAATAATGAATAAACATGAGAGGCAGTGGAGTATGATGTAGGCCAGTCAGCGGTGGGCTCAATCAATCACCATTCCACACCCCATTAATATGTATTAGTGGCCTGGAGTCGGCTCCCCAGCACATGGGCCTCGACTGGACACAGAGGAGAAGCCAACTCCAGGTTAATATTCATGAACTTGCCAGAAAACAAGACACAAAGGTAATGCACAGGTAGCTTGGTGGCACGGATGATACACACACTGTTTAAGGCTATAGAGTTGGTTTATAAACATATATTTTCCCCAAGAGCATTATGGAAAATATTGCCTCACAACACTATATGGCAATAAAAAATGAGCAACCAAGAAAAAAAATGCTCCTCTCAGTCTTGGTTGCTCGTTGGTTTATGTCTGTTAGTAAAATAACTCAAAAAGTTATTGCCTTGATTTGATGACGTTTGAGACCAACAAAACAATATTAGCTTTTGTTGTAGGATCTGAGAGACTATTTTTATAGGTCCTCAACAAAAGCAATTTCGCAGTCATAATAACAATTCCAACCACCAAGAGTCACCAAGAGAATAGGTGCAAATCCCTTTTTATATCAGGACTGTGCAATTATTCAAGTTTCCTTCATCATAATGGCTGCTTTCAATAATTTGATGGTACTTTAGAATTGACTGTGCGATAGAATTGACTGTGATTGTTTGGAGTTGAGTTTGGACATTTCACTGGAGTAGTAAAATAGAGTGTAAGTAGAAAGCAGTTGTTCAGTTTCAAAAGGAAAATCTCATGAATCATACATGTATTAGATTTAGTAAAAGCTAAATTCATCCCTTGTTACTTTTGAAAAATATAATTGAATCAAAAAATGAGAAAGATAAAAAAGTATGAGGAAAAGAAAATTGCTTTCAAGATTCAAAGAGAAGAAAATTAATTGGTTTGGGTGACTACTGGAACCAAATATCCTTACAACACATTTACTCCACTGTAATTTTACAAAACATTTAAAATTACTATATGATTTATTTACAGTATCTACAGTACACCCCTAACATTTCTGCAAATGTTTCAATATATCTTTTCACGGGACAACATTGAAGTAATGACACTTATCCAATATAAAGTACTCTGTGTATAGCTTGTATAACAATGTGATTTTAATGTCCCATTAAAATGTATCAACACCAGGGCTGTGCAGAGAGCTACAGAGGTGCAAGGACTCAAAAATGAAAAAAGGGCAACCAACCCTGCCTTGTGTTTGTCTTAAAAAGTTTATTTACCCCATCATGAATTAAACAAGAAAGAAAGGGATGTACAGCCGGTGCCCACAACTCCCCCACAATCCCTCTCCCTTGACAGTACACCGGACGCGGAGTCTGGTTGGAGGAAAAAGGCTGTTCCACATAACATCACCATTGGCCATGGGTGTTTCTCCACCCCACGTACGTCACACTTAAATGCGCTAAGTCTGAAGTAGCAAGATGTCAAAGTGCACTTCTACTAAGCGCAAAAAGTTACACTATAGTCTGCATTTAGAAAGATCAGGTCCAAGGTCTCTGACATCCACCAGGTCCGTGATGTTTTTATAGTTTTTTACAGTTTTTTATTTTTGGTTGTGTGTTGAGACTTACGGGACATTAAAATCACCCTGTTATACAGTACAAGCTGTACACAGACTTAAAATTGTGGCCAAGTGTCATTACTTCAGTGTTGGCCCATAAAAAGATATAATGAAATATTTTCAGAAATGTATTTTCTATATTAAAAATAAAACTGCAGAAACAAAGCGGTCACATGGACATTCAAATCATGTTCAGATCCTTCAATCAATGCCGCTTTGCCCTTGGAAACAAACATTTGGCTGTCTCATTTGTGGACCTGCTCAAGCACATCATTAATCCAGGTCGAGGTTTTTTTCCCCCTCCTCCTCTCTCAGTGCTTCACTACTACCGTGTCTTCCCTCCCACACACGAGCGCACCCATAACCTCCTCTTCCTCACCTACATGAGTCAACACAAACTGTCACTCACTACGGCACTTTTGCTCAAGAACCATGGGATATGACAAGAGTAGACAAAAAAAAAGGTTGTGGGGAACGAACATCTGCATAACAATGTCAGCTTCTGGTACGACTGCTCCCAGTGTCAGCCGATCGCACATAGCCTCGGAGAAGAATTGTGAATTATTAAACGCTCCAACTCCGGGACGCTTTAGAAAGTTACCTCCTAACTTTGGACTCAATTACAATGAACCTTATTAACCGTGACTCGGCATATTTGAAGCTGAATGGACGAAGGGCTGAGGGAGAGAACTCAACCTGTCTGAAGGAAGAGTAACACAATGAGTCTTAATGGTTAATTAGAGGAAGCCATATACTGCACATAAATTCATATAATAGTCCACTGTTCGGTATAAGTGCTAGAAGCAAAGAACTTCTGCAGCAGAGCTATAAAGGTTATCGATGATGGGAAATTGGCTATTGACTCATTACGCAGTCAAAATGCGTTCAGAAATAGAACCAGAAAGAGAAAGACGTACTCCTTTGGTGGTATCAACTTCAGCATATGAAAAGTTATTTACAACTTATTTACAAATATAGCACTTATTTAAAAAAGCGGACACTTTACTTTACAGCAGTAATTCTATGGTAAAAGGACGGAAATAACATTGTAACTGGGATGAAGAGGAATACATGCATTTTGCTACCCTGTTTCTACATAAATACAACTGTAGCCAAGTTTCCTGGTCATTTAAAGTCATGATATTTGTTATTTATTATCTATTTATTATTATTCATATTGGATTAGTGTTATAATTAATCATTTTACCATGAAATCCAGGAAAATTACTGATGTTTATTACCATAAATTACTGCCATTACAGTTTTAGTTACACTGCTATTTCCATCAAATCCCAATGTCATTACTGTGCTTTACAATAAACTGCACCAAATGCACTTACATTTCATTCAATCTACAGTTTTATAACAGTGCTACTTCAGGTTAATAAGGCATGTAAGAAGAGTAGGAGAGAAGCAGGATGTTATGATGACTGGTTGTTCACCTACTACGTACATAGCCCTGGTCAGAGATGAGGTTCGATAATGCGCTCTGAGACTTCAAATCCTCCACTAATGAACCAAGTGATGAGGAGCTTTACTCGGCAAAGCCTTGGCCAAACTCACAGTATACACTCATCCATAGCTCAATGCTAGTGCCGCAGGCCTATTCATCTGTTTATTCACTCCTGTGGAGGACAAAAGGATATTCCATCTCGGCACGGATGTCATCGAGGCGATGAGAGAGTTCAATAGAGTCCTCCTCCTTATTTTCATTGAACACCTTCAGCTGAATGTCCAGCTCCTCCGTCTCTTTCATCTCCTGTGGTCAGCAAATAGACAATTTCCACAGCGTTTTAGAACACGGTAACACAGTTTTAGATTTCACAAGGTCAAAAATTGTAGTCGGTCATTGAAGACACATAACTGTATTTCAAAAGTAAAGCATAAAGCATTTGTACCAAATTAACAGGCACATACAAAGAAGCCTGAAATGGTCATGAGTTGCACAGATCCACTTTTAAAGGTCAATGCCAGAAGACATCCAAAACATTAATAAACAAAGCTGTAAAAGGGTTGATATTTCAAAGCGTAAAATGTTCATTATTTTGTCTATCCAAACCTATCTAGTAAGCTGAGAAAAGGCTTAGAAAAACGTGTCCACCGGAAACCATTGATTTTTATTAAGTACTGCATTAAGAAATTCTATGTATTTTATATACGTATACACAAAGTAAGTGCATGAAAACTTTGCCCTAATTTGCATTGTGACTTATTAGAAATCTTTGTCCAGACTGACGATAATATGATTTGTAATAATCTATCTTGACAAAGGTTGAGCATTCTTTTCCAGACGGGTCAAGTGTTTGGGGCAGAATATCAGCTTGTCCCTTTTACAGCTGTCTTGAAAATCAGGACGTGCGACACTGTGAACCCTCTCTGTAGGCATTCCAGACAGTACCAATTTCTGCACACCTGTTCAGCCACAAGGGGCTCTGGCGGTGCGCTTTACCAGCACTCGATGAATCACCAGCGGTGCACTTTACAGATGGAGACAGGGCCAAATGTAACCCAATTTCTGCAGGTATCAATCACCCAACGCCGTTTTTTGTTGTACCATCTGTCTTGAGCAACCCCGGAGAGGGGAGGGAGGTGCCTCTCTGCCACAACATGAAGATGAGGCAGCCAATAGATGAATAGCTATATATATGAGTAGCACTGCACAATTAATTACAATCAAAATTAAAATCGCCATTCTATTTATTGCAGTCAACAGATTACACAGGCAGCAACTGTTTAGGTTGAATGTCCAGTGAACTTCTGTAAATGTGTACAGCGGAAAGAGGTTACTTGATGAAAGAATGTCTCTGAACACTTATAAATGACACACCTACTGTATACTGCAGGGGGCTGGATAACAGCTAATTAAAGTAATGACAGTCATAATCAACAGGGGCAGCTGTTACGACTTATTAAGAACTGTCCTGGTGACACGTTCAGTCCTCTCGCTACAAAAGAGAGGCTGAGTGATGAGTCGGAGCGTGCTGTGTGAACAAGTGTCATTGCGCTGCTAATGATCCCCACCTAAGAACCTGTGCGACGCAGTGACAAAAACAAACCTTTATATTTGACACGACTTGACTTGTGTTATTATTAATGTTTAAGGAGAAACAAAGAAACCACAAGTACAGCATGTAATGGATGTCTTCTCGCTCTATCTAAGGTGTCTATGGTCCAAACTGTAACCAATATCACTAGATAACATATCAAAGGCTTCATTGTTCATAACATGAATCTATCTGTAATACACCCTTTGAGGATTTGATAAATATATGGCTCAGCTATCACTCTTGAAGTCAAAGTGTTAAAACATGTGCAAGGGTTGCTATAATTTACTACATTTTCGCTTTGACCTGGCTGTTCAGGGAGTGTCTGGTTGGTTAGTGCATACATATATATTTCTGTCTCTTCCCTACAAACACTGAAGAATTGTAATGATAATATTAAGATTTCTATAATAGTGAGCAAAATATTCAAATTTAGAACCTTTGGCAATTGAGGCCCTTATGTATCAGGATTTTGAGTACTAAATGCACCATCACGAGGACAGGCTTGTTTACACTGTGAACTCACCGGCAGGATCTTCTTGAGGCCACATCTGAGGAACTCATTCCGTAAATGTATCCGGAAGTCAAGGTCATCAGGGGATGTGACCAGGGCATTTATCAGCTGCATGCAGGCGACCTGTAGCGTGAACAGACAGTGGAAGAAGATTTATAGATGTTTCGATGGATCACAAGCAGGGGAGCTCGTAATCAGGGTTTAATTTGTCGACAAATGGAGTTTTTGTCATAAATTATTTGATCAATAAATTTGGTGTCAATCGCACATTTTCTAATCAATGAAACAGGCAAACAGGCATTACAATGGATTAGAAAGGCTACAAAAATGCTTAATGTGCTATACAGGTAAGACAACCGCTTACATATGTGAGCCCCAGTGTGTGTGGGGGGGGGGGGGGCGACTTCTCTCAGCAGAGATGCCCAGACTTCCTGATCCACGCACACCTCCTCCAGCTGTTCTGTGGGGACCCCGAGGCGACACCAGGCCAGCTCGGAGACATAGTCCCACCAGCGTGTCCTGGGCCTTCCACGAGGCCTCCTCCCAATAGGACATGCCTGGAGCACCTCCCGAGGGAGGCGACCAGGAGGCATCCGGAACAGATGCCCTAGCCACCTCAGCTGGCTCCTTTCGACGTGAAGGAGCAGCGACTCTACACCGAGCTCCTCCCGGGTAACTGAGCTCCTCACCCGATCTCGGAGGGTGCGCCCAGCCACCCTGCGAAGGAAACTCATTTCGGCCGCTTGTATTCGCAATCTTGTCCTTTCGGTCATTACCCAGATCTCATGACCATAGGTGAGGGTGGAAACGTAGATCGATCGGTAAATCGAGAGCTTTGCCCCCCGACTCAGCTCTCTCTTCACCACAACAGTCCGATACAGCGACCGCATCACTGCTGACGCCGCACCGATCCGTCTATCGATCTCACGCTCCATCCGTCCCTCACTCGTGAACAAGACCCCGAGATACTTGAACTCCTCCACTTGAGGTAAGGACTCCCCACCGACCTGAAGAAGGGAAGCCACCTTTTTCCGGTGGAGAACCATGGCCTCAGATTTGGAGGTGCTGATCCTCATGCCGGCCGCTTCACACTCGGCTGCAAACCGCCCCAGTGCACGCTGGAGGTCCTGATTTGATGAAGCCAACAGAACAACATCGTCTGCAAACAGCAGAGATGAGATCCTGAGGTTCCCAAACCGGACACCCTCCGGCCCCTGGCTGCGCCTAGAAATTCTGTCCATAAAGGTAATGAACAGAACCGGTGACAAAGGGCAGCCCTGGTGGAGACCAACAGCACCGGGAACAGGCCTGACTTACTGCCGGCAATGCGAACCAAGCTCCGGCTGCGGTCATACAGGGAACGGACAGCCCTTAGTAGAGGACCCCGGACCCCATACTCCCGGAGCACCCCCCACAGGGCACCACGAGGGACACGGTCGAACGTTTTCTCCAGATCCACAAAGCACATGTGGGCTGGTTGGGCGAACTCCCACAAACCCTCGAGCACCCGATGTAGGGTATAGAGCTGGTCCAGTGTGCTGCGACCAGGACGAAAACCGCATTGTTCCTCCTGGATCCAAGGTTCGACTATCGGCCGGATTCTCCTCTCCAGCACCCTGGAGTAGACCTTACCGGGGAGGCTGAGAAGAGTGATCCCTCTGTAATTGGAGCACACCCTCCGATCCCCCTTCTTAAAGAGAGGGACCACCACCCCGGTCTGCCAATCCAGAGGCACTGTCCCCTTTTTTTTAGTTTATGATCAAACTAATTATAACAAGATACATGCAAAGAGTTCATGATGCTTTAAGAGCAGCAAAAGTGTGTTAGCGAAGCTCCCATTCAGAAGTAGGACATATTCTCCTGGGGAGCCTTCCAGCAGTGAACACGTCACAGCTACAATTTGCAGCCAGTAAGTTCCTATGTTGAAAAAGTCTGAATTTCAGGAGGCCAAATCCTAACAATTTACAGTACCCACAAAAGCCTTATATAAATAAAGTAGCAGCATAAAGGAAACCCCCTATGTCTTCATTGGATTTATAGCGGGGCTGAATACACTGGCGCTCATGTAAAATTCTATTTGTTCTTCTGCATATAGCTCAGATTGATGTCTACTTCAAACGCACCTTAGTGTAGGAGTGCTCGCAACAGGGCATTGTTTATTGCATTACATAAAGCTTTCCTTGGTGCCATAGCCTAAATGCTATAATTAAAAATGGCGCTGCTGGGACAGACTTATGTCGCATCACCCGTGGTATGGTATTTAAATCACATTACGTCTTGCTTTTACTGCTCATCACAGGTTTCGGATGAAAAGTGAATTAATTTACCCCATCAGCAAAGTACTTTCACTTAGTTCACAATTAGCAGCACTTGGCAAAATTTAAAGGATAAACAAGCGGATATTTGTGGTTTGCCACTCGCCTCATCGGTTCCCCTCACAACTTACTTTGCCATTAGTTAAAAAAGCAATTCTTGGAGTAACTCCCTTCACAAAAACATGTTTAAGTGGTGTTTTGAGGCCAAAGACTAGTTTTTCTACACTCAAGAAGAATCTTGTTAAAAAAGTGAAGGTACAGTGCTTAAGCTGGCCTTTCACACCGAGTCTCCTGAGACTAAACTTGACAGCCGCACAGAAAAAGCTAAAGGAGTTTGTAAGAAGTAAAGAAAGAGAGAAGAAAACAGTTAGATAGAAAAAGAAGGACAAAAAGCTTGGGGGACGTCAATATCACGCTCTTGCTTATAATCATTGCGCGAGTGTTCTCAATGGGAAGAGGAAGTTCAGTAGAGCTCAATGAAGCAGGTGTTTTTTTGATTAAAATGGCGGGGAGATAAAAATTGTGGGTGCATTTCAAATAAGCCGGTAATCGCAAGCCCACCCAGAGGAGGAGGTATTGTGGGGCCAGCAAGAGGAACCAAAGAGCAGAAGAAAAGGAAAGCGAAAACAAAGCCACAGACAGCAGAGTGTGAGCGACAATGGACCACGCGGTGCCAATACTAATTTTCCTTGGAACCAAACTGTGGCTTTATGAAATTACTGAATTTCTGAGAAAGTGCTGGAGAATTGTGGCAGGCTTCCATCCATTGTGGCTGAAAAAACAATCCGACTTTGATTTATGGTGCGAACATTTGGGCAGAAGATGAGTAAATGGTTTAAAACACAGTACGTACTTTTCCCATTACGGATGCCATTTTGAGGACTTGAAAAGATATATAAATCAGCGTTTCAATTGTTTATGCCATGACAACTGCCCTAATTTGACATCATTTACTGGGGGTGCGACTTCACTCAGGTGCGACTTACTGTATATACCAAAATATATAATTTCACATTTGTTATTTTCACACTAAGAGACGCTAGAAGGCACTCTTGGCTTGTGTACCAGTATCTGCTACTCCTGTACCACTAAAAATGTAGAGAGAAAGTTTGGCAAAAAGCGGAGGCTACTCTTACTGCAATGTTGAACACTTAAAAAGCTAATCGCGGGATAAAAGCTCGATGGCCACAATTAAAGGAACGAGTTCCCAATGGGTGCAGTTGCGCCTCCATGCCCAGGTAGTTGCCAAGGATGGTGCGACTTATACTCCGAAGCGACTTATATATGTTTTTTTTCCTTCTTCAGTATGCATTTTTTGGCTGGTGCGACTTATACTCCAGAGCGACTTATAGCCTGGAAAATACGGTGTGCTTTATTTTTCACTTTATGTGCTTTATTTTTCATTGTAAAATTGTTGGGTCAAAATGAATATATCCACACTCATGTAATTGTTAATGTAAGGAGCAGTTTTTTGTATTCAATGAATTGCTGCACCAAAAAGAAGTCAATATGATGCGTCTCACAACTCCCTAAATATATGTTTTTTGAACCTTGTCTCCAGTGTTGTTTTATGTTTAAAATGTATCAGTTCCATTTTCAGTGTGGAAATGCCCTTAGATTTGAACCAAGTGAAAACAATAGTGATTGTTTTTATGATATTCACTGTGGTCACATTGGGAATCTATACTTTCTACAATTCTATTTTAATTGACAAGAACAACACAGTAAAGGCCAGGCAGTGAGACATACCCTTTGAGAGGAAATGCACTAAGAGGGGAGTAATCGGTGCCAACTAAGTAAATTACACACCAATGCAAAAGAGCATTTTGGGCTGCGATTTCTTACCTGGAGCTGTTGAGCCTCGTGGTTTTCGAGCCCTTCCACAATTGAGGCAAATCTCTCTTTATTGTTTCTCTCTGCAGCAATCGTCATGGCGGCTAGAATCTTATCCAAGCTGGAAGGAAACAGGGGGTGGACAAATACAACAGTCAACAAACAGTTTTATCACCCGGCCAAGAGGACATTTACTCTCAACTTTTAGCCCAAATAACACGTATCTCCTGTGCCATTGTGTCGCTGTGGACACTTTGTGTGCCAGTCCATGGCCGGACTGACAAACACTCTCCCCATCTCTTTTGTATGCAGTCGCCATTATTTATGCCCCAGCATCCAAATTGACTTAATAGAGCTTGTTACTAAGGTGATGATAGACAAAAACTGATTTTTATTGCTAATGGCTTCTGTGTAAGAGCCGAGATTGTCTGGAGGGAAGAAAGAGTGCAAATTATTATCAGGACTGATAGATTAATGTCCGAACACAACTATAGTGAAGTTAACAAAGGAAGTTTAGTAATAGCTCAAGGCAGTGCGTGTAAATAGATGGCAGCCATTCATATATATATGGAAGGACACAGAAGTGTTAGTTTGTAAGTTATAGTTTTATTGCAGACTGAGGTGAATAGTGCTTTTACGTTAGTGGGTAAGAGCTTTGTCCTTGACAAGGCCATCACTTTCTCTTGATGAGACTGTATGTATGTAAACCAGGCAAAATCATTTTAAATTATATGCATAGTTATTTTTCTTGCATTTGAGAAAACAAGATTATTAACATATTATAATTCATGAAGGTTAATTCGTTTTTTATATACTGAATTTATGTAACTGATTTTTTTGCATCTGAATTATGTGAACCAGCATTTTTTAAACATCCAATTTACAAAAAAAAAAATAAAATTGGTTTAACCACAGTCCAGTCTCCTGATGTTCAAACATGGGGTTGCAGCGAAAAAATGAACACTGAATTATTTTGCACAGTTTTTTTTTTACGTAGATTTTTTTTTACATTGAAATTTTGTAAATTGTTTTGTAAATCGCATGTTTAAAATATAATTTGATTCACATAATTCAGAAAACAAAAACATGTAAAAAAAAAAAACACAAATTCAATGTATAAAAAACCCTTTGATAATAAAAACAAAAATTGACCTACACAGTAATTTGTCATAGAATATTATAGACAGACTTCAACGTGTCTTCCTTGTACACCACAATATCAGCTGCTATAAGGAAATGTATCAACTAAATGATGATAAACACTGTGTGAGGTTGACTACAGGAGATGGAGCTCCAGTGCCAGACAGTAATCAACTGTACGTTGGCAAAGGATAAAATTATTAGTAAAAACAACAATACATAATCATCAATTCTAGACAAGATAGCATGAATTTAAGAAAGCATGACCATTTACCTGGCCTAACAGTGTATGTGGCCTGACACAGATTAATGGAGCGGCCACACTCTGATAAGGGTTGGAGAGTCACAAAGAACACAGGAGCAGCTTTAAATCCAGGCTTCAAAAGAGCACTGATAGATCTGCTTAAGTTGTCGTGCTGCCTTTTGATCCTGTCAACTGAAGTGGGTGTGGAACACGAACCGGAGTAACAACGTCAAACACCAAAGAGATTTCAGAGCAGGAGAAGTGACACCTAAGATGTTTTAACCTTGTTTTTTCTTTAGGAAATGTATATTTTAATGGAAGCCTGTGATCGTGTAAAAGATGCTCACGTCTGCTTCAAATCAAGTCCTTAAGTTTGAGTGAGAATGATTAGAGCACTTAGAATCGAAGCAAGTGACAAAGAGCATTTCATAAACAAGACTTTGTTTACATACATCCAATGATTGCAAAGATATGTATAATTAACGTGGTTTATTTTTTACTATTTAAGTATTTCTGCCACAAATAAAAACAGCTGCTAGCATTATCACAAACTCTAGAATGGATTATGAGATTGCTCTTTTTCTGGTAATTTGAAATGATTTGTTTAGAAACATAATTAAATTGTGTAAAATAACTCTAGCTTGCCGCTGAAATTTATCCAGGTATTTCTCTAAACAAAGAAAATCAGTTTGGTGCTGCTCCATAGAGGTTTAATCCATCTTAAGAGTATTCAGTCACAGCTTCACGCACACACGCACACACACTACGCATGCACACACGCACGCACGCACACACACACACACACGCACGCACGCACACACACACACGCACACACGCACACACAAAAACCCCAAAAACCCTCAAAATGGCAAATGTGTCAAATCAATCTCACTCCACATTTGTTAGAGACAGAGAAAAACACTTTGCATCACATTCAGAATGTCTCAAATAACACTGTGGGGCAATTCTTTTATCTTCTTTTTAGAAAGGTTAATAAATTATTAATTATTAATAATTATTAGCTGAATTATTGTACTGTACGACTTGCATTCCTTGTTCTTCAGTTAATGGTTTTACTAAGCATGGGTTGTCACAGCGAGGGTCAGTACAACAGCCATAAAGGCCTATTTAGACGGTCACAGATGTGAGGCGCATTTCTGCTTCTCCAACAAAACCAGCAGCTTTGTTTATTTCCACCATTGCATACAGACTGCCTTTGAAGTGCCATTGTTATTCTAGTCCGTCCCTTTGGGAAACAATAAAAACACTACCCTAAATCCAATTTATAGGCTGTCAGCCCGATGGTGTGCCAATGGCAAACTACATGTGCTAGTCCCGCACATTAAAGCTGCTAAAGTGTATTGTGTGAACTGTCAGAAACCTATACCATAGCGGATCACCTGTATTCCGTATGTTCGCTGTGGGAAACATACATGCGTGTGGCGTCGGCTCACTAAGAACACATGGTGCACAGTGGGAGAAGATTGAAGCAGTGTGGAGACTCCTGTGTTTACACTAAGCTTCTGTCTCCTGCCCCCCATGGTGTGCAACAAACATCTCAAAACAGACACATCATAGCCTTCCATCATTACTGCTCCTTTTTGGAGGCAAATTGGGGGTCTGAGATTGTGTTCGGTCGTGGCTGTACCAGTGATCGCTTTGTGAACTTTTTCAGTTGCAAATTATCTAACTTTTGGTATGAGCCTCAAAAGAGGCTTGCTTTAGTCAAATCAGAAATAGTTTTCTTCCTTTGAAGAAAACAGATTCTGTTGCATTTATAAATCTTTTTGATTCTTTCTCTTCTTGATGTGCACACCATTTTTGTCTTTTCATTGTTGTACAATTATCTTACTGGTATACTTGACAGTGCTTAATTGACTGCATATAATGTCACATGATCTCATCACCTCTTAAGTCGTATCAATCATCGTTCACTCCCAAAAGTCTGCCCCGACAAGGACATGCTGTGGCAGGTATTTTAACACAGAATGTCTTAACTTTAAAAAAAGCTAAAGTAACTGTTTGTTCACTAATAAAGGGTGCCTTAATTAAACTTGTCACGCACTGAGTGAACTTACATATTCTCTTCTCCAATGATACAGAAAGCCGAGAGGATTTTGACAATCTCTGTCATCATGTGGGTCTGTTTGGGGTCAATGGCTCGGGCCAGCAGCAGCAGACTGCGCTCGTCTCCCAGGATCCTTTGCAGCCCATACTGCAATGAGAGCAGAGACAGACTAAGATATAGTGATATAGTAATATAGTTCTTAAGGTAGGTAAGACACAGTAAAGTTAGCCTTAATTTGTTTTAAGAATGGGGCAACAAGGCCATGGGACAAAATGGAGAGGATGATGAATTATTTCAATTGAGGACAGGACTGCTGGGATGAACACTTCTGTGTGTCTGTACCTTTTAGTCTAAGTGAAGGAAAAGGCGGAAATGACCATGTGCAGGGATTATCTCAGGACACCAACATCAAGTGCTCATCTGTCTTTGAAAAGCGTGCTACTTTTGAAAAATGAGCCAGACTTACCCCCAAAAAAGATAATTAAAAGATCTGAGGCAGTGGGCATGAAATGGTAAAATTAGGTTCCATTTAATGTCTCATTGTAATAGTCCTGTCTGTACCTGATCAAATCAGCCATGGGCTCATGGTCAGTCAAGGTTTCAATGCTTCAGCTGAGTTTCAAATCAGCTTGAAAAGGAGCTTTGATTGTTTAATATTCTTAACAGAAAACTCCTTTTAAAGCAAATATTTGATTTAGATATATTGGATTCAAAGAGTGGCTGCACAATGTTCAGTACTCTGGTTCCTGAATTCTAAATATAGTTTATGAGTTTGAATAGACTATGTTTATAGATGGTTTATACTTCAGGAGGGATTTGGTCTTTTAACAGTGTGGCATGCTTCTCTTTTGCTGTGCAGTCAGGAAGTAATGCACACATAACATTGACTGAAACAAACCTTATTGTTCATGAAAGCCTTCAAGCACTGGATCAGTTTATGCTGGTTCCGTTTATCAATGGGTTCTTGCCTGAAAAACAATGACGATTTTCATTAGTTCAGATGTCAAAAACATATCATAAGCAGACAGAATATCAAATTTCAATATCAAACTGACTGTTTCTTGTCCAATAGTTTCTCCAGGGCATCAAGAAGAAGACCGAGTCCCTCATGACCGAAGTTGTTCACCCAGCTGGAAAACAGACACAAGACATCATTTAGTCTCAGAGCATATTGGGCATGAGTTGGAGAATGAATAATATGCGAAGTACTTCATAATAACTTTTGCTGAAATTCTTCATTTGAACACTCCGGGTTCAACACTCGCTCAGATAAATGGATAAATGGACGGTTTGCGCTTTTTAATCCTAACAATGAGCTCTACAAATCACAAAGCACTTCGGCTCTGCACAATGCCGAATACATTGAGCCTGCTTAGATACAAACTGTAACCATCTACAAACAAATGAACATCCATCCATCTTAACTAGCGTCAAAGCACGCGGCACACACACACACGAGCGGCTATGTTCCCGGTGCTATAAGATTAAGCAATGCGAGAAAGATAACACTGTAATCGATAAAGGATCGGGAGAGATAATTGGCTATAAACCACTGCATATCGGGAGACGGCAAATGATCCAGTGCGGATGACCCTGTTTGTCTGAGCTAGGGGTGGATGTGCCAGTGGGGGGTCACAGCCACATTATGTCATTAGCATTACTTGTTTTCCGAGCCCCAGACTGTCAATAATACAGAACGCATAGGCCAATTTGCGAACATTAGGCCGTCATGCGCTGATGATTTAGCCGCCTCCTTGACAATCATTTGAAATAGTAATGGCCGCTGTATTAAAGGCATTTGTATTGACTTCATCAGTCGGAAGAGACTCTCAATTAGAGATGCGTTTAGCCTGGAGGGAAGGGAAGGTGAGTTATGGCTCTCCTTATGACTTAACCAGTACACCAGCAACCTCTTCTGTAACCATTAGTCAAATTGTATTACGCAAGATTGAGAATGCATGATTTATATACAGTGTTATTTCATCTTCAGATTCAATATTTCAAATCCATGACTGCTTGATAGCGTGCAAGTTTTGCCACTTTCTAAAGGAAGTTGACTTGGGCAATCTAATCCCATTATGCACTTGTGATGCAGGGGGAAATAACACGTCATGGCTGGAAGAGCAGAATTCTGAGGAGCAAAGTCAAGCATTGTTTGTGCATCTAAATATTGACAATACGTATTTAGAGAGTGGAGGAACTAATATCTGTGAAAATTAGTATTGTTTGTCATACAGCCAAACTGGAGAGGGAGCAGTTGACCTCATATATTATCCCAATTATTTTTGTACCTGAATTCCCTTACATACAATACCGTTATAAGGTCATTTACGACATGCAGAAATGCTGTGAATCTATTAATGTGTAGTCACTAACGTTTATGATTGTATGGCCGATCTTTTCACTCGCCTACTCAAGTGAGCTTGAGATTATGGGAATCAGAAGAGCCATATGGTGAAACTTCACAAATACAAGCGTGGCAAGTAGAAATCTCCTTCGATTAGTCTTTTCTCATAATGTGGGCATAAATCCAAGGACTTCATTAACTTGGGGGAGAACTTGTTCATCTAATATTGATGGCTATAATCCCCTAGTTAAGTGCCACCAAATTGTGTTACTTTCTGCAATCATGTACATTCCGCAGGCAAAATGAAAAATTCATGGCCAGTGAGAGGAAGGCAATTTCATATTTTATATTTTGTATTACAGCCAGCTAATATAATTATGATGTTGTCATGCAAGCGGTTGTAAAACGCACGTGCAAAAGCTGCTATACATAAAGCTATAGTCAGCAGCAGGACACGCTTACAGAAAACAGTAACACGCCCGAAAAGTGTATTAAACATAATATGCACAATGTAGTTTGTTTCAACAACTCTACCTTAAAAGGCTACAATGAAGACTACACTTTTAACAATGCTCAGTGTCACAGACCAGCAAAGGCACAAGAATACAAAGGGGAAAAAATGTCAAGTTCTAAAAATTGATAGAGCCAAAAGTACTGTGAAAGCTCGGCTCCTCCCCAGGCAATAGTTTTGTCTGACTACTAAAGATGGTGCAGATAAGGGCCCAGGGGGTAATTTACAAGCTCAAGGGGAAATGAACAATCCATTCAGCCACAAAGCAATATCCTTGTCACGTAGTAGAAGTAGAAGCAATAGTAATAAGAGTAGTAAGTAGAAAACTAATTGGACTGATAAATACTGATATGATGTCTCTATCTAAAAAATGTAAACAGATCTGAAAAGCATCTTACCTACAGAATTGTATTTCCGAGACTTACAAATGTCAACAGTGGCTCCAGAGTTTTGAATGAAAAGTTGCTGGGTGTCAAGGTCTGAAACCCAGTACCCTCCACTGTCCTAATGACTTACCACAAACACACTGCTACCTTATACACACTGCTACTCTATACTTTGATCCATTTGATAGCCACAGCGTTCAATGGCGGAAAATAGAAGTGCACTTTTCTTGATGTCACATCTTCAATATACCAAAAACACTCAACATAGTGCATGTCTGTTGTACTGTTTGTGTTGTTTTTGTTTGTGGTATAGTGATCCTGATGAGTCTGGGAAGAAAGTACAAGATCAGTAAAATTAGTGCATTTCTAAAGTGTTCAAAAATGTTTTGTCTGCAAATAGCTAAACAGCTAAATGGCAAGTGTGTCATTTTACCACTGTATAGTTTCTAACCCAGGAGCAACATTTACACCCTTAACAGAATATTAAAACTGCACATTGATATCAATCAAATGGGATAAAAGATTTTGACTGGAATAGCATGCACTGTCTGGGGGCCATTTATCAAGACAGGTGCTAAATTACTGATATGTAAATGAGAGAATGCTACGTGATTAAAAAAATGTGCAAAGGACACTGTTGCTAATCCTCTTAGTACGTGCTACTCATTTTGCACATGAGCAAAGCTTAGTAAATGACCCGCCGATGTGTACTGAATATTGCATGATAAAACCAGTCAAGTTAACATGTTAAAGAGATATTATAGGCTTAGTCTCCCAGGCAGGTGGCTATAGAGAGATGGTTGTCCTGGAGGTGAACAGATGGTGTCATAAACTGTAATAAAATCTTAAAATATATTCCACACTGAGGACACTGATGCTTGCACACACAAAAAAGAAAAGGTTTTCACTGCCTTTAGGGGGGAAGACTGAATCTGAAGTTGCAAGTCAGTGTGTCTCTTAAAGCTGAAGTCATAATATTTGCACCATATTAAACTATAAATTAAGTGTCTGTAAGAGGTGATGGAGAGGACGGTCCAGACATGACACATAAACGTAAACCGTGTAATTTATATCTTTCAGTTTGGAACACAAACCATTAATCTTGCCGGACATACTTCACAATGTCATTTGCACATCTCATGCATTTCTCCTTGACAAGTGGAAGAGCAAAGTCCTGGATGTCACCTTAGATTCCAACAATTGTGCGCAGTGCAAAGAAAATTACCCCCACTTGGCTATCTGACTGTAGCCACATCCTCCATATATTTCAGGCTCTTGTCAGGTTAAGGTTTTTGTACATCTTGTGCCTTTTCCTGCTGCCCCCTATCTGTACCTGCAGGATGTCAAATCTTGAACGCTATGGTAGTAAATCAAATGGCCATTTTTCCATTACCGCTTCTAGTAATGGAATGAAGTAGCAATTCAAACTGTTGGGAGGCAGCAAAAATGTCCTATAATTGTTCGTCCTGTGAAGACTCAAAGTACTAATAGCCACGTTTATATGTTCTGGCTCAAAGTAGCATGATTATTGTTGTTGGGGTGGTTTTTGTGTGTGTTTTTTTTTAGATAATCTGCATAGGATTACAGCCTGACAATAATGAACCGTAGGCACAATTGAATGTAATAATGTTGAATAACACAAACTATTCTTGTGATAGGTATAGAAGACTCAAAGCTTGAATACTAAGCTGATAAGAAAAATAAGCACAGATGGATATGGTTCCTTGGAGTGTCTGTTTAATTGACAGAGCAGACAGAAGAGATAAGGACTCCATCACATGCCAGGAATGTCTATACTAAAGAGCGCCTTCCTACATATTCTGATTAATGCCGTAAAGTGTGTGCATATGGACAAAGTGACACCTTTTTGTAGAGGAGCCCATCGCAACGAGAAGCTGCCATGTCGCCTCCGTAAGATGTAATTTGGCACACAAACGTGCGCAGGAGACACTCTTGACTATTATTTGTAAAAGCTTGTCAATGGAATATTTCCTTCAAGTCAATCACTTCCACTTTTTGCTCAGAAAAATAATTTGTGCCATATGCGCCATCTGCATAAGTTCTTTAATGACTTAGTTGTATTTTCAGGAAATGCTAAAGGGAGTGGTCCAATACAGAGAACATTCATGTATTTAAGAGCAGGCTCAAGACCCACCTTTTTAGCTTAGCTTTTAACTGACATCTATTTATCTAGTCCTAACTATGTATGTGTGTGTGTGTGCGTGTGTCGTGTGCGTGTGCATATTATGCATGTGTGTGTGTGTGTGTGTGTGTGTGTGTGTGTGTGTGTGTGTGTGTGTGTGTGTGTGTGTGTGTGTGTGTGTGTGTGTGTGTGTGTGTGTGGTGCATGCACATACATGCATGCATACATACATGTATGTGGATGTATGATGCGGGCGTATTGTTTTAAATGTTGTAATCTGTAAAGCACTTTGTGATACCTTTCGGTATGAAAAGCACTTTATAAATAAAGATTGATTGATTGAATACAGATATTTTCATCCATGCTTTAGCAATGGTGTACTGAAGTTCAACTCCTAAGAAAGAAGGATAAGGACAATATCAATCTGACGTCGTCACTCTCCGAATACTTCTTGTTAAAGAAGTTAAAAGGGCACTGCTTTATGTCGATTACTTTCAAAAAGTTCATGTTTCGACTAATAGATCTGCAATGTTCATGTGCATGGCAACAGATGTGAGGGCTTTCCACCCTTTGCTGAACGCTTTTATCACGCTGTGCATTTGGACAGACATTCAAAAGGACAAGCCGTTTTATATCAGCAGGCGGAGCAACTTCAAAGCTCATAAAAGCTCATTAATATTGTTTTGAGCACCCCACATGCTCAGCTACAAGCACTTAACAGCAAAACAGGTGAGAGCTGTAGCAGAGCATTACAAGAGTCTACAGCTGAACAAGACAAAAGCAAAGTCTGCTGTCAGCAAGTGCACTGGCGTCAACACAGCTCTACCACAGCCCAAAGAGGAAACGACCCTGCATAGAAGGCGCTTGACATGAGTCATGAAGATAATGGAAAGTTAGGTGTCCGGTACAGTTGTATTTAAAAGTGTCTGAGTGATCCGAGTGATTTGAGAGCAGCGAGGTCGATAGTACTGGTATAAAACGGCAGAATAAACTTAAAGAATATAAGATCCGCAGCCAAGTGTGCTCAGCTGGCAGAAAGTGCTCTGCTTTTACAAACTGGCATATCTACAGAAGGCAGCTGAATAAAGAGAAGGATTCTGGCTGTAATGAGCGTAAATGACACTTGAGTGAATGTAGATTTAGTAGATGCCGTGCTGGTTTTGTGTCTGAAGTGAAACTGCAAAGGCCTGTGATGTTCTCCCAGTAAATGAGAAAATAAGAAGGGCTTAATATTCTGTAAATTGGCATCTCACTTAATGTCGGGGTAAGAAATTAATGAAAAGTCTCTTCTCAATCTGACACTTCAAAATTAAGAAGCAAGTTTCCAAATGACAGAATTATAAAGATGAAAATGAAGCTCGGAATAAATAATTGATTGGGGAATTTTGGACAGGAAGAAGCATAGAGGAGTGAGCCGAACCTGGAGGCGCTGCCATCTGTGGGTGGACCTGCCACACACCTGTGTGGGACTGCCGGGAGATAAGACCCGCTGAGCACTGGCCCCAGGCCACCTGCGCCTCAGCCAGGTGCACAGCCAGCCAATTAAACTATTAGACAAACACAGGCCGCTGGGAGCAAATTAGCACACCGCCCAAACATTCAACTCAAAAGCACTACTAAGCACTCACTCTGCATGACTATTCTCTGACAGAGACTTTTGTTTAGGAGAGTATTATTTAAAGATTCACTCAAATATTACACAGGTTTGCGACAAAATCAATGAGAAACTATAACCACACATAAACATTACAGTAAATGATGTGATTTCTTATGAAGTCATAATCTTCAAAGTGCAACTTGCTTGCATTAATTAATAAATGAAGTGATTCCTGGAAATTAAACATTACATTTGAAATGTCAACATTTGAACCCCCAAGGACCCCGGACAAAAGATGAGACAAACTGCTCTGCCCTAAACTCCTTTTCTCCCTGTAAAAACAACATAGAAAAGGTCGCATTAACATAGCACAGTCAAGGTACTGGCAAACGAGTGTGGTTCCTGTGTGACATGATCCATGAGAATTAAATGCATTCATATTAATTAGAAGTAGCCTCATCCATGCCATGTGAAAAAATCGATCCTTTTCCCTGGAGAGGGATGATGAGCAGAGGTCTGTTAGACCGAACTCCTGCACTCTCGATCGAGAGAGAGAGAGAGAGAGAGAGAGAGAGAGAGAGAGAGAGAGCGCACACCCATGGGTGCCCTCTCCCAGGATGAATGTAGTCATCTGTGGAAGGTGAATCCTTCATAAAGCTCTTCTGCTTTACAGACTGACCAAAGTTCAGCCATTTGCAAAGACCCACAAGGCAGCACTGGTCCCACAGCAACCCGTGCCTTTTCTGAGAGGAGGGCCTGACTTCCTGTAGCTCATGAACAACCACTATATTGTTACTCACCTAATTGTGAAATAATTACAGCAGTTACAAATTGCATTTGTTAGATAAAGCTCATATAATGTGGGATAGAACGTATAATTAACTTATCTTTTCAGTTTGTTTAGTTTTTATTCTTATTTGACTCGCAGCAGTAATACTCTGTAATAGAGTAACTGTTCACACTGACAATAATACAAGCCACGCATTAAATAAATGTTCTATTCTAGCATGAAGGATGGCAGTTTCTTAACACCAAATGTCAGGTTAGTCGTCCAACCTAAATATCACCATTCATTGATTCACATAAGGACACATCGCTTAAACGGCAGGCTGGTAAATAATTGAAAGGGTCTGCTGTCACTGTCACTACTTTTACATTGGAATATACTATTTACATGAGTCCTTATGCGGCTAAATTGTGTTTTATTTGAGATTATTTATTTAATTTTACTTTTAAATGTTTTGTATGCATTTAGCTCAAATAATTCAGAGTGATAATAATTCTAACTAGAGCAGCACTTTGTTGAGTCTGTGGTGTTCTTTATAAAGTATTTGAAGACGCAGTCAGCGGCGCGGGAAAAGAGCTCAAGTTACCAACCTGACAGGGTTGCTAGTGAGAGACACTCTGAGGGACTCCAGGCAATTAAGCAGCTTTTCCTCGGTGATGCCAGAACGCAGCTCGTGGACATATTCTTGGGATGAAAGGGTACTCTCGTGCTTGCTGTTTCTCAGTCCACCCTGCAAAGCGAGAGAACAACAGGGGGGGTTATTAGCGGCGACCCGAACATGTCAGAGGCACTTGATAAATGAGCAAATGTGTGAGGAGACAGAGAACCTTTAAGAGGATGAAACACGGTGATGCTTTAGAGAAGAAGGCAGTTTGACCAGAGAGAGCAGCATTTTACTGTTTAGGTAGGAACATTCGCCACTTCTCTTCCCAATGAGCCTTGACTGTAACAATATCCAGCCCTGACAAAGCGCCAAACACAGACTTTATGTGGTATCTGTGGAACCTCATAATCACAGTAAATGGATTCTTATGCATAATCCTCCAGTGAGAGCTCTAGGGAAATGCCTACACAATCAGTTTACCTGTTTGAAGCAATATGCACACACTCACGCGACACAAATAGAAGTTACCGCAAGATTATACACAGCCTGGGCTTGATTCTGAACTACCCAAGTGACTGAATCTATTACTGTCAAACACCGCATCCATGTGGTCCGCAAATCAACATAAATCTACTGGAGCACAAATCAAACCATTTGCATAATGCAATTGAACTGTTTTATTTCCATCCCCGGCCAACGCAATACAAAAACTGGGCTTGTGCTAAATCAGTCATTTTGCAGGTTACGTTGTCAAAATGCTACATGGTCAGGAGGGGGTTGAGCCAGGTGCCAATGATATGCAACAAAACGGGCAGATGAGGAAAAGCAGAATCAAATATGCCTCAAACCGATTGCTACAGTCAAATTCATCTGCGTTCGTCCCCAGGCAGCCGCTTCCTCGCAAAGTGTGCCGTGCTAATAGGCAGTTTGGGAGGTAATAAGCTAGCTCATTTGTCTGAAGAAAAGAGAAGGCCCGCTGATCTTTCGCAATGCGCAGTCGACATAAACCAATCAGGCTCAGTATTTAAGAAATAACAAAGAACCTCTGCTGAATGGTGGAGCATAATATGGCATTTTAAGGTGTAGTAGTTTTAACGTTGCATGATTGTCTTTGGACAGCGCGAGGAAGACGGGACGAAACATGTTTATTCTGCTTAAAATAAAACCGTGAACAGCAGTCTTGAAATGTTCCTAAGAGTTCTTTTAGTTGACTTTTTTTTTCTTATGCAAGTCCTAGCATTGCAAATATAGCACAACAAACAAAACACCCTCTTGTATTGATGCAAGTAAATCCCAGCAGTAAGGGAGACCTCATCTTAACATTTTCTGATACTTTTCTCTCTGTAATTTTTCTTCTATTGTGCTAATCTATACAACACTGGCATCATTCATCTTTCTCGCCTGCTGCTGCATGTGGATGTGTAACTGGCAGTAGTTTTATTTGACTGGAGGCAGCTATTAGACCGGAGGGAGAAGAGTCAGATTTTTCCTATTTGTTCCAACTAAAGCTCTGAACATTGCAATGAAAATGTATTGTTAAATAAAAAGGGCAAACCAACCAGTGCACATAAAAGTCTTTAGTTGAAAGAAAATCAAGGCGCTTGAAGTCGCTGGGTAAAATCTTCTTTGTACTACATGACATACATTTTTCTACCTTTACCAGTATATTTCTTTCTCTAAAATTTCCTTCTTACAAGCCTATTAAACTGTTGCTTAAGAAGTTCTCTTCCTTTAGTGAAGTGGTTATTTGAAAAAGATAATGTGGCTGGAACAATAGAGCTGCAGTGCACTATTATTCTAATTTTAAATGAAAAAAAAACACACTCCAGTGAGTTTCTATCAATGACAAAAGCCTAATAGAACTAAATGATAAAGAGCACTGTGGAAATGTGTACAACTTCATCATACTTTCCTCGTCATACTATGTCATGCTTTATAAACAGAAATACTATATGCATCATGTAGGGATTGAATGTTTTAAAGCAGTGTAAGTGCTAGAATGCTAAGCAGGATTACGCACACGTCTGAATTAAATTTAGGTTGTAATTATTTTAATTTTCGTAAAACTAAAATTTGTACTCTCCATATAATTCCTATAGGGGGCGCTTAGGACTGTGACTTTAATAACTGATAACAAAATGAGCGAAATCGGGCTTCATATGTGCGAATGGGAGCCATTTTTTGTTTGCGAAAAATCTCAAAATACCTCGTACAGTTTGCGGCTTCGCCGCATAAAAAACGTAAAACTTAGAAAAATAATTTGGATAACTTTTAACGTTCTACTTCTCAAGATTATTTCAGGTCATTCCGATAAACGCTCTAGAGGAGATAGATTTTGTACGAAGTGAAAAATAAAGGCGGATTCCCGCTTCGCGGGCTGTCATCCAAAATGGCCGACACCCAATATGGCGGACGGCGTTGCCGTAATAATATTTTGCTGATGCACGTCTGTACCGATTTTTCTGATTCTACGACAAACTTCATTCAACTCGCAATGTTAAAACAAAACGAAGATGGCGCTATCGCGCCACTATTTTGAAATTCAAAATTTGAAAATAGTCAAAAGTTGCGTCGGATCGGGTTTGAATTTTGGGCCAAAATCTGTGACTTTTCGTCGATGTTCACTAGGTGAAAATTGCGATGGTGCGATGGTGCGAAAGAAAGAAAGAAAGAAAGAAAGAAAGAAAGAAAGAAAGAAAGAAAGAAAGAAAGAAAGAAAGAAGAAGAAAGAAAGAAGAAAGAAAGAAAGAAAGAAAGAAAGAAGAAAGAAAAGAAAGAAAGAAAGAAAGAAAGAAAGAAGAAAGAAGCATATTTTTACATTTTACTTAGGGCTGCGGCTGCGTTCTGGTCATCGCTACAGCAACACCGTGAAAAATATGGCATGGGTGTAATTGACTTTTCTGATCGGAATGACCAAATAGAAATTTGTGCCAAATTATTTTCGTAAAACTAAAATTTGTACTCTCCATATAATTCCTATAGAAGAAAGAAAGAAAGAAAGAAAGAAAGAAAGAAAGAAAGAAAGAAAGAAAGAAAGAAAGAAAGAAAGAAAGAAAGAAAGAAAGAAAGAAAGAAAGAATCATCCCATACGAAAACAATGTTCCCGCTTACGCGGGTACCATAAACTATATATTTTCGGAAAGCACTCGTTATCTTTTCAAAATGTTATCAAGAAGAGAAAGCATTTTCACTTTTTATTTATTTCCTCTGCGCACAGTAGTTCCTAGCAGACGGCCCACTTTGCCCAGAAACGCCAGAGCTCTGGTTTCACCGCAAAGCCCTGACCTCGAGGAAACCAGAGCCACTGACCATGAACTGCTTTTTCATGACCCTCGCCCCAAATTAATGGAATCCTTTTGGAAATAATATCATCATTACACCACAATGCAGAGAAGCGATGAGGCGCCGTGGGGCGACTTTTTCAGCTCCCTTCTGGCCCCGAATGAAAGTGAAACGAGCAAAAACAAGACCCCTGGGGAAAAGAATGCAAGGTGGGTCAGGGCGTGTTTTTGCGGTCGGGATGAGCCAGTAAGTGGTGTATGGGGAGAGAGAGGAGGGCAAATAAGATTGGGGAGACAGTGCAACCTCCAACTGTATAGAGGACACAGGCAGCCTTTTGACCGCGGCCACCAGCCTCATCTCCTGTTCGCTTATTGAATCTCTTATTTGTCGATAACAGTATTTCTGCCAAAGAAAATAGTGCTGGGAGCAATTACTTCAGCGAGCCTGTCAATTTTGTCCTGGGGGGCTGGGGTTAAGGGAGGGAGGGATGCCGATTCCCACGTTTTTTTACTCCATCACTTCTGTCTAAGAAATCTCTTCGCCTTTGCCAAGGGAAGTGACAGAGTGGCTTCGGTACACCGAGAAAAACAAAGCTGGGGAGGCTGTGATGATCACAAATGTTGAAGCTTTATCCATTAACAAAGTAAAACAAAAGATAAAGGTAAATTATTAATTTATTATTTAAGATAAATTATTTTTGTCAATATTGTGTCGAAATAGTGTAGTTGTTTTGAGCAGAAATTCAACTGCTCAAATAGACTATTAAACTAAAAACTAAACTAAACTAGAAAGAAAAGGCACGTTTGAGGATCGGCAATTTGGAATCGATGCACTTCAACACAGTGTGACCTGGACATATACAGCAGTGTTCATTGTTTGGAAAGCAAGCATCAGGCTGTCCTGCTTCCTTCAGAGCTTTACTGAAAACTCAAGCCCATGCTGACTGTTCTCAAATGCACGGCTCAACAGACAAATAAGGCCATCAAAGATCAAAGCAAAAACAACCAAATCATGGAAAGAAATGGTCAGACTGAACAACGATTCTCCTTGTAATGTTAAAGAAAAGTATTACTGCACCAAACAGTGCAAAAATAATATACAATAGATGCAATTAGTGCAATTAGAGCATATCAGTCTGTATGATACGACATTCATAATTAACTTCCTGCTCACCGCCTTATTTATCTGAATTGTTGTCTTTGCACGCCCCTGTCAGAGCTCTGCGATCCTCGGGCCAAAGTTTGCTGGATCGTCCAAGATCTATTTAAAAACTAAGGAGATAAAGCTTTTGCAGTAGCAGGCCTAAACTGTGGAACTCCCTCCCTCTGAACATTAGACAGGCTACTTCAGTTGAGAGCTTCAAAACTCTGTTAACGACTTATCTTTTGCGCAGGCTTTTAACACAAGATGAGCTCAGCATTTTTTCATATTTTTTACAGTTTACATTTTTTTACTTTTCTTACCGTGTTATATTGTTGTGTTTTTTGTAGTTTTGTATTATTGTACTGTGTATCTGTACAACACTATGGGGCAGTGATGACTGTTTTGTAAATGTGCTTTATAAATAAACTTGACCTTGACCTTGACCATTAGAGGTTGATGGATTAGTTATTGGATGATCGTACTAAAATTAGAGTAACAATGGTCACAAGAAAAAATATCTTAGATAAAATGTATGCACAGTGAACAATACTGTATGGAAATATAGTTAGCAAATATCGAGTCCAAGCAGACATGACATGAGGGGTTATATTGGTTGTTAACGTCCAAGCTTTAACACAACGCAAAGTTACGGCATGTTTTCCATGGCAGCAGTGGGAAAAGGTCAACGGGAACATGGATCAGTTGAGATGCTGGCTGCTTGGACAATGAGTTTTCCCTAGCCCTACTTAAAGGACAGAGTCCTGCTGCCGGAAGATAAGACATTTCATCTTGCCACCAGCGTGCTGGGCTGCCGGCTCAGTGGGGGATTTCCCACCAGACCATGTGGCCAAGCATTTCACCATTTCCCCCACCTTCACTCAAAACCCCATATTCTCCCATACTATCTGCGGCCTGTCTCTCACTTCTTTAAACCTAGGGTGACAGCAACAAAGAAATCTGTGTATGCCAGTACACACCAGGGGATTTTTTCTTTCCTATTCCTTTCTGTCTATGTTGTGTGTAGTAAAAAAAAAAAAAACATCCTCCGACAGCTTTGTACTCTCATGTCTGGCCAACTACAACGTGCTGATAACATGAACACGATTAGTTTTAAACACTTGCTGTAATTAGGCTGGTGGCATTACATCTTTTGTCCAGGGGACACAAACCGGGCAACACACTGTGGAGAAAACAAAAAGAAACAATGGGGTAATAGCGAGTAAACAGCCTGAAAATTAACTGCTCTTTCATAGAAAGAAACAGGAGGCACTGGCCGAGGCATCATGTGGAGATTGTGTGCTCTGAGAAAATCCCCTTGGTCAAAAAATAAACTCCAAACAGCAGCAGCATTCACAAAACCTCAGTATTCTTAATACCGGTTTGCTACTTTGTATCTACAGTCATGGTTGGCCTTCGAAAAGGTAATTAAATTGCAATGTCCGGCAAAGTGAAAGGTCAGTCAAAGAATATATCGGCCAACTGAACCGTTGAGATAATAAAAAGTACATTTATTTATTCAAGACTTTATTCAAGGATTTGTTTTGATTTCAGAAAGGCCATGTTCCTGGAGATAGATTTTAAACTTTCAAGGCAGAAACAGGTGCATTTATTGTTTTGGGTATTACAAATCATGTTGGACAGAGTAAAGCATATTCTTGCAAAAAAAAATGCAATGGGTTGGACCTGTATAAGTAAAAGCCTAAGATAATGATTGCATTGACCTACAGAGTGATCTCAACCATGGCTTCGGAAGTTTTCAGACCTCATTTAATTCCCTCTAATCCTTCACTGATTACAAAACTAAAACATACATTAAAAATATATGAAAAGAGAAAGTATTGAGACCCTATAAAACAACTGTGGACCTATTCTATTGCTCTCCATTAGAGTTGAGTTGTGGTAAATCAGTTGCCCATGAGAGAGAATGGTACAGCCTCTATATAAGCTTTAGTGTATATGTTTTGAATTAAAAAATGAACTTTAGAGGTATAAATACTTCCTGAGACCGCCGTATTTGACCTTTCGAACTACTTCACTGAAAGGCGGTTCAAAGTCGAGTTGCTTGGGCCACCTTGACCTGTCACCACACTAACAAGGTGTTTACCCAGTGTAATGGTTTGTACACTTTGACCTATACTCTAGACACTTCTTGCTTTGAGGAACACAAAATTGCCAACTGGCTCTGACCCAGATGTGGACATAAGGGAGCCGCCTCAGCAACATTTCTTGGCATTAATCCCTCGGAATCAGCCGAACTACAATGCAGATTACAATGCAGTGTTGTTTAATGTGGTCCCCTGAGGATCATGGCTATAAAAACAAATCGATCGAAACTGGTGATGTAGTAAACAGTATTATTTAAATGAAGAACTCATAAGCACCACTTAAAATGCTCAAGTAGAAAGGTATCTGATTCCATAAGGGATGCTTGCAACACCTGTGGCTGATATATTTTATTCTGGACATTTGGTTTTTTTCTGTCCATTTCTTTAAAGGTGGATTTTTGTCTTAAGAAATACTGACTTTTCTTGATTCACATTTGGTCCAGACAGACTTTGCGGGTGGATACTTTGACATTTTCCAGCAAAATCAGCTGGAACAATTCAGAAGTGAAGACCAGTCATCCCAGTCCAAAGGGAGGGCCACAGGTTCATGTCATGATAATGCCACTGCAGCGTTTGACAGATCATAACATCTCACATTTCAGCAGGAAAGTACACTTTGTTCACTTCTACCCACAGAGGAATTTAACACCAGACGTTTGCACTGACTTCTCCTCACAGCATTAACAGAAATTTTATCTCAAATCTCAAATAGCAAAACTCTTGTTCTAATGTTGAAATATTTCTATTTATTTATTTATATGTTTATTTGATAGGGACAGAACAAGAAGCATTGCTACAAAATAACCGACATTTTGTAACATAACATAACATTTTCATTAAATCAATGGGGACATGTACTATTGCTTAGTCGTTTTTTTCTCCCACTCTGGGCAAATGGTCTTATTTGTTTTTTGTTTCATATTCTTTGCTATATGTCTGACTCGTGTCTAAGCCTCTGCCCTGGCATGTGGGCAGCTTAGGGCATAAAAGCATAGTGCATCAAAGTATATGTCAAAAAGTGAAAAGGGAACTTTTAGTGAGTCTGTATGTGGTCTCAAAACAGCCGAATGAGAGCGTGAAGCATATTGTCTGCAACCACTTAGGATCCAAACTTTGGCCTTGCTGTATTGATTTCCATAGAGCTGGAACAGCTTGCTTGGACAACTCTAGTAACATGCAGAGAGAGTCCCAGCCAGCAGAACGTGTTGTGCGAGTCAAGTACAAGTTAAATGTGAAAGCACTGAATGTAGATTTAGCTGAAGGATTTTAAGATCACTGCTAAATAATGGCTGACAAACGGGAAGACAGGTTTGATTATTTTAATGTGTTGTAAGTGATGCGTGATGATCTGTGTGCATCAGAATGGGATTAATTTTGTATATATGCCATATTGTCCATGTGTGTACTTTTTCCAGAGTGGTGGATGTTTGTGTGTGGTGCCGAACATTCCTCTAAGCAGTTCGCCTTGTGCTTTGCAGGACTCACGTCTGCACTGAATTTCAATGACACCTCTATAAAGATAGGAGCAGATGTCAGGCAGCTCACTGAAAGTCAGGAAGAAGAGAGTGGGGGAAAATAGCATAAGTAAAAACTGAGTGCACAACTAGCAGCAAAGAAAAGTCTTAGTAGTATAAGTATATTTGCAGCAGGGAAGGACAAGAGAAAAACAGGCTTGCTATAAAGATGCAACATCAAACAAAGCAGGTCTTCAAATGAAAAATAAATCCAGCACAAGCAAAGATTGTTGATGGTAGTAGGAGCAACATGATTTCATAGACTTGAGGCAATTTCCTGCACATTGTGTGCACAACTACTTTTAAAAGAATATGTTAGACTCAAGCTATTTGTTTATTAATTCAAGGTCAGCGAGTGAAGCGATGCTGTACACATACAGTATTACCGATTGCATACACTGGCTGAGCAATATTACACTTTAAAGTAGTGAATATTAAAGATTGTATCTATTGAATATTTTCACCCCAAGTTCATGTGCAGTAAAAGTGGGGAAGTGTATGAGAAAGTTTGACAAGAGCTCAATGGTAATGATTACAAAACTGGGTCAGAGCATCTTCAAAACAGTTCTCTTGTAGCTACTCCCAGAGTGCAGTCATTAGGTATGGATCAAGAAAAAACAGGTTATGCTATTAGACAGCACATCACAGCTTATATGTAACAGGTAATGCCCACCAATAACAGCGAGATACTGCCATGCCTGATCCCTGTACTGTATTCTTCTCTGTATACTTTAGAATGCAAGCTACAAGTAACACCAAAACAAAAGCTGAACTCCAAAAGTATGTCGGAACACTTGTTTCCCCCCATGCCCCTGGTGTCGCAGTGGAGGGGTATTAAAAGTGGGCTGTTAAGCAGGTAGAGTCACACAGGATCTCATTTAGCGTTTCTCTGTGGTCTCGGCTGCATTGATTGCGATGTGAAGGCCTAATGAACTCTGGTGCTCTTGTCTCCAGCTCGGGGAGTCTGGGTATGAAGCCAAGAGCTGCAACTCCTCACTAAAAGTTTGGAGAAGAATTACAAACAAGAAGAGCTATAGCTTTTGTAATGTGTGTCACTCTTTTTCCCATCCACTTTTGTAATTGTGCCATAAGGGGCTGACCTTGCCGAATCATACAAAGGGCATGCATAAACAGCACAAAGAAGGAACAACAAGTTTTAATTATCTTGTTGAATTCAAAGGCAATGTGGAGAGGTTTGTTGAAACAGGAATCAACAAACCAGCCTGAAGTTTGAGTCTATTCTTTTTGTCACTTTTCAAGGCCTGTTTCTACCATAAGAAGACTTGCTCTAGTCCAGCGTTTTAGATCTACGAAGGAAAAATTGCAATACATTTTTATTTACACAACAGCTGAATGGTAATTCATAATAACCCCTCACATAACTTAATTTTTTTTAAACTTTATTTTAAGGGGTTTTGGCCAGCTCAGAATGAAAGTGGGTCAAGAACAGGAGACATTCAGCAAAACTTCGCCAAGATCTGGCAACATGTATGAAAACACCTAAGAGAGCAATGTATAACTAAGTTGAACACCTTCCTATTTTTTTTATGAACCTCTTCCCCTTACAATGGATGCCTCTTACAAATTCAATACACACACTCTATAACTTCTGTTGCCATTCTCTCTAACCTGCCAACAAACTGCCAAGAATGTGCAATAAATAACAAAGAGGGGAAAAACAAAGGCAGAATGAGTGAGGATAAAAAGTGGGCGCAGGTAAACATGATTTGGCAGGAGTAGTAATAGTCCCTACACAGGTTCGCTGAGCAGATGCTGATAGAGGGGACAAGCATGATTTACGACAATGGTAGTCCTGGGAGAACTCAGACAGGCCTTGCCAAAAGCCAAATAGCCTCTAGCCACGGTTTGTTGTATCATGAACTTGGACAGACTAGAGCTGTGCATGTATATTGGCAAACACTTAGCCAGGCACAGGCATGGCCACTGACGAAGCAGAAAAGGAAGCTCGCAGGTATGAGCAGTGGGAGGGATACATTGGGTTTAGTTATTATTTTCTGAGCGGTCAGCTTTGATCTCCTGCTCGTGTCTGTATTAGGGTCGTTTCATCTCTAATAACCTCAAATGTATTTCCTATGCTATTCCCTGAATGGGATGTTAAATTGTCTGCTGCAACCACATCAGAAAGTAGGAAAATGGGATATATGAAATATCTTTAAAAATCACTTATCTTCCAATAAAAACAGAGGGTGAGAAGGAGCTGTATCCATTGTGTATGTGTATGTATACGCATAACATAGATCTGTTCCATGTTTATGGTATGGTCTTTGACGGAGAAGAGAAACACACTTTGGTGTGCTGTAAGGACAAATGGTACAATGAGGACACCATTTCTTGAGTCAAGAAATAAAAACATTAGTCTGAAAATAGCCAGTGTATTGGTTTCAAAAGAATATATATGCAAAAATAACAGAAATTAGCTGTGCTGCAGGAAAAAGTTACAGTATAGTATATTTTATATTTTAAGTATATTTTGTCCGTAATAAATGACAATATAAAAGGGACAAGTTAATGTTATAACAGAGTACAGCATGTTTTTTCTACAGTTTTCGGGCCTCTATAGAGGCTGCACAAGGCTCACTAGCAATAGATACAACTATTCATCAAGATGTCTGTGTCCGGGCCTGGCTTCACAGATGGTCAGATATTTAACTACAAAGAAAATCACCAAACTTAAGAGAAAGCACTTGCATCAGCAGACTAATGGCTAACGAACTCTCTCCCAGGTTGAGCTTGAATACTCCAACAAAGCAAGATTAATTTGCCTGTTGAATTGAGAACGATGCCCTAGTCATGGCACGCTGCCGAGTAGATGTTCAGGTGTGCTAGTCTCTCTTGTGCATCAGAAAGCGTATAATGTCCCAGGAGGAGGAACAAAATGAAGTCGAAGCTGCAAAGATCATTTTACTAAACATAGTGGCTGTGGAAACTTACCTATAGTTGAGACGCATTTGGTATAAGGTTTATACCTAATACCAGGTGACAAGTTATAAGCTTGTCATCTATAATTATATATATATATATATATATATATATATATATATATATAAAAGTAATACAATTATAAATTAGCATCATCACAACACTATTGGAAAACAAAAGCTCTTTTACTATGGAAGAACAAGAAGAAGAGCGGTGGCAATATTTATGTGGACGAGCAGACTTTTAACATGTGGAGCAGATAGTAGCACGTACTGTATATTTGTTTGCATTTTGTCAGTGGGAAAGGTCCTACGTCCGAGAATGACGAGCCGATACTAGCAACGCTCTCAGATGTGGAGTTATCTAGGAAGCAACAATGATGTAAACGAAAGGCCAGTGACAATGACATTGTGTATGATAGCGCATCACCTGAATGTAAGTCAGCACAAACTTGCGTAAATGCGGTTTGTTTGTTTAGCTTTGTGACATCAACTGTAAAGTTGGCTATTCTATAGCAGGAGCAGTGACACACTTTGGGGAAAAATAATTATTCCAATAAGCACAGCTTTGCTTGCGATTTTGAACCCCCACCTCTGACAGGTGTGACCTTTCAGCTGATCTGCTCCTGGCCACTATTGCCCGCAGACAGGAGGCCTGGATTAGTCACCATCTCTGAGGACCAGGGAACCTAGCGCCACTGTGTTTGTAAGGCCCAGCCTCTCCAGCATGGCTCACAGGCCTGCTATGAAAAATAGAACACCTAATGCCTAAAGAAGGAGACATTCATCAAAAAGCAAAAGCCGTGCCTGTGTTCCTGCTCTGTACGCTTATTCTCTATTCAGAAGCGAGATGCAGAAACAAGTGACTTATTGGAGGGTCATAAAAGAGAGATGGGATGGCTTATTATATTATTGCTGTAAGAATGTAATATTATTTTAGTCCATAAGAGCCCTTGTTTTTGTCGAGAAAAGCAGATAGAGCAGTCTCACAAGAGTAGACCACTACAGCCACTACAGCAGTGTTGTTATAGCTGATGGTATTAATGGCAAATAACAAGGGGGAAGGCTATGGGGAATACCCTGGGAAATGGTAGCCATGCCAACTGTTGCTGAGCAGCCAGACCAGTTAACCTCTGCTAAACCCTGAGGTATGACTTGATAATGATATCCCATAAAGCTCTTCTTCACCCTATCTTTGTTGATGGTAAGACATCACAGAGGGATTCTATGGTACACTGCGCGGAAAAACAATTGTGTATTCAAATTCCCCTCCACCAAAAAGGAAAGGAAAGGATTTTGTATGGCACCTTTCACAGAAATGGTCACAAAGCTTTTTTGCATGGGATAATTTACATTCACTCCATACTCAGTGGTAGTAAACCATCTTTGCAGCCACAGCTGCCCTGGGGCACACTGATGGAAGCAAGGCTGCCAATCTGCGCCATCGACTCCTCCGACCACCACCAACCACTCCCTCTCACATACACACCATTACCCTAATGTACAGTTTTTTAGTGGTAGGGGAAACTGGAGTACCCGGAAGAAACTTATGCAGATACGGAGAGAACATGCAAAACCCCCATAGAAGTTCGACCCTCCGGCCAGGATTATCAATTTAGGATTGAGGACTGAGTCAGTCTTCATTTTGAACTGGCCTGTATCGCCCTGTGCAGGCAGCCGTAAGAAAGACAACTTACTAAAAAAGTAAATATAAGCTTTCATTTAACAAATAAATGGCACTGTGATGAACACAATTGAGCGCAGACCTGTTCCTGTGATGGATTATGCGCCTTGTAAATACGCAGGCCATGGTCTGGGTTGTATCTGTTGATGATGACAGAATTACTTAGACTTTAATATAGTGCAAAAGCATTGAAGGTTTAAAAGCATTCCACAATGGTGTCTTATCTGGCTGTAAATAGATATAGTCTCAGGTAACATATTGATTTCTTTATTTTTCTTATTATTATATTTGTTCTCTAGATTTCTAAAAACATTGCCCTTGGTGTTTGAATAAAATCAATTAAATTTCCAGAGTAGCCAATAAAGAAAAAAAAAAAGAAGCTTCCAAGAGTTGCTGTAAACCATCCATGAAGTCTAGCTTTTGCTCAAGTGAATGCGCAGTTCACCAGTACATTCTGTTCGTGTGCGTTCTCTTCCACTGCCAAGGGCCTCTCAGACATGGGGGTAAATCGCTCTTTGAGAATGGGATTTAGTAACACACGAGCAGCTATGGCATTGTTGCTTCAAAGCAGAGTAAGGCACAAATGTATTTTGTGAGCATTGGTTGCTGTGATCATGCCTGAATCTGAGGAGCATTTTAAAATGGAGAAGAAGAAAAAATGACTTGTGTTACTCGTATAACTTTTATAAGGTTAATTTAGTCAAACACTAGGATAAGAGTTGTTGAATCCTTTTACCTTTACATGTTTCAGCCGCAATCTGCAAGGGCTTATATATACTGTACAATATAATGCTAGTGTGCGACAGGACATTTACAGGTGAAACTCGGAAAATTCAAATGTTGTTCAAAAGTTCATTTATTTCTGTAATTCTACTTAAAATGTGAAACTAGTATATGATATAGACTCATTACATGCAAAGTGACATTTATCAAGCCTTTGTTAAAATTTTGATGATTATGTGTAACAGTCCATTTTCAAAATATTCTAATTTTATGAGATTTTTAATTTGGGGTTTTTACAAGCTGAGCCATAATAATAAAATGTATAACAAATAACGGCTATACATATCTCACTTTGCATGTAATGAGTCTATCATATATTAGTTTCACAGTTTAAGTTGAATAACAGAAATGAATGTACTTTTAACAATATTCTAATGTTCCGAGTTTCACCTGTACGTATTATTTTCAATATTGAATCTTTATTCTTTATTCTTTATTCTTTCCCCACTTTTGCTCAGACTAGGAGCCCCCCCCCCCCCTGCAAAAGACTGATGAAGAAACAAATTCTACAGTTGATCAGGCTTTTCTTGATGTAGCCACTTAGTTAGGTAGCTTCAAATATGTATCATTTCCTTTTAAAATTGGTGGTCTAATTGTTTTTTCATCCGTTTTTATTTCTAATGTCAATAAAATACAAGGGTCAAGATGCCAACAAAACATTTTCACCAGCAACAACATATATTTATGTTGGTTGACTCTTCTCAACCTCAACATTTGATAAGAGCAAGAGACAGTGAAATTGTCTTTCAGAGCCCGCAATCAATAACCACAAATATTAAAAGTGCCTAACTTCTATGTGTTAAGCATTATGTGCACAAGCAGCACTTAGAGCTGGCATTAGCTTGTTGAGAAGTGCACTTTATGTAATCATAAGCTACTGGCTGTTTAGCCCTGCATTAGCGTCATTGTTTACGGGTCACAAGAGATGCAGCACAATAAAACCAGGCACAGAAAATACTTTAATGAGAGAAGACAAGTTGCAAGTACAACTAGTGACAGCAAAGCTATCAGCCGTTCCCTGTCTCTATCTGCCTCAGTGGGTGAGCAAGGCCGTGCAGGAGATTAGGTTTCAAGAGAAATGTTGAGTGAGTATGACTTACCTGCCAGTGCATCTGCAAACACATCAGAGTTGTCACAATAATGGAATTTTCGTTTTGGGGGTAGTGGCAGCAGAGAGGATCGAGCAGATAAACAAGAATGTAGATTCAACCATCGCTCCTGATGCAAATAAGGCCACTACTATCAAGTCCAATTCTCCATTGGTGAAGAAAACAGCACACATACTGTACGTATAATCAGAGTTTGGGACTCACTGGTGAAACCTTAAGCAATTTAATCTAAATGGCCTTCATGTCAGCAAACCATCAACAGATGCTTCTGCATCTTTCCAAGAAAATGTATGCTGTGGGACTAAACACTGTTCAACTGTTTTCAGCCTAAATATAACTTGGTGGTTCTTGGTGGCTGGAACAGGTGGGTCTAACGTGCTATGCATCATTGACAGCAATAACGTCTCGCCATGAACGCAAAGTCCCGGAGGCTAAAACACTCACAAGAAGAGAGAGAGCGAGACTAACATTAGCGCAGTCAGGCTAAGACAAGAATCACATTCATGGACGAACAATGGAATCGAGTGCTGTGCTAAATTGGCCTGTATAAGACACATAAACCATTTCAGATAAAACACAACTGGCTAGTGAGAAGATTTAATTAGGTTTATTGCATTGTAAACAATTGCCCCTCTTTGATAAAATGCAGCAACTACACTAGGTAGCCTTTACAGAATTTCTAGAAATTAGAAGTTATGTGCTTATGCAGAAGAGATGCCCTAATCCAACGCACAAAAGGATTTACAAACTTGCCGTTAATATCAATACTTAAAATGTCAAGAACCTATAATGCCCTCAACAGCTCTTTGTTTGGTATTGACACTGTTTGTTTTTTAATGAATTCCCTAATTCAGTGGGATCTGAGAGCTTCACTCTGGAGGTTCAGAATCTCTTTTACTCTTTCAAATATCTACAAATTATATCGATAAATCAAGAGCAAAATCAATATAATAAACAACACACGAAACCCGCCCCACCTTCTTGAAATTATAAAGAATTTCAAAGATTAGGAAAAACTAATACCACAACTAAACCACCAAGTTATCAATTCAGAAACTACAATATATAGAGCAATGGAATTTACATTTGAATGCATCACACACATGGACAATAGACAGAAATGAGCAAAAACACCTATAATCTCCTTCTCATTCAGTATAAAGTCATCCATACAACACAAATCACAAAAAAGGAAGAAGCATAAAATGGGACTCGCCGACACAGACATTTGCTCACAATGCACCATGGGAGTCACTGACACTCACCTGCACGCACTATGGAAATGCACACCTGTTAAAACCTTCTGGAACATAGTCACACAACCACTCTAAGATATCCTGAGCTGCAGAGTACCCCACATCCCATCCCTTTGCTTACTTGGACTCACCTCCTCAACCAACATACCACCCAAACATAAGATCAACTTACTGACATCTCTAACTATCAACAAGAGGGTAATTCTACAAAACAGGAAGTCAAAACATTCAATAAACATAACACACTGGACCAACTCGCTTTCCAACACATTTCACTCTCCCAAACGACAGCCTTTAACGGAACCTGGGCTCCCATAATGAACAGAATGCCACATACATTCCTATTCCAACTCCAAAGACAACCACATACTCACTCAACAGTACAGCCACATACACGCGCACTGTCCTCACACACCCACATGCACATGTTAATCCACACCCACATAACCATTCATCCCCATAAATACAAATGTATCATAAAAGATACTAAGGACTGTATCATCGCTGCTGTTGCCATGACCCAATACTGTGAATGTCCTCATTTTCAATAAACCCAGACTGACAAACAACATACATAAGAGTAGGCCTAGCAGGAGGCGAGCTGGTGCTCAAAAGGTGCTCCCACGGCAACAGATCACCTTGCTTCTTTTAATACACAGACCAGGACACACAAACACTCTTATCCCAATGAACACAAAACAAAATAAGCAAAGCAAGAGGATGATGCTCGGAGGGCACCCCTTCTAGCAACAGACCACCAAAACATCTGGCTTCTTTTTAATGCACAGATCAGGACACCTAAACATGCTTATACAAAATAATTTATGGTAATATTGGTATTGATGCTAACATTGATAATATAAATAAATAAAAATTAGAAAAATATTTAAATGTATTTAATACATTTAAATATTTCATTTATGTTTTATTGTCACATGGTGTTACTTTAATAAAGGGGAAAAAATACAGGGTCCAGGCCCCAGAGGAAACCTACGCAGACACGGAGAGAACATGCAAACTCCACACAGAAAGGCCCCGCCAGATGGGATTCAAACCCGGGACCTTCTTGCCGTGAGGCACGAGCGCTAACCACTGTACCGCCGTGCTGCTCAATGACAACTGAAATATACTCATCACAACCTGAGGATGCATATTATTCTTATACTTTATAGGTTCTCTGCCATGGCAAGATTAGGACCTGACCTTCAAGGACCATTCTCTGTTGGTTGTTTGTGGACAAAAATAAGGACACATTTTGTTCATCCGAGATTGCTGAGAAAAACTCATGCCTAAAATTAAGGTTTTTGGAAAATGGCAAAAACATAAAATGATACAAACTGTGACTTCAGCTAAACCTGGAGTATATGTAGGAAATCTGACATGTTTTGTGGTGTATTTTTTAACCACATCACCATGCAAGCCTGACATTGGCACATCATTACAGCTGTCACACACTGGTATAATACTGCATGTGTCAATCTTGACTTGTTATTGGCCAAAGTCTCATACGACAAGATGGATTCAATAACAAGAATACAGAAAAAAAAATGTTTTCCAGAATGTCTTTCTCTGACTCTGGTAGTTTTAGCTTGCAGATAATAAAATATCAATCAACTAATTTTGTGATGTATTTATGCATAGAAAAATCTAACTAAAATGAATGAGAATCCAAGCAACAAGCATGATTTTCTGCTGCGTAGGGTTGAAAAGTAAATTATATCACACATACATTCTGTTCTAATTAATAATATTCATATATGAAGAATATGAAGGAATTCGGGGAAATTAAATTAAAAGCATCCTCAATAACTGTGACCTTTCATGATCAACATGATCTCTGACCATTTGAGAACTTTCTCTATGACACAATTTAAAACTAAGAGCAACATTGGAATCCAATAAGTGACTGTTTATTTTCACAGAAGTAAGGTGTTAGGAAATAAAGACAAAACAGCAGTAGGGCTAATGATGAAAAAGGGAAGGAAATGGAGCCTTGAGTTTAATGACTATGAAAGCCATCTGTAAGTGGCTTTCAACTTGAGCTCCCCTCTTTACATCATGTGTAACAGCATGAATAAGTTTCTCAGTAGTGGCACTCTTTCAGACAAAAGTGCAAAGTGCACCTCTGAAAGGATGACAGGTGGTTGGAAGGTAGTAGATCTTTAGAGACTTGTCAAAATGTTCCAGTTTATGAGTCTATGACAGGAGACACACACCCCTTCACATCAAAGTTTATTACAGTTCATCACCTCCCCACCTGCAGCGTAATGACATTTAACCAATCCTATAAAAAGTCGCGAAATCTGTGGGTATAAATCAATACATTTCCACCTTTCCAGCTGCTTGCATTCATTATTAAAGCATCCGCATCATAGTCAATAGAGTTTGAGAGTGTGCCTGCTTGTGTACATGCAACATATTTATGTCAGAATTCTCCAAAATCTGCTTCAGAAATAACAAATAAACAGACAAGAATTTGCACACAACATGTAAACCCAGACACACTTGCAACACAACATACTGTAGCAAGTCTCAAAAGCCCCAGCCCCATGGAAAAAAGGATCAGTGTATCTCTGCTGACAAGCAGTTTACATAAAATCCTTTTCGTTTCATCTAGACAGCCTTGGTAAGTGCATGGTGTGCTCCGTCGTATGGTGGAACAACACAGCAAAGCTGCACCTGTCTGGGAATGGGGTTTATCTGCTTTTCGAAAACAGAATTCCAACATCTGGGAATGGCATCTCCTATTCCTCTGTGCCTTCTCCTAATGCCTAATCAGATGCAGACAGATAGAGACCAAAGTATAGGCTAATGACAGATAGAGGATGGTGTGTGCACCTGCAAACAAGCATGTGTGAAAGAGTACGCCTCTGAGGCCAGGAAAGAAAATCAGTGTCCATAACACAGTCTGCAGCTACCCTCTGCAGGCGGCTTGTGAGAACATCACCCTGCCAACAATAACAGACAAGTGAAACATGCTCAATAACTGAGGGAAATTATCATTAAATATTATTGCAGTTTATTTCTGATTATCCCCATTATATTTATCCACTGTTGTCTTTGGTGCTTCCTGCTTTTCCCACACAGAACAGCCATTTACTTAATTGATGACCTCCATGCTGTGCTCTGACAAGTTACTGAATAGCATTATATAAAAATGTGTCATTGCTGCAGACTAGGACACCATCAAAAGGACATTGCATCTCATACATTCATTGCTATTCAAATCAAATTGCTTTCTTATGGTAAACTGCTATTAAGTAATTGTGGTGTTTTTCCATGCTCCACAATACAATATAAACATCACAGCCCAAACATAATTATCTGAGAAAAATATCCTTCCGTTAAAGTGTATTTGAAGCAAATGAAAAGAGACGTAAGTTCAATGGCAGCAATAATGTTAGTGATAACAACACTGTAGAGGCATAATGGCAGTTTCAAGGACCAAATGAAGTGACATAACAAATGTAGTCGTGTTTGCGGTGGTCTATTGCACAAAAAATGACTGTTTTCTAAAAGAATGGTTCAATTTGCATGAGACACATGAAAACATTAGCATCGCCGGAACTACAGAGGAGAACGCAAGTCCTATCAGTGCTACTGTAAGGCATCTGGCGTCAATTGTGATTTTGCATCTCTCTGAAGACGGGAGAGAGACGAGGATCCCGTTCCCCAAAGGTTAAACAACGGCACTCGACGGTACCTTGTCGCTGCGCATCAAAACACAATGCGCCACACGAATTGTTTGAGTGAGCTGTTGAAATAAAACAACTGCTTTCCTGTCAGGGACCTGAAATTATTAGCATTATTCACACCGACGACGCACCGGGAAGAGGGGCAGAAGGAGAAACAGTTTGAAGCTTGCACTTAGAATTGAAATATAATATTGCCTATTGCAGGTGTGCATGTTCCTACAACCTACAGACTTGCAAAACGTCAAGAAACAATGAACATGTGAACAATAGGTGGTCTGTTTCCAAGTGTTCGAGTTTTATCAGTTCTCTACAATTTGCCATGATGATGTTTTGACATGACTTATGATTACTGTCTCTGTGATTACTTGGCCTATCCACACAAAAAAAAGGCACAAAATTCAACTTTCTCTCTATCGCAAATTAACCAATATGATTTTGGTTCACTTTAGGGGCTATAGGCACAGAATCTACATGTAACTTCTGTCTGGACTTTCCCATGGCCGACAGTCTCCTCTTCCTATGAGTAGGGCTGTCACGATAATTACTATATCGACTTAACTTCAATAAATAACAGTTAAACGATATATTTTTGACCTAGATATTTATCGTCTATACATTTATTAGCATTCCCCCCCATTTTTTTTTTTGGTAAAACTTGGATTTCTAACTTAAGCAAATTGAGTTACATTATTTTTCATGTTTATTGCAGCTTGTGTGGTATTTTAGGATATGATTATGTACTTTTAGAACAAAGTTTTACTGTCATTCTTATGCCTGAGAGTTGACAGTATCTAGTATCATTAGAGTCAATATTATTGTTTATCGCGATGCTTTCCTGCCTCAATATATCGAACTTCAAATTTGTTCTTGTGACAGGCCTACCTATGGGAGCTGATTAGTGTCTTGCACAAATAAATTCATGTTTCAAGATTACATGACAGGCAGCGAGTTACTGATGGACAGTGGCAATCTATTGAAAACATTACATTGGATGTACAGATATCACTGAATTATACTGCTTTGGCCGTCGGTAGGTGTTCAACAACAACAATGAAACAGTTCCGCATTTGACAATTTTCTGTTTCATTCAAAAACAGTAGATCACACTTAGAGATGCGTACCCAACGGCCCACCAGCTGAAAGAATGACATAAAATTTAAGAGTGCTGTGAATGCAATCTATTGGACAAAATAATATTAAAAAACTACAAAGATTAATCCTCTCTACAACGGCATCAATATTTAAAATGCTACGTTGAAAGAGGTTTTTTTTATCTTCAAACTGACTTTTTAGTCCAGTTTTTCATACATGCTAGTCCGGAGGTCAGCCAGATGCAATGGGGTCTTCTTGTAAAGAGGAGCATTAGCTTATTAAAAAGTGAACTCAAGAGGACGCAACTATGCTCGAGCTCCCACTTCACAAAGCTAATTAGCTTCTAGGGCCAGTCGTTGGTGTCAGTGGAGGAAACAACATATTTCACCCTGTCAGCTTCTACCCTGACCCCAACCGAACTTTGGATGCAATATTAAAGAAGATGTCTGGCGATGTCACTGCTGCTGTGGGGAAATCAGTTTCTACTTATAACTCTGGGTCACTGTCCTCAATTAGAGGAGCACAATGTTGTAAATACTAGGGGTCAATGAGTGTTCCTGTGCCAGTATTGTTTTGGTTGCAACTTGCCAAGTGAGAAAGGTTCCAGGGAGCTCCAAAAGTGCACTGTCAATAGAAATGTAAAACAGAGGAAAAGGTGGCGTATACCCCAAGCAAGTGACAAAAAGCCAAGGGACGCAAGCTAACGTCTTTGCTTAAGTGAAGCTGCAGAGAGCCGGAACAGTAAAGGGAGACTGACTGGGGAGAATGGCCTGCTGTCACCACAGATGGGGCAGTCCACTACACAGCCTCTTCCAACTTCAATGCCTTATCATGGAGTCTTGCATAGCTGCATAACTTCAAGCATGGTGGGGGTGTGTATGTTTTCACAAGGTTAAAACAAATGCATACAGATCTTAATTACTTACCTAAAATTTGCATAGTTACTTTCTGTTATTGTTTGAATTCAAGGCAAATTTCAAATCCAATGTGAAAACATAAAATGATGCCTTGTTAATTAAGTTAAACTGCAATAGGTATTTTACATAATATTTATTAGCCCACCAGTCTGCAGCTAAAAGATCAGGGGTTAATGATTTATTTTTCTTACAAGAGTACAAGCAATTGATAATTTTTAACATGCAAATAGAAATCGTATTGATCAAAATTTGCAAATATTTTCCTGGGCGTTTCCCTTTAGGGCTGGGCTATGTGACAATAAAAATCTAATCATAATCTGATCCATGAAACTAATGCAGCACTATGCTAAAACAGTTGTCCCGCTCACTTCGCATCAGTGACCCGCCAGTTTAACCAGTTAAGTCATCACTTAAAGTGTGATCTTTCAGAAGATGCACATGGCTTTAGTTACAAATACTTAAATGCAAAATAAAGATACAAAGTGGCCTGGATCTTCATAAAAAATTCTATCATGCTTTTCTCTAGTCCACAAATAAAGAGAAGACCATGGGTGTGTTTCGACAGAAGCAGTACGTGTGGGACAGAGCAGTTTGGGGGTGTTTTCACAGTCTAAAGAAGACTTTTGGGACATTAGTAAAGTATGAGCGGAGCCTTGCAATGCATTGATTGGATATAAAGGCAAACTTGCAATCGAGCAAATACAACACATCAAAAAGCAGACGTAAAGCTCAGTGGTTTCTCAACCTCCAATGTAAAATGTTAAAACTACATAGAAATATGCATTTTATATGACCTGGCGACCCACTATAAGTATCCTCCTGGTTGAGAACAACTGATCTTGCTTACAGTGGGGGGAAAAAGTATTTAGTCAGCCAACAATTGTGCAAGTTCTCCCAGAGAGGCCTGTAATTTTCATCATAGGTATACCTCAACTATGAGAGACAAAATGAGAAAAAGAAATCCAGATAATCACATTGTCTAATTTTTTATGAATTCATTTGCAAATTATGGTAGAAAATAAGTATTTGGTCAATAACAAAAGTTCATCTCAATACTTTGTTTTATACCCTTTGTTGGCAATGACAGAGGTCAAACGTTTTCTGTAAGTCTGTAAGGTTTTCACACACTGTTCCTGGTATTTTGGCCCATTCCTCCATGCAGATCTCCTCTAGAGCAGTGATGTTTTGTGGCAGGCGCTGGGCAACACAGACTTTCAACTCCCTCCAAAGATTTTCTATGGGGTTGAGATCTGGAGACTGGCTAGGCCACTCCAGGACCTTGAAATGCTCCTTACGAAGCTACTCCTTCGTTGCCCGGGTGGTGTGTTTTGGATCATTGTCATGTTGAAAGACCCAGCCACATTTAATTTTCAATGCCCTTGCTGATGGAAGGAGGTTTTCACTCAAAATCTCACAATACATGGCCCCATTCATTCTTTCCTTTACACGGATCAGTCGTCCTGGTCCCTTTGCAGAAAAACAGCCCCAAAGCATGATGTTTACACACCCATGCTTCACAGTAGGTATGGTGTTCTTTGGATGCAACTCAGCATTCTTTCTCCTCCAAACACGACGAGTTGAGTTTTTACCAAAAAGTTCCATTTTGGTTTGATCTGACCATATATCATTCTCCCAGTCCTCTTCTGGATCATCCAGATGCTCTCTAGCAAACTTCAGACGGGCCCGGACATGTACTGGCTTAAGCAGGGGACACGTCTGGCACTGCAGGAATTGAGTCCCTGGGGCGTAGTGTGTTATTTATTTATTATTTGGTTGGGACAGTGCATGTTAATGAACATACATGGGTCTCATGCATGTAAACAAGCCACACCGGATTGTAGCCTTGGGCTAATTTGCATCCGTTGTCCCCCATGCGCACTCTCAAACATACTCTCATTCATCCTGGCCTATTGTACATGTTTTTAGTGGTAGGGGAAACCGGAGTACCCAGAGGAAACCTACACAGGCACGGGGAGAACATGCAAACTCCGCACAGAAAGGCGGGAAGGTGGGAATCGAACCCGGACCTTCTAGCTGTGAAGCACGAGCGCTAACCGCTGTACTACCGTGCCGCCATGTGTTACTGACGGTAGCCTTTGTTACTTTGGTCCCAACTCTCTACAGGTCATTCACTACAGTACGTACCTGTTAGGTTTGTCGCCTTTCACGCGTGATTTACACGAGACATCACGTGTGAAACACGCGTCTTTCTTTTTTTTTTTTTCCAGTGACGCTGCAATGACCCAAACAACCATCAGGTGGCACTTGTGAGCAGGGTTAGGAACATTGGCCTCTCACCGCTCTTTCTTCTCTCTTCACCGGCCAACTTTTCTGTGGCTTTATAGCTCAATGATAATGTGCTAGACTCTGGTCCAGGAGGACCCGGGTTCAAGTACAGGTTACGATCCTTTTGTTGACGTTTACATTTTTTCTAAAAAATACTTAGTAATTAGGCCAACACATTTAAAATAGTTGCTAGACTGTAGTAAACTGTTGTAAAACGCGCTGGGTGTCACACATGGCTGGGGCATTAACGCACGGGTTGCCACGATTCATTCTATAAAAAGTCCACTCTCACAATATAGTTCCCCGGGGCTGTGCCATCCGGAAGCGCGTCAGCTTTTAATATAACCTACCCTGCTCCAAACATAGTTTATTGTAAAAACGTGAAACTATCACGCAGTAGAGTGCTGGGACCTCATTTTGGACCGTCAATTTAGAAAAGACCGACCAACTTTTCTGTGGGTTTATAGCTCAGTCATAACGCACAAGTCGGCAGGAGGACCCGGGTTCAAGTAGGCCTATGGCTTAAACACTTTTGATACAACTCCACGATCAGCACCAAGTTATGAAGATAAAAATATTTATTAGTCCACTTTTGTACTGGCTTTTTATCTTTGCAGGGTTAGGAACGTTGGCTGAAAATCTTCTGCTTTTAACCTCTTAACTCCCACCTGAACCGAGCACGTTTTCTCCAGTGTTAAAAGCTTCTACTAAATTATTATTAAATGATTACATTTTGTTGACATTTAAATTTTTTCTAAAAAATACTTAGTAATTAGGCCAACACATTTAAAATAGTTGCTAGACTGTAGTAAACTGTTGTAAACTTCACAATCTGCACCAACCAAACTGCAGGAAAAAAATGCAACTTTATTCAGTAACGGAGTAATCTAATTCATTACTCTCCCCGTCGTTACAACGCCGTTATCGTTACTGGGTAAATAAACTGGCACGTTACAATTTGACTGAATGAGCGCCGCGGTGTCACCTCACCGCAGCAGGAGCAGTGGAGAGGGTGGGCGCATTTCTCAGTCCCTCTACAGTGGCTCATGATGTTTTGGGCAAAGGCAGTGACAGGTGCAGGCTAGTTTGTATTTTACAACAAAGCGCTGAAGTTCGACGTGTGCGTTTCACACTCAGACACTGGAGCTGTCGCTCGAGGCTTGAAAGAGACTGAAAAGTGGATGTGCCGCTCACAGCGCTGACCACGCCACGCACTCCCCTTCGTTCAAAACACTGTCCAAAAACAAGTCCTTCTCCACGAAGCAGCGTGCATGGGGTTGTGTGTGTGGGGCACTGAGCTTTTGTGCATAATGGACACGCATATGACGCGCCCCACGGACAGCCCTCCAGATAACCTGGAGCCCATCATTAGACTCGCATTTACAAAAACATAAGTCAGTTGTTTTTGTTGTAAAAATGTGATTGTGCTCTTATCGTTTTTGAGATATTAATTAATATTATTCTATTCAGGGCGTGTGCGTCGTTGTGCTTTTGTTGCCCCACTTTATGCGCCACTCACAATTAAACTGTCCCTCTCAAACTTAGCATTTTTATAACTTGAACTTTAATTTGATGCATTTCTGATTTGGACTAAAAACGAAAAAATAAATAAAAATAATAATATGAACCTAAAAAAAAAAGAGCAAATGCATGCCTTCGATCAGTGGTTATTCCGTCTCAAAATACATTTGGAAAAACCCAAATGGTTGCCTTATTGTGGCACAAACACTGTTTACCTTATTTTTAAAAAAGCTCTTCTTCTTAATTCCGGGGGAGCGGGGACGAACAGGGAAGGTGGCGTTGACAGGGGAGACGCTGTGCTGACTCCTCCAGCGTGCCATAATAAGCCTCTATCATTATCAGCTATTCTATTCTATTCTATTCTATTGTGAGAGCCAGAAATCTTGCTTGTTTGTAGGTGACCAAATACTTATTTTCCACCATAATTTGCAAATTAATTAATTAAAAATCAGACGATGTGATTTTCTGGATTTTTTTTCTCATTTTGTCTCTCATAGTTGAGGTATACCTATGATGAAAATTACAGGCCTCTCTCATCTTTTTAAGTGGGAGAACTTGCACAATAATGGCTGACTAAATACTTTTTTTCCCCCACTGCGCAGCAGCAGGGATCTTTGATTAGAAGAGACTCCCCCATAGTCACAAGTGTATGATTATAGCATTAAGCTGGATTCCTCACGTCAGAGATTGCAATCAAGATATTGTTGTGAGGGATCGATACCGTACGCCACCCCATCTGAGGGCAGTGAGGCGTAGTGTATGCTTGTGTGGGAGGCAGCTTAGGATCAATTAGGTGCTGCTGCTACGTCCAGACACTACTTTTAATCTCCTAATGCATCGGTGCAAAGGCGTGGGGTCCAGAATTTGTCAGCTTGGAAGAAGCGACAATCGATTCTTTCTGCACATCTCCGACGCTGTTTGGTACCGGCCTGTTTCAACAAGATTCTTCCGTATAATGAAGAGAAAAAATCCGCTTATGCAGCCTTGGTAGGAAAAAAAAGGATATTATGTGACACTTTAGATGAAGCTAAAAGCCACTAATCCTTTGAAATAGTTTCTAATACATCTGAATACCTGGGTAATCTCTGTGATGCACTGTGCTCTACAGAGGACTGCCTACTGCGCTGACATTCTCTTTTACCAGGCTGATATGTCAAGCAAAGAGTTACGCAAAGAAGTTGACAATGGCTAAGAGTGGCAAGCATGGCCTGCAATCTTAAAATTTTTGACTAAGTAGTCTTATAACCAAGGATTTGAGTACAAACCTAAGTGAAATTATTTTGGATTTGGCTCAAATTAACCTGACAAAATAGACGGTCACACAAAGACAGTAGAAGTCCATCATGGAACGAACAATAGAATTAAAGCAACACAAAAACTGGACTTCCATTGCCCATTGCTGTTTTATACTCTTTCAATCTGCAGTTTTGTTGAAAATAACAGTCAGAACTGTGTTCTATGGAGTCTCTATCAACCAGGTCCATGTGAGTGTGTGGCTCATTCAATTAATCAAGCATCATTTAAAGCAACGGGCTGTGTGACAGGGGACACACAGCCCCGTTGAAAAAAGCCATTCCCAACATTCCCCCTCCATGTCCCCTTACACTAATGCACTGTGGCAATCTTCTAAATATCCAATTCCACTGGCAAACTCCCGCAGTTTACACAGACCCTATATATGCTGCTTCCCATTGCTTTCATTGGTTTCACTTTCATTAGACCCCACACCTGTCGGGTGGAGAATTGAGTGGGAGGGTGAGCGGCGGGCACAGCTCTATCTTGTGTCACAAACTGCCCTCTAACAGGAATGAGAGGGAGATAGCACCGGGAGAAGGGAGTGAAAATGAGAAAATGGGGAATGGAGGCAGGAAAGAGAAGGAAGTGCCTGGATGCTCCCGAGCATTCCAATTCTGAGGTGTTAGTTAAGCACAGGAAAGAAGTTTATGTATGGCCAAATCCTATTCACATAAAATATAACTTCAGGTTTACCCTAAAATTGTGCAATATAAATAATAGAATAAAGTGACTAAACCTTAAAGGCCCTACAACTAGAGATGGGCGTTTTTCCCCCACAAAAAATATGCAAAAAATACATACATACATATACAGTAACTACAAAGAAAAACTATCTGACTAAATGTAAATTTTCCTCCACAACTCTAACCAAGCTTAAATTAAAATGTGCTGCTTGAAGATTAATGTGGAATGTGTTTTATTGTTGCTGGAGTTCAGTGCTACAGTGTCATTATTAGTTGATGGTTCTCAATCCATTTCCAGAGAAGCAAATCATTTAGTTAAAGTCAGAACGACCTACTGTAACGTTTCTTTACAGTGCCTCTCGAAAGTACTAATACACCTTAAACTTTTGCACATTTTGTCATGTTTACAACCATAAATATAAAGATTTTATTTTGATTTTTTTACTGAAAGTTCACACACAAGTAACAGACAACTGTGAAGTGAAAGCAAAAGGATACATGATTCTGTTATTTTTCAGAAAATAGAAAACCGAAAAGTGGGGCGTGCGCAAGTATCATACAGCATTAATACTTTGTGGAACCCCCTTTTGCTGCAATAACAGCAGCAAGTCTTTTGGGGTATGACTCTACAAGATTTGCACATCTAGAGACTGACACTTTAGCCCATTCCTCTTTACAAAACAACTCAAGCTCTGTCAAATTAGAAGGAGAGCATTCGTGAACAGCAGTTTTCAGGTCTTTCCACAGATTTTCAATAGGACTTTGACTGGGCCATTCTAACACATTAATATGTTTTTATTTTATTTTACTTGCAGTCATTTAGCCCGCTTTTTGAAACATTGTGCAAAGAAACAGTCATTCAACAACAAACAGCAACATTTATCTCTACCACTTATTAACAATAACGAGAAAGGTGAGTTTTGTGCCTATAGCTTACCTAGCTACCGCTTAAGTGATGCCCGGGTGTCGGCTGTTGAGATGGTACAACAATGAAGTTGTACTTGAAGTATATCTAAGCACTGCAATGCAATACTTGCATTACGATCCGCCATTCTCGGTTGCAAAGTGCTCCCACGCTGTGCTTTTTTTGGCCCACTTCATATTGAAAACTAGCAAGCCATGCGTGATGACTACTTCTCGTGGACACTGTCTCGTGTCTCGGAGCACTCTGGCGGTCTCTGGTGGTGCAAAATATATTACAAGTATTTTCAATGGCACGACAAATTAAAGACGCCAGTTAACCGAGCAAAATGCTTTCACTCGGTTATGCAATTTTTAACGGTTAACCGGTTAATCGGTTAACCATGGACACCCCTACTTTCAATAATGGCTTTCTTCTTGCCACTTGTCCATTAAGGCCAGATTTGTGTAGAGTACGACTTATAGTTGTGCCATGTACAGATTCCCCAGCTCAGCGGGTTCTGTGAATATGTACTATATCACTGAAAACATTTCAACTCTTTCATTTTTTGTTTTTAGTCGGAAAAAATGTTCGACTCGGATTTATAACATATAACATACAACAAATAATTGAAATATAATATTATATCACATAGACTTCACGTTAGCTGATCATATTTTCAACTGCCTCCATCTGCACTATAATCTCCAGATTTGGAGATGGGATTTTTATTCCAAAATGTCTTAGAGACCTAGCCTGGCTAACGCCAGAGTGCTGTGTGCGCTCGAATCTTTTCGAACTTCACAACAGCCTGGGGACCGTGGCCGAAATTTCGCATGGATTTGGGGACCAATCACAGAACGAGGAGGGACGGTCTCTATTTAATGGTTAGGGCAAGGTGTGAACATTCTGCAGTCATTAGGAATGTTATAAAGGCAATTTAATGCACTCCGAAAATGCTGTATGAATATTTGTGTACGCCCCACTTTTCACTTTTCTATTTAAAAAAAATAACAGAATCATGTCTCATTTTGCTTTCACTTCACAGTTGTCTGTTACTTGTGTGTGAACTTTCAGTAAAAAAATCAAAATAAAATCTTTATGTTTATGGTTGTAAACATGACAAAATATGCAAAAGTTCAAGGTGTATTAGTACTTTCAAGAGGCACTGTATTTCATAGAGAAACTACCTAATAGGACATGCAGTGTCACTAAACGTCTCTGAAGGCTAAAAGGCAAATCAACTATGTGTTAGTCTGAGCCGCTTGTATAGACTTAGGTATTGTAGGATTCACCCAACAGTGCAGTGAAACTCGTCCCGCTGACAGATCTGGAGTCTGACCTCAAGGCTGACCCTGAGCAGCAGTGGCTCATGTAGAGAAAGACGGACACGCTAGCAGGACGCCGTAGCTTGACAACATCTTCTCCTTTCCGAGCTCACTCTGTGACCAACAAAGCTTTAAAGGTAGCTACTGAGATGCTGAGGCCAGGCATACCGCATCACACATCTGAGAGCACAAACATCAGACTCGGCATGGAGAAACCTGTAGCTGAGCGTGGTGTTTGAAAGGTGGTATGGTATAAGGTCATTTATCTATTCATTTTTTTAAAGTTTAAAGTAAAAGCTTTGTAGGATTTTATATCCACAGTTATACGGTGGGTTCTGTGAGTATGGACTATATCACTGAAAACATTTCAACTCTTTCATTTTTTGTTTTTAGTCGGAAAAAATGTTCGACTCGGATTTATAACATATAACATACAACAAATAATTGAAATATAATATTATATCACATAGACTTCACGTTAGCTGATCATATTTTCAACTGCCTCCATCTGCACTATAATCTCCAGATTTGGAGATGGGATTTTTATTCCAAAATGTCTTAGAGACCTAGCCTGGCTAACGCCAGAGTGCTGTGTGCGCTCGAATCTTTTCGAACTTTACAACAGCCCGGGGACCATGGCCGAAATTTTCACATGGATTTGGGGACCAATCACAGAACGAGGAGGGACAGGAAGACGATGACGCGCTATTCGACATACGGAAGCTTGTAGTTTGTTTAGGGATAAAAAAATATTTACGTATCCAACATGACAGCAGCAGACGCGATGCCATCTTTCGATCAAGTTTTAGAACGTGTTCTAAATAGTTTAGCTCAAAAGTTTACAGCAGGTACGTCACACGTCATCTGATACGATGATACGATTGGCTATGGCTACGTGCAGACGCAGGAGAGACATTCGTAGCGCCCAATAAACGGATATGGACAATCGTAAACCACACCTCTCCTACGAGAAAATGAATTGGTGGTCCCCAGACTAAATATCACTTGTGATTTTAGTCTGGCGTTAGCTATTAGAGACCCACACACTATTTTGATAGTTTGATAGTTTCTATACTAAAATGAATAAAATAGACTGACGAACACAGTTTGCAAATTTACACTATCTTTGTTTACAGATTAAGATTTAAAATATTTTATAGGCAAGATAATTGGCCGAAAGTGAATTAATTTTTGGCAAATACTGATGCTCATGATTGTTATTCAGATGCCTCTCATGGTCTGGTCTGCAATTGTTGCACAGTACAGTGTGCTATTTCACCATATTACATAACTTCATATGTTGACGTTTCTATGTAAATGAAAAACTTTGACAACATTAAGAGTAACTACTGCAAACATATTTATAATGTTTTGTTATGACCTGTGAATAAACTGATGTCAGAAAATGCAGTTGATATTCAGGTAAACAAGCACATTTTGTTTAACAACATGTTGCCAATGCATATGATTAATCTACACCTGCTGAGTGATGCAACACTAAGACAATCAAAAAGCTTGAGCATATCCAGAAGAGCTGTCCCGCTGAAGTCGCCAGACACACCATGCCTGCATGCGGGCACACACAATTGTGTAGGGAAGACACTTAACTGTCTGTCAGGTCACATTAGGCCAGTTCAGGCATAAAGTGGTCGACTCTGGGATATGTGCGGCTGCCTGACTGGATTTTCACCCACTGCCAACAACTGAGTTTGAAGTTAACGAGGTTGCTGCTTGGTCCCCATCACTTCCAACCTTGTTGTCCTCCAGCGAGCGATATTTCCTCATTCCCTCGCATCACCATGGAGTCTACCGCCTGCCAATTTTAGTGAAAAAAGGAGGCAGTGGCGTACACGTGGCAGACCAAAGGTGAGGTCATTCTATGTTCATAAACACAACCTTTGAGCTAAAATGAACTCAAGTACAGCTGTGTGGACAAAGTGTCATAATGCATTGCATTCAGTCAGAACAAACATAATTACTTCACAATTGTTTTGTGTCTCAGGAAATCAATTTAAAATGCAACAACATGATGCAAAAGTGACCAGACGTCCTTCCTTGTCATGTGATTGGAAGAAGGGCACTTAAGAGTCTGCACACACTTCCACCAAGGCCCCCAAATTCCTGTAATTCAATCAAATGCCATATCTCTCAAACTAAAGAAAAGCACTAAATTCCAGACTTTCACTCTTGATCAAATCTAATGGCTTTGTCCTTGGTTTGTACCTTTCCACTCCATCAAGTCTAAATTGCTCGAAGGTTAGTCAGAATAAGGTTAATAAGTACATACGGTGGTTATAAAAGGGCAGAGTACTGTCTATAGAAAACAAACATAATGAGAGTTTTAATAATAAGGACTAAGTGCAGCTAAAAACGTGTGTCCTTCAAACTATACAGCACATAACTTACATTCTTTTCACATATGTTGGAGGATTGGAAAGGGGCTGATGGTCTCTATGAAACTGTTACTGTAATACAATCTGTAAATAAGTCAGAGTAAGAGTTACATCCAATCATAACAGTGTGATGTATAATTCAACAAGGACTCTGTACGGGAAGCCGCTCTTTCCCGCATGTCAGTCTGACTTCATCGCTTTCTTCACTTGACAACAAGAAACTTTCCCTAAATTCATCACACGCTCAACATTTCTTTATTGGCTCGCAAGGTATTTGTCATTAGCAGCCGCTTTTTGTAATAAAATTTAAATTCAGCAATGCTATCAGAGTTAGTTCAATCAGCTGGAGAGAGGAAGAGGGAGAGAATGTCACAAAAGAGTCCATTTGATCATCTTCCTAATTATGTCTATAACAATACCCACGTTGTTTTTGTTCAGAAAAAGCAGGAATATATGCAAATAGGCACCGATGCACTGCATTGGTGTGTTAAGCCTGGGCAAAAGAAAAAAGTGCATTGTGGCGCTTTCTTGTTTAGAGTTTCAAACAGAAAGTGACAAACTATCCAAAGAATTCTCTTTCTAACCCCGGGCATTAATTCTGCATATTACAATCAATTATAGAGATCTGAATAGCAGATTTATCTACGGAGAGAACATCTGGAGAGGAGCACTTCAATTAGACTATTGTATCAAAAAGGACTGGAGCTGAGGAGCTTCACTGTGACCAAAGGCTCACAGAGCAGAAAGGGAGAGGGTGAGGGCTGCAATTAGGACAGAGAAGACGGCAAACAACTCCCGATTGGACCAGATGCATAATCACAAATGTACCGCTTGCATAGGATGGCAGCCCATGAGGGACACACAGGCCTACACACATAAACAGATAAAAAAGAACAGCAAGTCTCTCAGTCATAAAACAACTGAAATATGTGCTGCACAAAGTGAATTTCATTATGTTTCCCAACAGCACTGTTTCGATTTGGTACACGCTTTATATGATAACAGAAAGGCATGCGCAAGATTAGATACAATGGATTCAGTGCATTATCTCGTGTTTCATTTCGTACAATGCTCAAGGTGATATGTGCTGTGGGCCCTGCAAGACAACCAACAACAAAAGGAACAGCAGAGTTCTTTCTGCTGCCTTGGCTGCCGTGTTGAGCTGCCAGTCGGTGTGCGTGTGTAAAGTCACCAACATCTCAGTTATTTTATCAGAGGAGATTATGCTGGCCCAACATACAGTCAATTTATCCAGTCATAAAACAAGTTGAATCATAATTAGGTGTAACAAATTACACCTTTTCTTCTTTACTGATCATAAACATGCTCATATAGGTCAAAAGAAACTAAAGATAAGTGCTAAAAGTGCCCACCTCAGACAGATACAGAAAGTGACAGATCTGTCTCATGCCCGCCCATGCGCTCCTGCGTCCCCTGTGCTCTCCTGATCAATAATTAACCCGAGCAGGTCCAGGCACTGATCAGGTGGGGCCGCTGAGACACAGGTGTATGCATTAGGCAAAGCTTTTAAGGCTTCCAAGCCCAAGAAAGGGGTGAACTTTAGCCCAAAACATGAAACGAGGATTGAGACAGGGCCCTAAGCACAGAGGACTGGTCAGATCACCGCTACAGTCTGGTAAAATTGACTTATCTTTCGTTATGTCAGCTCTCCAGTAGTGAAAATGCTAGGGATTCTAGCTCAGCGGGTTCACGGCAGTATTATTGAGAGACTGGGAAATCTAGACACACTGGTGGAGACAAAAAGGCAAAAAAGCTCCATGCCTGTGTAGTATATGCTCAACATGTATACTGTACATGCACAAATCCAATCTGAGGCATTACTGGGATGATGCAAATACTCAAGCTAGAGGTTGGGATCAAAGAGCATACTTCTAAAAGGTTAAAATACCACACTGAGTTTATTGCATCACCTCTTGATATTCTATTACCTCGTAAAAGATTTCAGCAGTTTGATGTTGGCACTGCACTTTAGCCAATGACATTTTAATCATTCAGTGTGCAGACATTTCGGGACATTTTTTTCTAGACATTATTAGCGGGTTATGTTCTTATGTCACAAATTACTTATATTACATTATCTAAACAGTCAATGGAGCAGCAAAGTAAATACTGTACTTGTAAGTTGCAAGTTCCTAACTATAAATCTATAATACAGTCCTGAAGCCGACAGTATTCCAAATGATATATTGAAGTACGTAGAAATATGAAAATTACTTTTGGAGGTACTGGATCTGGCTAACCTACTAAAAAGCTGACCAAAAAACTCACCCCAACTACTTTTGACATTTTCAAAAACACATTTTCCACATGAAGATTGTGGACAAAGATGTGCCAGCAAGTCACTAATTTAAGTGTATTGAATTTTAATGTCAAACTAAAGCATAGTGAAAGTGAAAGTACACACAAAATGGGTGACATGCCAGCACAAACGAACGCACGGATGCTAGAGCAGGGTTTCCATCCCTCTGTGGACAGGAGGAACACTCGTGCCACATCATCTCAGAGTGCTTTTCATCACACTGTGACAACACGTCAGCTCCAGTCCCCGTCATGACGCCACGTTGCATTGATATTCACCAACTGTGCGGCAGCCTGGGACACAAAACAACCATGCCAAAAATATGACACTAAAGAGTAACAAACTTCCACACGGGCTCATACATACAACTAAGAATTCAAAGCCAAATCTAGACTTGATCTTGTGTTTATGCCCTTGGATTTTTATTACATATAATATTCCTTATTTTGTAGCTAATAAAGTGCAGCTTTGTATGACTTAGCCTGCTCTATCCAAATGTCAGTGAGTCACAGACTCGAGATTTTGACTGACAGACTGACATTGCCAATTCCTCATATACTCCGTCTAAACCCGTCCAAGGAGCTACATGCTAAAATATTATTATTCAGCACCCACTCACATTTACACCCCTGAGGCAAAGACATGCAGACTAGGGGTGAAGAAGGTTGAGTTAGAATGGCGATGCATGTATGTGTATGTGTGTGGGATGGTATATCCAATGCATTGTGGATGAGATTTTTTTTTATTATTATTCAAATGCCGTTTGCTGCTGGAAAAAAAAAGGAATCTATAATGAAGTAATGATGAGATGTTGTAGACATGAAAACAACAGCCGACTTGTAAATTGTTTTATTATTGCGGCATAACATTATATTTTTACGAGTGCATAAATATTGGCGTAAATCATTGATGATGTGTGTTGACGTGGATGAATTTGATGAGGAATCAAATGAGCAATGCATCCTGTGGTGGCGGAACACTAGGTGAGCGTGTAATGAAATTTCAAGTGCAGCGGTGATATTCTGCACAAGAGCGTGATTATATATACCTCTTCTTCGACTGCTAGTATCCTCTGCAAGCATAGAAGTGAAAATAATATTGTTTGGGGAGATGCATTGAGCAGAGCAATTAAGTGTCCCCATGCGTCTGCTGTGAAAAAGCATACATTAAATAGGCCTCGACAGGTCTTCAGTGTGGACTAATCCACCTCTGCAGGGTGGACGTTCCACCAGTCAGGACCACTGCTTGTTAAACTTGATTTATTAGGCCTATGTTTATAGAGGGTTTCCCAGGCAGGGCAAGGTCAACAATAATGTTCTTCTGAATGGAAATAAATCTCCACCTAGCTGCAAGGAGCACACTGCCCGCCAACCTTTCATGGCATACGAGATCACGCCGACCACCAGCAGCCCGCGCTCTACACACCTCCCATCGCCTTAGTGACCAAGGTGTCACTTGAGATCTTTTGAAAATTGGTGCCCCTTCTGTTCATTTTTTTTTCTCTCTCATGCTCTCTACCACCACTTTCAGAGCTACAGTGCCTTGCGAAAGTACTAATACACCTTGAACTTTTGCACATTTTGTCATGTTTACAACCCTAAACGTAAAGATAACGATAACGTAACAGACAACTGTGAAGTGAAAGCAAAATGATACATGATTGTTATTTTCAAAAAATAGAAAAGGAAAAATGGGGCGTGCATAAGTATTCATACAGCATGACTTAATACTTTGTGGAACCCCCTTTTGCTGCAATAACAGCAGCAAGTCTTTGGGGTATGACTCTACAAGGTTTGCACATCTAGAGACTGACATTTTAGCCCATTCCTCTTTACAAAACAACTCAAGCTCTGTCAAATTAGAAGGAGAGCGTTTGTGAACAGCAGATTTCAGGTCTTTCCACAGATTTTCAATAGGATTTAGGTCAGGACTTTGACTGGGCCATTCTAACACATTAATATGTTTGTTTTTAAACCATTCCTTTGTAGATTTAGCTTTGTGTTTAGGGTCATTGTCCTGCTGGAAGGTGAATCTCCGCCCCAGCCTCAATTCTCTTACTGACTCCAGCAGGTTTCCACCAAAATGTCCCTGTATTTGGCTCCATCCATCTTCCCAGCTATTCTTACAATCTTCCCAGTCCCCGCTGAGGAAAAGCAGCCCATAGCATGATGCTCCCCCCACCACTGGGGATGGTGCACTCAGGACGATGAGAAGTGTTAGGTTTGCGCCTGTCCTGCCCAGAGCATCTGTAGTGATGTCACTGCGTCTACAATCTGGCCACAGCTCAACGGATTGTCCCTCCAGGATCCATCAATCCTGGTGCGCTCCGTCCAACGTTGCACCTGTGGTGATCCACCGCTACTCCTCAATGCAGACAGCACGTCCTCCGACAGGACCCCCAGCCCACAACCGGACTCCTTGTGCGGCCATGATCTACACCTTGTTGACAATTGTCTGGATTTATTCATCGGTCTCCTCCCTGTACGACCTCGACCCGGGCCCTTCACAGGCCTGCGGCTAACACGCCAGCATTAGCCTCACAGAACATGCCACTGCAGTACTCCGCTTCGACCCTCCGCGGACTGAACAACCGCTGTTCTGCACTGCTACTCTCCAGCAACTCGGACTAATTCATAGTTCCCGTCCACCACATCGCGGTTCTGGTCGCTCATTCTCCTACGACATCTCATCCGCTAACACCATCCTGTCTGTTTGGTCTCACCGCTCACCTACTTCCGCATTACGTCATCACAACAAACCGCACGTGAATCGGACCAATCTCCGTCCTCTCCCTCGCTGCTCGCATCATACCACAAACTCACGTCACCTGAAACTCTCTCTCCTCAACACCTGCTCATGTCAAGGGCCTCATCCTAAACGAGTATATCACTGACAATAAACTAGACTTTCTCCGTCTGACTGAAACTTGGCACAAACCCTTGGACTATTTCTCCTCAATTCAGACTACCCCTCCCGGATTCACTTACATTGAAAAACCCCGCTCTGAGGGGCGGGGTGGTGGTACAGCAGTCATTCACAAAAAGGACATTAAAATAACCCCCATTTCTCTCCCCAGCATTCACTCATTTGAATACATTGCTTTCAAACTGTCTGGTCCTTCTCCCCTTGTCGCTGCTGTAATTTACCGCCCTCCTAAGCCAAACCCTTCTTTCCTCACAGATTTTTACAGATTTTCTGACTCAGATAAGTGCCATTTCATCATCCATCCTTCTGCTTGGTGACTTTAATTTTGACATTGACAATAGTAACTCCAAACCTGCGACTGAATTCCTGGACCTTCTGAACTGTTTCAACTTCACTCAACAAGTCAACTTCCCAACTCACACCCGAGGCCATATCCTAGATCTGGTTTGCTCCACTGGCTTCACAATCAACAACCTCTCCAGCCATAACCTACACATATCGGATCACCTGGCCATCACATTTGACATGAACATCTCCTTTGCTGTCCCCAAAACAAAACTTGAAATAGCTTTCCGGAACCTCAAATCCATCGGCCCTTCTGCTCTCTCCGCTCTACTCACAACTAAACTGGTAACCTCCCCTCCCCCACTGTCTGACAACCCATCTGAACGGGTCACCCATTACAATGACACTCTTTCCTCCTGTCTTGATGAACTGGCCCCTACAAAAACAAAAACTGTCTCCTTTACCCACACTGCCCCCTGGTACACCCCTGAGCTGCATAAAATGAAATCCCATAAACGCCAGCTTGAGAGACTGTACAAGAAGTCTGGTTTAACTGTCCATCTCCAGTGCTCTCCTTGTTCGGTCTGTTAGATTAGGTGGTCGGCCGTGTCTTGGTAAGTTCACAGTGGTGCTATACTCTTTCCATTTCTGAATGATGGATTGAACAATGCTCCGTGAGATGTTCAAATCTTGGGAAATCTTTGTATAACTTAACGCTGCTTTAAACTTCTCCACAACTTTATCCCTGACCTCTCTGGTGTGCTCCTTGGCCTTCATGATGTTGCTTAGTGACCAATACACTCTGACCATAGCTCTGAGGCCTTCACAGAACAGCTGGAATTATACTGAGAGTAGATTACGCATAGGTGGCCTCTATTTATTGGTAAGGGCAAGGTGTGAACATTCTGCAGTCATTAGGAATGTTATAAAGGCAATTTAATGCTCTCCAAAAATGCTGTATGAATACTTATGCACGTCCCACTTTTCACTTTTCTGTTTTTTGTAAAATAACAGAATCATGTACCATTTTGCTTTTACTTCACAGTTGTCTGTTACTTGTGTGTGAACTTTCAGTAAAACATTCTAAATAAAATCTTTACGTTTAGGGTTGTAAACATGACAAAATGTTGTAAACATGACAAAATGTTCAAACGTTCAAGTACTTTCACAAGGCACTGTATTTCATGCTGCAAATATTCATGATTGTGGAAGTACAGCATTAAATCAATTAAATAATTCTTTTTGTTGTTGTTGCCCGGAGTGGCGCCAAAATGATGCAGACAGAAGAGTCAACATGGCTGTACAGTATCAAGTAAAAAGGTGCGTGTTGGTATATGGACTGAAAATCCACAGTGCTTTTCGGTTGGCCATGCATAGCACAAGACGAGAACTAAGCTAACGAGAGGATTACTTTGTTTAGATGATTGCATTTCAAATCTCAAGGTCAAGCTAACTTCACTACAAAATTTAGTCAACGCACTAGACTCAAACCGACAGTTTAAGATTAAATTATCAGAGCAAGAACCAAGTCAATCACTCGGATTCGTCCCTGTTGGTAATGCATTCTGACACCCAATCTAATTGTGAAGCTGTGAACAACTTGTCATTCATCTCAGCATGCAATGTAAACATGCCAGACAATAAAATGAATCTAAAGTTAACACCACTTGCTCTTGTATGTATTGTAAATGCATATAATGAGAGAAGGCCATTTTCTCACCTTTCAACAAGTATCTAGTGGAAAAATTCTATATTTCGGGTCAGTGAAGTAACTATTAGATGGTTTCAAGGTTGTTATTACAAGTGGTGCATTAAAAGCATAACATTTCACTCAATTACTTCAAGAATCTAGTGTGCACAATAGATAAGAAAAGTGTAGTGCAAATACTACAGACTTAATGGGGGACATTGTGCCCTTTAAATAGGTAGTTCACCTTGTGCTAATTTGCAATTACTCAAAGCTGCTGAGGGAGAAATTATAAGGAAAGAATCAAAATAGTCATTCCATTTTGTCCATTAATCTACATATTTAACGACCCTTGCATGAAACCTGAGTCATGTCATGTGTTACATGTCATCAATCCAGTCCATACTTCTAAGTATGGCTGGGTTTTAATTTAGGGAAAATCTATAAATACACACGGTAGTTAGATCTAAAGACTAAAAGTATATTAAAAGATTTGAAACATGACAAAATGAGTTCTTATTTCACTGTCTGTCGGTTATATTACCTACAGAAGTAAAAAATAAAACGTACAAGTCGAGAAGCTCCCAAAGTAAATTAGCTGCAAACTACCAGTGCACCCTTCGGCTATGGGACTAGTTTCAACCTTTTGGAAATGTCATCCACCTCCTCTTTTTCTACATTTGTCACTTTTAGCACAATATCTAATGAAGCACAGAGAAAGAAACCTCACAAATTCTACCTCTGCAGTTTGTCAAATTGGTGACAAGTCGCACAAGAGTTCAAACCTTGCTTCTTAATACAGTCATTAGTTTCTCCATATAAGGTTGGTGGCAACTTCAGGCAAGTTTGCAGAAAAGAGAATACCCTGTGCACCTTGATCAACTGGCAATATAATACAGTTAATAACAAATAGGTTTCGATTGAATATTGCCAAGAGACAAAAGAGCATTTAGATAAAACTCATGGGACACACTGGCCAAATTTGCATAATGCTTTGCACCAATACGATCAGCATCACTTTAAGAAATTAACTCTTGCCCACAGCATTGCTCTGAGCGCAAATGCATTAAGCGCCAGTGCAAAGTCCTTTGAGCTGATTTGGTTTGTTCCTAAAGGCGTGTTCATATTTAGTCCACTTGAAACGAATCCTGGTCCATTTCCTGGGAAATTCTGCCTCGTTTGTGCACCTTGTGAAAACACACTCAGTCTGGTGTGCATCAACAATTCTAAACTGTACCAAGAACCAACAGTAACAAACAAGCTAAAAACGTTACTGTTTTTAAATGGTGTGGGGAGAACATACATGCATCTCATAGTATTGTTAGTAAAAGTTAAAAGTCAAATGAGTGGACAAAACTTTGGATTGGAACAGTAGTCTGGCACGGTAAGCAATGTGACGCAAACGTCTGTCGTGTGTAACCCATCCCGTTGTTGAGATGGGGGTGGGTCTAGCAAATGTATCTTAATTGTTGCAGGGATTATGTAAAACATTGTATTGTCAGACGGTGAAACAACAAGCACAAAAAAAATGCACGGTGATGCTATTACCAAGTAAGTGCGAAGTCAAGACACTATTACCTTTAAGTTGATAGGGTGGTTGGCCCTTCTTTCTGACACAGCTAAGGGCGAATTAGCTGCGGTTCTTCGTTCATAACTGTCTGACTCTCACCTGCATGCATGCATGGTGTGTGTGTGTGTGCAAACTCTTCCGTCTCCCTCAACTCGAATGGACAATTTCCACTTTAACAAGTAAAGTGAAGTCGCAAGGCCACTATGACATAAGCATCATTTCAGTCATTAGATCAGGCAAAACCACAGCTCGCGAAGTGGAGCGTTTTAAATGCCCTACTCAGTCTACTGATTTGATGAGCTCTTTGATATTCCCTCCATTAAGCCGTCAAAGTGAATATAGTAGCATATAAAGAAGACATCAAGTTGACTTAATTTCATTCCTGTAATGTCAGCAGTTACCATATAGATTTAGGGAGCAAACCTGACTATGCTTTTTTGATGTTCTTTAGAATAGATGCCAAGGAATAAACTGATTGGGCATAACAATGAGAAACTATAAATTGCATAAGGGTAGTAGCCACTTGCAAAGTCAACGGGGCGTACGGTAAATGCTTTTGTACTATAATATTATATAAATGAACAAATGAACTTGTTTGAAACTTCAGTAACGCTTTATAATAATGGTACATGAGTTCATGCATGATTTTCATGAACTTATGCATGAATTAATGCATGATTTCACAATATATTCATGCATTACTAAATCATGACTTCTCAGGAACAAACATGATTACATGTTGGTTCATGGATGACTTCATCCCTGAATTAAACGTCTAACTACTGTAATCAATGTACATGAAAATCTTTATAATTCATCATGATCATGAGGATCACATAAGAATACCATGAAATCACTAAAACGGCAATGAAATGACAATAAAATGATCAACCAATCATGATCATGAGGATCATGTATGGACATCATGACTCTACTTCAAATCTACTTGCAAATTATGGACAAGAAGACAAAGTATAACTTTATAGGTTAAAGTTTAGGGTAAGGCACCACTTTAGTTGAGGGGACACAATCAAAATGATTGTTTGAATGAAGAACTAATGATCAAAACTGTTTGAATGAAGAACTAATGATTTATTCAGAATCATGAAGTATAAATGACATTTATGTTGGTAATATTTGTACTGTATATTATTGGTGCTTTTATATGAAAAACACAAAAAGACACCACTTTAGTTGAGGTGACACAGTCATAATGAAATCATGATGTATTAAGGATTAGCAAATGTTATCCTATAAAGTTATACTTTGTGTTCTTGTTCATAATTTGCAAGTAGATTTCCGCCATATGAGTCATGATGTTCATGCATGATCCTCAAGATCATGATTGGTTGATTATTTTACTGTCATTTCATTGCCGTTTTAGTGAATTCATGGTATTCTTATGATTCATCATGATCCTCATGATCATGATGAATTATTGAGATTTTCATGTACATTCATTACAGTAGTTAGACGTTTAATTCAGGGATGAAGTCATCCATGAACCAACATGTAATCATGTTTGTTCCTGAGAAGTCATGATTTAGTAATGCATGAATGTATTATGAAATCATTAATTAATTAATGCACAAGTTCATGAAAATCATGCATGAACTCATGTACCATTATTATTCTCTTGCAGACATGATTGTGTTGCTGCTTCAGTCGTGTTTATGAAAAGTCGAAATAATAACCTCCACAAGAGGTCAGTGTTCAAACAGAATGAAACAGCTCTGAGACTTTGAACCTTACGAGACATTTTTTGCCAGGAAAGCCTTGAAGTGTTACAAGGCGTCACTCGCCCATCGCTAGTATTTACAGTAGCAAATATGACGCACAGCCCGCTCAATCAGACCTTGTCTGATTTCCCCCATGTACAGTGGGGGAAAAAGTATTTAGTCAGCCAACAATTGTGCAAGTTCTCCCACTTAAAAGATGAGAGGCCTGTAATTTTCATCATAGGTATATCTCAACTATGAGAGACAAAAGGAGAAAAAGAAATCCAGAAAATCACATTGTCTGATTTTTAATGAGATCATTTGCAAATTATGTTTGGTCACCTACAAACAAGCAAGATTTCTGGCTGTCACAGACCTGTAACTTCTTCTTTAAGAGGCTCCTCTGTCCTCCACTCGTTACCTGTATTAATGGCCCCTGTTTGAACTTGTTATCAGTATAAAAAACACCTGTCCACAACCTCAAACAGTCACACTCCAAACTCCACTATGGTCAAGACCATAGAGCTGTCGAAAGACACCAGAAAAAAAATTGTAGACCTGCACCAGGCTGGGGGGACTGAATCTGCAATTGGTAAGCAGCTTGGGGTGAAGAAATCAACTGTGGAAGAAATTATTAGAAAATGGAAGACATACAAGACCACTGATAATCTCCCTCGATCTGGGGCTCCACGCAAGATCTCACCCTATGGGGTCAAAATGATCACAAGAACGGTGAGCAAAAATCCCAGAACCACACGGGGGGACCTAGTGAATGACCTGTAGAGAGTTGGGACCAATGGGAATGGGGCCATGTATCGTGAGATTTTGAGTGAAAACCTCCTTGCATCAGCAAGGGCACTGAAAATTAAACGTGGCTGGGTCTTTCAGCATGACAATGATCCCAAACACACCGCCCGGGCAATGAAGGAGTGGCTTCGTAAGAAGCATTTCAAGGTCCTGGAGTGGCCTAGCCAGTCTCCAGATCTCAACCCCATAGAACATCTTTGGAGGGAGTTGAAAGTCTGTGTTTCCCAGCACCTGCCCCAAAACATCACTGCTGTAGAGGAGATCTGCATGGAGCAACAGTGTGTGAAAACCTTGTGAAGACTTACAGAAAACGTTTGACCTCTGTCATTGCCAACAAAGGGTATATAACAAAGTATTGAGATGAACTTTTGTTATTGACCAAATACTCATTTTCTACCATAATTTGCAAATAAATTCATTAAAAATCAGACAATGTGATTTTCTGGATTTTTTTTTCTCATTTTGTCTCTCATAGTTGAGGTATACCTATAATGAAAATTACAGGCCTCTCTCATCTTTTAAGTGGGAGAACTTGCACAATTGTTGGCTGACTAAATACTTTTTTTCCCCACTGTAAGTTATCAGTTATCACTGAGAGATAACTCCCAATGAAAAGGCCTTTATGGGAAAAGTTGTTAGCTTGGAGCATGAAAGGCTGCAGATAAGAAAATAGTGTCAAACATGAATCTAGATGTAGGACAGTCAAATGTAAGGCAAGTACTACAAATTGAATATAAGGAAATGATCTTGCTACAGCTTATTTTTGTCTTAATGCTGTTATCAGTCTTGCAATTTGGATGTTATTAGCTCCAGGGAGCTGAGCAGCACAGCAAGCCAATTCTAATAAGTTTATCAGGCCCTTGTGCAGAGATTGGATAACATTTCAACACAACATGTTAAGAGCTTCATTGGCTCTATGCCCCTATGCTGTGGGTTACAATGACAATACACTGTCTTAGGTATACTCAGACAAGTTTATGAGCAAATGCGTGTTCAAATTGGCTTTTTTTGACAGAAAAATAAAAAGGGCAAATAAATACACTAAGCCTGCAGATGAAACATCACAAGAAAGCAAGCAATGAAAAAGCAATGTTTTCATTTATAAGATCAATATACCAACATGACAAAGCAGATACAACAATGTTATTTCAATTATAATCTACTCATTAACTCTTCTTCTTCTTTCTAGCAAGCTCTGATTAGACAGTTATTTTGACATATAAAATTATATATCAACATTATACAGTTTGTACGACATACTGTAGTAGCTCATTAATAATATAAAGAAGGAAACAAATCAAAGAATAACCATTCTGATAATAATACATTATGATGCATCAATTTTATACAGCAATTTTTGGGGGGACAAGACGCTTTACGTTGCACATATTCCTTCACTCAATACTCAGCGGAGGTAAGCCACTATTATATCTGACCACCATCAACCACTCACTTACACACCACATACACATCATCAATGACATGACGTCAATCTGCATCTGCAAGTGCTGGGATTCAAACCGCCAACCTTAAGGTTATAAATGACTTGTTGTATTATCTGAGCAGCTATTGCCCATTCTGTTGTGAATTTAAGGATACAACCAGGTGGGCCGGGGCAATTAGACTTCACAAACAAACTCCTGAATCCCTGTAAATAATTAGATTTTCTGCTACAATGATTTCTACCCTGGCCCACATTTGAAACAAAGGGCCATTTCTTTCAGGAAACCTAATCTATCTAAAAAGATGAAAAGAGCTGTTATTATCTAATTAATCCTGCCCATGGCCCGAGGTTATTTCATTTGTTGAAAGGCCATTAAAAGCCCTGCATGCGACAAATAAAATAATGAGGATTTTAATTTGCTCCATTTGGGGAAAAGAGAGCCAAGTCAAGACAGGCTGGGATATTTACACAAATTAGGCAAATAATGCAAGCTCAGAACTTTTCCATATTTAATATTTGACATAAATGACAGTAATTTACCTGTGGTGTCCAGACGATGCACTATAAAGTAAATAATATCAGATAGGTAATACATTTCATTTAACTGGTTCGTGGTAGAGGGCATTTAACTTTGATGGTGATAACTTTGAATTCATCAGTTATGTGAACTAACCAATACAGGCGAATATGGAGAAAGTGATGTACTGTAGCAGCTTAAAGAGCAACTAAACACCAAATCAAGTTTTTTTTTACTGATAAACTGTCTCAATGGGTGTCTCATAGTGTTGTCTACTGGTCCCTGACATTATTCTGACGTTATAGCGCAAACATGTGTTAAATCCTAACTTTGGCCTGAAAACTAATGGGTTGCGCCCCCTTCAGGGTAAACTCTGCTACTAAATTAGAATATCCTGATTGGCTGGAGACGTGTCCACGGCCTCCACAGAACGTCATTAGCCGCACCAGCTCCACACATCGTCATCAGGTGCTGCCATTTATCATGCCCATTGTCCTGCCCCTGTACCTGTGGTATATAACCACGTAATCTGTCTGCTGTGATTGTGCCAATGCAAAGGCCCACACACTCACCCAACGCATGTCACCACCAAACTTCAGAGACCGCCTCTTTCGTGGCAATTTTTGACATTTGTTTGTGGGTGGGGAAAGGCTTTGGCACGCCCGTTTAGGTACTCTTTAATAACAAGTTCAAATCCAAGACTGAACGGAGCGACAAGTGCACTTAGTCCGCAACAGGCAAAAACCTGCTTAATTTCTATCCTTTGCTCAACACAATGAAACCAACTGACACATTGACAACGGGAAATGCATAAAGCCATATACTTCAAACGAAAAACCGGTGCTCTACCTCAAAAAGCTTAAAGACTTTGAATATTATTCCAACTACACTCTGATCCATCATCTCCCAGTAGATGGGGCATCAGAGGGGCAGCAAATGTGTTATCTTGAAAATCGATTAGGAAAATAAATTCATTATTTTGTTTTGTGAAACTGGCGACCGGTCGATATGGACTACGCAGCACTTGAATAATGCCACAGATACCACTATGATAATTTTGAAAATGAAGCCTCACCTTATCTGCAAATGCCATCTGAGCCGGAACCACCATCAATAATCCTCAGGCACCCCAGTGACAAGATTCATGTTTTCCAATAAAAGTACCATATCCCAGCCCCGGTCAGGCCCACTGCCTACCAATAACGTAATTCACGGAAGTGTTTATATAACCTAGAGAATGACGGCACTTAAAGCAAAACAAAATTACTGAAAAAAACACCGAATTCAAGCTATTCTTGCAAGGAATAATGCGATTCTTAAAAGCACAATCACTATTCAATATAATTTACAATTTCCACCAAAATTTTGAGATTGGTAAGTCTCTTCATTTCATTTTTTTTTTTTTCATTTTTCATCTATTGCATCAATTCAAATAGCCAGCAGCATGTCGGACTATCAAATCAAAAAGGCCTAATTTAATGTCTGCATTACCCTAGGGAATAATATATTCACTGGATAATGAAGAAACACGTTCTTGAATGTGTCTTGTGTCCCTGAGTTTCTTTTTCTTTCTATTTCCCACTTCTTGTCCTGTAACTTGGCAACCCCAAATCCTATTTTGTCTGTCTGCATTTTACACAAACTGATCTCAGCTTGGCAAGAACTGCATTCCTAGGGCTTTCTTCAGCTTTGTGGGGGGAAAAACTAAAAAAATCTAATATGCCTGCCCCTCTCTCCCTATACAGGGGATTAGGCCATGATCGAAGCCTTGGTTTTACATGGTGAGAGGATAATTAAGTGTATTTGACAGGTTTTGTTAATGCTATAAAAAAAACTCAACAACTAGGTTAGTTAGTAATAGAATTAAATAGCATTTAATTACAAGAAGCTTAACTTCACTGTCATTTTTTTGTGAATGAGGACATGGCTCAACAACAATTGTTTGGACAGTGCACTTTCGACTGGCTTTCTTGCTTTCATCACATTGCCTCTTTTAGTCTAGGAGAAGACTGGAGTCTTGTTCTGGGCCACGTCCATGCACCAGGAAGCTGAACTTTCCCCTTCCTCTGCTGCCCCTTATGGTGAATATACAGTGCCTTGCGAAAGAACTAATACACCTTGGACCTTTGCACATTTCGTCATGTTTACAACCCTAACCCCAGAAGATATTCTGATAATATTTTTTATTTGTCAAAATATGGTCACAATATAGCCTGGCCACCAATTCATTTTCTCGTAGGAGAGGTGTGGTTTATGATTGTCCATAGCCGTTTATTGGGCGCTACGAATGTCTATTATGCATCTGCAAGTAGCCATAGCCAATCGTATCATCGTTTCCAATGACATATAACGTATCCGCTGTAAACTTTCGAGCCAAACTATTTAGAACACGGTCTAAAGGTTCATCAAAACGCATCACGTTTGCTGCTGTCATGTTGGATCCGTAAATAAACTTTATTTTTCCGTAAATACACTTTTTTTTAAATCTGTAAACAAACTACAAGCTTCCGTATGTCGAATAGCGCGTCATCATCTTACTGTCCCTCCTCGTTCTGTGATTGGTCCCCAAATCCATGCAAAGATATCGGCCATGGTCCCCAGGCTGCTGTACAGTTCGAAAGAATTTGAGCGCACACAGCAGTCTGGCATTAGCCAGGCTAATCCCAATACATTTACAGTGCCTCTCGAAAGTACTACTAAATACACCTTGAACTTTTGCACATTTTGTCATGTTTACAACCCTAAACATAAAGATTTTATTTTGAATTTTTTACTGAAAGTTTACACACAAGTAACAGACAACTGTGAAGTGAAAGCAAAATAATACATGATTCTGTTATTTTTCAAAAAATAGAAAAGTGGGACGTGCACAAGTATTCATACAGCATGAATTAATACTTTGTGGAACCCCCTTTTGCTGCAAGTCTTTTGGGGTATGACTACAAGATTTGCACATCTACAGACTGACATTTTAACCCATTCCTCTTTACAAAACAACTCAAGCTCTGTCAAATTAGAAGGAGAGCGTTTGTGAACAGCAGTTTTCAGGTCTTTCCACAGATTTTCAATAGGATTTAGGTCAAGGCTGTGACTGGGCCATTCTAACAGATTAATGTTTTTTTGTTTGTTTGTTTTTTAAACCATTCCATTGTAGATTTAGCTTTGTGTTTAGGGTCATTGTCCTGCTTGAAGGTGAATCTCCGCCCCAGCCTCAATTCTCTTGCTGACTCCAGCAGGTTTTACTCCAAAATGTCTCTGTATTTGGCTCCATCCATCTTCCCAACTATTCTTACAATCTTCCCAGTCCCTGCTGAGGAAAAGCAGCCCCATTGCATGATGCTCCCCCCACCATATTTGAAACGAGAAGTGTTAGGTTTGCGCCACATATAATGTTTTGCATTTGGGCCAAAAAGTTCAATTTTTGTCTCATCTGACCAAAACACCTTCTTCCACATGGTAGCTGTGTCCTCCATATGACTTCTAGCAAACTTCAAACAGGATTTCTTATGGCCTCCTTTCAATAATGGCTTTCTTCTTGCCACTCGTCCATGAAGGCCAGATTTGTGTATAGTACGACTTATCCCATGTACAGATTCCCCCAGCTCAGCAGCAGTACGTCGCAGCTCCTCCAGAGTTATCTTGGGGCACTTGGTTGCATTTCTTACCAGTGCTCTCCTTGTTCGGTCTGTTAGTTTAGGTGGACGCCTGTGTCTTGGTAAGTTCGCAGTGGTGCTATACTCTGTCCATTTCTGAATGATGGATTGAACAGTGCGCCGTGAGATTGCTTAGTGACCAATACACTCTGACCATAGCTCTGAGGCCCTCACAGAACAGCTGGAATTATACTGAGAGTAGATTACGCATAGATGGCCTCTATTTAATGGTTAGGGCAAGGTGTGAACACTCTGCAGTCATTAGGAATGTTATAAAGGCAATTTAATGCACTCGGAAAAATGCTGTATGAATACTTGTGCACGCCCGACTTTTCGGTTTTCTATTTTTTGAAAAATAACAGAATCATGCTTTCACTTCACAGTTGTCTGTTACTTGTGTGTGAACTTTCAGTAAAACATTCAAAATAAAATCTTTACGTTTACGGTTGTAAACATGACAAAATGTTCAAAAGTTCAAGGTGTATTAGTACTTTCGAGAGGCACTGTATCTATATCATTTACTGTAAAGAGCACATCACAGGGCTCAATTTTCAGCCACAAAGTGCATTTTATGCATATTTTAGGAAAAGTTTGCTTTAGTGCTCAAGATACCTAGTTAATTATGATATGTTAAGAGTTAATCATCGGAAATGTACTTGTTACAGCAGCTCTCAAAACACTATATGGGGCAATTAGTACAGAAATACCGGTGTGTGCAGTTCATAGAAAAATGTAAATGTGCAATCAAGTTTATAGACATGAAACGATTGTCGTTCACTTTTATTAACATGCATCATAGGTTTAACGCAATGAACACTTTATGGCAAAGTGTCTTTGTTACATAATAAACTAACCATTTATATCATTTTGATTATTGATTATTTAAGTAGAAAATACAGTAGACAAATCATAAAACCTTATGTACTTCAATAACACAGCATTGTCCATCATAGTAATGCTTGTGTGCAATAACACAAAGAGGAAACAGAGGTCCCTTACATTGCCTCGCACTATGTTGCTCATGCTGTATCTACAACAGGTACAAAAGTGAATCAATTACTTCCCTTCCACTCAAATGATGTCTGCCACCTTATCATGTCACACTGAGAAAATGTAACTGAGAATGTCCCCCTTTAAACGGTAAAGATCTCCATGCTCACTAGCACTTACGTACTTCAATGTGAAGCAAACGCCAAAGTGTTAGCTACAAAGTACATAAGTTACAGACAGAGATGCATGCTCTCAGCAGAGAGCAGGGAAGAAAGTGTTGGTGGAGGAGGGGAGAGGTGACAGGCATGTGAGGAACACCTTCTGAAGTGTCAAAAGATGGGCTCAGCTGATGAAAGAGTGTTGGAGTGGAGAAGGGAGGGAAGGGAAGGCAGGGGAGAGAGACACAGAACAAGCTGATGTCACATCTGAGGCTCTGCTTAGGCTTTCAAGTCAGGAGCAGGCTCTGTATTCCACTGGAGCCTCCTGCATGGTTTAAGGTCTGAGCATGTATGTGCATTTATGTGAGCAGAGAAACAGGTAACCCTTTTATTGTTCAATAAAAGAAAAAGTATATGTATACTGTGAGGATATAAAGAGGGCTATACTCAAATGTAAAAGCCACTCTGCACACAAGCCATTAATTGCATACACACACCTCTCTATATGTGTGAATGTCTGAGATCAATTGAACAGTAATATAAACATAACACCACTTCTAAAACCTGCTGAATCAATACAGCAGCCTGGACCGGCATAGAAAAGTGCTGCAGAACAATCAATCCCCCTAAGGTTTTGAGAATCCAGTCGGGTAGCTTTGGCTGGAGTAGCCAAGACTGGGGCATCAATGTGGGCACAGGGAAGCGGGGTGCAAGACAAAGCCCTGTCAATAGTACTCTGTCCTCCATCAACTCTCTTCCTTAATCACCTTGGTCTTAATGTGCCTTTCTATCCGACTGCCCTGCTCCCGTTCCAATATATCCAACGTGAGCTCACCCTAAACAAACATCCACCTGACTCTTACTCACTCCCTCTCCAAGAGGGCTCCATCCATCTCAGCCAATAGTAAAGGTCTTCATTACAGCCTGTGTAGTGAACGTGTTCGAGGAGATTTGCTCGTATTGATGGCGTCTCCATTGTCTTTTTCTTGCTGGAAAAAAAGCACTCCCCACAGTAATTACCTTCTGCTCTACCTTGTGGTCAAGTCAGAGTTAGTTTAGGTCCTGAAAAGGCACCCAGGAAATGAGATCTCAGTATAAAGCTACCCTGGAGTGTATATTAACAATAAGCAACAATAAAAAAACAATACATTACAATATAAATGCGAGGGGAAAGTTATGAGTTTTTAAAAGGCAGCTGCAGCAACAGGAGAAGCAATTACTCAACTGCCCAAGTTAATGTTTAATTATCATAATAATACATCTTTTCTCCCTGGCTTTTGGCACACGTTAATGAGACACTTTGGTATTGTGTTACTTGTAATTTTTGCTTTGTATTGCTTTTATATTTTGTAGGTTTTTTGACTGTTTAACACTTTGGTAAGATTTTGCCTTTTCAAACTTGATTTGATAAGGCCAATTTGTATTCCCCGTTACATTCCTATTGACAAACGGGACAACACAAAATACATTGCACAATACAAGGCAATCAGAATTCAGCCATAAAAAGAGCAAACCGGAGTGTTACTTAATGCCCCAACAATTGTGGCAGAAAGCTCATCTCCATTTAGTTAATTAACTGAACGCAACAGTCGGTAACTCGGGGTTGTGAGTACGAGCAGGCCCAAGGGAGCCTGCACTGGCTTAGTGTCAACTGAAATAAAACGGCTGCCCTTCCTGACAGGCTCTCATCATCCCTCTGAGACAGAGATGAACAGATGAAAATTAAGTTATGGCTAAATGTAATATGTACTATTCCTATTTAAATAAATAACATAAGAATAAGAATACAAAAGTGTAAAAGGTGTGTGGGCCGAGCAGATTATTGGAAAATGCTACAGTCGCTGAGAAGTTATAGGTCAATTAGAAAAAGGAAAAAAAACGATAAATGTAACTATTTATTACATTTATAGTCAAGTCATTTCAGTCAAGTCATCTGAAAATTGCATGAATAATTTTGTTTTCAGTTAGGAAGACAAAGAAAGTACCGTATTTTCCGGACTATACGTCGCTCCGGAGTATAAGATGCACTAGTCAAACATTGCCTAATGAAAAAAATAACGGGCTGAATAGGCGTACGTTTTGCTAACATAACCTTTGATGGTTAGCTACAAAAGTAACAATGCGTTACTTTTAAGTGTTATTGAATAGAAAGTGCTAATTACTATTTCATTTGGATGCTGTAAATATATGTGAGGATTTCAGTCGGTGGAGGCAGATGTCTTGTCACTAAACAACCTGGATTCTAATATTGCAGTGTTTATGTAATGTATGACTTGAAGGTGAACTAACAAACACTGGAGGGCTGCTCTGTGTCGCACACTTCTTCTGTGCATTTAATTATTTAGTTTTAATAAATAAAATTGTTTTTTAGAATTTTTTAGAAACACTGGTTTTAGAATCACTGCATTGGCTCCCCGTGTGTTTCAGGATCGACTTTAAAGTTCTTTTAATGGTTTTTAAATGTATTTTCTTCAACTTAAAACCATACATGAAAGGACAGGACAATAGACATCAACAAGGCATAAAAAACAAAACAAAAATAAATACACATACAAACAAACACACACACACACATGCACACATACCACATTCTATGGAATGTACATGTTCTTTAAACTTAAATCAAGGGAATGTAATAAGCAAATATTGAAAAAAGACTAAACAATACAAACTAGAAAATATGAATGAATACATTTTACAAAAAAATAATAATAATAATTTAAAAAATACATTCAGACTACATTTTGAAATATGTTAGACAGGGGGGGAAAAGGGGGAAAAAATAACTAAATCAATAGTAATAACAGAAAAATAAAATTTAGAATTGTCATACACTTTTATCTTCAGATGGAATACATTTCATATAGAGAAAAACAAAAAAACAATATTACTATCCAGTAGATATCCACTCTATCAATCTGGACCACCGTTTTTCATGAAGATTTTTTTCTTTTTCAGATTTTAACATACACCCCTCAACTTTGTAATAATATTCAATATACCGCAAAAAACTTAACATGTTTAGTGAAGCCGTATTTTTGGCTTTAATAATAAATTTCTTACCTAAAAGAATAATTAGGTTAACTAATTGCTTCCATTTTGATTCTCCAAGAAACCCCAACACCACCGAAGGCAGGCCTAACTGACATCTTATTTTTAAATGTCTTAATGGTCTTGGTCCTGCTTATCTTTCAGAACTGTTTTTACCTTATGAACCTTCACGGCCCCTTCGCTCCTCCGGCAGGGGTCTCCTAGTTATTCCTAAAGTCAACAGACAGACTCACGGCGAGGCGTCTTTCCAATATTATGGCCCTCGCCTCTGGAACGACCTGCCGGAGGAGCTCAGGACCGCAGAGAACGTTCATGTATTTAAGAGCAAGACAACCTTTGTCAGTGAAGAGGTGAAAGCTGATACAGAAATCATGATCTTTGTGTGTAATTTTGTCAAATGGAGAGTACACAAAGCAGAGTATCCTTATACTTAACCGTGAGACTGACGTATTTACAGAATAGAAATACATTTTAATTCAGCGCTAAAACCCAGTTCCCATATTTATTTATATTATCTCACTATAACATACAGTACAGGAGATTAAGAAGTGCTAATAACACTCCACAGACACCATTAGTGCGAGTTTGAGTAACAAATGACTGCTTGCATGTCAGGGGCAGTGCTATAACATTTCAATTTTCAAGTCAAGATCAGTCTGCTCTTGTTATAAACTGCGACTGGTCAAATCCTCTGGCCACCGAGACAGAGCATGACACAAAATTTAATCTCTGCAAATTGTGAAATCATCAAATGGTTACATCATGAATAAATGTCATCATCATATTGTCTAGAAGCCCCAAAATAACAGCAACAGAAAAAGAAAGTGGCACAAAACATTTGCAAAAGCCTGTAATGTATTATTCTTCAAGGAAAGGGGAATGGCTTGCACTAAAAGCCTTATGTAGAAGACGGTACTATATTATGCCCTGAAGGTTAGTGATTTGCAATACTAAGTGCTCTGTGCAGTGTTTAATTCTGACCCGCTCCAGTTTCCTCCATCCATGCTGATCATCATATGGCTAGTGAAATTATAAGTGTGCATCTTTTGTGTCGCAATATTAAGGAGAGGGCGATGTGTGATATTATTTAAAGGTTGCCTCTGTGGAAGCGCTGAGAGTTAAGAAGCTTAGTGCCACAAGCGGATCCACCTCGCTGTGCCCTGCTGGTAGTCGCCGTGCCCACCTTCAGGCCCTCATTATCCTCCTGACTCCCTCACTCATCCTGCTCCCAGTAGGGCTAATCCAGACCCAGCACAAAGAACCTGGCGTTCTTTCTTAAAAAAAAAACACTAAAAAGGAAATCAGTCGTTTAGGAATTTGAAATTGAAAACCAAACCGTTTCTCATTTCAGTCAAGTCAACTGAAAATTGCATGAATAATTTTGTTTTCAGTTAGGAAGACAAAGAAAGTAATGGTAAATAACGTGGACATAGATTCACAGCAAAAAAAAACTGTGCTCTGGTCCATCATTGGCTTTGTGATAATTTAAGAATCTTTTAATAGATAACAGTGCTAAAATACTACCAAAACAAACCACAAAGTGCCTGTCATGTTTAAGACAAATCATCAGCGCTCCAGATTCACTTTATTCATGAAAACCCAATAGCTCTTTTCAATGCAGCCATAAAACATTTCACAGCAGAGCAGCTAAATCAATAAGCATGGCCTGCTATGAATTTTGAAAATCTCTTTTAATAGATGAGAAAAAAGCAGAAGAAAGGGCATTTTGAGGATGCAACAGTTGACCCTTCCTGGTTGCATGGGATTACTAAATCCCCAAATGGTTTGTAAGCTTTGCCTTTTGGATCTGCCCTGATACTTCATGTGAATATGGAGCTTGGGGCTATTCCACAGTGTATCAATCAGTGTAACTGAGGTTTGAGGATGCATGAAACAAACCTGTGGGGAGCAGTGTGAGGGGTCAGCACTTTTCTCCTGAAGCATGGAGGTCAGCAAAAACTCGCTATTCGCTTTCCCCGGTTGCCATGCAAAAAGCCTCGTGTCAACAGACCTGCACCATCTGGCTCGTTATTTACCACATCGTTGTTATTCCGACACTCCAAACTTGACTGCATGAATATCCGGTATGTGACTGGCAAAAGTTTGAACTTTAACAAGGATGAAAACTTCTGAAACTACAAGCGCCTGGCCTGAAACACTGAAAAATCAAACATGTTTTTATTTTTTTGTTTATAAGAAAGGGCATGTTAATTAAAAAATACCAGCCAGTGCATTACATGGGTGCTTTCTGTTCTCATCAATCTCAGTATTTGCACTTGTTAGTTTAAAGCACTAAAATTGAGTATAAAATGCAGCTGTCTACATTTTTATTCACAATAATATAAACCAGAAGATCTCAAGTCATTTTAAAATGTCATTGGTTAATACGCAGTATACCAATAGCAACAAACTCTTCAGCACCATGGACAGCGAAATGCAGTGAGAGTGTGTGAATTAGGAGAAAACATTTGTTCATCTGGGGTTTTTTTTAATGGTAGTACTTTTCATATTAGGTTAAATTAGATGTCCTGCAATCGATGTCCTCAAATCAAGGTAATATATGATTCCAACACAACAAATCCCCTGTTTAGCATCTTTTATGAATGCATACAGTATTAGAGCAAAGTACGAAGAGACACAACAGTATGATTTCAAAAGCTATCCACGCTCTAAGAAGTAAATTACTCTGAATTAAATGATCAGCATTATAAGTGAAAGCTTTCTCTGCCACTTACAAAAAGCTTTCCAACACTGAGTTCGACATTTAGGCCATGCTCAGCTGCCACATCTGAGTGACTGACGCGAGGGCGAAATGAAAGAGCAACTTAACTGATTGAACTGGAGCAAACACAATGCTCTGTGCTAATCACGCATGGCGAATGGGCCTCACACCTTAAGTGAGGGCATTGTCTTTAATCAGAGGGTAATTTATTGAGTTCCATTTACGAAGTCATAATACTAGTGATCAAGCCCTTCGACCGTGAAATGCAATAAACTGGGGAAGTGTTTGTGGGCAAAGGCAAATAACAAGGCCCCACACATCATTTAGTTTGCATCATGTCCCATTAGCCCACTGCCAAATGGGTTTTGGGTTAAGGAAAGGCACGCCATTTTCACGCGGGTTCACGGAGGGGGAAATGTCAGCACCATTATACTTCACTATTGTCTGTCCACATGTTGCGAACGCATTATCAGTGCAGTCGACTAAGCAGGCTGAACCACTCACTTATAAGAAGCCAGTAATGGTACACCCCCCTTTTTCCTTTACCTGAAGCAGAAAATTGTCGGGCAGAACTGGGGAGCCATTACCATCCTTTTCTCCCCTTGCATTTGCAAAAGTTATTTGTCTCAACAGAGGCACAAATACTTGTCCATCAGGGAGAACAAAGCCATGTAATTGGCTGCTTCCTCACTTGAGCCCCAGCTAGCACCATGTTAATAACAAACTGATGAGAAATTCATTAAGCCTCCAAATAAAAACAATCTCTCCTCGATAACAGGCGAGTACATTATAATTAAACTGATGCCTCTCCGTTTTCATTAGGCCTTGGAGCTTGAAAAACCCACAGACAAAGCCGCTGAGATGGATGCAATTAAGCCTTATTGTTTTACCGCACGTAAGTCCAAGATATAAAAAACAATGGCAGCGACCCAATGGATAAGTTTTCGTGCAGCAGGATGAAAGATACTATTTAAGAGTCAGGAAGGAGACTAACTAACCACAGGAGAAGCCCAGGGCAAAAGTCCCTCTTGAGCTACTGTTTTTTAGTATACAGGATGGACATTACCTCCCGATGTCACACTAAGGAAAAGTCAACTCGTCGAAATACTAATTCTACTGGCATCAATTGTAATGTTGATTTATTCACAATTGATTATTTAAAATTAAATTCCAATCAGTTAGCACACACAACCCCAAATATGATGGTAAAACAGTAAATGCGCATAATAGCCTTTTGTACATTCAAAAGAGAGGCTGAGAATTTCAAATGGTCCTTTCACTTCCACCTTCGTATGTTACTACAACTTCACAGAGAGAAAGCCAGCGTCCACATGGAATAAAGGGGGAAAACAAAAGGTTGAGACGCGCAGATTCCTGTGTACTTCCGAAAGCTCTGAAGTAGCAGGGGATGGGAAATGCTTGTATCCTTGCTGTCAGCGATGCAGCGCCAAAGCTACATTGGTCCATAAAGCTGCTCAAACTCAGGACCAAAGAATGAGCTGAGGATTCAAAGCAGCCCATTTTTCTGGTAACAATACCAGTATCACATGCACATACTAAAGACACATGGAACGAACCACTGAAATATGTGCACAATTGAAAGCCTTGGCCGGAGAATGAAATGAATGAGCACACCAGTTGCAACTCGACTTGCTGAATTGTTGTTTAAAAGCACACAATGCACACAAAAAACTTGAAAAACCTTGCTTTTGCAGGAAATAACTGGTAGACAAAACTAATATGCTCTCACTTAGAAATGGGAACATAATGCCAAGTAAACGGCAAACATGTCACTTAAAGTCACTATACAATTTGTAAAGTAAGTTATTTTGTGCTGTGAAATTACAGAGGCAATTTTGAAGGGCCAACCATTAGTCTATTGAAGTACCAGCAAAACGTGCTTCAAAGACCTGTACCGAGTTAAACGAGCTATGGCCTAAACATTTAATGGTTCTATAGGAGGCTTTTTCAATACATTTTGGACCTTTACAGTGGAATTTCAGGATTAATAACCTACTGTAGAATAATGTATATTTTTGGAGAACAGGTCATTTGAAATTCAACCCTCATTTCAACCCCCATCTTCTGCTGACACAAAGGGACGTGAAGCAGTTTGTATGAATTTAAAAACATAAGATTACCAATTCCAAGTAAGACATGAATAGTATATTGGAGGCAATTTGAGTGTCCAGTGGAGCTTTGTGGACTTTATAAACACAGAGCCTCAAATCAATGGGTGGGGGGCAGTTGTTTGGGACTCTTGATAAGCAGAATAGAAGGAACATTAAAGGAACATTCAAATGGATGTATGAAACAAAAATAACAAAGGTAATGAGGGACCAGCATTACAGAATAATTAAAAGCTCAAAAAGTTGCTTTACCGTAATATTGGCCCCTTAAAGTGACTAGGGAAGATGATTGCATCGCCATAGTCATTTAGAAAACATGTCTGGGTGCAGCGACTGTAGTTTGACCTCAGGGGCACAGAAGAGCAGACAGGTCACAGCGATGTGGACCAGTAAAGTGTGCCTTGGTCATTAGGAAGATCAATGCTTTTGTAATGAGACAACATCTGGAACAAAGGAACCTAATACAGGATAGCTGCTGAAATAATTAGCAGAACACTGAACACTGCCAATGCTGGAGCCATTGTAGCCCACATTTCGGACCTCGCCCCGATCCCCATCGGATATACAACATGATAAATATTTCATAATTCTTCAAATGACTTATAATGGCTGTGTAATATTGGTGTTCATGCAGGCGGGCCACAGAAAGAAATACCACAAAATCCAGCTTGACATAAATGCTTATCGAGCGGCACTTAATTGTTAAATTAAGGAGAAAATCTGTTTTGAGGTAACCTTTCAGCTTATTAAATAAGTCATAAATCAATCTTTAGGGCAGACAGAGTGACTGGCTTTTAATGAGTGTTACGTGTCTAATCTCAAATCCTTAGCAGTGTATGAGTTTGTATTTGCAAAAGTTCATTACAACTTTAGACTTCCTGTTGAGTTGACTGTCACTGTTTCTATAGGCATAAAAGAAGTTCACCTTCAACTGCAAGCGATCCAATTAGGCAAGTGTTTAGACAACACAACAACGAAAGAAAAGAAAGTTGCCTGGAAGTGTTACCTGATTATGAACCAATGTAATTACAAGGAAAAAGAACCGCGTCTACAATAAAAATTGCATTGTTTGAGCATCAAGCCTTAATTAAAGTATAATGTTTAATGTAATAATGTTTAAGAAAAGAACAATCAATCCAATAAACAGACTGTCAAATCCACGGTCTGTTTATTTAACGAGGTAAACAAAATAAACAAAAACAAGAGCATTCAAACACATTCTCTTTCATCCAGAAATTAGTGTGGGCCAAAACTAAAAATGTCAGTTTGAACAGAAATAAATCAGGTAGCCCGGCTTTAAGTCTTCCTTAAGTCTTCCTTAAAATCCCTCTGTGTAGACTACAGCATTTAACTTTCACATAACAATTTTCTCTCTTTAATTCTGCTTCTTGTATGTGAAGTAGGTACAGTAACAAGAGAAAAGTACATTAGTATGGGTGTTTAGGGAAATGTGAAGAAATACTATCAGGTCTTAACGCAGTCAACACTGCAAGAGCACAATTCCTGGGAGAGAGCGACGGCGGCAGCAAGCTCCCAACTAGCAGTAATTGGTTTTAAAATAATAGAATTCATTACACTTATGGCGCTTGTTCAGAAATGCAAACAGGGGAAGAAAAAAACATTCATTAGAGACTTGGGCTGAACTGCTTCACTGAAAACCATGGGGAGATGAAAGGCATAATTCAAATGACAATTTTAGAACCCTTAGCTCATTTATTCAGAAGCTCAGAAGATGTTGTCGGCACAAAAACATCACAGTTTTTTTCCCCCACCGTTCTTTTGTTCTTACTTGCGGGGCATGGAAAGAACTTTTCCCCTCTCAATTTCAGTCTTTTGTGGTGGCAAATTCCTCTTCTTCACAAAGAGACATGTGAGGTGACACACAAACAATCTAGCAAACAACAGCCACTGGCAGCGGAGACAGGCGACTGAAAGCTAACATGGGAAATCATGACAGGGAAGAAGAAAACACCTGACACGCGACACTGAATTGGCTGCTTGTCTTATTAAATGAATGTGTAATTATGCACATCAGGGGTGTGCGTAGTGAGGTCCTATATAGTGTTCATATATTTTGAAATATATTTTGTCATAAGGGTTAATGTTTGTTGACATAAACAGTGACGACAACAACAATTACTAAATTGTTGCATTTTTTGTTGCTGAAACCTAAATAATAAGAAACAGACACAATAAAAAATTATATGATCAGATCTACCAAGAAAATCTATTTATTCCTTTTTGATCCAAGAGCCCACAAAACAAATTCAACCAAGGAGCAAGTCTGGCCCTTTGGTCCACTCATACAGTGGGAACCAGATGTTTACATAAATTACACTCTATAAAAAGACACATATTATGCATTTTTTCCCTCCGTGTCATACATTAAACTAGAATTAACTTTTCATTAGGTCAATTAGAATTTTCAAAATTATTTCTATTTGCTAAAGGCCAGAAGAAGATTGATTTTTTTTAGATGTTTCTTTTTTTTCCAGGTATAAAAAAGATAGAAATGTCCACCCATCATACAGATCAGAATGAAGGCGGATTCTGTGTCCCAGAGATGAACGTGCTGTGGTCTGAAATGTGAATATCAACCTAAGAACAAATGCAAAAGACATGGTGAAGATGCTGGCTGAAAATGGTAAGAGTTTGTCATTATCCTGATTGAAACAAGTTTTCAAGGACATGACATCATCATCTGGGCTTTCCCAAATTGCTTAATAGTAATAGTATAGTATAGTATAGTATAGTAATTTGTACCGACATGGGCTGAGAGGGTACTCTGCCAAGAAGAAGCTCTTACTCCAAAAGAAACATCAAAAAGCCAGATTGGAGTTCGCAAATAAAAAAAGGATAAAGACTTTAATTTTTGAAAAGCTTGTGGAAGGAAATCCAAAACGTTTGACCCAAGTTACACAGTTAAAAGGCAATTCTACCAAATATTAATGAAAGGTATGTAAACTTTTGGCTTTGTAAAAAGTAACAAAAACATTTCTATATATACTGTATATAGAATATAGAGAGAGCGAGAGCAAGAGAGAGAGAGAGAGAGAGACCGAGAGAGAGAGAGAGAGAGACCGAGAGAGACCGAGAGAGAATATATATCATTCTTCTGGCATTTAGCAAATACTGTATAAATATTTGTTTTTAATTCTAATTGACCTAAAAAAAGTAAAAGTTAATTCTGTGTCATATGTTTCTTTTATATAGTGTATGTAAACATCTGGTTCCCACTGTATGTAGTACATTTGCCACAAGATCCATGAAGCCACACAATATAAAGAAATACAATTTGCATGTTTTTATTGGCAGAGTGGACATTGAATTTGAAAAAGTAATTTTGTCGACTAAAATTAGAATGAATACCTGCTAATTACTGATCTTGATTAAAACTAAAAAGCCAATAAAAAAATATATTCAAATTTCTTGTCAGTATTAACTTTGGTTCTATCACATCTGCGCTTCACTGGGAACCATCCGAGTGCTGCATCTCGGGTGTGAAACAAGACATGAGAGCTTACGACATAAGATCATCACTCAAGACCACTCAGGACATAAAGAGATAGGTCAGACATCTCCACATGATTGGATGTCACCTCACATGCTGGGTCTATGGCCAACATCAAGGACAGGACCATTTGGAACACTATAGATCTGCCATCAAATCAGCCGCACTCCACTATCTCGTAATTGGGCCAATTGTATAAAAACGCTTGTCACAATCTGAGCACAATTTGAAAGCACAAAAGCCTTTAAAGCATATTTTACAACAGCAGCAGGGATTTTAGCAGCTTTATTTACTTAATTTCATTTGGCGCAGTACCTGCTGACAAATAGGACCAACATATGGCTGCGCATTAAAAATTGATACAGAATGTTAGTGGGGGTATCAGAGCCGAACGCCAAAGTGGGAGGAAGTTGGAACAGAAAGTAGCCACTTGCCAGGGAAAGGAGCCCTTTCACAAGTCTCTATCATCAGTGCCCCTGCTGGAAAACAAAGTGGTCCATGAAGGAGAGCAGTACCAAGCTGACAACATATCTCAGAAAAGCATGTCCAAGAATGTGTTGTGACAAAGGCACAAGACAAAAATCTGACTGGCCTCAAGAGGTGTGTCAAGTGTGTACAGTTGAGATATAGGCGAAGTAGACAGAGTGTGTAATGTAGTGTCTATTCTGAGCATAGCCTTTGTAGCATTAGTTCTATAAGGTCAGTCTGCATTTAAGAGCTGACACTGCAATAGGTCAAGCAAGTCACAGGCAATAATTCTCTGTAAAGTGAAATGTTCTTCCATTGAGTCAGAGACTGTATCAACAGAAATCATATTTTCATATTGCCCCTTCATTAACCACATTGTGTAAATTAGCTTTGTACTTTGAAAGCTATTGTTCTTCTTTTACACAACAACCTGATAAAAACTTAACATCTTTAAAAGTAGCATTTGTCTTGCACACTGATTAGCTGCTTAGGCTGTTAGAAGCCCATTTGGTCAATTCCATATCAACAATAAGTGTTACAAACTCCTGTTCGTTGCACTAAACAGAGCATTACAATAGCTGACCACTGCCATCAAGTGCTGGTCATGAGTACTACAATATCATAAGAACGTTGGTCCAGTGACGTTTCATGAATAACTCATTCAAGTTCTATTGTCTCATCTCCAATTAGACTGCCACGGACTAGAAACCGCAGGTCAACAATTAGCTTTAAAAAAAAAAAAAAAACATTAGTCCAATAAAATGAATCTTGTTTGAAACTGCACAGTGAATTTGTGTGTTCCCGAGTGAATCTCATTTGTGATTCATTTTAGAGAATAATATATTTGCTATGTTGGGAGTGAATACAACTTGAAGACAGCAGTTGTAAAGCTGTGTCTCATCTCTCCTGAGTACCCTTAGAAAGGAAACTGCTGTGCAGACAATAACACATTCAGTGATCTGGCCTTGATCATGTCACCAATCACTAGCACAGAGTGGCTGGGGAGTCTGTGCAAACCCAGCTGTTGATGAGGCGATTATGTGGCTTTACTCTGAGCGTCCAAGTATGACAGTGCAGCTGACAGTGAGACCCTACACCTTGTTAGCACTCTGTAGTGCTGAGTGGACTAGTTGGCCAAATGGTAAGGCTATTCCTCAGGGCATGAGGCGCTTACTTCAAGTATGGAGGATTATAAAGATGTCCCTCTGTGTTATGGTATCCACACTAGAAAGGACAACTTTCTTTTCTTTATAGCCCCGAGTTGTTAGTGCTTCTCTGGATCAAATCAAGCTTTGTGTCTGTGGCTGTAAAACAAATACATTACTAGCAGTTACTACATATAGTGCTAAACATTTTCCCTTAATGTGCGATTAAAGTCTCATTTTGGAATAACAAAAATAACACCAAAAAGACAGAGTCTGGCAAGCACAAGTTAATTATAAGAACAACTACAGCACAAATCTTGACATAGCAAGGGCCCACATTTTCCCAAGATCACATTTCTGAAAAGCAGACAACTCCATCAACCAGAGCAAATAACTTACTAAATATGCACAGTCGTAGGGAAGGATATGAAAGAGCTTAAGAAGCAAATAAAGAAATCTGGTGCAACTGGAGAATCAGGCAACCATAAAACATGGAGATACACAGAATTTCACAGCTGTGTGAACAGTTAAAGCAGATGCGCTGGGATGTGATGGTGGCTGCATACAGAGAGGCGGGTTGTAAAAATATGCTATAAAGTTTATGAGGCCTAATGCGGCCCTGCAGGAGCCTCCTGCCGGGCTGAGCATGCCCACAGTGCCATTGAGAGTGTGACAGAGCAGTGGGAAGGAGACGTGCCACTGAGAGCATAGAGCACATTCAAAAGCTCCATCACGGGTGTGGACACAATAGACACAATCACAAGCACACAATCAACAGAAATAACTATCCCATTTTGTTCTCTTCTACCTCTAAAATATTAGTTCAAACAACATGTCTCCTGAGCAATGCCTGAACCCTACACGTACAATGGGGGCATCAAGCATAGACATAAGATTGTTCTTGGATCGAAATCAGAACAGACTCCAAATAAATAGACAATAAAACATAGCCACATTCAGGATCAGCCTTCAAAATAATAAGGAAAAGCTCTGCCCTCACTAGTTGATGCGCACTGATTGTTTCTATGTTGAATGGGAGAAAGGCATCAGAAAAACATTGTAGATACCATAGTGAGAGTTCAAGTGATGAGTGACGAGCGGGGAGTCGTTTAGCAAATTGTTGGAGCCGGGAGGCGAACCCACGACGCTGAGGCTGGCACAGTGCCTGGCTTGTGTGCTACAGCCAAATCTACAAGGCTGCTGTGGTTTGTATAAAATATTAAGTATGCTTGAATTTTGTTTTCAAAAGAGAAAAGTTAGGCAACAGCTTTTTAGAAATGTCTAAATGTGTGAAATTTAAAAATAGCCTTGGGTGACTTCATACACACTTTATTGCCATAATGCCCTGCCCTAGTGCGACACCTGACATAATAAATAGAGGTGCCATCCTTTACAATTCAGCATTACCTTATCAAAATGATTCTACCTTGTAACTGTTCAAACTTTTGACGTCAACTGAGCTGAAAACACTTCAGTCCAGCAATCCAAGAGAGATCTTATTCAAGCACTCCTACATTCATCCATGTTTCCTTGATCTTAAGTTTAGAGGGAGTCTATGGTGAATACTGGCTCGGGGCATAGGAATCACACACTGTTGATTAATTTTTCATTGTCGTTCTTTTAAAGCATCAATTTGTTACACCAGGCATCTTGGTGCTTTTAAAATGTTTGAAAAGGTAAAGAGTGAAATCCGTGAGAGAGCACACAGGGCATACATTTTAAGACCATGTGTAAACGTTTTAGGCAAAATGAATAAATACTTCAGAGTTATGATGCCAGTTATCAAAATGTTATATCAATAAAACACTCATTCAGTCTTTGCCTCTTAGTCATTGGGAGGCTCTGCAGTACTGGCCTTCTCAAAAGCTATCATTTTTATAGATTTACTGGATACTCCAAGTTACCCTTCACTTCACGCACACATCGCCCTCAAAGTAATTCAGTTTGGCAGAGCACAAAATCATCTTATCAACCAAACACCACTATTTGTGCACAACGAGAAACTAGCAACATCATCTGACTAAAGAAGTGAGAGGGACTAGGTTAAAACAAAGAGACATATTTTTTCAGAATTTTTCAGTTCTGACTCATAGATTGTTACAAATGGGAGTTCATAATGCACAAATGCAGCCCATACAGCTCCCTAACATTTTTTGTTACAGTACATACTGTACATACCAGTCTGCACCAAAAATGAGCAGAAGCTTCATGTGTCTAGTTAGATAGAGATTGCGGGTTAGACTCGAACTGTCAGTGGTAACAGAAGTCTGGTCTGCTCAATCACACCAAGGGGTCAGGCAAGTACTATCTTACATATCGTTTCATTGGTGACATAAACCGGTGCAATTCTTACCACAAAGCAAAGAGAAGGGAAGAGCAACTGTCTTTAGCTGACGATTACCAGCAGGCAGGTGCCAGGTGCGTGTGTATGTGCTGCTCATCTCCCGTTCAGCTGAGCCGCAGGAGGTGGAGACCATGTAGGACTTAGTGGTGATGCACTCGGGCACACCAGTCTGACTGGATTAAAGCCAATTCAGTCAGCCCCTATTTCCACCTCTGAGTCTATTGGGAGAAGTGAAGTGCCAGAGAGATTTCATGCCTGAGACAGAGGAGTTACAGTTGTGTGTTCCCTACAGACAATCCTAACCAACACTTCCCCTCTAGCACATCTAAGAGCGTTCAATCCCAGAAGCTCGCTGACAGCGTGAAAATGGGAATGTGCCACCAAAGCAGGGAGCTAACTGTGGGCCATGATCGGCTAACCAGGCTAAAAGTCCTCTCTCTCTTTTCTTCTAAAACAACATTAAAGAGTGGCAGCCTTTACAATAAGAGTCGCTTGAAAAAAGGCATATTCTTGTTTTTAATAATAATAATAATAATAATAATAATAATACTAATAATAAAAATAATGGCTTACACATGTATTGCGCTTTACAAGCTTGTATTACAAAGTTTCTCATAGCGCTACACTGTAATCATTATCAATATTCACTCGTGCCATAAGCGACTGCTGTAGCCAACGGTGGTACAGCGGCACGGTGAGACTATTTACATCTGTCTAGGGTCTACGGATGAAAAATAGCCTTCAGGCTTATTTCCGGTGAATTTACAGAAATGTTTATTAATGTTCAGTGTCCCTGTCAATTAAATAAATAGAAGAGGATACATTTAACACCAAGGTCACAGAATCCACTCACAAATATATTTCTAAAAACTTTTCGGCAAAGTGTGTAAATTCCGCCATTTTACTTCACGTTTTATTGTGCGAGCTGGGCAAATGTTAGATACAATTTACTGATGACTCACAGATTCATAAAAGGTGAAAACAGCCCTCTAACAAAAGAAATATCACAAGAAATTGGAATGACTACAACATGTTTTAAAATGTAGTTGACTTCCTCTTAAGCCCACAAGGCTCTGACACAGCAAACTTTGGTTAAGGTTTAATTCTTGAAGTAGCACTTCCAGCTGGTTTAAGTTTTGAATGGAACATTTACAGCACAAAACACTGATTCAAACAGATGAACACTCCATGTGATGGCTGAGGACATGGCATATCACTGTGTGTGAGCAAAATAATATCTCTCAATTGACAGCGTGCCTTTGTTAACTTGAAGGCGGCTTTTGTTAAACTGAAAGAGGCAACGTGAAGTGAAAACAACAAAAACAAAAAAAAGCATTTAGAAAAACACAGTGGCGACAACACATCTTATTCAACAGAGGCAGGCTCGCTGACAACTAATTTAAATATACAGCCAATGCACAAAATGAATACATCCAGTATTTATGTTCAATGCCAGAAAACGTGACGTCTCCAATATTGCTGGGAGGTTACTTTATTGTGTCTCTGGCTTATTAAGTAATATTTTTCCTTTTGAGAGAAAGCGCAGATTACTCCATTTCTCATAAAATATTGGATTAGGCATTATGAATATTTTTGTAAAGGCGATTGCTCTCTGTTAGCAAAACAATATTCAAATGCTAATAGGTGTCTAATGGTGGTTTTCAAATGTGTGCCAGTTTATTCTCACGCTGTATGCTTTCCAAATCCTTCATTTCAAAGTGCCACAATTTACATGCCAGAATGGAGCTGACAATTTATAGGCCTTCAGAATTACAGACCATTAGCAATATCAGGCCCGAAAATAAAATCAGGGGTAAAATGACATCAACAACAACCCACTGCACATCCATTCCCAACTGTGTTTGTGTGTGTGAGACTGCAGACAGAGTATGAAAGAACAAAACACTGAGGCCAAGTAAATAATGGGCTACTTACCACGACTTTGCTCCCAGTTATCTGCATGCAGCGATCAGCGGAGGTTAATGTGCAAAAAGACACAAACAGCACAATCGTTAGTACTAGGCCAGACGATCTTCTCAATGACCAGACAGCGACATTTGTGTGGCACGGCAAACATCAATCACGCAAAGGTGGTGCACATTTGAGCCCTTAAAACTTTTAATAGCCATCCTTGATAGTTACTGAAGAAAATGCCTGTGTAGTGCAGCGGAAACTTTTGAAAACTTTGAAGAAAAAAAAAAAGTCAGTAATTCAAATATATTCATAGTCACCTGATGGTAATTTATTTGCATGCACAGTTAGTGGCTTCAACTGCTGTGAAAGTGTGAACCAATACGGTAGACGTGCTGGTTTTCACACAGGGGTTCTCTTAAATGATTAATGGCTTACAATCTGTTATTGAATCTTTTAATCATTGTGTCGTAAAAGCTAACTTTGTGCAACTTGTATTTTATAAATACTAAGCTGTATCTGGTTAAGTCTCGAGTCCGGAGAGAAAGGAAGAATGGGAGAGATTTCAGACCCACTCGCACAGTAAAGTAAATGGATTTTGCTGTTAAATTAAAAGTAAAAATTGGAAAAAAGGACCTAGATAGAGACCATCACTGTCACTGAAGTTGCATAAAACTCAATTAGCTGCCAATAATACTGGGCTTCACTTGTCAAATCTGTGTAGCCCTGCTGCCTTGAGCTGATGTCATCAGCAAATCTAGAGGTAACCTTGTTATCTTGATGATGGCATGGTGACCTCTGAACCGGCAGCATTTCTTTAAACAAGCTTTTTTAGCTATATTTTTCTGTTATCTCTTGATGAACATACCCACAATTCATTGATGAGAAGCTGAGGTAAGACTGCTTCTGAATGTAAAATCCACTTTCTATGTTAGTATATTATCTCTTTGAGTCAGAGACCGTTTGTTGCCCGATTTACACTCCCTGTCTTGTTACTTGCACTTTATAGCAGCCATAAAGTCACATAGTCTCAACCATATCAGGCCTAAATTATATTTTAAATCATACTCTACCTCAAATCAACACTGCCTCCCTCTCCTATGATTGTCCAATCTGCCTTTAGGACTAGAGGCTACACTAAATAGATTTTACAGCTTTGTTGATGCATGTATGTAATTTGTAGGTGACCAGAGCTTGGCCACAACTGCAGACAGTTGCAGTTCTACGAAAATGCCATTGCTATTTTTGACACTGAGTTTTAAAAATGTACAATTAACATTTTAGCATGTATTCATGCGACGATTACTACTTTTTCAAAACATGACATGCAACAAAGGATTTCTAAATTGACAGAGAGGGCCTGGCTAATTGAAGATCATGCCATTCTCTATTTCTAGAAAGCTGTGAAACGTTTGTGGTGGAAGAAATATCGGAATAAAAATGGCATAATGAGAGTGAACAGCATGCCCCTAAACAAGACCCTGCCATCACACTCCTTTTCAATTTGAGGCGCAGAAGGTTTGGATTGATGTGATAAATTATTCACTGTCAGCAGAGGAGTCAATCAGAAGAATATGAGTGATTGTGTTATTGTTAAAGGGATTTGGCTCCTTTAATGGTGTTGGCACACAATGTTAGGAGGAAAGAAGAAAATAAAAAGTGAGACAGAAAAGCAAATGTTCATGCAAAGCTGATGGTCAAGGACATGAGCAGACCTGTAAAATCGGTGCCGGATTCCATTAAAACACAGCTTCTATTTAAATGATCAAGGTCAACGCTCTTGCTGAACAAAAAGACGTTCTATTATGGTTTGAGAGTAATTTGCCCGCCCCCTGCTGAGACACCCCAGTCGAGTATGGGAGTGTGCTCAATCTTGCCTGGTGATAGAATACTTTGAGGTGGCAAGTCACAAAGAAGGTGTGGAGAAAAAAAAAACCTTCTATTCAAAGCCTTTGTTTCAAGCATAAACATAATCAGCGGTGACAAACTGAAAAAGCAAAAAGTGTGAGTATTATAAAACACAAGATAGCTCCAATGTCATTGGGGGATTTAACAAAGAACCATAATTTCAATAAAAATCCAAAACATTATTTGCTAAGCTGGGGCGCAATTTCATATGTAAGATAAATCATTTCATTCAATGCTACGCATTTTGTCCGAACATGACCATGAAGAAATCATCAGGTAAGAACAAAAGAAATGCACCACAGCCTCCGACAGCACCAATCACAGAGCATCCATGAGCTAAAAGACATTCCAAATACTGAGACCAGGCAAAGAGACACACCACATTCAAATCACGATTGACTATGAAAGATCATGCTGAATAAGATTATGACTGGAGCAAATGTACTTGCTCGGGTTTTTATGCTTTGTTTTCTCTTGTATCCGCAGTGTGACGCAGATTTTAGAAGCACAGTGCAGCACATTCTAGCATTTTAATACATTTTACATGTACTCTACCAGCACCTGCATATCTAACCCATATAATTATGTTCTCAGAGTCCAGTTGATCTGTCTAAGCATCACATTAATATCAGACGATATTTTAAGCTTTTATATCTACAGTGCTTTCAGAAAGTTTGGGGGATTATCATAATAAATTATCAAATTAAATTATAAATTATAAATTATTACTATTATTATTAGTAGTAGTCTGATACAAAAGTCATTTTTTGTTCCTCTATTGGTGAAAATCATTCACTGTCTATAATAGCATTTAACATAGAGATACGTTTACAATAACGAGTTTTAAGACATGAAAAAGGAAAAATTTTAAACTCAGTGACATCATGATACTTTTATATTTTACATATCTATTTTATCTTTTAAGTCTATGGCATATTTCATTAAACTATTTCAAAATGTAAACATTTTCAGTATCAGATAACTAGAAATAAATGGAGGGACATGAAGTTTCTGAACCCACTGTAGAGAGATAGTGAGGAGCTGACAGATATTATGTTATTATTAATTTGAATAAAACATCAGTGATCACAAAGCACAATGTAGTCCTTGAATGGAAATCAATCATCTCAGATCGTCATCATTATCAATAACGCCACTTCATTACCATAACAATGAGGAGGGCAATAAATGAGTATGTCAAGGCAGAGCGCGAGGTTTAGAATAAAGTGGAGGATCATCTTTTTGTGCCTTCACAAGATTGTCTTAAATAATTATCGCAAAATCATAAAATAATGTCATATCTTTTTATTAGATTATGATATATCTATAGCTGTTTCTCAAGTGTTATTTATTCAGTAGTTTTACTGAAAATATAACAGATGTAACTTGCTTGGCCGCCAACAGCCAACATCAAGTTGTTCTTGTTAGTTTTTTGTTTTATTCTACTCTGCAAACACTGCTGCATCTTTAGGTATCTTCGGCTATGTCACTCAGAAGGCTGGTTACATCCAATTGTATGAGAATAGCAACTCTGTTTTTTTTTTCTATTTTTCTGAAACCCTTTTTATTTATTTGTTTGCTTATTAAGATTGACGTAATGATGCCTGAAGATCACCTCACCAACATTCCCATGCATGCGCGCAGGCCGGCAATCTTTAGGTGGCATGCAAGTTCAGGGCTGGACAAACAGTGACCCTCCACCTAGCACTTGAGCGAGCCGCTACAATTACGCGTTTGAGATTGAGCCTATCATGGTTGACTGCACTACAATAAGAGCACAAAATGAGGATTTGAGATTCAAGCATGAGGTGAGAAGACAACAACAGAAATAGTGCATGTGAACAGATGATGGACAAGGCAACAAAGCAGGAGATCGGGTTAAACTTGTGATGGAAAGTAGTGTTGCGTGCCTTTATAATCCAACTGTGATTATACACTTAACGCTCTGGTGTCTGTAGATGATTTTGTGGGACTTACGGATTTGGCTGTGGCAGAGATGTACTGGACCACCATCTCACGTTTGGTGCTGAGGTCTTTTCCGCGCAAGGGGGCTTTGCGATCCTCATTTAGGTTCATGTCCTCCTAAACAAGCACACAAACATAGCACATGGAAAAATAAGCAGCTGGCACAGACAAGCTTCCATCTAGATTTAGAAAATTAAAGCATGTAGTAAATGTAATTCATCACATGTGTCACACAATTACACATAATGATAATATAGAATACAAGAAGGCATAAGTGCTCAATATATTCAATTTACATGAATTAGACAGATCACACATAAAAATGTTGTGAAAAGATAAAACAGGCTGCAATAACATGTAAACATTTTACATTTTAAAATTGTGAGCTGCGGTCCATTCCAAAGTAATTCCTAACATTCCAGTACTTCATGCGGATGAATTAATAAGCAATGAAACATGTTTAGAAACTCATCACTCAGTGACCCAGTAATGTTAACTCTAGAAGCCTGTCCAGGGTTGATTTTGTTTAGCGTCGGCACAACTTCCGGGTATAAAATCGCTCAAAAAAAGACACTGTGCAGTGGTCTCTTTTCTTTTTTTTTCACAAATGTGAAACACAATACTGCAAGGGCGTTAAATGGATTTCACTCTATTACAAATAAAAATAGGTACAGCCATTTAAAGCTCATTTACCAAACTTTGTTTCCTTAAAGTAAAAGTAGGAAAGTAAAATGTTTGTTGCAGCAACTCATCATAAAACATATCAATAAAACGAGAACGTGGAAGTGTATTGGGAATTGTTTGCTTTGCTCGCATCGCAATCTGGTAGCTGCCAAACAAGATCGAGATTCAGCTAATAATTTGACTTCAACTTTACTAAATAAATACTTATATATTTTTTAAATATACAAAATTAAAAAAAATGCCAATCTAAAATAAATAACTAAAAAAGTGGTCCATGTCTTTCTGCAGTTCATTACATTTATTACATATCATATCAGCTCATCTCATTTCTCATTTCATCCTCATGTTCACAGTCTATGCTTGATCACTAACATAAGGTACAGGAATAATGATATATTCCTGTAATAAATAGTCCTTGAAACCACAGAGCAAAGGTTAGTGCAAACTGTACGTTCTGAATGGGAGAGCAAACCAAACAACGGACCCTCTATTGAGGCCGTGCGATGGCTGGATAGGCGGAGTATGTGTGTGTCATTGGCAAAATTATCTTTGTGCTACTTTAATTCTGCATCACAAAGGGGCTCTTTCATGTGAGAGACGTCAGGGGATGCAGTGAAGGTTGGACAGAGCACTAAAAGCCAGGGAATGACATGATGATTAGAATGGAGGGGATGTTTATCAGAGGCACTCTGTGACAAAGAGAGGGATAGAATGAACCCAGTAAAAACATCCTCCTCTGGGCTTCAGGTTGGCGATGTGGAACTGTAGAGCCATGCTGCCCTCTGCAGGACAACAAAAGAACTTGTGTGTGGTTAATTTCATTTGGCAGTGATTTTTCTCTTAGGGATTGAGTATTAAAACAGTTAAAGCTAGCGCACTCTATGTCATCATCATTGTAGACTTTCTGCTGATAAGCTCTCCCACAAGCAATCTGATTCAAAGACTTGTTCCTTCATTCGTCAGTGAGGCATGCACAGGGATCCCACCCAGGGGCACTGTGACCTAAATTCCTTCCAACTACATTTCCTCTAGTAAAGACCCTCAGAGAAACACCATTAAAGTCATTTTAGCTACAGACAAAAGGCTACAAAGCTCCAATTTAAAATGGGCATGTTTTCTCAGCCAACAAACAAGCGCTTTTAATTAATCTCTGAACCCAGGAATTTTATCTACTTAATTGGCGTTCGAAAGGCAAGCCTGGGTGAATGTGTGGTAGGAGGAGCGCAGCGCAGCAGAGTGCCTGGGGGACGTGCGTGAGTGAGGGGGCAAACTGGAGGAAATGAGGCCTCTGTGTTGAGTCTCCAAAATGATGAATGCTCTTTTATTAATTATACTCTCGCAGGCTTCGTAAAAGAGTCCCAGGACATCACGGACCATGCTGCCGCTCACACTGCAATGGTGAGATTAAGGCTCACACCTCTGACAGCAGCAGGTGGAGCAGACAGATGTGTTTGTACGTCTTGTTTCTAAAAATGCTTGTTTGACTCAATTTAGGCGTGTAAACTACGCAAGGATCTTGGTTTACTGATAAGAGTTAAATGGAAGCATGTTATTTTATGTCTCACTTGATTTAATCTTTAATTGTGCCGTTCAGTTTAGATTATTTAGATTCAGCCACACAAAATAATATGTTTTACAAATTACATAAAGACCAAAACAGGCAGAAGCAAAAGCTTGTTTACCTAAATTAACTTTTAACTTTTAAATGTAAAGTTACCTCACATTATACCATAGAAACAAATATAAAATATATATCCTTTTAAGAAGAATCAATTCATTATTTTACATATCTCTCAAAATAGACCAGGGGATCAACTTTTTCAATGCAAGTAAAGAATGACAGTTTTTCAGCTCTCTACTCACTTTATTCCAATTGAGCCCCAAAAAACACCTTTGGCAGAACAAATTTACAATCATCTCTTCGATTATACTGATAGATTGTTGTTGTAGTTGAAGCTTTAAGTATTTTAGCACAATTTCTGGAATATTGTTCTGTTTAGTTTCAAATATAATTTGAATTGTTTTATAATAAACTATATCATGAAATGTCCAAAAAGTTTGATTTAATAAATAGCGGATGCGCATGGTCATAATACCCAGCATCACTGATCAGGCGTATGGCATGTTTCCGTAATATATCATGAAGTGTGGTCTTGAAGGCACCACATGGGAGCATTAGCAGTAAATTATAGACAAGGCTTTATTATTCAGATAATATTTTGTTATATACAGAATACCAAGTGTTTTTTATATTTTTGCCTAAATATACAGTACATGATGCTTTCATGTTAATTTGGAGTCAATTACAACCCACACAAATTTTACATCATAGACCATCTGCCATCTATTTTAAGTCTCTTTTTTACTTCCAAATACTATATTTTATGTCAAAGCAGATTTTAAGCAGGCTAAGTACTATGGTTGTGACATCTGCAAACATAATACATTTAAACAGGTGAGACCAATTGCAAATATCTGTCATTTTTATTTGAACACACTGTTGACGGTTTACCAGATAACTTTTAATCCAGGAGGGAACTAGATAAAAATAGTTGCTCTACTTCGATGGACACTTGATTAGCCATAGAGGATGTCAGTTATCCTCTAATGCGGTATATTTGATTTTGTTCTTTTCTAAATTAATTCAGAACATTCCCACACAACAGAGGTTATATTACTCATTGCATATTCTTTATCCCTGGGCTGGCTAATTTCACTTAGATTACCGTAATTTCACAGCATGCTAATCCTCCAACTAAAATGCCGCTACTTCTCCATAGTGGTTGGTTCTAAAGCAGACAATACATTTTGAGGACATTAAAGTATACCGTAACAAAAGCAAACTTCATATTTTGTTTTTCTGAATTGAAAAAAAGTCTGGTGTGCTTCTCTACCACAAATAAGCACAACATAGAAACGATAGATCGCACATTCAAGCTGTGTACCTCTTAAGAAATGCCACTAGAACAGGTACGTACATCCATCCAGAAGAAAAGCATATGTCTCAATAGCTGGCTTTAAAATCCTGGAGAGACCTCACTTAGCTTGGCCCCCCACTGACAAGGCTGCTGGTATATTCCCGTTCTCTTTGATGACCTTTCCTTAATAGTTCAGTCGCTATTTTAGAGCTACACGTTGCGATTAATAAACCACTTTCTGGAGGGGAGGGAAAAAACATTTTTCTTCAAGTCATTAATGCACAGCTGGCGGTCCAACTAATATGGCATGGGTTGTCCCTTCATTTGAACCCAGCGAGACATCGGAGGCCATAACATAGGCTTCATCAAAACAATCGATAACTTCAAAGGTGGGGAGACAAACAGCAACTCTGTGTGTAATACGACAGCAAATGAGCAAACTAAAAGAGTGTGGAGAAACTATAGGAATCCAAAAAAAGGACACCACTGATGTAATTTGACACTGTGCCACATCAAAGCGCTAAAGTTTACGGGAGCAGAGAAATACTTACAGCGAGCTCAGGAAGTATCCATAGTATGAATGAATAGAGGTTCATGTATTATATTTAAGTCTGACACTGAAAATAATTTGTTTTTCCATGTCTCCTGATGACACCAGGCCAATGGATGCACTTTTAACTGCATTTTAAATATAAAATCCTGGATGGCAGAAAACTTTCTCCAGCTTAACCAGGACAAAACTGAAGTTTTAGTCATCGGTCCTAAGGCCCAGAGAGAGAAACTTTTACCCAAACTACAGTTACTGTCTTTTAATCCTTCCTCACAGTGAAGAACCTGGGTGTGATTTTTGACTCTTAGCTGACTTTTATTCCATTCCATTTTTATTTAGTGTTATTTTAGTCAAAGAAATATCTGGACATTTTAGTCATATAGTTTTAGTCTCATGAAAAACCTTTAATTTAGTTTAGTCCAATTTTAGTCAGCAAAAATATTACTTTGACTAAAATTATGACTGAATATTTTAGTCGACGAAATTAACACTGAGCAACACTATGAATCAGGGTAGCAAGGCTGGGTAATTAATCGAAATCTAATCGAAATCACAATCTCTACTTTGTTTAAGCTCAATAATCGTCATAGGACTTTATAATCGTCAGGTTTACAGCCATTTCTTTGGCACAAACGGTACCTAGTTGGGAGTTTAGAGACAATAGAAGACTTTAGTGTGTTAAATGAAACTGGAGGAAAGCCTTTGTTTTGCTTGAGCTTAGTTGAATAAAAGATGTATCTAATTTTATGAATCAGCAAGATGTATTTCATGTATTATGAAAAAATAAAATAAATTGAAAATCGAGATACAGTGAGGAAATAAGTATTGAACACCCTGCTATTTGCAAGTTCCCACTTAGAAATCATGGAGGGGTCTGAAATTGTCATCGTGGGTGCATGTCCACTGTGAGAGACATAATCTAAAAAAAAAAATCCAGAAATCGCAATGTATGATTTTTTAACTATTTATTTGTATGATACAGCTGCAAATAAGTATTTGAACACCTGTCTATCAGCTAGAATTCTGACCCTCAAAGACCTGTTAGTCTGCCTTTAAAATGTCCACCTCCACTCCATTTATTATCCTACATTAGATGCACCTGTTTGAGGTCTTTAGCTGCATAAAGACACCTGTCCACCCCATACAATCAGTAAGAATCCTACTACTAACATGGCCAAGACCAAAGAGCTGTCCAAAGACACTAGAGACAAAATTGTACACCTCCACAAGGTTGGAAAGGGCTACGGGGAAGCTAAACATGACTGTCATCTCCCTCGGACTGGGCTCCATGCAAGATCTCACCTCGTGGGGTCTCAATGATCCTAAGAAAGGTGAAAAATCAGCCCAGAACTACACGGGGGGAGCTGGTCAATGACCTGAAAAGAGCTGGGACCACCGTTTCCAAGGTTACTGTTGGTAATACACTAAGACGTCATGGTTTGAAATCATGCATGGCACGGAAGGTTCCCTGCTTAAACCAGCACATGTCAAGGCCCGTCTTAAGTTTGCCAATGACCATTTGGATGATCCAGAGGAGTCATGGGAGAAAGTCATGTGGTCAGATGAGACCAAAATGGAACGTTTGGTCATAATTCCACTAAACGTGTTTGGAGGAAGAAGAATGATGAGTACCATCCCAAGAACACCATCCCTACTGTGAAGCATGGGGGTGGTAGCATCATGCTTTGGGGGTGTTTTCTGCACATGGGACAGGGCGACTGCACTGTATTAAGGAGAGGATGACCGGGGCCATGTATTGCGAGATTTTGGGGAACAACCTCCTTCCCTCAGTTAGAGCATTGAAGATGGGTCGAGGCTGGGTCTTCCAACATGACAATGACCCGAAGCACACAGCCAGGATAACCAAGAAGTGGCTCTGTAAGAAGCATATCAAGGTTCTGGCGTGGCCTAGCCAGTCTCCAGACCTAAACCCAATAGAGAATCTTTGGAGGGAGCTCAAACTCTGTGTTTCTCAGCGACAGCCCAGAAACCTGACTGATCTAGAGAAGATCTGTGTGGAGGAGTGGGCCAAATCCCTCCTGCAGTGTGTGCAAACCTGGTGAAAAACTACAGGAAACGTTTGACCTCTGTAATTGCAAACAAAGGCTACTGTACCAAATATTAACATTGATTTTCTCAGATGTTCAATACTTATTTGCAGCTGTATCATACAAATAAATAGTTAAAAAATCATACATTGTGATTTCTGGATTTTTTTTTTTAAGATTATGTCTCTCACAGTGGACATGCACCTACGATGACAATTTCAGACCCCTTCATGATTTCTAAGTGGGAGACTTGCAAATAGCAGGTGTTCAAATACTTATTTCCTCACTGTAGATCAATATAGGGAAAATAAGGGTGATTTTTTTTTTTCCAAAATTGCCCAGCCCTAACTCAGGGTAATGGAATGGGTCTGCAGTTGTCGTGAAGTCTGAATACTTATCACTATGTTTTCTTTTCTCATATTTTTCTAAATGTTGTTTCTAATGTAATAATCAAATAAAAACATTAAATAGGTGTCTAAACTCATGGTAACTATGTTTTTTTTAGTTTTTCTTATTAGCCTGAATATTCCCCTTAACCCGAGTGTCAAGGCCTGTCAAGTGTCAGAGGCAAACATGGCTGTGTCGTCCGTCACTGAGCAAATTGCGGTTGCCTGGGTTTTAATGTCATGCTGCTCTGAGCACAAACATAGTAATAGAGAGGTGAGGCGAGTGACAGGGATGAGCACTCAGGCAAGAAAACGCGGCGCGCTGTGCTGATGAGAACCAGGGCTATCGGTCGCACTACTCGGGCCCAGCCAATATAGACCATTGTGTGGGAGCAAAGGCGAGGCAGACACCATAGCACCCATAATACTCAATACATTATCCACAATAGTTCACACACAGCCTATGCAATGGAGGCACAGTAATTCTGCCGCTCCACTTCAAAGAGATGGGTATCAAGGCTTTTTGTTAAATTTCATTCCGTTGGAACGAAGTGGAAAAAAATGCATTTCATTGAAGACGGATCACTATGTGAACGGAGCTTTGACCTCAGAGTGATCAGGGTTACAACCTGGAGGTGAAGTCTATTAGAGATATACAGTAGGAGAGCTAAAGAGGTGCAATGCAACAAACTAAAGTAAATAAGGGCGCATAGAATAGTTTGGAAAGGCAGTCCACTTTGTATTGATATCAAACTGTTGAAATTCCACTTACACACAGCACTTTGCAGAGCATGAGAGAAAGACAGTGCTCACCATCATCTTCTCAAAGAGGTCAATGATTTCCTTTCGGAGAGGTTCATGGAGCGGTCGTCAAAGAGCGGCTGGGGCATCGGCAGCTCGGTCTGAGTGGAGAGGGGTCTGTGGGTGCTGGATAGAGGCTTCTCCTCTTCATCCCCTGCTTTCTGAAACTCGTAATGCGGTCACGCTGGAACACAACACAGCAGAGGTGGAGAAAATAAGTCCGGTTCAAGCGAAGGCCACCCTTAAGAGGCCAGAGATATTTCCAGTTTAATGCACAGAGAACCGTGTGTGTGTTACTGCTTAAGAGAGTGCTAAAATACAACTGAAATGAGAGAAGAAACCTTGAATTGGTCTGGATACTCTATATGCGTATTGGTTGGGTGTATAGACGATTGCTCCAATACAAAACAGTTTCGACATTCACAGTAAATTAGTAAATAAAGAATTTTGCAATTAGACATTTGAAAAGGAATTAAAATGATTATATTATGTTAAAAAGAAGATGCACTTAAATGGGTGTGACATTGGTTTCTGACTCCCTAAAAATATTCGCTGGTCAATGAGAAAAAGGCCTTCTAAATAATATATAATAATATGAATAAAACAGAATAAAACTGTGTTCACAAAATACTTACCAACATTGTCACAGCAGAACAACATGTCATTTGGTTAACAACACACACTCATAATTCATCTGTTCTATGTTAAAGTTAGTCCACACTAGTCTAGCTCAATCAAATAACCAAGCAAAGCATGCAAACGACATGGTAGTCTGTTTAGTACGTTTGTTAGTGGTCGTCATGCCGATGAACACATGTGCAGGAAGACTTAAGTGTGTCGTGGGATGATGGCAGTCAGTGTGACAAAAAAACATAATGTGAATGGATCAAATAGGTCACCAATAGCAGGGAGAAGCACAGACTATTGCTCTAATCATGTTGACATTTCATCTACACGGCTTTTAAGGGTATTAAAAAGGCCCCAGGTGGTAGCATTTCTTCCTAAGTGCTGCTGTTATGCAAACTAAATGATCTATGTGTTGTTTTCTGCAGCCGAGATGCTATGGGCTACATGTATAACAATTATAAATTAAATTTGTGTTTGATCATTATTGCTTGACATTAACACTATTCAATGAGCCAAAAGCTGTAAGGCGTCTACTTTTACTAGGACGTTAGCAACATTTATATTTATTAGAGACTTTGGCCATTTATGTTTGATTCATATCTCAAATAGATTCTTAAATATTTGAGTGCTGTCTTTTTGACGCAGGATTCATATCACAAGAAGCCGCAATTTGATACAGACATTCCTTGAAGATTTCACAAAATTTTTTTGCTAACACAACCTAAAATGAAAATGCTTGTTTTGTTCCTGATTCAATATTTGTTGACATCTTGTTATTACACACTGAAGAAAAAACAAATAACTTTGAAAACCTTAAAGAAAATATTGCAATCATATTGTTAATGCAATATTCAGGACAGCTATCAAGTTCTAATTTCTGCTGCTCCATTTGAGCATAGTAAAAAAGGTTTAAAAAAAAAGGAAATCTAAAAAAATCTATATATTTGTACCATGGTTCATTAAATGTGAAAGATCACAGGCTACATCAAATCAAAAGCTGACACTTCTTTTATTATCATAGAACTTTCCTTCATTAAAAAGTATCAGCCCAAATCATCTCAAAGCAAAAATTGTAATGATAATTAGCACTAAATTAAAAAAAGCCAATTTGATTTATAATCACCATGTTATTGTAATGTTTACCTAAAGGTTAGTTGAAGTCATTTATAACTCTTTTGGCACAACTTGATCCATTCACATGTTCTATGTTCCATGCAACATAAGTTAAAAGAAAAAAGTCACCAAAATAAACACCTTACCATGTCATCAGCCAATGTTTTTATGTGTATATTCTGTCGAAGGGAGGCACACAGTGAAAAGGGAGATCCAACAGAAACTGACAAGACTACAAAATGCACAGTACACATCCCACCTGAAGTGCCACATGTACATGTACCTTTTGGGATATTTCTAAATACAAAGTAATTTAAAGTAGTGAACTTGTTGCACAATACACTCTTGATAAGAGGTGAAGAATGGGCCAGTTTTAATTCCAGTGACATTACTTTGAATGGTATGGTACGGCATTAGAATACATCTTGAACAACATTGACCTAATTTAGGGCCAGCCAACAATTAGAACATTATATTAGATGCAACTGTACCGTTAAGGCACTTGTGGTCATTCCTATTTCCCCTTCAAGAGAGGTTTGACTTCTAGGCAGGATGTCATATGAAGACTATGAATAGTTTGCGTTACAATTATGCAGAGGGCTGGATGAGTATCGGTTATGTGGAGAAAAGGGGTTGAAAGTTTAGGCTCTTCTCCTTAATAGATGTGTATCATACCATCAAGTATACTGTGCAAGATCACTGGTTTATATTTAACAAAATGTACATGTGTGGGATGTGTCAAAACTCCCCAAAAATGCTGCTTAAATACAGAATTTTAGGTGGGTATGAAGAGACCAACACTTCTTCCACAAATAAAACTAAAAGTAGACAGACACGGTACCACCAAACATGCATGTTAGTGAACCTGCATAATGAAACCACAGCATCCCTCCCAGACCTTGTGTTATGTTTGACTAAAAGCACATCATCTACGTAGTGGCAGTAGTTTGGTAATAGGAGTGACTGCGAGCAAGAGCAAGTTTTAGTTAACTAAAACATTAACTAGTTTTAGTTAATGTCGCCTTCTGACTTTCAACTTTCAAAGTTCAATGTTGGAGTAATATTCATAATCTGAGCTTCTTGACAGGGGAAATATGTTGAACTGACCTCAAATTGAGAGACACAATAAGAGACAGCACAGCCAAAGGCACCTGGCTCTGTGAGGTACTCTGTTCGGGCAGTTGAGATTGAGAACACAACTAGAATGGAGACAGTAGAGTTTGTGCCATATGCTGTGGCACGATTCACTGAAGTCCTAATGAGCAGTGAGGCGTGGGGTGGTGCTGGCCATTAAGCATGCCTCCAACCGAGGATTTCTAAACTATTCTAATCAGGAGAGCAGCAAACAGGCAGCATCAGACACACACCTCCCAGTGTGCAATGTGCATCTTCATCAACTGTCGCACTGGGCAACGCTCACACGCACAAACACTACACTCACTCTCAACTTTTGTCCACACTGGCGAATCAACAGTTGCTTTGAAGCCCAGAATACTCACCATATGCAGCCGGCATGTGCTGCTTTCCAAATGGGTTTTCAACTCACAAAAACAAATATAGAATATTCATTGAGACCAAGTTTTAGGAATTTTTCAACATTTACTTTTTCTCCACCCATAATGACAAGCATTGATCTGAGCTGCAACTTTTCCCATTTCTAACTCACATGTATCATTAAGCCCAGCATTCTCTGCTTTCTTCTCAAGCTGTGTGAAACAATAGCTAATTTTCAAATGAAGTACTTAGACATTTTCTAATCAATTTAACAACAATCAAACAACAGTTTGGTTAATTGCCTTGACTTGAGGGCCTTTCCCTGCCCATTATCTTCTCAACATTGCACCAACGCAATTTAACATCTAACAATTAAGCTTATGTGTCCTGTGGGCTTTTGTTGCTTATTAAAGTGAGCTTTTTCATCATAATAAATGTTTATTACCACGCACATATTCCTCTAAATAATCTAATCAAATTAGCTCTGGGTCTCCCCTTAATCAAATATGATTATGACTCCATGCAGATCTTTAAAAAGGAACACTCCAAACAACATTACACCACTTCATGGTACATTTGGGCACTTATGGGCATTTCAAGCAACAATTACTGTAATATTTTTATTGTGTTTATTTAGATTATATTAATATATTTTAAGTCACTGTAAAACCAGCAGAACTGGGTTCATGACAAAAAAAATACCAGCAGGTGGCACATGACTAGTATTCAGTCCAATTTAGAAAAAGACCTGTGCTCATTTTAATGTTTACTTCCCAACTCTAGAAATAGTAAGTTAGTTTATGCTACAATAATACCAGTAATCACACTTAAGTTGAAGGCCTCAGAATAAACTAAATACTCTATTTAGACATACAATCAAAAAGTCTCTAAGAAAAGCATCAGTCATCATAACAAACCCTGCTACCTGATTTTTTTGTTACAGTAAGTTGTGAAAGTAGTGAAATCTAGGGACTGTGTTTTGATGTTAAGCATAAACAAAAGAGTCACATGGTAATACTGTAGTCACCAAAAGAGATGGTAGTCCTCCATATATCTGTAAACTGAACAAACTGAAGGAATTGGAGGTCATTATTACAGGAAAGCACTGCTGGTGTTTACAGTGTCTACATGTCGAGCCGAAAAGGGAGTTACACAAAGGCAGCACAGTTTGAATGGCTGGCCATGTGATCAGTGCAAACTCACTCACTGCCCTCAGGTTATCTCTCACTCTGTTTAAAGACAACTTCAGCTTTGTCCTCACAACTTTTAAATGATATAAACTGATATCAAAATAATCTGTAGCTTCGTAGACAAAGGACTTGAGGCTATGGAAAACTCCTGTAAGACTGAGAGCTTACACAGATACAGCTCTTACAATAATCTGTTTTTTTTGTTGTTTTGTTTTTGTGCGGTGTGCGTGTGAGAGTTTGAGGAGGTATTGGACCTGTGTTGGCGAGGGTGGATGTGTGGATGGATGGGTGAGTGAAGTCATGTAAAGGTGGGAGGATACAGAAATTTGAGCTATTTTCAACTTTTGGCATATTATTACACTTTAGGTAGCGTTTATATCAATTTAAAATTGCTGTTATTATATTTCGAACTGTTAAAAGGCATGCTACAGACTAGTACTGCAAATAAGTCTTATCTAAAACACTGCTATACCAGCATCAAAATGTGTCAAAAGAATATCAAATAAATAAAGAAAGCTTTGGGTATAAGCTTTAGGCTAATGGAGAATTAGAGCTGCAAATAATCCTGTAAAAGTGGCTGTAGGCCCATTGTTTACATCTGCTTACACAGCGCTATCCAATCCACACCAACAACTCTAAAAGCTAAGCTCTAAATATACTGTGGTGACATACAAACTGTTTCATTTTTCTTTGGGATGGGCAGTAAATCGTATCAGTAAATTATGAAACAGCATCATCCACAGCAACGCATATGTGAAGTTATTTGTGTGATGAGGCTTTAGGACCATGCACTTAGTCTCTATTCTGTGACTAAAGCATTCTTCACCACTTCCTCTCTCCTGTTTCCTGAATGCCACAAAAACCCTCACATGTGGTCCATTTCCTGCATCGCGTTACAGAAGCTATTAGATTTACTTAATAACAAATTATAAACTATATATTGTGGGAATATGTCACTTCGGTACTAAATCAGGAAGGATTGGGGAAACCGGTGGGACACAACCAAAGGTGTCTGACATGACCACCTTATACTTGACCCTTGACTTCCCAAATACAGTATCACAACCGAAAGGTCAAAAGACTTATTTCTGTTGGTCTTTATGAATCAGTTGCATTTAAAAATTATCTAAGCTTGAAAGGCAAAAGTCCTTGAATAAAATCTTTGTTGAAAGATGACTCAAATATAATATCTTATTGTAGACATGTATTCTGCTCCACTCTTTACTCAACTGAGTGGCTTTGTGGGGGTGTAGCAAAAAGCAAAACAAAAAGCAATTCTTTTGAATATAACAAAATCGTACTGAAAGTAACCATACATGTAAATGTCTCAAATTAACCATGACAAACTATATGGACTGGTCTCTAGTGACCTGCCCTCATTTCCATAGCATCAAGTAAATGAGATTACCTCATCAGTTATCCCAAAAAGTTAATTTGTTTTGAGTAGTTACTACTGATTATCTGGAAGAATGTCTGTGTCGAAGTCCACATTGCCCAAATTATACCCCGAATTCACTTTCTAAGGCAAAACATAAGCAAGTAGCAAGTGTAAGCAAGATTTGGACTCTTAATGGTACTCTCTGGCAAAACAAAAAAATACACTATGCAGTATTTATCATCTTTACTTAAGCCCTGGAAAGCAGTGGTTTATACATCAAGTGTGTTGTTTAACCATCCTATAGTTTAACTCCATTAATTAATTACTTTTATTATATTGGATGATTTTCCAGACAATAAAACAAGTTAATATGACAAATGATAGCAGAACAATCTCATTTACAGTCTAAAAACTAAAAACACGGGGCTGTTTGTTAAATGTCCTTGGCTCTGTTTCGTATCTACATCCTGGGTCCAACTGCTAAATAGTATGACGTAATCCTGTGAAGTGACTAATAAAGCAAATATGTCTAGGGCTCCCCATTTCCAGAACGGTTTGTCTAAAACTTACAGCAGTCTGTCCTATACCACATACGGTCTTATTATTCTGCATGCTATTGCTGCTAGGGTGTAAAATTGTGCCGACAGACTTTAATGAGGCACATGGTATACGCTTTTTTAACCCACCCATATGCTTGAATCACCCACAAGGAATGCAAGCCTATAGCTCCATAAAAGGTAAAAGTCTTCATATTTTCAACTGGAGCAAACTATGAGAGCATGAACACAGAGTTTACATACTTGGTCCTACGTGGTCATTGCTTTTAACAAGTATTCTAGCAAACCTGATGCTCAAGTGTAGCCTGGACAGCTGAAAAGTTGAAATAAACAGTGGACATGCTCCCAGGCTCCACCCAGGGATGAATAATGACTTCCTCTCCCACTGCTGTGCTCAGATTTGTGCAATAGCCACACTGCAAGTACTTCCCAAGACCTATGTGCTTAGAGCATTGAGCAACAGAAGACATGCCTGGCACTTAAAACACTTTGGGGAACAAAAAGTTGGTCAGCTCAGCTCAGAACTGAGAGCTGTCTGTCAGGGTGTTTGGAACAGGATAAGCCAGAGTTGTTGTCTGTCTCAAAGTAGCACTCTCAAGTGGCTCTGTGATCACATCAGGTCCTTCCTGAGTTATTATAATCAAGAATAATTTAGTTTGTATCTGAGGCTTTTCTTTCCTTGTTTGGTAGCAACAACAGGAAAACAAGAACTGGACAGTGCAAACAAACAAACAAACAAGTCAACAATCTAACTTCACTGCTACATCTTTGGAGGAATGTGACTCAGAAGTCTCAGGTTGTGAACCTTACTGTCATCTGTTTACAGATTGCTTGCAAATTCTGCACCAATTCAATGATAGCAAGAACAACACTCTATAATACAAGATCCAATGATGATCTCATTTCTAGGTAATGGATCCATGCAGTAATAACTCAGTGATGTCTAAGTTATGCTGCTCAGAGAAAGTTGTTCACTATTTGACTTATTGCATTGTGAGCTCCAATCAGAACACCACTGCTCTTGAGATTTGTCTGATAAACAAGCACACACATTACTAGCTGTTTATGTGACAGACACAACTGTCCAGCTGTCTAAAGGCTAACAAGAATGTTGATATGATGCTTGGATGGGATAAACACATCATGTACTTACAGTAAGTGCTTTGAAAAGTAATGCACTCAGTGAAAATTGATCTCTTTTGCTCAATCTCTACAGCCATTAACAGCTTGTATTAGACGACATTAAATAGTAATCACAACAAATCAATAACTATTTGGGCTTTATCATAAAAGGAGTATGCGCTGCCTTGACAATATGTTTGGTAGTAACTTGACCTTACTTGCAAACTCATACAAACTAACTATATGTAACTAACAATAACTATATGACAGCTGTTGTGGCTTACGCCTGATGACAGTGACGTGAAATGTAGTTGGATGTGCACACCTACTTCCATACAACTGTAAGAACACGGGCAAATACCTACCAGTTTTTTGTTTTTACCCTCATCGTCCCCAGACTTCTTTTTGGAGGGTTTGTTGGGGTCGTCCCCTCCACTGGCTTGATCCATTGTGGGGGGGAAAAATACTTCCACAAGATGAAAACTTTTGCAGTGGACTCGTGCAGTCGTAACAAATCTACAAGGACTGACGTAATAAAAGCACTGCGTCTCCAAATTAGGTCTTTTCTGAATCCATTCCGGTAAAAAGTACAAATGAAGCGTCCACTTGCTGTTGTTTCAGCGGTCAGAGAGGCAGCTTGGAGAGGTGTGGTAGTTTCCGTCCTGAGGACTCCCCTGCTCGGCTGTAGTAAGTCAGCTCACGCCGCGTCAATGCTTTATGTAAACAGAACAACGGCATTAGAAACATTTCATTGCTCTCCCTGTCACAGAGTCCAGGGTGTTAAGTTGCATAAATGTATTTACTCACACGTGTGAAGAGCCTTATTCGTATGCATAAAGCAGACATGCCAGTCAAGACAGAACTGAAGTCTAAGAACTGACATAGAAAATGTCAGTAAATACCAGGGGAAATGCACATGCATGCGCCAATATATGCTGACAATTAAGTAAAGTATTATCCGAATCTATGTAATAAAAGCGTAACTAACCAAAACCCTAGTAATAAACGAGTAAAGAGGCACTTTGTTTAGCTAACATTAAACAGTGAGCAAATGTTCGAGGATGGTGACAGGCACTGTGTTTGACTTATGCTAAACAATTAACTACGATCAGTAACAGCCGTGTAATTGTGTAAAATCACCGTTTCCCTCTCTGCTTGGGATACTTTAGACTGCTGTACATTTAGCAAAGCTACGCAAAAACCAACAACAACTACCGCACAACAACAAAATAATAACAAGCTCTTATTAGCCTGTCAGACACAGTAAATTAATAAAATAGGCAAAGTGTAAAAAATAGCACATATAATGTAATTTTTGACAATTTTGTATTGTACTTACCTTTGCAACCAAACGTGAACGCCAGGCCCACTATCGTTCCGCCTACAACCCTTTGATTGGTTCAGAAAGCACGTCCGGCTGGGGACGTCCTGCACCTATTGGCTTACTTACCTGTCAATCTCGCTGTACGTGTGTTGTCAGCATCGGAGGAGGAGCAGTATGACGTAGGGGCCAGTCCGGCGTACTCACAGCGGACGGGATGGGGTGCAGCGTGCAGCGTGCAGCGCAGACCATGCAGACACGGGTGTAGCTGGAAGGGTGATTTATGAAATAACAAAGGGCTAACGGCGGGCGGACGGATATTGAGGCCAACAAGAGCTATGCATGTCTAATCGAAGTAAATTTCCCATTAGACTAAATGGACTATTAGTTGTTGATCAGCTTGACTTTTATTCTACACTGCTTTGTGTAAATAGACTCTATTTACAACATGGAGCAATAGCTTCCTCTATTTAATAGAGCAAGCTATTGCTCCATGTTGTATTTTAGGCGTAAGGTTATCAAAGACGTGAGGGTTCCGGGTTTTTATTCCCGAACCTAACTTTTTTTTTTTTACACACACACACACACACACACACACACACACACACACACACACACGTTTGTAATTCTAACTTAGTGAGGCCACTCATAGACATAATGTATTACCCAGACCCTAACCCTAACCTTAATCCTAACCCTAATCCTAATCTAAACCCAATTCTAACCCTAACCCTAAAACCACATCTTAACCCTCAAACAGTCCTTCAAATAAGTGAGGACCACCCAAAATGTCCTCACTTTCCAAAAATGTCCTTACTCTGTTGGTTAAAAACTCAAACGGGTCCTCACAATGTCGTAATTACAAGAACATACATACACACACTCCACTCTCTCCCCTCCCATTAGTATGTAATATTCAAATCTACTAGGTTTGACTTTCTTCTCAATTACTAGACGAGTATATTTTCCATCAATTAAACACAAAAGAGCAAACCATCAGAGAAAGACACTTGTTTAAAGTGACTACCAAGTTAACCAAGAAACCAAAAAAACTGCATAATGTTAATACCATAAAAATGACTGCTGCTGACCTATTTGAATTAGAGCAAACATGATTCATTCATGCATTTCAGAAGTTTTCTAAATTAAAAATGATTCTGTGTTTGTTCACTGTTATGGTAGAAATCACAATATTGTAATTAAAATACAAATTACAACAAAATGACAGTATCTGCAATCACAGAAATTAAAGCAAAAAAGGGCTGCCACTTGATTTCAAAATACTAATAGAATTTAAATTAGACATGAAAGGTACCAGATCAAGGTTGTTTACTTACACAGCTGTTGTCCTTAACATTTTATTAATTCTTGATTTAATTGACAAGTAGTCTATCAATTTTCACATTTTTTATGTATTTCAAGTTTGAGTCACAAGCTTGTCACATGTTTGGGTTGTTTCTTCTTTTTGTCAGTTAGATTCCTGAGGATTTTCTTTTTAGAAATACGTTCAGCCTATTCCAAAATGTCACAAACTTGTGACTCAGACTGTGAATTCTGAGAGTTTGGTTATGTTGTTTGTTTGTTTTTTCCCCAGCACAGTGGCAGAGTGGTTAAACCTTAAACCCAAAATGGAATCACTCTGAAATGTCAAATATTTGAAACCTGATGGTAAAACTTCCCTGAAACTAGAAACGAATCTGTCAAGTCATTAAAAGTCATGTTTTGTTAAGAGATATATTTACAGAGACATTCTTCAACACTAATACTTGTTATTTTGTCAGAAACAAATTGAATCTCTGTAAAGTTATCTTATGCATTTAGAACAGTGTAACCTGTCACAGTGATTTATACAGAGCATATTTTTCTTATTGTCATAAATCATATCTACAGCAGTGCAATTGATGATGAGCAGAAGGAATTCCAGACTAAACAACATCACGAGATAAATGACTCAACTGAATTTTCATCTTTTTTCTTTTTTTTATTGCAAGAGAGTGCAATCTTTGTTTCATAAAACTTTTATGAAAGTTTAAACAAAGCTAGTCTAAATCAAGTCACACCTATAAATATGTATTTTTGTCGCAAAGTGCTGATGCAGTGTTGTCCAAATTCAAGTGACAGCAGACATTCATAAGTCAGGCATGTAGTCACACTAATGTGGTGAAAATAATTAACTTTGCTTCACTAACAACCAAACAACTAACAACCAGGCTGTCACTTGACAGTCTTGTAACAACCAGAGGACACAGTAGCACAGCGGTTAGCACTCGTGCTTCACATCTAGAAGGTCCCGGGTTTGATTCCCACCTGGAGGGGGCCTTTCTGTGTGGAGTTTGCATGTTCTCCTCATGTCTGTGTAGGTTTCCACCTGGAACTCCAGTTTCGCCTACCACTAAAAACATGTACAATAGCCCAGGATGAATTGTGTGCGTGTGTGCACGCGGTGTTGGTCAGAGGGACCTTTGGCGCAGATGTGTGCAGTCGCAACAGTGTTTCTGTCAGTCTCCACTTGGTAAACTGAACACCACAGAGTCTGGGGTGAATGTAAAGCGCTATGTCTGTGAAAGGCGCTTTATACAGTGAGAACCATATGTTTACATACACTTCATAAAAAGACACATTTGCATTTTTTTCTCACTGTCTGATATGAAACCAATTAACTTTTATTTTTCTTAGGTCAATTAGAATTTTAAAAATTATTTCTATTTGTCAAATTCCAGAAGAATGAGAGATAGAATAAGTCCCGATGACGATGTCATGACCTTGGAAGCACAAGTCTGGTTCATCCTTAAGTGCAATTTCAAGTCACTTGAAGGTGCCAGGTTCATTGGTTAAAACAATGATGGAAATAACCATTCATCATACAGATCAGAAAGAAGGTCTGTTTTGTGTTCCAGAGATGAACGTGCTGTGGTCTGAAATGTGAATATCAACCCATATCCAAAACGTTTGACCCAAAATATACAGTTTAAAGGCAATGCTACCAAATGTTAATGAAATGTATGTAAACTTTTGGTTTTGTAAAAAGTAATAAAAAATGTGTTGAAAATTCTATCTCTCATTCTTCTGGCATTTGACAAAAATAAATGTTTTTTTTTGTGTATGTAATCTGGTTCTCACTGTAAATAAAGTTCTTCTTTTTGATGGTCAAACTTTATAACTCTAAAAACAATGTGCTTCAGAAAAGTCACATTCACATTTACACATGAGATTTATTCTTGCATTATACTGACCATATTATTGTTTTGCATATCTTTCTGTTTTCCAACTTTGAGCCAGACATGCTTAAACTTAAAAAGGAGCATGCTTCCTTCGAAGAGCTTGCAATAGAGCTAAGGGGTGATTTTGAAAATAAAGTCAACATCAGCAGAAATAAAACTAAAAAACATAATAGTTAAAAGCTCATAAACAGGAAGCCCTATCTCTGCTCGTTCAGCGTCTTGTGTAAAGGCAAGTCCCTAAAGAGTCTACCTTCTTCTGGGGCATGTTAAATGAAATGAAAAAGGGATACAGAGCTAGAGGTAGCAGTCATTAAGGTATAAATGCAACCCCATAACGACGTTATGGAAGCACAATAAAAGTGCAATCACACGTCATGTACCCATTCTTCTAACAGCATTCTCCAATAAAAGCTACCGTGGGGACACTAAACCAAATGAATGAGGTTATAAGCTGCACATTATTAGTGTAGGTTAAATGAAAAGGCTAGGTATTGTCTAATTTTAGGTCTTCAAAAGTTGCCAAATTCTTCCCCACTGCTCTGATGGTGGAGCCACACTCGGGTATAAGTGCTCTCTCAGAGAAGAAGAGGGCAGCTTTGGGAGAGGAAACACTGGCAGATCTCCCTAGTGGGAAGCTCTGTTCTTCTTTTTATAGATTTAGACAAAATACATATTTCGATGCATCCTTCAAAAACGTCTCTTCCCAGTATGGAAGCGTTGAATAATGGGGGAAAATTCCAAGTCTAAAGAGTCTAACAGTTAGTCCTGCCAAAAATTATGATACATCAAACAAAGTTTAGGTCTAGGGTTAATTGGTCACGAAGGATAGCTTTGACAATATAAAACATAAGAGACTGTGAATGGTGCTGAACAAATTATAAGTAGTCCTTATGAAGCCTGCCACAGAGGAACAGAATTCTGACAGAAGGTTAAATACGGCACTAGTCAATGAAGAAATTCAACATCAGAACAAAAGTCAATAAATCAGCTGATTTATTGACTTTCATTTTATAGCTCCTTAGGAAATTGTTACAGAAAATTGTTAAAGAGTCCAACATTCCCATACTGAGGTATAAAGTGATGCTGGTTTTGAAACATCTACTTTGAACAAATAGTATTGCTGTGTTGACATTATCATTGTAGTGTATTGATCTGAATGTAACCCTGGAGATGTAGTAGCCTATAATAATGCATATTCAAATACAAAGTCAACAGACCAGTTGACTATTTTTCATTTTACAGCGGTCATTTCATTTTATTGATTGCATTTATTTACATTATGTGCCAGTGTACTGTATCATAAGCATAAGGGGATTCCTCTCTTAGATCAAGCAATCAAGTGTACCCCTAAACCTTTAATTATGGAAGAGCATTGATAATTGTTTTGTTGCTTCTCCGAAAACACTGCCATCTGCTTCATGTTCTCTCTCTTATTTGGTAGCCCTGTATAGTGATTCCAAGCCAAACAGCACAGCAGCAGTCATATTATCCTCTGACCTGTGATGATTGCCATGAAGTATTTGAAACCTTTCCAGACCAATTTACTTCACAACACACAGAAAGCTCACAGCCATTCTTGGTGACACAACAAGGTCTCCAGCAAAGTAAAACTGCCCTTGACATGTGTGTGGTTTTGTTTGCAAGCGACGCAAACATCTTCAGATTCACTTGATCTTTTCATGGGGGTAAACGTTAACTGCTGTCATTTGGGCCTGTTCTATGCTCCTTTTGGGTAATGGCATTGTGACAGAAAGGACTGGCCATTATTGTCAATAATCTAACAATGATGACATCAAATAATGAGAATGATGAATTAAGACAAGACACAGTGATACATGTAAATAAAATCAATTATGTTTAGTTTACACATAGAATTACACTGTACTGTAAATGTATTTCTAAAACAGATCAATAACTGATTATGAAAATAAATATACAATATACAATATAGCCGCAAGCGGCGATTATCGGCCCTCGCCGACCGCCCTGCCTAAAACAGGTCTCCCTCAATCTAAAATTATGGTATTGCTACTACCTTTGCTACTACCTTTGCTAAAACCTTTGTTTTTAACTTTTTCCCAAGGGTCTTAGTTTTAGGATTATTGGAATGCGCTAACGCGCACTCCGCACTCAATTTTGACATTATACAGAGAAAAATTTGTATGAATTTGTATCACACTATATCTGCAAACTGAAGCATATTTTTACATTTTACTTAGGGCTGCGGCTGCGCCGCAGATCATCCACAAAGGTTATCCAAGTACTTTGGATAACCTTTGGTTCCTCACGTCTCGCTGAATTATGGAGTTTAACATTTTCTATCAGAATAAAATGGGACGTTCTGGTCATCGCTACGGCAACACCGTGAAAAATATGGCATGGGTGTAATTGACTTTTCTGATCGGAACGACCAAATAGAATTTTGTGACAAATTATTTTAATTTTCGTAAAACTAAAATTTGTACTCTCCATATAATTCCTATAGGGGGCGCTATCGCGCCCAATTTGAATTTTGCCAAATGAAAGTGTTTAGGACTGAGACTTAACAACTGATAACAAAATGAGCGAAATCGGGCTCCATATGTGCGAATGGGAGCCATTTTTTGTTTGCGAAAAATCTCAAAATACTTCGTACAGTTTGCGGCTTCGCCGCATAAAAACCGTAAAACTTAGAAAAGTAATTTGGATAACTTTTAAAGTTCTACTTCTCAAGATTATTTTCCACCCAAAATTAGGTCGTTCCGATAAACGCTCTAGGAGGAGATAGATTTTGTACGAAGTGAAAAATAAAGGCGGATTCCCGCTTCGCGGGCTGTCATCCAAAATGGCCGACACCCAATATGGCGGACGGCGTTGCTGTAATAATATTTTTTGCTCAACTTGTCATGATGCACGTCTGTACCAATTTTTATGATTCTACGACAAACTTCATTTTTGGCCAAGTCCTATCTCGCAATGTTAAAAAAAAACGGAGGTGGCGCTATCGCGCCACTATTTTGAAATTCAAAATTTGGAAATAGTCAAAAGTTGCGTCGGATCGGGTTGAATTTGGGCCAAAATCTGTGACTTTTCGTCGATGTTCACTGGGTGAAAATTGCGACGGTGCGAAAGAAAGAAAGAAAGAAAGAAAGAAAGAAAGAAAGAAAGAAAGAATATAAAGCCGCAAGCGGCATCGAACGCCCTCGCGGCCGTGCCTTTAGCGCCTTTGTAACAGTACCGAGGGCGCTAACATGCCTACTACATTTTATTGCCCTGATGTGCCATAAATCTATGTCAGTAAACATCAAAACTACATTTTTAGCCTCTCCATGTGAATAATGGCTCCAACCTGCAGAGGGCGCTAGCGCGCCCAAAATCTTTTTTATTTCACAAGCAGCATCGGACGGCCCTGACGGGCCGTACTTCTATGACTACTGTCCACAAGCTCCTTACAGAGGGCGCTAACGCACTGTAATTGTGTATAATGTGAGATTTATGTGTTAGTCCCATTAGGATAACATGGGGGCCCCGGGCGTCACCATGGCAACACCGTACAAAATACGGTATGGGTCTCATTGGCTTTTTTGATCGGGATGCCATCAACAATTTTTGTTGATGGCACACAAACCGCCGCACACAAACCGTAAAACTTAGCCAAAAAATTTGGATAACTTTTGATGCCCCACATCTCGAGATGAGCTGGAGCGATTTGGAGCTCATTTGGTGAAACGCCCTAGGAGGAGTTCGTTCAAATGCGACGTCAGCGAAAACGCTGACTCAGCATTTTCCCACCTTCCTGTCAAAATGGCGGACTTCCGGTTTGTCTGGGGGCGTGGCCACAATAATATTTTTTGTTTGTCGTCACATGACAAATGTCTGTACCGAATCTCGTCACTCTACGACAAAGTTGATGTTGGCCCCTCCTCCATAGGCGTAATGTATTTCACTTTTGTAGGTGGCGCTGTCGCGCCATTTTTTATTTCCCCAATACGAAACACACATTTAAATTAATTTTTCACCGGACCTGAATTTTGGGCAAAGTTTGGTGAGTTTCAACTATGTTCAGGGGGTCAAATTGCTGCTCAAAGAGCAGAAGAAGAAGAAAGAAAGAAAGAATAAAAAGAATAAAGAAAAATAATAATATTTTTTGCAAAAACAATATCGTCGCTTTCGCGACGACAACATATTATACATATTTGGAAAGCTCTTAACGACCCCCACGCAGCCGTGGGGGTCCGAGGTGGATGACGAGCGCGAAGCGCTCGTCATCCACTTCCGTATGTCAGTTGGCCATATACCCCATTCACTTTCATGCAATAACAAGTATAAAGGGCCCACACCAGAGGTGTGGGCAGTCACTGTTTTACACGGTGAGTTTACGGTTGACATGGGGACAGCGCTTCGCGCTGTTTTCGTGCGCTCCGCGCACCTAGGTACAGTGCGCTCCGCGCACTGCGTTGCGATTACAATAGGCCCTTGCGACGGCAGGCCGCTCGGGCCTAAATATTCCCATACGAAAACAATGTTCCCGCTTACGCGGGTACCATAAACTATATATTTTCGGAAAGCGCTCGCGCATTCCTACCTCATGGTAGAGGGCTCTCAGTCGCCCATTGACCTTTATGGGCTCTGTACAATTACAATGTTGATTTTTGCATTATATCTGTATGTGCACGGGACGTGCACGACAAGAGGAGTGTGTTAGTGAGTGTTTGAGAGGAGGGGAGCGCTTCGCGCTCGTTTTGTGCGTTTTGTTCGCACTTTGGGGGAGTCCAATTACAATGTTCGTTTTCTGATACATGTGCACGTGCACGGAACGTGCACGACGAGAGGAGTGTGTTAGTGCATGTTTGAGAGGAGGCGAGCGCTTCGCGCTCGTTTTGTGCACTCCGCGCACTTTGGGGGAGTGCGCTCCGCTTCGCTCCGCGCACTCTATACGATTACAAGAGCCCCTTCGCCAGCCCTGATGGCGCTCGGGCCTAAATATATTTTAATACTCCCACAGAGGCAATTTCCATTATCTCTCCTGATGCCTCATAACCTATCTAGTGTGTCGCCATTAAGTCCTATTCCATCCTTTTCATGGAAAGGTTGGAACTTACCAACCAATTATCTCAAAACAAGATAAAGACAAAGCAGTCGATGAAAAACTACACAAGGAGTGACTGGAGAATCCTTCCTCAGGGTAGAAGAACCACCTGAGTGATGCCGTCTTAATTGCAAGTTTAGACTATCAGCCAAGTTCCCATATCTTATTTTGTTTAATTAGAAGTAATTGCATTGAGCCAACATGTAGCATCACTTGTAATGTTTATTTATCTGGAGGGTGGGTTTTACAAGAAGTAACAAAGACAAATGAAAACGAAAGGTGTCTTCACGATCAGCACCATCTGTTTCAGAGTTGGATAAAAAAAAAAATCTCGGTTTTGGGAAGCAGCAGCAAGAGTGTGGCTAACCAACAGTGACATCTACAGGCTGATCAGAAAATATCAACACAGCAATGTTCTGCAACATTTAAGAGCAAAACAGTTACGCAATTTAAACATTTCTAATTTATTATTAAGGCCCACTGGTTATCCGCTTATACTGTACTTCTAACAGTTAGCCTAAAGTACTAATGCGTCAGTATAATTAGTGTGCAGCTAATGATTAGCGTAGATGGTGATATAATATGACAGACTAAAGAGCCATTTAGGATCAAATTAAATTTGCAAGTCTGCAAAGTCAGCTGTGCAGGGAGCTAAATTTAACAGCTACACAGCCATCACATGATTTATGCTAATATAGATGTGTGCCTTATTTGCATATAACCTATATTCAAATGCAGAAAAAGTCACTTAAAGGTACAGCATTGCACTGTAAATATCCCTCTTTGGAACAATTTCAAATGATCCCCAATTAAGCTTTGATCCAGGCCCAGAAAGCCACTTGTTACTTGTTTTGATCTGGTGTGTGCTGAAACCAGAGGGCGGTGATTGGTAAATTGTGACTCTAAGTGGCCCCAGCAGGTTGTTAAAGCAGGGGTTTTGAAGGTTCTTCAGCACACCTACTAGGGATTAGCCCGTCTTTGTTTTCTGTCAGCTAAGATACACATTATGTCCCGCAGACTGGGGACCTCACAGTTCCTTGCCGCCTTATTTCCCTACCCCTAATAAAACATAGTCTACCCATTGCCACTTCTTCTCACCCCATACCATTTTGGGACTTTGGAGGGGAAGCAAACGAGAGGTCCTCAGTGTGAAATGGATGTGCAATCACGGAGTTCTTTTCCTTTGACGGTTATTGCCAGCACACTTTTGGCTTTTCTTGGAGGCCACCATAAAGACGATAGGGGAAATGACAATGGGCAGGGCAGGCGCTGTGGAGAGGGAGCATTAAGCCACAAGCAGCAGAACAGATAGCTTTGACACTATGGGATCTCTCAAATCGCCATGCTGGGCCACCTACATGGTGTGGCAATAAGCAACAAGACAGGCAGCATTTTTCATCACAGAAGGGGAGCTCGTTTGGCGACAATGGAGACAGACCCGGCGCGTCTTTGGCTGACACTTTGCTTGTAATGGGGATGTGAAGTGTTGTCAAGGAACAGCCTCACAGCAGTTGGACAAAGCTTTCATTAAGGCTTAAAATGAGCAGCATCACTATCGGAACATGTCTGGAGGGCATTTTAGTTCAGGTAAAGCAATGGTCAGGAAAAAATGGGGCAATTCAATACTCGTTGCAGCATCAAAACATACAATATTTCAGACAAAACATCAAGGTTAAGTAAGGTTTGTTAAGGGAAGACACTACACTCATTTTTCAGTTTTGGGCCAAATTGGTCTTTGAACATATAAGCTTTCACATGGAAACAAAACAATATAGCTAATCATCACAAAAACATACTTAATTATTGCACTGATTCAATATTCCTCCATAGATTTATATTGGAAAACTGGAATTTCAAGGGCCATTTTCTCAAAATGCATTTTTCTCTAATTCTGGAGATATTCTAACATCTCCACGTCAATAGCACCTACAGAATTTTCCAGCCTCGGACTAGACAATATTTTGAAGATTTATTCAGAGGGATTTTTTTTATTATATAATTTCTAGCCTGATTTATTGAGTTTTGAAGGTCAAAAAACAAGATGAAATTTCAATCTTTACACATTTTTCTACTAAAAACTGCTTATTTTGAAACTAAGCAAGATATCCAAAATCCCCTCTGAAAAGGTCTTTATAACTCCTATGTTAACAAAATAAAATCATAAATTTGAATCTGGCACGGTTTCGTTGCCGAAAAGATGGGACATTTTTAGGTTACAAAACATCTTAATTTATATTTCTGTCAGTAATGTCAGTAATGTTCAGCAAAAGTTTCAAATTGATATCTTTAAAATCCCTATTCACCTGCAGTGTCTCGCCGAATATGCAGTATGACGGCAGAAAGATTACAATGTCTACACATTAACTATACTATTTTACAACTAGAAAATGTTGCATTCCTTATTTGAAAATGAGATCAGATAATGTAAACATAAATTAAACATTGTCACAAAAAAGATAGAATTCAGCCTTTTATTCACTACTAACAAAGGTGTAAGTTATTCAAAAGGGGGTAGACGCCAACAAGCTTAAGCTTCTGCCTACTCTTTTTGAGCATCATATCCACATTATTTATTTATTTATTTACTTAATTCACCTGTGTATATTTCTTTGGCTTATCTTACTGTGCTGAACTCTTCTCCTATGTAGAATATTGTGGAACTCAGATGCTCAATTAAATAAAGATGAGAATGATTTTTAAGTCCTCTGTTATGTTATGAATAAATCAAGAAGGAATGTAAGCAAGTACTTTTGGCTGCACATCGGCAAATATATTTCATTTAAATCAAATTGCATCCAGGCACTCCTAACTAAATGCTGCTCTGTGTTTGCCCAATGCTCCGGCTGCCCCTATAGCCTAAGGATGGGTCAGTGTTAAATGTTTTCCAAATTTCATAGATTGGATTCATATATTAGATATAATTGACCACCTGGGCCTACAATTTGACGCAACTGACGCAATTAATATTAAATAATAATATGTTCTATAGTCCCTCCCTTTGCTGATCTCAGAAACTAATCAGAATCCCCAGTAAGACGTGTTTTGACCAATGAGACGAGCTTTCCTGTTTAGTTTAGTTTATTAGTTTATTTGAGCAGTTAAAATTCTGCTCAAAAGGAGTGGGCTGAAGCAAAAGCTTATAAGCGCCTACCCTCGACATCACTGAAATAAAAACAATTGATCAAATCACAATCGTACAGGTAGCATGTTACAAAGTACAAGACACAAGATCCCTGTGAAGCAGGTGCATTCAGGAGGGGTGGGGGATGCTTTACTTTTGAAAATTCTGTCCATTAGAGTAAGATATCTCAAGAGCATTGTGCATCGCAAAATAGCATAGCATTTTAGGTTAAGGAAAATAGCCTGGGGGCAACTAGTATCTATGTAGTAGCAGAACACAATGTTTAGACCTACAATGTTTGCTCACAGAACAGCATAAGAAACCTTTGCAGATGGCTATAAAACTGTGTTCTTCTGATAAAAACACACCAGCAAAAATATCATATATATAAACAATATTTTTTTCATAAACAGAAAATAATTAGCATTTCAAACAAATACCAACTCAGAAAACACAAAGTGCAGCGTACAATTTCTCTCAACAGCATGTTACAAAACAAACGCATGCAGCTTATTTTTACCCAGAGGCCGCCTTATAAATACAAGGCATCTTTGGCATCTGCACTCTCTTTGTTGAATAATTGATAAACTGGTGAAACTATAAACATAGATTTACAGAAGCAGCGCTCTGTAAAACTTTCCGTGAGTGTCAAAAATAGTGCTTTCTTTTATTGACTTGTTGAGTCACGTAGTTGGCTGCAAATGCTTTTTCCTCCTCTCACGGCAGGATTTCGTGCAATAAATACCTGTACTAGCGGCTTTGCTCTTTTGAGTGTTAACAGTGCAAATATGGATCAGAAATGTATCTGTATTTGCTAATTTCATGAAGATGTGGGTTGTTTGGACACGCAAAAATACTTGAAATCATGCTTCATTGATCATTTGTATTTTGTAGGCATTCACATAGAGACAAAATGGACCTCCATAACAAGCAATATTTAGATTTATGGTTTATTAACTTTTTCATTTTTACGCACTATCCGAGCCTTACTATGCGGACTTTGCACGTTTGCATCTTCACAACATGCCTAATTGGTTAATCTTCCAGTTAGGTAGTCCTATCAAAGTTTACATAGATAAATATAGGGTGCCTGTTTTGCGAGCACCTACCAACATTTTCTTAAAAGGAATAGGCCACCGTTTTTCCATACTGAGATATGTTCTTACCTGAGCTTAGACAGGTTGATGCGTACCTGTCTGGTCTTTGTGCGTGCTCTCAGTCACACAAAAAGACCAAAGATGTTGTTAGCATTTAGCCTCTCCTCCTCTCCTCTATGGGGTCAAACGGGGTGAAGTTAGAAGCGACCAAGCTCTTCCATGTTTTAATGGTTCTATACTGTTGCCGTAATAACACCTAAGGAGCACTTCTTCCATGTGTTCCCTATTTAAATACGGTTACGTGAGTAGTCACATGATCTAAGTATAGTTACACAAAATTAAACATGTCGATTTTCTAAGCGGATAAAAGGCGGTACTATATTGTTGGCGTAATAACACCTTAGGAGCACTTCGATGTCCGCACAATAATATCTTCACTCCTATAGAATTCTCTGCGTGGACGTCGAAGTGCTCCTTAGGTGTTATTACGCCAACAATATAGAACCATTAAAACATGGAAGAGCTTGATCACTCCTAACTTCACCCCGTTTGACCCCATGAGGAGAGGAGGAGAGGCTAAATGCTAACAACATCTTTGGTCTTTCTGTGTGACTGAGGGCACGCGTAAAGACCAGACAAGTACGCATCAACCCGTCTAAGCTCAGGTAAGAACATATCTCAGTATATAAAAACGGTGGCCTATTCCTTTATAGAAAACGACCAAGATGTTGTTAGCATTTGGCTTCTCCCAGCACATTCCTATAGCTCCAAACAGGGTGAAGTTAGAAGCGACCACGCTCTTCCACGGGCACGCACAAAGACCAGACAGGTACTTATAACTTGTCTAAGCTAAGGTAAGAACATATCACAGTATGGAAAACGGTGGCCTGTTCCTTTAACCTGAGATTATACAATTTTGGGGAAAAGATTTAAAAAAACCACACATACATTAAAACAAATCTCTAATAAAACTACTTCTATGAATAAATTTAGCTCAAAAGGTTACTCAAGTGTACAAAACACATTAGATCTCAAACCCGGTAACAATCTGCATGGGCCTACCACATAAGCCTTGATGTTTCTTGCAAGTTCTCTGTGGTGATCAGGAAACTTATTATGGGGCATCATGTTTTCATTATCACCCAGATGACATCTTGATCACTCAGATTTATTCTGCCTCATTCAATCTGTTTAAGAAGTCGGTAGGAGAACTCGCTTGTACATATGACACAGTGGTTGAGGACCACAGACGCCTCCACTTTGGGAACAGAATCCATTATGAACTGCCTGTCAGCTCTTCTCTCCTCTCCCAGTGATTTCTCTGTTCACCAGAGATTACTTCTCTGAGAGACAATAACTCTGGTGATTAATTGAATGTTCATAGAAGAAGAACTCAATTGTCTGTCACAGAGTTCAAAGATTATTTTATCAGGTGGTACTGCAGTTTTACGAGCAGATTCAGACACACAAGAGGCTTTTTTACTTCAATTATCTGGAAGAATACTGCTAAGAATACTGCATATCTAGAAAGATACCCCATTCAATTACACTCTTGTTTTTAAATCTTGTTTCTTGTGGATGGAATGGGTGGGATGTGAGTGGATTTTCTTTCGTTTAGTTCATATTTTTGTTTTCTTTTTATAATGTATTTAAACATAATCAAGAAAAATATGTGAAGAAAAATCATGATTGAACGATGAACACAAAAGTCGATTAGCTAATAAGGCTGAACATCCTTGAGAGCGTGTGTATGAAGCCTTTAGATTCTTTGAAATGCTTGCAGAAGGACTTGTTTGTTTAGAGGCAAACAGGGCTGTTGACAGTCACGTATTTGTTGAAATTCCATTTTGTTGAAGGACATCTGTTATTCAGTCTGCCCTCTTTACGCTAAACTCAAAGCTTGATTCTAAAGGCCTGGCACCGTGTAGTGCTGTTCTAAACAACATTCTTTTCAAGAGCAAGTCACACAACACCTAAGGAACGGAGGGCTTTGATTTCTGGGATCACAATGCCCTCCTGTGGTAAGTGTGTGCACTAAATAACCTCTTCTCAATGTCATTCTGAAATGGGTACTTACAAAAAAACATCTTTCCATGTGGTTATTGAATAAAATAATAAGCCATGAGTTTTTTGTTGTTGTTGAGCTGTTTGATAAATTGGACGCAGAATAATTGGGGTGTTAACAGTGACAACACAAAGGGGTCACACAATGACAAATATCAGCAATTAACCCAGACGATGACCCAGACTTGCTTGACCGCGCCACTCAAAGCAAACAAATTTACCTCCTGCTGCAAAGTCAAGCTCAGCAGGCAAATATGTAATCTATTGTGTCAACAGTATCGCTCGAGCATTTAATCGTCTAGATTAATGACCTCATGGGAAATACAAATGTTGAATTCTCAATTAATCAGCCTATACTGTATGTTTCAAGCAAGTGAGTCTCTTGTATGAACACAATAATATACAAATATCCTATATGTGGCCGACTAATAAAACAATCTAAAAGGGCCAAGACTAATTTATCAACTCTATTTCGTAGTCTGACAACAGGACAGGACAATACCTTTTATCAGTAATCGTCAAGTTTCTCTCCACTTTTCCTTTGTCAAATGCTCAAATCATTATAGTTTATTACTTTTGGTATGTAGAACGCACAAACCATGACTGAGATATATTCAGTAATTGTATTTGAGCAGTGTAGGAGAACACATTGAACAACGTGTTCTCTGTATCACAGCATGTAATTGTAAATGTATTATTTTTCAACACAGAAATCTGCTGCGATCTTTGTCATATGCCCACTTGGGGCAGTACAAACCTTTTGAAAGGTTTTTTAACAGCTGACAGGCAAAGGTAATCACAATTGATGATTGTATTTTTATTTTTTTGGAGAGAAAAAAATAAAATGTGAATGAATGTGAGTGCTCTTAATAATCAAAGCTGTTTTGCTATACTTTTAAATCAAATGTAAAATTCATCAGGGGTTCAGGGAGATATATGCACTTCAACGATAATCATCTATAAATCGAAGAATAGTTTGATTTTGTGAAAAAAAAAAGTATGGTTCTCAATTGGTGGGTCGGGAGCCAAACGTGCATCACAGGATCATTTTCAGAGGCTTGCAGCTCTTTGTCTTGATTTGACTAATCTTGACTAAAAAGCAGTGTTTAATGCACATTGTCTGTGTAAGCTCTCAGTCGTACAGGAGTTGTCCAGCTTCAATGAAGGTGCTTGAGTCATCTTCTGTACTGAGTACAAAAGATGACTCAAGCACCTTGAAAGTTTAATGCACATTACATTTCCATTCAAACTTTGCAAATCATTCTTATTGCAACACAGTCGCTGTGATACTGTATTCACATGGTTGTAGCAATCATTTCGCACTCGGTTGCCCTGATAGAAATGTCATTAAGTCTCTAAGATAAATGTTCCCGACGGACAGATTGGGGTGTAGTGAATTCCTGGATGTTAAAAGGGGTCTTGGCATGAACAGCAGTGCCCCTTGCCACACACTACTAAACTGTTTGGTGTCCATCTGTGTGCACACCTAATGCATTCTGGCTCAAATGGTTCCTTCGTCCACCTGTGAAATCATGACTCCTCTCACACCAGCCAAATAAGCATTTTCACTGCTTTCCAAAGTAAAACGGTGATGGCCTATAACTAACCAGTAGAGGGAGCTACTGGCTTTTTCTCAGTGTCAATCCTCATAAATATTCAATTTATGTGTGAGGCCGAGAAGGAATAGAATAAGAATAGAATAGGTATTTTTGCTTGCATCTGTTTGCTTGTAGTACTCCAAAGTCCCGGTTTTGATTCCCAAAGCAGGTGGAGTCTTCCTGTGGAGAGTCATTTGTATGTTCAAAAGGGTCAGATGCCGACAGTACATTTTCCAATGTAATGACAAAAAAAAGGAAATAAATACAAGCAAGTTCATCACAAGGGCAACCATCTAAGGACAAATTTGTATTCCGCTTAAAACCATATCAGTGTGAATTTCAGATACTTTATCCAGCACAAGTGCCCTGTCTCCAATTGAAAACTACCATCACCCTTATGTCTCACTTTGAGTACGTGTGTATTTGACAAAACAAAACAAAATAAATAAATAAATAAAACAGCCTGTCAAATTAGAATTAGGGCTGCCCTACTTATCCAAGAAGAAGAAAAACTCTTCCCATGTGACTTGCTTGTGGATGGAAAGGGACCTCTTTTATGTGTCTCTTTCCTTTATCTTCACGGCACATTTCCTCAGCATCTCAGCTGACAAGATACAGTAACCGTGCATACAAAAATCTAAGCTGAATTGATCATCTCAGGGTGGCCTCAGAACAAAAGTGGAATTAATGAGCCAGGAGTTGAAGAAAAATGCAGATCTACATTGTAAGAAGTCAAGTTAAATGCATTTTTTACTGTTCACAAGAGGATATTTAATAATGATAATAGACTTGGCTTTAGCGAATCTCAGAACAGATGGATGTAACAAGAAAGACGTTTCAAATTTATTTTTTATAGCATTTAATTAATATAAATGTTAAGTAGATTAAATGCTGGTGTTATATTAAAGATCCAATTTTACCCTTCATTCAGGCCAAGAAAAACGTTTGGATAGCTTGAACTGATATATTATCCTTTTGCCATTTCCAAATTTAATGATGCACAGTATTGAAAGACAAATGTATACGTGAGGGACATCTTCTTTTGGAGTGCAGGATCTTTCACTTTCAGAAAGTTTCTTGAGCAGGAGTGGTAGAATGGTCATTATAACTTAGGGGGGGGTTTTATTATTGGAAGTTGGCGTACTGTCGTTGTATCCTTGGGGTTTGTTACTTAACACTCTGCCTTTATATGAAAGTGGCCTGTAAATGAGTGGCTGGTGGTCAGAGAAGCCATTGGCACAGACTGGCAGTTATGTTTGTCTGTCCATGGCTGCTATGGCTGCTTCAGTTGCTGACCATCACTGGGTGTGGGGAGTACGAATACTGCAAAGTACTTGTGTATTATGAGCAGTGCATTATTAAGGCTTGGACACACGAACACTTATCACTAATGGCAGCTGTGGAGGATGGAGCATTCAAAAATATAATAAACAGCACAGTAATTAGTATGATGCAAATAGTGTATGCGTCTTTGTGAAGGTCAATGCAATTCCAGTACTGAGATGTCCATAATAATTCTGATGAGGGTGTATGGTGTTGGTTCCTGGAATAGTGGGGAGATGTGGCTTATGACTTTTTATGGTCTAGGAGAACACAAGAATACAAAATGGGGGAGTCCATATAAATACACTACTCAAGGCTTTCATTTCTTGAAGGAAATGTAGATAGCATGAGAAAATCAAAAATATGAAAAGAGATTTAAAAAGATAACACGCTCTGGCATTTGAAACAAAACAAAACACTTTTTACTATTTGAATACACACTCACGCCAACAGAGAAATCTAATTTACTACTGCTCCCACACATCAGCAGCTAGTTATTATGGCACCATTAGCTGCACTGGGGCTGTGTTGGCTAATCCTACCCGCAGCAATCCCGATAAACTGCTGTTAGGCAGCTCACTGTGCACTATTTTTCCGTCTTGGCTTTCCAGAGCTTTACAACAGGCACCAAAGAGGGACTATATGCAACTCCCAAGACAATGGACAATTCTGCATACACCAATACCCACAAGGCTATAATTTGAGTGTCATAAATAACTATGGTCTGTTGATATCTTTAGGCATTATATGCATTTATTTTCATTAAGTATTACTGTTTTATTGTATTCTTCCATACTGGCTTGTGTCGATGTTCACCATTGCAAACTTGTCTCCTAGTACCCTGAGATTAATTGCTTATTTGCTCATTTGGCTTATGTTTCTATGCCAAATTACAACTACAACTACCAAATGACAAAATTTAAAAGCCATTTCATTACTTGACATCCTCATCTAAATAACAGCGATAAAATAAATCAAGTTTTGGGGTAAATCTGTTAAAAAATGTATTGAATTGAGAGGTTTATGTCGACACTGTTGGGAATGTGTACATGTGTGTGTAAAAACAGCTTTTTGCCCATGTGTGTTTTGAAACACATCAGCTTGCGGTTTAAAAGGATCTGGGCAACTTGCTGGTTCCATTGGGCTGTTTTCCGCTTGAAAGCTGGGCGTCATAAAGATATATGCCAGCTCTATGCTAGCACGTGTGTACTCATGTGGATATTTATGTGTGGGGGTCGAAATGTTCACCACAGCAGCTGCTTATCGGGCTGACCATGTTCTCCCAGACTCTCAGACTATAAGAACTGCAACTTATCTGTGCTTGGGTCCGGAAAGTATCCAAAGACCAGTATCCAAATGGAAAAGATAAAATATGATGGTGGGAAAATAATTTGGAGATATAGCAATGAAAGACAAAATGAGTAATGGCAAAGTCAGTGGAAACGCTGCAGGGCGTGATCTGGAAATGACCTGAGCTGCAAATCCAATGACCTTCAGTGAGTTAAATACATTATCATTTCACACCGTTTATCCCCCTTAGGCTAAAAACTACGAGCAGTTTCATAGGGCAGGTGCCATATGCCACAATAACTTGACCCACCAAGGTAACTCTTCAACAAAACTTTTAGTCCTGCAGCATACACATGTACTTTGCAATGGGTGTGTGTGAGTGTTTCTTCACAGAGCAAGAATATAAAATTGCACTTATAAAATACACATACGTAGCTTACCACCACCATTTGCAGAGTGAATGAAGAACAAGTCCCCTACACTGTGTGAAGCGCTTTGGGTCACTTGTGTCATGTGAAAAGTGCTATAGAAATAAGATTCCAATGGCAAAGTGCTCTGGATTTTAGTGTAGTATCCCCATAAATAAATAAACACACAATAGTGTGATCAGTATCGGCCAAGCAAACATTTTGGCCTTAAAAATTCTGATCAGTGCATCTTAACCTACACCATTGCTAAAAAGCCCTGTCGGATTATTTGTCTGGATATTAGGCTTCAATTTCTATGTTACAGTGGAAGGAAAAAGTGAGTAAACTCTTTGGCGTTTCTGATATTTCTGCCTAAATTCGTCATAAAATGTGGTCTGAACAATACAAGTTGTACTCACTTCTTCCTTCCACTGTATATTTAGGACTTGTCAAAAGATGAAAAATGAACCACAAAGACGGACAAAAACTTGGATTTATATGCTCTAAATAGCACATTACCATAATGACGTTTCAATATCTAATTGTGATGAATTTTAATAATTGTCTCGGCAGATCAATAAAAGCACGCCTCAACAGTCCCCGGGGAGGCTGAAAACTCTATGTCACTCTTTCTCCTCTTGCACCTTTCTCACTGACGGTGTTTAATGAGAAGAAGTTTGCCACAAGGGATGAGCAAAAACATCAAAAAGAGCTGAGCAAAGACTTTTACCCGAGGTCCAGTTACGTTGATGAGTCTCTAACGCATTCCAAAGGGATTGTTGACTTGGCTTCTTCTTTTCTTTCGTGGGGGAAAGAAACCTTGAAAGAAAATGGCTGGTACAGACAAATCTGCAGGTATTTCATGTGTGTTTGACTTGTCTTTTCACAAATTCAGAAGTGAGTAAGTTGTGTAATGTTGGGTATTATGGATATATGGAGTTTGTCGGATGATTTGAAGTAAAGAAGTTATTGCAATTAAAATTGAAAAATTACCAGGTGAAGCACACTTTGTACTGCCAAGGGGGACAGGAGCAGGGCGATTAAACATTAAAAACGTATTACAAATATGTATTTACAAACAAGAAGGGATGCCCACAAATAAAATAAAATAAGTCCATTAAAATACCAAGTGGGCTAAAAAGGTTAAAAATTCTAAAAATGCAGTGGATATGGCAAAGTGTTAATTGATGCAGTTTGCTCATTGTTTCCCTAATTTTGATTACGGCAAGAAAATTCAGCTACTTATTAAAGTTGCCATGCTCTGAACTTTCACTAGTCTGTTGCGTGCCATCTAAAAATACAACTTGCTTAGGCACAATTTTCAATGGCGTAATGCTAATCAATCTATTATGATGCACTCCTGTCTGCTTTGCTAATGGTTTCACTGTGCACACCCAGCCGACGTTTGCTGACACTAAAACAATTCGATAAATGGCCTCATATGTTTCTCCACTCTATAATGAACACGCAGGACTAAAAGCATGTAATTTGAGTTGTACATGAACAGAAATGTGCTCCAAACAAATGCTTTTCTCATGTTGTGTCTCTTGGTTTCTCCTACATGGCGCTGGAGATCTGATCGTCCATCTTGGATTGTTACGACTCCATCCATAACTGATCTAACTTCATTTTACAGTGCATTGCATTCTGTTCCGTTGCGGTGCACTTGCTATTTTTCCCCGACAATCTTTTTCTAACTTCATTTGTTGATTTCCTTTCCCTCATTGCATTTGATTTTGCCTCTGTCAATCTTCGCACCTCTCTTCGCCTGCCTTCCCCATATTCATTTGTCTGGAAAAACCCATGCGTCAGATGAGTGAACGGTGTGCTCATTAAACATGACACTGCAAAATAGAATAGGCCTGTTGTCTATTGAACATTGGACTAGCATAATGAGAGGAAACAAAACAAGACTACAGTCAGTCAATTGAGACGCACAAATGGTTATCATTACAGCACAGGCTACCTTCACTAATCTCACTTTGCCACAGTCAAAAAGCAATATGTGGTGGCAACACATTATGATGTTTAAAATAGCGGGCACACCATTTTAACCCCCAGCATTAAAGCATGGAGGTTAAAATGCTTTCTCAACAACGTAATGTGCCAAATCAGAAATCCATAAATAAAGTGAATGAGTCATTTTGGATACACAATAGAAAGGCCATTATAGGCCATTGACTCTCGCAGGCGCTTGCTGCTGCCATTTATTAGGATACATAAATATATTTTAGCATGTATGTAATCTATTGGCAGTAAAGCTGTTGGACCAACCATGTCTTTTAAGGCAGGAAATTAGATGGAAAGCATAAGAAAAACGCCATTTGTCATGCTGAGTAAAATGACAGATTGATAGCAATGTTCATTCAAATGGTTTATATTCTAATAGAAAGTCATAATTTAAAACTTGTTTAATGCACTACTGCAGTATCATTTTGTTTATGTGCTTGACGCATGAAAACATTTGCTGTAAAATTGTCAGCAATGGATCAAGCAATGAGGCGGAAAGCAGAGGCAAGTAAAAACCATGCGATAAATGGATGTGCTGAATTAGACGCGGCAGGGGTCGAGGGGGGACTCCTTCCAATACAGTGGATGGTCCATTTGTTCAGTCCCTTAGGACGGGGGCAGGAGGGTGGCCACAGATCATGGGCTATTAGCTCGACACGGGGTGCACCATTAAAACAGCATACACAAGTGATCATACAGTCATCGCTGACATGCTTGAACCATGAACCCCCACGAAGCCCTTGCATCAGCACCCTCCACAGAGAGCACTGCTGTTGCATTACATTCATCTATAAATGATGTCAAAGCGGCAACGGTAACCATTTATAACCTTGCTGACCTTCATGGAAATAATAGTTGAGACCAACAGTACAAGGATATTTATTGAGCACAAGATAGCATGTCAAAGTAATAGTGCCAATGTGGTGGTGGATGGATAATTTAGATGGATAATTTAAAGTAAAGAAAGCCTGGAGGTATTGGAGGACACACTGTGTACTCCCCCCGTGTCAGGATGCATCAGGAGGTTGGAGTGGTGGGGTGGGACAGGCTGAACCAGCAGAGTAGCTGCATGAACTGTAAGCCCGGGAGCTCTCCTGATTGCTTTGACACCCATGGAATTCCCCAGCACGAGACGGAGAAAGGCGGCTTCGGGCGCTTTTATTCCACATGTAAGAAGTGATGAGAAGAACAGCATCACTGTCAGCAGCACTTTGAAAGAACCGAGAGGGCTTCATGAAATATAGACAATGAAAATTAGCCTTACTTGTTTACTTGAAAACCAAAATATTCTTTCTGCTCTCTGATTATAACAATATAAGGGAAGTCAAGTGCAGCATAATTGTGTAGCAACAAAAGGTTAATAATGTTTAAAAAACGTGCTGCATGACCTCTTAAAGTGGTCTGCATCTGGTTTAAATAATCATTGAGAATATAAAGTATTTTATCTACGTCAGCTCTAATAATTCATGCAGTAAGGATTAGGGTCAAAAGTTGGACAGGGAAGGATGCAAAGATCCTAGTCATTGTTGGTTGAAAATCTAGTGAGCTTCCTCAGCCTTGAATACCATTAGCAACTAAAATGTGTATCATTTAAGTTCCCAATTTGTAGTAAAGTAACTTTGTCATCAAACCTTTTAAATTTGATAGTATTCATTTCAAATGTAACCAAAGGCCTCTCCAGTCTGGGCATCAAATGGCCCATTGACCACTGTGTGTATACAAGGCCTGGGGAAAAAGAACAGCTCACTTTTGTTATGAAGTTATAAAATTGTATTGGGAAGCCTGTGGGTCCCGAGGGCATGCTAACAGAGAGAGCTTGTGCTTTCTATTACTTGTATGTGTAATTTTCTGTGGGAGCAGCAATAACAACACGGCCCAACACCTGTTTACTCTTTTACTGAGATGCCATTACACAAATGGCCAATATTTGCCTTCTGGTTGCAGTGCATTTTGGTTTTCATTTGCAAAATATGAGACAAAGTAAACTTTCAACTTTGTCCAAATTCCCGTTTCACTTCTCACTCCGCACATTTCCATCTCTTTGATTATAACCTACAATAACTCCAGCTTTGCAATTTATCCGTGAACGTTTTCTATAGTGAGACACACGTCATTTTCCTTCAACACAACATAACAGGCTTTCAGGGCAGACGGTTTACCGGTCTTTAAACAATTCTTGTTGCCAAACATGTGGCGCTCATAACAAAGTCTGCTCAGCCAGTTATTATTACTGTCTGTTTCACAACAAACACTTTTTAAATGACACTTTTTAAATGACCCCCTCAAAAACAATCTGTATTATTGTGTTTGCAATATTACAGTCAGCAGCTGTTAATTGAGCCTATTTAACCCTATTGCCCTGAGTCATTAAACCTATCCGCTTCTATAACATTACTACACTCCATTGTGTTTGTTTTAAACGAGTTAAAGACGATAACCAAGAATATAATCTCTGAAACAGTACCAAAGGTGACATGAAGTATAACTCTGGGATCTCATTACATTAGAAAGATGAGATGGTGCGGAATGTGGTATCGCATTAATCACAATCAAGAGTTTATGATATGAGCAGTGCTAGATCTCTTGGGACGCAGTACAGCCCGATCATACTGCATTTTAATTAACTATTTGGCAATTAGAGCCACAATGAGAATTAGACTCTGTAATCGGCGAACCCCCATAGCAATTTATTAAACAAATGTCGAGTCTGTGATGGCTGTGGAGTATTACTGTTTCGAGTTGGGAGCAAAACAACCCTTGGCAGCTTTAAGTAGAGACAAAATATATGCAATTACATTTGAATATTAATTATACTAACTTGTGAGTGCTTTAATAAACGTTTTTGGCTGTAGTATTGGTAAAAGACTAATTAGACTAATTAGACTAATTAGATCTTGGTAAACAAACACTAACTTCATTCACCAAAGGAACAAAATTGGTAAAAAAAATAAAAATAAAAATGGTGAAAAGTGCCTGGAACAGCAAAGCCAGAGCTGAGAGGAAATTTCTTCAGGCCGAGGTCAGCACTGTGCTCGGCATGTGTGCAGTAGCTCTAACCCATAATCAAGCATAAATAAAGTAGACATTTTAATTTTGGACAGCAAGGGAGTGTGTTCAATTCTACAGTTCTGCCGTCTCTACATGCATGAGTGATATGTTGATGAATGACCATCTCTTTGTCCTCCCTTCAGCCAGCCACTGTCTTAAGGCATGAAGTCACTTGGATTGGCCTCAGTCACCTGTGACCTATGGATAAGATGAAGAAAAAAAATATATATTTATTTTATTTGACATGTTCAGTGGGCTTTTGTATGGCGACACATCTCTGTTTGTTTACAGACTCTCACGACTGTTACTTCTGTATTTAGCTAAAAGGAAAAAAAGGGGCAAAAATAAAGCAGTTGCTCCATTGTCCCATATGAGCTACAGTGTTTGTGTTTACGATGAAAAGTAGCGGATTTGCCAACTGAACTGTTTTTAAGCCACTCTGACTTCCCTGACTCTGTACCTGCTCCTCCTGGTCTCCACCAATTTGCCCTGGTCAGCCGAGTGGAAATGAAGAATGATAGGCCTTGTAAGTGTCCACTCTCTCTACAACTGCCCCCGCCTCTTCTCCCTCCAAGTGTGCCACTTATTTATAGATGATGGGTACGGTGGATTAACACGAATCCCCAAGACTACAGTTGGGAGAAATGACTTTGAGGGCTTTTTGGCAGGCTCCAGCGGCAGTCCATTTCGCAGCACAAAGCCCAGCTGAGCCTTTTGACCAAGGTTACAGACATGGCACTCATCGGTTTGCGAACGCCGCTCGACAGACGGAGATACTAATGTAGGATTCGGAGCTGCGCTGAGCCCTCACATGACAGGGAGACACGCTTCGTTACGTTGTTCAGATTTGTGACTTTAAAAAAAACAACAGATACAGCTGTGTTTTTAACTATAGGTCTATAGGAAACAACGCACATTGAGATATGTGGAATAGACTGGGATGTAGCCCTCTGTAGTGTTATTTGACAAGTTGAAAGAATGAAGATACAGTATGTGGTACTAATAACAAGGTAAACCCCTCATTATTTCATTTTTTTTTCATTTATTTATTCATTTGAGCAGAAAGGTATTTCAAACATTTTTTACATTTGAAAACAAAAACAAAACTTTGTGCTCAAAAGGAGTAGGAAGACGTTTAAAGAACTTATAATAGACCTACCCTTATTACTATGCTGTATATCAATATATTTTCAGCCTGCCACAAAAAGAAGCAAAACCCCTTGAGAAATGAATTATCCCAAAGACAACCCAAGGAAGATGATAGAACAGAATGCTTTATTTGTCATTACACAATCAAACTTGTATGGCGCTCAGATATGATGATGACCTGAGAACTGGGCTTCAAAGTGGTGATATTTTAAAATGAACTCCTCCAAAGGTAACTGTTGCGTGTGACCTGGATAAAATTGTGCTTACACTCGTATGTGCAGTAGCTAATGTCTTAATGAATCAGGAGAACCTTGTTTGTCTCCACATGATTACTTCTGGGTGACACAACTCCTGGCACTGCTCTGACTCTTGGCTCACATTGGCAAATCTCGACAGCATTTGGCACATTCGTGTGGCGTATGCACAGGAGCGATGACATTTTGCTTCTCAACACATTTATTTTAAAAAGAAAAACAGGTTCAAGCTGTACTTTGACTGCCCGCGACATACATTGAAAATTGGCTTACTGCTGTTTTTTTTCTCCCCTGAAATGTTGATAAGCAGGAATGCTCTTGGTCTTACGCGAGACATCCTTTGAGACACGAGCACAAATAGAGAGTGCAGCCATGCAAAGCAACCAGGGCACTCACAGTTAGAAGGGCAATATTTTACATTTACAGACCTCCTAAAGAAACTGCAAACCTTGCTATATGTACCTTGAATGATGTTTGCAAGGAAGGAAAATGGATTGAGGGTGATTTGTTCATTTCTCTTCAGCTAATGGTAGATGGGGTTGAGAGAGGGACAGATGTTGTACGTGGAAAAATCAGGCCAACATTCAAGGCAATGCATGGGTTTGACCAGTATAATCACAGTGCATAATGAAACTATGGCTGTGAGGATAAAGCACATTTGGGACACATGTGGTCTAGCAGTAGAAATTCTACAATCTACTCTATCCGGAAAGTAGGTCCTGACGTTCATATACATAACATTGTGTTTATCTATATTGATGTTATCGTATCATTTTGCTTCAGGTAGGGCATCTGACATACTGTAACTACTGCAAGCTATTATCCTCCCCTTTTCAGTGACCGTGTTTTCAATACATTTAACAATCTCACTGTTACTACAAAAGCAGTTTTCATCCTAGTCTCTCCCAATGAATCCACACAAGTCCCTGATGTCTTGTATCTCGTGTAATGGTCGCCAGAATATGAAACTTCATAAACCCTCAAATTGCTGGCTCACGCGTTATAGTGCTTTCTCCACAAAATAAGCTTTAAACTTGGAGTTTTCAAACTTTATTGCAAGTAACTTTTTAAAATTTTGACAACTAAAATAAGTATGGTTACCAAAATAAATGAGCCAATTCCAATGCAGAACATTCTGACACTTGGACAAACTATTACACACCCTTTTAAACACAATTTTGCGCTCACAAGGCACTCACATATTTCAATTTAAAAAGTTGGTACACACTGACACCTCTACCAGCAAATAGTAGTAATATTTCCCCAATTTTCCCCTGTGCAGTTTAGTTCTCCTTGCTTTTAAGTGGTTCCCTGCTGCAAAAACAGTTGTAGCCTTAAGTGAATGTGCTAATGCTGCACATTTCTTTTGATTACAGCAGGAATGGGCGCCTTTGGGATTGAGCACTGGAACCAGGGACTCAAGAAATGCTTTAACTATCCCCTGTGAGCTAGCTAGCTGCATAACTAATGAATTAAGCCTACAGAGAGATATAATGAGGCACAGAAAGGTTATTATTGACCACTATTTTATAAAGATACTACAGTATATTATGCAAAATTGACTTTTCAGAACCTTTTCAGAACCTATATCTTGGTTGTTACCAGTCATTCACTTATCAACAAAAACCTCGAAGGGAGTTTTGTTTTAGGCACACGTTTCCGAAATCCTGCATATTCACGTCCTGATCAAATCACGTTCATATTTTTCTGGCACTTTTTGTACTCATTGCAAAGTACTCCTGGAGGTATTCTCAACATATTTGTTGGTGACCAAAGTGGTTTGAAAAGTCGGATTAAAACATATAGGCCCTTTATGCATAAAACAGGCAACAATCCCCATACATGAGTAAAACATGACAAATCTGATTTTCTCTCACTCATTATTCATAAGCCTGGCACCAGCACAGGCAAGGATGCGACTTGCTTTACCCAAGCCGATTTGAATATTATCTCCTCTACAAAGTACTTGCGGGCTCATCGACTTGGAAAAGCAAAGGTGGGCGCTGCCTCCTTCAACAGCTATTGATCCTCCGGGATTTTAGGTGGATTACTCTGGTATTCATTCTCCACCAAACCCCTCCCTCTGCCTCATTCTTTACACTGTATGAAAAGTGAGACCTTCTCTGAGATTTGCTCAATTCAGCTTCTGGTCAAAGATGATAGCGTAATCTTTCTTTTTGGCGCCATACACGGTAAAGATCCATTACAAAGCACTAGCTCCAATCTACATACAAAGGCACTAATTGGCCTTTCACATAGGGCAGATAATTACACTGGTAATATGAGCATTATCTCATGGCCTCTCAGTGGGAGAGGAGTGTTTAGGGTCAATCTAATTTATAGACTCAGTGAAGGCGACGTTCATTTGACAAGTTTAACACGAAAACAATCCCAGCACACGCAAGCTGCACACATGATAAGACGGTATAGTGCAGTGCAGCAGCTTGATCAGCGCGCACTTACACATTCTGTTTAAAGTTGTGCGCAGCTGCAGAAAGGTAGCACCTCGTGAGCAGGCCAGAGCAGCCACACACTATGGAGGTACTGTGAGTGGAGGAGAGGTGGAGGAGAGGTGTCTGCCAAGTCATATCCAACCGCCATGCATTTACTCACTGTATGTAACCCTGAAGTTCAAGGCAAACTTTGTTTATTGTTATTATTTACATCCAAGCATTCTTTCAGCTCCTGGGCCGAAAATGCAAGGTAGTACTCTGTTCAGAGCTGGATCCTTTACTTAATCTTGAAAGTCAAGGTCTACTGTGAACCTGTAACCTGCCTCACCATCTTTACCAGCCTCATTCTCCTTTAAATTAGAATATTGAAGCCATTACATATTTACATATCGCTGGATCAAGTGTTTTGAAAAATTATAACCAGACATAGCCTTGGTTTCCGTTATTATGCAGGGAGCTGAGTAGCTGTGTTGATGCAAAGTGAGGCAGCCATTTGCTCATAGGTGCCCTTAGGCGAATTGCTCCAGCCAGGCCTATGTAACAGTGTGAGATACTGCGTGTGTAATATAACATGGTGGTACCCAGACAGTGCTCCATTACCCTAGTATTCTCCCTGTCTCAAGCTGTCAGCCTCACTTATGCTCTTACGTAATACACTCATGCCTAATTTAACATTCATTTTAGAGGATGCCCGGACCAGCGCAGTGTGTCTGGTGTCATCGTGCTGAAGATACTGTTCTCAGGGACAACTCAAAAAAGCAATACAGCCTATAGTGAAAGTGTCCCACTGAAACATAGATGGTGCCGCGTCTTAATCGCCCCCGCTAGAAAATCAACACACAGCAAGAGAGCGGTGTCACAGCAGAAGTGATTCTTGCCCAATTACAGCAATGAAACGGAAAGAATTTGTGAGCTGATCCGTCACATCTGATTGACCCCAAGCATTTAAAGCAATTAGATGCTAAAGATACACCATTGCCTCCAACTAAACTGAGTGGGGGAAGAGAGCGAGAGTTGGTAAGAAAACATAAGTGTAGTCAAATTGAGCATTTTGTGCATGACGGCGTGGGTTAATGGAAGAATACATTTAGGGGCATACTCGAGGCTTCGAGCGTAATGCAAATATTTACCTTTACACTTGATCAAAGCGTGATGAGCCAAGTATGCATCTCATTTACATCACAATAGGTTTTACAGGAGAGACTGCGCTTCGAGAGAGGGGTAAAAATAAGGTCAGTTCATTGCAATAACCAGGAGACAAACTTTGCAAGGCATGGAGGTGTCTGGGTACAATTTTGTTGGTGTATACTTTAATCCAGCATGGCAAAGAAAGAATAATCACAAGCCTGTATATACTACTCTCTGTCTGCCTAAATAAGTATGTAATTACTTGACTGTTTACTTTTTGTGTGTGACTTTAGCACCTTTGCAAGTTGAGTGAGAATAACTTCACTATAGGATCCACACTATATGTGAAGGTATTTTTTTCCCCAGTTCCATGGCTTCGGGCAACAACAAATGGCTTACAGATGTGCCTGAGGCTGCACTTATCAAATTACTCATCTGCAGCAGCACTCTACGCAAATGTGATCTTTGGATGTGTAGCAGTTTTATTACCGTCAAAAATCCATCATTTACGTGACAGCATATCTCAAACAAATGCATGTTTAATGGCTCAGGCCTTAATGAGCAGTTGAAAAATTCATGAAATAGATGACCATTAAGGATTAAGTTGGAACGAGGTTACCGTGACGACGTGCGCTGTTCCTTCATTTAGGCTCCTGGATGTATTTTTTTTAGTTTTTTTTATTCATCTTTGACATTGATTGGAAATTAGGCTCCTGGATGTTTTTGACAAAGCTAATCAAACGAACATAAGCTGCCAATTCTGCGCAAAGAGGCCACGTTTTTGGCTGAATTAATACATTTCAAACTGATGATAAAAACACGCGGAGTGGCAGATCTCCGAAGTCAAAAAGTGCAGATGCTAAATGTCGCTAACTGATCCAATCTGCTCCAGCTGCGATTGGGAACTTTTTCAAGTCACGCTGTAATTGCTTCTCGAAAGTATTTTGGTGAAGCTGCCTGCTACACATATAATAACTGGGGTTTGGTTATATACAGCAAACAAAGCTGTCCAATCAATGAGAACCAGTAGCGCAAAGAACAAACAAAAAAGTGTGATAAGACTAAAGTGTCCCCTGAAATAGTAGACCTCATTGGTATTCCTCAAAGGTAATGCATTTCCGGACACACTGCATTCGCCATCACTTTGATCCAAATTAGAATTGTAATTTAAGGTTATTAAATGACCTGTGAACCATGGCTAATGAAAAAGTGATCGGACTTTAAGTACATGTGCTGACATTCTCTGCTCTGTATGTGACAGGCACATTATTACAACATTACAATCAGGTCCCTTCTCCTTGCCTTTTTTGTTCCCTGTTCCCTCCAAGTCATCTCATTTCACCTGCAGGACAGCCCGGGACCACTGGAGCCCTATGGAGAAGTCTCGCTGGGACTGGAGGCTCAGAAGTCATTAGATAAAAAGTCAACAGGAAGAGATCTTAAACCCACATTTGTGCTATGTCAGTGTTTTCCCACCCCCTATACTTCAGACTGAAAGGTGCTGTGAGCCTAATCGACAAGACGTGCAGCTTAAACTGTAATGCAAACAAAAGCGTTAACAAGCTATCTCATATCATTTAAGCATACCTGTAGGCAAAAACGTATAAGTTAAAATTACACGCAACTATGATAAAACCAATGAAATACAATGCAATTGACTCCAGAATCATTGCAGACTTAAATTAAAAATGAAAAGCACTAATAAAATACTTCCAGTTTTTCTTGTAAACAGAACTTATTTTAACTTAATCTTAGCTTATTTCTTCTCTCTGCTATTTTACATCCGCTTAACAGCACTCAGGCTAGGAATGTAGGGGCGGAACTGGAGTCGGGGCCAGGAGTGACACACAGACCCTCCCTAGAATGCCTAGAGTGCCTGCCTACTCCATATATGGCCAAAAGCTAAACCTCAATATTATATGTAATTAATGGGCACACTGATGCTGATTCAGTTTGTTTTTATTAAAACCTGTGCCATTTATTTGGGGTGAATATAATAAGTATAACCGTTACTTATTCTTTTAAGCTAAATTTGGTCACGGTTTTGCTAAATATTTAAATATTTGAATGGTACAAAATAAGAAAATAGTGCTTTGAGCCCCACCACTTGTCACAGAAGCGGTGGATGTTTCAGAGTGTCATTTCACACAGGAGTATGCACACATACTGTACATATTTATGCCAAAACATATATGTATGCATGCACACCATATACACACATCAGGGATGAGTGGCATGGCGATAAGGCAGAGGTGACACTTCCGAGGGCTTTTCACACAGTGCTCCGGAGTTCCAAAGCGTGACCCACCATATCCATCCAAGAACATTAAGAGATTTCACCAAACCAAGGCCCTATTCTGTGTCACGCTCATAATCAGCCCCTCATCTCCCACAGCGGCGTATTTGTCAGCTCTGTTTTCGCAGTGGAGTTTCCGATATGGGTCCAAGCCGTGCTCATCTGTTCAAGCGATTATCTCGGCAAAGTTGAAATCTAGCATCTTACCTTTATTGTCTCCGTTGCGTGCCGTGGCTTTCTCATCTCTTATCTGTCGTCCGATGAGAATGCTAATAACTAGAAGGGCTGGCGCAGGCAGTGTCTCTACAGCTGATCAGAATCATCCGTTCCACTGCCTCACAGTGGCTTAAGCCCTCTGTAAGCACACTATACGCAGAGGATAGAGATAAAGTATTCCATTACACTGATTGTCCCAATGGGAGAATGTGCGCCGTAATCATATTGAAAAACTTTGACATGAGAACTGCTTTAGTTCTCACATTGGGGAGAAACTATAACATACTCCATACACTGCACTTACAGGCCAGTCTTGTGAGTTCCTGGACACATATGACCAACTGGATTTAATGAATAAGCTTATTTCAATCTCACGCCAAAAGGCAAGGCAAGTTTATTGAACAATTCATGCACAAGGCAATTCAACAGTTACATAAAATTCCAAGACGGCAGATAAAAACAATCCATAAAAGATCAATATGTAAATTTATTGATTACAGTAAAAGCAAAGACTGCAGATAAGATACTTTCAGTTGTCAAATGCATGAGTAAAAATAACTGTTTTCAGCCTGCATTTGAACATGGTCAGAGATGAATAAGGTATAGTTTGAATAAGAGGGGTCTCAGGATTGACCCCTGGGAGACTCCACAGGTCAAGGGAAAGCTTTGTTAAGGAAGTTGGTCAATTTGTAAAGTACTTTGGGCTTTTCGCATTGTAAATGTGCTATAGAAATAAAGTTGACATTGATAAGCATAGTTTTCATATCTTACAAGCACTTAGTGACAAAACCATTAACAACACTGCAAATTACGTTAACATCGTTAATTTAAATGGTTGGGACTGGCCAGTCACATGCAGCAGAACTAAAGACCTGACTTAAGGTGCGTTCAGACCGAACGTGCGTCCACGCTCCGTCAGCCTCTAGTTGGACGCCAAACATTGCCGCTTCACACTCGCGAGAAACGCCCGTTTGCTGGCGCGTGAAGTTTTGCAAGCGTCATAATTAGGAGGCGTGTCATACAACTCAGGCCGAGCGCAAACCGCGATGATCAACTTGTCCTCCATGCTGCCGGTCAGGGGCGCAACTACCGCAACTATCCCCCCTCCCACACACAAATACACACATGGCTCTTTGATGGTTGTTTCTTTTTTTTTTTAAGAAAATAAATACCCTCTGAATTGACTTTATTTTAATGAAAATGTCACTATTTCACACAATATAACATCGATATTTCCCTCTATGGAGTTTGTTATCACAAAAAAACAATCACACGGCCCAATTAAAAGCTTCTGTTGCTTCATTCACGTAACTTTTCCTCCTCTCCCTCTCTCTCCCTCGCGCAAGAGGGGCTAAAACAACGCAAGCTTCAACGCGATCTCCTCTGTAACCGTGTTTATTATTTCATTAGGACTTTTATTTCTCAAACTTGTTGCCTTATGCTCACTTTGAGCTTCTCGTGGGGCTGCAGCAGCGGTGGAGATGACAGTCCCTCTGCCAATCCTCCACTCCTCTCTGCCCCACTCCAGCAGTGACTTTTGTTCCGCAAAATAAGCATGCACAACTAAAGTGACGCCCGTCCCCCAAAGAGGAATAAAAAAAACACTTCACCACCGCGAACCTGTTCATATCGTTCACTGTAAAGACTCGTTCAAAAGAGCCGGATCGTTCACGACCGACACACATAGACTGTTAAAAAGAACACATCACTATTGGCGCCCCTATGAAAGGCATATATTGCGTATGCCCTTTTTGCGCCACTGCTGCAGGTAACAGGTGACGCTTGTGCTCACTATTTGAGCCCAGTCCCGGATTGGTTAACAAGGCGTAAATGAACGCACATGTAGATTGTGATTACTTGAGTGCATGAGGCAGTGGGCGCGCATCGCTGCTCGTGTACCGCGCTGTTCTCACTGGTTTTGACGCGCGTTAATCCTCATCTGCTCGCATTTGGAACGCTTCATACGCGTGGACATCTTTGCTTACATTTCGACGCGCGTCGAAGCACGTCTACATAGGGTTAACATGGAAGTTGGTGGCGTGTCAGCGTTTGGTCTGTACGCACCATAACTAAGCATTTGTACAATTGCAAAATGGCTGCCGTTGAGATTTGCGTCTTTCATAAACAATAAAAGACTACAGCTCAAACGCAATTATATCAGATTTGCACCACTAATAATATAAACAGATACTAATGATTAATCATGTGCATAGCCCTCATAAAAAAAACAAAAAAACAACATAACACAAACTAATTTTAAGTAGTACTTGCAAGTTAGCACCTGGCTTAGTAAAAGAGGTCCTAATAGTAAAACAACCTAGATTTTGTATGCTTCTCTACAGTCCCGTGCAGTTGTCCATGATGGAGGTGTGCTTTGCTAATGGCTATTACCTCCGGTCCCTCATCTCCACTACAGAGTCCAGGGGGCTGCCCAGGACAGAGCTGGCCCTCCTGACCAGCTTGTTTAGTCTGTTCTTGACCCGCTATGTGGTGCCCAGCACACAGCATAGTGGAGAGCAGAGGGTACCACAGAGTCACAAAAAGTCCTGAGCAGAGGCCTGCTCACACGAAGGACCTCAGTCTCCTCAGAAGGTGGAGGCGACTTTGGCCCGTCTTTTACAGGGCGTTGGTGTTGTGGAACCTGTCCAGTTTATTGTTGAGGTGAACACCCACGTACTTGAAGCTGTCCACCTCCTCAATGTCCTCCTCCTAGATGTTCACTGGTGTGTGGTACTGGTAGTCCTCCTGAAGTTGATAATCATCTCCGTATCACTAGTGTTCCAGCACAGGTGGTTGCGCTCACACCAGTCCACAAAGTCCATGATAACCGACCAGTACTCCAGATCATTCCCCTCAGACACACAGCCCACAATGGCTGAGTTGTCAGAGAGCTTCTGCAGATGACAGCTGTCCGTGTTGTATGTGAAGTCCGACGGGTAGATGAAAAGAAAGGACTAGAGGACTGTGCCCTGAGGGACCCCAGTGCTACAGTATTGGCAACATTTTGGCTTGCTTAGTCTAGATTGCTCTCTTTTTCAAAACATAAACCAGAAATAACTAAATTAAAGCAGGAATTCATGTTCAATTGTCCCATTTTCATGTTACCCGCTACCAAATCTGATAATAATGACATCTTCAGAGATCATAGAGTCTGTTCTCCTTGCAGTAACTGGGCCTTTGTCAGAGGAAAATCTCCTCTCTTCATTTCTTAGAAAAACAATTCCTTCAAACTTCAAACAATCTTTGAAGTGTAAAATACCCGCTCTTTACTTCTGTCACAGTTTTCCCAGTATACAGTAAGTTGTCAGTGCGTATTGCTCACTGTCAACACATTGTATAAGGGAGCCACAGCGATGGTTTGGTCTTTGATGGAGCTAACCTTTTGTTCATTTGAAATGCAGAGGCTCAAATTAACTTTGAAACAGTATTGTGTGACTTACTGTGACTGGATTTCCTGGGTAATGACTTTGAATGACTGCAATGAAAGCCAAATACTGTGTATTTTATAGCTTCTTAATTTTGTTAATGAATATTAAGTGGATGGGAGTAAAGTCTCATTATTATATCAATGTCTGGTGATGAAGCCAATGTCTGAACTATTGCAATATGACATTGCTTCCAAATAGACGTCCTACTGCATTATGATTGTAACGCCCTCTATGGTTCAATCACCAGGGTCCAAGGAGACCAGGACAACGAGAGAGTTTAAGTTTGCTTATTTTGGAAAAAATAAAAAACTTTAAAAAGGTTTTAAAATCTATTGGTGAGGAGCAGGTAAGTCGAATGGGGTCCAGTCGGTTTGGGGGTCCAGGCTCTTGGTCGGCAAGGGGAAGCTCTGCAGTCGAACAGCTGGCACGGTCTGGTGTTAGATCCCCAGCGTGCCCCAGTCTGTCCGCGAGCCCACTCGCTTTCCACCAGCCTGGACGACCCTGAACACCAAGGCAAACAGAGCGTGAGAGAGAGAGCAGTAAACAAAAAGGTTTATCAATTCTGTTTCTTTGAATGTAAATGTTGCTGCAAGAGACTGACCTGAACACCAAGGCAAACAGAGCGTGACAGAGAGGGAACAGAAGGTGCACAGGTGTTTTATCATTGAAGTCCCGCCCCCAATACTTCCCACTTAACAAAAAAGACATGGCCATTGGCCCACTACAAAGAAACACCCACAAAGAAAAATCACACCCAACTTAAAGTGGCAGTATTGGACGACGATACAGCATGACCCGTTACATGATTCTGAGGGTTAATTAGTTTATTTGAGCAGTTAAAATTCTGCTCAAAATGAGTGGGCTGAAGCAAAAGCTTATAAGCGCCCACCTCCGACATCATTGAAATAAAAACAATTAATCAAATCACAATAGTACAGGGAGCATGTTACAAAGTACAAGACACAAGAGCCCAGGGACATCAGCATGCACACACACAACATACCCCTCTGTGACCCAACTTTACCTGTTATAATTACATTATCAATCCTATATTAAGCAACATCATACTTTGATTTCCCCCACCGGCAAAAGAGAACCTACAACACACCAGAGCGGCCGTTTCAACATGGACCAGACCCACAAAGCACCTCTAGAAATGTTTGTATAAATTAACAGAATTTAACGGAATGGGAAGGAAACACAACTACAACAACTGTCTCATTTCATGTACGATGTCTAATACAAAGAAAGTGACAAAGGCGGTCATTAAGTTATTTATACACATACACTTTTTATTTACAGATGGTTACCACTGCCAAACACAGTTTACAACTTCCAAAAGGCAGTTCTGTGTTCAAAAGACACATTAATATACATACTGTATCAACCAACCTGATGGATGCTTGGTGAACCTTGGCCAGAATCAAAGTGGATTAACCTTTATAACCAACGCGAGTGCCATAACTCGATGGGGAGGCCAGACTGAGCGGTGAGTCAATCAAAACGCGTGTTAGCATGTGTGTTAGCGTGTGTGTTAGCGTGTGTGTTAGCCATTTATGAAACTGTGTTGCACATGTCAACTCCTTATAACTGCATTATGTGAAGTAACTTCACTTTTTGCAGCGATATTTATATTTATAATACTGCAAATGTGGAATGACCGGAGAGAGGGGCGGCGTTAACTGAATCGAAGCGTCTTGTCTTCCAGGTAGGGAAAATACCCCCCAAAAATATACTACAGTATATTTCTCTCAAAAATGAGTACTCCATAGTGATAGAGGTACAATATATCATATAAATGCCTATACTTTACTTTGGAATGGCTAAAATAGCATGATACAGCTCCTTTAAAGTTCTTTTAATGGTTTTAATGGTCTTATCTTTCAGAACTGCTTTTACCTTATGAACCTTTACGGCCCCTTCGCTCCTCCGGTAGGCGTCTCCTAGTTATTCCTAAAGTCAACAGAAAGACTCACTGCGAGGCGTCTCTCCAATATTACGGCCCTCGCCTCTGGAACGACCTGCCGGAGGAGCTCAGGACCGCAGAGAACGTTCAGATTTTTAAGAGCAGGCTCAAGACCCATCTTTTTAGCTGATATCTATTTTTTTTAGTCCCATTTGTTTATTTATCTATTTATTAATCTTTAACTTGATATTTATTGATATTTTGATATTTAATTTCTAGTTTCTTACTGTTTTTTACTTTGTTTTTAAACTTTTTAATCAATGTTTTTATACTGCTTCTTATATTTTTAGAATCTCCAGTGTTTCCTCTGAAGGAGCCCTCTGCCTCGGGAGTGGTGACTGGCTGTGGCTGTGTGGGTGCTGTTGTGTGGGTGCCCAGGTGGAGGTGTGGTGTCTCTGCCGTGCCTCCTATGGGGACCCTTGTGTCGGCGGCCACGGCTGGTCTGCTGCTCCCGGGAGGACGGCTCCTCTGATGGGTTTCCCCACCTTGGTCATCTGTACCCAGCCTTATGTACTTGATTTTGATTCTGTGAGTGAGTTTGAGTGTAGAGTAAAGGGTTGGGGGTGTAGGTGTGTGTGTGTGTGTGTGTGTGTATTGTGATAACTGTATATATTGGGAGGGTGGGAGGATTTGACGGGCGAGAATGTTTTTAAATGTCAAGCACTTTGCGATGCACCTGTATATGAAAAGTGCTCTATAAATAAAGATTGATTGATTGAATATTTTCATGGGACCTGGCAGTGCAAATCTTTCTTCCACTTTTTGCTCATGTATCCCAGAAATGTAAAAGAAAAAAAAGGGAGTTCTGTTTCGGTTGGAAGTCAGGTGCCAGTGCGACTCTATGGGAGAAGAAGATGTCCAGATGTTTTTCCTGGTGATTGAATTTGCAGGCCTGTCACATGGTGCTTGTGGCTGGGGTCCTTTCTACGGGCCAGCATCGTGCACATGTTTTGGGTGTTTACTCCACTTTTGGATGCCTTTGGGAGGAGATGGTTGGACCATGGTTCGTGTGTGCTGGAGGAGATGGCTGGAGATCACTGCAGAATAAAACATATTAACTGCTAAGCACTTCCCAGAAGATGGTGAAAGACTGTTGTGGAGTGGAGGGAGCTGCGCAGGAAGAAGAGATGAAAAGGGGTTGACCAATGCAGGACACCACGCTCTGAAGCAGGGACAAACCCAGGAGGCGCTACACCATTTCAGAGGATCAAAGGAGCACTGAAGGCAGCCAGCCAGATTTCCTCCTGGCTACGGTTTTCTCTACCTCCAAAAACATGCTGGTCAGGTTGGCCAGCAGTGGCAGCGTGGCTCAGTTGCAGCGGCTCAGGACTAACGCCTGAATACTATTTGACAAATAAAGCACTTACTTACTCATTTAAATAGTATGTAACAACTAAAACACTCAGTTGGTCCAACACAAACCTACACACTAAAAATGCTGGGTTATTTTAACAACCCAACTGCTGGTTATGGCTGTTGGTCATTTTGTTGGGTTATTTTTCATAGAGTTGGGTGTTTTTTTCCTACCCAGCAGGTTGGGTCAAAACCACTGAGCTCAACGGTCAGCAGCGGCCATTACTGCTCCTCCACCTCCTCCGATTGAAACTGCTCATAAAGGTATTTATACATGTTTTATTTGATTACTCTGTCATAAAGAGTCAGTATTTATCCAAATGAAACTGATTAGGCACAAATAATTAATCAATTTGGTTTTGGCTTTGTGTTTCCCTAACACCTTGTTAGCATCTGTCATAGAAGAGAAAGGGTTAAAGTCACGTCTTTTGGACGAGCTGTAGCTAAAAACGATTCAACACAGAGGTGTAGTTAAATAATCCTGACAGAGGACACTTCACTCTCTGTCCCAGTTTTTATTTCGTGTTGATAGGACAAGTATTGACTGAAATAATGAGGGCTAAAGGTAGTTAAAATAATCCGTTATGATATCCTATTTTAATATAATGCGCGCGACAACCGTTAGCTAATGCTAACGCTAATGCTAATGCTAACGCGAACTCTTTCTTAAACACTTGTCAGTGTCTTATCTCTGCTGTTGTTTCTTACATAATGACTTTAGTAATTTAATATGGTTAAATGGATGCGGAGATGAGCAACAGCAGCAGAGGAGAGAAGGAGAGGCTCAGATATGGGAGAAACAGAGAAAAGTGTTAACAGTTTTCAGTTAGGATATTTAAAGCCTCTGTCCTGTGTGTTTCAGATCAGCTTTACCCTCTCCATGTGGGACCTCCAGAGCTGATAAATGCCACTAAAGCTTTACAGGTAAGCAGCAGTTTTATAATTATCAGAAATGTTTTATTCTCTGTTTAATTCATTTGCTAAAATACAAACTTGTGTTAATGTGTGTCCTACAGAAAACAAACTCTCCTGAGCTCTTCCACTGTCAGTCTGAAGATCATCATCTGCATCACTGGACACCAGTCCCAGTAAGTGCAGTATATTTTTACAAAATATAACATGACCCTTTATAGTTTTAGACCAAACACAAATGTAATGTTTCTCTTCCAGTGGAATCTCCAGCTCAGTGGAAGTGTCCGCCTGCCTCTGAGACGACCTCCACATTCAAGCTTCTGTCACTTCACCAAGGTAAGGTCTTACATTATACTGTTACTGTCTTATGGGAAGGTTGGTGTCCCTGGTGGAGTAATGGTTACAAGGTATTGGATTTCATCTGTGACAATGTCTCTCTTTATTTCCACAGTGGTCTCTGCTGCTGTAGACTGCAGTGTCCTCAGCCCTGTCCCTGCTGTGACTGAACTGTCCTCCGCCCTGTCCCAGCCCTGTCTCCTGCTCTGTCTCCTGCTGCAGTGTTCCCAGCCCTGTCTCCTGCTTCAGACTGAACTTTTCCCAGCCCTGTCCCTGCTGTGACTGAACTGTCCTCCGCCCTGTCCTCAGCCCTGTCTCCTGCTCTGTCTCCTGCTGCAGTGTTCCCAGCCCTGTCTCCTGCTTCAGACTGAACTTTTCCCAGCCCTGTCCCTGCTGTGACTGAACTGTCCTCCGCCCTGTCCCCAGCCCTGTCTCCTGCTCTGTCTCCCGCTGCAGTGTCCCCAGCCCTGTCTCCTGCTTCAGACTGAACTTTTCCCAGCCCTGTCCTGCTTCAGACTGAACTGTCCACAGCCCTGTCTCTGATTCTGAAAAAGGACCACTTCACCAAAATACAGCAAGTACAATATGGACAATGGGGGACTTTCCTTAGGCTTGTTAACAACCAAATTAATTATTTGCTGATGATGATGTTGTGTTAAACAATTATGTTCTGCTTTTGTAAGAAATAAAGTTTCTAAAACAGCACTGGGGTGATCATTACGAATTAACCCAATCATTGGGTAAATAAGAATAAACAACCCAACAGTGGGTTAAAAATATTAACCCAACTGTTGGGTTAAAAAATAATAACCCAACGCATTGGGTCAAAATAACCCAACGTTGGGTCGGACCAACTTTGACCCAACATTGGGTTAAAAGTTGGGTTACTTTTAACCCAGCATTTTTTAGTGTGTAGAATATCTACTGCAAAGCTGCACGATCTAGTTGGCTGTTATAGTATAATATATGAGTTGAGTGAGGAAGTGACTGTAAATTTAAAATCCCCAGCAGCTCCTGTCTTCCATAAACAAAGAAAATACAATGGTGGCGCCAGGAGACTTTTTTAGAGTAAGAAGTGAGTCTGACAGCCTCCCAGAGAGACTTGGCTCCACTCTAGCCCAGTCACCTCTATCTGCTCCTCTTCTTTTATAGGATGTTATCTACTTGTCAGGCGCGGGACAGGACAGTGCGGGAGAGAGACAAGGAAGGACTAGCTGTCTCCACCTCCTGGGACAACCACTCTTGATTAATGAAACAATTGAATCAGTGATTAACACCTGTGCATCAGAATCTAAAAAAGGCCCAAGACGTGGAGGGTAGAGGAGATATCGACTTTCCTCACAGAGTCCCAACTCACTGCCTGTGATCACGAGGGAGACAAGAGCATTAGCTGTACGGTCTTTTGCTAATCAGTGAATTCTGGCTGAAACACTTTACATTCAGCCTGATGTCTATGTCAGCGCAGATACTGGTAAATACTGAGGACCATGCCTAAACCAGCAGTAGAAGAGATGGTCTGTTTTTCCCTGAAGCTCGAAGATCACTTAATGCAATGCATGGAACACAAGTGAGCTTCAAGTATATTTAATAAATATGTAAAACAACAACACCAACAGCAGCAACTAGCAGAAATATAAAATTATTCATTCAAGATTGCAAGTAAATTCTTTCAAATAAAGGCTCCATGATCCACTCTCCAAATGGCCCCATATGTCCACACAGGGAGGATGTGGATTTTATTGCGTTTCTAGCTTTCACCAAGAAGTTGGTTGCGCAAAATGCTGCTTTCAAGTGATTTATGTATGAATGTAGATTTTGCACACAGACTTCAGACACAATCAGACCTTTACTTCCCACAAAAAACACATTGCATGACCGCCCACATTTCTTCATGCAGTATCTGGTGACATGGAGGAAGTAGGTTAAAGGTTTTCTTTTTTCTTTGACACAGCTCATATACTATCTGACATTGACCCATTACTGAGTGCAAAAGAGATTTAGGAGCCTTTAATTGGAATTCTGGACCCGAGGTGCAGGAGGTCTTTGAAATGTTAAGTCAATGGGAGAGAGAGTCAAAGCCAGTTGTTCTCGACAAAACTCCATTTGAGGTTGGTCTTTGTGGGCAAAAGCCTTTCTTATCTACTGTACTGTAGAAAAATGATGAATAAGTGTAATGTGCAAAGACCCCTTGACAAGAATCTAAATAGTAAGAGGTCTGGTTCTCTCGACCTCTTTCCTCCAGCTTTTCATTGACCATATTAGTATTCCAACTGTCGAAGTTGAAAAATCAAACCAGAGAGGCAGCAGTTATTGGCAGTCAGTAGCTGCATTGTAACGTACATTCATCAACTCCCACGTCCTCTTCTTGACAAAGTCCACAGATCATTCTTATATGCTATATGACGAGTACAATGAACATACAATACATGATGTCTTGATGTTTGGTGCCAATAGTGAGATGGTCTGTCCTTGGCACATATTCTATTTGTATAAGAAAGGTACTGTTAGAGTTTGTTCCGTTTCCCCTCCCCCTTGTTGTTTCTCTGCAGTGCTGGTGCTTGACGGGGCGTGGCTGGGACCTGCAGCAACAAGGCACACCTAAATTCTTAAAGCTTTCCTGCCTCCGTCTCCACTTTGGGGTCCAACTTGAAACTCTAACAGGTACAAAGTGTTATAAATCTATATCATCTTATCCCAGTATCAGTTCATGACGTATGGCCTAATTCTCTTTAGCTTACAAGAAAACGTATAGTAAAACAAATGAAAGTAAGTCTCCATTTTCCATACAACTTCCTACACAACCTACTATCTGCAAAGTTTCTGGTTGGGAACTTCAATAAATAACCCAGTTAACTGGCTAAAAAGATAGATGTCAAAATATCAGAATACCCATGCTTTTTTATTTCAAGTTACTGGTAATACAGAACAAACACCACAATGCGCACATTTCACACAGAAACCGTGAGAAAGAGAACTTAATACAAGAGATAAAAAAGACATGTAGATGTGATTACTCGGCTGCTTTCCATAGAGTCCTTCAGTGTCCTCTGATGGTTCCATTTGTGACTCATCGCCACAAAGCTCTACTTGTCTTAGTGAGCAGCACTTTTTAGAGCATTTACATCCACACATTTTCATTGTCTCTTATATTTTTCTGCTGTAAATGAATACACAGACAAACAAACTGAATGAGAGTTGAGAGTAGCTCTGTGTTTGATTTCAGCGCAAAGTCTCAATACCTGTAACATGAGCTCATACTGAAAAATAAAACAGATTTTATTAGTTATGGAGCAAGCCCAGAGGCGCCTGAAAGATCTATATGTGCTGTCATGATTTCATCAGATTCTGACGTGTGCATTGATTTTTTTTTCTTTTCGCTCAAGCATTGAAAACGTGACACTTTGGTAGTATGTTCCTATACGAAGCCATATGTGCTTCAACGGTGACATGTGTTTTTAACTTTCCATCAGACATGAATGAGTATTGTCAAAAAGATGACAGTGGCATAGTGCTTATTTAGGCCCTGTCCATATGAAGTCAAGCTGAGGACCAAACACAAAGATATTTTATCAATCCAGTGTATCGTCCATACGAGGCCGGCGTTTTGGGGGTCTGTATGACGTCTCCGCAACTTTTACTAAAACGATGACATCACAGCCCCAGAGTGGTGTCTGTTATCCATAATCTACTAACCTTATAATGAGTTTTACTCATGGATCTATGATGGTTTTACTCCACTCCTCTTTGCTCCACTGCAGTCCGCAAGCCACAGGTGACAAGTCAAAAAACACGGCAGAGTCAAAGTCCGGTCACTGACAGTTTTTTTTGCTTTAGTCCCGTTACATCTGAAGAATAAACTCGCCTCCTCGTCTCTTCTGTTGATCGTAAATCCTTGAATCCGTTTCATTTTCAATGTTTACATTCCACTAAAGTTTACTGCGCATGCGCCCTCTACATCTCGTTCTATTATCTGTGTTAGCGTCACAGCGCCACACACAGGCCTGGCAGATGAATCACGCTGTTTTCACAGACCTGAGTCAACCCATGTGGACGCACACATTCACTAAGCTGGCTTCGTGCTTACAAAGAAAGTTTCTGAAAGTTGTCTTTGTGTGGATATAGCCTTACCCCCGGCTCACATTAAATCCGGTTAAGGTCCGGTGCGGCGTCCGTGAATTTAGAAAGTCATTAAAACCAATGTTGCACACTCACACTGCTCCGCGAAGTCCGGGTCCGGCTACCGAGGCCATCCGGCGGCCTTCCGGTGGCTACGGAAAGAATCCGCAAGAAGTCTATTTTTGCCGGAGACCGGAGCCCCAACGGATCAAGCTGACGGAAAAACACGAGCCAAACAGGAAGTCAGGTCTCGTGAGAAAAGAAGATCCGGTGTATTTCAAAATAAAATCTGTCCGGTCACTACTTATTTGGTCTCGTTTACCACCTGTACACACGTGTAACGTCGGAAATGTAAACATTTCTCCATTACCAGTGACACAGGGGCACTAGTGTGTTGCAAAGCATCCACTTCACTGGGGAGAGTCGTTGTACTGGCAAATACGGCTTTTGTTTACAAAAACTACCTATATATGGGGCTTTTTATCACGTAAACTCGCACCAAGAGCGAAACTCACGTGCACTTCTGTTCTCGCGAGGGCCGTTTCTGTGCCTGGAGCAGCATCTGGCGCCGGAGCTGGCGGAGCTGGCCACAGTGTCAGCTGGACTCACTGTGAGTGGTAGTTTGGGGCAAACCCGGACCGGATCAGGACCGAACCCGGACCGTAGTTAATGTGAGCCGGGGGTTAGTGTTTGCCCTCATGTATCATTCAGTCTTGAAAAGTGTGGCCCTAACGTCATATTACATAAGTGTAACTTACTATTGGCGTATACATTTTCATTGTATTGGATTTATGTAACGTTAACATGGCCTGTGGTTGGTTTTAGTGGATTGTTTTTGGTGGTTTTTTTTTCATTTAAACTTTAGACCAGTTCTGGTTTAGACCTTGTTAAGACCTGGTTGATTCCTGGTTTAGATCTGTTTGTGTTTCTGGTTAACTGCAGATTCTACCATTTAGAGTTCAAATTCATTATGGATTTGACATGAGTTAGATTTGAGTAAGCCCAATTTAAGGGGTAAAATTAGTAGAACCTTATCCAAGCCAAGGCTTTACTGCAGAAACAGGAGTGCCCAAAAGAGTGCTTTGAGAGTGATTTCTGAACCTGTTAGAATCAGCTCTGGTTTGTCATTTTTCCAAATTCTTTATATTAATGGCTATACTGTACGGTCTTTAGACCTGCCCACCAAGGAACGCAGAAACGCCGCTTATAGGGACTGGACAAGAAGAACTGAAGCTCCAACAAGGACGGGACGTTCTGCGTTCTTGGCCCATCTGCTGAAAGACACCCATCGGTCTATCAGGTCTATCATTTTATAGCCTGTCCGTCCATGGGAGTGGATGGATGGATTGATTGATGGCAATTGGCTGACGTGACAACGAATGACAATAAATCCATTGACATTTTTAAAACATAGGCATCATTAATACATTTTCTTTTATCTGTATGTGGAAATAATGCTAATATTTTGAGCAAGGTTTTATTGCATAAAAGGTACAATCCTTGCAAACAAATAAACCATGCTACGCTGTCAACAATGAGGGGATCTTTATCAGGCTTCATTAGCAGCACCTGAAACAATAGCCCATAGAATCAAAATTAACAGCGCCGACATGGCCGCACAAGAGCACTCTATTTGCATGAGAATACCTTTGTCCCATTGACAGAGTGATGCACTGATTCTATCATGTTGTTTTTCTACCGACTACAAAGGAGCGCAGCGAGGTCCGTGTTACTGCCGACATGTTGCAGTGATTGCAGGAGCCATTAAATGTCGCTATACACTGACAGCTGTTAAGGGTCATTCATCACATGACGGAGAGAAGATGAGGGAAGGCTGGAGAAAGGATGAGGATGCAAATCTACAGAGGAAGTAGAAGTTGACTTAACATTTTGTGCATGATTACCCTCAGGTTCACATATTCTGCCGGGCCATTCAGAAACTTTTGTCCAACTGCTGCGTGCTTCACACAAGTTTTATGTGCAGTGATATGATTATGTGTATGTGCACTCAGACAAATAAAATATGAAATCAGTAATTACCTTTAGTTGTCAGATGGCATTTAAAGATATTTATAACAAACTACACCAGCAGCAGCAGCCTGGAGCTCAGGCTAGGTATCGACTCAACCTTGTAATAAATTATGTATAATACGCCAACCCTAATCCTTTAGTTCAGGGGAAAAGCTGTACCTATTTATGAGCCTCATGTTTAAAGGGACTAGCCCATTTACAAGTTATCACTGATTAATTTAGTGGCCAATTCAATTTTTCAATTCTCTACTTAGAGTCATTACTGCCACTTTTACACCCATTGATTCCTTTTATGGATTTTATATATTGTAGGCACTATGAGCCTGGACAGGGCACACTTTTTCTTTGAGAAAAGAAAGAGTTCAAACAACTCATTTATAAAGAAAGTGAAATGGTCATTATCACATCATATTCTCAATTATACTTAAATCAGAAGGCACTGTTGCTCCTCTTTTTATTTTCTGTTTCCTGCTAATTGGAATTTCCCAGTTGACGATGAGTTCTCAAGCAATTTCAAGGCAAGCTGTCTATGTTTTTTTGTAATGTCAGGAGGTTGTACAGTATGAAGCCGTATCTCTTGTGACATTGTTAAATCTAAAAGTGTGAGGTTGAGAAATCGTTGACGATGAAGACAAAACGTTTTCACTTTCGAGTGTGTTATAATTGGCTAACCCTATTCTACAATAATACTCCTATTTTTTCAACATGTTTAAAGTTCCCTTTGAAATTAATTGCTGCCTCTTCCTTTCCAATTCATCAGTCGTTGCTCTGGAATAAATCAGTCCCGTGACATATATTGTAACCTCTTTTAGGGTCTTGAGGATGTTGGATAGAATACTAATAGCTCATCACAATGAGCATCACCAGTGTATAATGCAAATGTCACATCTATTGAACATTCTTATCTTGGTGCTTGGTTCACACTTATCCCAAACAACTGCAAGGAATCTCCTCATGCGACCCCTCTGACGCGATAGAGCAGAATCTAAAAGGTTTGTGTCACTTTCCGAATCTCTCTGAGCGACAGTATGATTAGCCTTTTAGCATGGATAAGGCTTTATGCATACATGATGGAGGTGTTTACCAAGAGTGCACCTCTCAAGGGCAAGCGCCATTATCAGGACTGACCAGCGGCACAAGTCCTACCTACCTCGCTCCAACATGCCACAGAGTTATGGAGCACCTTCTTAAAGGGTAGTGGGATAGAGAGAGAAAGAGATGCAGAGTATGTTTAAGACTGAACCCATGGGAACAGACATAGACATCCATCAATGTCTGCCCTCAAAGACCCCCTTTTGTCTTTTGGTCCCCACAGAACATACAACCGCATAGATCTACATGTGTTTAGAGGAGTTTTCCTGCTGATACAGAGGTTACAGTCAACATGCTTTTCTGGGTGTGATTGCATCTAAGCTGGATGCTCTAAACAGAAGCAGCCCTCTCATTTTATCCAGACAATGTATGCACATTACAAAAACTTTGAATCCCTGTGGCTAGGTATAATCTGAGCAGTTGGCAACTTTGATAACTTTAATTTAAAGAGGGGTATTGTTTTTTTGTTGTTGCTGTTATTCTACCACTGGGTTTTTGAGTTTTCCTTGTCGTGTAGGAGGGTCTGAGGACATGTTTCCATCTGCTGCTGACTGCTTATTTGGACATGACCTCTGTTGGACATCATGTTTGCCTGGACACTACATTTGCTTGGACATTACATTGTTTTGTGTATTGTTTTGTTTCATTGTGTTGTGATATTGGGCTCTACATATGCATAATTACAGTGTGACGCTTTGAGAAACTTGGTAACACAGCTTTGAAAAGTGCAATACAAGTGTAAGCCATTATTTGATTGATTAGTAACACATTTTGATCATGACATCTGGAGAGTTGTCCTTGGGCGGCATGCGGCTGCCCACTGCTCCTTATGGGTTGCCTCGACGCCATCGGAGGATGGGTCAAATGCAGAGGACAAGTATACAGTAACCTTAACTTACAGTACAAAGTTGACCAGTGTAGCTTATTTGCAATATGGTACTCGGAGATTAATGCTTAACATTGGAGTGATCAAATCGGTGTGGTCATGGTGTAACCAGAATCAAAACCTTTTAGCATTTTCTGGTTTAGACTTTTTTTTAGACTTTAGACTTCAGACTTCATTGTCCCCATGTGAGAAATTATTTTCCATGTACACAGTGCATGTTTGACAATAGGAGCGACAGAACAACAGAGAACAAACAGTGGATGGGGTATACTCAGCAGAGCCTTCCCACATTTGAGTGTCCTGTACCTCTGTCCTGAGGGCAGAGAGTGAGGTGAACATGCAGGGGGTGTGTGGAGTCCTGTTCTATAGAGAGTACAATGCGTCCAATGGCCTGGTTGTTCGTGCTGTGCAATGTTTGACCTGAGCATTGTTCACTTATCTGCAGAGTGACAAGTTTTACTTTTGGTATCTGAGAGCAAATGTTTTTTTGACAAAGGTAGGATGGAAGTTAAATACTGTAAACACCATCCTTAAGTGCAACACACCCATGCAGAAAATGCATATGTGTGACTTCATGTGGAAATAAAACAAAGAAACAGCAGTTATCAGTTCAAAGTCTAAACTTTGGAAACCAAATATTCCAAATACAAAGAAGAGTGATTTTAGCTGGTGGGGTCGCAGACATGGCCAATCTTCAAATAAGTGGAAAGGTAGCTGCTGCTGGGTACAGATGACTGACACTGGAGGCCCAGACAAGTGGAAAATTGATAAATGTGTTAGAGTTAAGTTTGATTCGGTGCTCGCTTTTCTTTTGAAGGCACACTCACTGTTGCTGTTGTTTGTTGTGGCTGAATAATTGAATGAAGTTCTTTCATCTCAACAGCAGCCATTGCCGTTGTGGGTTCACCACCAAAAGCTCTTGTTTTTTTGTATTTCCTCTAGTTCAATTAAAACTAGAACAAATATGGAAGAGATATTTGCATAAGGACAAGTTTATTACTCCTGAACCATTCAAGGTTACAGCTCACATGGAGATAAGGAAGATTCCATTGGCTTTAAGGCAAAGGTATTCCAATCTCCATAATGTATGTGTGAGATTGTACCATCGCAGATTATGATCCTCTTTAATTGTGGGCGTCTGTCATTCTTACTCTGTGGGTTTGACTTCTCTGGTCAAATATAATTTTCTCAACAACGCAGTTGGACGGCAGCCTGAGCTAGTTAGAACCAATGTGATTTCAAAAGGGCCTGAATTAAGAAAATGACTCAATTAGAGGGTGTTTTTCACAGCTGCAAGCTGCCCAGGGAGGCAATTAAATTGTATAATGCCAGAGCAGGAGCCAGGGGTGCTCTGAATATCGAACTGTGCACAAAGTGAGTGACAAGGTCAGATGATGAATGTGTCTCCACAAAGAATGGATCAACTCATTATGGTATGATGATGAATGGACAAAGGTCACATGGCTTCAGATCTGCAAGAATAATTCTGTAAGATTCATTCCAACGACACATTAGACAACAGAGAAGAGCTTGACACCAATTTATAGATGCACAGCAAAAGAAATACAGAATCACAAAGCTACAGCTGTATTTTTGCACCACAGATATTTTGAAAACAGCTATTGCTTCATAAGTTTCCAGTTGCACAAGTTGAAGATGTACAACTTGAACATATTCATACTGTACATTATGTACAGTATATATGCATTTAGTCCAGATGTTTAATCAAAGCTTGTGTCATGTACAAGAGACAGGCTGTGATAGACCAGAATCCCTGGTGTTCTTTACAACCCATGAAACATTAGACACACTCTGATTGCTTTGCTTTGAAAAAGCCAGATCAAATCTTGTGTGTATAGACTAATGTCTTCCCTTCTTCCCTTCTTTACAATGAATCTCTGCGAATGAATCACTGGTGTGCTTGTTATGATTGCAGTGTAAGTGTCTGTGAGCATTGTATTACTTCCTTCCAAATAGACCAAAAGCAGTCATTATTCATGGGGACGTATTTTGTTCCTCTTCTTGATTCAAAATGCATAAAACACATTTAACAGTTTTTAAACCTATGGCGAATGTTTGCTTCATGCTATGTTCATACTTACTTGCAGGCTTACTACATTCTTTCCGTTCATAATTCAGCCTGTTGTCTCCTACACAATAAGAGAAAGCCACCCAGACCAAAGAAATCATTATAATCAAAAACATATGAAAAGTGCGAAACTCCGAGACTTAGAAGGACTTCACTTGCAGGCGAGACATGAGACGCCAGCAGAAAGCCAATGGAAACGCCCAGGTGCAACTCTTTGTTGGGCATAAACAAGCGGATACAGTTCCATATTTGCTTACAAGGAAAACACAATAAAGCAACCGATTTTAAGAAGTTACCACCTCCCAGAATAGCACATCATTGTCAGGGTTGAAGGAAGAGAGATGGAGGATTTTTGACAAAAGACAGACATCATCAGATTCCATAGAATGGTTTCAGAAGTGGGTTGTTGTTTTTTTAAAAGTAAATATACTTCTTGGAGAAGTATATTTACATATTCCAGGACAAGCTCTACAAACAAATGAAGGGGACAGCAATGGGGCAGCTTTTGCACCAAACAATGTGGGTCTTTATCTTGGCTTGTGGAGGAGCAGTATGTCCTCAATGATACAATTCGTTTTAGACACCTGATCCAATATCCATCCATCCATCCATCCATCCATCCATCCATCCATCCATTTTTGTGAAGCGGCAATGTTTGGCATCCAACTAGAGGCGGATGGGGCGTGGACGCACCTTTGGTCTGTACGCACCTTTACAGCCATTGCAGCCCGGGGCGGCGCTCCCACCTACTATTTTTATCTGATCTGATCTTTTATCTGATACGATCTTAGAGAAATCTTTTTTCTCCTTTTTTTTTTAATTAATTATCTTTATTACAACAAACAAACAGACCAAAATGCAACGTAATATATAAACCTCATGTAGATCATCAGTAAAGGCTTTCAGTACTGGAAAAGAAGCACCATAGAACAAAACAAAACAAACAAACAAAAAAGCAGAGCGAGGACAAATCTGCCACATTCGACCATTGCAAAAGAGGAAACCACATTATGAACTGGGAGAGAGCCAAATCAACGGGACAGAGGACAACAAACACTGGCGCTAGATTAAGGGGCAGTTAAAATTTGGAATTGTGAACCTGGGACAGTAAACTGGGATGAGGGGGCCTTTTTTGCTTTCACAAACCTGGAACGCTGTACTGAAGAAGTTGGACGGCAGACGACGCTGTTGTCCTATACCTCAACTGGTAGGAAAATAGCACCAACACCTGTGTAAATCAGCTAAAAAGACATGTCACAGTAACATCATGTGACCAACTCTGAGGAAGACAGCAGCAAGTGAGCAGTCGACACTGCCCGCTATAAAAAAAAACCCCACACTGGTCTGACAGTCAAGGACATTGACGAAAGTCCATGAAATTCAACATGGATACAACATAATGATTTTGATAACTAAACTATGAACCTGTCCATACACTTTACAAGGTATCTGGCCAAACACCTGGAAAGAGTGGTGTTAAAAAAATGAACAATTTTAAGAATTGGTAAATGGTCTCAACCTATATAGCGCTAATACCTTAATCAGGCCCAAAGCGCTCTACAGCAAGGAACCAGTCACCCATTCACTTTCTCATTCATACACAAGTGTACGCAGACACTAGAGGCAAGGTGGGTGAAGTGTCTTGCCCAAGGACACAATGACAATGGGCCCGTCAGGATCTGGGATTCGAACCCCCAACCTTCCGATCATGAGACGACCCGCTCTAACAACTGCGTCACTGTCTCCAATTGACAGATTCTCTCTTCATCAATGTCAAAATTCGAACAAATATTTTTGGAAAAGGCATGACCAGGGGAGTTAGAAGCTCACCTAATATGTAAGCAAATTCTAGTTCTCACCGGATCTGAAAATGCCCATAATGAAAAAAAAAATGAAAAAAAAATGAGACAATGTCTAAGGACAGACATGCTCCACCAGTCAAAATTTTAATTTACAGTTTGGCAAAATATCCTTAAGTGAAAGTATGTAATGAAGCTCTAAAATAATTTTGAGATCACTAGAGGCAAAAGCAAGTTGTTTATTTCTGAAATAATTTATGCAGTTCAAATACAGTCTGACATTTCCTGGCAATTATTCCCTTCCCTCGGTGCTTGAAATGGCAAAGCAACACTATGTCACTTTTTTTAATCATGAGCTTCTTTCTTTGGTTTAATTAGTTTATATTCACAGATTGTTTTATATGTTACACTGTTCACAATGAGGGTGAAGTTAATTGATGACTTCAAATGATTCACTGATTCATTTTCCGTTAAATTCTCCAAATGCATCTGTGAACATGGCACCAATGGCTTTTTGGTTGTAAATACTGCTCCTATGAGTGAATTTGTCTTCTGAATTTGATCCACCCTTCAATCCACTGGGGCATTTTGAAGTGTGCGAGTAAGGTAAGAAGGGAATAAGAATTTTTCACTTCTAACCTGCAAAGTTGCTGGACAGGAATGGAAAAGTTTTCTCACTCTTGTTTGGTAATTGTGTGCACCCAAGACTGACACCTACAATAGTTCTTTCCCTGTGAGGGCTTGCAGACTTCCAATATTACGCATGTACAGTAGTCAAAGCTCTCAGATTTTGATGTCTACTGTAGATTTCTAAACATGCCAGCAGCGCATTAAAATTAAATAGCTTTATTTGTGGTGAATGTGCTGCGTTTTCAGTCCAGACATCTCTCATCGGATCATTTATTTACACTCTTTAAGAGCTGACCCTAACCCATCTCAGCTCCATAGACCATCTATACAAGTACACATATTATTTTATTCATGGCTTGCGTGAATAAAATGGAATTACAGTCCTTGAAAGGTTCTGCTGGATCAATCTCTGCTGAACATTTAGTAACTAAAAAAGAAAATAAGTAAAAACATCTGAACTGTCAAGATCCACTGTGCCCCCTATCAACCTCTGGATCCTTTTGCATATTGCATCAGTTTTGGTAAGATTTTGGATGGTGCCACCATAAGTGCTCCCGATCCAAGTGAGCATTAAATTCCTTCCGTCCAACTCTTGCGTGTTGCTCCTTTCTCTAATCCCTGACAGTTTAATAGCTGCTTTACACTTTACTGCTGCTATTATGAGATTCAGCTCTATACAAAGCGTCGCAGGTTGACTAATGTGGACAAATATGACCCTGAATACCAAGCACTTCAAGGCTGAGTACCTTGCACATGCTTTGAAGCTGTTCTTACCCTGATTTACAACATGGACGCTTCATCCGAATGATAATAGAATAAAGCCTTCAGTGTGGCGATTATAATAATAGGCATATCCCAAAAGGATTACGGTAGAACCCAAGACCAGAGGAAAGCTGTTTTTCAATGAGTCTCTTACGACACACCTTTTTAAAAATGCATTGCCTGACCTTCAAATAGTTTTTAATTACCAGAAACAGAATGCACAGCTACAACAAAACTTAGCGTCTGCGCTACTATTGGGTCAGAGTATCATCTAACCTCATTTATTATCTACCACTGCATCTGTGTGCAAGGTATTTACAGCTGTCTAGGGCAACGGGGATTTTATTGGCTGTTTCTTTTCAGGATATTTCCATCTTGTGTTACCAAGGTATAACATGATTTTATCTCACCACTGTTCGCTTTACTACATCCATGTGACCGCTGATACTGTGAGCACCCGTCCTTTACGCTCCTCCTGGAATTTGACAACATAGAGAAAGCAAACTACTACTAGGAGGAGAAAAATACTTCTTTCAGGGTGTATTATAGGCCTAACCCTTTCCAATACCACAAACATTGATTGTTAAGTGGAAAATGCATATATTATTCATGTTTTTTTAATCCTGTGGGCCTTATGAATGTTACACTTCAGTTGTGACGTTGTGTGGCTTCATTTACTGCTAAAACGAGAGGTGGGGAGTCACATGAGCATTTCTGGTAGTGTTACAACCTCACAAGAAAGCATTAGCCAAACGGCAAGCGAGCAATTTTTCTCAATTTACAGCAAAGTGACAAAGTTGGACAGAAGTCTTAGTTTGCACACGTAACTGCCCTATAGAACTTCAGGGCTTTCTGAGAGAGAAAAATAGGAAAAATCAGCAGTATCAAGTTACTGCGCTTAAGTAGGAGCCCATCTTCATTGTGTTTTTGTGCACATTCATATTCCATACTACTTCTTATGTTTGGCTGCATTTCTTAAGAATTGAAACGAGATAATTCCCTTCACAAAGTTAAGAAGATCTTGCAGTTTCCATCCGCATTGTACCCCATTGTTTTAGACATTTCAGCTGCTTATTGGGGTGGAGGGTGGGGTAGTTTCAAAAGCCAATGGTTGCCATAGAGACAGGCAGCAAGAATTATGGGCAGAACAGGCGCTAAGGGACACATCACCAATGTTTGTTTCAATATGTTCCCCACACTATTTCACTGCTTCCTCGCTCCTCCAACATCCAGGGAAACACTAATGACCTTCATGTGTCTTCTTGCACTTTTCCAACTCGGATACTCTTATACTCTTATACTCTTTCCCGTGACGTCACGCATTGTTGTGGCCACGATTTTGAATACCGAAACACCGAACACCGCAGTTATGCCATCCGCCTGTTGCGCTATGGGATGTACGAATGCCCTGTCTCAAAAAAAGGGACTCGCTTTCTACAAGTTTCCTAAAGACCCAGTTCGTCGACAGAAATGGATAACTGCCATTAGGAGAGACCACTGGACTCCAACAGCCGACTCCAAGCTGTGCAGTGAGCATTTTGTTTCGGGTAAGTGAAGCAACGCGGGCGCCGTTGAAACAGTTGCAACAATATAACGCAAGTAAGGCTAGGCTACAAACAAACACTAGGCTATCCGTTTACCTACATGAATATACTCTGGCCTAGGCTGTAAGCTTCAGTCGAAAAGCTTTGGGTAATGCTAAACTGGAGAAAATGTGCTCAGTTAAGGCGGGGGGTAAGAGGTTAAAATGCAGCCTACTGACCCGTGTGAACTGCCCGTCGTAGAACAACATAAACACACTTCTCTTGTTAACGTTACCCCGATCCATAGCTGATAAAACCATAAACTATCGATAAAACATGACTCATAGTAGGCTAAAACAAAAACAACCCACAGCTTAACTGTTTGCTTGAGAGAGATGAGTGCCGACACATGCCAACGTTCGCAAAAGGCAATCGTTTGTTTATTACTTACTCTTCCTGTGACCAAGAACATTTTGCGCCTCTTCACCTGTATATTGTTATGCGTAACCCATCCTGAGATAAAGCAGTGATGGGCTTCCGTGCTCTTAAAAGCCTTGAGGGCTTCACCGGTGTATGGAGAGGGATTATGGACCAAATAGATGTCCGCAAAAGTTAGATGCGGTAAACTGTCACTGGTTTTAAGTGGCGTTAAAAAATCTCCAAACAGTTGATAAGGATCAAATCCCAAGGTTTCGATCTCCTTTGTGTATCTGTTCAGCAGAGGTGGGAAGTACTTGAGTAAATTTTTCAGGTATCTGTACTTTACTTGAGTATTTAATTTTTTGGCGACTTTTTACTTTTACTCCTTACTTTTAAAACACAAGTATCTGTACTTTCTACTCCTTACATTTTAAAAAATCAGGTCGTTACTTTTAAAATCTCCAAAGGTGAGCGACAACACAACGTAAAAACCCAGGCCAACAAGCGCTGAAAAACAGGAAGCTAGAGGACCAGCGTTGCCAGGTGTACGATAATTATGGTATTGTACGATAATTTTGCCCTATGTACGATGTACGATCAATAATGTCTAATGTACGATAATTTGGCCAAATGTATATTTTGCAACTGCCGGAGATGGAGTTTTTTATTTTATTTATTTTTTTAAACCCCGTGCTTTGCTGGGAGTGAGAGGATATGAAGGAAGTGATGTTTATGTGTATGTTTCAGAACAAGGAGCATGATTGGTGGGATGCTCAGTTGCGCCCGCCCCCATGATTCTGATGTTGCTCATGCTCAGTGAGTCAGTTTTTTTTTTTTTTTTACTTTGCTCAATAGTTAGTTCCTATGTATTTGTTTGTGGGGGACACATTGGTCTACATAACTAGTGAGTGCCACAAAACTCTAAGAACCCATAGGACACGATCTCCAGAGTGATTTTATTTGACTATAGCTCGCTCGTAGCCTTGTCATTTTGTTTTCGACATTTGTACGATAATTTCTTTCAAAATACGATAATTTTGAGTCTCTGGTACGATAATCCTACATTTCCCACCTGGCAACGCTGTAGAGGACGCAAGCTAGTCAAACACATGGATAGTCACGCCACGTTTGTTGTGACTGTGAATGAGTCGGTATGGAGGAAAGTGAGCAGGACAGCGTCAGAGAGGATGATACTGCAGACACCAAAAGACAAGAAACACGGCACCCATGGCCTTACCTGAAAGAACTTTTTATTGTTGTTGGCTATAGGGCTGGAAAGTCTCGTCCCTGAAGCACTTCCGGTTCTTCGCTCGGATACAAACAAACAACCAGCTGTTCGAGGAGGCGGCTGAATTGAATAGTGCAAAATGCTTTCATGACATAGCGAGTGATTAGCCTTAGCAGTTCAACACAAAATGCCAATTAACGCCAGCTGGAGACGACCAACACCAGCGCATTAAGGCACGTAGGTCCGTTGTTGATAAAATAGTTTACAGAGGCAATTTATACCAAAGACTCGAGTTTATTTTACTTTTTCTTTTAGTTAAAACGTCTCAACCCCCACCTTAACCGAGCACATTTTCACCAGTTCAGCAACAAGCATAACACACAACAAAAAGCGACAAAAACGTGACAAAAAAGTTATAAAACATGACAAAAAATCAACAAAAGCCAAAGTGATGAAAATGTACTTGGTTAAAGTGGGGGTTAAGAGGTTATGACCATATTTAGTTCGTGGTTTGTTTCACAGTAGAGGTGTTGCCCTCACACACGGAGCTCAACATGTCCAGTGACAGGGAATAAAAAAAAAAGCGAATCAAAGGCAGAGGAAAAGGCGGGGTGTCGACTCTCCTTGACCAAGGCGTCTACAGATATAAAAAAGCGCATGTCACTACGAGTATAACTTACTCGAATATTATCACTAAATAGGACCATGCAACAAACCTGAGCGGGGCATTTGCCGATCCACTCAGCGACTAGCATGGCCGTATACGAAGTTTTTCGTCCCAGTGACGAAATGTGTCCAAAATAACACTGAAAAAGGCATCAGAGCGTATGAAGTCCGCGATATCAGTACAGGACAACCAGCGTGTGTTGTTTGTTTGTATCCGTGGACGGAAATCTCGCAAATTCTCGCACTTCCGCTTTCCAGCCCTATAAGAATGATTCGTGGCGGATGCAGTGCGTCCTGTGCTTGCACGAACTTTTAGCATTCAAGAATTCACTGTCCAATCTGAAGAAGCACATTCAGGTTTGTTATTTAGCTTTCGTATTGTTGTTACTAGTATATATTTGATCAATTCTGGAGGTTTTAATGATATAAGTGTTAGTAATGCTTTGGGAACACTATATTAGTTTGCTAGAAAGAAAGCTGGTGCTAGCTTGTAGTCTGCCGCACTAGCTGTAACTTATGTCAGACTGAGTAAAAAAATAAAGAATTTGAAGGTCAAAACATGATTTTTTTTTTGAGGGAAAAACATCGATTTACTTTTTACTTTAGTACATTTAAGAGTATGTACTTTTTTACTTTTACTTAAGGCAGAGGTTGCAGTACTTTACTTTTACCAGAGTAGTTTTGTGCACAAGTATTAGTACTTTTATTTAAGTACTGAACACTAGTACTTTTGACATCTCTGCTGTTCAGCTCATCTGCTGTCAAGTGTGCAATTTGTAGCATCTTGAATTCAATAGTTGAGACGCAGGTAGATACACTGTTGCACTAGCCAGCGGTGTTCAAAATGGCGGATAGAACTACAGAAGTCACGTGACTGAACGCATGTATACCAAGCATGGTATTCCGTATAACCACAGCGCCCCATTAAACACATTTATTTGAGTGATTTGTCAATCAATCAATCAATCAATCAATCAATCAATCTTTATTTATAGAACTCTTTCATACACGAGTGCATCACAAAGTGCTTGACATTTAAAAAGACATTAAAACATTGTCGCCCGACAAATGCTCCCACCCTCCCAATATATACAGTTATCACAATACACACGTACACCTACACCCCTTACCCTTTACTCTACACTCACACACAGAATCAATCAAATGACTGACAATCATTTGTCAGTCTTTAGACGGGAGGGGCCCCGTGTCGTGTTCCTGCATGTCACTGGCTATCATTCTATTAGTGTCTGCTGTCCTGGTGTAAGGCAATATTACAAGGCAAACATGAAACCATTATGTGACCTCTCCACTCCAGGAACTCTGAGCTTCTGTCTGAGGTTAGCTTAGTACAGCATCAAACACATACACATGAAAAGCAAAGGAAAAGGCTGGAAGGAAGGCAGACCCAGTGGGTTACCTTTGTGGAATATGAACTATAAGGCATCTGTGGCTACATGCCGTGAAATATATGATCAAAGAAGTGGGTCTGTTTACAATGTGTATGGAGGAATTAATGTGTTTAGAGGAAAATTGACTCTTAAGGCAAAAGCTGGTTGAAAATACTTCAGGTTGAGTGATTTTTTTTTTGTACATTAAGGAAATCTGAACACATTTCTTTAAAGTTATGTGACTATATACCGTATATGTACACCCATCCCCTAATAGGCTGAGAAAAAAAGAAAGAAAAACAAACAAACTTTATTTTCATTAATTATGTTTAAATTTATAGTACAGTGTATTGTTCAAGTCCATTGATTACATTTTTATTAGATTAACATTGACGTTTTATGCATTTCAGTGCGGTTATTTGTTATACTTAGAGCTACCACTGATTGCAGAATTAGGGTCTATGTATAGTGCAAGCTAAATTATCTCGACGCTTGTTCCATCAGAAGAGCTTGTTATGGGAAGCATCCAGGCCAAGCTCACTGGAGCATCTGGACTCCCCAGGAACCTACGCCAGGATCCTGTTTGTGGACTTCAGCTCTGCCTTCAACACCATCCTCCCTGGACTGGTACGAGACAAGCTCTACCAGCTCAGCGTGCCCGAGTCCCTCTGCAGGTGGATCACTGACTTCCTGATGGACCGGAGACAGTGGGCTGACATCCAGCTGGGGAAGATCGTCTCGGACACTCTGACTACAAACACTGAAACTCCTCAGGGCTGTGTACTATCCCCCTGGCTCTTCTCCCTGTACACAAACTGCTGCACTTTCAGTCACCAGGCCGTTAAACTGATCAAGTTTGCGGTTGACACCACCCTCATTGAGCTCATGTCGGTGATGAGTCCGCCTACAGGAGAGAGGTGGAACCAGCCGTCTTGGTGCAGCCACAACAACCTGGAGCTGAACACCCAGAAGACAGTGGAGATGATCATGGACTTCAGGAAAGATACAGCCCCACCGTCCCCCTCGCCCTGACAGACTCTCCCACCCCCATTTCCATCGTGGACTCCTTCCGTTTCCTGGGCACCAACATCACCCAGGACCTCAAATGGGAGCCAACGATCTACACCCTCTTCAAGAAGGCCCAGCAGAGGATGTTCTTCCTGTGTCAGCTGAAGAAACTTAAAGCAGTACTACAGTAAGTAACTCTTGCCCCTAGAAGCGCAACTGCAGGTGTCATAGCAAGTTGCATTTTTTTTTACTTATTAATTGTCCGTAAGAGTAAATACTACGCTGACAGAAAAGGCGAAGGGAGAGAAGGATATTGTACATCCAATTACACAATGGAAATATATTTTTTTCTATCAAACTAGGCTGTAAATACTGTTTAAAGTGGCGCTAGCCTACAGTTAGCTTTGCCTGTTAGCCTGTTAGCTTCTTCGTGGTTCTATTAGTGTGTATTGGTTGCTCTGACCCGGTGGCAGTCAAGTTGCAAATGTGACCCGCCCTGGATTCCAAAGACACAAGTCGGCAGCCCCAGTGGCGTAGCAGGGGTACCAAGGGGCCCCAAGCAAGAATGTCGGTTGGGGGCCCTCTGGTGGCCGATCGGTGTACTGCGCACTGGGAGAGCGGATGTCATGTGGGCAGGAGCGGGTCACCTGAAAACTCCCATAATGCAGTTCTCTGCAGAAGTTTTCCAGAACAGAAGGCTGAGGTTCTTTAGGTCATGAAGAGAGTTACAATAAACTGGTTTCACTATTAGAAATATAATGTGGTGGAGCCATGAGTAAAAAAGTCTGTCCACTGCTCATTAAAAGTTAACATTAGGGAACCATTACTCACTAAAGCATGCAGCAGGATGGGGATAAACAGCGCCACAGAGCGTTGGTGGAAAGATGATGTAACTGCATCACCAAAATCACTAGGAAGGCTGTGTGTATCAAGCGTTTACTGCAGGTATCTGAAAAACGGGTTGGTGCATGGGGGCCCTTCACAGCTGGGGGCCCCAGGCAGCTGCCTGCCTTGCCTTATGGCAAGCTACGCCTCTGGGCAGCCCGTGTCTCGAGAAAAACGTGAACAAACTTATTTTTTTGAAAATAGGTGATTTTCACTTTTTTGCAGAATCTTTCAGTTGAAGTCACGAAGAAGCCTCTCCATGTTTAAGCTACCAGTATTGGTATATTTAAAAGCGTAAACGTTTATGTTCAAACCGACTAGTTTCGGAGCTTGCAGTAGGGGCGTGACTTTGTCTGTGTGGCTTCATGACTATGCAACGCAATGCTATGTTGCTCTCAGAAGCTGCCGCTACTTATGCAGGAAAATGGATTTACCACGCAAAGGTTACTTCAGACGGGTGAGTGAAAGTTTGTTTTTTTAGCGCTGGTGGCTGCTGTGTTAATGGTTGTTTGATGAGGCTATCGTGGTGCTGTTGTAAGCTAAGTGGTGCGTTAGCATGGGAGACAGTCATGTAGTCACGAGGAATTAACCTGCTATTTACACAAAATCAAGATCTCTACAAACTTAAACTACTCCATAAATGTAGTCAGCCTAGCTTTCAGCCACTTCTTATTTGAGAGAGATCCGCTTCATATTTTCGGTTTTATGACCAGATAAAGTTATGATGGATTTGTGCAGTGAACTGTAAACAATCTAGAACCGCGCGCGGCGATACGTCGCGATGTCGGCCTTTTCCTCTCGTGTATGAGAATGTATGTGCATTACAAAACAGTACAAGAGTCTTTTCTAAAGTTATAACTTCAGTTATGTCCGGAGTCTGTAACTCTCTCTCAGCCTGAGGCTGGAGCTGACAGAGGGAGGGACTGGGGAGAGGCTTTGAGAGAAGCACGCAGGATTTTGACAATAAATAAACAACCCTAAACATAAAGTTTAGTTTATTTTAACTAATATTTATTTGTATATTAACTTTATCTGTTTTAGTTCTATACAATTATTTCTTTAGTTTCACTCTTTTATCTTGTGTTATTTCACATTTTTAGCCGAGTTTTAGCTGTTTTTAATTTATCTTTTATTTTTATGTTCTCCCAGTGGTTCCTCTGAGGGAGCCCTCTGCCCGGGAGTGCTGGTTGGCTGTGGCCGTGCGGGCGCTTTCCTGTTGGTGCCTGGCTGGAGGTTGGACGTTTCTCCTACACCTCCTCCGGGCGCCCTGTGTTGGCGCTCTGTGGCTGTGGCCGATGGGCTGCTCTCGGTGCAGACGGCTCCTTGGATGGTGTTTCCTTTTTCGGTCCATCTGCACTCAGCCTCATGTCCCCAACTGTATGTCCATTTTTATTTAAGACTTTTAACTGCTGGGCTGTCTGTATGTATATGTGTCTTTGTGTCTGTGTGCGGGTGGGGTGGAGGTAGGGGGTTGTTGTTATTTATGTATATTTGCCGGTGGGGACGATTTTAATGTTTTTTTAAGCACTGTAAAGCACTTTGTGTTACATCTTGTATGAAAAGCGCTTTATAAATAAAGTTTGATTTGATTTGATTTGATTAAAGATTTTATTTTGAATGTTTTACTGAAAGTTCACACACAAGTAACAGACAACTGTGAAGTGAAAGCAAAATGATACATGATTCTGTTATTTTTCAAAAAATAGAAAAGTAAAAAGTGGGGCGTGCACAAGTATTCATACAGCATGACTTAATACTTTGAGATGTAAATGAGCCCTATTGTCACTCCCAACAGCAGAGGTGACAACGGCCCAAATCTTTGGAGAGCTTTTTCAGCCCTTTGGCCTTTTAGGAATTGTTAACTTCAAATCATCGCGACACCTCCAAATATGATCAGATTTCCATGTGTTACACATCGTTGGAAAGCTTGGAGACTACACTTTAACAATCTGTGAAAATCTCAAAATGCCCCAGAACCGACTTGTGTCTTTGATTCTAGTGACTGGTCACAAATGTGGTTTTCTGGCCAGAGACACCAGGGGGAGATGAAAGACCCTCCGATCATCCCATTAACACTTGTATTACCCCCAAAGGGACTACGAAAAGGATTTATTAAGTTAAACAAGTTACTTAGTACTGCTTTAAGCTGCCTACCAGGATGCTGGTGCAGTTCTACACGGCCATCATCGAGTTCATCCTCACCTCCTCCATCACCGTGTGGTACCCCGGCGCTACAGAACGGGACAGGAACCGACTGCAGCGCATTGTGTGTGCTCCTGAGAAGGTGATTGGCTGTGAGCTCCCATCTCTCCAGGACCTGTTCACCTCCAGGACCCGGAGGCGTGTGGGTCGGATCACAGCTGACCCCTCTCAACCCGGACATAGACTATTCACCCCTCTCCCCTCAAGCAGTAGGCTATGGTCTATCCAGACCCATACCTCCCGCCACTTGAACACTTTTTTCACCTCCGCCATCAGACTCATGAACAATAACAAACCCAATAACTTAGTTACAGACTCATGGATGTAATCTGCTCTGTTGCACGGTGTGGTGTGTCCACACTTAGATCTGCTGCTATCACTTTATCACTTTACTTTATACTCATACACATAAATTGCAACTAGTAACCATCATACCCAACCCATTATAGCAACTTACAGTTCATAGTCTACCAACAAAAATACAGGGGGAGAGCTGAAAAACATTGTTCCCAAGGGCTAAAGAGAGCATAACTTAGCAGCAGTGGCTAACTGTTAAGCAGCAAAATACAAAAGTTAGCACACTGAAAATGAAAATGATCAAGACCACAACATTGCAACAATTACGTTGTTTACCTTAAAACTTAGTCAACCATGCTCTAACTAGGGCTGAGGGTGCCTTCAGCAGCAACCAGTCCCCCAACCACCTTCATCCCAAAAGTACAAACAAAGCAGCCATAAGTAAATGGTTCTCAAGTTGTAAATCGTAAGTTTGAAAGTACCTACTTACACGTGCCGAGCCAACAGCCCTGACCCTGAGACACGGCAGGGCGTGCACAATAATAAATCTAGTAATCAGTGAGAGTCAGACGTCACTGCAGGAGGGGAATGGCACCTCTCGGTGGTGCGTTAATGGGTACATTCAGGTTGGGAAAAAGCACTACTAACCCTAAACTTCCACCTGGTTACACATTGATCAGCTCTGCTATGTAAATAGATAAACTGTGCTCATGTTTTACATTTTTAACCCCTTAACGCCTATTGTCTCAAATTTATGACATACCTCTTCTTGCAAGACTGTGGCTAAAATAATGCATGTTTTCCCTTGATGCCTGTTTGCCCACATCCATGCCGTACCTAGGAACCTTTTGAACCCTGGACATAATGTCGAAGTTACGAAAGTAAAGTTTGGCGGACCTTGAGCCGATTTAGTTGGGGACCCCTGACCTATGATGATCATTGTCAGGACCATAAATGCTTTTTAACAAAGGACAAAGAAGACAAAATAGCCAGCGAACATCAGTGTGTGTTTGAAAGAGTTGTGGGGCTAATTCCTCACTTCAGAAATACGTGCAAGATCAATGTTGTTAAGTTGCCCATGCGCAAATACGGGCGAGATACGGCAAGTAGAGACCTATAAATATAAAGTATTTTCCAGCATTTTAAGCCCCTTTAAATACTACAGAAAGCGGCTGCAGATGAAATATTACAGCTCTCACTGTGAATGGTGCAAGCAGTGGTCCCTCAACCACCGGTCCGCTTTAGAAACGTGACCCATAGTCTAATTAATTACGTGCTAAACCCCCACGCCCCATCAACATTTTCTCTTTTCCACTGCTTCGAAGTTTTTCAGTTCTACCTTACAAAGCTTTTCAACTGTGATCCCCTGTCCCGCAAATATTTCTACAGCTCTGGAAATATTTCTACAGTTCTGGCACATTTACGCATGCGCAACATGACTAAGCATTGACCTAGCACGTATTTTGGAAGTGAGGAATTACAAATTGCCAAATGCTACTTTCCCCAGTTTTGCCAGCAGAATGTGACCGAGCACTATTAGCTGTTCTCTTCCTGTCTGAATGTAGCCTGCTTTTACCATACCCTCGTACTCATTTCGTTTCGTACAAGGGTCTGGATCTTCACAACTGAGCTCCGTTAACAGGTGGGAAGGGTGAACTCCTTTGAAACGATTGGATCTGATTTTCGCTAGCGTTTGGTCGTGACGTAAGTAATGCGCCCGAGTGAGTGAAGCAGCTATCATAACTCTTGGGAGCATTCCTTGCACATTCCAAGGCTTCAATTTTAATTTCTGGATATTTGGGAGCCGAGCCAGAACGGATTGAAGAGCTTCCATTACTTTCGTATCCGCCGCCATCGCCAAACTACAACCAGCAAATGCGGTGCAAATGCTTGACGTCACCTACAACACCCGCCTCCCCCGCTCGCTGAATGGTAGGTTGAAATTCAACTGATATAATGCGGCCACTGAGATCAGACCCAGACGTACATGTAGGGAAATTATAATTGACCGGAGTTTACGGATGGCTAAGGCCAGCCTAGTTTGAAAGAGTAAATGCTTTTTAACATTTAATTTAAGAGAACATGTCAAATACCAATATTTGTCACAATGTATTTAAAAGACCAATGCATGACTTTTACAATTCCTAACAGAGGCAAATGATGAGTCAACTCTGATGATATTTCTGTGAAACAGTGCTGGAATCGTGTGCCCACCAAGTACAGCTTTTAGACTTCCAATGTCTCAAATGTCACACCAGTGTCATATTGCAGTCAAAGTAATAAGTTCCAGTGGAAAATGTGTGTTTATGTTTCAGTTTTGGGGAAAGGTTCCGGGCTATAGTTGTAGGATTCTGTCACTTCACTCATGGCCTCATTAGCACATCATCGTGGGGCAGTCAGATCCGCCATGATGGACTGTGTTTCCTCCAATTTCGGCAGTAAACCACGGCACTGAGAGACAACTGTGAGTCAGTGGGTCTAAAAATGCCTGCTCCTGCTGGACTCCTCAACAGCTGAACCTGCACTATATCTAATCCCGTTTCCAATAGCAACTGGCTGATATCCGGCGAACAAAAATTTCACTGCCAAAAAGTTGAACTTTTTTTTAACAACAGAAACCACAAATAAGTTCCAGCACACAATCCTCCAAGTCTATGTATATTTAAAGATGGTGGCTTTGAGAAACTTGGTAGTGTACAGGAGATACGCCTAATTGAAAGGAAGGTGTGACAAGTCCCGGAAGCCTGCTGTCAATTATATGGCATGACAAAAGTACTAGGCTTCTTTTGATTCATGAATATCTGTGTTCTGGGGTTTGCTAAAAAGAAATGTTTATATATAAAAAGAAGAAAAGAAGAAACAGAAATGTCAAACATGCCAAAAAAGTCTGATGTTTAATTGATAAAGGACTTTTCAGAAGCACAGGTTCTGATTGTACGACAAAAACAGACGTAGTATGATCAAATAAAGTCGATTTACCATTAGCTGGCATGTTGGAGTCTGTGCCGCACAAAACTGGCAAATCTCATTTCAAAAAGTCGATCAGCGTTTGGCCTGTCTCCCCATTCATTCTCCAAATAAGCTGTTGTGCCTTCGCATGTCATAAACCTAATTATCTGTGATGGATGTTGGACAAGTTTGTGACAAGAAGTATAACCACACTGATCCCTCTCAGCGACTTGGCGGTGTCCTCTTCCCACATGATAAGACCGTACCTACCTCCCACCACAAACACTTTGACATAATAAGATCGCAACAACAACATGGCAACGAATTATTCAAATTGGACTCAGTGATGTATGAAGATGGAGTTGGAGGAGACTGCGCCGTGGGTCCAACCTCCAGTCAAATCAATTACCATCTACCCTCCGAGCAATGGAGCGCCAGGTGACAACAAACAAGGATTACATTGCTCACTTTAAACCTGCTGGGTTGCAAGACACGGATGAGTAATTTGTCAATTTGTCAGCAGTACTTGTCAAAATATTGCAAGCATTACACCTAGCATTAATTGATAGCTGCATTCGGCCCATTGCATCACTCAATTTTAGAATTCATCTTGGGTTGGGTAAAATAGGCCACATGATCAATGCCACACACAGTAATCTTACTCCGTGCCAGGATTTATCCTCATTTTAATGATTGTTTTAAGCCAGATGCCCTGACTGACATATCCCTATTCTTACTATCCGTGGAAAGACAGGAAAGTATAGGCTTGTGTACTTGGCTCATACCGGCCATACAAGAATAAACAGGGCTGAATGCATAAACAATTAGCATTAGCAGTATTTTGGCCAGTAACCTTGGGCCTCATTAGCACTTATTAGAGAACATCTGTGCTGTGGAGTGATGCAGTTATGGCACTGAATCTAACAAGTGAAGCACTTTGCTGCAATCTCACAAGTCACTTTTTTCTTCGAGGGAACAGCTTTAAACTGTTATTTTTATCATCTGTCATCGTAAGAGGCTGGCTGTGTAATTTTGCTTGCTTGCATATGTACTTACACGTTTTGGCATGAAGTAGTCATCTTGTTAGAATTGAAGATCCTTCATCTATAATCCGAAAGTCTTTCAAATCGTTGGACTCCACAGGTCTACATTCAGGATTCAAACTAAATACGAAACCAATTTTTCAGCTGATAAAGTGTAGCTGTGACATTCAATTTGACGGTTCCCAGTCATTTTGTTGTTGTTGCCATTTTAGTGTCAACTAGTGTAATTTGCACTTTTGTGGTCTAAAACTATGTACAGTGGGAGAAAAAAATGAGTGGAATTTCATTCATTCATTCATTCATTCATTTATTTATTCATTTGAGCAGAAAAGTATTTCAAACGTTTTTTACATTTGAAAACAGAAAAAAACAAGACTTTTGCTCAAAAGGAGTAGGAAGAAGTTCAAAGAACTTATACTAAACCTACCCCTTATTTCTCATCCAAGTAACATCACATACACTCATGCAAGAAACTAAGACATGAGTCTGTGCTCATGCATTAGCTTATGTCTTATTCTTAAATATAAATAGTTTATGATCGTACAAGTGTCATTTATCATTTACAATATCAGAGGATTTTTCAATTACAGTCAAACAAAAAAAGGATTTATCATTTACGGTCGTACAAAATAAATACACCATATGGTACTTAAGACTTATACCAGGGCACAGCTCTCTTTCATTGTGATCATACAAAAATATACACACTTCAATATCGCTCGACCCTACTATACCAAATATACCCATAAGTACAAGCTCTGTATAACCATGTAGGCATAGAAACTGTCTGCCTATAGTCATACACTAAAAATGGACAGGAAAAGGAAAAATTTAAGTAAAAAATAAAATAAAAATGACATGTATACATCTATACAATGTACATACGTATATGTAATCTATGACAATTAACATTGGAAACGTGTTATTTTTGTCCATAGTCATGAAAAACTTGAGCAAGCTGACCTGACTTTAAGGTCACACAAAATTAATTCCAAACACACTAAAATTTACTGTAGTCAATGTTCAATGATACAATAGAGTCTTAACTTTCTTTATAATACTTCGATATTCATATCCAGGCAAACCCCACAACAACAACAAAAAGCGCGAGTGTGCGCCTGTCTGTGAAAATGATAGTAATTATGATACTTCACTAGCATAATTTTTAAAGATAATGTCTTTACATGTTCTTTTAAAGTGTCCTAGTGTTTTGCTTCTTACATTTCTGCCTAAATTGCTCATAAAATGCGGTCTGCTATTTATTAAAATCACAAGAATGAATAAACAGTGTCTGCTTAACTAATACCACCCAACAATTACATGTTATCCTATATTGGCCATAACATGTAAACATTCACAGGACAGCATGGAATGAGTGAGTACACCTCCTGGCTAAGGATGCTCCAAGAGCTAATTAGATAAGTTTATGCAGACATTTTGAGTCAGGTGTGAGCCAAACTGAAGTCCAATCCTGGTTGTGTGGCTAAAAGCTGCCCTTGACATTGAAAAACACACCCTAGTTAAGAATTGTCTCTTGTTGAGAAGCATTGTCTGTTGTGCACCATGCCTCACTCAAAAGAGCTGTCTGAAGACCGACGATCAAGAATTGTTGATTTGTATAAAGGAGGAAAAGGTTACAAAACCATCTCTAAAAGTCTTGACGTTCATAAATCCACGGTTAGAAAAATTGTCTACAAATGGAAGTAAATTCCCAGTCCGTCGAAATGCATATGGTATTTGAAACAAAACCTTTTTTGTCATGCCTAATGTAATTGTGAAGACACAATGAATGTAATAAAAGAAGTACAAATGGAGATAGTTCAGCACTGTTGCTTCACTTCCAAGGAGTGGCCGCCCTGTAAAGATGACTCCAAGGGTACAGCGCAAAATACTCAATGAGGTCAAAAAGAACCCCAGCGTGTCAACTAAAGACTTACAGAAATCACTAGCACAATGCCGACAGCTCTGTTGACGCATCTACAATATGTAAAACATTAAACAAGAATGCACTTCATGGGAGAACGCCACGGAGGAAGCCATTGCTGTCTAAAAAAACATTGCTGCACGTTTGAAGTTTGCGAAAGAGCATTTGGATGCTCCACAGCACTACTGGCAAAATATTCTGTGAACTGATGAACCCAAAGTTGAATTGTTTGGGCGGAACACACAACGTCATGCGTGGAGGAAAAATGGAACATCACACCAACATCAAAACCCTATCCCCACTGTGAAGTATGGTGCAGGGAGAATCATGGTGTGGAGGTGCTTTGCTGTCTCAGGGCCTGGACAACTTGCTATTATCAACAGAAAAATGAATTCACAAGTCAAGATATTTTGCAGAAAAACCTGAGGCCATCTGTCCAACAGCTGAAGCTCAAAAGAGGATGGGTGCTGCAACAAGTCAATGGCCCAAAGCACAAAAGCTTTCAACTTCAACTTTCAACTTCAGAATGGTTTCAGAAGAATAAAATATGTGTTCTGGAATGGCCCAGTCAAAGTCCTGACCTAAACCCGGTTGAGATGCTGTGGCATTAACTCAAGAACGCCATTCACACCAGACATCCCAGAAATCTTACTGAACAGCAACAGTTTTGTAAAGAGGAATGATGGTCCAAGATTCATCCTGATCATTGTGAGCGTCTAATCTGCAACGACAGGAAACGTCTGGATGAAGTTATGAAGGTCAACCAGCTATTGAAACCAAGGGTGTACTCACTTATTCTTCGCTGTCCTGTAAATGTTAACATGTTATGGCCAAAAAAATATGTAACATGTAATTGTTTGGGTGGTATTAGTTTAAGCAGACACTGTTTACTCATTCTTGTGATTTTAATACAGATAAGACCACATTTTATGACCAATTTAGGCAGAAATGTAAAAAATTCCAAACGGTGTACTCACTTTGTCCTCCCACTGTATAAACGGTTAAACTGTGAACTGCATCTTCTTCTTTTTTGCGGGGCAAAGCTCTGCCAACCTTGTCATTACTGAACACTGACCTGATTAGAGGCTGTAATCCAGATCCACACCCTGACCCTACACCAGGAGGAGTAGGAAGTTCAGCTATGCATGCAAAGAGGCTAGCATTTTTGCTCGCACTTATCACTCGATAGAGAAACTAGCGGCTACTGTGGCTCGACGCACTGCTCCTCGTGGCACAGACCACATACTTAAACCCAGGATGTAGACTGGTGAGACCACATTTTTGGGAGCAGAAGTTCTTCACCTCCCCTCTCCTCTCTCACCTCTCATTCCTCCTCTATTGTCCCAACCTGTAACTTAATGATTCTCTCTCCCTCTCTCTCTGGTGCCCCTGGCTGTTGATCTGGATCTCTCTTAAATATTCATAACCGAGGAGAGGAGCGACTCATACTGACAAAACTAGCACTGCTCTACATTAGCACACACTGTTCCCAGCTCAAATATTTATCTTAGGAAAGGGAACAATTATTCAAAGATGATCTTTTAAAGATTTTCTCCTAACCTGGCTGACCTGAAGGATGTGATCCCGAAGCATCACCACACAAGGGATTATTAAACCCTCTCGAAAGTGTGGAAGAAAATGTGAAATGCAACTGACTCTAATTATTTAATTATTTATGAACAGCGGTGAAAAGTTTGCAGTGGATGTTCTCCTGAGTCTATTTTGGAGTGTGTGCTGGGCTCAAGAGTTGAGAGTGAGCGAGGTTGTTTTGTTGAAATACCAGAGGTCGTGTGGATAAAGGAGCGACTCTTGAGCTGCTCAGACTCCTGCTGTTTTCATGCTGTGGGCTTTTCGGGGGGCAGTGAGAAGATTTTATTGAGACACATGAAGGTCGGGTTTCTCAAAATAGTCACCATTTCAAAAGACCCTGTGCTTCATGAGAAATACATAGAATCCTAAAAATGCTAATGAAAGTACATTTTGTTCGGCACATGATCTGTTCTTCAAGACCTGTGGGAAAATAAACTCAATACTCCAAGTAAACTCACCAGAATCAATTAGCAAGAGTCCGTTAGTCAGTAGTACGCCCGCTTAGCTAACAGAAATACAGCTCAGTTGATGATTAAAGTATAAAGTTGAGTTTATTTGGCTGCAAATCAAAATAATTTCTGGACTGGCCCCATAGGTCTGAAGTGCCTCTTCAGTAGATCTCCAACCTTCAGTGAGGACATGTACATCCCATAGCACAAAAGTACACTGCTGATCCTGCACCATACATCATCCTCTGCTCATTTACTGCTACTGCGATATTTTTGGGAGCTTGACTGGGTATCCACTTTTTCCGTATACGTGTGTATTTTGAAGCACATTTGCTAACTGTCCTGCTCTGCCCCTAAACATCTGGAACATATTGTGCTTGTGATCACATTTTCGTGCAAAGCAGTCTGGTCTGTTACCTGCTTCAGTACAAGGCTATATTGTCAGGCTTATAAAGAGAAAAGATGCGGTTACCCCTGGTTACATCATACTCAAGTCTGCAAGTGTTTTTTGTTGAATCCTGCAGGTTCTTCACTCTGTTTCCAAGCACTTTAGGCAGCACTGTAGCATACACCCTCCAATCCCAATGTGACCCATTAGCTCGGAGCTGCTATCCCACAATCCATTGCATCAATAACAATTGAGAGGGAACAAATGAACCTCTTAAGATTCAAGGTTCCTGACCACAGAACGGGGTCAGTCAAGCTGCTGTTAATTGACTGTTTTTTTTTCACCTTGACTAATTCTTGCACCTAATCTGTAATGTAGATCGCCGACATGGGGAAAGTGGTTTTACATACACAAATGTGAACGGACTTTTAAGTAGCTGTAGCAATGTTAAAATAAAGACAAAGAGGTCTTGATCATTAATAGTATGTCTCAACTTATGTAGTCCTTTTCCACCTACACTAGGCGCTCAAAGGGCTTTACAGCAAGGAACCACTCACCCATTCATACACTAATGTACCCCGACAGCAAGGTGGGTGAAATGTCTTGCCCAAGGACACAATGACAATGTGCACCTGCAAGTGCCGGTATACGAACCCCCGACCTTCCGATCATGGGATGACCTGCGCTACCATCTGCGCCACTGTCACATTAATAACTATGTTGAAGAAGAGACGCTCAGTTTAAATGGCCACAGTGTTTGTGTTGAGGTCAGCGTAAATAAGAAAGATTCCCCAACAGTGAGCAGCACCAGAGACACAGCAGACCACAGGAGAATGAATCGGATTTATGCATTTATAAGTAGGTCTCTAATATTTTGTATAAATTCATATTGATAAAAACACCATTAAAATAGAGCAACCAAGTAATTACATATGACTACCAGTATACAGTTTTAATCTTATATGCTTTTATACCAGAAAGCCCCTCCTAGTTGATGAGGAGAGCAGGAACAGAATTTTCAAAAGTAAACAATCAAGCTCCCTCCCCTCCCCTCCCGATTGGGCCTGACAGGCTGGTTCACAGGAAAAGCTCGTCTCATTGGTCAAAGTGGTATCCCGGGGATTCTTATTAGTTGCTGAAATGACACCAAATTTCAGACCCAGGCAGTCAGTTATAAACAATCTTTTAATTATTTTTTTTTTAAACTTTTTATTTTCAATTTGTTTTTTACAGTAAACAGAAAAAACGAGAGGAAATAATAATAATAATAATAATTAAAATAAATAAATAAATAAAATAAATAAACAAAACAAAATCAGACAGCAAGTAATTACAAATAATTGTTACAGGTCTACAGCTTCCTTTAGGTTATCAGTGTCAATTTTGCACATCATGTATATGCAAGTATCACATATATATATATATATATATATATATACAGTACATACATACAGTTATATATACACATAATACACACACATATACACACACATTCCCACTGGTTTTATGCAAATATACATAACACAGGTACTATATATCTGCACATAGATTTTTTTGTGTGTCAAAGTTTAAGCTTACCACACTATTCATTTAGCTTAGTTTTATGTCAAACTTATAAACCTGTAAACCTATAATTGATTTTGTGAACCTTTTTTTCTTTTTCTTTTATGCTCACATTGATAGGCTAAATACCCTTGTATTATTAAACTTATCTTTATTTTTTATTTTTTTACAATATTTACACTTGCCAAAATATTTACACTTGCCAATATTTTTACACTTGCCAATATTCACACTTTTTGCAGTTTAAACATCATCAAACCGCAGACCTTATTTAAATACTTATGGGGGGGGGGGGAATCCAATTATTATTATCTTTTAAATTTTAATAACATTAAAACTTACAGACTATCACTTTAAAGAACACTATCAAATACACTGTCTTTCATACGCTACACTGTGGAGGCAAGTCATGTGTACAAGGACACATTAGCAGTATGCATCGGTCAGAACATGGATCAAACCACCAACCTTTGTATTTTATTTGTAGTTTATTTGTAGGCGCTCCTGGTACTAACCCTAACACTGTTCAGCTTCTGTGATCTGATCTCACTGTGGTATGCCTGTACTAGTATATCTGTTGGTTGATGAATGAACGTTGGAAACATTTTTGAAAACTATAGTTATACTTACCATTTAGGATTGCAGATGACGACCAATTCATGAGGCAACTCCTGTTGTGATATTGGGCTATACAAAACCATTGATTGATTGATTGATTGAATTCAGCATTTACATGTTATTAAAATACAGTACATGCTGACTCATTTATGAACCTCCAGTACCTATCAACAAAAATACAAATAACTACAGCTTTCTCTGTAAACAATGATGTAATGAATAACAAACAGATATTCCAAGGTTTCTCCCCTTATGATTGGAGATTTCACCCACAAGAAAAAAGAAGCACTGTTTCCACTAGACTCCCACTCCACAGGGGCAGGTATTTTCTCCTCTCTGCTGGTGCTATCTAATTAAAATTTTACACTTTACCACAATTCCTTTGCATTCTCTTCATTCCCATGCTATATTCAACAACCAGTGCAACATGAAAGAAGCCACGGGGCACAGTGTTGTTGTCTTTTTACACTGTTTGTAGCCCATGTGGGAAAATAGGACAGCCATTGAACAACCCTTTAAAACCTTCTACCACAGAGAGGATTCATTGTGCTTTTAGGAGCTGCCACGTATGTAAAAAAAAAAAAGGGGATAGACGTCTTTTCCACAAGAAATCTGCCACAGCCAATTAACTGCATTTCCCCGTCAGTGAGTTGAAAGGCAAAGGAAGGCAGGATATTTACTGCCAATGCACACCTACGCCAACATAAAGATATACAAACATGGCTGCCACCGTATTCATGGTTACAGTTCTTTGATAATAGCTCCGTTATGACATAAAAGGGAAAGTGCAATGGCAAATCATTACACTTGATCGTGTGATACAAGCTTCTGTTTTTTACTAAAACTGGAAACATAGTTTTCTATATCTAAGGTAGGGCTAAGCAGGTGATAAAATGATTGTGATATTTCACTGAACCGTTTGTTTTACGAAACTGGTTCATTAAATTTAAACACAAATCACAATTGTTTTCAGCAAAGTGTGTCAAAACAAGACTTAAAAACACCCACTAAACACCAATACAAGGCTGAAATGGAAATAAAGAAAACTAACTGAACTTTTACACTGTTAGTTCCATGCATTTTTAGATATTTGCAAAAATAAGAAAGGGCCAGAGATGATTTTTGATCATTTTTTATGAATTTTTTGAAGTTGCAGCTTTTTGCGATATGATATGTATAAGGCTTCTCCTAGTCTTGCAATACGATTTTTAGAGATATAGGGCCAGATCTTGTGCCTGGCGCACGAGGTGTGCAGGCTTCTAGCAAACATATATTTTCCGAGTCACGGAGATATGCACCTTCGCCACTTGCGAGAGGGCGTCGCAAGAGGAGGTGACCGCTCTGATGGGAAAACCGCTGACATTCATTTCCTCGTTTACATGGCACTGCCTTGTGTTCTTCCTTAAGCATTATAGGCTCTCACAGGTCAAACTAAAATATTTATTATGCCATCGTGAGCTAAACAATGTTCATGTCACTGTCGAGAGAGAGAAAGAGCTAAAGCCGTTCGCTCTGGCATGGATCGGCCCGCGCCTGGCTGTAAACACGAAATAAAACAAATGCATATGTTCACCCCCTACTCCCCAACAACCCCTCTCCCTCGCCCCCTGGGCATAGGCGTAACATACCACCAGTAATACATGTAACACAGTTTATTTTGAGAACAAATAAAAAGTATTACTACTTTTATCTTGAAGTGCATATGACACATTAGATAAATCTTTGCTAAAACATACAAGATTGTACCCAGCTTTCTTTAGTTTGGCCATTTTTTGTGATGTTATAGTTTCACTTCCTCATTGGATACTGACAGGATTGACATAGATAGAGGCAAATAATTTTAAACTGTTGCCGTGCCGACCATGTTATGTCAATGGGAAATGAGTCAAACTGCTATGAAACTTTACCTCTGTGTCACTTCCTGTCAGTAGCTTACTTACAGCAGATGTTGTCCATATAAGTCATATTTTCAAAAGCATTAAAACCTGCACTGCACAATGGGCTTGAAAGAAGCCCACACTGTAAGAAAAATTTGTGTAAATTTACAGTACATTACCGGCAACAAAATTTGCCAGCTCTTTACTGTAAATTTATGATATTGCTAAAGTTCTTAAAATAACAGCTTGGAATCATATAAATGTTACAGTATTAAACCGTAAATATTTCTATTTTAACGGGGGATTACCGTAAGATGTTCTGGCATAATTTGACGGTGAACTACTGTAATCATATTCAACGGTAAACTACAATATTAATTACCTACGGCATCATACTGTTAGAAGTAACTGGGCTTTTCAAAATAAGACTTCAAATGCAATTCCTATAGGATCAGTGCTTTATTGAAGATTTTCAAATGAACACAGATCTCTGAAAATCAAATGTAGTATATCAAAACATGTTATCCAAAACATTTGAACTACAAATCTGCAATTTTAAACATTTTGAAAAATATGTTCCAACATTCCAACAAATGTGTCTGTTAATTAAAAGAAAGTGAGTAAAACATGTTTAGAGAAAGTGGAAAAGTTTTTCCTTTTCCACCAGTTAGATAAATCCCCTTCTATAGACAATAAGGTTTTTAATCAGGGTTGCCACATTAGGATTGACGGTCACTGTTTTACTTTTCTTTTCTTGCTTTTCTTTTTTTTTACCAGTTTCCCAGTTGTCTTCAAAATGACATTCCCTTGAGCTGCCTTGGAGCCCTTTTCGGTGTTGATACCAATGAAACGTCTGGAGACAAATAAACACAAATTAATAAGCACATATTAATTTAGTTTAATTTCGTTTTATCACAGTAGCACTATGCATTTAGATTTTGATATTTTTTGCATACCTCTGAATGAATTTTAAGGTCATAGAGACTTCCTCTTGGTTTTCAAAGTTGAAAAGATGATATGCAGAAAGACCACACTTGAAGCCAGCTTTGCCTTGGCAAATCACTTGGCCCTCAAGACTTAACATCCATTCGCCAGGAACTGAAATAAAATGGATAATATAAAGAATGAATCAGTACAAATTTCATTCAACCGATAGACAATGCTCCTGTCTATTAATGGAATTCAAGCCAACCACCACCCATCCAGTATTTAGCTGATGTTCAACTGCTGTCAAACAGAAATCCAAAAATTCGTATATGAATTGGGCGGCGCTGTAGGCCGAGGAGCCTTTCTGTGTAGTGTTTGTTTGTACTACATATAGAGAAAACATTTACCTTATTTCTCAAAAGGAAAGCAATGATCCATGTGAAAATCCTTCTCTGTCTTCTTTCTTCAAAAAATATTTAAAAAAAAGTCAGGTAAAGTAAGCTGCAGCTCCAGATGCCTTATGATTGTCCTGAAATTAATTGAGATCTTCAGACGACAGGAGGCCTGAGCATGTGTCTGAGTTGGATAAATATTGTATTATACCGTAAAATTTAAACTTGGACTTCCTGAACATATATTAGTGTCATTTCCTGTAAATTTACAGTAATCAGCTGTTTCTTAAGAAAACGGTTTATTACTGTAAAAAATTGCCATATTTTTACGGTTATTTCTTACAGTGCAGCATTGTTATGCCTACTTATCTTTCCTTTCCTTATTATTTTCTAATAATCATAAAAAAAGAAAAAAAAAGATGAATGCAATTTTTTTTATTGAACCATTGAAAACCCTTTCTGGTGCCAGATGTTGTCAATAAATAAGCATAACATACTACCGAATATTATTATATCTTCTCCAAGCTGCAAAGTCAACAGAAAATGCTGCCTGTTGTTAGGTATATCACATCATGCATATTCAGCTTTGTTTTAATTGGTGTTTTTCTTGCAGTTGGGTCAGTAATTGTGCCATAAACAGCATGCACACTCCTCTCTATATAGGCCAAGTCGAGGTTTTGGATCTCAAAAGCAAAAAGAAAGTAAACAGCACAGTCGGTCTATCTCACCCGGACACAGCGACTGTTTTCAAACCACCTCGACAAAAAACACCTAACAGGGAGCTGAAAGCAATGCAAAAGCAGGTGCAAATGGTTAAGTGGAGTCCAGAATTGCCTTTTAGTTGTATAGCTGCCCCACATGTAGCAGGAGCAAAGAAGAGGTTTTATCAGAGAGGAGAGAGAGAGTCAGTCCGACCCGGGGACTGAGGCTGTGCACGGTGCAGGGGTGGCCCATGGAGAAAAGCAACACACTTGGTTATTTAAAGTTCTTATCATGAAGCAAGCACTGTTGTTGTTCTTTTTACTTCAACGCTACACAAAAGCTATATATGTTATGCCCACCTGAGAAGATTGGAGACAAACTCGTGTAGTGCCGTTCAGAATATGTAATAAAGGGTAGGTGAATGAAAGAGGACCAGTTGTTGCCTCCATTTGACCCATCTTTCAATGGGGCTTGGCTTGCTACAGGGGAACATTGTGCAATATACAGTATAGCCTGTTCCATATATGAAGGCTTTCTTTGTCACAAATGGGAATTGAATCTTTGACCCGAGGGATAAATGTATATAGTTTGTTTATTTAAGAGGCATTTCACAGAAAACAAAAATAGTCTAGTTTGCCTGACCTTTTTGACTACTTTAGTATAGTAACCTACAGAAAACACTATTTGGGGTTATGTGGAAATTCTGCGGAAACAGCTGCTCTGCAACATCAAGACATGCCGTCCTCCTTTGACAGGGTCCATAAAGCAGGCATTGGGTGTTCGTAAAAGAAGTGCGGAAGTACCAAACATTCACTTATTTATAGGATGGGTGAGTTGATTTATGAGTCTGTGGTCAAGTGTCTAAACAAAGGAGCGTCACACCAAAGTAAAATTGGCAAAGATCAAAGTTCATGATGTTAAAGTGCAAATTCCATGCTCTCCTTTCACTGGAGCTGCCGACCAACACTAAGTTTTTAGGCTGCCAGAGAATTGTTTTTATATATCCAAACACGGTGGCACAGTTGTTAGCACAGAGGTTAGCGCTCGTGCTTCACAGCTAGAAGGTCCCGGGTTCGATTCTCACCAGGGACGGGGCCTTTCTGTGTGGAGTTTGCATGTTCTCCCCATGTCTGCGTACGTTTCCTCCGGGTACTCCAGTTTCCCCTACCACTAAAAACATGTACAATAGGTTCTCCTCTGGGGCCAGGACTACCCTGAAAAAGTGATTCTTAATTTCAGTGGGTCTTTCCTGGTTAAATAAAGGTCAATAAATAAATAAAACACACAAAAAATTAAAAAAAAGTTTCAATGTACAAAAAGGCTGATACAAATATATGTGACATTAGCCTGCAGAAAAAGCAGATGGTATTTAGGTACCTCCTAAAGCCTTTTTGTCCCTTTTGCAAATGTAAATGCTGCATAGAAACCAGAAAAGAGTCTGTGGCAACCACTTCCATAACTTCTACACCGAGTTCAACTTATTTCGACCTCCTAATCTTTCAATAATTTGGTTGACTGATTCGGAATGACTTTTCATTGCCTTGTCACTGTTTTCTACGGCAGCCATGTCTGTCTGCCTCGTTTTATCAGTGCTCTGTTGGATCACCTGTCGACTTTAGCGGTCGGTACAAATTGATGTATGTAGCCTGATGGTTGCGTCTATTTGGATTAGCTCTTTACCTTTACAGTATACACATGCTTGTTACTATAGGCATCTGTTTCCACAATAAAGTTCTTCCTGTAAGTTTGACAGGAAGGAAATCTTTCAAACTTTCAAATCTTTTAGAACTTGGACCATGAGGAAACACTCCTGGATGACTGAGAGCAATGTCGCACAATACAGACCCAACGAATTAGGCTGTAATGGGTGTTTTGAGCAAGAAATGCGTGACTGTACAAGCTCTTGACCGAGGTAATCCTGAAAAAGTTTTCTTAAATTCACCAAATGTTTTATGGATTATGCAAGTTGTTTATTAATATCTGTGATGGGCCTTACCTCTTCACATCATTTATTACATAAGAGTTTTGTGAATGTGCAATGGTTCCGGAGTTTTCCTAATTAACCTTTGCAAGCGGCATCGGAAAAACTCATTCGGTAACGATTTTATACATCAATGAGAGTCAATTCAAAACAACATAAACCCCACCTGAAAGAGCACATTGATCCATTCCTCTGGATTTCTGAGACAATTTCTCTAAGTTTGAAGGCTGGAAAAGTGGGGGGTCAATAGCTGATATACAAAGGAAGAGGATGCTACCCTTAACCTTGTCTCTTTGTAAGTTTCCTCAAACGTTTGGCGGGATAATCACCTCTTTAGGCCACAAACAGCATGGCCCACTGCACACAGCCTTTTGCATTCATCCAGACAGCCATGCTAAATGTTATTTACTCTGCAGCTTGGGGTAAGGAAGGGCAGCGGACTGGCCACTCTAGCCACAGGTCAGCTCCTCCAGGGAGGGCTCCAAAATGGGAATTTTGTGCCAGGCTGAACATCCATTTCTCCAGGATAAAAGGCTGGAAATTGTCTCGGATGTGACTTGGGCAGCTAAATAAAGACTTCCATGACAAGAATGGTGAATGTGATGACAGCTCGGAGAGTGGCTCAACAGGGGAATATACATGGTGACCAAAAGTGTTAAACACAGTCATATATTGTTTGTTCTTGACTAGCCCAACATCATGTAACCTGATAGAAAGTACCTTCTAACCAACTGAAACTTGACCTTTGATTGGTTGGGGGGCCATTAATTTAAATCCTTAGACAACCACCAATCTGGCAACAATGAAGAAAGTGACATTTTGTCCTTCACTTGAGATGATACTTTGATATTCTGATGATATTCTTTCTTGATTACAGAATATTAAGTGTTTCCAGATACTGTTTTTTCTTATTTTAAGCAAAATGATCTACAGGAAGATAACTTTGCTTACTGTCATTTTGCTTGAAGTAAGACAGTATATTGAAGTTTCATGCATTAATATGACTATACACATAAAACCATTTCAATACCTTATTCTGTAGTCTCATAGCCCTACTGCCCTTGACTGTATAGATTACAGGTGAAACTTGGAAAATTAGAATATTGAGTTTATTTCTGTAATTCAATTTAAAATGTGAAACTCATATGATATAGACTCATGACATGCAAAGTGACATATTTCAAGCCTTTGTTTGTTTTTTTTGATTATTTTGGCTTACAGCTTGTAAAAACCCCAAAATCAAAATTTCAGAAGATAGAATATTACATGAAATCAATAAAAAAATAATTTTAAACAGAGAAATGTTGGTCCTCTGAAAACTATACTCATGTATATGTACTTGGTTTGGGCCCCCTTTACTTGAATGACTGCCTTAATGTGGTTGTGTGACATGGATGCTCTCAGCCTGTGGCACTGCTGAGGTGTTATGGAAGACCAGGATGCTTCAACCACAGGAATATGACATTTGAAGCCCATGTCCAGGATCTGTCTGTATGTGGTGGCTCTTGCACTGACTCCAGCCTCAGTCCACTCCATGTGAAGGTCCCCCACACTTTTGAATGGCCTTTTCCTGACAATCAGGGGTGAAAGTAGCTTTTTTTTCTTGCCGGTACTATGTCATATATATGTCATATATATGTCATATATATGACATATATATGACAAGCCTTTGAAGTCGGTCCTTCTGTGTGACTTCAAAGTCCACAATGAACCTGTGATCTCTATGTTGCCCGTGAAAAGAGGTTTTGAAATGTTACGTTGAGGTAAAGCATTTTCGTCTGTTTAATTTAGTAAAATATAAACAAATAAAGATGTGCAAAGAGGAAAGATACAATAGTCATGGTTTACAAAGACTGTATTCTGGACCCGGTGTCTCCGAGAGTCTGAAGGTTTCATTCAGACTTGTCAAAACAAGTGCATTGACAAAGTGTAAAGCCTGGGTCACTTACGGACTGGTTTTAAAATCAGGATGAACAATGGCGTCACTTTAGTTGTGGGGAAGTCGCCGAGTCGAGCAGAAGCTGCAGTGACCCAGACTTGGCAGAGTTTGCTTGATTAAACTGAATCTGATTTTGTGATAATATTTGCAATATCGTGAATTCCTGTAGGGCTCGACGGCCTTCACAGACCTCAGGCAGAAAAACATTGTTCTTCAACGGCCCTCCAGGTGGCGCTAGCGGACCTACAGTTATGAGTCACTGCTCTAATGGCTCTGCTGGGGAGTTTATCGTGTGGAAAGGAGTGATTTAAAACTTCAGCCCAGTGTTTTCTAACTTTCGCCTTCCACCTGAACTCCTTCATAATACACAGTACTTGTCAAAACGTCCTTATTTACTCTTTTTCATGCATAGTTTTTTCTATTTATTTATGTGTTTTATTTTCTCATATGGAATTGTGTTGTTCCCGACCAAATAAACCAATAAATAAATAGATAGTTTTCACTTCACAGACGTTAAACCATTTCAGGGACGACGTTCTGAAGCTCGTGGAGAAAAGGCCAAGAATAAACGGCTGCGATTTAGCAGAATTTATGATATAAACTCCAGTGCCCGTCAAAGCTTTTCTTTATTTTCAACAGTATTTCCACTGTGTGATCCTCATTGCAGACGTTGAGTGAACACATGGGATTATGAAGGAAACAAGTCGAAATATGTTTTATATTCCCTTTATTTTATTCTTCTGGTTTAACGGTGTCTGAAGTCCAAACCATTTCTGTGACGACATCGTGAAGCTCACTGAGAAAATGTCAAAAGTGCAAAACAGAAATCAAAGCAAAAGGTTTGGAAGAATCTATTTCTATTTAACACCTTCAGTGAGAATCGACAAAGTCAATAGAAAAAACAATACATGAAAGAGAGTGTTTCCAAATGTTTTTGACCGGTTCTGTTTAGGATTGGTTTCTCAGAGTTACATTACATTGTTAAGTGTAATTTTAACTCTTAGCTTCTTTTAGACCTGTGGTTCTCAATGGAGATGCTGTCAGAACCCACCATAATCCTATGGCAAGCCAGAACCCAAATGAGTATCGAATTTTAATATATGTCACGTAAACTTTAATTAACCAACAAATGTCTGTTGAATAAACATTAAATACAACTATAAACCTGAAATTATCACCAAAACAACATCATTTCTATGGATTCAGATGTTTCTGTACTTATATAGGAGGTAAATATTGAAAGAAATGTAGCCTGGAAAAGGTATGTGACTCACCAGTTACCCACGACAACAAATACAAACAGTGTCAATCAAATGTCATTTGTACTGTTCCAGTAAAAGGAGGAGCATTTCCACGGCCTCAAAGGAATCTAATCTATCAGTACCAGCATTGTTGTGCACCCACATGGCGTGAGACAGCTTTCAACACCAAGCCTGTAAAAATACATCAGATTCTTTTGAGATAATGAAAACACTCCTTCCTTTCCAGGAAAATTTCAAATGGATTTGTCTGACTGGCAAAACTGGCAGGATTAGATTGTTTTGTATTGATGCAAAACAGAAAAAGAAAATGATGTTCATGGAAGGAATTTCTGAGCCTCAATCTTTAAAAATAAATGTATGAAATGGAAATAGATAGAAAACAAAATAAAGAAAAACAAAGATAAAATGTAACATGAAACACACACATAATAAAATGGGTCATTTATGAAGCACATTTACAAACGGCCCCAAAGTGTTGCAAACACAAACGACAATAAGCACAAATATAAAGTCGTATTACTGCTTAGAAACAATACAAAAACATTTTGTACAAGCTTGTATTTAAAGCCAGTGCAAAGGAATAAAAACACATCGGGTTAAGGTGATGTTATCCGTCCTCCTTGGGCAGTAGGATTTATTTTTATTTCACTGGGCTGGGCCGTTGTTTTGGTAAAGGATTTAACATTTCCAAGACATGGATAAACAGGACATTTGTGACGCGTTCAACAACTGCAGAGAGAGATTCGAGAGGGAGAGGCGGCGGACCCAGCACGGATTTGTTCGCTCCTCCTTTTTCGCAGGTAAACAGAGTCTACACGCTGTGAAAGTGTCCAGCGAAGGAAAACCAGAAAAGCCAGAAGAGCCCATATAAGGGGACTCTCATTCTAATGTGAAAGCTTTAGGTGGAGGAGCGCATGTGAGCCGTGGCAAAACAGAGCCGTCTGTTCTCTAATGCGTAAAGACGCACGGGGGGACCCGCAGCCAAATTGGCAAAACTGTGCCGTTACCGTGTGTGCAGAAAGTTCAGGGACAGAGCAGATGAGATCCAGTCTGCCGAGTCTCTATATTGCATTTAAGTGGCTGAACTTCAACGCGTTTGAGCTCACAGTGTATTATTGGCAGAGTGCTGTTTTGTGCGTAAGGTGAGAGAGCGCACCTCTTCTCCTTCCTGGTACTGCGTACCACCGGCAAATAGTTATTTCATTTTAAATACAATACAAGACATTAGAAAAGAATTATTTACAAATAATTGCAATAAAAATTGTAGGCAAAATAAACAAGGCAACGAAATATGTACATGCGATTGGAAAGGCAGAATATCAATTGTAAATAGGCTAATAAAAACATGAAACTTAAGTAAAAAAAATAACAAATTCAATCAGTATATAATCAGAAATAATTAACGATCATTACAGAATCGATGAAAGAAGATATTTACAGAAATTAAAAGATTTTATTTACAATTTAAACACACCACCATAACTGCTCCAGTGCATTGCCCACACACCATCTTTTGGCACCTCATGCAAGCGGTTTTGGACCGTTTTTTGGAGCAGTTCTTTCGAACTTGGCACTGCCTTCTTACACTGTCAGCCGTCGGCACCAAGGCAGGAGCAGGTGTAGAAAGGGGCGCGGACAGTGGTGCGGACAATGCGGCATGTGGTCTGCGCGCAGTTCGTTGGCCAACATCAGGATGAAGTCACGTCGGGGTGTTGTCTGGCCCAGACACTTTTTGTAAAGCACCCAGGTGTTTAGCATGTTGTAAAACACTGCGACAGGCCATCTTCGTGTTGCTGCTTTCACTGAGTACTTTAAGATTTGGTCCAGCACATCAATGCCCACTTTCGTCTGGTTGTAGTAAACCGTGCACCGTACTCAAAATGCAAAAAAAAAATTTTGTTTGCATTGGTAGATGGTCAGCGTTGTGTGGCTGTTTTTCAGCACTTTGGTGGTGAACAGCGGCATTTGTTGTAGGACACAGGAAGGAAGCTCTCTTCTGCTTTTATTTATTGTCCGAACAAGGCTAGTTTTCTTCGACTGCAAAGCCTTCGCCAGTTGGACAGAGGTGAAAAAATTGTCCGTTGTGACATTTCTTCCCTTTCCAGTGAAAGGCTCCGTCAGTTTGAGCACCGCGCTCTCCCCAAGCCGCTGACCTGGAGAGCACGTCTCATCCTTCCCTAAATATGGTGTGCTGTTGAGCATGTATTTTGTTGCAACGTCGACTCAAAACTTGATGCCAAATTTATCTGGCTTGTTTGCCATATATTGAGTAAACGGACAACGAGCTTTCGTTGCTAAAAGCTGCTCATCAATGGGGATGTCGGAGCCAGGTTTATACCTGAGGATACAGTTATTTAAAAAAACGTCCCACATTTCATTTGCAAGGGCAAATTTGTTTTTTTTAAGGCGTGCCAGCCGTGTGTCCTTTTTTTTCAAAATGCAGGAAATGCAATATGCTCTGAAAGCGATTCTTGGACATGGTCTCCTTGAAGTAAGGGACACCCCATTCAGCAGACCAAAAGTTCTCCCACCAATTGCTCCGCGCACGTAGACCAGCGCAATAAAGGCCTTCAGTTCGTCCAAATGTAGATCCCACGAATTATCCTCAAGAACTCTGCGGGCCTCGGATACAATGCAGTCCCGTACAGTAAAATCATTTTGTTTTCAATAAGTTCAGCGATAGTTTATTTCTGTTAAACCATTCTTTGAGCTTGTATATTTCTGTTGTGACCTCTGATATGAGCAGTTGTAGGTCTTTGCTAGAGCCTAGTACAGTTGTGTCATCAGCAAATAATATACATTTTACTTTGTTGAGACTTCACACAAATCATTGATGTAGAGCAGAAACAATTTAGGTCCTAAAATCGAACCCTGGAGGACCCCGCATATTATATTCCTCCATCCTGATACATGTTCACCAATTTGTACATACTGTTTCTTTCAGTCAAATATGACGGCATTCAGTCAAATATGGGGCGGCATGGTAGTACAGCAGTTAGCGCTCGTGCTTCACAGCTAGAAGGTCCGGGTTCGATTCCCACCAAGGCCGGGGCCTTTCTGTGTGGAGTTTGCATGTTCTCCCCGTGTCTGCGTAGGTTTCCTCCGGGTACTCCGGTTTCCCCTACCACTAAAAACATGTACAATAGGCTAGGATGAATGAGAGTGTGTTTGAGAGTGCGCATGGGGGACGACGGATGGAAATTAGCCCAAGGCTACAATCCGGTGTGGCTTGTTCATTAACTTGCACTGTCCCTACCAAATAAACCAATAAACTAGGCGTGCAGCAAAAAGTGTTTCCAGAATCTTAGATAGTTGAGGAAGTATAGAGATTGGTCTATAATTTGTAAACTGACGATTATCCCCACTTTTATAAATTGGAACGACCTTGGCAATCTTCATGAGGTCAGAGAATTCACCAGTTGAAAAGGAAAGATTGCATATATGTATTAAAGGCATTGATATATTTTGTATTACTTTTTTAATCATGTTCACGTCAAAGTCATTCCAATCAGTGGATTTTTTGTTCTTGAAAGCTTTAACTATTTTAATTATTTCGTTTTCATTTGTTGCCGTAAGAAAAAAGGAGTGTACATTCACATTTTTGTGTTGAGAGACATCACTGTTTGTTTTGGCTATTTTTGATGCCAGGTGAGGCCCAATGGTGACAAAGTAATCATTGAACGCATTAACTACACTCTCCCCGTTTGTAATTTTCTCACCATTTTTAATCATGTAGTCTGAGTAACTTAAAGCCTTTGAGTCTTTAGACATTGCATGATTTAAGACTTTCCATAATCCTTTCATATTATTTTTATTGTCCTCAATCATATTTCTATAATAATTTATTTTACAATTTTTTATTATACTTTTTAGTTTATTCTTATATTTTTTATATTTAGTTTACAGTTTCTAATGTTTGTTTCCTTATAAATATTTTATATAAAGAGTTTTTCTTTTTACATGCATTCAGTAACCCCCTCGTCATCCATGGGCCACAAGTATTTGTTTGTGTATATTTGCGTGTAAAAAAACTGGACAATTTTGATCATACAATGTTTGATTGTGTTGACAAAATGAGTATATGCAATATTAACATCCTGTTCGCCAAGGACATTATTCCAGTCATGGTCAGACAAACTCTGCTTGAAGGCGTTTATTGAGTGCTCAGATGTTACATTTTTTACTATAATGTTTTGATTCTAGCTCTTCAATAATCAATGTTTTTCTTACTTTTTAGTTGTATTTCAAATAGTGAGAAGACTGGCAAGTGGTCGCTAATGTCATTAATCATTATACCACTTGTCATATTGTTTAGGACGTTTGTGAAAATATTATCAATTAATGGGGTTAAAGTGACAGACTGTACATAGTGTCCACACATTTTTCAGTGGGCTTATGCGATTTTGCTTTCAGTAAATCAATATTAAAATCCCCACAGACAAAAATGTCTTTGTGGTGGCCGTAAATATTTTTTCAATATGTTCGTTAAAGACTTCAATGACTGCACCCGGTGCTCGATAGCTACAAGAAACTAATATATTTTTCCTTTTTTCCAGAATTATCTCTACTGTCATACATTCAAACATATGATCAATTGCCATGGTCATGTTGTCAACCAATTTTAAATTGAAATCCTTGCGCACATACAGAGCAACTCCACCACCTAATTTATGTTTTCTGTTTTGGTTGAACATTTGATAATCTTCAAGCTCAAAATTCCCACATTTATTTTCCTTTATCCATGTTTCAGATAACAGCCAAATTTAAAGTAAGTTTATGCAGATATTCTTTTATGTGTTCAAAATTAGCATATAAGCTACGACAGTTTAAATGTACAATTGGCATATTTTCTAGCTTATCTAATAATGAGATTTGATTATCATCATAATACTTGCAGGTATGAGAAATGTTGTGGAAAAAGTGCATATCAGGGTCCACATCATTGAGATGATTTTTTTTTATACTCTGTGAGTGAAAATATTTGTAGTTCAGACTCTTGAGTGTAACTTATGTCTTCATTGTCTGATGAGGAAAAGTCAGTAGATTGTGTGTCTGTCATGTTGAATGATTAGGAATGTTTACCTTGTTTTTTCACTTGTATTTGTCCAACGTTTTCCCCAGTGTTTATACTGGAGTTGGTGTACTGGTGCGCGGACATACAATGAGCTTATCATAGCGCAAGAAGGCAACTCCCCCCTTTCCCTTGCAGCTCTCAGCTCCGGCATCAATTCTTTTCGCTTCCTTTTGATGGATTCCGTGTAGTCCTCGTTTATGAAGATTTTAGTTCCTTTGAGACGTTTAGCGCGCTGCAAGATTTCTTCGCGATCCTTCCAACGCAGTAGTTTGGCAATGATGGGTCTCGGCCAGTCTCTCCCGTCGTCGGGTTTCCCTACGCGGTGAGCCCTCTCCACCTCCACCGTGTGCTGTAACTGGAGCTTCTCCCTCAGTAGTTGTTTGACTTTTTCCTCGGCGTCGGCCCAGGTCTCCCCAGGCGACTCCAACACTCCCTCAAAGACCAGGTTGTTTCTGTGGCTCTGTCCCTCCAGATACTCCAGTTTATCCGTGATAATGTGCAAATTGTCACATACTTTATAAAAATCGCTTTGTAATGTGTTTGTGCGCTCAATGAGTTTCAATTTCTCTTCTTTCAGAGTGTCCACCTCACCTTGCGTGAACTGCAGGCTTGTTTTTAGCTCTTGAATGTCCTTTATCTGTAAATCCATTCGGGTGTTTGTCGATTCCATGATGATTTTAATGAATCCTTTGAAGTTTTCCTGTTGTATTATTTCCCTCAAGCCTTTATTTGTTTTAATTTTGATAATTATAGCTCACAGTTTGTAAAAAACCCAAATAAAACATCTCAGAAACATCTTGGGATGAGCACAGTCTGGAGAGGATTGTCAGGAAAAGGCCATTCAAAAGTGTGGGGGACCTTCACATGGAGTGGACTGAGGCTGGAGTCAGTGCAAGAGCCACCACACACAGACGGATCCTGGACATGGGCTTCAAATGTCATATTCCTGTGGTTGAAGCATCCTGGTCTTCCATAACACCTCAGCAGTGCCACAGGTTGATAGCATCCATGTCATGCTGCATGAAGGCAGTAATTCAAGTAAAAGGGCCCAAACCAAGTACTAAGTACATTATGCATGATTGTAGTTTTCACAGGGCCAACATTTCTCTGTTTAAATTTGTTCTTTTATTGACTTAATGTAATATTCTAATTTAGTTTAGTTTCTTGAAAGGACAGTGTGCAGTTACATTAAAAAGATGGCTACACCAGATTTAGCACTATCCTCATTTCCATCTGTAATCCTACACAATTAAAATTACATAACAAAATATATTTTTTTTAATTAATCTTCTGAGATTTTGAATTTGGGATTTTTACAAGCTGTAAGCCAAAATAATCAAAAATAAAAAACAAAACAAAGGCTTGACATGTCACTTTGCATGTCATGAGTCTATGAGTTTAAGTAGTAAGTAAGTAAGTGCTTTATTGTCATTGGACAAGCGTACAATGAAATAGTGTTCAGGTGTTAGTCCTGAGCTGCTGCGGCTGAGCCGTGCTGCCACTGTGTGTCAACCTGACCCGCATGACCTTGGAGGTCGGGGGAACTGTAGCACTCGGAAGAAACCTGGCTGGCTGCCCTCTGTCTTCTATGATCCTCTGAAATGGTGCACCGCCTCCTGGGTTTGTCCCTATTTCAGAGCGTGGTGTCCTGCACTGGTTAGCTTCTCCTCCTTCCTTTTCCTCCTGCAGCTCCCTCCGCTCCACAACAGTCTTTCACCATCTCCTCGTTTGACCCTTACTTGTTTCCTGTAGCTCCTCTTGTGAAGCCTCGACTGTGCTGCAGCTGTGAGGGCTCTTGGTGCCTCTTCAGTGTCTCAGAAGAAGAAATGTCTAGGTTTCAAATGGGTTTAGCTGAAAAGCTAGCATTTTGTTTACCTTTAAAATGCTGCTGTCTTCAGGACCATTTTAGACTCTCAAAGTAAACAAATCCACCAAACCTCCACAAAAACTCGGAAAAGACGTACAAAAGTATCCAGAAAAACAATGTGGAACACAGAAACCACAAATGCAGGTCGCAGAAAAGGTGAAAAATTAAGTTGTAACAGGAGGGACGGAGGTTTCTTCCTGTTGTCACATTTTAAGTTGTATTACAGAAATAAATAAACTTTTTCACAATATTCTAATTTTCCGAGTTTCACCTTTATGAATAATATGATTATACTTAATGAATAATAGCATTTAATTCAATTGCATTCGCTCATGAGGAACGTTGACGAATCTTTCAAATGGGGAGGTGGTGGTGGGGCAATGACTCTTTGAAGATGACTCATAAAGCGCGGTAACATTGACAAGAGACATTGACATTGACAAGGATTCTGTCGCCACATCCGCTGCACTTGAGGAATACATTATGTTACTCGCTCAGCGCTAATGACTGGAAGGCCAGGTTAATCTGGTCTGATTGAAATGCCATTTATAAAAACATTGTTTAATATCTAGGTCTAGAATTGAGCAAATCCACGCACTTTGTCTGTCATTACCTAATCAACCATTTTAGCGCCCTATGTCTACCTGTTATAAATCCACAATTCTTTCAGACTATACCCATTACATCCTGAAGATCGCCCACAGTCTGCTACTCAGCGCTGTAATTTATCTCATTCCGCTTCCATCGCCGCCCACGTCCTAATTACGCCTCATTAGTGAAGTCTCAGAGTCGGCTCTAAAACAAAAACTTACTGCTCCTTTAAAACATTCATCGCTGAGGAAAGAGGTGAGGGTAAGACTATACTTCAGCAAAAGCACGCAACTGCGACTCAAAAAGGCGCGTCAACGGAGCCTCTCCTCCAGCGCACGCACTGACCCAGAGGCTGCCCAGCTGCCCGAAGCGCACATCCCGCGGTGTGAGTGGATGCGCGCGAGCCCCCTGGACTCTGTGGGAGGGGGAGGAGAAGTTTCTCCAAAAGACAAGCGCGGATCACAGAGAGAGAGACGCGAAGAGAGACGATGCCTTTCTCCTGTAGACCAATCTCACGAGTTGCGCAGTGGATTTTCTGATTTCCTTCAAATTCAACTTATTCCAGTGGTTTGGGGAGATATTTTTAAGCCAGAGGATGCTCCCACGGGTCTCTCGGATTCTATACGTCCTGTCTTTCTGGGTTTTCCAGGGGGATTTTTCAGGTAAGATTTCTAATTTCTTGACCTATTGTAAACTTTTCTACCTCGTTGCTTATCTGCTCACGCGTTACATGTTTCCATATGTATTTCTCCACCTTGACACACAGCACTCATAACTTATTGCATCCATCTCATTATCGATACAAAATTATACAACCTTTAAATATGTTTTAAAGATTTAGATTTGCATGGAAACCAGCGCACAGCGGAGCGGCAGTTGCTACACTGGAGAAATGCACGCGTTATGCACGGCACGGTGCAACGATGCGCCCTGAACTCTGGAGTCACTTTCATATTTACACTGACAGTAAAGTGTACTGTCATGCTTTTGTCACTGATAGCTGAACAACAAGAACTTGTGGAAATGCCGTTTGATTTAAGAAAAACAGAGAGGAAAAATTTCTGGATCTAAGACAATTATTATATTTTTTTTTACATGAACAATGTGTCAGTCACTTTTGGGGGTTAGGGGTTGAATGTCATGTCATTTTGAGCTTAGAGCATATTGATTGATTATTGCATGGAATTGAGCAGTCTTTGTGTGTCTTCTATCGACCTGGAGAGCTTCTTACTTACAGGTTTTAAGTAAATTAATATTTTTTCAGCAAATAATCAGAAGGATCTGAGCAAAATAGCACCAGAGCATTCTTTGTCATTGCAGTTCATATTTTTCCGTGTATTGGTTGCAATAATGATTAATTATTAAGAGATACACCGGAGTGAGCATGTCTCTTTCAACGGCGAGAAACCCTTTTTCTTTTTGTGCTTCCCAGCCTTACTCTTCTCCTGCCTGTCCATGGCCCTATAACTTTGATTTGCGCTCTGAGTACTTTTCCTCCTATTTCATGGCCCGTCAAACTCAGGTGTGAGCGGGGAGGGCGGATTTGGCCATCTGCATAATCCTGGAGTGAAGGGACCAACTCATGACTGGGTGAACCCCGTGGGACATGGGCAGAGCCAGTTTTAAAAGCCTTAAAGAGAGAGGCAGGGAGAGCCAAGTCAACTGACAGCGCCTCCTCTGAGGAATGCACGTCCTCCCGGTAGCCTCACTGCTTTTGAACAGAGATGGGAGGAGTCCATACACTATTGTGGTGAGGGAATTGATGAATGGATTGCCAATATAGAATGTTGTTGGCTTTATCTTTATTTCACTGTTGAGCATCTTCTTATGCAAGATATTTCTATATAAGTACTTCTTCCTTGGCCTTGATAGAAACAATAGAAGATGATTCATGTAGTTGTGCTGGATTTGTAAAGTGGGGGTCGGTGCTAGAAGATGAAGAGAAATGGTTTGAATCGTGGTTGAAAGTGATGAGAAGGTGCTCTTGTCGTACAAAATGGTGAGCTGGCTGGACTGGCACGACGTATTTGATGTACTTTCGTGAGAATGGGATGGAGGAATGAAGGATGTAATGGATAAGTACATTCATATGAAGACTGTCGACAATAAAGAGCTCCCATGTCTCGGAGTTGAGTACAAAGAACTCTGGATGCAATACCACTTGTAGTTGGCTTGAAATGTCAGCAAGATTTCCATGTACTTGTCTCCCTAAAGCTGTCCGGAACTTCTTTAATGTGGCCTATAAGCATTCTTTGAGAACCCTGACACGAGAGGACTCAAAATAAATTAGAGCAAAATTAGATAAAAACGATCAATGTGTAGCTGGATTGAAATCGTAATGCTTTTCACATCATTTATGTCGTCTGCATTGATTGGATAGTTCTTCTGCTTTCCTTGTCCTTTGAGGATCTGTTTCATTTAGTCCTCCCTGATTTTGCATTGATTATTGAAGAGCTAGAATCAAAGTCAGTATTTTTCATCCAGAAATACATATCTCTACAAAAGAAAAGCAGGGGGATGAAACAGTGCATGTGTGAAGGGATTGCTAAATACTCAGGAATTTCCCATGTGAGTTTGCTTCTGATGAGATCGTTATACCATACTGTGCCAATGGGGAAACGGAATATTAATGCCCCTGCTTCTCTTAATGTATTGCACTGTGAAACATATATTACATGGAATTGCTCTAAAATTAAAGCAAGCGATTTATGATATGCGTTCAATGTCAATTTAAAAAACCAGTAACAGTCTTCTTGTCTACATTTGCACCTGCTTTTATTGACATTGGTATGGCAGCAGTATTCAGAACCACATATTGGAGAAAAAAAAAAACGTCCCTAGCCCTTGTGCAAACATCTGGGTAAAACAAAACACACACCAAACGTGTGAAGCTAAATCCATTTTATGGCAGACAAACAATGACTTCCGCTTTAGTTCGAGGCATGTTCATGCGCACAGGTCATCTCTCAAAGGGGTTTTGAGTACTTTTAGATCTTTGCTTGTTTGATTTGTGCTGGGAGTTGTTCTGAGGCTATACCAACTCTGTTTTATTGACTCCAAAAGAAATGTATTTCCCACACAAGAGTCACAAAACAGCAGTTATTCTGTTGTCTCAAGGGGGCAGAGTCCCTGGCATGATGAGGAGTGCTCTGGGATGCACTTACGCGACAACCTTCCTGAAACAGACATCTCTATGGGCCAGGCTTTGAGCATGTCATGGATTTCTTTTCCATTCTGTTTTCATTTGACTCATTGTTAACATAGTACTGCTTTAACACTAAAAAATGTTTTAGCGTTAAAGCAGTACTTAGTAACTTGTTTACCATAATAAATCATTTTCGTAGTCCCTCTGGTCATCTCCACTTGGTGTCTCTGGCTAGAAAACTACAATTGCAACTTTGCCTGCACCAGCTCGGAGCCACCAATACACACTAATGGAATCATGAAAAAGAAGCTAACAGGCTAAAGGGCAAAGCTAACTGCGAGTTTTTGCCACAAGCTTGAGTGAAAAAAATGTATCTCCATTGTGTGATTGGATGTGCAATATCCCTGTCTCCCTTTGTCTTTTCTGTCAGCGTAGTATTTACTCTTATGGACAATTAATAAGTAAAAAAACGCAACATGCTATGTGCACCTGCAGTGGTTCTTATGGCCTCTATGGGCATGAGTTACTTAGTTCTACTAGGTTAGTGTAATTATAACAAATCATGTATGCCATTTGACCGTAATGTATCATATAGCATATAGGCATATAGATGAAATTGAAGACTTCACACTGGAAAGCATCAAGGCTCTTTACTCTGGAGCTTTTCTGTCTGTGTAAAGGGAGACCTGATCATACACTGGGATAACTTAAACATGGATAAATAAATGAAGGGGAAAGTATTCCAGGTATATTTTAGAAACGTAAACAAATAATTGTTGAAAAAAAGAAAGAAAAAAATGATGTGACGATAAGCCTTAAAATAGTAAGAGAAACATCTTGTCACTTTCTGATCTTCCATTCACAGTCTTGGCGGGTGCTCTTTGTGGCAGTGAATTGTACTTGAGGGGAAGGACAGCGGATGAGATGGAGGATTTCTTCTGCCCTTGCCTTAAGTCAGTGTGAGATTATGAATCAGAACTGAATACGTGTTTTGATCCGGTAGATTTAGGCCGTCACTAACTTGAATCTGATATGCTGCTGGAGAGGCTGATGTGGATTTGGGGAAGGTCCACTCTTTTGCTGCTGGTGAAATGTGTGAAGAGAAGAGAGAGGCTGCTTATTGACTTCTGAGGTCAGGATTATTCAAATCGACTTTATTTGGTGCTCTCTGAAAGTGGGCTAGTTTCAATGTATGTTAAAATTTCAGATTCAAAAGACCATATTCAGTCGTACTCAAGCCTGTTATGCTCATAAAAAGCTGCAATGTAAATAACTATGTGTTTGTTACTATTATTGTAAGTAAGTGCTTTATTGTCATTGTACAAGCGTACAACTAAATAGTGTTCAGGTGTAAGTCCTGAGCTGCTGCGGCTGAGGCGCGCTGCCACTGTGTGTCAACCTGACGCGCATGACCTTGGAGGTCGGGGAAACTGTAGCACTCGGAAGAAACCTGGCTGGTTACCCTCTGTCTTCTCTGATCCTCTGAAATGGTGCCGCGCCTCCTGGGTTTGTCCCTGTTTCAGAGCGTGGTGTCCTGCACTGGTCAGCTCCACCTCCTCCTTCCTCTTCCTCCCTCCGCTCCCTCCGCTCCACAACAATCTTTCACCATCTCCTCGTTAGTCCCTTTTTTGTTTCCTGTAGCTCCTCTTGTGGCGCCTCGACTGTGCTGCAACTGTGGGGGCTCTTGGTGCCTCTTCAGTGTCTCACAAGAAGAAATTTGTTGAGAGTAGTGGACATCAAAATAGGCTGCGCTGCTGTTTTGAAAGCCCTTCAGGGGAACAGACATTGCAAAATAGCCTATAAATGTTGTAGTGTTACATGTTGCATGTACATACTTTTCTCCATCAAATAGTAGTAGTAGTTAACTTTATTTGAGCAGTTAACATTTTTCTCTTTCTCCAAGATTTCACAATCATACGGTCTATGGAAGCTAAAAGGGAGTGCCTACCCCTTGTTCATGTAAATTACATTTGCATTTCCTGATGTTACAGTTAGACATTACTTTTACATTTACATCAGATAAACAATCCTTCCTGAGTACATACAAATAAATACATAAATTACATAAATAAATAAAAATGAATAAAATAAGCAGAACTCTAAAATGAGTCAGTCTGCCACTTGCAATTTCAGTGCTTGGCAAATCCTTGGTGGTGAAAGGCAAAACGTCCACTACTCCAAACAACCAGTACTGATGATGACTACCAGAACAACCCTGGTATTGCTGGTGCTATTGCATAATAGTACCATACTATGACTAGCCTTGCCAGCCAGCCGATCTTGCTTTCCATTCAAAAGCATGAGCGTCTGTGACTTTGCTTTTTTACCACTCTAATCACAGATAACAAATTTGTAACGTGTGACTCAAATGCGGAAGCCTCTCAAATCCCACATCATTCGGACCAAATGTTATAACTTCTCCTCTTGTAATCAAGGGTTTAGTAGTTCACCTGTTGATTTGGCAGAAAATGGCATACAGGTGAAACTCGAAAAATTAGAACGTTAAAAAGTGCATTCATTTTTGTTATTCAACTTAAACTGTGAAACTAATATATAATAGACTCATTACATGCAAAGTGAGATATGTATAGCCTTTATTTGTTATAATTTTGATGAGTATAGCTCAGTTTGTAAAAACCCCAAATTAAAAATCTCATAAAATTAGAATATTTTGAAAATGGACTGTAGCCATAATCATGTCCATTAAACGTCTCAATCCCACTCTAGACATCTTGGAAAAGTGAGTTGTCTGACTTGACTTTTGGTGCCACTGGTGAGATAGTCTGTCCTTGGCGTATTCTAATTGTATTAGAAAGGTACAAAGCGTTATACATCTATGTCATCTTATCCCAGGATCAGTTCATGACGCATGGCCTAATCTTTTTACCTTAACAAATGAAATTAAGTCTACAATTTCCACAGTATTAATAATAGAAATATTAACCACCATTAAGAGCGATTATCTGACGACTTGGTTTTGAAGAGCCAATTTTGAACTTTGTCACACTGACGGGAGATATTTATTTCCCCCAAATGTACTCATATTTCAACAGATGGAGAAAATGTCTGTTTATAAGAAAAGATGTGTCTGCGCAAAGAAACGCATATGAGCCATTTTTTTATTCTTTTGGCTAAAAAATTCTGGTCGGTTTCCAGCATGTTAAATACTGTACTATTGCTTTCTAACTCTCATGCTGCACATCATTCAAGTTTAGAGAGAAAACTGGAACAATGAGCCCCGGTTTGAACAATTCTTATCGCTCTTGTATTCAGAACATGTTTCCCTGGCTGTTTTAGTTCACTTATTTTCAAACATTAATATTTCTCACTGTTTCCACTGAGAGCTTTCCATGGACTAAACACTTTTAACAATACAAGAGAGAGACGGAACAGAAGGTTAAAATGACTGATAATCAAACCTTTCCTGACTTTTACCATGGATCATTGTTTTTGTTTTGTTTGTTTGTTTGTTTGTTGTAAATCTGGACAAACAAAACAAAACTAAAGGAGAGATCTTAAAAACTCCCGGAGCACATTGCCTTTTTACATAGTTGTGATAGTATCGCGTTTTTCCCCCATTCTGCTCCTGTCAAGTAAACACCTGATTAGGAGAAACCATTTGGCGCGAAAGTAAACACCATTTTGGCAGCTCTAACATCCAAAGTGTTGGAAGAAGACTATCTTTGTGAGGTAGATTTAATTAAATTCTGTCGCTAGTCCCAGCTGGTGGAGTACAGTCCCACAGTGTAATGTCTTTAGGCGAGTAAACAGTGGCGGAGAAACGGTGTGTTTACATATTTATTTTATGGGGGTTTTACATTATCGTCTCTGTTACATTGATAAGTACATTGATGAGAATTGACAGATGGATACAAAACAAATTCATGATTAAACTTAATGTTGTTTTGAATCTCATCATTGGCACTTTTACTTTTAGACAAACGTTTTGACCATTATAGCTTATGTCAGAGGGGCTTTTTCTTCAGAAGGTTAAAACACACATACGCAAATTGAGCATAACGCTTTATTAATATCTATTTTTGGTAATTTTCGCACACTTTACATATGGCCTCCTTGCTGCACATCAGTAAGGTAAAGAAGCATGTAGTCCTCACTCAGCCAATCAGAAGAGATCACCCTACATCACAGATCCCACTACTGTGGCATTTGACCAATCAGCAGAGACCGGTCACACTCTAAACTTCCTGTTTTCTCTGAATTCTGAAAAAGACCAAAGTCTGGCTAAATCCATTGTACATTTCTTTACATAACTAGAAAACTAACCAGGGTAAGCTGATGAAACTCACATAATTTATTGGTGAATAAATGTGCTAAGTGCTGATATATGTGTTGGTTTTGGAGGATGTAGTGAAATGAGTGAAATTACAGCATGAAAAAGGGATGCACCATATTTGATCATATGCCCTGTTCACTTAAACCTAAAGTTAATTAGTTTTGTCCATATTTGGACATGCCCATTGCACCTAATATTCATACTTACAGTATTTTCTTGACAAGAGAACCAATGAACCCTATAGGACTATGTTTTATGTTGCCAAAGGTTATATTTAGTAAATTCTTTAGGCAAACAATATTGGAGGTGACTGACCCCTCCGACTGCACGTAAAGCACAATTACATTACAAAAGCTCTTGCCTATGTGGTGTGATCATTCAAACATCACTATCACAAAACACAACATCTCCTGAATACCAGCACCTTCCGAGACCTGAAAGTACTTAATGTATGTTTTATATATAAACCTTTATATATTTTGTTTACCCTTAAAGCTGGGTATCTGACTGTGTTGTTGTAGAGTAAATGTATTTTTGCCACCACAGAGTATGTTGTAATCACAGCAAAAACAGACCTTGTTGCATGGTCTTCATGTATTTTTTATTAAGTGATGGAAGACACAAAGAGAATCGAAATTAGTGCCATGTATTTTGTGGGGTGGTCCCCCCGTGTGCCTTTACCAATGCTCAAAGGCTGAACACAGGCGTGAAACTTGCATATACAGTAATTAATTTGCAATTCGGATATGCAGGAGTGAGAGCTAGAGACGAGTTTTGGCCAAAACAACACATTTTTTTTGTTTACCCAAATAAAATCAGGTACAAGCCACTGTATTTACATACTGAGATATGTTCTTACCTGATCTTAGACGAGTTGATAAATTCCCGTCTGGTCTTTGTGCGTGCCCTCAGTCATGCAAAACGACCAAAGATGTTGTTAGCATTAGCCTCTCCCAGAATATTCCTATAGGTGCAAACGGGTTGAAGTTAGAAGCGACCAAGACAGGTACGTATAAACTTGTCTAAGCTCAGGTAAGAGCATATCTCAGTATGGAAAAATGGTGGCCTGTTCCTTTAAAGGAACTAAATATGGTAACTTTGTTTACAGTATTTTTTTTTTACCAGTTTAGGGCAAGGAACCAAATATGGTAACTTCGCTCACATTGATTTTCTGCATGATAATGAACAATTTTGAAAAATGTTACAAGAGAAATAAACTTGTGTTATTGCCTCAATAGTACTCTTAAGTTGAAATTATTTATTTCAATGTATTTCAATGAGTGCCCTAAAGGGATAAATGTAAATTGATAATTTTTTTAAACTGTGCGAGGAAAGACTCATCTTGCATCAATTACCAGAAATGCAATGTATACTCAATCAAATTTTAAGTGTTTTCCATGAAAGGTAGACAGTAATATAAGCCGATTATAGGGAGGCCTTTTGACATTTTACCTTTTGCATTTATAGCTGGTTGCACATATTGAAAATTCTCTCCCCGACAGCACGCAGCCACAGGATGTGACCACAGCTCTAACCTGTCGGCTCTAGGTGTAGCTACAATAAACCCAAGGTTAGGCCTGAATACCACACATCCACTTAGCGTAGCAATGGCAGACACGGAGTGTCCCAAAGCTTCGTTTCCAGACACCAGGAAATAATGTCAGCTTATTGCGCACACCCGTCCGCATGTGTCACAGCCAGGGTAATGGCACCAAAGCCGCCACTACAATGTTGGCACTCATCACACAGGCAGGGAGCAAAAGGGAAAGATGACGTGCACGGTGTATGGCTGGATTGCACAGTAATGTCACAATCTTACTAACAAGGAAAAATGTCCTCATGCCGGATGACTTAACTAGCAGGGTGTCTTGCTGTACTATGTTGGATTGGTGCCTCTTTTTGACTGTGACCACCTGTTTGCTGCTTCATGCTTTGTTTCACTGATTTGATAGCTGTTAATTCATCAAGTGTTGGTTCTTTTACAAGTATTTCACTTTCTAAAACTTGGATATGGAAAACATCTTCTATGAGATGTGGATTTTTTATAAATGATCTTGTACTGTTTTCTGACAGTCTTTTTCTATCCCATATGTAGTAGACAGACTTCACCTCGGGGTAGCCTGTCCTGGACACTTTGCGAGCCTCTTTGTCTTTTTAAAACATAGGAAGTCCCCACACAGTGTTGGCTCGGCCTTGGTCTGCAGAGGTGCTGACAAACAGGAAGCATGGAGGCTCGACAGATGGGATGTTTACGTGAGTTAATGACAAAAAATGAGCGCCGAGCTGGAGACTGCAGTTGAACAGACGGTTAGCCCTACGTAGCGACGCTATGCACACTGGCACTGTACTTAGCAATGAAATATGAAGACCATGGGCACCAAACAGATCCATCACTAAAAACAGAATATTTCCCCCGTTTGATAAGTTTAATTGTAGCTCGCTCAGTAAAACTACAAAACAAGTCATTATTCATTTTGTCCATGTAAATTCATGCTGACAACCAACTTGTAAATTCACCTAATTAGTTGCTAATACAATAGGTTTGATAAGTAGAAGGATGTAGATCCACACATCCACACCTTTACAGCGAGATCATGTTCATGTTTGGGTCTAGTCAGTCTTCTGCTGCTGTTAGCTCTAGATGTTGTGAGTTAGTTTAACTGGCTTTTTGTCAGGACAGGCGTGTTTAGTACTAAAGTGGCCTACCAGAAGCCCGAAGACATGATGTGTTAGCCGTAATTATTAAAATAAAGACGCAGCTCTGCTCTATTTCTGACGCGCGGGACTCTCTCTAAAAGCAGCTACTGTTTAACACCGCGTGGTTTCGCTTTGCTTTTCGTACGTAAACTAAACAGTTTTAAAATGCCACGATGGATATCACATCGAAGCTGAGAGCACATGGGTTTGGATGTTCTCATGAAGGACCGAGAGAGGAGAGAGAGGAGAGAAAGAGGCGCGGAGGTACAAGGCTACGAGCACACGGACCGGGCGGCGCGTATAGCAGCTTCAAAAACGTAGGCTCCAACGCAAACTTAAATATTGTCCCGTTCACCCACTGTTTCTTAAACATAACGTTAGAATTGAGCAAATGCAAATAATAAGCTTCGATTTACATTTGTATTAGTGTGATAAGAGCCTTGTTATTGATGAGCAGATGACTAAATAAGTTCTCCTCTGAGACTTTTACGCACGAGTTTTAACGCATTTCTATTGCAAAATTCGTGTTCCATGACTCTGTTCAGATCATGTTTAGTTTAGATACATTTATCCTGCAATCTCACATTTTCCTAACATAAATAAAACTGTAAACATCACTGTAAACATCGTCAACTGCCAATTAAGGGGACATCGCCCAACCCTAATTTAGCCTCTCCTCCTCTATAGATCCAGTTGAGGTGAAGATAGAAGCTACCAAGCTCTTCCATGTTTTCGCTATTTAAATATGGTTACATGAATTAGTTAAATAAAGTATAGTTACACAAAATTAAACAATGTGGATTTTCTAAGCGGATAAAAAGGGGAACTATATTGTAAGGTGTAATAATACAGTACCAGGAGTAGTTCGATAGCCGCACAGTAAAGTGAAGATATTACTGTGCGGATGTCGAACTACTCCTGGTATTACGGCTTACAATATAGTTCCCCTTTTTATCCGCTTAGAAAATCCACATTGTTTTGTGTAACTATACATTATGTAACTATACTTCATGTAACCATATTTAAATAGCGAAAACATGGAAGAGCTTGGTAGCTTCTATCTTCACCTCAATTGAAGCTATAGAGGAGAGGAGGAGAGGCTAAATGCTAACGCCGTCTGTGCTGTGTTTGCAGCAGTGTGTATGAGCCAAGGTCTTGCCATTTAGTTTTTGATATAAGTCTTCTCTTAGGTGGCTTCAATGGAAATGCAGTTTTTTTTTGTACAGAGGTTTCCTGTGAGCAGTTGAAGATTTGTTACTCACTCATTTACAGGTGCTCGTCATATAATTAGAATATCATGAAAAAGTTCATTTCTGTAATTCAATTTAAACTGTGAAACTAATAATATAGACTCATTACAAGCAAAGTGTCATGTATAGCCTTTATTTGTTATAATTTTGATTATTATGGCTCAGCTTGTAAAAACCCCAAATTAAAAATCTAATAAAATTAGAATATTTTTAAAATGGACTGTAAGCCATAATCAAATTATAACGAATAAAGGCTTGACATGTTACTTTGCATGTAGTGAGTCTATAATTAGGCCCAAGCGCCATCAGGGCTGGCAAAGGGGCTCTTGTAATCGTATAGAGTGTGCGGAGCGAAGCGAAGCGCTCGCCTCCTCTCAAACATGCACTAACGCACTCCTCTCGTGTGCACATGTATCAGAAAACGAACATTGTAATTGGACGGTCCCCCAAAGTGCGAACAAAACGCACAAAACGAGCGCGAAGCGCTCCCCTCCTCTCAAACACTCACTAACACACTCCTTTTGTCGTGCACGTCCCGTGCACATACATATATAATGCAAAAATCAACATTATAATTGTACAGAGCCCATAAAAGTCAATGGGCGACTGAGAGCCCTGGGAACTATTTCTTTAAGTAAAGAATTGTCAGTAGATTAATAAATATTACACAGATTTCAATATTTCTATGGAAAGAAAAAGGCTAGTAGCAAATCAGCTAGGATTGTGCCACTGAGATAAGTAACAAGTGTACCTTCATGAGGTGTGTTGGTATCCCTGGAATTGTTGAATAAGTTGTTGATTTGAGCCGAAGTCTCCCCTTGCGATTAGTGAAGCGCTAGCTGCATACAAAAGTCCCTGGCTTTATTAATTCTGGACCCTTTAACTGCTTCATTCCATTGCCTCCTTTGGTCCGAGTCTGTCGGAAAAGCATGATAAGAGAGAGGTATGGTTGTTTTCTTGCCCCACGAGAGCAAACGGGAACAGAACAAAAGCAAATGCACCGAAAATGAGCCATTTTCTTTGCGGTCTAACGCTAAACTATAGCCACCGGATGTTCTAGCGCATTACTTCCGGTTTAAAATGCGGACTTCCTATTTATCCAGGAAGTCCATCCATCTCTGCTGGTCATGTTCTTTCAACCTTACCCTCCCTCATTTTCAAGCTCTACTACATTAGAAGGAGGAGAGATCTTCAGTCTGCTGGGTGATTTGTTAAGACGGAGCCCCCAGTCATAGTCCAGTGTCACTCAGCCATTCTACCTATTGCATCCTGGATTCCGTATGCTGCCCTCAACATCCAGCATCCAGCACTCTGCATCGTACTCGTAGCATCCTTCAACTGCATCGTCCCTTTGTCAATCTCCCTAAGAAATATTTCAAATCTACTCTGTAGTGGCGTGTTCCAAGCTCATGAATCAAAACATGATTGGGATGTCTTGAATTTAGGATTGTTTACATTACGATGATTGTATCAACAGTAAAAGCAAACCCTCTACCTATGTTTAAAGCTACTACCTGATGTAGCTGTAGTTTCCGTGGGCCTCCGGCACTGATTGGATATACGGTGCTAGTGACAGCTAACTGATGGTGTCTCGCAGCCTGCCAGTAGCTTCAGTGCCGGGCTGACATCTTGGGCAGAGCCACTGACTGATGCTTGTCTCCTCATTTCAATCAAACTCTGACCTTTGTCCACATCTGTAATAGGAAAACTCCCTCTCCTTTTCTACAATACTAGAGGCCAGCTAATTTGGCACTTTTCTACTTTTCCTGGCATTCCTAAAAGACCAACTGTTTTCCCTGTTGAAATCGAAGCAAAGATCAGATCACTGACATCGCACAAATGATACCCTGCGTGGAAGAGAAATGAGCGCTTCAGCCTGTAATTTCCGTGCCCACTCCAGAGCATGTGTTTGCGTTATGCCTCTGCGCGGTGCTCAAATCAAAACCCCGAGCTGATGAATAATAGATGCATCATGAAGTGTAACCGATGTTCACGGAAAATCTCGGCTGATGTTGTAGTAGCTGCAAAATGCTAATGCCTCAGCTCCATTAAAATAAAAGATTACAGAGTTTAACCCTGAAATAAACCAACACATTTATCGAGAACTTAAATGTGTTTTTCCCTACCTGCTCCTGACATATACTGGGAAAGAAATACTGTACTGAGATGAACAATCTACAACCCTATGCTGTGATGTACAATTTCAATTTCTTACCACCTTCCTTTATACTGTATGCGTATCCCTATGAGGTTTATACCGTACGTTTATTTTGTATTGTTGCATTGGTAGGATTTGCTCATGTTTGTAGCAATAACTGTTCGCACTTCACAGCCTGCATTTGCTGATGTATTTCTTCCATTAAGGTAGCTTACTCTTGCTGCCATTTAAGGCCAATTGCTAGGAGTATAGCGTTACACTATTATTTAAAAACACACATAATTAGAGACCTATTGAAGTCTCTAATTACAAAAAACATAAATATTTAAATTTTACAACAATTCCAGGGGATTTATCCATATTATTTGATTTTGTCTTCAGTAAACTTCTTTATCGAAAACAGTCAAGAGATGGGTATGGAAGCCCGTTTCTGCCATGTTAAAAAATAAAAGCCCAACAGGAAGTCGAAATTACGAGATTTAAAATCATAATTCTGTGTTTAAAACACAAAATTACGACTTTTAAACTCTTACTGCGAGTTTAAATCTAGAAATTACGAGTTTAAATCTAGAATTTACGACTTTTAAACAATTACTATGAGTTTAAATCTCAAATTCTGACTTTTAAAACTCAGAATTTCGAGATTTAAACTCGGAATTACGAGTTTTTAAGATCCGTGATCATAGACATCGGTACGAGGGCAGCGGAACCACCGGCGCAGATGTAAACAGTCAGTCATGGCGGATTAGCTTCATGGGATTGTGAACCGGAGCTACAACAGCTCTGGGACTTTTGCAAAGACACACGTGAGTGATTATTTTACCTTAAAGAGTAACTAAACACCAAATCAAGTTTTTTTTTACTGATAAACTGTCTCAATGGGTGTCTCATAGTGTTGTCTACTGGTCCCTGACATTATTCTGACATTATAGCGCAAACATGTGTCAAATCCTAACTTTGGCCTGAAAACGAATGGGTTGCGCCCCCTTCAGGGTAAACTCTGCTACTAAATTAGAATTTCCTGATTGACTGGAGACGTGTCCAGCTCCACACATCGTCATCAGGTGCTGCCCATTGTCCTTAGCCTGGAAAAATCCAGACTCACCGCTGTACCAGCGAGTGAGTCTGGTCACCGCTGCGTCAAATCCATTTCCCACAGCGGTACATACGCAAGCAAACAGGAAGCGGAGTAAACCAATCAGCGAAAGGCGGGCGTCTGCCGTTGATGTGGTGTTATTAGCGGCTTTGCATTAATATATGCGCAGGATTATGAATCACGAAACTCACCTACTGTCGATGTGTTTTTGGTCATTTACCGCCGATTGGAGACACGCTTTCTCTCTTTCGTGCATCGTTCGTAGATTGTTATTGAGGGGACTTCCGCGTCCCATGAGTGACGTTGCTCGCTAACAACACGTCACGGCAAATAAACGAATCTGATTGCACGGGAACGGTTTGATTTTGCGGATACATCCAGCGAGGGCGGGGTGACCAGACTGATCCCCCGCTGTATACAAAAATACAGAGGGGAATCATTCTGGTCCAACCAGGCTACATTGTCCCTGTACCTGTGGTATATAACCAAGTCCCTCCCACGTAATCTGTCTGCTGTGATTGTGCCAATGCAAATGTCGAGGTCAATCAAGGCCCACACACCGGCCACACACTCACCCCCCACATGTCACCCCCAAACCTCAGAGACCGCTTCTTTTGCGGCAATTTTTGACTTTTGTTTGTGAGTGGGGAAAGGCTTTGGCTGTTCAGGTACTCTTTAACACCCAGGATTAAAAGCGACGACCAGAAAACTTATTCCAGTGGCTGTATCCATGATAGGAATGTGTTTAGGCCTTGATGAATTCCCAAAGCTAATGCTATGAGCTAAAGTTCCGATGATCATGTGAAAACGAGAAATATGCATGAATAAAGTAAATTAAACCATCATCTGCATAAAGCATCCGTTTAACAATGACCACACACTGAGCCGGGCTGGTTGATTTTGTAGTTTATTGCTCACGTTTCATGTACAATTGGCCATAGCCGATTGTTTAGCACCCGGAGCTAACTAGCTCCTTAGCAGCAAGCTCCAATAATGGATCTTGTGGAAACAAGTATTATACACTAATAACGTCAATAAAGTCGGTAACTACATAAAGCAGCCCTAAAGACACACCAGGTTGGGATTGACGCATTTGTGGTTTATTGCAGACTTTTTTAAATCAACAATGACCTGTAGGCGATTCCACATGCTAACCGGGCTAACCTAGACTAGTAGCCATTGTCCACCGGCCTTGTCCTTTTTTCAAGCGTATGGGCTGGCTTAAATACTGGGGAGATCCATAGGACATGGTAGTGGCAACGAGGGACTAGTTTGCCCCAAATTAGCAGTTGTTTTTCAGGCAAGATACGATTCCAAGATACGGCTACGCTTTATTTTCAGCTCCGTCACCGCTGGCCGGATCAAACTCCCCAGCAGGGTTGCCAGGTCTGGGGAGCTAAACCCGCCCAAAAATATCTGAAATGGACATACGGCGCGGCTGGAATTTCCAATATTGTTTACCAGTAAACAGAGCCCATGTGCTCCCGCGATGATGAGAAACCGCCCATTTCTCCCTCTCCTATTTAAAAAGCAGCTCACAGAGCCTTGGATTTGAGATTTTGTCATTTGAAATAGTGATTTTGATCAAAAAATAAGATAGAAATAGCCAATTTTACATTGATAACAGCAAGGCAAAAAACCGCGGACAGTTTTTTTCCCCCAAACTTACGTGCTATAGTTTTTAAGTGTTGATGATGTGGGTGATACTGACCATCAGCCTAGCTCCACATCTGGAGATGGGTCACCGGGCACTGCACTGCGGTCGCCCCACTGGGTTGCCCCAGCAGCATTGAAGCATGGGTCAAATGCAGTTCAAAAATCGATTGTATACAGTAATCACAGACACCACTCAACAGGTAGCGCTGATGAATGGGCGGCACGGTAGTACAGTGGTTGGCGCTTGTGCTTCACAGCTAGAAGTTCCGGGTTCGATTCCCACCTAGACGGCGTGTCTGTGTAGGTTTCCTCTGGGTACTCCGGTTTCCCATACCACTAAAACATGTACAATAGGCCAATGAATGAGAGTGTGTTTGAGAGTGTGACTGGGGGACGATGGATGGAAATGAGCCCAAAGCTACAATCCGTTGTGGCGTGTTTACATGCATGAGACCCATATATCTTCATTACCATGCACTGTCCCGACCAAATAAACAAATAAAAATTGAGTGTGTCACTCAATAGCATCTGTGTGAAACATTTGTACTGCTTTTCTTAAATTTGCGCTTTTAAATAAATCAAATAAATGGACCAAAATTGTACTGAAACAGTTTACAAGTGAAATGAACTGAACGTGCTGAACCGAAGCGGTTCAATACTTAACTTGCACTGTTACGCCCCTACCAATTACACATGACAGTTAATTAAATTTGTTTTGGATACCTCGCTTCTGCTTGTTTCACTTTGATAGTGTGTGTGCTATTTCCACCTGGTAAATGGTAAACATATGCCGTATGTTTGTGAAAGTCCCTGAATGTCAATAAGTCTTAGCAATGTCAAGAGTCTGCAAATTCCTGCTGTTTTGACAGGACTCTCAGAAGTGTAATATTTAAATTGGCAAACGGAAGAAATTCCAGTTGGTATGAATGAATCTCAATTTTCTCTGTGCAGCTTCTTCATTAACAGGGGCCGCTCTTTAGTCCTAGGTTCATAGCTGCACGTCTTTATTGCCTGAATTTAGAGTGTGAACTATTGTAAACAGGTAACTATGTCTGCCCGTACAGAGTCAGGTGGGTTTGTTGATATTAGCAAGTTTTAGTCTTATTCTAATCGGATTTTGATTCATGTTGATGCAACACGGTCATATTTAAAAATCAAGTTTACAGCATTTCCTTTGCATCAAGAACATACATTGAATTTTTATTATGCTTTTGGTTCCACACTCTTCCCCTAGCATTACCAATACCAAAACACCTGCATCCTGCATCCATGACTGTGAGGAAAAGTTTACTTATACTTTGAAGACCAAAATCAACATGGTTGATAAACATAGGCTAATTTATACTGAATAAACACTTAACAGGTACATTATAGAACAACCTCTTTCAACTGCTTCAAAGTTGCTACTGTTATTGATTGGTGGATCTATTTTTCCAATACTAGCCTTTCCTTGAGCAACATCCCCTATACTGCTGTTATCTAGTTGCACAATCTTTTACATCCCCTGATTAAAAGAGCAGCCATGTGGATTAGTGCTTGGTGTCTACCCCCCCCTGGCCCTTTCCCTATGGCCATTTTATTGCAAATTACCCGAGCCAACAAGGAAATCCTTCCCATTTCTTCTGTTATCTCCCATGGCTTTTACTGAAGAGGTCACACATGATAAGACAAGCAGACTTTGTGAGGTGGTTTGGCGAGGGGCGTTGTGAGCTATAGCTTTAAATGTGGACATATTCCATAATAAAAGCGGATAGGTCCATGTTGTGAATTAGCCTGGCACGAGCCAGACTGATCCTCCATGTTAAGAGATACATGGGATACAGTCTGGAATTGTGCGATTTGAATCTCGCTGACTCCGGCAAAACCAAGACGAGCCAATCATAGCACAGGAGGCGGGAGTTAACAGACACCTGTGCTCCTCCGGGCCGTAACCAAAACAGTGAGGATGGCGGCCGCAACACAGTGATCCCAGTGCCCTTTCTTCTGTTTTAAATGAGCTGGACTTGTCCTTAAAGCCACAGCAAGAAGCTGCTCTGAGGGCTTTCACCGGAACATTTACTCGATTGCACGTGTGGACTACAAAAAAACATGGCGGAGGATGTAAACGCAAAGCGTAAGTTGCTTTGTGTTTGATTGGTTCGCTCTCGTTCAAACTGCGATCGTTAGCCCCGCCTTGAATTTGGAAATTGCGTCCTATTACCACAATTCCAGACTTTATGTATTTATAAATACATAAATAAATAAAGTCTGGCCTTATGCCAGGCTAGTTGTGAATGGGAAGCGCTTTATTAAACAACTTCATGGACATTTACAAGATCAAACGGGGGGCTGAGTTTAATCAGATTGTGTCGCACTGAAGGTTGGCATTAGATAAAGCTTTGTAATGATAGGAGTGGTGCCCCAAGTATCTGTCTTTCAAACATGGCAAAACGCCGCTCCAAGGGTAAAATGGTACAGCTTGCACTTACAGAAATCCCTGGTGTTTTGACCTGCAGTTCACCGGCCAAGTCTTTTCTCTTCACATTAGCAAGATGACTAGCCGTCCTTGACAGCCAAAGTGCCGCGCTAAACCGTAATGCTATCATCAGACTTTTGACAACAGCCGTCCCAACTTCTGCTGTAAGGGATAATGTGTGTTTAGAAACAGTTTCTGTTGCTAAGCCCTGGTATATTTCTGGGTGCTCCTGGTGCAACACTTCTGGGAGAGAATGGGTTTGAAGAGAATATAGTTTTTCTGCTGAAGAGGTTTTCCGAAAAATAATTGGTGTCTGGAATTATAATGATATAAAACCTATTGGGAAGGAAGGAGCTTGAGGTTATTTCCACAAAGCTTCTATCTTTTGGTGTCAGTGCCAGTGAAGAGTTGAAACTGCTCTTTGAAGATTTTATTGAATAAGCAGAGACTGACATTGTGAGAAAGACATGCTTGAGTAATTTGAGTACTTTGTCTTGAATGGAAGTTCTTTCACTTCAAAATATTATCAAATTTCACTAAACTAAACTATTACCTATTCCTCTATATACTTCCCCCCAGTATTTACAACACAAAATATAAGCAGAAAAAGAAAAGGTGTCCCCATAGCTGTAAATCTGTAGTTGACGATCAAATGTAACCATATACAGTAGTCGACGGGAAAAGCCATAGAGCAACTCTAGAACAGCTGCTGGGTCAATAAATAGATCTCACACAATGTCACATCATTTAATACGGACTCTAACATTATTTTTAAAATACTCCATTGGTTTAACATTACTCTAATTAAACATTCAGAGCGGTGTGACATCACCGTCTCGATCCCATTTATGTCAGAGTTCCGCCTCTGGATCTATCCACTTTACTCTAGTCAGTGTATACTCAACCAGCGAGAATAATTGTCACTTTGCAACAATCCATCTATTTATTGGCACATAAGTGACGGCCTTTGCCTCGCTCATAATGAAATGGTTATAGAGTGGACACTAAACATATTACATGTACGGTAGAGTTAGCACAAAGTGGCCTGGGTCATCTTCAACTAAAAGCATGTAGTCTATTAGATCCACAGAAGCAGGCCCTTTAATTATCTCTTCCCTCCTCCCTTATTCCATCAGTGTAGTGGGACAGACATTAGGCAGCAGGAGAAGGCCGCAGTCAGTTTAAATTGACTGCCATCATCAGGTGAAGATATCTGAAGGAGTGCTTTATGTCAGTGTTTAATAAAAATGAAGTAAATGTACTGTGAAATCAATGCATCAGTCTAGGTTACAGACATATTGCTGAGTTGTAAGAACTGACAGGTATACTGGTGTTACCTGTCCATTAGATCTATACCTATTGTTTTAAATAATACTAATTTTAAAGCATAATTTATGTCATAATCAACTTCCTCCGTTTGATCATCTTTAAATGGCATTTTGTTCTTGAGATTTTTTTAAAAGGGCCTTTGTAGATCAGAGATCCACACTACTTATGATCCAGTTGTCACTGCATATTTATTAGCTTAGTTGTACTTCTACAAGTATATATTCTTTGAAAACAATAAAAATGGCACTCCACCTGTCCTGTATTGTTCCTGTGACAGAAAGTGGCACGTTGTATTGACTCACAATTCAACATTTGTAAATATTTCAGAATCAGAATAGTTTTTATTGCCATTGTTTGAGAACAGGTTCACAAACTCTCGGTACAATTGTGCAACATAAAACATAAAACATATAATACAGAATCTAGATCTAAATAAGCTATAAAATCTTTAAAACTATCAGGCTATAAGGGCATGCATAAAGAATATTAAAATAAATAAAGAGAAAATAAAAGTAAAATATGATAGAATAACGGCGTTTTTTGTATTTACAGATGTGCAGGTGCATAAAGTGATAGCAGTGGATCTAAGTGTGGACATACCACACAGTTCAATTGAACAGATTACATCCATGAGTCTGTAACTAAGTTATTTAATTCAAAATTAGTTAATCTTTTACAAGCAGGATAGCGATTACATTAATGCTCAGACCATATGTTTAGACACTATAAACAAAAACCCCAAACCCTTTTTGTAACCCTAACCTTTCCTGACACATGCCTAACCTTTACCTTAAAAGGGAAGGTACGCAGTGTTAGAGCAGCAACAAATATAGCAAGAGCCTCTTATTTGCTTATAAATAATTAACAAAGGATTATGATTAAGCTGGACTGAAAAATCAACATTTTAATGAATAGTAAATGTAGTACATTTACTAATGCATTACAAAAGCTTAATAACGTGTAATGTAACTTAATGTACTTGCTGTAGCATCTGGCAGCAGAATGTCACATCATTTTGTTGCCACATTCACCTATCTTAATTTTCTCCTCTAGAATATTAAGAGTTACTATTTATAAATGTACGGACAGAGGAGACATGTAATTTGAGCCCTTGTGAAGTCAAATTTTATGTCCCTGCCCGGGTCTCGATGTAATCAAATTTGGACACTCTGACAATGTGCAAAGTCACAGGACGGAAGGACAAAGTCTGACAGCATCACACAGGGGGAAGGACATGAGTTGGATGTCTGACTCTGTGCTGCAAGTCAAGTTGTTATCGTCTGGCAGCCTACAGTCTCTGCATTGCCTGAGCGTAGCCATACTTTGCCCATGTTATCTCAGGCCACACCGTAAGCTCAAAGCTTCCAAACCATCCATAACAGTGCTGGAGATGCATCTGTTTATCACGTCGAGCAGGCGACGCGTGGCTCCTGAATGTATTCCTCCACTCACCTTGATGCCTTACCATAGAGACGCCCTACATTTGTTTACCGCGTACCCACTATAGACCCCTGCATTGTTTCTCAAATGGACTGTCAAATCCTGTTGTTGTGTTTGGATAAGAAATGTTCGCCCGACAATAACTGTGGTGCACTCAATAAATGTGTCAGACAGGAGCTGAATAGGATGCTTTTTTCCCCTCCAGGACACTTTCTTGTTCTTTTTATACCTCAGATATTTTAAGTGCAAGAAACAATTATGTATTCTGCAAGACCTGGAAGGACCTCACTCAAATACAAAGCAGTCATTAAATCCGCTGATAGGAGGACAGGGAGGAAGCATGTGTGTCAAACAGGATTACCTCTTTAGACTGTCTCAACTTGTTTTTCTCTAACAGGCTGAAGGGATTACCACAGCCATATGTCTTTGTTCTCAAAAATACTAAACAAAACTGCAAGACATGCAGTGCGTGTCCAGCAGCCCGAAGAGGCTGTGAATGAGACATCTGCCTGAAGAAGTGCACAGAGTAAATGAGGCGGTTCTGGAGTCCAGCCTCTGAGGAGCTGCTGCTGTCGGTCTCACACAGTTGCATGTGTTTATTACCACTTACAACGCTTTCTCTTAAGCACTGGAGTCACAACCTTCAAACATTGTTATTTATTAAGTATGCACCCCAATTTAGATTTCAATGTCTTATAATGTATTTACAAAGTTACAGGGCAAATTTGGACACTTTCACTATTGGCTTCAAAATAAATATATATATATGAATTAATATTCAATCAAGGTGTGCCCTCACTCCGGACCTCTCCAGACCATGGAATAGAGAAAAAGGAAGGGGAGGGGGGGATCTCCAAAACATATGGGAAGTAGAGTCATTGTGTGCCTGTTAGTTACTACCTTCTTAACATGGAGGAACAGCATGATTGAAGCGAAAAAGTGACATCTCGCGAGGTATATTGTTATGTTCCCTGCTCTCCGGCTACGATTCTCCATAATCCCTGGTAGAGGCAGCTCCGTGGCGGCTCTGTCATGACTGTGTTGGTTCCAGCCAGCAGCTTGATCAAGCGAAACAGGCCAGGGGCGACGCTTACAACTTCCTTCCTCCCTTGCTGTCACATCCAAAATATGGGTCACCCAGAGTGCACCGACTGTCTTTGTGTGCCAGTGATTCGCTCTCAATGCACCTCTCTACCTCTCCTGAGATGAAGTACGCTTTCATGGGGCGGATTGACAGAAACACCCCAGTGGTTTATATTTTAGTTAAAGGCACATGAGGTGTTACTGGCTAGATGAAAATGATTTAATACTTACAAAAAGAGAGAAATTAACAAATGTTAAAGCTAGACTACCTGATTTATTTTCGTTTTGAAATTAATTTGTTTTGCCACCATTGTACAGTATTATAAACTCAGCAACTGGTGGAGAAAAAACACCAGTTGCATTTTTCACCAGTAAGCATTTTTATTTTATTTCAATTCATTCAAATTCATTTATTTCAACCAATGGCAGAGGTAGACAAGCCCACATTGTTTGTGTCATATTGTACAAACAACAAAGTACAGAAGAAATACAGATAAGACCAATTATTAAGTTCCAATTATGTCTATAAGGGAGTGTTCTGTAAGGGTTTCTCTCAATTCAACAATTGCTGGGTTGCAGGTGACATCACAGCGTTCTAAAGGCCTATATTATTATATAGAGGTAAAATTATTTTGTTTTTGAAGAAGTTTTTGGTCTTCTACAGAGAGATCATGGACCCAGTGACTGATATTAATTATTATTTTTGTAATTCATACATTTTCTTTTTAGATACGACTTGTGAAAGTGTAATGCAGTTAATAGGAAAAACTGGCTCCTGCCGCCGCCGGTGACATCATCGCATTCTAGAACCTGCAACCCAGCAATATGTGAAGTTTAGGAGTACCAAGGTGCAGTATAAAGTTTGTAGTGCATTTTCATCAAGGTATGGTTTTGCTTTATTTATAATTGAGAGGCATGAACTGTCAAAGTGTCAAATGGCATTTGTGACCTTTGAACAAAGCCTGTCTTCACTTATAGTAATTAAGTCGTGCTGCTATTGTGGGCCGACCTGACCCAGAGGTTGGGGAAAACGTAGCACCCGGAGGAAACCAGGCTGGCTTCCTTCAGTCTCCTCTGATCCTCTGAAACGGTGCACTGTGTAGGTCTCAAATATCTTTAGTTGATAAGCTAGCTGTTTACTTTGAAAAAGCTGCTTTCTTCAGGATCATTATGAACTCTGCAGTAAAGAATTTCACCGAACCCACAAAAACACGGCAAAGACGTACAAAAGTATCCAGTCAAACAATGTGGAACACAGAAACCACAAATGCAGCTTGCAGAAAAGGCAAAAAATGTAGCTGTACCACGAGAGAGAGGGAGGTTGCTTCCGGTTTACTCACCGTTCATCCAAAGCTAATTGCAAATGCCTATGTCATCAAAACTAGTATTCTATTAGCCTGGGAATACCATGCAGCAGTCTGGGGACTATGGCCGAAATTTTGGCATGGATTTGGGGACCAATCACAGAACGAGGAGGGACGGCAAGACGAAAGCTTGTAGTTTGTTTATGGATAAAATAAAACACGTTTATTTACGGATCCAACATGACAGCAGCAGCCGCGACGCCATCTTTTGATCAAGCTTTAGACCGTGTTCTAAATAGTTTAGCTCAAAAGTTTACAGCGGGTACATCATACATCATCTGATACGATGGGCTAGGGGTAGAAAGAGCTGATAACTGTCTGTGATTTACAGTGAGACTGATGCGAGCTGGCACCTTTCTTCATATTCATCTGTGAATGTAGTGACTGGAAATAAACAACATCACTGTACTCCATACTTCCCAATTAAATGTTGACTATACTTTTGGCACATCTGTAGGAACGCAGATGGAGGAATTTCTCAATGGGATAATAAGAGTACACAGTGTAACGTTTGTGGTCATCTTGTTATTAATGAAATAGTTCAAAAATAAGGATGAAAAAGAATACAGATGCTCGTTCTATTAAAATCAAAATCATTGTTTTATTCCCTGAATTTACAATCTAAGACAGAAGCTATGGTAAAGGCTACATGATGCTCTGCAGTGGACGGCCAGCGGGTGAGAGAGAGAGGCGCGGCTCGGTAGCTTCAGTTTATAGACACGGGGGTAGGCGGCTACTTGTTGAATAACCAATCAATGTCCTTGGGCTGCTTCTGCGCAATCTGACTCCATCTTATAACACACTGCCCCCCAGTGGACTCAAAGAGTAAGGACAACAATACAACACTTCAAAGCACCCCAAAAGCACATATTACAATCAACACAGTTTCATATAATCATTAAAGCCTATTATAACAAAACAGATATAGAAATAGCCAACAATCCTCCTTTCGATGTCTCTTAAGACATCGCAATCAGACTGAATATTTATCATGAAATTACAGTTACAAATGAAATGTTCTTGAGCTAGTCGTTGCCTCTGTCCGTGCAGCTTCAGCGTCTGGGCTATAGAATCATGTACTCACCACTGGGGTGTTTTTGTTTGGTGTGTTTTGTTTTGCACCTTTAATCATTTTTAATCATTTGGGTCAACTATTCTCATAATTACAACCACTTACTTGCACCCACAGAGGCAAGGAACCAAAACCGAGTTCTATAACAGATACACAAAGAACAGACATTAAAAAAGTTACAAAAAAATTCTCATCAAGATCGCTCACCGTGAACCGGAGAACGACCATGCCAGCTAATTTTGTAAAATATGGCTGTACTCAAATTTAACTATTTAACTTGATTTATCTATTGGAATGTTGTTGTCAATTGTATCTGAAAAATTCAGGGATATAAGTACACAGGTTTCATTAATCCTAAATTTGTAGAGAATAAACTCCTTTTTAGCTTCTGGTTTTCCACATTTGCACAATTCTGTGTGCGCACAACAGAACTGCAACAAATGCCGAAAACAGAGCATTATAAAATGTATCTATATCTGAAACGTATGTCTTATATCGTAGTTTGCCATAAAATGTATCAATTTTTGTTTGTATTTTAGATATATTTGCATCTGTTCTTTCCCGTGCCCAAAATAAGCCAAATTATAATCGTCCCATAATTAACACCTCCTTTTTGGACTGAGAAAAACTCAGTCCAACAAATTGTCATGGTACGTGTAAAACAACCTTCCATAGACGAGACCTCTATCCTTGAACAGGAAACACAGCAAACCAGCTCAAAAGTTCACTGGAGATTAATACTTGCGGCATCTGCAAAAACTAACACAATACATATATCAACACAAAAGAAAAAATGAATAAAAACTAATAAATGTTAGGGCAAGTCCATGGAGATTCTATTTGGTTTTACTGAGTCAATGTGGTTCAACAGGGCGAGTGATAGGTTTGGGACCGCTCGTCTGGTTTCTCTGGGACCTTGGCAACAGCGTATGGGATCAGTCCATAACTCCAAAACGATCAGACCAACTCTGTTCAGTCCAATTCCGGCCCAGAATCAGGCAAGGTTGGCAAGGAGCATTCTCCGCAGCTCCCGGGACTTCAGATTCTGGGTGAATAAACTTAAAAAACTAAATCAGTAAACATAGTTCCGATATAACATACAATCTTGTCAAAATCAGGGTCCTCTTTAGTCCCATGAGCAAGAGGAGCCGGATCCAGGCATCAATCGGCCAGTAAAAACTCATAAGAGTGACCTGTTGGTCTGCTCACGGATTGAGCACCGAGAACAGAGCAACAGGAAGGGCCAGAGCCCAATTGATTTCAGTCTAAGACCATTTAGGCAATTTATAATTATAGAGTTCTATTACTCCAACATAACAATGCCCTCTAAGGCTTCACATTTAAATTTTGTATTGAGGTATTCTAATTCTTGAATTTAGTTGTAATTTTAAAGATAATTGATTCATTGTTAGTAAATAAGCCAGCATCATCAGGTCTTAAGGACCACTATATATTTGGTGCATTTAAAAATATTTTCAGCTAGTGAAAATAATTCTCCACCATTGTGTCGTGGAATGAATTGGTATGTTGGAAAAATTGATACAAGTCTAGCATTAACATCAAAAAATAGGAAGACACAGATTAAGAGTACAGGAGATTTGAAAAATTCAAAAAAATGTTACAAAATGTTTGTTTTGTTTCACTCAGCGCTTTGATCATGCCATGGGGCCTAATTTTAGCCTGTTTGTCCAGGAGAGAGAGCAAATTAGAATCAAAACAAGACATTTCATATTATTGTTCCAATACAGGTGTAAACAATTTGCAGTCACACCGTGTTTACCTTTTGCAATTTTGTTGGTTTAAGGCAGGGGTCTGCAACCCTTAACATCAAAAGAGCCATTTCGGACCATTTCAAACCAAACAATAGCCTCAAGGAGCCGCAATAGTGTAGTTTTAACTTTCAACCGACCGAACAAACTTTACTATTAATATTATTGTTGATATGTTTTTTTAAGTACGAATTCATTCACAATATTGATTGAAATGATTAATTATGTTTTGTTTGTTTTATGTAATACTTATTTGTAGATTTTTTTTTATCAATGTATTAATACCATTGATAATTTATCTTATCAATTCATTAACAATAGGCCATAAATTATAATATTTCAACAGGAGAGATAGTAAATTGACCTATTTTGACATAAACTTCCTATCATACGAAGCATTTTTATAAAGGCTATTGTAAAATGGTTATTAAATTAACGGGATTCCTTTCCCTAAAACGTTGGTTTGACTGATTCATCTTGTAACAGCCAGTGTTAACCATGGCGCGCAGAGGAGGAGCTGCACATTAACAGGTTGTTAGTGATTTTCTTACCTTTCTCTCCATTTCTCTCTTTGTATGAACGAGGGTCGAAGGATATTCTTTTCAGCCCTTCAGCGCGGTAGTTTCTCAATGATACCAAGTGCGCAAAAGCACATGTTTCAGCACGTGCGCTTTGTTTTGGTTCCTAAAAACGTAGCAGCTTCACGTATAAGCGTAAATAAAGAGAACGGATAGATGGACTCATTGCAACGTGTAGCGCGGATCCTAAACAGACGTTTGGGATGAAGTGCAAGTGGTGCGTGTATCTGCAGCGGCTCCGCGCCTGCAGGTTTATAGTATAAAGAGGCCGCGGCAAAAGCGGCATCAATAAGAGGCATCGTTAATGAAGGAGTCACACGGTTCCGATGGATAACTCAATCAGAACCAGTTCTCCTTGTAAATATACTCGTCGCTGCTCCAGTGGGACAAGAGCCACTACAAGGAGGCTGAAGAGCCGCATGCGGCTCCGGAGCCGCGGGTTGCCGACCCCTGGTTTAAGGGAACATTTATGTCCATTGAAGTTAACCTTAAAAGCTTCTCTATATACCAAATCTTAATTTGTCATAATACAATTTTGTGTAGCAGTTTACGGGTGATTAGGCGGTATGCAGAGATGATTTGTGTTGGGTCCAGTTCAAGCGTCAGCAACCACTGTCTCACGGATGACTCAAGACAGCCACATCCATCATTTCCGAGGACAGAAACAGGAATCTTAAAGGCTCTATTGCATGTATACTAGAGTCTGTCCTGCGAGATCATAGGCACTGGGGTGGTGGCAGCTTTACAGACTCTGTGGTACTTCCAAGAAGCCCACTAATTTGGTGTCAGGTAACATTCTTATAGTTCAGATGTGTTTCACCTGTCTGCACCAACATGCCAAGAGAGATGTCTGTGCACTGGTAATGGCTATACACCCACCGCCAGGAGCGTTGTCGTAACCGCCTCGTTCTCGAACGTTGCTGGTCCAATTTTGGTTCTGGATCTCGTCTGAAACACCTTAACCACAATTATCATCAAACCACCACAACCATAAATCGCTCCACATTTAGGTAAACTTTTTAGATTTTCTTTATTAAATTTTGTTGCTTACTTTTTAAGCTGCATCTTTAAAAGTTGCACTTAATTTTCTTTGCATTTTAATTCAGCTTGCTCTCAGTTCTGGTCAATGGCGCACACCATATTATGTACCATAAATGTATTCATTAATTTATTACATTTGTTTATTTGGTCTCCAAAAATAATAATTCAAAATTTTGCATATTGCTTCTTCATAACTTTTAGTAATGCATCCAAGATGGTGCATAAACAAAAATAAACTTTAAATGGATAACGGTCTGTACTCCAAATCAATGCATCAAAAGTTATAACCTATAAACACTTTTGCTCTCATTCCATGTCACCACAGTGGAGAGAGAGATTCTAATCTTTAGTAACCTCTCTTTCGGGGGCCTAAAATGTTCTATTCACCACAGACACACAAAAATAAAAATTAAACATAGCATTTATCACACATTAGTTAATTTTTGATATTTAAAAATAGCAATTTATGCTATTGAGACATAGCACTGCCTTCAGCAGAAATGTCTAAAAAAAATAATAACTTCGTTATTATACATTCAGGATGTTTCCCTTTTTCAGGAGGGGGAGCTATTTCCTCCACACCTCCTTTACATAGATGCCCGGATACAGAGACGATTGGCCACTCCTCAATGTATCAAGACCTCATGTTTAATAATTTCTCCAGTTTTCTTTCTTTGCTCCATCCACACTAATGCAGACAGAGCAAATACAACCTCTTTTTTTATTTATTTTTTTTATTTTATACCCGTGTAACATCTCTAAACTTTAACATGCACAGATTTCTTCTGAGCAAGGAACTCCCTTATTTTATAACTTTCCGTCACTTGCAAACTGCTTTCCGTTACACAAATTTTCATTCAACCTCGTTGTTCACACAAACTCCACACTCGTCACTCCACAATAAACACATATGACAACGACACAAGACAACAAGACACCAGAATTTCACATAATCCCATCACCACATGTACAAATATCTAACCTGGCCATACAAGAGCTCATTTGCATTTGCCTGTAGAATATTCACAAATATCATAACATAATAACATCTCTTATTCTCTCAATTTCTTTTTATTATTCTCTCTATTTTTTGTCTTTGTTATTTCACCGGTTTTTGAGGTCCGCAACGTCCACAACGGATACCGGATAAACGTTACTACGCTTCGCCCCGTCGAGCTAGGCACCCGTCTAAGGCGCGGAAAAATTTAGGTCCGTTCTATTTCTTTATTCTCTCTATTTTTGTCTTTATTATTTTATTCTCTCTTTACGTGACCAAGGCTAAACGCGTCCACCTTTATTCTCTCTATTTTTTGTCTTTATTATTTCACCGTTTTTTTTTTAGGACCACCACGTCCTCAGCGAATACCGGATAAACGCTACAACTAAGTAAGAGTCATAGAGCTTGGAAATTCCACAGTTAGCATGGAGATGCGCCTTCTCTGCAGCTAGTAGTATGCATCTCCATTGACTAACACACTCCATTAGCGACTCGGTGCGATCGCGTTCACCTCTCTCTATTTTTGGATTTAATCATTTTATAAATTTTTATATATATATTTTTTTATCACCAACAATCTAGGGGTGAGCAATGTGACATCAGACCGTCGTACGATCTCCAAAGCCATCTGCTCCGATTAACCTTTTACACAATAAAAGACACAGTATGTTATATTCTATTTTGTCACATCGCTCATCCCTACAACAAACAACACACACACCACAAGACAAAAACAAGACAAAAACAAGACAAAAACAAGACACCTCTCACCCTCCCTGCTGGCCGCCAAGATGACTTCAATTATACTTTAGTTGCTTTAACAAAATTACGTGTTCAGACAAAAATGCTCCAAAAGCCTCAGATATAGGTTGAAAATACATTAAGAAATAAGAAAAATTATGTTATTGCAATGTTAGGCTATTATTTAGTTTTTCCATGGGTGTTTGGATTTTCCTTATATTTATGTTTAATATTTAACAGTGAGTTCCACAGTTTATGAATCTGTGTTATGGTCAAAACAAAAAAAGGAGCCAAAAACAAAAACGGACTGGATCCGTAAAAAAAAAACACGGACTCGGACTAGATTTAACAGGCACGCTATGGTGGTAACTCAAACCCGAAATGGATTTACGGAATGGATTTGGTAAAAGTTTAGTGTTGGTATGTTGTTACTATCTGACTCCATGAGGTATTCAGAGCGTGTTGCTCAACCTCTCCACCTTTGAACCCTGCCTCCCAGGGCTTCAATCAGTAGAACAATGGACCATAAAAGCCCCTCTCGGAATGTCACACCTAGTCGTAAAAAGGCAGAGAGCTTTGAGCCCACACCACACAGCTATATAAAATCACTAAAGTCTAACATAACAAAATATAGAAATACTTCCACATTATTTAAAATATCTCCACCTCATACAATCGTCAAATAAAGCCTTCAACTACACAAAGCAGCATGGTCACACACTAAGCTATGCTTAACGCCCGGTTTTTAAATGCTTTTTATCAACTATGAGATGCTAGCGTTCGCCAAGCTAACGCGGCTAACAGCTAACCACCAGGCCTGACTAAGCCTGCACAACATTTGAACAGGAAATAGACTTAAATACTAGGAAATATCCTACACAGACAATGAGAAGCTAACAATTTATGGGACATGTAAATAGTAAAGTGGAAAACTAGATAACTTAAACACCAGATATTTTTCGAAACAAAGAGATTCAAGCATGGGTGCACGGAGGCCTGTTTTTCTGAGGCACAGCTAAAATGATGTAACGTCGATAAAAACGTAACTAGACAGGTCTTATAGGCACATTTTTGACGCTGTAAGGCGTACAGTCTGAACACATACTAAATCAGTTAAGTTGCATTTTCTTAAGTTTCGTTTTTTATTTTATTTCTTATTTTAAATTTAGCGTGGTCTCAAATCTCAAACACCATAAAACAGACGTACAAGGGTTTTCTTATTCTTTTTTATCATAGCCAATATAAACAAATTAAGGTATTTTTCTTACCTTGTGAGTCTGTTTTCTGGCGCGGGACCACGTTTCTTTGTTCGACAAAAACTCGGAGCCATCTCGTTTCTTTTCCACCCAAATATCACATTCAGGCGTCACCAATTAATGAAATAGTTCAAAAATAAGGATGAAAAAGAATACAGATGCTCGTTCTATTAAAATCAAAATCATTGTTTTATTCCCTGAATTTACAATCTAAGACAGAAGCTATGGTAAAGGCTACATGATGCTCTGCAGTGGACGGCCAGCGGGTGAGAGAGAGAGGCGCGGCTCGGTAGCTTCAGTTTATAGACACGGGGTAGGCGGCTACTTGTTGAATAACCAATCAATGTCCTTGGGCTGCTTCTGCGCAATCTGACTCCATCTTATAACACACTGCCCCCCAGTGGACTCAAAGAGTAAGGACAACAATACAACACTTCAAAGCACCCCAAAAGCACATATTACAATCAACACAGTTTCATATAATCATTAAAGCCTATTATAACAAAAACAGATATAGAAATAGCCAACATTATGCTGAAATTTGCTTGCACTAACAATTATCAAATCATTTGTGGCTTATGTTTTTTTTTTTGTAGGTTCTATTGAAACAATGATGCTGAATGTTGTTTTGGTGCTATTGTGTTATGAGGATTGTCAGTATACCACACCAACCAAAAACACAAGTTAGGTGTATTAGTGGCGGCACGGTAGCGCAGTTAGTGCTCTCGCTTCACAGCTAGAAGGTCCAGGGTTTGATTCCCACCTGGACGGGGTCTTTCTGTGTGGAGTTCTACTTGTGTCTGTATAGGTTTCCCCTACCACTAAAAACATGTACAATAGGCCAGTGTGTGTGAACAAATGATGGTGGTCAGAGGGACTGTTGGCGCAGATGTGTGCATTCACAACAGCACTTCTGTCAGTCTCCCCCAGGGGAAACTGAAGCTACAAATGTAGCTTACCACTGAGTATGGAGTGAATGTAAAATTCGCTTTGTGACCATGTCTGTGAAAGGTGCTATATAAATAAAGTTCTTCTTAGTGACTCTTTAACAAAATTGGTTCTCAATGATACCACTGCACAACTGATAATTCCTCTTTCTGATTCTAGAGATTTAATCGTTGATCTTGAAGTGAACAATACATGTATATAAAACTTTTTATCATTTGTCATTTCAGTTTCATGCCTGGCTTGCAGAAGCCCAAGAGGTTTCCTGCTCCAAGGCTGCTGCACGCCATTTTACCTTAAAGAGCTGTTCAAAAGAGCTGATTTGGTCATGAATGTCACATCATCAGCCTGGTGGTATTTGGTGAAAACTTTGAGAACCACTGGCCTGCAGCAATGCAAGACCAGTGTGTGTGTGTGTGTGTTGAAAAAGGCTGTTGACTAAGGATAAGCTGGCGTCCATCAAGCCCCACAGCAGTCACATCAAAGGAATCTTTTGCAGCCAGTACAGTGCATCTTCAGAAATACTGCAGGCTCTGCCTCGTGCAAACACACACAGACAGAGGACATTCTATGCTGATATCAGACCTTAGATGTGGGAAAGATGGCCTGAATACTGAGAGGCCTGCAGTCAAGATAGAGCTGATATTTCATGAAAGTTTCATCTCCTGGCATGAGAGGAGTTGGGAAGGGAAATGGGAGTGTTTATTCCCATTTTGAATTGGCATTCATGTGCTGTCAATTTAGATGGCATTTCTAGGTTGCTGAGAACATCACTACAAATTTAAATACTGTATCTCCAACTTTCATTTCATTCAGATGCTACACCAGATACTACATCAAACCTGATGTAAGGCAAGGCAAGTTTATTTGTAGAGCATAATTCATACAGTGCTTCACAGTTTCATAAAATTACAAGAAAACAGATCAAATCAATCGATAAAACATCAACATAAAAAATAATCAATTACAGTAAAAGGCAAGTGTGCAGATAAAATACTTTCAGTTGTCATACTGTATGCACAGGTAAAAAGAGCTGTTTTCAGCCTGAACATTGTCAGAGTTGAGGCCTGTCTCACATCCTCATGAAGACTGTTCCAGATTTTCGCTGCATGAAACTGAAACGCAGCCTCACCGTGTTTATTATTGACTCTGGGAACCACCAGGAGACCCCTCCCTGAAGTTCTCAGGGCCCGAGATGGTTCATACGGCTCTAACGTGTCAGAGATGTACTTTGGTGCTAAACCACGAAAAGACTTGTACACAAGCAGAGCTGTTTTAAATTCTATTCTCTGAGTGATAGGAAGCCAGTGCAGAGACCGGAGCACTGGACTAATGTGGTCGTATTTCCTGGTTCTTGTCAGGACTCGAGCAGCAGCGTTCTGGATGTACTGCAGCTGTCTAACAGCTCGTTTGGAAAGGCCAGTGAGCAGGCCGTTACAGTAGTCTAGCCTGCTGGAGACAAATGCATGGATGAGTCTCTCTAAGTTTGGTTTTGACACTATTCCTCTGATCTTAGCAATGTTTTTCAGATGGTAAAAAGCTGATGATGTTATTGCTTTGATGTGGCTGTTTAAGTTCAGGTCTGAGTCCATGATTACTCCTAGATTTTGAACCTGATTTTTTGGTTTTAGAGAGAGAGACTCAAGGTGACTGATAACACTATGTCTTTGTGTTTGTGGGCCAAAACAATGATCTCAGTTTTGTCTGAGTTTAGTTGGAGAAAGTTGTTTTGCATCTACAAACTGATCTGTTCGATGCAGTGACAGAGTGTATTTACAGGCCCATGTTCATCTGATGTCAGTGACACGTAGATCTGATTGTCATCTGCGTAGCTGTGGTACGACACATTGTTGCTGTTTATTAGCTGACCCAATGGAAGCATGTACAAGTTGAAAAAGAGGGGTCCCAAGATTGACCCCTGGGGACTCCCCAGGTGATGGCAATTTTGTCTGAGACACAGTTGCCAATTTCGACAACGTACGTCCTATCCTCGAGATAGGACTTGAACCAGTTTAGAGCAGTACCAGAGATTCCCACCCAGTTTTCTAACCTGTGAAGTAAGATCCTGTGGTCCACTGTGTCAAAGGCAGCGCTCAGGTCCAGCAGAACTAAAACTGAGACCTTACCTGCGTTGGTGTTCATGCGGATATCATTTGTCACCTTTATTTTTTTGGTTTCACGTGACAAATGTAAATATAATAATGTAAATATTGTAAATAATAATTGCTCAAATAAATCAAATCAAATCAAACCTTGATCAGAGCTGTCTCAGTGCTGTGGTGGGGCCTAAATCCTGACTGGAAAGTATCAAACACATTGTTAGATAGGAGAAAGTAAGTGAGCTGTTGATATATTACTTTCTCTAGGACTTTTCCTAAGAATGGTAGGTTTGACATGGGTCGGTAGTTGTTCAGTACCTTGGCATCAAGGCTGCTCTTCTTTAGAAGAGGTTTAATGACTGCGGTTTTCAAGGCCTTTGGAAATGCTCCAGTCTCAAGTGAGATGTTGACTAACTGAACAAGTTGTGGTAACAAGCTGATCAGCACAGACTTCAGAAATCTAGTGGGTAATTCATCAAGGCATGTACATGAACTTAGACCGGAGATAACCTCTTCGATTGTTTTGTCAGTAACAGGTGTGAAATGTGTCAGCTTAGCTCAGTTTATCTGGTGGCAGGGTTGCTATTTGTGTTGTGGAAATTATGGCCTTTTTAATACCTTGGACTTTGTCATAAAAAAATATTGCAAACTCATTGCACTTAGCTGTAGAGATTAGTTCTAAGGGCAGTGTGACAAGGCGGCACGAGCGGGTGGCGGTGGGTAACACGAAAAGACCAGGGAGGCCATCTTAGTGGTCCACTTCTTTTTTTAATATTTATTTTTTGTGTGCAAAAATACAATACAGTGCACAGTGCAAAAAAAGAAAGGTGCATTAGAGGATTGTTGTCTTCCAGCAGCAGAACCCAGAGTGAGGGCATCAGGCACCTTAAATACCCTCCCCTAAACTGGATAAAACCATAAAAGCTAAGCAGGTGTTAAAAAAAATAGCATTAGCTTCTAAAACACATTAAAATCCTCCAATAAAACCCATAACCATAACATAAACAAAGAAACACCCCACTACCATAAACTCCCAAACAAAACCACCTAACGAAAGCCAACTACATCATAAAACCGATTAAAACCCATGCAGCCACCCCAAGCGGGTTCTCCCCTTGGGGGTGGCACCGCCACCCTGGACACAAGAAGAAAGGTAAGCAGCTTGCAACCACACCGATACACATTCACACACCCACACACCCTCAAACATCCACCGCACGCACGCAACACCTAAAACATCAACTAATTCATAAAACCTGGCACATAATATTGCACAATTCCAATACTAATTGTCATGTTGCCTCCGCAGGACCGGCCGCCATTACCGGAGGTGACGTACCCCGACCGGACCTACGGGGCAACAAATAAATTAATTTAATAAATAATTTAAAACCGACAATCGTGTGCAATACTTTTATATGTGCAAATTAGCGTGCTTCAAGTGCAGTGTGCATAAAAGTGCAAGTGAATATCAAAAGTGCTGTACGTGTAAAGTGCAAGTGTGCAGTAACGAACAGCGTTACAGGAGGAGGAGGAGGAGAAACTGGAGGGTTAGCCAATCTGTTTATTGTGGAAAACAGAACACGAGAATTGTTTCTGCAGTTTGCGATGATTTTAGAGAAGTATTTCTCTCTTTCTCCATGCAAAATCTGGTTGAACTCACAAAGCACTTCTTTGTATACCACAAAATGAACCTGGAGCTTTGATTTGCGCCATTTCCGTTGGGCTTTTCGGCATTCCCTTTTCTGTGCCCTGACCGAATCTTCACTTCTCCAAGGTGCCTTTTGCCTATTATTAACCATTTTAACCTTGACAGGAGCAATAGTATCCAAACAGTTAAAGAGTTACTAACCCCCTTTCCAGAGCCTCAGCCTCAGAGCCTTAGATTTGAAAATCTCAACAGAAAAGGGGCGTTGCCTGGAGGACTGAGCGGCGCGCGGGAGGGGAGAGGGGTGGGAAGGGTCTGGGTCTGGGTGATTGACAGGCCTGAGTCATCTGACTTCAACGCTGTAGCGCTACTCGTGAAAAAAGTCCGAGCATGGAGTTCCAGCGAGCTAACTTGTTTAGCAACATGTTCCACTGGGACAACTTTACAGCTCTCTCTACACAGGAGAAGCATCGTGACAGACAGAGGCCTTGTACCTGAGACTGCTCTGAGGCGCTGGCTTATTTTATTAGTGTGATTCCTCTGTAATTTACAAGGCTAGCTGCTTAGCATTGAGCAACATCGATGTTAGCATCGCAGCTAACTGTCCTGGCTGGCTACTTTCATAATTTACCGATCTATTTTAATGTAGACTTTTTGCTGTAGTCTACATAAGCATGAGAGATATATCTGTGTCCTCAGCAGAGCATGTGTGAGGTATAGAGATATGACTATATGTATTACAAAGCTTTATTTTATTTTTCTTACAGCAAAGTGCACAAAACATGTCGCATAAACAAAAAAATAAATATATAATATTTTGCAGGAACACAGTCCTTTTGAAATTGTTTTCGGTTTGTCATTGAAGATAAAACAGAATCAGAATGACTAACTGTCTGTAACATTGTGGACTCGAGCCAAAAGTAATTTCTATTGCTAAATTTAGTGAATTAAAAGTTTAACCAATGTAACACATGCACTAAACTACCACTAAATGACTCTGTAAAGACTATATTAAAGTCTTTATCTTTAAATGTATGCTTATTTAGTTGAATGATGAAATAATGAATATTATGGTGCCAGTTTTATTACTTGGTTTTATTACTGTTCTGTAACTAATGACTAAAACTACAATATTCAACAACAACGCTATTAACACTACACAATTATCTATAATACAAAAAGCTATTCTAAAAAAAAATCTACCTAAATACTATAACTAATCGCAAACCTGACAATTGATGAAAATACTCTCTCGCTATTCCTTCTCCAACTCGCTACGGGGGCGTGAGCGAGACTGGGCCGCTTATATAACCAGAGCGGCAGGGCAACTGACGTCAGGCTTCACTGCTGACGTCAGCTATCACTCCTGGGCCAATAGGAGCACCAAATTCAAAAATCAAATGCAGTAAAGACTGTAGATGGCGCCTCACTAACGGTTTTAGGCATAAAGTTGATCTTTCAACTACTTTGCACTAAAGTGCCAAAATAATGACCAGGATATGTAGACAACACTATTGGACATTCATTTATACAGTTTATCAAGGGAAAAAAGTGGATTTGAGGGTGAGTTTTCCTTTAAGACACTTGTGTTTAAGACGCTTGAGTCCAACAGATTATCAACATTAGAGCATGGGGGATTTCCAAATCTGATCATTTCCATGAACTGTGTTGTTGTTGTATCATTTATGTGTCTTCTTTGAATAACTCCAGGCCCAACCACTGGTTTGGGTACAACAGACGGGTCAAAGAAGACACAAAAATGATCAGATAAAGCAAGATCAACAGCATTCACATTTCATATATTAACACCTTTTGTAATAACTAGATCTAGAGTGTGACCTTTATTGTGAGTTGCCTCACTCGCGTGCTGAGTTAAACCAAACATTTCAAGGACAGCACTGAGTTCTTTTGCATGCCTGTAATTGGTCACATCCACATGCACATTAAAATCACCTGAAATTATTAAACAATCAAAATCAGTGCATATAAATGAAAGTAATTCAGTAAAATCTTCAATAAAACAATTCTGTGGTGGTTTGTAAATAGTCATATAAAGTATTGAAGATTGTTTCATCTCCATTTTGAAAGACACATACTCAAACGATGGAAAACCTCCAAATGACAATTTGTGGATGACTATATTGTCCCTGAATATGGCACAAACACCCCCGCCCCTCTGGTTTTGGTGTGTTTCAGAGACAACAATGAAATTTGATGGACTACACTCAATCAAAACTGCGTTACCAGTGTTTTTGTCGAGGCATGTTTCAGTTAAAAACATAAAATCTAGATTATAAGAGGAAATAAAACTATTTATTAAAAAAATAACTTGTTTTTTAACGATCTGACATTGAGTACAGCATGTTTGAGATTTATCTGTGTTTGAGTGGATGGAATCTTTTTGCAAGGGATATGGATTAGAGTTCTTTGATTGGATGGTCTGACTGTCCCTCTCTTATGTAATCTATGTTGTTTGACAGCACTAATTGTTTCAGAAGAACACACTCCCTCTATGGACCTCTGGTTGGTTTTGAGTTTGCTGTGCATGGTAGCAACGGAGAGGCCCTTAATGTCCTAGACAGCAGCAGTGAAGCTGCTGGAGATAACAGCTGTGGGCACCGGTGGTGGGGGCTGAGCTGGGGAGACCTTGGTTGGTAAAAAAAAAGGCGGAGGTGGGAGAGGGGCATGATACTTCTTTGGGGATGAAAGCTTTGGTCTTGACATGACTGGAGTGAGGGGAGTCATTTTAATCCCTTGTATTATCAAGGTTTCAAAATGGTTGGGAAATCCCATAGGTGATTTTGGAGATGGGAATGATTCAGAAAAATCTCTGGAGGGTGTAGATGTAGCAGTCAGGCTCAAGGCCTGTGGTGGAGTTGATGAAAGTGCTCCTTCGGCTGAATCATTTAGTATAGATGCAGGGGGTGCTGAAGCTGAGCTTTTCCCAGGAGATGCAGATGCAGGTGGTGCTGCTGCTAGGGTTGAAATGTTTTCCGGAGATGCGGATGGTGCTGCTGTGGCTGAATCCTTAACTGTGGCTGAGTCCTTTACTGTAGGTGCAGATGATGCAGCTGCGACTGAATCTTTTACTGGGGATGCAGGGGAAGCCTTTGCTGGCGAGCCAGGAGCTCTTTTCATGCTCCTCTCTGCTCTTTCTTGTAGCTCAGGCCTCCTCTGATTTTGCAGAGCATGGAGGAGAAAAGGAGCGTCGTCTCACTCCACCTCTGCTCAAATGTGGGTCATTTCCTTTAAACAGATCGTCATGTTGCCAGAAAAGATTAAAGTTCTCTATGAAATACAGTCCTCTTGACTCACAGACATTGGACAGCCATGTATTCAACTGAAACAGCCGGGAGATTTTGTTTATTCTCCCGTCGATGTTTGGGATAGTTCCACTGATGAAAATTTGTATTGCCTCTTTATGCAGACAATCAAGTCTCTCATAAAGTTTATTAAACTTTTCTTTCAGGGCTTCAGACTCTCTGTTTCTTATACCAACAGCACCAACATGTAGAACAGGTTTATTAATCCCAGGGTTATTTGTAATTTCCTTGTTTAGAACACCTATGATGTCAGAAACTGTGGTGCTCAGATAGCTGCTGCTAACAATTCTTTCCATGTTTATGTTAGATATGGCTCCATCTCCAAGCACCAGGATATCTCTGGCCTTGACACTTGGCACAGTTTTTCTCTCCATCTTTGTTTTGACTTCTTGTTCTCTGTTTCTCTCTGACTTTCTCTGTCTGTTATACTCATCCTCTGAGAGAGGTAAAATCTGTTTAACTTTATTCCAGGTGCATTTTTACCAGCATGTTGTCTTTGCTTTGGCCTAGCACCAAGTTGTCTGTTAAGTTTTGGGAACGTTACGGTATCGTTTAGCTTTAGGTTCCAAGTATCAGTTTTTCCAGTCTTCTTAACGGGTTCACAGGGAGCGTGTCATTAAGTCCTTTTTCCATCTCTAAGGCAAAAATCTTGTCACGTAGTAGTCAAATTTCTTGTTGATACATCCGACAGCTTTCACAAGGAGATCTTTCCTCACTCAGCCATATTGACAAGATTGTCGTCGCTGGTTCGTCAGATGAGTTGTAAAAAAGGCATAAAAATGATTAAAAAGTCTTGGTTCACTTTAAAGAAGAAAATAAAATCATATCAAAGCCATGTGCCAAAAAATAGAATGATAAAAAGCAAATAAAGAGGCAAGCAGCAGCAGGAAGCAGAGATATATCTGCACTCTTGATAAGCAGGAAGCAGCCCTGTAGTATCTGAAACTAGACCTGCTGATCTTTGATAGAAGTTAATTATTTCATTTTGGCATCAACAATAATAATAATAATAATGCATCAAACTTGTATAGTGCTTTTTTGGACACTGGAAATGGAAAACAATGGTAGAAACAGTTTTAAGAAAAAGCCAGTTTGAAGCGGTGTGTTTTGAGTACTAATTTGAAGTTTTGTAGTGAGTCTGTGTTTCTACATAATGGGCTGTGGGAGTGAGTTCTCGAGGGTGGGGGTAGCGATGGTCAAGGCTCGGTCCCCCAAGGTCGGGTGGTTGGTGCAGGTGACGGGAGTAGGGATGGGACGAATAACCGATTTGTATCGATACACGGATTTGCGCACGAGAGATGTGAGTGCAACGGCAGAGAAGCCACAGATCGATGCAGTTCAGAGAATAAACACAAGATGCATTGGATTTTACGCGCTCATATTGGTTTAATCTAGATACGTTACGGCTGCAAACCCCTCGGGCCACTGCGCGCGTCATTTGCGTGCGTGCCTGCACATGACGCTCCTCCTAAGAGGAGCGCGTGTGCCTTACCGGTAAACTTCAGGCTGAGAGCGGCAGAAGCACAGAAACACATCCACGGTGTGGAGTTGGGTTGGCTGCTGCACTGTGTTGAATGAAGGACGTCCCGTGTGCAGAACACGATGAAAAGTTGCAGGAAGCCAAACGGAGATACCGTGCCTTGCGAAAGTACTAACACACCTTGAACTTTTGCACATTTTGTCATGTTTATAACCCTAAACATAAAGATTTCATTTAGATTTTTTTACTGAAGGTTCACACACTAGTAACAGACAACTGTGAAGTGAAAGCAAAATGATACATGATTCTTTTATTTTTCAAAAATAGAGTATTCATACAGCATTTTCGGAGTGCATTAAATTGCCTTTATAACATTCCTAATGACTGTAGAACGTTCACACCTTGCCCTAACCATTAAATAGACCTGTGTGTAATGTACTCTCAGTATAATTCCAGCTGTTCTGTGAGGGCCTCAGAGCTATGGTCAGAGTGTATTGGTCACTAAGCAACATCATGAAGGCCAAGGAGCACACCAGAGAGGTCACGGATAAAGCTGTGGAGAAGTTTAAAGCAGCGTTAATGTCATGGTCCTGTGTTGCCACTCCTCCCCTCCCTCTTGTTTTTGTGTTTTTTCTGTCTCAGGAGTAGCCTCTGGGCGGGGCTACTCCTGGCTGCAGAGCTACACACCTGTCACCTATCAGCAATTACCAGCACTTCAAGAAGAGCAGTCTCTCCACCATTCCTGGCCAGTTCGTTTGCACTGCTACAGTCAGTTAAAGCTTTGGCTCAATCTTGTAACCTTTTGGATTCTCGACTAAGTTTCTGTTTTTTTTGTCTCCAGCGCCTGTCTGTCTGTCTGCCTGCCTGCCTACCAACCAACCAACCAACCAACAAATACTCACCTGTCTGCTATTTACCTTGTCCAACTGGTCCTCTGGTCTTCACATCAAAACTTACCTGTAAAATAAATACTTGTAACCATTTACCGGCTGTGCTCTGCTTTTGGGTCCAACTGAAAACCGTGACAGTTAAGTTATACAAAGATTTCCCAAGATTTGAACATCTCACGGAGCACTGTTCAATCCATCATTCGGAAATGGAAAAAGTATAGCACCACTGCAAACTTACCAAGGCACAGCCGTTCACCTAAACTAACAGACCGAACAAGGAGAACCCTGGTAAGAAATGTAACCAAGTGCCCTAAGATAACTCTGGAGGAGCTGCGACGTACTGCCGCTGAGCTGGGGAAATCTATACATGGACAACTATAAGTCGTACTCTACACAGATCTGGCCTTCATGGACGAGTGGCAAGAAGAAAGCCATTATTGAAAGGAGGCCATAAGAAATCCCGTTTGAAGTTTGCTAGAAGTCATATGAAGGACACAGCTACCATGTGGAAGAAGGTGCTTTGGTCAGATAAGACAAAAATTTAACTTTTTGGCCCAAATGCAAAATGTTATGTATGGTGCAAACCGAACACTGCTCATCGTCCTGAGTGCCCCATCCCCAGTGTCAAATATGGTGGTGGAAGCATCATGCTATGGAGCTGCTTTTCCTCAGCGGGGACTGGGAAGATTGTAAGAATAGTTGGGAAGATGGATGGAGCCAAATACAGGGACATTTTGGAGGAAAACCTGCTGGAGTCGGCAAGAGAATTGAGGCTGGGGTGGAGATTCACCTTCCAGCAGGACAATGACTCTAAATACAAAGCTAAATCTATAATGGAATGGTTTAAAAAAAAAAAAAAAACATAATGTGTTAGAATGGCCCAGTCAAAGTCCTGACCTAAATCCTATTGAAAATCTGTGGAAAGACCTGAAGTCCTTCTAATTTGACAGAGCTTGAGTTGTTTTGTAAAGAGGAATGGGCTAAAATGTCAGTCTCTAGATGTGCAAATCTTGTAGTCATACCCCAAAAGACTTGCTGCTGTTATTGCAGCAAAAGGGGTTCCACAAAGTATTATTTCATGTATGAATACTTATGTACGCCCGACTTTTCGGTTTTCAATTTTTTGAAAGATAACAGAATCGTGTATCATTTTGCTTTCACTTCACAGTTGTCTGTTACTTGTGTGTGAACTTTCAGTAAAAATTCAAAATACAATCTTTATGTTTAGGGTTGTAAACATGACAAAATGGCAAAGTTCAAGGTGTATTAGTACTTTCGCATGGCACTGTAAATATTCCAAACATTGCCATGATCAGCCATCTTCATTTGCACAAGTCTTTACAGTATGTCCATTTACAAGCATAAAGAGTCCAGAAAGAGTCCAACAATCCACTTTACTGCACTGCATTTGAGCCAGGTAGGGGTACACATGAAACTGCGCTGAGATCGAAGCAGAGGAAGCCCCGCCCATTAATTAGCATAACTATGTGAGCTTTTCTGTGTGCGTTATTAATGTGGCAATAATTCACACAATCGCCTTTTTAATTTTAACAAGACTGATCATAGATTAATAATAATTGTCTCCCAAAAATGTTGAAAAAACTAAAGAAAAAAACAATCTTAAGGTGGATAAACCCATAGAATATATAGGATACAAAACATAATAAAAGAAGTTAAATATGCAGTCTACATTAAAAAAAAGTAGTTAACTTTAAAGTTGTCTAATATCAATTCAAGGCCTCAATAATTGTGAATATTGTGAAATCTTAATTTATTTGAGCTGGTTCTATTGAATCATTGCATTAAGCATAGCGTGGATTGCGAAACATCGAGATCCATCGTGATAATTGGCCTAAATCGAATTGTGCTGGTGGTGGTTACAGATATGGATCGTGGTCACGGTGATGATTCGAATCACAAGTCGCAATCGCAAATTATTAAATGACCCACTTGTAGATCTGGGCCTGATTCTAACTGAAAGTAATGTAAAAAGGGTAGGGTTTACTCAACAGTAAACTGGTGTTGCCAGATGTATCTTAAATGAATCGGATCGTGGCTGGTGGATCGAGATGCGAATCATATCGGACAGAGGCCTAAGATTTCCATCACTAGACGGGAGTGAGGAGGTTGTCGTTGGCTGACCGGAGGTGGCAGGTGGGTTGGTGTTGTTGCAGGGGCTTGATGAGGTCGGGCGGGGCCTGGTTATGGAGTTGTAGGTGAGGAGGAGGAGCTTGTAGTGGATGCGGTATTGAACGGAGAGCCGGTGGAGCTGTTGCAGGATGGGGGTGACGATCAAGCATGAGTGAGGAGGCGACAAATCTACAACGTAAATTGCATTACATAGAGTGTGCGCTGAATCAGTTGTAGCCGTTAAATGCAGAACGACATTGTGACCATGAATCTGTCATTCACAGTCATTGCACTCCTGGAAAGATTGTATTACTTGGATACTCTTGCTGTGTCAAGCCTCCCACATAACCATGTACGGACAATGGCACAGTGTTGCATGTTTAGCCTGGGTTAGTGCGGATTACTCTAAATCATTAGGGTTTGTATTGAGGCGGCTAAATATTCTTTAACAAGCAGTAAGATTGTGTGATTATTGGCTCATGGCCGCAGTAATTATGCTTCGCGACAAAACAAAAGATCAAAGTTAACAGAGGAGAATAGCAATGGTGCACTTACAAAGGGGAGGGGTTAATTAGAGGCAATGCTGTAAACATTACAGTGTCTAATGGGAATGCCTCGCAACAGCAAAATAAAGTAGGTCCGTAGTACCCTGCTCTCACTTTCTTGCTTACTCCTTTGACTACATTTATACACACTAAAAGGTATGGAGAATGCACATTTGAGTGGCACTACAAAAATAAAGGTATTCTGGGCTGCGTTGAGTTATCATATATTTATATTTTTCCCCTAATGCTTTGAACCGATTGAACAACTGCAGTGGATGGGCTTAAAGAAGAATTATTAGGCTCTTTCTGGCGATTACACACACACAACATTATTTAGGCAAGGCAAGGCAACTTTATTTATACCGCGCATTTCGTACACAAGGCAACTCAATGCGCCTCATTTAGCACACTGCAAGAGCAAATATTGATCTTAAATGACTTCTCAATAGTAACGAGTAATTTACCTTAGGTCTAAATCAGACCTGTCCCTAAACGTACATTATCTACAGTATATATTACAGTGTAAAACTGCAAATAAACAATACATATTGAGCCAAAAATGTATTGCTTATCTGTCATTTACTGAATGATAAGTCGATAGTTATATGACAGGCCTAGATGTTAGTGAACACCCCAGAAAGTTGGTACACTCATGGTTCCAGGACCCGCTCTGGAACTCTATCTGGCCCTGGATTGTTGACATTTTGAGCATGAGATTCGGACTGTATTAACAATTAAAGCAAAGTACAACATTTTCTCTTTTTGTAAGTAAAATCACATGCTAAGCCTCTATTGGGCTTTATATTAGCAGAGTATAAGGGCTAGAGCTCGATGGAAGGAGGACACAGTTTGGAGAGGAGTTTGAGCTAAGCTACTCAAATACACATTTCAATAAAGTGATTAGTGATCCAATCGTTAACTGCTGCAGCCTTGACCAATAGGTTTTTTTTTTCACTGTTGCTTGTTTGCTTGACTTCGATCTATAGATTCTTTGTGTTTTACAAATTCTAACAATTGTTTAATTCCTTCAGTGGTAGTTAAACATCTCCAAATCCATGGGTTGTTGTGGGCTAAACTCCAGCATACACCGTGAAGGAAGCCCTTGCGTGTCTCCCCATGGAGGTGTCAGTGTCCAGGAGTGGCAGTGGTCACGTCACTGAAGATAAATGTGAAAGAGTAAATTGCAGTGTGCTCCGAATCCCATTCCACAATGAGCCTATTGATCAAAAGGGGGACAGGGTAGCCATAGGCCATCACATACAGTATAAGAGGACAAGAGCTCACAGACCATTAAAGACAAAAAATGACATGTCAGTGTATTACCATAAAGTATGGCTCTATTTTGATAGAAGGCCTATTTTGATAGAGTCAATCCTTACGGGGTGATATCAAGGTATGCCGGCCGACTCCAAACATAATATGTGTTTCTATAGCAGGAGAGCTATACCTGAGACTCAAGAGGACTTCAGGGGCAATTTAGAAGTGGGACATTTGAGCTCAGTGTTTGAAAAGGCTGTGAGAGCACTTCTGGTTGAGTCTATTATGTTAATATGATAATAGTGCTGATATTCGTATGAGCCTCCTTTTCATGCTCCAGAATACCAACCATTGATCGCAAAGGCTACTAAGAATGAAATTGTTAGAATAATTTTGTTTGGCAAACAGGGAGCTTTACTAAATTGACTAAGTTTGAGCTTATAGTTTCAACCAAGTTCTAAAGGCGCATTGAGTTGCCTTGTGTATGAAATCTGAAGTATAAATAAACATGCCTTGCCTTGCCGAATGTTGTCGTTGTCTGTCGGTATCCCTATTTCCTATACATTACAGCTGTAGGTGCTGCATACTGTACAGTACATTGGCAGTAGCAGTATCTTGTAAATCATTTGAATTTGAATTGCAACAAATCTATTATAATTGAATCCATGTTATTCTGGTCTTGACATGTTTTGGGTTAGAATATTTTTTGTGTGTGCCACAAACAAAAATGATCAACAATGCTGAATATTCTTGAAACAGTCTTGAGAAATTGTTAGATATGTCAGGCACTGGTGCATGGAGCTCCATAAAACACAGTAGCATATTGTTTTCCTGACCTACTTGCCATTCGTACAAAAGGTTGAAGGTGGGTTTAATGAAAATGCCTTTCTGAACACGACCAATTGTTCATTATCTGGCTACTTTTAGTGTTTGTAAACAGAACATGTTGGTGGACTGTGGAATCATTTGTGTTTCCTGCTGCATATTTCAAAATTCTAAACATACGATTTTGGCAACTGCCATCCTGCAAACCCCAATTAGTATTAGCCAGATGTGATGTAAGAAAGAGATGAAATATGATCCCACAAAAACAGATAGAAAAACTAGAAAAACTAATTTAAATGTTAGTTCTGGCTATATGGACCACAACTTTCAAAACTGCCTTAAAGTTTACTTTGATGGTAAAAGTAGATCATATTAAGTTAAGTTAAGTTAAACTTATATATTTTTGCAGTAATAAGCTAAAAAGGTAAACGTGATCACATCCCAGATAGCAAAATGACATTGTTTCAACATTGATTTAGGGTCAGATGGTTGACTTTTGGTTGAGGTTGAAAAAAGAATGTTGATTCAACGCTTTATTACGGGTTTCAGATCAATAATTTAAAAAATAATGTTGAATCAACAGTTTTTTACAGATATAAATTCAACCATTGAAAGGTTAACGTTGAAACAACAGTTTTTTACAGATATAAATTCAACCATTGAAAGGTTAACGTTGAAACAACAGTTTTTTACAGATATAAATTCAACCATTGAAAGGCTAACGTTGAATCAACAGTTTTTTACAGATATAAATTCAACCATTGAAAGGTTAACGTTGAAACAACAGTTTTTACAGATATAAATTCAACCATTGAAAGGCTAACGTTGAATCAACAGTTTTTTACAGATATAAATTCAACCATTGAAAGGCTAACGTTGAATCAACAGTTTTTTACAGATATAAATTCAACCAGTGAAAGGCTAACGTTGAATCAACAGTTTTTACAGATATAAATTCAACCATTGAAAGGCTAACGTTGAAACAACAGTTTTTTACAGATATAAATTCAACCATTGAAAGGCTAACGTTGAAACAACAGTTTTTTACAGATATAAATTCAACCATTGAAAGGTAACGTTGAAACAACAGTTTTTTACAGATATAATTCAACCATTGAAAGGCTAACGTTAAATCAACAGTTTTTTACAGATATAAATTCAACCATTGAAAGGCTAATGTTGAATCAACAGTTTTTTACAGACATAAAGTCAACCTTTGAAAGTGTAACGGTGAATCAATGTTGTTTCGACGTAGGGGTGAAAAGCCCGGGAAATTTGAACTAATTTCACGAGCGCCCTCCTCCTTACATTTTCGCATCTCGGCAGACACAGAGGAGACGGAGAAAGACAAAACTGGTAAGTGCTCATACATTTTTAAAGTTTAATTGTCATCTTGGTTGTGATCAGTAAACTAAATGGCCACCGCACACTGTAGGCTATTTATTTGTCATTTGTTTATTATGAGCTGATAGGCTATGCCAAGCTAACGTTACTAGCCTTAACTGTTTGCCACCAAAGAAAGCTTACATGTTCCACACATCCCAGTAACATAACGGGACATGATTCATGATTAATTCACGATCCCATAACCTGATAATAATATCAATAGTAAGTCAATACATTTGTTTGATCTTGCCCCCACAATGTAGCCGTTACTTTAGTTTGGATTCAGTTGGTAATTTTATGTAGGCTAACTGTAGGATTGTGAAGCACTTTGACTTGCCTTGTGAATGAACTGTTCTACACAAATAATACATTTGCCTTTAGTCAAGACTATAACTTATCCGACGGTTTAATGGGTGAATCATTACTTTAGTATTAAGGTGCTGACATGGTTAATAAAAGAGCAAACAGAGACAGTAACACAAATAAACAAATGATCCCCTAAATGTTTAGTTGCTCCAATTATTTTATTATCAACCATGATTACTAAACACTACCATTTTTATTTATTTATTGTAGGTGCAGCTGCTGAGGAAAGCTCCCAGGAACCAAAGAAATTGTCAAAAGGTAATCAACATCTGCATCTGCTCGACCGTCTCCCATCATCTCCTGATGCTGTTTGCCAGTGGAACTAAACACAAACCTTTTTTCGGCATTCTAATAATTTTTCCCACTGTCCATATTTTGCCATTTTATCAACTGTAATTTGCACTTTTGTGTCTAAACCCTTGGATTTTAGATTTTTGGATTGTTATAATACTGTTTAAAAAATGTTTTATAGATGACATTTTGCTGCGAAAGGAATAAAGTTATTATTTGCAATTAACATTTATGACTGAATATTGATTGTAACAACTGATTTACAAACATTTTAAACACGCTACAATTACCTGGATTAGCCTTCAGTATGATGGCCCTGTCAATTGTACTTTTATGAAACAAAGCTTTGTACAGTGGTAACATCTGATAGCAACAAATTGAGGGAATTCACTGCACAAAAATTATACATTCTTTACTCAATGTTGTGGAGATAACTGTTTTATACATCTCATACAGAAATAAATATTAAGTAATGAGTGTACCATTTTTTCTGGTGTTATTTGGTCACAAACTCAATCTCCTGCCTTTCCTCCATGTCTCATGCTCTTCTGTTCCAAATGCTTTTAGTTTGTTTGATTTAATTTACTGCACATTCTTCACGGAGGCACTGGTTATGGGTTATACTATATTTATGGAAGCAAAGGCTGAAAAGGTTTTGGCCTCTGCACTATTAGGTCGTAATATCTGTCTTAGGACTGCAGGAGGCACTGTCACGCTAAAGGCACCAAAATAACGATTTAAATGGGGCATGCGCTGTAAAGTTTCGTAATGTAAATACCGTGGTAAACTTCGATAAAGTGGTGATTCTGAGTGCTATATGAATGTATAATGTACACAAACAGGAGGAAGTGGATTGTATGCCTCAGATTCATAGTTTGGACAGGTTATGCCTGTGGAAATGACTCGATGACCGCGGTGAATGCTGTTTAGAGGCTGATTTATGTGGTGACGCGGTAAGTAGCGCCAATAATCAAAATACCGTTTAAAAAAGGTTGAATATAGGTATATTTCTATAGTTTAATCAATGTTGAATCCATGTTTAAAAAACATTTGAATTTCGACATCTATTCAACTCCTAATCAATGTTATTTGCATGACATTGATTCCATGTCAGAAAAGATCAAAAATCAACGTTGTGTTCGACATCTATCATATCGAGCGCTTTCAATCGCAGTTCAACGTCATTTTTCAACATCTATTCAATCACAGGCCATAACACTATTTCAATGTTGAAACAATGTCCTTTTGCTATCTGGGATTATACCTTTTGGTGCCTGTTTAACCCAGTGAACTTTAACGCTGGCTTGACGGTGGTCCTCGGCATTGAGAGTGAGCGAGACTGGGCATTCTGCCCGGCTTGTACTCTAGTCTCCCGCAGGAAACTACATTGTCCGAGTTGCTCCGCCTCATCTCCCACTGAACACAGAGTTATGTCTGATATAATTGTACAAGGTAATCCAAAGCAGAAATCCCAACAACCTTAAATCCTACTCCATGTTTGGAAACTCTTCAATGACCATCAGAGGAGCTGGTGAAGAGGAAGAAAACATTATTAAAGCTTTAGCTCGATTGCAAAAGTGCTTTGTAAACGCGAACTGTGCCAGCTGAAAAAATAATAATAATACTGCAATATTGGTTCCCAATCAGTCCCTTGACTATCAGTTGTAAATAGATCTGATCTTTAAAAAGACCGATACTGCTACACAAAGATTACAATTTCAAATGTGTCACAGAGTTTAGAGACCAAGATAGTCTGCAAAAGACCAGATTCCCATTAGTAGCTACATTTAGTATTTACTTTAACAGATCTGTAGGAACACATAGCTTAAACAAAATGTAAACCCTCATCTAAGAGGCTTTGTCAGTAAGAAAACTATTCTTGAAGGCCTGGAGGAGAAGAATGCAAAAGCAAAGTTTTATCCAATTGTTCCTCGAAACAGCTCTATTTTACATTATATTAAGTGGGAAGATGTATTCGGAACGGAAAATAGTCAAAATACATCTGTACAACTGGTTGCTGTCATGATCAATACAGTGCATTGTTAACAGTATTACTGTATAGTGACAGCTCCATCTTAACCTCCGTTACGAGAAAGAGTTGTTGGGTTTTCCTGTCAGGAGTCTGGCACGGATGTTCAAAGGAAAGGGATGTATCAGGTTGGAAAAGGTCGCACTCATTAAATGTCAGCAAACAGCATCTTAATAATTGAATAATTCAGACAAAGACCCACATAATTCAGCTTCGGAAGCGCTTGGAGAGGAGACTCCTTGGGCAACACTGCTGGCGTCTGACACGGCCTTAAGATGTATCGACTGGAGTACAGTGCACTAACCTGAAGAGACCTCATAGTAAAAATCAGCTCCGAAAGAACAACACGCTGCCAGCAAGACAGACAGCAGTTGGAAGGCGTCCTAGCTGTCAATGCGCGCACTTCTAAATCTCTTTCAACAGACATCAATCTCGACACAAGTGGGCCACCGTTCCTCTCCTCGCCAATGAGTGCCAAAAAAAAAATTCCCCCAAAACTCTTGACGCGCCTTAAATTGAGTTGTCTCCGCCTCAGTGTAATGTAAGATTTATTCATTGGTTTCAGCTCATGCAAAATGTTGGTTATAAATGCATAAGGTCTACTGGAGAGGTAATGTGCGCCCTGAGGGAGGAGATGGGAGTAGGTGAGGAGTTCAGCTGTGGACCGAACCACAAAAGAGGACATGCACTCTCTGATGGCTCTGGAGATTGTAAAAAAAAAAAAAAGTATTATGCAACAACATGCACCAAAGAACTGCGGGCTTAATTAGGCGCACACAATGTGGAGAAACAACTTTTACAGAATATGGTCGAGAGCTCAGTCCGTATCTGGTTTAGCTCCGTGGCTTGGCCTTGAAGAAAAGTGTTGACGGCGTAGGAGAGATAAGCGGTCCAGCTGCTTCAAACCTCCTCTCTCAGGAGGAAGATAATTATTCCAGTAATAGTTTATAAATTTATAATGTATTAGCTTTTTCTTGGTCACAGCATTAGTTCAGTTCTCCAGAGCAGGTAGTTCCCTTCACAATTCATCCCTTTTCCTCCCAGAAATAAAGTCCATCTATTGTCCGTCTCCACAGCGAGCTGCCAGGTTGAATACAACAGTCCATCGTTGTGCGTTACTTTCCGGTGTAATTCCATGACTCGGTCACTCCCTGCTCCAAAGTGCTTGTTAATTTCAAATTACAGCAGCGTGGTCCGATTGCAAGCTGCTGTCTTTCCAAATTTCCAATAATCCAGGGCAGTCCATTCAATAAGCAGGTACTCTGTTATCAAGAGTCCAAATAAGTAAATATTATTTACTAGGCAGACGACAATCCACATCGCAAACCAAGCTGTGACAATCCAGTCAGGGAAGACGACCTCCTCCGTGGCCTCACTTTGTGAAAAAAAACGTATCAATTGCGCTGAGATTCCAGTTAATCAATTCCATAGTTTAGCGGTTCTGGAGGACAGCAAGCAGGTGGTCCAAGAGGAAAAATAAAAGTCAGACAAGGCACTCGCAGAGGCAGGAAAAAGCACGAAATAAGTGAGATAACATGTCCCCACTCGACAGAGACAGGAAGAGAAAAAAAAGCAACTTGTTTACCTTAATAAATCCTTTTGATTGGGGGGTCTTTCATCTCCCCCTGGTGTCTCTAGTCTCTACTCTGGTCAGAAACCACGCTTGCAACTTTGCCTGCACCAGGTCGGAGCCACCAATACACACTAATGGAATCACAAAGAAGAAGCTAGCAGGTTATCGGGTAAAGCTAACTGTGGGCTAGCGCCACTTAAACAGTATTTGCAGCCAAGTTTGAGTGACAAAAATTATCTTCATTGTGTAATTGGGTTGTGGCACAATGTATATAGTATCCCTCTCTCCCTTTGTCTTTTCTGTCAGCGTAGTATTTACTCTCACGGACAATTAATAAAAAGGCAACATGCTACGACAACTGCAGTGGCGCTTATGGCCTCTAGGGGCATGAGTTACTTAGTTCTGCTTTAATTTAATTTAAAGACTTGTTTTTGTAAGTTTGAAAAGTACAAGACCACAGTAGAGCCCTTCTCAGTTGCAGGTATAGGTATTTATTCGTGTCATATTGTGACACCTGTCTAAGGCTGTAGCCTTATAAACCAAAGCAGTCCTGTCCCAGGTGTATTGTGAAAAGGGCACACACAGGCCGTCGCTGGCTCACTCTGGAAGAGTTTGTCTGTAAATCAATCTCCTGCTCCGCTGGATGAAAGCGAGGGAGACTGAGAATGACAGACGTGCAGCTGTGAGTGGATTCCATCTAGCTGCGACATGTTAAAGCTTCTTCATTTACATCTTATGCACATCTAACATCCTTATCACATTGTATTCTGTTTTCAGTGGCCCAGGCAATTTCAGGTTCCTTTTTACCTTAAGAAAAAAACAGACAGGAACACATTTTGAGGACGGAATTGGAAGACAGAAAATATTTAAATGTATATACACTGCTTACTGAAATGCATGCAAATGAAATAAAAACACCACTTCAGGTATGTTTCGATCATCATAATGCATGGTCATAAGCTCATACGATTTTGTATTTTATAGACCCTTTTTGTCAATCCCCCCATTGTGGCTGGTTGCATAAGTCCTAACACCTTTCAAAATGCGCCCAGACTGTTATGTAACATAACCCACATAGCCCCTAACAGTGGCTTTATGTCACAGTAAACTTGCTAGAGTTTGGTGCGCACACTACAACACAGTAATGCTATGGCCCTGGGGGGATTGACCTAACTCTGTACACCAAACACGGGGATCATAACAGTTGTGACAAACAGAGCAATAAAGTTCATCGCCAGAACAAGCCAACTGTGTAACAAATGAAAAAGAGTGAGTAATGTCAGGAAATTATTCTGTTGCTCTGACACAAGCAACCTTGAAACGCTCAAAAACAAGACAGACATGAGATTTCATCTTCTCGGTACTGGGGGAGAGAGACTAACAGGCTCTTCGTCCGTCTCTGTTCAACTCCCACTGATTCAGTTCTTTCAGTTGACTTTATTAAAAATATCACTCCACCCACAATCTTCCGACTCATTACAAGGGTACATCACATCTTAAGCCGTCATTCCACATAGCGCGAACCGGCCGCGCACGACACGATCTACGTGCACGTATCGACACTATCCCGCAGACCTTTCTGTTTCCACCACACACACACATGCATTTGTTGTGGGCGGAGCCGCACAGAGGCGCACGCTGTACAGATCGTCATTAAAAGTTTTGTAAGCTGCGATGAGAACAGAAGTGGACAAATGCTGCCTTCTGTGGGGGTTATGGAATCATTCAGAGGTGCCAAGCTGTATTAAAACAGAAAAGAAACCACTAAATACAACTATGAAGGTAAGCTACATGCAAATGTTATGCTAACACCAGCTAAAGCTGCGCTAACAGCGGCTAAATGCTATTATCGGCAAAATCTCCTTTTAGCACAGCAGTATGATGTTGTGTAATATTAAATCCATATGACCTGCTTGTCAATAGTGAGGCTGTCCACTCTCTCGTTGCTAATCAGAGGCCAGCAGTCACATCAGACACGGGTAGCCCGCTTTGGCCACAGCCAGAGGTCGACCCCAAAACCTATACCGGGGGGGGGGGGGGGCTGATCTCCTCTGGCCATTTTCTCTCGTGGGGGTCGGTGACATTGTTTATATAGTTTTATAACCCAAACTGAGATTACCAAACCAGGTCTTCCTTGTAAATCATTTATCCATGGAGGGCATCTGGCCTTAGCACTAAGTTAAGCTTCAGTGCACAGGGCCTTTCTGATTTTAACGGTCACACATTTCAAGCAACACTTTGTTGCATTCACTCAAGATAAATGTACACTCATGTTAACTTCATATACAGAATTATTTAACAAATTCACAGTGAGCTTGTGTTTTTCTAAACCTGGTCTAACTCTTTGCTTTAACCCCTAAGCCTTGGCTGTATGAAGTTAATAATGGGGCAAGTTCTCTGGCTTCGTCAAAGTAGTTTTAACGTTATAATAGTTGTTCTGTTTTATGGTATGTAGCCTACCAATTATCATATCTGACTTTATGACGGCAATGAGAGCATACCAATCACTCTTCTGTTGATAATTGTAAATCTTTTCAAACAAAAATAGATTTCACTGTCTTCATAAATGTCCATGCAGGTAAAGTGAGTACATCATGCCTTGCCAGCTGAGCCAAGCCATTTTTCACCCTCATTTCCCACCACCACCACCGGGCCTTTTTTTGCTGATGACTGACTTGCTGATTTGGCTCCTCATTTTGATGGATTGTCATTATTTTTTCCCAACACCCCCACTGCGCTCCCTCCGTACAATGCGCACAGTCAAATCCTCCTCTGCTCTTCTCAAGTCTTTTCTTTCTCCTCTCTTTTGTATGTGTCCCTGTCTACCCCCTCGTCCACTGTCAGACCGAGCTGCTGTAAGGAGGAGATAAGCCCCCCAGCCGGCCCGGACCACAGATGTCTCCTTCGGACTTCCTGGACAAGCTGATGGGAAGAACTTCAGGATATGACGCACGAATTAGACCCAATTTCAAAGGTATTGCGATGTAATGATGTTGACAAAGTTGTTGTTTTTGACAGCGCCATCAAGGATTATTCCTAAAAAAATAGTTGTACTTGCTGTGAAAAGTTTACAAACTTTTCACAGCAAGCACCTCATAAAAAAACATTGGGCCTTTTACTATAAACATGCCTGTCTAAACCAGAAAACTACAATTGCAACTTTCCCTGCACCGGGTCAGAGGCGCAATATACACTAATAGAATCACAAAGAAGAAGCTAACAGGCTAACGGACAAAGCTAACTCTGGGCTAGCACCACTTAAAGGGACTAGATGCAAGTTGGTCATTTTTATACTCACTACTGCCACCTCAGGTCTTACGTGTAACTGCACGCTCATGTTCAGCTCGTGCATGACGGTACTTCGGACCCGACACCTTTTTAAGTGACAGTGCAGGATTTTAGAGGCCGTTGTGGTGAATAGGTCTGGGCTCATTCTACACATTAGGACATTCCTGAGACATGAAGGGGTAGGAAAATAATTAATTTGAACATTTTTTAAACTCCATATAGTCCCTTTAAACAGTATTTACAGCCAAGTTTGATTGAAAAATGATCTCCATTGTGTCATTGAGTTGTAACACAATGTAGAATATCCCTCTCTCCCTTTGTCTTTTCTGTCAGTCCAGTATTTACTCTCACGGACAATTAATGAGTAAAACAAACGCAACATGCTACTACACCTGCAGTGGCGCTTATGGCCTCTAGGGGCATGCGTTACTGCTTTAACAACACTACTATGACATAAATAAAATGATCTCTATTAACAATGAATAAGTAATTGCAGATGCCCTTAAGTGCCACCAGTAATGCATTTTGAGAAACACTGGACTGCGACTCACTGGAGGAAGAGATATTGTTGATCATTCGAAACTTCCTGAATAAATTAAGGCAGCCCGTTGTTTCTTTCAGTGAAGCCAACACTATCACACGGTTGTAGTTGAACACGTCTTTTGGGCCATAGGGTGAATGTGAGAGAAAAGGCAGTATTTCCCAATCCCATGAGCCTCCTCTCAATATGGTAATAGACATGCAGATACAATGATGCTATAACTCTCAGTTTACATTGTAATGACCGATTAAGATGTGGGATCAGAGGCTGCTGCCCAAAACATCTATATTTCATCAGTTTGTTGTTTACACAAGTGCTGCAGAGGATATGTGAAGATACTTCCTGTTTTGGTTTTGATCTTTTATTAATTCAGGAACACACTGTGGCCTTGCTCTATCTTGTAGAAGCATGGCTATGTTGTAGATGGGCCTAAAAACAAAATATTTTGAAAATTTCACAACACTTTTCATGTACCTTGACCAGATATATCAAAAGAAAGACGGTGGCCTCAGGATATAAACTAATGAACAAAAATACGAATTTCTTTACTTGTGAGAAAGCATTCTTTCAGTGTGATGTAAATTAGTGTTGATGTGAAGGCAGGAGTGTTCTCATTCAAGTTAATATGTTTGTGGAATCCGACAGACAAATTTACAATGGAGGGCTTTTCTCTTTGTGAAACCATCAATATCATCTAAATATAATTAAATCAAACTTGAACAAGGACACTAGCAAGGATAAAATGTTTGCATTGATTTTTTGCAAACATAAAAACAATATATCAGTGTATAACATTCCTGAGCTGTGATACAATAAAACTGCCACTCTATAGGCTCTTGATGTTTACTTTTATTATTTATAGATTTCAGTAAAGGTCTTCATAGAATCATAAAACAAGTCAGATTATTAGTCATTAATAAAAGAAGCCATTTCTATAATCACATAAAGATTGTGTCTGTAAAACCCCATGCAGCTTTAGACTCACCTTTGGCAATATTTACAGCCACACAGAGAGTAAGGGGATGAATGGTGATGGAGACCGAGGTATAAATCATAGAGATACAGAGGGTGTTTTGGAGAGAAATGTGGAACCATGAATCACCACATACAGAGGATGGGGGAATTGAACTTGTTTATTGCTCTTTTAGGCCCACCAGTGAATGTCACCTGCAATATATTCATCAACAGCTTTGGCTCCATAACGGAAACTACAATGGTAAGACATTGCACAACATAACAAAGCAGCATTACTGAAATTTACATGAATATTGCAAAACCTTCGTCGTCAGAGCTTAAATATGCAAAGATTTCTGACATTTTTGGCACCAGTCAATTCAGTTGAAACACGTTAGCCACATTCATTTTTCAAATCTATTTTGTTCTCCAAGCATTATAATAATATATCAGTTGAAGACATTTGTGATCTTGAGTATATTAGCAGACGGGCAGTTAAAGTGCGTATGACAGGTTTTAATGCTTTTGAAAGTATTAAAGTATTTAGTAGGATAACATCACTTGCGTAATTATCATTTTATTTCAGTGAAACAGCAATTTTAATGGTTCAGTAAAAAGGTTATTTTTATTTGAACTTGTAAGCTGCTGACAGGAAGTGACATAGGAGAAGGTAACATTCCATAGCAGTTTGACGCACTCATTTCCCATTGACTTAACATGGTTGTCACGGCAACAGTCTAAAATGGTTGTCCTTCTTCTTTGTCACTTCCTGTGTCCAATAAGGAAGTAAAACTATACACATCACAAATAATGGCCAAACTAAAGAAAGCTGGGTACAATCTTTAGCAAAATCGTAAATATAATTTTGTCAAGTATGTTTTAGCAAACATTGTGTCTAGTGTGTCATATGCACTTTAAATCATACTCTTCTATCACCAAGTATCACTCTGGAACGCTGCTCAAAGCTGCAAATACCTGCAAACTTCGACTTGATCAGAGTAGTCATTTCAGATACGAGTTGAATCGTAACATATACTACAATAATGGCAGCCACTGCAGAGAAGATCTGTACAATAAACGTTTAAATTAACCGCATTGTGAACCTTTGCATTGGTGATGACCTAGATTCCGTCATTTATCAAGCTCTGAATCATATTTAGTGAAACATTTTCAATATCCTATACCGTTATAACATCAGCTGTGTTGTCTAAATACACGTTTATTTAGCTGGATCACTCTAAGGTCAGTACTTGAAAAAATAGAGGAAATCAACATTAGAAATTACTTGCTGCATCAGTTGTAAAAGAGATTCTCTAAAAAGATGGTCAGTATAGCCCAAAACCTCAGAGCAATGTTATCTCGTTTAATCCATGGCATGAAAAATGAAGGTCACTCTGAGGAGTAAAGTGAAGAGTGGATGTGAATATTTGATGCAATACTTCTGCAGTCTCAACTTGTCAATATATTTTTGACACCTAGTGGTACAAAGAACTACCCACGCAAGAACTTCTTACACATGTCTCTGCTCTTGTCTTGGAACACTTTTACCTTCCACCTCTTTGCAAACTCCCTCATTGTTCATACCATTCATTTCTGTGTCTCTTGAAGCATAACAGAGAAACCTTCAGAGCCCGTTGGGTCACTGACACGCTGATAATGAACTGTCTACTCTCCAATTAAAATGAAAAATTGAGAAAGTGAATGAGAAGGTCCGGGGGCTCGCAGCTTCTAACTTTACATGTACAGTGCTGTATGTGCTGGGTCAGCGTAAATGGCCTTGTATTGTCAAAGAACATTGGACCACTAGACTTTGAAGCAAGGTCATTGGTGTCACCTGATACTTGCCCCTTTTATTTTGTGAACAAGCGATGGTGCCTGAAGTTATAATCTCGCTTCTATACTTTTCATTTCCCTCTCATTTGTTAGACTTTCACACACTCCATACGTGAGTCCTGTATGAGAATGTTTTTTTTATATGTGGTTTACCAAATCAACATAATCTAAAAGCCTACTATGATTACATGTACATAAACACGTGCATAAACCACAGTATATTTATAAACACTAAAGCCCCCATTGGTCCACAGGACTACAGACTCAATGTCTTCCTACGGCAGAAGTGGAACGACCCTCGTCTGGCCTACAGCGAATACCCCGACGACTCGCTGGATCTGGACCCCTCCATGTTGGACTCCATCTGGAAACCTGATCTATTCTTCGCTAATGAGAAGGGAGCTAATTTCCACGAGGTCACCACTGATAACAAGCTGCTGCGGATCTTCCAGGATGGCAGCGTCCTCTACAGCATTAGGTAAAGGAGAGATGGTGAAGATAATTTCACATTAAATAATCTATTCGTCTCTCATTATTCAAGCTAAAAATGAACACATATCACAGTGCTGCAGATATATATATATATTTTTTCAAAAGGACCTATTGCTGGAATGTCCCCACCGGGCTACCATAGGCTTTACAGGAAAGGAAGGAAAGTAAACTTAGGTAAATCCCACATGCACCTACTACAATAATAATTTCCAAATTTAGAGAATACAAATTCCCTGAAGGATTGTGTAAATTTAACATTAGACCATGTTGGACTTTGTTGATTTATAATTCAACCTGGATAGACTCACACAGACAAAAGCAGCGTTAAGGAAGATTTATTGACATGTATATTAGTTTTGGCGATCAGACCCCGGTGGTAGACATCGATGTATAAGTCAGTGTAGATGAACAGCTTGGAGTTAGGGATGTCTTCCCCCGGAGCCTGGACACTGGTGGTGGTATGGAGGACCCGTGAAGATGCAGCAGGTAGAAGCCGTGGACGGAAGAGGCGGAGATGGGGCGGAGGCGGGTCGCAGCGCAGCTGGGAAGCGAACGGACCATGATTGCTGGGGCTTAAAAGCGAGACCGATGGCGATGATTGGCTGCTGCGGAAGTGCGGCTCTTGCACTGATGCTGAGGTGGAGGTGTGGCCCTCTCGGAAGCGATCATTGGCTGGAGGTCGGTGATGCTGAAGTTAGTCTACCAGGTTGAATTAACGACTAGGCTTCATTAAAGCAGTAATTTCTAACTTTTTTAGGGCATTTGATTGAAAAGTTGAATAGCTCCGGACTTAACTGCAGAATAGAGAAGTTGCAAATGGCCCAGCTATCCATGAAATTGAGAAAGACAACAACCTATTTTCACGGGTTAATTTAACTGATTGTAGTGCAAGTAAATAAGCAGAGAAACATTGAGTAAAGGTATGTTAGTGAGTCAGGAGTCTTCATTTATTTGGTTTATTTGATAGGGACAGATACAAAAACATAGATAATCCGTAGTCTGATCATAGTGCTTAGAGCAGAAGCTAATTTGCAGCGCTTGTCTCTAGATGGGCTTACAAAAACAGTTAAAAGTACAAAACATGTTAAAAGGGGATGAGCCGACAATGACATTTACAGACACTGAACAAAGACAACAGGGACACAACACTTAACATGAGCACAATGCTGCTGCTGGCATGACCATGATTTTGCAAGTTTTTTCAAGATGCCAAATCCCGTCAAAGATTTTAATTCAGCAGTGGGCTCAGGAAGTATCTGTACCCCTATGTATTTTTAGGACCAGAACTCCCCATTTTATTCCAATGGGAGTAATAAAATCCCAGATCTCTGCACCTTGTACTTTTTGTATTTACTCCCAGATTGTTTATCTGAATAAGCTCAAATTTGGTTAAAGTGTGCAATTAAACTTTGTCCAATTTAATTGTAAAACGTTGAGGGCTTTTTGTGCACTGCAGCCACAAACCTCAATAAGGTTTTCATATTTAAGCATATTTCATCTGCTTCAGTTTGCAGTTTACACATATAAAGCTTTTGTCAGGTACCGAGGAGGCACGTTAGCGCCCCTACAATAAGGATAATTCAGTGCAGTGGCCATGATATTGTTAAGACTAAAACTACAGTAAGACCACTGAAGAAATTATACATAAAGACTGTAGGTTTCCTGTGCAGCTGTTTCAATGAAGAGGAAAAAATTACACTGCTCCATATTTGTGGCTGTAGTGAAACTATGGCGAGTCTTTTCACTTTGCAAGAAAGGATTAATCTTAGCGAGAGATTGCGAGGAGAGGAAAACATTTCCTGTAAACATAGGACCTGAGGAGGAGCTTTTTGGGGAAAAGATGAGTTTTGGGAGCTTTCACCATGATGCGAAGAATAGCCAGTGGAGAAGAACCAAATATCACTCAAACATGTGCTAGCGGCTTGAAACACAACTTCAGGTATGTTTTTGATAAGAGAACAACATTTTAACCTGGTTCTAAGCTTTAAAAAGTCTATTTTGCAGAAACCCCCCTTTAAAAACAAATCTAGGCTTACAGAGTCTGTACCTGGCAATGAATGGAATTGACCACAGGACTAAACTTTTACGAATGTTCTAAACGGTACAACAGAGATGGAGAGCAATGTAATCTGTCTGTAGTTTTCGTTTCTGGACTGAACATGTTGCAATGAAATTGTAGTTTCTTTTCATATTTATAAGCAGATTTAAGTATCAGGCTATCGGGCAACATAATACAAAGAGGTCTCAAACCTTCTGAACCCACTGTATCATTTAGTAACATTACTTAGAATTATGAATGAAGATTTGGGTGAGACCGACTGTTGTGCTCCTGACATGTGAGTAGATAGATAGTAACATCCTCGCAGTGGTGAATGTAGCTGGCTCTGCTCTGGCCTCTGAGCAATGCATTACAGCAGGTAATTACACCACTTTCCTCCGGACACACTGCCAAACAGGCCAGCCAGTGCTAGATCTTCACCAAAGAAGGGCTTAATGCATCAGAAGCACAACAATAAAAGGGCTGCTGCTGACACCAATTATGTCCATGTTACAATGCAGCAATTTTTAACTTTTTTAACTTTATTATGTCAAGTGGTCTGGCGCTGGCTCATTACTGCTGATTTATGTAATGCAAAGTGTCTCCATGCTGATATTAGACTTTCCTGCTTGTTAACCTCTCAGCAATCCAGGATAATTTCCTCGAGCACCTTCTTACCTTCTGCTGTTTTGCCAATGGCTCTTCTGCTTTCTCTCTATCTCAGGCTAACGCTCATCCTGTCCTGCCCTATGGACTTGAAGAACTTCCCTATGGACATTCAGACCTGTACTATGCAGCTCGAGAGCTGTGAGTCTGCTTTCTTTTCACATCCTGCTAATATTTCCTATATGCAGACACATAACCACAATTGCATGTATGAAATAGGTAAGGAATGGAAACTAGCCAAAACATTTCAGAGAAGATAACAGTGAAAGACGAAAACAGGTCTTGCAAGTTATATTATACATAATGAAGATTGTTTATTGTTTATTTATTTTGGAATCCCCATTAGCTTCCACCATGGTGGTTGCTAGTCTTCCTGGGTTCGCTTAAAAAAAATTGCAAGTGAGACATTACAATGAGTGAATATACAGTGTCATCACAGCAAATGTTACAAATATAAAAATGTACAATCAGTACAATCAGGTAGGAGGTAGGACCAAGTCAGCTCCACAAGCCCGAGACGTGATTAAAGATGTTGAGGTGATGAGTTTTTTTAAAGGAGCTGCAGCTAATATGACCTCTCTCCAAGGTGGAATATTTCATTGACGAAAAATTAAACATGTAAATAAGTGAATGTTTCCATTGTGAGAAAGATCAATAAAGTCTCATCTTAGCTTTCATAATACATTATACATGAAAAAAAAAATAATAATAATAATATAAAATAAATTTAAAAAAGAGGAAATTGTACACAAATTGCTATTATACTGAGGATGGTAATGACAACTGGGAATTAGCAAGATCACGAAGTATAATATGTACTGCATAGTAACGTGCCTTTATAACATAAAAATAGTGACTTCCGGTAATGTTACCAAGGTTTGGCATTGGTAACATGCTGAAATATATTATATTAAGGGTTGCCTTTTGTTACTTGCTTTGTACAAAACATCGTACATGAAACAAGATCGTGGTTGTCGTTGTGCTTCGTTTCTGTTTTCTATATGAACATTTCAAACAATGCTTTGTAATTTGGTCTGTGTTAAAAAAAAGCCGCTTTGAGTGTAACTGGTTCTCCTTTGACATTGATGAAAATCAAAATATGATGCTGCTAATTGTATGATTGATAATGTAACTGCAATAGGATAAAGTTATTATTATAGTTCTATCATGTAATATCTTTATGTAAATGCTATATTGTAAATGTTGTATTGATTTTGGGGTGGGCGCTTATAAGCTCTTGCTTCAGCCTACTCCTTTTGAGCAGAATGTTTACTGCTCAAATAAACTTATAAACTAAACTAAACTAGCTTACCATTGCTCTGAACCTACTGCCTGTCCTGTTTTAACAATGCATTTTAGCCATTTTAGTCTCTGTCAAAACAATCACACTTTAAATACTGCATGGGCAGACACAGCAAGTTTCATTTGAATAACCTCTGAGATGTCATTAAACCCGGCATGTCTGTGTTTAAAAGGGTTGGTGTTTCATTGTCTTGGAGCTAATGGCTACCAGCTGATGCTGAATCTGGTGCTCATGGTTCTGAAGGAAATGTGATTGTGAGATCACACATCAAACTAATCTACATTAAAAAAAAAAAAATCATCTGCTAGCATAGAAAGATCATATACTTGTATTGCAAATACATTTTAATTCAAGATGGAAGAAGTAGTGTATACAATTTGACAGCAGTTTGGTTGTAACATCAGAAATAATATAATGGATCATCTGACAGGTGAACATTTCTCATTAAAATCCTGTCTACTGCAGTTGTCTTCCAAAATTCTCCAAAAGAACATTTTGTGCTCTACAGATAGAAAGTGCTCGCCTTTGCTCCTCGCTGCCTTTAGCAAAGATATCATCTGCCCTGGTGAAACCAATTTCTTGGATATTAATAATAAAACTTTAATTTGGTGTCCCTTTTATTATATATGACACACCCCCTGTGCCTGGAGGTGACCTAATTTCCTATCACTGGGACGAAATAATTTAAGTCTCGCAAAGGGGAGACTGATGGAGCACCCTTACAGCACCAAGCACCTACAAATAAACACATAGCTCTAGCTACAGCCTTATCTGATTCAATAACTGCAAGAGCTATTGTTGCTGCAGAACTAGTTACTCTGTCTCAGTGCAGGGGCGACTTGATTTATTTCTGCAAATTGACAAAGGCACAAACATAAAAAGCCAATAAATTTAGTGGAAATGGTGCATGTCCAGGCATAAGACACAAATATTAAGACATTTGACCCTTTTGGGCAAAGACAAACATGTGTGTGCTTTGGAGGAGTGCATCATCTTCCATTAAAGGAGACATAATTATTTCAGATTAAAGTTCTGCAGAGGATACTCGGCCTTGTGGTGGCGGGTGTTCATGCACCACCCAAGGGTGTCATAACCTTGGCTGGAGCTAAATTGTGGGAAGACATTGATTTTACCGCAGCTACTGCAGTATGGAATGCACTGTTTAAATCAACAGCTTTTGCTTTACTGTTTTGAAAAAATAAATAAGAAATATGTAAAGATGGAAGTCAAAATTTAGCATTTAGTAATGAATCATATAGAATTAGTTATAGCATCCTTGCTGATATATATCTTTGGCAAAATGAAAGTTAAATTAAGTAATCAATCAATCAATCAAACTTTATTTGTAAAGCGATTTTCATACTGAAAGGTATCACAAAGTGCTTTACAGATTAAACATTTAAAACAATACGCCCCGCATCATATATCTATATATATTATATACATATATACATATATTATACACGCATACACACATATACACATACACATACATACATATATACATATACATATGTATACATACAGTACACATACACATGTGTATACATGCACGTATACACACACAATACACACATACAATACACAACATATAATTAGGACTAAATAAATAGATGTCAGTTAAAAGCTAGGCTAAAAAGGTGGGTCTTGAGCCTGCTCTTAAATACATGAACGTTCTCTGCGGTCCTGAGCTCCTCCAGCAGGCCGTTCCAGAGGCGAGGGCCGTAATATTGGAAAGACGCCTCGCCGTGAGTCTGTCTGTTATGGGCCACACCCAAACCTAATTAAAGCCCTTTAAAGTACTTCCTCGTGCTGTGCATATTTGTTTGGAGTGCCTGGGATTGCTGTTTTTGCGCTGCTCCCCGGGTGGGGGCTCCCATTTGCTTATTCTGGTGTATGAAGCAGTTAAAAATATTTTAGCAGGAATGTGACAAAGCCACTTTTAATTTAAGTACAAACAGTGCCGTTCAGAATCACCATAAATGTAATCACTGCAGTTCTCAGTATGCCGCTAATAACCCATTATTCTAGTCACATTTTGGAAGCACGAGAGCCAAAGCAAATGAAAGACGAAGTCATACATGCAAATAGGCGTGCTGTTTCTCTCATTCAACCCCATGTGCCTTTTAATCATGCACGCACACAACAACGAACGAGTTACTATTTTTCCAAAACATGCATGACAAATTATGTTCAAAAACACTGTGCACTGCACACTACCGCAGTGTTATAATTGCTAACTTCTACCATTAGCAAGTTGGTTTACTCACAGCTGTGGACTCTTCATCAGCCAGTTGCTCTGAGGGTTAGGTCAAAGAAAGCAGAGTCCCAAAGATAAAACCAAAACAAGTCTGACGATTGACGTCTTCCCAAAGCCACAGTAAAGTTCCGCACTTCTCGCAGCCGAAAACCCGCCTTCGCCAATTACACATTTTGTTTACTGAACAAAAATGTTACCACAACACTTTTTTATGCTCTAATTTTTCATGGGGAGAACTCAAATACATACACATAGACCCATTACTCCCAAATATTGTTAACAAATCTGTCTATGTGTTAGTGAGCAAGACAATCCACCTCACAGGTGTGGCATATCTATAATGGCTTCAATGTTAAGTTGCTGAATATTGGCAGGAACTGGAACATGCTGTCGTGCTGTATAGGCCAATCCAGAGCATCCCAAACATGCCCAATGGTGGTCACACCAGATACTGACTAGTCGGGCCGCAAGCACCATCTTGAGTGCCGCAAAAAAACTTTAAACTTTAACTTAATTTGTGAATGAGGCGTTATTAGGTATTAGATATTAGGTATTTTTGCTCTGTTTGGCTCCAAGGTCAAACATTTTGAAAACCCTGCAAAAGACAGCACAATATATTGGACATAAACATGAAACTCCTTAGTCTTTCCTTGCCTTTTTTGAGCTCATGGGTGACCTGTCTGAGTCGCATCAATAGCTATAACTAAAATACAGTGGCGAATCAGCCTGTCTGCTCCACAAACTAGAATATTTCTTAAGGGCAAATTTCCTTGTAAAGACTGGTTTTATCTCTTGAGCTGTACGGGGCCAAGGCCAATCTTCTTCCTTTCATGCCAAAGGCTTATAGAGATGTATAAATAGAAGCAAGCACAAGATTCAGCCATTTTCAAACACATTAAAGTCTCATATATGCAGCTTTAGACCACTTCACTCTGCCTCAGGCCATTAATGTCCAGAACCTCAAATCCACTTACAAATCAAGTCTAGAAACCCTTACAAAGCTCCGTAAAACAGCACATTTCCAACTGAGATATCAATTTCTTTTCCCTAAATTTTTTCCATAAGATTGTTGACATAAATATACACAATGAAAGTAATTTTCTGTTTTGTTGTATTATTAGAGGGTCAGGTTTACTATTACGGCCCAATTTTGTTAGTATGATGTAAAGAGGAAATTTTCCCTTGCTCTATGCAGGATTTATATACAGTATTAACAAAGTCTGTAAAACCCTTCAGAAATATAAAGTCCAATACCAATAAATCTGTTATGGAAAAAGTCACTGGGTTTCATTTATGGATCAGACATAAATAAATCTTTATTACATTTCATGGCAAGCACATGAAGCCAATCAACATTGAAAGAACATGACGGTTTCTCCTTGAAAGTTGTGTACGGTTTGTCTTCAATGTAGCTTGTCAGAAATAGTTGCCAGCTGCCTCACAGAGAGCATTGGTATTCCCCTCGCCAGGGTATGTGTGAATGACACTGAATTCTCCTCATGAACAAGACGAGTGTGCTTTAGCGATGCTGTTTTCTCAGACGGAAGCCACGGGAAAAGACGTAACATGCTGAATTATTGATGCCTATGTAACTCCGGCCCTCCGGGTTCCCAGCAGACGTTTGGTATTATTCGGATGCATCTCAAATATATCTATAATCAAACACATCCAAGTAGGAGCACAACCCTTGAAAGGCATTATGCAAATGTATGCCCATGTATTTTCATGTTTTTGTCGAGAAAGCAAATTAAGCACTGGCATATACCAAATGGTTAGGTCTAAACAACATTGCTTAAACATTACATATATCTACAGTGGGTTCACAAAGGATGAGGGGAATGAAAAGAAAACAAACATTCACAGAGGCATAAATATTCTACTTAAGCCTGATTTTAGATGTTGTTTTTTTAAAGAATAAAAACATGTTTGAACCCTTTTCTTTTTTTTACTATTATTATAAGAGAGCCTTGAATACTGAGCTTTTTAAATGTGTGTGTGTCCGTCTCTGACCTTCAGACGGTCGTGACGACACTGTAACTGCGCAACTTGATCTTTATTGTGACAAATACATGGCGGAGGCTGGGAGTGGCTGGACAGATGGGCAAAAGGACATTACAGCTCCAAAAATCACCTGGGCTTGACGCTTTGTCTCCAACCCCCATAAGGCCAAGTTGTTGATGTCTTTGATGCAAAGTTGGCAGATCTGTCTGCATGTGAGGAGACAGGTGGATATAGTGGAAACCATGAATAAATTAATGAATACATAAATAATAGACGTTTTTCCAATAAATAAACAGATTTTAAGGTCTTTTCTGTGTGCTGTCTTCCTCTGTTGACAGTCGGTTACACCATGAATGACCTGATTTTCGAGTGGCTCTCTGAAAACCCGGTTCAAGTGGCAGACGACCTCACCCTCCCACAGTTTGTGCTCAAAGAGGAGAAGGATTTAGGATACTGCACAAAGTACTACAATACTGGTATGTATTGCTCTGTATATTTTATTTTTATAATGGGTTGTATGAGCAAAGCCAATAAACCATGACGGCCGCACAGTTATTGGTTAATCACAAAACGTCAACTGTTCAAATAAAGACATTTCCAGCTGTCTTTATCTTTTTGGACTTTACCTTCGATTTGTATATCTAAAAAATGTCTGTATGCTTGAATCAGAGTCGATGCTGAACCTGTTTCTCTGTCTTTTCTCAATACATTATTTCGTAAAAGTCTCAATGATGTAATTTTCCACTGAAACAAACAAAGTGTAGCGATTTCAAAACTAAGCTTTAATGTTGTCTAACTGTTACCTATCTCAAGGTAAGTTCACATGCATTGAGGTGAAGTTCCACCTGGAGCGTCAGATGGGGTACTACCTAATCCAGATGTACATCCCTTCGCTTCTCATCGTAATCCTCTCCTGGGTGTCCTTTTGGATCAACATGGATGCCGCACCGGCCCGAGTGGGACTGGGCATCACTACTGTGCTCACAATGACCACTCAGAGCTCCGGCTCGAGAGCGTCTCTGCCCAAGGTTAGTCGGCCCGACATTCACTCTCACGGACAATTAATGAGTAAAAAAACGCAACATGCTACGACACCTGCAGTGGCGCTTATGGCCTCTAGGGGCATGAGTTACTCAGTTCTGCTTTAATGCGCCAGGCTCACTAATTTGCACTCATTTTCACACTCAGAAACACACTTTTCACATGACGACTTTTAAGAATCATGTCAAGTTTGCAGCTACTGTGGGCCCAATGGGATGCATCTTTATGAGTAATTAACAACATTATTACCAACCATATAAAGAAATATTTACAATGAGTTTAGTGTCACCACTTTATTGGCATAGCATGAGAGAAAGCTACTGGCTCTCTCGCACCTGGCATTGTTATCATGCACTGACATTCATCCCTACATGACCCCTTAAAGTTTTCTTAAACTATATGCACAAATTTGACATTACTTACTTGGGGCACATACAAAATAGGCCTAGAATGGTTTCAAAACAGGGGCCCTAACCTTCACAGCCAGAGTCTCGACAAAAAGGTCAGCAACTGAATGGGAAAAAGTCTAATAACCGCAGTTCTGCCTGAATGAGGACACTGCACACCCCGGTGACATTTTGCACTGACACTCTCCCACAAAATGATGCATGATTTGGAAGCAACATTTTTCCATTCCTATATAATGCCCTGACTAGCTGACAAGGCCGACCCAAATGCTCCATGAACTAAGTGACGGAGGAACAATTGATTTTTGATTACTGAGAATGGAAAAGGATGGGCCAGTGGAGTCCTTTTAAACCTCTGGCACTGGTCTATAGGGCGACGTGTAAGGACACAGTCAGTTATGAGCTGACTGTGCATGGAGCTGGAGCCCTGTTCGGAACAAGGTGAGAGGCTACATGGAGTAAACAAAACAAGTTCACCAAGGGCACACTGGACACGGTTAAGTAATAAGCACGCATAATAGGTTTTCTTGTACAGTCGGCTCAAGAGGGTAGGGTATATTAGAAACACAGGGGACTACAATAATAATGCTTTTTAACCTGTATATGCTCCCTCTTGGTGATGTCATCAGGAGTCATGGAGTCAACTTTCATAGTTACGCTGATGATACACAGTTGTACATCTCCATGTCTCCTGATGACACCAGGCCAATGGATGCACTTTTTAACTGCATTTTAAATATCAAATCCTGGATGGCAGAAAACTTTCTCCAGCTTAACCAGACAAAACTGAAGTTTTAGTCATCAGTCCTGAGGCCCAGAGAGAGAAATTTTACCCAAACTGCAGTCATTGTCTTTTAATCCTTCCTCACCGGTGAAGAACCTGGGCGTGATTTTTGACTCTGAGCTGACTTTTATTCCACACATTAAGAATATCACAAAGATAGGTTTTTACCATCTAAAGAACATAGCCAGAGTCCGCCCCATTCTCTCTCGGCCAACACGGAGACGCTAATGCATGCTTTTATCACCAGTCGTACCGACTACTGTAATGCCCTGCTTTCTGGTCTTCCCAAAAAGAGTATCTCAGGTTTCCAACTTTTACAAAATTCAGCAGCTCGTGTCCTGACAAAGACCAGGAGGCGGGACCACATTACACTGGTTTTAGGGTCGCTGCATTGGCTCCCGTGTGTTTCAGGATCGATTTTAAAGTTCTTTTAATGGTTTTTAAATGTCTTAATGGTCTTGGTCCTTATCTTTCAGAACTGCTTTTACCTTATGAACCTTCACGGCCCCTTCGCTCCTCCGGCAGGGGTCTCCTAGTTATTCCTAAAGTCAACAGAAAGACTCACGACGTGGCGTTTTTCCAATATTATGGCCCTCGCCTCTGGAACGACCTGCCGGAGGAGCTCAGGACCACAGAGAACGTTCATGTATTTAAGAGCAGGCTCAAGACCCACCTTTTTAGCTTAGCTTTTAACTGACATCTACTTATTTAGTCCTAATTATATTATATATATATATATATATATTATATATATATATATATATATATACAGTATATATATATATATATACTGTATATATATATATATATATATATATAATATATATGTATTTGTTGTGTGTGTGTGTGTGTGTGTGTGTTGTGTGTGTGTGTGTGTGTGTGTGTGTGTGTGTATAGGGATATAAAAATATATATATGATGCGGGGTGGATTGTTTTAATTGTAATTTGTAAAGCACTTTGTGATACCTTTCGGTATGAGAAGCACTTTATAAATAAAATTTGATTAGCTTTTTTAAATAGCTTTAGTAAACGTTGAAATTAAACCATCGTTTGTGCAAAGCTGCTTTAGCTACAGATTTGCGTACTCTAATTGGTAAGCTTCAGGATCGTCAAATGATTCGTGTCTCTTTTATGATAGAAACAGAAATTATAAACTGAATCGAAATACAGTTAGTCCAGTTCACTATGTTTAGATTTTCACTGTTGTGGGATTTTCGTGGATGAAAACTAATTTTGGAAACATTATAGTATAAGCAATGAGAAAAACAATATTTCCATTTGCCCTTGTCATTTGGTAAAATTGTACAATTATACAATTTTTCCATTAGAGTAAATAGGGAGTTCTGGTCATCGCTATGGTAACTCCATGAAAAATATGACAAAGGTTTCACTGACTTTTTTGATTGGACCAAATGGAATTTTCTGCCAAATTTGGTAAATTTCCGCTAAACTAAGTTTTTTACTCTCCATATAAATGTTATTATCTCTATTATCGCTCTTTTTTTTAACATATCAGAGCAAATAGGAACATTGTTTTTCGTAATGTATAGTTTTGATACTGGCGAAATTACATAGTGACCATTGTTCAGTGCAATTAAATTCATACAGTGATTTCAGCTGACAAGTATTGCATCTTGGTGATACAGAAGTGAAACAAAATCATCTTAATTCATTTTCTCAAACTGAGAGGAAATTGAACCTTTTTGTTTCATGTAGTTCAGCAATTACAGAGATTTTAACCATGAACCAAGTAAAAAAAAAGTCAAAAGGCAGAATTCCACCTCAGAAGTCTGGCTTGCTCTCCGTCTCAACAGAGCTCGAGATGGCGTTGTCAAAACTGCTAAGATTTCTGGGATTCCTGGGGCATTTGATGATAAAGAATTAGAGATTTTAAAACGGAAACTACTGGAGCGACCCTTGACATAAACGCACTTTAACGCTGTAGTGTGTCAGAAGGGTTGAGTCGTTCCGTTGCTTTTTTCTTTACTTTTCATATTGTTTGGAGCTATAGTTTGCTAATACCCCCTAAAATGGTGGAATTCAATGGTAATATCAATTTATATCTCCATCCTGAACTCTAAATCAAACTTTAGGCTCTTGAGAACGTTTTGATGTGAACCCAACCTCTACTTGAACTCCATCCCGAGCCTTGACTGTCTCTATCTGACATCTTCACACATCTCAGAGGCTCATTACCATTCTAGTCCCTAGCGCTTTAGCACAGAGGAAAGTGCACGTTTTGAACCCAGCCACAGATTAGCCATCGGCACCATCGATTGTACATTGATGACTTTGTGACCTTGTCTGATCCCAGGTGTCCTATGTGAAGGCTATTGACATCTGGATGGCCGTGTGCCTTCTGTTTGTGTTCGCCGCCCTGCTGGAGTACGCCGCAGTCAACTTTGTCTCGAGGCAACACAAGGAGTTCATCAGGCTCAGGAAAAGGCAGCGGCAGCAAAGAATAGTGAGTGTAAATCAAGCTCACGCACACACAAAAAAAAAGAGATATCACGCTGACGCACATCGTTACAGAGTTCCTAAAAACCACCAGCCTCTGTCAGGCCCCATAACGTTGACTTATGTCTCTTGTTATTGTGCATGGCTCTATATTCAGCCGCTGACAACATCAACACGCTAGAGCTGGCTGTCATATTACATGAGGGAGATTGGCTCATTTTCAGTCTGCGCTTTTCTGTAGTGAGGGCTGACCTGTAAAGACCCTTCTGATCTCTTCTCTGATCCATTCACGTTGTGCTTTTAAACCAATCTCACACATGTATCTACTTAGCCTCAGACTAGTTGGTTAACCTGTTATGTCCCTAGAGTATGAGCTGAAAGAAATCTTGCTGCGATCTTCCCAATTACAGTTTCAGCACAATCAACAGAACAGCTTAATTAGTGACTTCCGCATTCTCATTCAACTGTCTATTAGTCTGTGCTGAGGAAATCAGTTTTTGATACTTCATATGCAATTTTCATGTCGTGTTATTACCACTGGAGAAACTAGACACAGGTCAAAAGTATTTATTTTTTGTACCGTACAAACAATTTCGCACAATACAAGGTCAAAAGTTGTGTGCTCTTCAAATCTGTAAGCACAAATAAATGTTGCATCAGGAAGTCCATCTGCTCTATGTGGACATCTGTTTTTTTTTTTTTAATGTTTGTTTCTTGGCACTGAAAACGTGACCTGGCAAGAGTTTGATATTATATTGCGAATAACATTAGCACAGTAACATACACCGGGAATGGCTCCCGTTTGAATTAAGAAAGAAAAAGGACTTTTAGCGGAGCATTTGTTGTCTCGTTATAGCCAATCACAGCTTCAAATAGAAAATGTAATTAATATTTAGTTTCAAGACATATTCATGTGTTCATATTGTAAACGAGTGTGACAACACACCATGCATTTGTCTGGCGTCATCCTGTTGTAAGTATTGAGCATAAAAGTGCTTATTGTAGTCGGCAAATGTAACACCCGCATACCATGTGATTGTCTCAAACAAATTAGCAGGTGCTGCACAGAACGGATTTATGTTAGTTTGTGAAATCAACAATCTTGCAACAATCCAGCTTGCATTGCAAATAAACTAAAACCAAGAACAACCTTCTATTCACGAGTTGAATAAAAGTAACACAGTTTTAAGTTCTACAGCTCTCTGCTATTAATAAGTGCATGGATTAACAATTCTACAATTCTTACCTCTAGACATGATTTAAGACAAACAAATCAGGATAGCTTTCTATGAGGAGCTGTCTAGACGTAAATTTGTAATGTAAAGACCGAGGAGTCCAGCAGATTTACCGGTCTGTCTGCCCTTCTGCGCCGATACAGAAATGATGGGGACAAGGACTTTCCTGTCCACATGAGCTGCACAATTACCCCCACTGAAGAGTGAGTGCTCACATACGATCCATCTGAGAGCTGCCGACACTGACCTTACACCTGAACCATATACTGTCAATGCAGAAATTACCCAGTAGATTGGCACTGATATCTATAGTGTAGCAACAATTTTTCACTGGTTCAATTCTAGTTTAAATGAATCTGAAAAGGTAATATGAGGTAATGCTAAACCTCATATGTGGCCACCAGTGGTTAAAGTGAAGAAGCTATATTTCCCAGCAAAGTTATGAGTCAAGACATAAACAAGCTCACTCACTGAAAAAGCAAAGTTTTTTTTCTCAGTATATTTACCATTAAAAATACTCATATGAAACTAATGCTTGCATTTTATCCAGTGTATTGGTTTGAAATACTTTTTTAACGCAACAGTAAAATATCTTTAAGTGCTATGCATTTTCCTACTGAGGCACTGATGTTCATGTATCTTTCCCCTGTAATGAAGGATTTGGCCGTGGGCAGTGTGGAGTCATTGCGGAAAGTGAATGACATGCCCAGTGACCACTCCACCTACAAGAGCGTGAGTCAGCAGTGCAGCGCCTGTGCTAGGGTAACCCTGACCTTCAAAAACACATTGTGACCATGTCCAAGTCTTTGAAATTAAGCCTGTGGAACTTTCTCCTCAACTTTTTCCCCTGTCAAATCTATTGCCCACAGTGTGCTTCTGTATCACTGCCCCACACCTGACCTCTCAATCCCTGCACTTGCCCCTTCCCCCTTTCTCTAAAACTGACTTTAGTGCTGATATGAAGAAAATCTCTCCATTTGTATCAACTAGAGTAAGGTCGGAATGTGATTAGAGTTATGATTGAAGTTTGAACATCAAGATTCATATCACAGGGCTCAAAACTTGAGAAAAGAAAGTGTTGAAACTAACACAAGATTCAGAAGCAGTTCAGAACATAATTTGGACAGAGCTTTTTACAGAATCATAAATCAGGATATCGTGTGGTTTGCTGAAGACATTGTGCTGCCTAAATAACTGCAGCGTTCGCAATTTACTAATTGTAATCATACATTTGCACTTATTTTTGAAAAATTGCTTAAAAACATTTGGACAGTACAGCATAGTGAGCATTATCACATAAACTGAAGCACATCAGTTGGTTTGACACTGCAGGGAGCCCCCATCTAAAACCATGAGCACCTATTATTTCAGAGAAACGCACCATTAGATTTTAGCACATGATGGACTGTATCTTTTAGAAAGTAGTGAGATTATTAAACTGTGCTAAAAGAACTACAACTCCTTTCTTTCCTACTACATGGGCACTTTATCACCGGGACAACAGCATTCAGAAAAAGTAGAGCTCATATAGAAAAGAAAATACTTAGAGATCTTTTTGTTTTGGCCAGCACAATATTTATTATATTTTAGACAGTCATCGACTTTTCCTAGCCAAATCCATCATTTCATTCCATATACCATCGGACTATTTAGGTGTGGTGGCCCGAACTGAGATAAGATTTAAATTCAGTGGCCTCAAGTGACCAATGACCTCATGAGACACTTGACTGTTAAAGGGCTGGCTGGGTCACGTTCAGGCCAATCCCCCAGAATGACTGCTTATCATCCAATTTAGATCGCACACCTTCACTCTCCGCTGCTAAAGAGAATTTCTCAAGTGTCCGAGACCTGTCACAGCTAAGCCACATGTCGATTAATATTCTCTTCAGAGGGTGGAACAATGTCTCACTCACACTGGTGCCTGGCCATTCATCAAAGCACTCTGCCAGGGCAGGCTTTTTTTGGTCCAGTTGAGATCAAGTCTCTTTATTAATAGCCGTTTTGAAATGTCTATATCAGCCCGGAGCCTTGGAAAGTATTCCAAAGGAGAGTTAGAGGTTAATTTCTAGTATGAATTTCTAATTTAATTTCACTTTTACTTCAAATGAATTAGGCCTCCCCCAGGCTCACAAACCACAACTGCACAACAAATGCCCTGCTTTTGCTATCTCAGCTCCGCTTTGTATATAAACTCCAATTGGGATTTTAAATGGTCAAATCAACATTTCTGACATAGACCATTCAAATGTATCATCTTTAGAGGCCCTTATGAGTCACATACTTATCCACGTAACCAGCTTTTTGTTGTTGTGCACCCCCTTCACCCCACCACGTGTGCTGATTTCCCTGACGCCTAACGTGGTCCTCTCTCTGCTTGACAGGAAGAGGAGCTGGTGAGGGAGAGTCGCGGGTTTTACTTCCGGGGTTACGGCCTGGGTCACTACCTGCAGACTAAAGAGGGGACTACTCTAGAGGGGTCAACTGTGTTCTCCCCGCCGCCTCCTCCCCCCCAGTCACTATGTGCGACGGGGGGATGCTACATAAGAGATTCGTGGATCGGGCCAAGCGCATCGACACCATTTCCAGAGCGGTGTTCCCATTGAGCTTCCTTATATTCAACATCTTCTACTGGATCACCTACAAAGTGCTGCGGCATGAAGACATCCATGCAAACTTGTAAAAAATGTCAATCGCTGTCTATTTTTTCTGGAAAACCAAACCTGCCTGTCAGATTTACATTATCAACGAGGATGTGTGCTTCTTCTACTACCATTGCTCAAAAACTTGTGCTCAGGTGCGACTTCAGGATCTTACATGAAGTGATTGGACAATATTTATTTTGCAAGTTTTTTTTAATTTCTTTTCAACCTTGGAGTTTGGGCTTTTCGTGTGAAACAGGCTAAATATTAAACAGATTTCTGCAATTTTAGCTGGATAAAATGACTTGAATTTTAACACTATACATCTTTGAATGAATGTTTTTGAAGAACTCATAACACAATGACATTTTTATACCAGATACTGTATCTAAATGAGCTCAACAGGTGGAGAATCTTTGATATTTATGTGTTAATTTATGTGTTAAGTGATGATCAATAATTTCAGCCACTTGTAGCAAGAAATTCTTTACAACCATGTATAAAATGTACATATACAAAGCTGTTCATCTAACTAAAAAAAGCACAAATATGTATTTCCTCTTGTTTGATTTTAAATAAATTGTTATTCTGCCAGAAAAAGACACATGTCTCTCGGTGTTCCACTTAGGCGTATCATGACCAATTACCTAATAGGCTGCACCAAGGTAGTGCCATGCATTTCGAGCGCCTTTTTATGTGATAATGGGATAACCTCTTCAGTGATCACGTGTTATTGTCATGTTATTGTCATATTGTCATTGTCATTTCCTACTCATTGGACACCAAAAAAATTTCCATTCCCTGCCTCACACAGTCCATCAGTGCATGTACTGAACACTTGAAGGGGATTTCGACAGGACTGGACCAGAATGATTCCCCTATATTTTTTTTATACAGAGGGGGATCAGTCTGGTCACCCCGCCCCCGTTGGTGGTATCGGCAAAATCATACCGATCCCGTGCAATCAGATTCCTTTATTTGTGTCACGTTTTGTTCACGAGCAGCGTCACTTACGGGACGCGGAAGTTCCCTCAATAACAATCTACGAACGGCGCACGAGAGACAGAAAGAGCGTGTCTCCAATCGACGGTAAATGACCAACAACACATTGACAGTAGGTGAGTTTCGTGATTCATAATCTTGCACAAATATTAACCTAAAAACCGCTAAAAAACACCACATCAACGGCAGACGCCGCCCTTCGCTGATTGGTTTACTCCGCTTCCTGTTTGCTTGCGTATGTACCGCTGTGGGAAATGGAATTGACACAGCGGTGACCAGACTCATCCGCTGGTACAGTGGTGAGTCTGGTTCCCGGGCTAAGCCCCCGCAAGTTTGTGTTTCAAGTGCCTTTAGGGTAAAGGGTCTGTGTCGTTTATATGCATGTGGCAGAAACCACAGCCTGATATCACTGTGCTTTAAAAGAAAAGAAAACACAACAATGCCTAAAACAAGTAGACTTATTATTTTAAGTGCAACACTGAATCCAATAATAAAAAGGCAGGTACGAGTCCTTACTCCTGTCCAGTGGTGGAAGAAGTACTCAATATTCTTACTCTGTACCTATAATTTGTACTTTTTACTTGTACTTGTACTTTTTACTTTGTTACTTTCCACCACTGCTCCTGTCATTTAGGAAATAAGAAAGAATGTATGGGGGAAACTGTTGTGCAAATCAAACTTGAAAACTTGAGCAGTAGATTACTGACATAAATATGAGGGGGAAAAATATTATTGTATGGAGTGTTTTCACATCAAAATCAGACATGTAGGCTATAAGTAATTGCCTATATTTTCTGTGAACAAGTCATGATAAAGCCTGGTTTAAATTTGTAAAGAGAAAGAGAACTTTGAATATGCAAGCCAACTATTGCCTCTCAAAGGCCTGTCCAATCAGCGTTTTGCCCCAAACCAGTCTAGTCGCAAATGCTCCAGCCCCAGACCACTTCAGCCATGGGGTTTGGATCCCCTTTGGGAGTAGAGCGGTTCACTTTTGGCTGTGGAAACACCCGCAAACCACTCCGGTCTGTTCCGGTCCGCTCCTGTCGAAATGCGACTTTGGTCTTGCTTGTGAAAAAACAATCACTAAGACACCACATATAAACACTGAGGATGTTTATATGTTTTCACTGTGAGGATCCCTAATTGACGACCGGAGATTTGTCATTACTTGATGAGCACTTTACATAACAGAAAGTAATAGACAATATGACACTAGATGGAAAAGGCGTGGCAATTAAAGGGCAATTATTGAAAACATTTGCCATTTTACTTCTTACACATAATTCATGATAACTCTAACCACTATGAAGACTGCAAATAACCAGGAAACATGGTTGATATATTTTTGGGGAGAAGAATAGGGTGCAGATAAATAAAGAGTTGCAAATGTTTTTGGCATAAGCATATGCTACGTCTGATTGGTATGGGCAAATACAAAGTCAGCTATATATAGAAATGCATTTATAAGTGGCTAAGCAATACAGTCACAGATTAGCTCCCTCATACTGCTTTTCTATTGCAGCTCTTTAATAGACCCCATCAAGCCAAATCCCAGAGACACCAGGCACCACCCTTAAACCCGAAGGTGGTAAATCCAATTCCACCACAATACAATCTGTAATAGACACAAGAAGGAGTCATCAGCACGTCGGCCCCTTTGCAAAGCTTGTTTTCTATTATGGCAATGATTGTTAGCAGTGAAACCACATGAACACAATCGATGCAGGAAGAATCATGCCTAAACCTGCTTAAGAGCTGCCACTACTTAAGCGCTCGCGGGAAAAGTGTGCAAAAGCAGGGATGCGGAGATGAGGGGGGAGCATCGCCAGCCAGGGAGGACGAATGGGTTTTTTAATAGGAAATCAGGGGGTTGTTTTATCAACTAATGAGTTTGAAAAGGGCCTTGGTGTTTCAGCGTTAATGACAATGAATTCTGAGAGGCGACTACAGCCTACTGTCCTTTAGTCTGCAGTCCTAATCAACTCCTCTGTTTGCGGTGCTCCCCCAGGTAATGAGGCAAATGTGTGTGTCATAATGTATGTATATAGGACTCTTTCTGTATGTTATTGCTGTAATGATGTTGACTTTTTATCTGTCTCATTGTTATTTAATGGTCATTGAAGAAACAAAAGTTTGGGGCAATGCTATAAAAAGGTCTACATTTTAAATGTCCCGTCAAAACAACCTTTCATGATGTCTGAGAAATTCTGACTTCATATATTTATCCGTAATTGAACACACAACCACACATGTGCCTCATACTTTGTGTGCAATGTGAGATTCTTACTTTAAAGAAGAACTAAGTAACTTGTTTACCTTAATAAATCCTTCTCGTAGTCCCTCTGGGGTAATACAAGTGTTGATGGGATGATTGGGGGGTCTTTCATCTCCCCCTGCTGTCTCTGGCAAGAAAACCAAAATTGCAACTTTCCTGCCTCCGGGTCGGAGCAGCAATACACACTAATGGAATCACTTAAACAGTATTTACAGCCAAGTTTATCTCCATTGTGTAATTGGATGTACAATATCCCTCCCTTTGTCTTTTCTGTCAGCGTAGTATTTACTGTCACGGACAATTAATGCTTTAACTGTACTGTTTTGGACATTGACATTGTAAAGACATTTATCTAAAGGCAGATTGTAAAAGCACTGTCTTAATCATGATCTATTTCTCAACCAAAGAACCTAAGAATTGATCCAGAGTCGTTTTTAGAGTAAAATTTTCCAGGAAAGTGGTTGAAAAGGAAACGTGTAAAAGTGAGGCTAAAGATTCTGAATGTCTAGGGCAGGGAACGCTTACCCATTGTATTTCATCGGAGACAGGAACACTCAATATGTTTTATTCCTTTGACCATTCAAGTCTACCATATACCTCCAGTGTAGGGGTTGTTGTAGACCAAAGATGAGGCAGGCCAATCAGGTAGATAGAAATGTCAACAAGAGACGAGGTGTTAGTGTGGTTGGTATGAATGAAAATTGTAGATGTAAGAATAGATTTATTGCTTCCAAACTGTCAGTGTCTACTCTTAGCAGTCAAATCCGACTCATAACACATGAAATAAGGAAAATCAACAAAAACAACCAATCATAGACTTGACACAAAGGATCAAGTACACACCATTTTGTCATTTTACACTTCCAGTCCATAATGGTATTGTGCCAAGCCTTCAAGAAAAAAATAATATATAAGCCGTTTCTCCAAATCCACCATCCTTGACACTGACACATTCAGAACAGCCCTGTGATTTGTGGCTATTACAGGGTGCTACCTCATTCCGAAAAACAGTATGTAGCCATCCAATGTATATGATTTCAAAGGCATGAGAAGACTGATGGATTCCAATGACGGGGGGCCTAAGCTTGCGCAAGCAAACCAAATCCCTGTGGTGTGTTGACTCGGACAAACAACACCTTTTCCCGCCGTGTCACCGCGACAACCGTCACCGTTTCTGATCTATAAAGTAACCCTCACGTGGAAGAGGGGCCTAAATGAGGACAGTAATCATCATTGTTCGTGGAGGTATCTCGAGCAGGGGCGGGACGAAGCTGGAGAGCCCCCCCCACAGTAACGGCCACTTTGTGCTTATGAATGTCACGCAAACGCAAAGGGTCATCTGATAAAAATGAACAAATAACAAACAAGATAGAGAGATGGAGCGTATCCGTGGCATCATGTTCAAGTGGGCTCCCTCTGGAATAATCAGCATGCGCTCCCCCCCACACTCCTCATTTCAGCTGAATGTCAATGGTGCCAGCGCTAAAACTGATGTGTGAGCTCGAAGGAAGCCGCCTTAAGACCCACAATCAATAACGCTGTCCCTTCGAGCGTGAGCGTCTTACCCTTTCATGCACATAAAAACAGAAGCGCACGTGTAGACACAAAAATAATCCCTGGATACCCACAACGCCGACATTTTACTACCATTGTATTGACGAAATGGCAACGGGGAAGAAGACTATTTTGGTGGGATTAAAATGATAGACATGCTTTTTGGAAGATTATAACACTGTTTCTTTCCTCATTCATTTATTGATTTCCAACGGCACAATACAGTTAGGGGTCATGTCATGGGATCCAGGGGAGTTCATCTCATCTACTTTGGGCTTGAGGCAGTGTACACTGGACGGGTATAGTCACAGGCTTAGACACAATATAAATAATTCACTTCAGCGTTCATTGAAATTAGATTCACCTATTGCCTTTGGACAGGGAGGAAGAACAAACCACCGTCACATTTGCATCCCTGTGCATTCCATGTACGTGTTACAAAGGACATTGTTATTTATTTCATTGGGAGTGTTATTCCGGCTTCTTTGCAGTTCTTGCCTTGTCTTACATAAATATGAGACCTTTTTTGTTTGTTTTTGTCCTCAATTAGGCTTTGGTCAGAACATGTCATGGTTTAGTCATATAGTTAATTCTGCTCAAGTAGGTTCCAGGTTTAGGGTTCAAGTTCAAGAGAGCTCTTTTTTTTAGGTGGTAGCAGGTGTGAAAAGATAGAAAAGCACTGCCCTGCATAAAATCCTAGGTTATTACATCATGCCATTTTATGAAAAAATAAAAACAAAACAAAAAACAATGTGCCACAAAAAACACAATATGACATGTGGAGAGTCTTTTCTGCTTTTATTATTATTATTATTATTATTATTATTATTATTATTATTATTATTATTATTATATTATCTTAGACATTAAATCTAAAATTCGTGCATTTCTGTTGCTGTGACGCCCAAATGGAAAAATGGCAGTGGAGGGGAAAATATTGGTTTCTTCTGACAGTGATATATTAACAAGCTATTGCTATGCGTGTCACCTTTAAATATATGAGTGTAAACATGGAAAAGTGCTAGCTCCACATAGTAATAAACATGCAAACCTTGTCATTGTGGCCCAGCGAGAGAGCAGCAAAGCCGAGGGGAGTTAAAATGAGAAACAGATCAGTTTGCTAAAAAAGTGTAGGTAGAAGCAACCCCATTGTGAGAAAACGTAACACGATTTAGACCAAAATTACTTTACTTTAATTGGTTTTATCTTAGTTTATTATTTATTGTGCCCTGACAGCTTTATTATGTATTCATCTTATACCTTTCACTGACAATGGCAATAGCACCTGTTCTGATTCGGACTTTTGGAGGACGACAACAGTTTAGAAGTGAACATCCTGTGTAATTTGTCAGGGCATGATACTGACAAATATCAAGCTACAGTGCTATTCAACTTCGACAGGAAATCTAAACCTGTAAGTGGCATTATAAGGATTATAAGGATGGAGAACAAATAAGAAAGCGATGGCTTATGTTAGCCCTCTGAGCTGCACTGTCCGAATGCAATCCATTAAAGGTACAACAATAATTACAGGGGTAAGGTTCGAGTCAGTCAAAAAAAATCAAAGAGGAATTAACTGGATCGAAATAATTGTTGTTGAAATTCTTGAAGGCTTGTTTTCTGCAAAGGAAGTATTACACGACATAATGTAACACTGAATTACATCTACCTGTATGAGCATATCTAATAAGTTAGGTTAATCATGCTCAAAACACACTTTTGCTGCTTTCAGAGCCAAGAACGCAGCCCTCACCGCTTTCTTTGGGTATTTTTAGCTCTTTTATTAGTCACCCTTACATTAAGCACTGAGTTCTATCGTGTCATAAGCTGCTGTAACCTTGTACAAGAACAAAGTTCTGTCTCCTTCTTCCAGAGCGGATGAAACTTCACCAAAAAGTGTGAGAGCAGCAGGTTTAAAACACGGTTATGAAATGTTGATTCATCCCTCTCTCCGCCGACTGTACAGGCTCTAGAGAAATCAGCAGCGGCAGTATCCTCATTAACAAAACATGCATCTCCAAACAACAACAGTGGCAAGGAAAACCTACATTTGGAAGGCGTTCATCCCTGTGTATATTTAACCAGAAAATCCTAGGTGGATTCATTTCCACTAATCCCTCTCAGTACCTCAACTGTATATTGGTGTAATTCTGACATCTGAGAGAAGGCCCACAGCTGAGGAGGCTGCAGCTCGCAGGGTTTACATGAATAATGATTACACACGTGCATAGTGCAGTGACTGTGCTCAAAGAGGAAGAAGCGAAGAAGCCTTTATCTGCAGGGAGGCTGTTGTCTGAATATTATTGGAATTCTTTCGGCAATCTGCTAGTATAGGCCTACCGTGGTAAGTGGTTAACGTCACTGGCTCGCCGCAAAAAGGTTAGAAATTGCTCCAGACGGTTTCACTGCCCTCATCAGCTTAAAACATGGCTAATTTTCCACAAATGTACTGCAACATCATAGAATATTGTTTTTTAATTTCCTATTGGGCACAAAACCAGATGTATATTCCAAGAGACACATGAAGTTGCTGTTTCCTTTGGTGCTGTGTCCATCAAGTCTCAGGGAAATGCCCATAAGATGGATCAGGCAGCTCAGATACTGATTCAGCGCTGCAGGTTATGGCTTGAGGAAGTGAGCAGAGAGAAATGTAATTGTTTCTCCATAGGATTAATTGAGAATTCTAAATGTCTTTTGGGCTTTTGAGAATACATGTGCTCATTTTCCAACACAATCATAGCAAAACACCCCTGTGGAGGTTATTTGTCATGTTGCAATTTCTCTGACTACTTTTCGCTGTTTTTATTATGAGACCAAGGAATGAGCTGCATTACTTATACTTACCGGTTTCTCTGGGCTGGACCTCATTGCTGATAGATTGCAATCGTTTAGTATGCAATGTGGGGGCGGATAGTGAGATATTTGGCTCATTTAAGACCACAACAGGCAGGTCTTTTGATGTCTGATTAGAGGCTTATGTGCGCACTATCAATCAGCACTATTGCATTGTAGTTTGGATTTCTATTCATGAATCATGACATATAGAAGAATTTAGTAAAGAGACTAATTTGGGCATATCTGCTTGAACTGGAGATGATGAAAAGGATAATGAGGAAATTAAAGCTACATTACAGTATATGGAGTTAGAACAAAAATTAACCTTACGTAGATCTCTCTTTTATTGTATCATTGAGCTGTGACCAATGAAATATGATATATGACATGAATAAATGTCAAAGGGCATCTTCTAAACTTTGGACACATGACTTATTTTAAATATATTGCTTAAATAATTACTTACTGTCTCGCAATACGTATCAGAGCGAGACAAAAGTGTATCATCCCAGCCTTAGTAAATATGTCCGCAGTCTGTTTGTTTCCCATGAGCAAAGCTAGAATTTCAAGAATGGAGCACCCGCAGCCAGGTTTCAAGCCCAGAGAACATCGCTTGTGGTATCTCCACAGGGCAGTGCCCAGAGCAGCCCACAGGCCGGAAACTAGAAACATGTGCAATAGATGTCATCACCGCTTTATTCACAGAACCGAACTGCATATACCAAAACAAGGCACTGCAAAAAGATGTATTCTACGTATAAACCACATGGCATACATTCTAAAACAGATGAAGCAAATAAGTATTTAAGAATCTGAACATTTTGAAGTCATAATACCTAACTTTCTGCAAGGTGGCATTGGCTGTGACAATGGGAAAAGGTCACTATGTGTGCTAATTAAAAGTGTGGCAAAGAAAAGTCTCTTTGTTAAATATCATGGATCCCTGTGAATGCCAAGCAGAGTAGAGAATGCAAATTAATGTGCGAAGTGGCAATGTGGTAAGTGCTGGTCAGGAGCCCTCATCAGACTAACCTTTTCAGATGTGAAAGCTAAACTTAAAACCGACAGATAACAACAATAAACAAATGAATGCTCATTCAAATTGCATTATCTTTGTTTTGCTGACTGTACTGTACAGTTATTAAGTGAAGTACAGTAAATGCCTTGTCAAAGCAGCTCCCTCTGCTGGGCACCTCCTGTATGGCTTCACATAAAGTGTAATTTTCCCTCACAACAGAAAAACCCACAAGGTGATAGAAAAGGATACACAGAAAAGAGAGGGGGAAAAAGGAGCATGGAGGGGGTAAGTGAGGAGTCGAGACAAAAAGGGACATTATTACAAGCTTTCAGATGCTTTACTTATGTGGATTTGAGAGCTGACGGATCTTGTGTGTTTTGTATGACAATTTGGCCACTGAATAAATAAATCCTCTGATATGGTCTGATTTCTGGTCAGCACAATTTCTGCGATGCTAAAGTTACACCTTAAAAGTGCATTTGCAGCATCTTCAGCACATGCACTCAGCCCTGTTGCCATGGAAACACAAGCCTGCTGAGAAGCTTGACCATAGCGAGAGACGTAGGAGAAAAGCTCTGAGAGGAGAGCTATCAACTATAGTTATTGTAGATTTGAATGAGGCCGTAAACGGCTCTAGGCAGCTGCAGTACATCCAGAATGCTGCAACTGTTCAAAGTCCTAAAACCGGGAACCATATTAGTCCAGTGCTCATGTCTCTTCACTGACTTCCATTCGCTCAGAGAATAGACTTTAAAGCAGCTCTGTACAAATCTCTCCATGGCCAAAGTACATCTCTGACATCTTAAGGACATCTTAAGGGCATACTGTATATGAGAACCTCTGGTGCCCAGAGTCAGGACTGAAAATGGTGAGGCTGCGTTTCAGTGTTATGCAGCTATAATCTGAATCTGTTTTCCTAAAGATGACAGGCCTCAACCCTAACAGTGTTCTGTAAAGCACTTTGAATTACACTGTGTACAAACAGTAATCTACAAATAAACTTGCCTTGCCTGGACTAGAATGAGTTTTAATTTTCTGTTTCAGTGTCAAAAATGAAGCTACACTTATTTAGTGGTCGCTAATAGACTTGCCACATAGCACTCAGTTTAGCAGTGGGAAATCTTCTCAGCAGGCACTACTATAAGCCTTCATTCACTGTCCACTTCCTGCTGTTTAATGCTTGCCTCATCTGAACAAGTCACACTGGTTCATTCACTGAGCCATTGAAACTACAAAAGCATAAAGTGCTATATAAGTACAGACTTGTAATTACCTTTTACTTGTCATTACTGTCTTGCCACGTGCATGTACTGTGTATTTTAGCCTAAATTAGTGCAAACATTATGGCAATATAGAATGAAGTGTTTCCTTACTATTAGGATCGACTGGTGGGTCAAATGGTGCTGGGAGATACAACCACTTTCAGATTGAGTCAGAGAGAGATTGAGAAGAAAGGATTTGAATATAAGCCGAGGCTCAGATGCACCCTCTCCAGAATCTGTAAGCTCAACCTGTCACAACTATTTGTTTTCATTTCTATGATAAAAGTAATGAATGCATTCTTCTGGCTTGTTTAACGGCACAGTGGCACAGCAGTTAGTGCTCGTGCTTCACAACAAGAAGGTCGCGGGTTTGATCCCAGTACGAGCCTTTTCTGTGTGGGGTTTGCAGTTCTCCCTGTGTCTGCATAGGTTTCTTCCAGGTGTAGGCCAGGATGAATGATGTGTGTGCATGAATGGTGTGATCAGGTGTGTGCAGTCGCAAACTGTCAGTCAGTCAGGGGAAACTGAAGAAACATACGTAGCTTACCACCACCGTGTGTGGAGTGAATGAAGAACAACATCTCCTGCACTGTGTGAAGCACTTTGGGTGACTTGTGTCATGTGAAAAGAGCTATATAAATAAACTGCCATTTCATTCCACTGTTCACAGAACAACGCATTAAATTGAATGATAGAGAATACTGGGATCAAGTTTCTATAGTTCAAAAGCTACCAAATTAAACTCCTGAGATGGCTTTATTTCCTTGTCATACCCAGCCCGGTAATCTTCAAACACAATTGGGCATTACCCCCTTTATAAAATAACCGCTCAAAAACTCAACAATAGTAGTAATACCCAATTAGCATTTAAAATAAAACGACATGGGCATTACATTTTCAAGATCTTCAGGCACACACATTTGATTTGAGTAGTGTGGTGTTAGTGTAATTAGCCGGAACGTCCATTTTAGAGAATTTACAACACGATAAACGAGATGTATGTGGGAGCAGCCATAGGTGCTTGGAAATGCAGGGAATTGCAACCATGGGATCTCCTGAATAAAGAGGAATATACTTGTTACCATGGTGACAATATGGATAAACCTACGCCGTATGGAGCGGCACGGTAGTACAGCAGTTAGCGCTCGTGCTTCACAGCTAGAAGGTCCGGGTTCGATTCCCACCAGGGACCAGGCCTTTCTGTGTGGAGTTTGCATGTTCTCCCCATGTGTGCGTTGGTTTCCTCCGGGTACTCCGGTTTCCCCTACCACTAAAAACATGTAAATTAGGTCAGGATGTTTGAGAGTGTGCATGGGGGACGACGGATGGAAATTAGCCCAAGGCTACAATCCGGTGTGGCTTGTTTATTAACTTGCACTGTCCCTACCAAATAAACCAATAAATAAAAAATACCCTGTACTCCTCCACCTACAAAGTCCTTTCCTTAGGGATGTCCCTGCATGTTTTACGGTATGCTAAATACTTTGAAATTTAGTATACAGTTGATGCATAAGAGTACTTGAATAAATAGGTACTATATTTATTACTTATATTGAAGAGAAAATAGTAATAAAGGGTATGTACTTTCAGAAATGTAATCTTAAACAGAACCCAGTCCGTCATATATTACAGGTAAACTCAAGGAATGAATTATTAGAACTTGAATACCTGCTTTTTAAATGTCATGCTGACTTCCACTTAAAATAAACAGAAGTATGCGTCTGTCACTTTACTTTCTTTTCTCCCATTGTGAGGCAATTGAGAAACAAAATGTGCTCTAGGCTGCAAGCTCACCCACAGAAATCAATTTGCATGGCTGCAGTAAACCATGGGAAATATTGAACTCCTATGGAATAATTTCTTCAGGTAATGCAAAGGCAACACTGCAAGGAAGTACTCAATTTCTCATCCACAAGAGAAAAATGAGGCTCGATGTACGGCTTAAAAATAACTTTATTTACTCAGTTCTAAATGAGTTAACTGTACTAAACCATTATATTTTCTTTACTCAAGTGGGAAGGTGTAAGCTTGAATGCTCAGTACATGTTTGATTTGGCTTATTGAGAGTCCGGCGGGCATTTCCTGGCATCACAGTTTATTTCTCTGAGAAAAGGTCAGTCCTGCATCCACAACACAGATGCAACATGCGACCCGTGGAAGAAGAGTTACAAACACTGAGAAAGGTTGACTTCATTCACGTGCTGTGTAAATCGTGCATGTAGCATTCAAGCTGCCTGTTTACGGTTCAGGGCAGGGACAGCAGACAACAAAGGTCACAGTCGAGCGCATAAAACAGAAGCAACTGTATGTAAAGGATTGGAGTAGTGGTTCTCAAACTGTGGTGCAGGAGCCTTTTTGGGATTTACTTTATTTGGTGGCATTCAGGGTCCTCTGCTTTTAATTGGCTACTCTTGGTTTAGAACTTGTGAAATACAATTTGGTTTTATTTTCTTATTTATTTATTTATTTAGTTTAAACCTGATTGATCTTTAGCTGCAGCCCCTCTGAGAATTCAGAATCTCTTTTAAGACGAGTCCTGGCCCCAGAGGGAAGCCTATTGTATATGTTTTAGGGGAAACTTATGCAGACACAGGGAGAGCATAACACTCAAGAGAGCTGCACTCCTGTGCCGTCTAATAGTCCTGATAAAATGGACTATGGATCTGAAACTTCTTTTTAATGACACCTTGGTTTTCAAACAGTGTGCTTTGAGGGCTTGTCAGGTACAGTCTGTCTGATTTTACAGACCAAATTCACATTTAATTTACACAGGAACAACCAAAATGTGCCATTGTGGTGTACGCCAGTACCCGGACTGGCTTTCTTTGCATGCAATTGATTTTGCAATGCACTTTGTTTATCAGACAGCATAAGCTACCACAAAATGCAGCGCACCATGTAATCCTAGGCACTTAACATGAGCCAGTTCCATCAAAAGCAGCATCAGTTCTGGCAGATGCATACAGCTTTTGTAACTGGAGCTAGCGTGAAGGTCAATCATAGTGAACAATCAGACTTTTGAAGGTCTACAAACTAAATCATGTATTGATTATACTATTAAGATAGATTTTCTCCATGTAGAACGATGTACCACTAAAGCTTTGAACAGGCCTCATTAGTAATAAGATTCCACATGTAATCACCCGGTGACTATTTTTACCAATATTCATGAAAGCAGAAAATTAGGCTAATTATTTGTTAAAGAAGTGTGGCAGATGCAATGCTGCAGCACACCAAGTGGGAAAAAACACTAGTTTGAACATATTTAAAATGTACTTTTGATTATGGCCTTTCTTTTTATTATGGCCTTAAGGTAATGTGAATTATTTATGACACGGATTCATTGATTAAAAACAGCGTTCACATTGCCTAATATCTGCAAGGGAGCTTAAGGGAAAGGGGAAGCCATGGTTACAAAATGAATTCAAATATATATTTTTCCCAGCACAAAGTAACCTTAAACTGAATTAAGCTTAGTTTTAAGTCATTAGTGTGAAGTTTTACTGTTGAGTCTTACACACCAGATCAGGTAAAACAGTTTGTTTGTTTTTTGACAAATATTAACATACATTACATAACTTCTAATTACAAAATGTCAATAGCACATTTAACACTTGATAGTACATTATGTCAATAAACAAGTAGGCGTAAGGTTTCATAGACTTCTCAGGATGGTTCCCTTTGTTTGTGATTGGAAAAACTGTTAATCCCAGCTGTAATTTTACAGAAATGGAAAAAGTGGGAAAAATGAAACTCTGTTTACATTGAACATATGTAAACATACGTAAACATACATATGTAAACATTGTAATTTACAGTTTGTAAGCTTCTTTCAATAGGTTATTACTGAAAGCTATTTTCGAAACTCTCAGATCAACAAGGGCCTAATTAAAGCAGCAACATCAGCAAACACTCACTCCCAAATGATGATTTTAACAACTTAAGGAACCCATTATATGACAATAAAAAGTACCTTAATGTGCTATTAGACAGAGCACTGCCATCTGTCCTTTAGATTAACAAATCCATGTGGCTTTTAGAAGGAAAAGCCTACCTCTGCTCCTCCATTCATTTTGTCCACCTGCACTTACAAGAGTGTTGTCATCTTAAGTCATGGCAAAAAGGGAGTGTGATAGGTTGATATGCGCAGGAGTACGAGAAGGCTGAGGCTTCCCATTTTTAGCCATTGAGAAATATATGAGAAATACCAACACAATGGTGGACATGGTCCAATTTCTCTGTGACAAAGGTGTGTCAGATGATAGAATGGGTACTGTGTCAAATTGAAATCTGACATTTAGATGCCTGGAGCTTTGCACAGTGGCTCTGATATGAACTGCAGTCAATGACAAATTGTTTGTATGCAGCCAGTCTCTGGATAACACCTTTGATAATGTTTAGGACAGAAAATTCACCCCTGACATTTGATAAAAGGTCAGATTTTGTGTCCATTTTACTGACAGAAAGCCCTGGGAATCAGTATTCAATTCTGCCAAATCATGAATGCTCATTATTTCACCTCACAGTGTGAAAAGGAAAGAAAACAAGCCAAACCCGACAGACCACAGAGAGCAGAGAGCTATTTACAGCACTGTCTCATGACAGAAGAACCTGGGTTTGTTTGGGACAACTATAATGAGTAATTATTAGTACGTAATTTTATTATTTTTGTGACACAAAGCATCCATATAGCATTTACACACAACTGTTACTCAACACACATAAGTCTCACAACATACATTAGAGCATCTTTCTAAGTAAGAACATGCAGGATTAATTTAGTTATGGAGAGCATCCAGTTACAGCTGAATAACGGATCTATAGGCCTATAATTAATTTAATGACTAAACAGTCAAACTGGAGTCTTGGATCCAGAGGTAATAAACATCTTGAAGCGACATCAATACGTACGTAAACCAGCTAAATTATAGCTGATGGCATGTGTGCTATTTCTGATTACCTAAACTCCCCTGAGAACAAAGCAGCACACTTGATTATTTTATCTCGCTCTATTCGGCAACAGTGTAAAGAACATTTACTTTGCTTACTTTGCATAGGTGGATTAGTCTGCATAGATCAGCTGGGCTAAAATATTTATATAATTAAACAATTGACTTATAATAGCTATTTTCGCACAAACATCACAAGACAAATCAACATATTTTGTATAAAGTCTATTTATGGTATACACCTCTTTGTATATAGGCCTACGTTGTGATAAAACATATCACACGAAACCAGAAAACCCTGTCTTGCATTGCTTTTTGCGTCAGCTGACTCTTTTAGTACTAAACTCACCTGACTAGAAGATAGCAACAATGTCTACTCGGAACGCCATTGGACAGTCACACAGACGCATTTTGCCCCTATTGGTCCAGACACATGACACTCTTCAAAAGGGCGGGACAAGCGCTCTGAACATAAGGAAATGTACTTGTTATAAGTTTGTAGGGCTTTCCCTTCATACACCTGCGTGATTTTTGTTGGCATTACCGGCTGTGGGACGATGGGTAGAGCGGCGTTTGTCCTCGGGGTCGTTGTTTTGATGAGGTTTGTCGCAGAAGCCTTAGACAATGGCTTGGCGCTTAAACCCACCATGGGCTGGCTGCACTGGGAGAGATTCATGTGCAATACCGACTGTGAGGCTGACCCCGACAACTGTATCAGGTACAAGTGACGGCTCAACAGTGTTTGTGAAAGAAGATGAAGGAAATTACGCACACAAATTGTCGATATAGCTTCTATATGCCGATGCATAGCTACCATCTCAAGCAATGGTATAGTTTCCCGGAAGTGTTTTATTTTATTTATTGTGTATAGGTAATCATATATACATTGGTAAACATTCACAGTCGTTTCATGTTTCTATACTTTATAGGTTTTATTGGCCTGTTGTTTTTTTGTTTTTGTTTTTTTCCCCAAGTTTTAGAATGTGATGTCACGGGACTCAGTGGGGAGCAGGAGCCAATTTTCGTATCTAAAAAGAAAATTTAGGAATTACAAAAATGATCATATCAGTTACTGGGTCCATGATCTCTATGTACAAGACCAAAAATTTCCATCCATCTTCTTCCACTTGTCCGTTGCCGGGTCTTGGGGGCAGCTGTTGGAGCTGCCCAAAACACATAGCACCAGCCCCTATGGCTCCTCCTGCAGGTGGTGGGTCCACAGAAGGACGGCCTCATGGTTCTACCCGGGCCTGTTGGTCTCTCATAAGGGGCTTCTGAACCGCTCTTTGTCTGACCCGTCACCTAGGACCTGTTTGCCATGGGAGACGTACCAGGGGCATGAAGCCCCCGACAACAAACCCCCCAAAAATGTCCTCAAAAATAAAATAATTTTACCTCTATATAATAGTAAAGGCCTTTAGAACGCTGTGATGTCACCTGAAACCCAGCAATAGGAGGAGGCATGCAGGTTTCACAACCGCTCGAAATCAAATTAAAGTAATTTCAATTCAAGTTGAGAGCTGATCATACAGCTTACCTCAAGGAACTGGCATGTGATATGTTGACACCACTACCCGCGATGAAAACATTTTTATTTTATTTATTTTTGCAATCAGAGCCATAATAACCTACTTGCTGGCCCAACACAATGACATTTACACCTGGGCACAACAAACACAAATGAGCCAACATGAGTAAACAGGCAAAAGGCATTCAAAACAAATTATTATCTTAAACAAACAAAAAAAGAAATTTCAATATTGCAGTCTCTATAATGACTGTACTAATAAATGTGTCCATTTCTTAAGTCTTCTTAAAGAATTTGATTACTGTTTGTTCAAAACACCCAACCCAGCTTACAGTAAATGATCATCCTTCTGTGTCATGGTGAGTTTAAACGTTTTCATGTTAACTGATCTTTTTGTTTTCTGGCAGTGAGCGGCTGTTCATGCAGATGGCAGATGTGATGGTTAAGGAGGGCTGGAAGGAGGCTGGATATGAGTACGTCTGCATTGATGACTGCTGGCCGTCCAAACAACGGGATGCTCAGGGCAGACTACAGGCAGACCCCAAGAGGTTTCCCAGTGGAATCAAGAAACTTGCCGACTATGTGAGTTCTAAAAGGGTGTTACATTTTATGTGTCCATTTAATGCAAGCTTTATTGTAATTAGTGTTTTCCAAAAAAAGGTCAAATCAAGGCAGAAAACAATTGAGTAGATTAAATATTCATGAGGTGAATTTCATCATTTAGGTCAGTGGTTCCCAACAATCCCATGCGCCCCGGGGGGCCCAGAGCTTTGCCTGCTAGGGTCAGGTCATAAATGATAGTCATATTTGATGATTTTAGACTATTTATTTTGCTCAAGTACTGAGTAAAGACTACAGGTGTATTGAACTCAAGTTTCAGTGTATTTGTTTGAAATAAATACTTATTAGCAATTATTTTCATGTTTTGATACATTTGTGGGGGCCACAGTTTCAGGCTGGGCGGCGCGGCCCAACTACAGCAGACGCAGGGGGGCTTCAGGCAAAAAGGGTTGGGAACCACTGATTTAGGTAATAGACACAATGTGCATTTGTTTATACTGTAAAAGATAATACTGAATTATACATTCTAATATGCCCGCCCTGCGATAGCTATTGCCAATAATTACAGTTGTACTCTTTGGGCTCAGAGTATATTTTCGGTTTTCAAATAAAGTGTGTGGCGGTTTCATATATTGCACTGCCACCTGCTGGGAAATCCGTCCGCAGTTGTTCTCAGGAAACGTATATCTGATGACTTAAATTTGTCCTGCTTCACTAGGTCCATTCAAAAGGCCTGAAGCTTGGCATCTATGCAGATCTTGGCTACCAGACCTGTGGTAAATACCCAGGTAGTCTGGGACACCATGAAATTGATGCTCAAACCTTTGCGGACTGGGATGTGGATCTTCTTAAATATGATGGCTGCTATTTAGATTGGACGTTGGTCGGAGAGGGTGAGTCCCCAATACGTTTTTTAATGACACATGATGGGTATTTTTGTAATCTTTTAAGTCATATTTTATACACATATAATTAAGGGTACAAAAACATGTCAAGAGCTCTCAACAAAACTGGAAAAAGCATCCTGTACTCCTGTGAATGGCCTTTGTATGTGTGGCCTTATGCTAAGGTGGGTGCTACTCACCAAGTTGAGTTTAAGATTTCTTCACAATGAAGACTTCACGTAAACGAGTTTCTTTTCTCCAGCCTGATTACACAGCCATTCGTGAAACGTGCAATCATTGGCGCAATTATGATGATGTGTCTGACTCATGGAGCAGCATCAAGTCCATTTTGGATTGGAGTGCAAAGCACCAAGATGACATTGTTCCCTCAGCTGGGCCTGGAGGTTGGAATGACCCTGATATGGTACTTTATTCTATGCACACTTCACTCATAAGTTAAATATGCCACCGCAACGGAATGTATACTTGTCTGAACACTTTTGTTTTTTCAGCTTGTGATTGGGAACTTTGGCCTAAGTCATGCCCAACAGGAATCCCAGATGGCCTTATGGGCAATTATGGCAGCTCCTCTGATTATGTCCAATGATCTGCGTGACATTTGCCCTCGGTCAAAAGCACTGCTACAGAACAAACGCATCATAGCCATCAGTCAGGACCCTCTGGGAAAACAGGGGTACCAGACTTTCAAGGTACATCTGCCTAATATGCAATTTCATAAGTACTTTTACTCTATATTTAACTATTCCGGGTTTTGGGTACTATTGCTGTTATGGATGTCATTTTAAGGACTTTTGACTGTTCAAAAATAATGGTGCAATGTTTTAAGTTTTGCTATGACAATGGTCCAAATATTACAAACTAACCTATACCCTTCATACGCTTCAGGAAAATGACTTTGCTGTGTGGGAGAGACAACTTTCAGGAGACCGGCATGCAATTGCTGTGATGAACACACAGGAGATAGGTGGCCCTCGCAAGTTCCTACTCGGTGTAGCCCCTGGCTGGAAGCTGTGTAATCCCAAGTGCAATGTAACTCTAATCCTGCCCAAGTATCAGGAGCTGGGGGTTGTTCCTGTCCAGACTGACCTGATGCTTCCTGTGAACCCCTCAGGCACCACCCTGCTGACATTCACCTCTCTCAACACCTCCCAGAATTAAAGTGCCGCTGGAGAGTCACTTTGTAAATGAAGGGATATTTTTTACAATGCACTAAAACGCAACTTTAATGCACTTTTACTTTCTACAAATGTGAGGGTTAAATTGAATGGGTCAATTGATTTAAAGGGGGGGGGTATTATGTAAAATCGACTTTTTCAAGCTTTATATCATGTTATGTAATTCCCTCATTAAACACCTGTCTGGAGTGTTGCCTTGGCTCATTCACATATTTCTGAGTAATCAGTAAAAACTTAGACGGCAGCCATTTTAGGTGTAGCAATGCCTCAGTCCTCCTAGGAACGCCCCCACCTCCTGGAGACGCCTCTGGACCTTTGGTCACCAGCCAAGCCACCAACCACTGCTCCTCAGCTCAGCAGAGCCCCCTCCCCGCACAGTAGTGTTGTTTAGATGCTGCAGCAGTGTGCTGAAGGGGGCGTGTCGGAAAGCTTCTTAAAGAGACAGAGGCCTATTTCAAGACGTTCAGTACAGCCATTTTGGAGAGCAATTTTATTCAAAGCAGTTATTTTAATTTCCTGCATATACAGACCAACAGAAGGTTACGTCATTGTAGTATGCTATAGATGGGTGCTGTGATTGGAAAAAAGCATAATACCCCCTCTTAAAATTAAACTTGAGACCTTTTTAATTGTCCACAATACAATAGAACGTTTAAGGGGATATGTTTTTTTTTTTTTGATCAACTAATGGCCAGTGCCACCAGGTTTAAACCAGACTTGGAAAGAGGTAGATGTTCAATTTCACAGCTAACCTAAACCCATTCAGTTACTGTGGCAAACTCATCTAGAAGCAGGTTTGCAATGATACTTCATAGCAATATTGAACAGACCTATTGTCTTCAAAGTCAGACATGATACCTCTTACGATAGTTAATATTTCCTTTTAATTCAGACGTTGGCAACAGAGCAGTAAAGCTTGGAGTATGTTGACATTTAACAAGCATATATGGGACATCTAATGTGGTTTATTGAGGATTTTTATTAGCTGCGCCTTTTCAATGTAGCCATCTTTCAGTACTCCTTCTCGGGTTAAGTGATTCTGGCCCGAGCTTCCAAGTCAGACTTACGGGGTTGGTGCACATTCCAGTTAATACAATTCTACCCTGCCTGCGGTTGTATGGAGCACCGATCCATAAGTTCCACTTATTTAAATTAATGTTGAAATCTTGCTTTAAATTATATAGATTGAAAATATCTAAATTAGCCTAAAGCTGCAAAATTCCTCTCAATGCAATTGAAAGCTTACATTTTTATTTTAAATATATTTCCTAAAAATGGTAACCTGGTAGTGAGCAGGATGACTTGGTTAAGAAATGTACTCTGCGTTATGGTAACTTGATTTGAGAAATTGAGCCATCAATGGCACAAAACAGTTCAGTAAACACTCAAACACTGAGCAGATTGTAGTATATTTATTCAAACTTTGAACTGACCCCAGGAGACTGGTCCACAGTTTAAAACTGGATGACCTGGCCCTGGAAAGTAAAGAGACACAGTTTAAGATACACAAGCATTGTGTTGAGCTCCAAGAAAATTATATACAGAATCTGTAGATACTTCAGGTCTAAGCCCATCAAACCAAAACACTAACCGTTCTGATTTGAATTTAAAATAAATTAAGGCACCACCACAAATAAAACTTAATGCTTTAGACTTTTCTGACAGTTTGAAATTAAATCAGATTCTTCCATTGGACAGTTACTGCATGTTAATAGTGGCCTCATTGGGTACCAAGTTGAACATTTTATTCAATCCAAATTTGTAATAGATTAAAATGGTGCATTACAAAATTTGCTACAAAACATACCTTTCTCTTCTTGTCACCTCCCAGCTCAAAGTGCTTGCATCTCTTGATAGCCAGCATTCTCTTTGACCTGCAGTTAGGCTCCACACACTCTAGCCTCAACACAATCTTCTTTGTTGTCTTAGCCTACAAATAAAGACACAAATGAATACACTCACGAATTACTTATGCAATGATTTTCAGAAGAGCAACGACCACTTACCTTTTTTCTAAAAATGGGCTTTGTTTGACCACCATACCCGCTCTGCTTTCTGTCGTATCTCCTCTTACCTGCACAACATCAAGATTAACAAATGTAAAATACATGTCAGAGTCGCACAAGAACGACCACTCACCCTGAGCATAGAGGGAATCCTTTCCCTTCTTGTACTGGGTAACTTTATGGGTCTGGTGCTTCTTGCACTTCTTGCAGAAGGTTCTGCGAGTCTTCGGGACGTTCACCTGTGTACAAAAAATATCAAGAGTACTGAAAGATTCATACATCACAACCTCACGATGGAAGTCAACACCAGGACTCGGGAGCACACTAGCACCGAGCTACAAAGTTAGCATAGGAGAAGTCCTACCCCCCTAACTTCAATCTTATTCATAACCGCTACATTCGTGTTTATCAAATTCAAACACGTCTCTGAATTTATTGTTCACATACCAGATTTGTGAAGTGATGGCTAGGGAATAGCCTACAGATACAAACCAGCTAGTAAACATCTTTAGGCATCTAGCTTCCAAAACACATATCAGCTCAATATCATCCGATACATGTACACCGGTCTTTTTGCCACACAGGTTTATGAGTAGGACATTTCTACTTATTCCCATTTACGAAGATTACAGATGATTGAGCGAAACAATCACAACGTACCATTGCGGCGACCCGAGGCAGAGCGAAAGAGGAAGAAAGGACCGGATGCACTCGCTAATGTAGAGCAGCGAGCGCGTGTGAAGCACTGCCCTCTAGCGGTAAGGCGAGCCAGGAGCGCAGTATGAGTAAAACCAAATTCATGCGCCCTCAGCAGGATATTTTTTCTGGTAATGCCTTTTTATATACACTCAACAAAAATATAAACGCAACACCTTTGTTTCTGCTCCCATTTTTCATGAGATGGACTTAAAGATCTAAATTTCATTCCAGATACACAATATTACCATTTCTCTCAAACATTGTTCACAAATCAGTCCAAATGTGTGATAGTGAGCACTTCTGCTTTGCTGAGATAATCCATCCCACCTCACAGGTGTGCCACATCAAGATGCTGATCTGACATCATGATTAGTGCACAGGTGTACCTTATACTGCCCACAATAAAAGGCCACCCTGAAATGTGCAGTTGTTTGCTTTATTGGGGGTCTGGGGACTCAGAACCAGTCAGTATCTGGTGTGACCACCATTTGCCTCATGCAGTGCAACACATCTTCTTCGCATAGAGTTTATCAGATTGTCAATTGTGGCCTGTGGAATGTTGGTCCACTCCTCTTCAATGGCTGTGTGAAGTTGCTGGATATTAGTGGGAACTGGTACACGCTGTCGTATTCGCCGGTCAAGCACATCCCAAACATGCTCAATGGGTGACATGTCCGGTGAGTATGCTGGCCATGCAAGAACTGGGACATTTTCAGCTTCCAAGAATTGTGTACAGATCCTTGCAACATGGGGCCGTACATTATCTTGCTGAAACATGAGGTGATGTTCATGGATGTATGGCACAACAATGGGCCTCAGGATCGCATCACGGTATCTCTGTGCATTCAAAATGCCATCAATAAAATGCACCTGTGTTCTTCGTCCATAACAGATGCCTGCCCATACCATAACCCCACCACCACCATGGGCCACTCGATCCACAACATTGACATCAGCAAAGCGCTCACCCACACGACGCCACACACGCTGTCTGCCATCTGCCCTGAACAATGTAAACCGAGATTCATCCGTGAAGAGAACACCTCTCCAACGTGCCAGACGCCATCGAATGTGAGCATTTGCCCACTCAAGTCTGTTACGGCGACGAGCTGGAGTCAGGTCAAGACCCCGATGAGGACGACGAGCATGCAGTTGAGCTTCCCTGAGACGGTTTCTGACAGTTTGTGCAGAAATTGTTTGGTTATGCAAACCAATTGTTTCAGCAGCTGTCTGAGTGGCTGGTCTCAGACGATCTTGGAGGTGAACCTGCTGGATGTGGAGGTCCTGGGCTGGTGTGGTTACACGTGGTCTGTGGTTGTGAGGCCGGTTGGATGTACTGCCATATTCTCTGAAACGCCTTTGGAGACGGCTTATGGTGGAGAAATGAACATTCAATGCACGAGCAACAGATCTGGTTGACATTCCTGCTGTCAGCATGCCAAGTGCACGCTCCCTCAATGCTTGTGGCATCTGTGGCATTTTGCTGTGAGACAAAACTGCACATTTCAGGGTGGCCTTTTATTGTGGGCAGTATAAGGTACACCTGTGCACTAATCATGATGTCAGATCAGCATCTTGATGTGGCACACCTGTGAGGTGGGATGGATTATCTCAGCAAAGCAGAAGTGCTCACTATCACACATTTGGACTGATTTGTGAACAATGTTTGAGAGAAATGGTAATATTGTGTATCTGGAATGAATTTTAGATCTTTAAGTCCATCTCATGAAAAATGGGAGCAGAAACAAAGGTGTTGCGTTTATATTTTTGTTGAGTGTATATATATATATATATATATATATATATATATATATATATATATATATATATATATATATATATATAAACAAAATATAAAATAAGGTGGTAATCATGATATTTACAAAGAAAAATCCAAGAAAATGTCATTAAAATAAAATAATCTATTTTACTGATCAAAATTAATCATTTTCAACTAAATTATTTACTTACAGTGGAAAAAGTAACAATTATTTTTACTCAAGTAAGAGTAGGTCTACAGATACTTCATTATAACTTTACTCAAAGTAAAAAGTACTGTATGATAAAACTACTCTAAGAAGTACAATTTCTTCAAAAGTTACTCAAGAAAAGTTACTGAGTACCCACCTCTTGGGTTAAATATAAAATATATGTTGGTAACTACCAGATATAAAGAAGAAAAGGTCCCTGTCATGATGCCACTGATCTGGTAAGCCACACACATCTCGCATACTATACCTGCTACATGCCATTGAAACTACAGGGCTGATATGGAAATGAACAACAAGAAAAAAGGGAAGTAAAGGGGTGTCGATTCCTCTCTGTGGGTGTGTTTTAGCGTCTTGCTTCACATATTAACTCACATTTCATGAAAGGCACACTACAGACAGAGGCAGTGCTCGCGCTTCATCACACCTGCGGTCTGATGCTGTGGGTAAGTAAAGCTTGTTGTTTTAAGTGTGGTTCATTTGTTGATAGAAACAGACTTGACAAAAAATACTAAGTCTTCTTATTCATGCAACATTTTTAAACTCCATGTCTTGTAATGTCTACTAATGTAATACAACATTGTAACATACGTGAGCTTTTTATTTATTTGCAGAGGATAATTTTGTCAATATTAGGCTACATGCCACCAAAATGAGACCGCAAATTTAGTCAGCCTTGTGGGTACACTCTTAGATGCAAATGTCCTTTCTTTTTCTTTTTTCTACTAGTAGGCTACCACAAACTTATCTGTCAGGAAATGTCGGGAGGGCCATCATCATGACAGGTTCCTGTTGAATAAAGTCATTTTTGTGATAAGGATGTGTTTGCTGCATCATATAGGTCTGTAAAAGATAATGTATGAGACTGCTGAAATGCTGGTTGCATTTGAAACCAAAAGATAAAGTTGCAAAAATACTCAAGAGTCTAATTATTTCATAACATGCCTTTTGTATCCCATTATTGTAAAATTATTGAATTTGTACAGGCTGTTAACTAGTTCAGTGGTTGCTCATGATTTGTTTCACTAACTTAAACTTGTCAGGCTTTCTGAATCATGAAATGGACTGGGTTGTTTGTACGCCATATGCCATCAAAAAAAGTGTCCAAGTAGAATAAAATCTTACATAGTTTTTTTTAACAGGACTATACTAGGTCAACTCTATTTAAGCGAGCACTAACTTAACAGAGGACTAAAACAAAATTAAAACGATCTCTAAATTAGTATAAAAGTATAGATCTGCAGAGGAGCCTGCAGTGCTTGATTGACTAGATATGAGATATGAGTCTTCACGCCTTAAGCTGACACGGTAAAATGCTTCAGAGTGACAAAAAAAAGTGTTACAGGCTTGCAGAAACAGTGCATATCGACGTTGACAGTTAAGTTTATGCCGCACTGAGGGCCTCTGCAAATCTAAGCTGCATGTGCACTGCGGAGAGATACTGGAACTCTCCTTGCAGTACAACAATGCTGCAACTTCCCCATGATTTTGTCTGTGTCAGCCACTCTCAATCGAGAGAAAATTGTATAACCTAAACTCTCCGTAATCATATAAATCAGTCATTCTAAGTACTTTGTACAAGTCACTCAAGCGTAGCGTGCTGTAGCTCAGATGGTAGAAGGAAGTACACTTGTGCTGAAAATAGGCTGATCTGAATTCTGACGCACACAGTAAGGTTGTGTGACAAGGGTGAGATTATGTTTAACCCAATGAAGCACATACTATTCTATGCAAAGTGCCAATAATTGGTCTATGACAATTTGCTGAATGTCTCTCCCTGTCCTTCGCCTCCTTTCACTCTCTGAACTGTGCTGTTAAATATATAAAAACAAAATTACACTCTTGGATATATTTCAAATGCTCTGTCAACAGCCAAACCATAATACTTTACTTTTCCACAATTGTTCAGGCTTACTTCCCAGTTGATGTGTAGATCATTATCAGTGAGAAAGTAGCAATGTCTCCCAGTAAAAACAACAGATGGAAAATAAAGAGTAAATAAGCCACAATACAAAATGTATAGTTATCCCACTGACGTCATGTTACTGGGGAAGTATTATATATAAAAAATGCTGTTAATTCAAGCCATTAACATACATCTGTAACTTATTGTTGCAAACTGGACAATAAAAATAAAAAATCTTACAAAAGGTTTTTAACTCTAGACTTGACAGCTTTATCGAAAGGTGTAATTAACTCTCGGACAATCAGTTTGGTTTTAGGAATAATCACTCAACTTCACACTCGCTATTTGATATAATTGAAGAAATAACTAATGCTGTAGATAACAAGAAGATAACAAGAAATATGCAATAGGGTTATTTATTGACCTGAGTAAAGCGTTTGATACAATAAACTATGTTATATTAATTAATAAACTAGAACATTATGGAATTAGAGGGGTAGCTCTACAGTGGGTTACCAGTTACTGTATTTTCTGGACTATAAGTCGCACTTTTTACGACGTATAGTTCGGAAAATACGGTACTTAAAAAATGTGTGAAAATCTGTGATTATCAGTCAAGTTGTCGACAAATTGTGTGTGGTTTACCTCAAGGTTCCATTCTGGGCCCAAAATGGTTTAATATGTATATTAACGACATTTGTAATTTTTTTCAAATACTTACATTTATCTTGTTTGCTGACGATACAAATATTTTTGCATCAGCAGACGACTTACAACAACTGTGTCGGATTGTTAACTTGGAACTCAAAAGTGTCAATAAGTGGTTCAACCTAAATAAATTATCTCTAAATCTGAGTAAAAGCAAAATGATGATATTCGGCAACAATAATTCCAATGCTCAGGAAGCAATTGCAGATAGAGGGTGTTGTTATAGAGCGGGTGCATGAATCTCATATTAAATATATATCTACGAAAATGTCTAGAAGCATTTCAGTAATAGCAAAACCAAAGCACATTTTAAACATCAAAGCTCTACATGCTGCCCTAACAGCTGATTTTGTAGATGATGTTCCTATGTTGAGTGGTGCATTAAAAGACAAGGTTTTGAGCCCGTTGGGAGGGTCCCTCTCAACAGATCCATAACTTGCCTACCCCAATTCTCAATTTGTAAATTTGAGTAATAGAATGACAACCGTTCCAAGCAGCAACACTCTTCCTTGATTATAGAGGAGAAAATAGTAATTGATCCTACTGCTCCCCGTAGTGGCAACGCATTTCTTCCTCTCTATATATTTTAAAAGTCTTTTGTTTGTATTTATATTTGAACAGGTTGATGTTGACATCGTTTCAACCCCATTTTATTCCACAATTGTACACCATTAACTGTTGGACTAAAACTTTTCAAAGTTGTGCTATGTTTCTAAATCCTAAAGTTTAATTCATCACGTAATTCATAACAACCAGTATGTTCTTGGAACCTTCTTTGTATTTGGCTTGGTAACAATTTATACCTTGCTCTGTGTAACATCTGTACAGTTTGGAACTCAATAATGTCCCAAAACTTCATGATCTTTGATTTGAAAAATAATGAGTTTGTGTGGTCCAAAAACACAACTTTTGGACCACACTATCCGAGTATGAATTACTCGGATAGCTCTTTTTTGCAACAATAATATTGGTTTAACTGTTTTTTTATAAGTACTACCCCAAACCACAGTACAATAATATAAATAGGGCAAAATCAGAGAACAGTATAAGGTGGGGAGCTACTGCCCTCTTCAACTGGCCCGCTCTACACCCTGGTTTTTTAATGCAACACACTATGCAGGGCTTACATCATACTTCACACATAACTGAATTAAATAAATATAATAATAATAATAATAATAATAATAATAATAATAATAATTAATAATAATTAAACACAAATTAAAATTATATTGAGGATATGTTATGGCACGGGTAACAATCTGAAAGAAATACATTAATGATCGCATTTTGTTACTTGCTTTGTACTAGACATCGTACATGAAACAAAATCGTTGTTGTAGTTGTGCTTCGTTTCAATTAATTATATAAACAGTTCAAATATTGTTTTGTAAGTTTGTAAGTTGGTCTGCTTGAAATGTATCAAATTCTCTTTGGATGATGTCTTGTTGATATTTTGTTCCTTCTGTACTATTGTGAAATGTACTTTTTTATTGCACTGAATTTGGGGGTAGGTGCTCATAAGCTTCTTGCTTCAGCCCACTCCTTTTGAGCAGAATGTATACTGCTTAAATAAACAAATAAACTAAACTAAACTAAAGACAATAAGACAAATGTCTCTATAGGCAAGTAAGAACTGTAGAACTGTAGAAGAACTGTATTTAAGTACCATTTTTTGGTAACAACTTCACCTAAATACATTTTAAGGTGAATACTGTTTTACTTTTAAGGCGAGATAGACCTTTATTGAGCTCACAATGGCAAAATTCACGTGTTATTGCACAACATTTAGGACTGGTTTAAAAGTAAAGGTATTTTTGGCTTAACAGCATTTATCTGCCTAATGGCCACTCTGTGCATGTGCAGAGCTAAAGTGGTTCCCTTCCTTTTTGTCTCGCATTCCCCCTTGAGTATTCATTGGTGTTCAAAATAAAGCTAAAGTACTCTAAGACTTGAATATTTTTGCTGCAAAATATTTTTGAAACCAACTCGCCTTTAAAAATAAGATTCAAATACTATTGAGTTTCATAAAAAAGCTAAATAATGCACATTTCACTCTTTCAGTAGTTAGTGGTACTGGTACTTTTTTCTGCCAACAGCCACAATTAATACCTCATCTCTACAGCATGCTGAACAACATACACAATGCGTATCCAAGTTAGCACTTCAATTCTTATCTCATATGTTGTAGATACAGTTGTATTTTTGCATTAATTTTATGTAAAATAAATAACAGGCACTGTGAGGGCTGTGTGTGTCCAGAGGTCATGAGAGATTCCTGGTTGAGTTTCCCGTTACAGCAGCCCTCATTTGCTTTGACCAGGATGCTAAAGAAACAGATTCGGATGATTCTATGTAAAGCAGGTTCATGCAAACTAGTTCTAATAAAAAAACTGGTGTATGCCACGTTTAGGCTGTGTGCTCCACTATCTTTTCTGATCTAACCCTCAATGGCAGTACATGTTTCTAAGCAACTTGTACTTGTATTTGTACTCCACAGTCTGTCCTTTAAGAATTGTCAGTGCTCAAAACATTACCAGAGCGACATCAAGGTAATGTGTTAACTGACATTGACAGTTATTATTGTCCTAAAAGATACAAATGAGATGGGTCATAGTATCACATGTGCTGTTTTTATGTGCAGTGGATGAATCATGTCGGACAATATACTGGAGGATATCTTTGTAAAAAGATCGCAGCAGAAGAAGAAGACCTCCCCATTAAACTACAAGGAGCGCTGGTTCATTCTCACTCAGGAGAAAATAGCCTACTATGATTATGATGCTGAAAAAATGGTGCGTGACATAAAATACAAAGCGGTGGTCTGCTGTGTGTATGACAGTTTCCTCTTCCTCCAAGCAGAAACGAAAAAGTTATAAGGGATCTGTGGACCTTGAGAAAATAAAGTGTGTGGATCTAGTCCAGCCAGAGCCTGGTGCACCACCAGAGCGTTGCTTCCCATTCCAGGTGAATCTAAAAATCGCTTTTAGATATTATTTATAATGTTCAAAATGCTCATCGGTAGAATACAGATGTGCTATATCAGTGAAAATGTGAAAGTGCACTGAAAGAACTGAAACTGTCTGATCAACCAGGGGGTTTTGGGAGCCACAGGTGTAATAACTGTGTTTTTATCATATTTGTCTACACAGATCGTTTATGACGAAGGGCCTCTGTATATTTTTGCCAAAAATGAAGACATCCGAGCACAGTGGATTCAAAAGTTAAAACACAGTAGGTTTGCAGTCAGTTAAATTACTCATGGTCCAGATCTCAGCAGTGCTACAGCCTAACCATGCAAATGCTTATTTTGACTCATTGTAAATGTGCTCAGTGGTACGATTCAATAAGGATCTGATGCAGAAGTTTCATCCATGTTTCTGGTGGATGGGATGTGGCTATGCTGCAAACAGGAAGTTAAACAAGCCCCGGGTTGCAAGATCTTGGATGGAAGAAATGGTGAGGACTTCAACTTTACCTGATTTGTCAAATTTGTACAAATCTGATCCATATTGCGATTTAAAGGTTTTTCATCTGGGCGAAGAGAATCTGGAATAAGGGCAAAACCTCTTCCGCCGACACCTACAGAGGTACAAGCACAAGTAGCCATATGATTTTTTTAAGTCCTTGAGTGTAATCTTACGGTATTTTCAGGACAAACAAGAGCGACCTCTGCCTCCTAAGCCACCAGAGCCTTCAGGCCCGTCTGTGGGAAAGTCAGTGAGGGCAGACTATGACTATACACCAGGAACTGCACAGGACCTGGAGCTGAAGAAGGATGAAGAGTACACCGTCCTCGAGATGTCCGATCCCAACTGGTGGAAGGCCAGGGACAAATTTGGGTGAGAGCTCTACAAATAATATTAGTGAATATTATTCTTAAAAATCTATTAATAACAGGGATGTTGTCTTTCAATAAGTTTTAACCCCATGGCAGTTCAGTTAGTTAAGTTTCCTCCCCCTAAAGCAAAATGAAGCATTATTTATAATGGCATTTATTAACAAAACAGCTACACACGCAACTTTTTGCTCTCTCTAACCACTTGTCATGTAACATATTGTAATAAGCACTGAGATGGAATACAAGAAGAATTTTGAACTAGAGACTTAACATCTTAACTTTTATCATTAACAATGACTTTTTATCACTATTAATTTGTTTTGCAGAAATGAAGGATATATACCTAGTAACTATGTTGTGGAAGCAAAGACAGGCTTAGAAAGATTTGAGTAAGTATCCCACAGAGGTACGAGTTGTAAACAGAACTGCAAGCATACTGATATTGGTTCATTTTTGCAGCTGGTATTGTAAGAACATGAACCGCAGCCAAGCAGAAGCATTGTTAAAATCTGAGGTTAAAGCATTTGATTAAATCAATATAAAAACATTTGAATTAACTGCAATAGATTACTTATGTTTCTTTTTTTCTTGGCTTGTGGTACTCCCTTCTGTTTAGAACAAAGATGGCGGTTTCTTGGTACGAGACTCAAGCAAGGCTGGGAAGTACACGGTATCTTTATTCACCAAGGGCGGCGGGTGAGAAAAAAACTCTACATATTCATATAAGCTAAGGCTACTGTACATATGTTTAATTTGAACCTACGTATCAAAAAAAGAACTGTTCAAACTGAAAGTGGGAACAGTGCTCCACAGAGGGAAAGACATGCAAATTATACACATGCAAAGTAGGGTCATACAGTGAAGCTCTGCACTGAAATGTACTTTCATAAGGCACATGTTTATTGGTGTACTGTTCTTTGACACAGGGACACCATAGGAAGCTGCAAACATTATAACATCTGCACTACGGCACAAGGGCAGTTTTACCTGGCAGAGAAGCACATTTTCAGCACTATCCCAGACCTCATCTTCTACCACCAACACAATGCAGCAGGTCTGTTCATCCATGCTTCTACAAGTATTGTTTAAATTAAATAGAGATCCATCAGTGTTTGTATACAAATGAATAAGGCATACCTACATGCCATTTGCTAGGTAGGATGTATGTAAGTTGCAAAGAGATACCAACAAAAATCACAAGTGGCTTAAAATAATTACAAAATACAAATATTATTCTTGCTGACCTGAATTAAGACCACATAGCATGCTTATTTAACAATGCATATACAGGTATGTTATAAGAGGATACAATAAACTTATTTTTAAATATATATATTGGTTAATGTTTATAGGTATGGTATGCAGACTCAAATACATTGTATCCAATCAAACAAGGCCACCATCAACAGCAGGACTTGGCTATGGTAAGAATTGTAATATTTGTATAAACCCTGATTTTGACACAAAACTGAAAGTGGCAACGTATTGCCTTTTATTCCCCCTTTTACAGTCCTTATTATTATTGTCATGTTGTAATGTTCTGAAGTCTGCTAATAAAAAAACCTTACAAATGAATAACTTCTGTAAAGAGTCTAAAATGAATAACACTCTAAAGTCCCCTAATCTCTACATTTGTAAAACCTTTCTCTTGAATTGTCTAGGTGTGTGGGAGATTGATCCGCATTACCTTACCTTCATCAAGGAACTGGGCAATGGTCAGTTTGGGGTGGTGAAATACGGCAAACTTCGAGGCCAGCACGAGGTGGCCATCAAAATGATCAAGGAGGGCTCTATGTCTGAGGAAGATTTTATAGAAGAAGCCAAAATAATGATGTAAGAGTTTTAGTGTGAAAGATGAACTTATGTACACTTGTTTTTGTGATTAGCTCAAAATGCTGAACTTCCTTCTGCTTTCTGTGGGTCAAACCAGGAAGCTACGTCATGAAAACCTGGTGCAGTTGTATGGCGTGTGCACGAAACAAAGGCCCATTTATATAGTGACCGAGTATCTCTGTAATGGCTGCCTCCTGACATATCTTAAAGAAGGCTTAACGCAGCATCCCACCATGGTGCAGCTTTTGGAAATGTGCAAGGATGTAACTGAGGGCATGGCCTATCTGGAATCCAAACAGTACATTCACAGAGATCTGGTGAGATAACAGAGATATTTGTTGAAATATTGTGAATGATTAAACCTAGATTAGCAATGTTTATGTTTCACAGGCGGCCAGGAACTGCTTGGTAGACAGCAATGGTACTGTGAAAGTGACGGACTTTGGACTGTCAAGGTATAGCTTCTCTTATACAGCGGGTTTAAGATATTTTTATTTATATTAAATATAATTATAGCCACTCCTGCAATCTATTAAAAAGCATGTCTTTATAAAGAATAGCTGGCCAGGCTATAAAAATGTTCCAATTAGTATTTATCTTTTTTAAATATCTGCACTTCGGCTTGTATAGAAGCTGTATCTTTGTGTATCAAGGACAATGAGGGAAATTCCCCTGACGTAAACTTTTATGAATGTTCAAAAACAATACGCTTTTCAAACCCCTAATCGCATGAGTAATGCCAGAAGCTAATACAATTTCATTAACTTGATTTCTCTATAGGTATGTCTTAGATGATGAGTACTTACCCTCAGCAGGCTCAAAGTTTCCTGTGCGCTGGTCTCCTCCAGAGGTGCTCCTATACGACAAGTTCAGCAGCAAATCAGACATCTGGGCATATGGTAAAAGTCTTTCATATCTCTCCACATCTAGTTCAGTTGTGTGGGGGGTTGGGTGTAACAAGTAGGTTGCAGCAAGGTTAATGCCGTTTCCATGTCCAAACTAAATACACATTTTATTCAACTTTGAATGTTAAACTAGATCTTCGCCCTGAAAGCTCCATTAACATATCATATGGATGGTTACATGGTAAATGGTCTCAACTTAAATAGCACTTACCAAAGGGCTTCAAGGAACCACTCACCCATTCACACTCTCATTCATACACCAATGTACACAGACCAGAAATGTCTTGCTCAGGTGTGGACCTGCAGGATTTGAACCCCAAACCTTCTGATCATGAGACGACCCAGTCTATCATCTGTCGCCCATATAATGTATAACAAAAGGCAAACCAATGTGTTCTTTCTGAATTATTATTATTATTTTTTTCATAATTCAAGTTTTTATTGATGTTTTACTTGGTACATGACAAAATCATACATCCAGTTGTACATATTGGGGGCTTCTGTACATGCAGAAAGAAATAATAAAACACATACATTCAAATAATAATAATGGTAAAGGACGTAGGGTGTGGAAATCCTTGTAAAATACCCATATAAAAATAAGTTCGATTAGGCGTCTTCCTGCTGACTGACCATTATATTAACCATGACCATTACCAGACAGACATGGTAACATTGTCTCTGTTATTTATTTTATAAAGTATGCGTTCATATGAAGCCATCCTAATCTTCATATTTACCTATTCTTTAAACTGTGGGGCTTTGGGGGCTTTCCAATGTTTAAGAATAACTCTGGCATCTACTGATACCCCAACCATGATAACAGAGGATTTATCATTAGGCATGTCTGCTATTTGTTCTTAATCACCCAGTAAACATAATCTTGGACAAGATGGCACAGTTCTTCCTAACCAAAGCATGAACAACCACTAGCCAGAAACGACTAACTGATCATTCCTATAAACAGTGCATATTTCTGGATGATATATATACATATAAATGCAACCTATAATTTCATCATTTGATAGGCGTGTCGTTGAACATCTGCTATTAAAACATAATTTCTAAGTCTCTCTCTCTCTCTCTCTCTCTCTCTCTCTCTCTCTCTCTATAAATTGTAGGAGTCCTCATGTGGGAGGTGTACACATTGGGACGGCTCCCATATGAACGCCTTAATAACACAGAAATAGTGCATCAAGTGTCCCGTGGTCTTCGTCTCTACCGCCCCAGCTGGCCAATGAAAAGGTCTACAGCATTATGACAAGTTGTTGGGAGGAGGTATTCCTTTTAAATTATTGAATTCATTAATAATGATTATTTTTTGACTTAGTTATGCAACTACGATGGTAACTATATATTTTTGTCGTTTTAGAAACCAGATGAAAGACCTACATTCCAAAAACTGTCTGTAACTGTCCAGGACTTGCTGTATGAGCTCCAATAGATAGGCTAATATTAGTGATCCATTTGGAATGTTTATTATTATTATTATTATTATTGAAACATGTAGAGATTTGTGTTTTAATTGTGCAAATATTTAAAGAGAGGTTAAGAGTAATTGAACGAATGTTGTTACTGTTACTAAGTGGTTGATGAATATACATTTTAAACAAAAGTGATCTACTGTCCACGATGACAAGCACCAGCACAAAATATAATGGCATAAAATGACCTCATCACGCACACGACTGAACGCCCTAGAACGAGCACTCTGATTGGTTGGAGTCGTTTCCTGTTTTCGTCACGTTACAAGCTACACACGTGAAGGTCAGTTTCTCAGAGAAAGAAGGCCCATAATAGTCGAGAGATTACATTTTTAACCAATATGAACAGCCAAGGAGGGACATCGGACCCACAGCTTCAACAATTTATCGAAATTGAGTCTCAGAAGCAACGCTTTCAACAGCTTGTACATCAAATGACAGAGGTTTGCTGGGTAGGTGAGCTTTTTTGCTAGCTAATACATTGACTTCGTAGACCTGAAATTAGAAATATGCGACTTTTCATAAACGTTACATTAATTTCTGCTAACGTCATAATGAACTTGATTAGTTTTGTTCATGATATAGCATTGCATATGGTTTCATCTTCTGTTATCATTGTTATTGCCAATTATGTTCAATCTTTCTTGGTACATCAATCTGATTGGAAACGATATTGCCAATATATATATTATAGCGATTATTTTGTTTTTCTAGGAAAAGTGTGTGGACAAACCAGGTCCAAAGCTAGACTCTAGGACGGAGATCTGCTTTGTTAACTGCGTGGAGAGATTCATTGATACCAGCCAATTTATTCTGAATAGACTGGAACAGACTCAAAGGAGCAGCAGAGGTTCTTTCTCCGAGTCAATGGCAGAATGAAACTGTCACCAAAGGAATCTAAGAGGACACATCCCGGTTCAACCTGTGGGTTCTGATTGAGAACTGTCTTCATCTTTAAGGAGAACTAATTAAAAGTATCCACTATGCAAGTGCTTGAAAGTGCCATCAAATAATCTTGATCAGCTGGGAAGCTCCGTCTGTGGCAATCTGAACGGATCGTCTGTGACTTGTAGTTTTGTGTCATATATAGAGATGGTACAATGCCATTGATGTCAAATTTGGGTGCTTAATTTTTACTGTAAAACACATTTAGCAACAACTGAATAATGTTGAACTCATAAATGAATAATTAAGTTTCATTAGCAGTTTTTTTTTTTTAAATGCCAACTACATGCTATACTTAGTAATTCAGCTTGATCAAACCAATCGAAATCATGTTTTTATTCACATTTGCACTGTACAATCTTTGGCAAGGTGATACTGAGGTATTTCAGTAACTCAAAAGCATTCATAAACTGCATACAACTGCAGTATTCACTTGAGTCAATTAGGACACTGCTTGTCCGTTTGTAACACAATTGAAGTAAAACATGTTATAACAGGAAGTTAAGGCATATTTGTTCTAGTATCTTTATCTATGGTCAATGTAATGCAGTATAAAATCGGAATTAATGTATCAGTAATAATGAGGGTACAGAATACTTCAAATTACAGACTAATATACAAAGACGTAAGTAGGTAACAGAAAAGTGCTGTGAATACACATTGTATCGCATGAATTAGTCCAATGACTCAGCCATTTTGGTAAATTAATTAATGGCTAGCACTATGGCTTTCTTCTTGGCTTATTCCAGTCACCATTTGCATTTATGTCAATGGGCAGTTTCAGCTCTTCATCGGTTTGGTTGTCATGGCTTGGGACAGCTGTGTAAGACTGATGTTCCCATGGATACCCTGAGGGCTCTTTTTAAGATAGAGAGGCAGGGAATCCCATGTGAAAGTAATGTCCTTAAAAGCATGCAGTAGGAAAATCCCTAAGATAATGGTAAAGAAGCCACTGATTGTCCCCAGTGCCCCATCTGTAGTCATTTTCAACCATTCTTTAAAGAGGATAGCAGAACAGGCCATGACTGAGGTTGTGAAGAACACATAATAAATTGGTGTAATGATAGAAGTATTAAAAATATCAAGTGCCTTATTCAAATAACTGATTTGGATAGTTATACAGATAACTAAGCAGATGATTAACAGCCAAAACAATGGTTCCTTTAGTACTGCTACTCCTGCAAACAGTTCCTTGATGCCAATGCCCAGACCTTTTACGCAAGAGACGGAGAGTGAACCTATCACAGAGCAGATCAAGATGTAGACCAGGACATTCTTCTGTCCATAGCGTGGTGCCACAGCAAAGATAAGAACCAGGCTGCTTCCCACAACACTCACAGCATACACAATGAATCCTAGTGAAACAAATACAACATTTTAAACCAGATTTTATCTGTGGGACGCTGCACTTTATTGGGTCTGTACCTGTGTCTGTCAGCTTCTCGGCCATAACATTAAGGGAAGAAACTTCCTCTTCCTGAGGAGCATGAATTACCATCACCGTGGAGCCAATGATGCAAAGTAAGCAGCCAATCTTCCCGTGCACATTCAGTCTCTCGTTGAGAAAGTATGAAGAGAGCACTGCACTGGGGACAACAGTTATACAAAATAATTAGAATGAATGATTAAAACAGGCATAATGAATGTTATCTAGATTTAAACAGGCCATACAACAATGACATAATTATTATACTTTTATTTCTCACCTCACAAGAACACTCAGTGCTCCGAGAGGAGTAACCAATGTTGCCGGAGCAAATGCATAAGCAGCAAAGTTAGCAGCTTCTCCTGCTCCCACTATAACAATATCATATACACATGAACAGACAAATTGATACTAAAGTCACAAAATGAAGTAAATAAGTACACTTACTTGAAATAAGTCCAGCCCACCACAGCCATTCTTTGAGATAGGCATATCCCCTTGGCCTAATATACACAATGTGGTGTTCAATGATATAAATTTAATTCTGGGATGTTATGTACAGCACTGTAGTGTATATCACAACTGTGATAGGTGACATTGTGCACGATGTGCTCCTGTCAGTACCTGCTCGTGTAGATCCCTTGCTGGCCAATCGTAGAAGGCCTTTCTTTTTCAGGATGAAACTTGCGCCGATGAAAACGCTCGAGCTGACTGCTAAAGAAAGACCAATGTAGAACTCTTTACGGTACACCTCCATCTGTGAAACAAAGCAAAAACACTGAGCTAACTATGAAGTTTTAAGTTAAGGGGCGTGCCCTCAGTGGGTAGAAGATAGCATACCGTTTGTGACTTTCTTTATCCGTTTCAAGATCTTTGACAATGAACATGTTTAGCTAGTGAGATGAGTAAACGCGGAACATCAAACATTTAACATAGCCTACAAATAAGCTTAGCAAAATGAGCATTTTTACCTCTGTTGTCAGGCCTAACTTACCCTATCCGTCGAAGTTACGCTGGAAAGATCATGAGACTAGCAGGTGATTGGCTATGATTGCCGATACTTCCTCTAATGGACAAATAATATATTTTTTTAATTGTATCACAATTTCAGATATTTAAGAGATTACTTCAAGAATAATAGGAGCATAAAGAATAAAAAATATGTAAGATAAACTTATGTATGCGCTTATCGTTAGCTATCTCCAATGCCATTTCTGATTGGACAGCTTCAATGACGAAGGCGGAAGTAGTGCTAACCTTGCTGCTGCTTGTGCTAAAAACATGTCAGTAGAAGGGAAAGACTAATTTATGGTTTCTATCAACGGAATTGTTTGTCCATATCACGATGGATTGTTGATCGTTAGATAATTTTCAGGCCATCATTAATTTGGGCACGTAATAATTGGAAACAGGTTCTCTTCCTTCTTGAGATCCCAAAATGAAGATCCCCTTTTTGCTAAGAGTGGTTAGGTCGACACAGAAAGTAATCAGGGTACAGAGTCATATTAGCTCCAAGGTGAATCAAGATGAAAATAAGTTTTTTATCACGACTCCAATCTTTTATGTAAATGCATCGCCTCATATTGGACACCTGTACTCGGCTGTTTTAGCTGATTGTCAAAGCAGATACAAACAGCTTCGTGGATTTCAGACGAAATTTTCCACAGGTGAGATTAGTGCCCTCCATTTGTTATACAGATAACCTACTGTATTCATACTGTCATTCTAAACTATCTGTTAACTGTAGGTACTGATGAGCATGGCTTAAAAATTCAACAAGCTGCAGAGGCTGCAAGTGAAGACCCTCTTTTGTTTGCACTAATGTGTCACAGAAGTTTAAGCATCTCTTCAATACCTGCAGCATTTCATGCACTGACTACATACGAACCACAGAGCAAAGACATCATCTATCAGTGGAGCATTTCTGGTCAGTGTTGAAAGACAAAGGGCTAATTTATAAAGGCACTTATGAAGGGTGGTACTCCATACCAGATGAAAGCTTCCTCATAGCTTCCCAGGTTGGAGATGCTGTGGACTCGTCTGGAGAGAATGTTAAGATTTCTCTGGAGAGTGGCCATAAGGTAAGCAAAATCCTGTCCTACAGTATGGCACTTTGAAAGAGAATAAATACACTTATTCTTCCACACTCAGGCTTATTGGCTGTCCCTTTATCATGCCCGATCGATGGAATTTACAACAGACCTAAACTTTAATGAATGTTCAGTTGCACTAAGTGCCGATGAAAGGGTAGTTTTTTCCCCCAAAACCTTTTCAATTACTACTGTAATATATTATTGTAGGTTAACCTGTTTATAATTTGTTTTCCCCAGTAGTAATAAGATTAATATTATTGTAACAGACTGCCACATAATGAAATAGTAAAGGTAAAAGTAAGATGCACCCAGCATATAAGCAAACACTGAAAACTGACTTACCAACATTAAAAGTCTGAAATATTTTGCAGGTGGAGTGGATGAAAGAGGAAAACTACATGTTTCGTTTGTCCGTGTTCAGACCTCAACTTTTGGACTGGCTCAAAGGAAATCCTAATGCTGTCCGACCTGAACGCTTTCATCAAGCTGTTGTCCAGTGGCTCCAAGAAGATCTCCCAGACCTGTCGGTGTCCCGTCAGAAAAGCCGGCTTCAGTGGGGCATTCCTGTACCTGGTGATCCTGAACAAACTATCTACGTGTGGCTTGATGCTTTGGTTAACTACCTTACCGTTGCTGGATACCCTGAAAATTACCAGCAGTGGTGGAGTGTGGCTCGTCATGTTATTGGAAAGGACATACTGAAATTTCATGCTATCTACTGGCCAGCTTTTCTGTTAGGCGCTGGACTACCTCTGCCACAAACCATACATGTGCACTCACACTGGACAGTCAGTGGCAAAAAGATGTCCAAAAGTTTGGGTAATGTAGTTGATCCTCTCGAGCGTTCAAGTGTGTATACTACTGACGGCATGAGGTATTTTCTTTTACGCCAAGGTGTCCCTGATTCAGATTGTGACTACACAGATGATAAAGTAATAAAGCTGCTAAATGCTGAGCTTGCGGATGCTCTTGGTGGTCTGCTGAATCGCTGCACAGCCCCTGCATTAAACCCAGCACAGGTGTACCCTGTATTCTGTCCTACGTCGTTTCCTGTTGAATGTACTAAGCAAAGCAGAGCTGTAGCTGAGGACTACCAAATGTTGGATGCCGTGAGAAATCTGTCCACTACAGTGGAACAGTATTACGAGGACATGCATGTTTACAAAGCTTTGGAGGCCGTCAGTGCCTGTGTGAGGCAGACCAATGGCTTTGTGCAGCGCCATGCACCCTGGAAGTTAAACAGACAGGACACTGAAGAAAGGCACTGGCAGGACACCATCATACACGTCTCTCTTGAATGCCTAAGGATTTACGGGACCCTTCTTCAGCCAGTGATTCCCCAAATCTCTAACAAGCTTCTGTCCAAATTAGGTATGAAGCAAAGTGAGAGAAGCTGGAAAGCACTAAATTTTCTACCTCGATTTCATGGAATGGACTGTCCGTTTGAAGGGAGAGCACTGGGTGCAGACAATGTTGTGCTTTTTAATCGTTTAGAGAGGCAGAATGTAAAACAAAAACCTAAAAAAAAGGCCTCTAAGAAGAATCTTGAAGTTGTGTATATACCTTACTGTTTTTTTTTTAATTAAAATTGTAACTTAAAATGTGTTTTCATTAAAAATGTATCATAGGTCAATAAACACAAGTCACAAGGTAAAAACTGACATGATTATTTAATGAGAAATACACAAAAATGAAAATAATTGTACAAATTGAAATAAAATAAAAATTGCATTATTATAATTTCTAGTACTTTTTTTTACATAGTTTCCATTAGACATCCATTTTCTTCACAGCAGTACTTATCCTTAATTCATAATTACATTGACATTTTAATGCCTTTGTGGTCCAAAAGCATTGTATGACTCGGCATTCCCAATCTCATGTTTTCTCCTCAGTTCAATATCCATGATAATTGTTGCTCTGCCCGGGCTGTGAATCTGGAAATAAAAGAAAATTAATTACATAAAACAAAAATAGTGACAGTAATGATGTATTACGCAGTTGCCAGCTACGGGTGTTTTCACACAGGCTCTAGTTAGGTCGACTTAAAGGGACTTTCGGCCTGAGAGCGGCACTTTAGGGTCAGTGTGAATCTAACCGCAGCACTTTACGGTCTAAACCGCCACTCCGACTGCGGCTGAAACAGGTGGTCTTGGAGCGGCGCATCTCGCCCTCTGCGTCGGAGCGGTTGTGGTGTGAGGGCGGCCGACCTCTGGTGAACTATTCTCGCTTTGATGCCTCTTTTTTGCATGAAGAAAGAATGACTACACGCTGCATGAGGCCGTTTGGATTACTCTGACAAGGCAAAATGGATTAACTTTAAATCATCAAGGTACGCCTCTCTTTCCTGTCTTCCCCTTCTTGCTGCAGTGAAACTTTCCTCTCTATGTGCTGAGTAAGTACATTTCTAAGCCTCAGTGTATTTAACCATGAGAGGAGTGACCACCGCGTAACATCGGGGAAGTGTGCCTGTACGTGCGCGCGTGTCAGTGTCGGCACATTGACAGGTCGATGCCCCTTGTCATGGGAATAAGTTCGTTGAACAGCTGATCGTTGTTACGTGGCTGATGTTGCAATTTTTTGTGCGAGCGTGTGTCTCAAGGTGACCTACAAAGCGCTCCAACATGTGTGAAAACGGCCTAAGACATGCCTAATTTTGTGTGCCATTTTTCCATAAATTGCTATTTTTTCTATTTACATCAAAATGACCCGTGCACACATGCATTTTAAGATAAGATTTAAAAGATAATGAAACCAAGCATCAAATGTTGGCATAGGATTCCAGTGTTACGGCCCCAGGCCTCTAGCTCCTTCATTTAGGCCATATCCCTTGTGTGGTGTCATCTTGTGTGCTGAACCGTCTCTGAGCCTGGCTCCTGATTGGCTAATGGTCATCCTGCTTCCCTCGCCTGTGATTGGTGCACCACCCCAGAGTCTGGGCAACCCTGGGATTCCACCTGAGTTACCACACCTTTAAAAAGGACCTGCCACCCTGCCATTCGGGGCTGCTGGGATTTGATGTGAACAGCATGCCACTTTGCTCTGTGTCTCTTTGTGTGTGTTCCTATAGGGAATTTGCAGAGACACTCGTAGTCCTTGTGACTTAGTTAGAGACTGGTTTTGCTTTTTTGTACTTTGTTTAGTTATTAGTTGGGTTTTGTGTTTCCCTTTCAACCTAGCAGAGCTGGGTTGTAACATCCAGTGTTAACACTCAACATGCATGGGAAATAGTCCTAAATGTTGGTTTTAGCGTATAGGAAATTAGTCATTGCAGTGTTATTTACGTGACTCTTGCGTCAATGCAGATAACTAATAAGATTATGCCATACAGTATATTCCATTTCTGCCGTCTCTGGCCTGTATAAAACAGCCAGGCTGACAGGCTATATATAGCTTGTAAGAACCTAGCATAAATGAGTGCTCGTCTTATGTCCTTTCAACAGGCACAGGCAGCCACCTCCCTGCTCCAGTCCAGAACTTAACTGGACAAGGACGCACTCTGCTTACTCAATAGGCTTCGACCACGGGTTTAAGGTGACAAGTCTGCGTCACAAATAGTCGCAAACCACACGGTTGAAGATGGCAATATAATGTCTGTGCAACTTTTATCTTATTATGGTCCAGTTGGCGGTGTAATGGGACTTGAAAAGGGGAGGAAGGGGAGGAGTGCTCGCTTTAAGATAAAACGCGAAGTGGACGAGGAGCAGCCCTCGGCTTCAGTCAGAATGATTGAATCCTGCCAAGTTGCTGGACATCACGACCTGTGCTCAATTTTACAAATAAAACATATTAAACTGATCTGTCACTGTCACTTTGGTCGCAGTGAAGGAGTAGTTGCAGAAAAGTCTCGGATATTTGAAATAGAAAAATGAAGAATTTTGAACTGTTGGATATCAGATGTCTGTGTAAGCTCTCAGTCGTACAGGAGTTGTCCATCTTCAATGAAGGTACTTGAGTCATCTTCTGTACTCTGTAGTTGAAGTCTCGAACGTTTCGCCTCTCACCCAAAAGGCTTCGTCAGCGGACTAAAGTCCCGCTCAGCCCGCATCTTAAAGACCACAAGGAGGAGTTGGGGTTGGCCCGGCTCCTCCCCTCTAATCACAGCTACTCTCAACTGTGGGTAAACAACCTTTTAGTAGAGCGTCTCTAACGACCTGCTCACCCCAGTATCAATCAGTCCTGTCCTATTCATAGATGATCACTGCCAATTATCAGTCCTATTCATGGCTGGTCACTGCTAATTACCTGTCTAGGAATGTCATGGTTACCGGTGTAGCAGTAAACCCCGGCAAAAAATGTTGACGGTAATTATTACCGTCAACATTGAGCCTCACCGGCCGCCGTCTCATCTGCTGAAGGCGCACTCAGTAGCTCCAAAACAAAACTTTCTCGAAGCTGGAATCATGTTCGAGACGACAGCGCTCAGGACATTTATCAGCCTTCAAACAGGACCAAGTCTGAAGTCTAGGTATATTTTGGGTATTTTAAGAAAGCCAAAGGACAGTTGATAGAAGACAGTTATCCTGTTTGCGGAACGTGCAGGAAAAAAAGTGTCTGCTAAAGGCAGCGATACTTCGAACCTCATGACTCACCTGTGTGACCGTCACAACTCTATAGCCAATGCAAGTAGATACACTCTCGCCGCATTATTATGACTTTAACAATGATTACTGTCCAATGGCATTTTCCGAAAGCAAACTGGAAGGACACAAACTGAGAACAATATTCCTGATATAGAGGGTTTATCTAGTTAAAAATATTCTAACACGGTTCTGGCGCTATAAATAGTACATGTAATACCCTCCAAACGATCACAAATTCATAATTATAGTTCATTTACTTTGATGTGAAAGTTGACTTTTGATATGGCTTTGTCTGTACTTTTTAAATATAACAAACACTGTTACACTTTTTTGAAACTATTTCAGTTTGTGTAGGACTATCAATGCTTTCTGAACTTATTAACACACATTAAAAAAATACCGCGAGAATACCGAAAACCGTGATAATTTTGGTCACAATAACCGTGAGGTAAAATTTTCATACCGTGACATCCACATTGCTTTGTTTGTGGCTCGGAGTTTTGTCTTTGGGATGAAATGTGGTTTATTCTATTCGGTGCAAAAAAGAAGAATGCAAAGAACATTATATTGGAGAAACAAAACAAGTTTTACAGAAGAGACTTTATCAACACCGAAGAGAAAGCACAAGCGGCCCCAGTCGGCGGTGCACGTCCACCTCAAAGCCTCCAACCACTCCTTTGAGGACGGGGAGGTCATAATTTTAGCTAAAGAAGAACGTTGGTTTGAACGAGGAGTAATAGAATATATTTTTGTCAAGAAAGAAAATCCCTCCATGAACCGGAAGGATGGGCTCAGATTGAATCTTTCTTCACTTTACTCCAATCTCCTTCGGGGACAGCCGACAGGGCCCGGCCAGTCCAAGGAGACGGCACCTCGGCCAACAAAAGAACAATAGACAGGTAATTAGCATGACCAGCCATGAATAGGACAGATAATTGGCAGTGATCATCTATGAATAGGACAGGACTGATTGATACTGGGGTGAGCTGGTCGTTAGAGACGCTCTGCTTCAAAAGGTGTTTACCCACAAGTGAGAGTAGCTGTGATTAGAGGGGAGGAGCCAGGCCAACCCCAACTCCTCCTCGTGGTCTTTATCTAAGCTGCGGGCTGAGCGGGACTTTAGTCCGCTGACGAAGCCTTTTGGATGAGAGGCGAAACGTTCGAGACTTCAACTACTGAGTACAGAAGATGACGCAAGTACCTTCATTGAGGACTTGGATTTCAGAGTTTGTGTTGATTGTTGCAATTGCAGCATCACAAAATCCTCAAGAGACTGATTTAGGAAGAGAAAGGGTGACTTACTAGAAAGCTGTTGTTGTAACTGCCTGACCAAAGCTGCTGTCTGTTGTTGCTGTTGTGTCTGTTGCATTCCTTGTCTCTGAAACTTCAGACATAGATTATTATGAATTATATGTAAATACACAATTATTTAATAAGCACTTAATGATCCTGCTTTAGGCTTTGACCAAGTACTGTTACAAGGCAGCCTTTACATTTACAACTTTTTATGAGGAATGACATTTCAATATCACATAAATGAAAACAAAAAAATACAATATGATGTAATGCACTGACAAAAAAAGATCTAAACTTATTCCCTTCTAATAATTGTCTGCATGTCTCAAATTCTGCTGGGACCAAAGAACTAAGCAGTTGTTTGGCACATACCAAGGGCTGCATGCCCAAGCCCTGGTTCTGAGCCTGACCAGGAGGGGGCACTGCAGACACCTGCTGTTGTTGTGGGACCTGTTGGGGAGGGACCTGTTGAGGCTGCACCTGCTGCTGCTGCTGCTGCTGTTGCTGTTGTTGTTGCTGTTGTTGCTGTTGCTGCTGCTGCTGCTGCTGCACTTGCTGGGCCTGCTGCTGAAGACACATGACTCAGTGAGTATGGCAGGAGTCTCAGTATTATTAATGATTAATTAATAATTAACAACTGAACCAAACTAAGACTTACTCTGAGAGCTTGTTGTCTAAGGTACTGCTGCTGTTGCTGATGCTGCTGCTGCTGTTGCTGCTGCTGCTGCTGCTGTTGCTGCTGCTGCTGCTGCTGCTGTTGCTGCTGCTGCTGTTGTTGCTGCTGCTGCTGTTGCTGCTGCTGTTCTGCAAGCATTTGATTGGATGGTCTAATGCTGGGATGGACACTTTGGCCTCCCATGTGACCAATGCTGTGCATGATAGGATTCTGCTGCATGGGTTGGTGACCAAACCTAAAGCCATAACACATGTTCACTTAGCATTAAATGCAGAGTCAATATATGACACACTAAACATTGACTGACCTCTGTATGTTATGGGTATAGTTGGGTGCCTGTTGGTGAACATAACCACTGGGCCTTGGCTGCATTTGCCGCAGGGGATCGACCATGGCTGGGTTGGCTCCAGGATGATTTCCCTGAAAGTTTTGGTTTCCGTAAGACGGAACTATGCCACCGCCTTGAGTAGGGGGATGTTGCATCCCCATGTGGGTTCCATACGAGGTATAGCCCTGGGATATATTCTGAAAACCAGAATGTTTTTATTTACCACACACAAACGATAATGATGTACGAGAAAAATAATACTCACCTGAGTCGCCTGCATTGAACTATATTGTTGGTTGGGATTGATCTGCCTCATCTGACCAATCACATTCTGATGTTGATTCTAATAAAAAGATGTCAGATTAGTAAACAGTATAATTAATCTGGTGATACTAAGGACTCAAACGACAAAACCATTGTTATAAGAATGTAGAGAGTCCTTTCATGGACAAAAGAGTCTCACCAGTCTGACCTGTAGGTGGGCCCTCAGTAATTGGGGCATACTGGGCTGCGGCTTATAGCCCATAGGATACGGTTTGTCCATTCCCATCATTCCTGGCATCGTAGCTTGCATACCAGGCATCATGCCCGGGTAAGGAGGCCGCGTTGGCATCATCTTGTTCATCTGAGGGTTACGAGGAGGCCTATATGGAGGATCTAACCCAGGACCTCCTTTTGAAGAAAAAGTGTCATGAGAATTTAACCGATCTGTGTTGACAATGACACCTGTAACGTCCACTAACCTGGAGGCAGGGGCTGGTTCTGAGTGTACATGCCCATGCCCTGCTGGTTGTAAGGAAGTCTGCCATATGGAGATTGCATCATGTCTGTGGGCATGGTCGTTCCGTAGGGAACTCCACTGGAAGTGCGGTTCACATATTCCTGCTGGGGGAAAAAATCAATAAACATTACAACAAATAATGAATTGTTGAAGACATTGCAACAATGAATGAATGAATGAAGACAAACTCAGTAAATGTCAACTTGACCAACCTCAGTCTTGTTTGAAGGAGTTTTCTTTTTCTTACTAGCCTTCTTTTTATTTGAGTCAGAAGTAACATTAGGAACGCTCTTTTCAGATTTGCCCGCTTCCATGATTTTCTTATCAGGTTCTTGGGATATAGGAGTCAGAGGCTCCTCCTCCTCTGGAGGCAGCGGGAGGGGCTCCAGGTAATAGCTCCTCGGTTTTGGTTTCAGGTGAGTGTGGTAGAGCAACAAACGCTGCTGCTCTTCAAACTTTGTGACCTTGCGATCCACACGAACAGTACCAAACCACCCCCAGGAAAGAGGAGCAGAATGTTTGAGTCCTTCAAAGACATCCCAGGGAGAAATCTTTTGTTTAGTAGAAACTTGAAGACCCTAAAGAAGAAAAAACATATAGTCTTGGTTTAATTGTACATTAGGGTCATGTCAGTCATTAAACTGAATAAACATTTACCTCTTTTTCAAAACCAGCTATTTTATTTCCTTTGGTATCGATAAGAGAGCCCTGTGGTTCACAGGTTATGACATCACGTGTTTGCTTAGGCAGGGGCAGGAGCTGACGAACCTTTTCCAAACTTTCAGATTGACGATCACCAAGCTCTTTCTGCAAGAAACAATTCAATAACGCTATGCAAAATTACAAGAAAAATAAAATATTTGGATAAATCCTTTGGAAGGGTTTACTGAATTGTCAAGCTTACCCTGAGCTTTTTGACCAGGTTCATATAAGCCCTCTTGTTCTCTTCCATGCTTCCCTGTGAGATACTGGACATATCAGCAGCCAGCGTACCATTGATCAGCACACTCAGCATGTCCAACACTGTTGTGAAGAGTTCACTGTTGAAGACATAAAATAGCATTATTGGTATTCTATAAAAAAAAAGACAACAGATAAATAAACAAGATTGTTACTTATTAGACTGCATGTCCACAGTGCCACTGCTGATGATGTCGAGTAGTAGAACTGCCCACTCAGTCGTCTGCTGAGTGCTACGCTGTACTGTGTCAAACATGCCACCCACCTGGTAAACATAAGGGAATGAAGCCTTCATCAGAAACTACTTTAACAAGATAATTGTAACAGATGGTTGTCATGTCAAGCTCTTACAAGATTAAGCCGTAGTTTGAGGGCCTCGTGCATCATCTGCTTGGCCTTGCAGTCGTCCTGGTATTGATCTTCTCTCCAGTTGGTGACGATCTGCTGAACCTGGCTGTAGAGTGAGGTGAGAAGGCCTTCCCTTTGTTCATCCTGACCCTTCAAACAGGTCAGCACCAGAGACAGGAAGGGCTGCTGGCTCAGCAGAGACATGCTGGAGGAAGCAAAAACAATGTCGGTATGTGTTGGGACTATCATTCAGTCTTGGGATAAAGCAATGGCACCTTTTCTGTTTCTGTCTGTCCCTCTCTTTCCGTGAAGATGAGCCCAAGTGTTGTCCTTTCTCCAGCTCCTCTCCTGCTGCCTTCAGTACATGGCCTTGAACTGTGGTGGGGAGTTTGGCTATCAATGGAGCCACGAGCCACACGCCTGACCGCTCTGATGAGCTGAGGCACCAGAACAAAAACAAAGCAGTTGTGATTAGAGTTAAGTTTAACATTATGAAGGCCTGTTGAAGTGACAAACCTTAGAATAGGCTTCATCTTGCTTGTAGTGCTGTTGTTAGAAGCAGAACCACCCTGAACGGCTGATCCATTTCCCGAGGGGTTACTGGAGTTCATCTCAGCTGATTTCTGAAAGACCTCTATGGTGGCCTTGGCTATATTCTCTAGCAGAGAATACAGCTCCTATTTCAACATTAATCTAAATTAATACAGAGATAAAAGCGAATGCATTCAAAGAAAAACACCAAAAACCTTACATTGTTGGTGCTCTGTTTAATCATCAGCTGTAACTCAAGAGACGATTGCCGCATTGTCCACTGGTCCATATTCTACAGGACAAACAATTTTACTACAGGAACGGTCTATAATTGATCATGCATTTGGTTAACCAAAAGGGGGCATCATAACCAAATTGAGGCACACTGAGGTTCGGCAGGTTGTATTTTCATGTGCATGGCAGACCTGGAGAATTCGTTTGATGCGCTGTCTCTGAGGGTTGTCTCCATCATCGCTGTCCAGCTGGCGATGAGGGTAACAGATGAGCTGCAGTAGCCGCTGGGCCTGGATGTTTACAAGAACTGGGTCCTGTAGGGCACTGCTATCCTCAGAAAGGGACTTCAAACACCGCTCTCCAACCCATTCCTGTAAAAGATATTGAAAAAAGGTAAAGCAAAAGAACCCGAGGGGAAGTGTTTTATGGACTCTACTTGAACCACCTAGTCTAGAATTATAAATAAAATAAAAACCTTCCATAGCATTTTGAGGAATTTGGGGAACATTGCCCACGTCACATTTTTATGCTTTTGGGAAAATGGTAAAAAGGAGTTCTAGTTGCATGAGGATGAGAAATTGTTTTCTTACTTGCTGGCAGATGGTTTTCAGAACATATTTGGCATACACATCCAGACTTGCTGTTTCAATAGATACAGTACGGCCTTCAGAGATGTCATCAAGGCCAGCATTGTGAGAGAGTCCAGATCCTCTCAGCTCAGCATCACCTACAATACAGACAAACTCACGTTATTTGAATGAATATTTCATATAAAGGCTGTTTTATCAATCTAATTTGCATAGACATTTCTCTTACCGAGCATGAAGACTGCTTTCAAAACAGCAAACACTGCTCCAACCACTATACTGTTCTGAGAAGCAGCCAGGAGGTGTCGATCACATGATGACCTGATGCCTACAGAAGACTTATCTGTGAGAAGATGAAATGTTAGTGTATTCTTCTTCCTGTGATGGTAGAGTCTTACAGGTGTTGTTCTTACCAGATTTGATACCATCTTGAGGGACTGGATTGCGCTGGGGAGTTTTAAACAGGTGAAGAAGGATTCGACAAGTCAGTCTTGCCCCAGGCTCAGAATCTTGTTCACTGCAGGCTGGGAGAAGATTTAGACATAATTCATTAAAGGTCCTATATCATGCAAAATCGACTTTGAGTTTTTAGCCATGTTGTTATGCTATTTCCTTATCAAAAACACCCCCAGAGCGGTTTTTGGCTTCATTCACGCAGTTCTAAGTAATCCTCCTGAATCCTGCTCTCTGAGCAGCTGCTCCACCCTCTCCTGGAAAACGACTGAGCTGTTCAGTTGTGTCGTCACAGCGGAACGGAAGTGCTCTACGTCTGTAATGTAATGCCTTACGGCCTGATTTTTATTTATAAAACTTTTTTTTTTTTTTTTTTTTGAAAAAAAAAAAAAAAAAAAAAAAAAAAACAGCAACTCTCGACGCGTCTGTGCTGTCCCACGACGCTAATCAAGCGCACCCACGGCTGGAGGAGCCATGGATCGAGCATAAGTGTTGTTTTTGAAGACTGAGCTCTTTCTAACCTACTCTGGACACCGCCTGTTCTTTTTCTTACCGATAATGCCACGGATGCGCGTTTGGCTACGAGAGGAACAGGACTTTCAACCTTCCTAAAGAAGAGTGCACTCGCCAGAAGTTGGAATTTCTTTCCGGGATTAAGCTAGCTACTATATCAACCAACCTGATGGATGCTTGGTGAACCTTGGCCAGAATCAAAGTGGATTAACTTTTATAACCAACACGAGGGCCATAACGTAAACACCCGACGATGGGGAGGCCATGCTGAGCGGTGAGTCAATCAAAACGCGTGTTAGCGTGTGTGTTAGCCATTTATGAAACTGTGTTGCCATGTCAACTCCTTATAACTGCATTATGTGAAGTAACTTCACTTTTTGCAGCAATATTTATATTTATAATACTGCAAATGTGGAATGAGCGGAGAGGGGCGGAGTTAACTGAATCGAAGCGTCTTGTCTTCCGGGTAGGGAAAATACCCCCCAAAAATACTTATATTTCTCTCAAAAATGAGTACTCCATAGTGATAGAGGTACAATATATCATATATATCTATACTTTACTTTGGAATGGCTAAAATAGCATGATACAGATCCTTTAACTGCAAACTAGAATCTCATTATATTACATGCACAGGGCTTAAAGTGAAAAAAAAAATCCTGAGCCTGAACTTTCTGTGGCTCAACCAGGACTTTTATCGATACTCCTTATCGATCCGGTACTTAAACGATACTATTATCGGTACTTTAAAAGGAAAATAAAAATGTCAGAGAGAGGCTACAGTATATTGGCAATGTAGCCTAGGACTATATTTTTTAATACATTTTTAATTACACATTTACTCTATGTTTGGACCTAATTGATTTTCAATTTGTGCGCAACACTTAATATATGGGAGGTAAAATACAAGCAGTGTTTCCTCTAGGATTTTTTTTTAGCAGTCGGGGCAGGCTTGCTGAAAGCACCCCCCCCCGGTGCAAGGCTACTACTGCTACGAAGCCTTCAACTTGGCTATAGTTCTGTCAAATGGAGATAAAAGTCGGCGACACCAAGAAGCGGGACGTATTTCAGTGGATTTAATAAGAGAAGGAGACGGGCCTCAGCCCTGAGATGGAGGAGAAAGCGGAGAGAGGCGAGCGGCGCCGCTAGCGGCGAGGTGAAGCTGGACAGTCCGTCTCCAAACTCAGCAAGTGCCGCTAAACTCTGTTAGCGGTTTAAATGTAGCTGAAAAGGTGATTCTCGTGAACGTTTGGTGATATAAAGTTGTGCTGTTTCGTGTGGGGCTGTGGCCATGAAATTACTTGTTTGTGTTGCTGTTTTGACAGAGAAATGAAAAAGGAGGCGCGGCGGTGTTTTCTGTCTATCTCACTCTGTCATTGGCCGCTGCAGTCTGTGTGTTCACTTTGGGGACGGTAAAATCACCCACGTCTCTCTTGTGCGTCAAAAATCAGGCTTAAAAAGCAAACATGTTTGATTTCCTGTGACTGTAGTCCAGTTGCGTCTGACTGCTGCCCACACTACACGATTCGAACGCCAGTCCAGTCGTGACCCCCCCACACTACTCTGTGTGACTGCCTTCGACTAAACACGACTCGGGAAGACTCGGCGCGACAGAGAATTGTATCAAAATCGGGCATAAAAATCGTGTAGTGTGTGCGGACCGTAATGTGTGTCTGCCCCATTTCTTTCAGATTTTTTTTCTTTTCCATTTTTGATACAGCGGCGGCAGAAATTAAGGAGCGGCAGCCCGCCGCTCCTTAATTAACATAGAGGAAACACTGTACAAGTATAGACCAAAATGTAAGTAAATATTTTTTTAATTATCTAAAGTAAATAAAGGATTAAGTCTCATACATGTTTTGTTAATCAGGCTGTTGGTTAGATTTAGCTGGGGCTCTGGGACTGAGCCCAAATGAAAACGTAGTGCTGTAAAATAATGATCTAGAGCCACAGCCTGTTTTCTGCCACTCTCAGCTTGTGTCCAGTGGGTCAGTCTATGGTCAACACCGGCTCCCGCTGACGTGCACGTGAGAGCGCGCACACAAGTATTGAAGAGTTTAATGTGCGGGATTTTTCTAAATCATTTGAATGAAACAAGGTCTAAAAGGTGTAAACCACTAAACCAAGTCTAAACAAGTTCATCGTAAAGAGGTCACGTTGAAAATAAAATACTTTTAACCCAATTTAAAAATGTAGTGGAGTAGAAAGTACAGATACAGGCTCTAAAATGTAGTGGAGTAAAAGTAAAAAGTAATCATCATAAAATTTACTTAAGTAAAAGTACTTATAATTTGTACTTTTTACTTGTACTTGTAACTTTGTTACTTTCCACCGCTGGTGCGTTCACGCTACTGTGTGCACCGTTTGCGGGGGAAAAAATAGACTCCACTCGAAACTCTTAAGTTTGGGTATTTGTGAATAAAGAACAGTGCGAGGCTCTGCTCAATATGAAGTCGATACGTTTGGCTTTTTACAGCAGGTTAGCGGCAGCAGCTCGGGGGTTTCTGAGAATAAGCAAGTTATTAATGTTTTACACCACGGTTCTTTCCCGTGCACACCTGTCTCACCGCGCACGGCTGCAGAGGGGAGGCACGTAGCGAAGCGGGGATGGTCCAACACCGAGCTCTCGTGTGGGGTACCGGGGATGGACAGATCCGATGGAGGGAATGAATTCATGAGAGCGACAGAGTCTTAGTGCTTATTTTAGCGCGGGTGATAAGGGCTGCAACGCAGCAACCCCGTTAGCCTGACTTTACTCGTATATAAACACTACTCACTGGGGATTGGTCGTAGAACTTGCTGCTCTTCGCGTCTTTATCTAATGATTCTCACTCGTCTGGTCGGTCATAGCGTCCATTTGGCAAAACTTCTTTTGCATAATCCACAACCACAGACCTGTCTCACCTGCCCTGCGCCCATTGCCGCTTCTGTCTAAAGTTGTAAATAAGCATTAACACTAACTACTGTAGCCGCGTGGTCGTTTTTGTGGTTTCAGAGGAACCACGCAAGAGCAAGGATGCGCATGAGATGGATTCAGGGACTGTAAGAAGGGGAAAGGCGATTTTTCACAAATGCGTGGAAAATCGGGACAAATATATAACAGTCGAGTTCTCCAGCGGGTGGCAATAGTGGTGACAGGTAGGTTAAAGGGACCGGTGTGTTATTCAAGTCAGATTAAAGTGCCTCCGACTGTAATTTACAGCCCGATAAATACATTTTGCTTGCGCCAGAGGCCGAACCTGCCCTGAAGCCAGAATTCCGGCCCCCGGCCGGAAAACTTTAAGCCCTGCATGCATTTAAACGTCATCCTATAAACACAGGTTATTTTACAAATCTTCTGTTACAAGTGTTTCAAAAACAAACAAATCAAAGTTGGTAGAAATTGGAAGACATTAGCGATTTGGTATGTGTCGTCTAGAATAAGCATAGCAGATCTAAAGAAATACATGTCATCTTTAATGATGAAATCAGGAGCACAGATAGACACTTTACAAAATACCAAAACTCATTTCAATACCAAGGCTTACCTGCATTGAGAAGAGAGGGAATAGCCACACAGCGAACCAGATCTTCAAGCAGTAAGCACTGTCTGGCTATCAGAATTGCAACAAATGTTGCCAGAGAGTCATGGAATGACAAATCACTAACCTGGCAAAAAAGATCAGAACTCTTTAAACGATGACACTGACTAAATGTGAAATTGGTAAGTGCAGTTAATTAACACTTACATCGACATTACAGAGTAAATCATTGAATCCACAGTTGCCATTGTTTGATGAGCAGCAGAGCGCCTTAAGTACACCAAGCCACTCAGCGCTTAGTGAGCGACAATATGCGGTAAGTTCTGCACAGAGGATCCCAATATCATTGACCCTGAAAAAAAAAAACAAGATCATTAACATTTAATCCAGCTTTAGTATTTACATGTACTTCCATGTCCACATCTGCCAATGTTATTTTGCCTTGCATTTTCACTAACACACACTAAGACATTTCCAGACATTTATTGTCATTCCATCCTACCGTTCAGGATCTCTGTGATCCACACACACGTCCATAAGGACGTTACACACAAAGCTGTAGCGGTTGGCAGGGCTGTCATTGAGGATCTTGCCCACCATCGAGTGGTTGAAATTGTGAGCCAAAGGGTTGGCAATGGCCTCCACCATGAATGCTGGGTCCCACAGCATATTTGAGTCAGATGGGTCGATGTTGCAGTAGATGGAGTTCTTTACTTTAGAACAAAACTCACTGAAAGCAAATAACCATCTTAATTCAAATTCGACATGAAGAAGCTAGCTTTAAATATACAAGACATTTAAAATTACAATATTAGGGCGAACTCACACTTGTCCATCCGAACCCAAGCGCTGAAAGCCCCTTTAGCGCAGTTCGTTTGTGTGCGGTCAAACCGTGCCCGAGTCCGAGTCGGTTCTGGACTTTGAACGCGGCTCGGTTGCTCAGATACAAGCAGCTGTTGTATGAGCGGCTGCATTTGTCACGGTAAAACAGTGAGAAAAGGCTGTTTAACATGTGTCAGTGCCACCGTTTACCTTATGATGAGAACACAGCAGCAGCGGCCGCGTCGCGCTCGTCTACCTCGTCATTTCTCTGCTACTGTAACCTTTGTCTGACAGATAAACTAAATGCTGCGGGTGCATTTAGATCTCTTGTGATTTTGGTGCGCATTCGTGTTGAGTGCTTTCTGACAACGTACAGCCTACTTCCAGGAGTTACAATTCTGTTGAACTGGTGGCCGAAGCAGCAATGAATAACATAAACCGAAGGTCATATCTTCTGTTCTCGTAGCCTTTTTCAAGGCTGTATTTTATCCATGAATCCATGGAGAAAGGCTAAGAGCGACAGGTGCCCCATTTGCTCTGCCCATTGCCTCAGCTGAGCGGGGGACAGGGGGACGCACACAGCTCTATTTCTATCAGCTTTAAGCGACTATTTTATTCACCGTAGCCCCTTTTTTTTCAAACTGCAGTAAAATGCACAGAAAAGTGGAGTAAACAGATTTGACAACGAGGCTCATAGTAGACTTGCTGCACATGTAAACAAACAACTCCTCGTGCTTCACTAATCGGCCACGGCTCGGTTCATTTGTGTAAGCGTGAGAGTGAGCTGTTCGGGGCATCCAGACCTTTCCTCATCCGAATGGCACGGTTCGGATGTCAAGTGTGAGCTTGTCCTTAGACCAAAAATGCTGAACAAGATTATATTCCAGAACGGTGTAACAAAGATGACAATCTCAAACCTGAATATCTCCCCAAACTTGCTCTTGAGGTGACTGCAGGAAGTGTAGAGGTCGTAGAGATAGGCCAAGATGCAGCGTTCTGCCGAAGAACAGTCGGCTGGATTCACTCCAGACTTTACCACTATGCGCAGCCTGGCAGATTACAGAATTATTGGTAAATTGAAATCGAAAGAAAAAGTAGTTCAGTAACAGTACGTCAAATATAGATGTCTCTTACCCATCAAAGACTGTTGCTGCCTGCTCAGGATTAAGAATAAGACAGGAGTGGTACCTTCGAAGAACAGCTACAATGCACAGACACAGGTTGGTGGTGTAACTGCCCACCAGACTGGAGGACTTCAGTATCAGCTCTGCTTCCACCAAACTTAACTCATTTAGTATCTGTAGCACAGAAGCACTGGGTTAACAGACAACTGGGCAGAGACACTACTTTTACTCAGTGACTTACCTGAATAGCATAGTCTATGAGGCCACTGATGTTGAGGGAGTACTCCATGAGGTCAAAGATGAACTGAATGTGTTGGACGAGAGGCAGATGATAGGACATCCCTGAGGCAAAGCTGGTGATCTGCTCAAATGCATTTTTGGACACCTGAGGCCAACAGACATAATTTATAACTTCAGACAATCAAAACATGCCAGATTTGCCTGAAATGAAACAAGACAAAGATTGAATGGACTAACCTGGGAGGTGACCTGGTGCTGGTCAAAGTGGGAGAGATGCTGGAATTTGGAGAAGATATCTTCAGCAGTGGGAAAAGCCTCAGGCTTACTCCTCTTCCTCTTTTGCCCTTCCTCGCCTCCTAAAAAAGTGTCAGACTGCTTTAAAAAGAATAAAGCTACTATGAAAATAAACTAAACTTCTCATTAAATAACCTTTATATTTTGTTACATGTTTGAAGCATCAGTATCAATGGCATCATAAAAGATTAAAGAATATTTTCACTAAAACTAAAACGCAGTTGGTGACCTGCACAGGTCACATAGTGAGTTACACTTCTAACTTTTTAATAACTGGAAAAAAGCCACAAGTGTGAGTATTGGAAATAGATGTGAACAGATTAAATCTTTTAAAAATTTGAGAGAATGAGCATCTGAGACTGAATATTCAACAATTTTTTAAATAACATCCAAACATAACAAAGCATTGTGGTTGCTTACATATATATTATTTATGGCTGAAGTTTGTTTATGTTAAATTGTATAAGTGCAAAAGCCAACATAGTCTACCTGTTTCTGCTGTGCTTTTGCGATTTAGGACCTTCAAGATGTCTTTGGTTATTTTCTTGATGGTGTGCCGCGCCTCATCTCTTTGTTTGCCGACGCCATAAAGGACGACTAATCGCTGGTTGCACTCATGGCTGGCACTCTCCTCCTAGAACACAAGATGAAAAATACAGAAAGATTATAATCCAAAGTATATCTAAAGTCCATGTTGGAAAAACTTTAGAAACATTGCCAACAATGCCAATATAATGCTTCATATGTGGGTAAATCAGGAAAACCGAAGCGCGCTTACCTGAGGAATAGGGAAGTGTGTAGCATACTGAATGTGGCGCGGTTGCTCGTACAGTTGAGGAAAGGCCGGGTCCAGGCCCTTGTCTTTGCATACTGGCTTGCTGTCGAGATCCAGAGGGGGCTTCTCGGGAGATGGACTGCCCTTGGACTCACAGTGCATGGGAGGAGAGAACATCTGTAGAGAGGGTAAAATCAGTAAATTACAGTTATGATTCTATTTATTATTTATTTTACAGCCAAAATTAAATATCAAATAAGAATTAGTAAATCTGTAGGCCAAAAACGGTCTCAAGTGCAGTACATTTGAGCAAATACATTTACATTTCCTTTCAAAATCCAATTTGTTCATTGTACTTCATTTATAGAAAAGTTTTGAGGGCCCCCCTAAAGTGCCTGAGGCCACCCAGGGGGCCCCGGACCCCACTTTGGGAACCACTGGTATAACTAATACAGCTTTGGGTGTATTCATAGTCATACCACTGTATTCAGATAAAAAAAATTCAGCCACAAAAAAAGAAGTTTTGAAAAAATTCTGAACTCTTTCTGAATTTCAATGATGAAATTCGTACCTCATCAAAATTGGCGCTGGAGTTATGATCAATTTCCATGGACTCAGACAGGCCAGTATCCTGTTGAAAATGAGTAACGTGTCATTACATCTTCTTGTGTGGATTTATATGGCACAAATGACACAACAAAGGATTCCGACATGCCTCCATTTTGACACTGCTGCCTGCATCCTGCTCCTTCCGCTCCGATTCATCCATGGGCTCATCGCTGGGGGAACGGGGGCGGGGCATGTGTGAGTCCGAGGCCAGGTCACCGCGGGAAATGAGTGTGCACATGTAGATGTTGTGGGAGAAGACGTCGTGGCGGATGAGCTCGTAGAAGAGCAGTACCAGGTTAGAGAATTCCACGCGTTCGCTTTCATTACCCGGCTCACCTTCAACCAGCAAAGACGGAAATAGAAAACTTTAAGCTTGATGAAGGATTCAACACTTACAATGGAAAGACAGATGCTCAAACTTACAAAGTCAGCTTGTGGACAAAAATATATACCTACACAGAATTAAATACTATGATAAATGCTTGGTTCCCCTGAAAGGAAAACTGCACGCATAACTGTGTTGCGAATGGATAAGTTGATAAGCACAGCAACAACCAAATAATGCTCAAGATAAAAAGAAATAACACAATCTTTGCAAAAGTTGATAAATCAGAATCAGGAGACTCACTCAACGTGGGAGCTTGAGTGTCTAAAAACTGGAGCAGCACATCTTGAAAGACTGGCAGTGTGGCAGCAGAGAGGGAGCCAGAAGAAACAGAGCCTTTCTCATCCACCACCTCTGATTCACCACACCTCTGCAAGCAAACGCACAGACAGCTTCGCCATTAGGGCAAAAAAACAAAAAACGTACAATAATAACTTCAGTATTTGTATCTGCTGCCAACTCACCTCTGCTTCTATTTCTGCTTGTCTTTTTTCCAGCAGCTTTGCAACCACCATGGCCCGGTGTCTTCCCGAGCGCTTGCAACACACAGCCCACTCACAAAGCAAAGTCACCACAGCATCGTCATCTGGCGACATCTGAACACAAAAAAAGTCACCGCTCAAAGCAACAGCAAATCAGAAGCGTCTGGTCAATTCCTCGTATCCTTAGCCTAACCTCATGTCCATCTTTGCTCTGCCCAGAACCGAATATCCGATTGTAAAGGGAGTCTAAGGAGTTGCTGAAATCAGACTTTTCAAAGCTGTGGTTGTCCAGAACCTCAAGGGTATGAAGAACTCTCCCAATAGTGAACCCTGAAAGCAGATTTCACAGTTTTATAACCCAATTACCCACCCTGATATATATGCTAAACTTAATCTGTAACTATGGAACTATGTAATGTCATACCCGCTGTAGTTTCCTGGCATTTGTCAAAAGACCACCTGAATTCCACAGCCTGCCCTCTTTCCTTTATCTGTTCCTCAATTTCTCTCAATTTTGCACGGACCTAAGTACAAAAAAGAAAATCATGTTAATATCTTTTTATATTAGGGATGCAAGTTAATGTTTTAAATCTCAAGAGAAGCTGACCTGCTGTATGAATGAGGTGCTGCCCCCTGGCATTGGAAGGCTGGATGGGGCAATATGCAGGAGGTCCAAAGGAGATCCTGTCTTGTTTCGGCTATCTGTCAGGGAGTAGTGCCACACGAGAGCACTGGGACAGCAAAGCACGATGCTCTGTTGTAAAGGAAAGGGGCAGAAAGAAACAGAAGGTTATGAGTACAGTGTCAACAAAAATGATGATGGCAATTTTGTGGAAGAACATCATGTAAAATGCTTTCGACAACACTGCCTTTTAGGGAAAAAAATGACCATAACAAAACAATAAAAACAAAAATAAACAGTATATCTTCAAATATGGGACCCATCTATAAATGATCTCTAGCAGTAACATATTGAGAGTGAGGAGTCACGTGCCGAGTTGGGTTGATTTGGGGGGGGGGGGGGGGGGGGGGGGGGGGGAGCACTTTACATTTTGCGCATTTACGTTTTCGGCGAGACAGACGGATCTATGAATACGACAAAGAAAAGGAAGAAAGTAAAGCAATGCAAAGAGATGAGGTGAAACAAAAGGGACCTTACAGGACATGGTAAACTACCTTGTATTTGGTGCAAGTTACTACACGATGCAGGAGTTTAAAAGCCACAAGTCTTTGGAAAGATACGAGACTTTCTGCTGTGGCTGGGTCCAGGACTTGGCTCTACAAGCCTCCAGCTGGTGAAAACAGCGTTGTACTGGCAAAACTAACTTTCTTCACATGCGTTTTAGTGTGTTGTCATTACATTGCATTTGGCAAAATGACAAAGTAATAAAGTGTGTGTTTCGTAAACACTACATTGTTACGAGATGTTCAATGTACACAAACGTTTCCAACATGTTTTGACAGGTCAGAGTGAGACTTGCGCTCCTTGATGCTGTGTCCATTTCTGTAACCTAAAAAACTGTGTCCCATTGTTCCTACGTTTTCCATGTCTATCATGTGAGGTATTGGAGCAGTTTTTAACCCAGCAGTGACTTTCAGGCATGGTAAAACAGTGCGGAATAGCAAGAACCTCCGCTACTAACACACGTAAACAATGTGTATTGCCGCCGGACTGCTCCCATCATGGCGGCGAGGGGGGGATCGGGAGGGGGGCTCTGCGCCGTGACGACAACCCCTCATTCTCATTATGATAAGAATGAGTTCAGAAACTTTTACCCTTTATCCTATAGCCGTAGTGCTATTCGTTTTTCTCGATTACATTGGATTCTGTTAGCCTCACAAAGCCACATACAGAGTAAACTAATTTCTCTAAAACACATGTGTCAAACACAAGGCCTGCGGACTAGATGCGGCCTGCGAGATAATTTAAGCGAGATGTGGCCCTTTGTAGAGCATGAATCTCTGAGTATGTCAAAAAAAAAAAAAGTAAGTCTTTAGCTCATTCCTGTGCGGAGTTATGGATTTTCAAAGACATAACCAGAATGCTCACTCCAGCCCATAGGGCGCAGCTTAAAAAAAAAAAAAAAAAGGAAATAATTCCACACGTGTCCAGCAGAGGGCACTGACATAATAAGAGATCAGGATATAAACAGCATATTACGGCCATGTAATAAATGGTCAGTCTGCCCCAGGGCAGCTGTGGCTACAATAGTAACTTACTGCCATCGAGTGGAGTGAATCAATAATGACTTAATGTAGCACTTTGACAAACTGATAAAGTGCAATAAGTGTAAGCTGTTATTTATTAGGCCACAGTTCTTTACAATATATGAGGCCCACGACCCGCCGTGGGGGCTGAATTTGAACTTTACATTGTCTTATTTACTGCTCTGTTTCATTGCCTTAATGTTCGGTGCAGCCCTATAAGGCAACTCCTGTTGTGATAGTGGGTATACAAAACCATTGATTGATTAATTGATTGATTCGGCCCACGCCCAAACGAGTTCTATACCCCTGCTCTAAAACATGACCCCTGACAAAGGAGTCATGAAGTTATGCAGTTGAAGTTATTGCAAAACAAAGGTGTATAGGCGTGCCGTCTATGTAACCAAACATTGTGGTGCACTACCTGTAGCATGCAGCTGAGCCCAAACACCAGAGGTCGGTGCAGAGGGCAGTTGTAAAAGTCGGTAAATGGCGCCTGGACCTGGCTCCCTCCTGCGGGCTGGGATGTCGGGGTGGGGGGCAGGGCGTTCCCTTGCTGTGTCAAGATGCCGTGAGCTGGGTGTCCTCCTGTGCCAGAGCTCCCGTCGCTTAGCAACAGGTTGAGGCGCCGTGTGCAGAAATACGCCAGTCTTCGTGACAAGTAAGCTGACTGGACAAATTCCCCTGAGTACTGCGTGATGGGAGAGATTCACAGCATTATACATAGCATTTGGAGTCTGTATTAGTCAGCTGTGAAAACAATCATATGACTGACTGTGGGAGCTCAGTATAGGTCAAAAGGGTTATGAACTAAAAACACAGTGACAGCTGGGGAGGCTGGCCTGAACGCAAAATACACTGTCCAAAAACAATGAGAAATAAGTCACAGGACATAGAATAAACAAATACCTGTAGTAAAAGTGGCAATAGGAGCCTGAGAAGTTCATCTTCACCAGGCCGCACCTTCTCAAAGCATTCCAGGACCCATGTCAGAAACTCGTGCCTGTCCAGCATGCCATCCTAACAGGCAAATGGTGTGATTAGTAAATTCTTCTTTTGATAAGAAACTTCCCTTGATTTATAATCAAACTCACTCACCTGAAACATAAACATAGCCAGTTTTTCATTGTACTCCCACTGCTTCATGGCTTGCTCCACATCAGGAGGCGGCGCTGGTAGAGGCGAACTACAGCCTTGATTGGGAAACTGTCTGTAAAACTCAGCCACTTTTTGCAGCTGCTCCCATAGGTACTTGGTAATAATCTGTGTCCATTCTGCATAAACACACACACATACCAATGATGTTCACCAAATGTGGAGCAGAAAAACTTGCCTGCGTCTAACTAATTCACACAATTCCAATAGCTCATACCTATACAAGGATCAATCACGTGTCTTTTTTTGACTTTAGTTTCAGTGATGGCTGCATGATAAGCACATGTCATTTTTATCATCCAGGCTGAGCGCATGACAGGGACCGAGTACTTTGCCAAGTATCCAAACACCTCCTCCTTTTTGCTGAAAGTTGGTACCTGCAAAATGACACCATTTGTTCTTAGCACTGTCTTAGCGCTCCGTTTGTATTTTACATTTGAAAGTATCAAACCAGCTAACACAATTTTACTTTAAATGATGAGCGTATATTTCAGTTTAGAAAACCCAACAAAGAAAAAGCTTTTTACTAATTTCACCTTCTTAGCCAGTTGTGTTAGAGGTTTAGTTCCAGCCAAGTCTGTAAACCAATTATTGATGGAGCTTTGTGATCTTGCAGTGAGGGGCCAAAATTATCCTTTTGGTTGACCTGTGGCTTGCGCTTCCCTGTATCTGGGAATGTGTTATACCGTAACTTTTCTGCAATGATGCTGCTGAAGTTTGAACTGATCTGAAAATCAATGGAGCACAAATGTCACAGAGCTCTCAGAAACAGAAAACATATCACTAATAGCACTATCTATTACCTTGGAGGGATTGAAATTGACATTCTTGGCACTGCCATGTTCATCCCCAGACACTGCAGGTTGATTGTTAAATCCTTGCTTCACATTTAGGGCAGTTAATTCATCCTAAAACAAAACAAGTCAAGAGTGATGGCTGTTCTTAATATTAACAAATGCAACAATTACCAAAAAAGCTAATACGTACACCTACACAATATATCTTATACGCCTTTTCATCTGTATTACCATTTCTAGTGTTTCCCTCAGATACATCATTGTGTGAATAGAGTATGTTTTTTAATACAATTTAACTTTGCTAGCTAACGATAATACATCAAAATAAGATGCAATCAAATTTAAATCACAAATTTAATGATAATTGGGGCTATCATTCAAATCTCCTAACCCTAACCCTAAATGATCATTGCAAAATCTGCATCTGTTTTAGCCAATATGCCCAAACAACACAAAAAAATAAGCATATTAACCTTTCAGCGGAGGTAGAGGTTATGGAATTCATGTATTTTTTGTCTTTTTAATAATTGTTACTTATCAGTTCATATTTTAGTCTTTTCTCAAAGGTTAATGGTCTAAGGTTTGTTTAAAATGTCCCCTGTTAAGTGAATATGTATCTAAATTGTATTAATAAAGCTTATATGCGCAATACCGATCAGATTACATTGTATTTTATTTTATTTTTTCAAAATTGTACAGCTCTCGTCTGTAAATACTTTTACACGGGCAAACATAGCAATGAACCTTAAGCAATAAGCACTCATAGCAATTACAAGTCACGCACAAACGCACATAAGACCTTACGCGGTTTACCCACGTAAAACAAAACGTTTGAAGTGAAGTAGTTAATTGGATTAACCGCTATAAAACAGCAAACACTGTTATTTGTTTGCCTAAGTAAGTGAGGCTGGGAGTTAGCAGACTGACAACTAGCTGTTCATTGTTATTGCAGGGCCCCAGCTCGTCTACAGGCTAGGCTAAACATGCTAGCTAGTGTTAGCTGGCAAAGCCTGTTGGGTGGAAATCCTGCACTGAAAAACACATTTTCGGCCTTTTATAAGATACCACGTTTAAACTGACCTCTTTTTGTTTTGGATCTTGCGGATATACATCAGGAGGGCCGAGTCTGGGCCGCTTTAAAGGCCGGTGTTCGTAACTTAATATCCCGAAAGCAGCCATCATCCAGCGGCATCACAACCGGAGCCAGCAGGCAGGGCTTTCCTCCTCCCTCCTCCCGAACAGAGCGGTCCTAAACCTGCCACAACACCGACCCTCACTTCCGGGAAGCGCACAGCGAACTGCTGCTACAAAAATATTACTGCACTACTACGGATGGACATGATGCTGGAGGGAATTTTCCTTTTTTCATTTCTACTTAGATATTTTAAAAATCACGTCTTTATTTGTTTAGACCAAAGATGTTGTTAGCATTTGGTCTCTTCCAGCACATCCCTCTGGCTCCAAACGGGGTTAAGTTAGAAGTGACCACGGTCTTCAACGGGAACGCACAAAGACCAGACACGTGCATATCAATTTGTCTAAGCTGAAGTAAAACCATATCTCAGTATGGAAAAATGGTGGCATGTTCCTTTATTCAACCAGGTAAAAACTTGAGATTTACAAGATCTTTTACAAGAGTGGCCGATTTTATGTGTGTATAAAAAAACTGGCAGTTCATAAAGAGCTTCTTTTATCTCTCCCTTTCTGCATTTTGGCTTGTTGAATAACAATAACAACAAAGACAATGTATATAAAAATATTTTATTGAAAACAACCCTTTTAAAAATATCACAAGTAAACAAGTATAAATTTTAAAGGCCATAATACATAAATCTATTTAAAAATATTGCACTGTATTACTGTTAGCGTATGCTTGATTATAAAGGCGGACAACACGTGCAGACATCATGAGCTGCTCTGTACCTTGTCAAGAAAGTACCCAATTTCTGTATGTAATAATACCCATATGTGCATAATTTCAACACCAGCATTTGGATTTAGACAAAACAGTAGTTCCTTTAATCACACCGCAACAGAGGAGACTTAAATGTATAAAATAGTGTATATGGCTATTTCCATAACCTGGAATCTTTAGACACCTAAAACTTGCAAAAATATTATGTTAATAGTGAACTAAATAAAGATAATATAAACATCAACATAGTGATGAATGAAACACATTGCGTTTTAGCAATGTTTCACTCAAATGTTAAATAACTAATACTGAATGATCCAGTAGTATTGAGTACCTATAGTCCCACATTGTATAGCACTGTTTTAATGCTACAAAGATTGGGAAGATAATGATTGTTTTTTCACAGTCAATTTCTGCCCTACAGATATGTCATACATATATAAATAATATTCCATTAATAATAACGATCTCTTGAAAAACACAACAGGATAAGCCCAAAACATTGTTTTTAGAAAATAAAATGCAATGCTTATTGCTAATTTCAGTACTCATGTGGCCTTCGAAAATACATGTTGATGCCATCTTTGGTTTTCAAATTCTGTGACTACAGCTTTGGAGAGCATTGTACTCACAATACAGAAGAATGAAACAATAGTGACTTTGTGCAATACCACGTCTTTTCTATTATCCCACATAATGCACTAGCTGCTTTGATTTTCTGATGCCTCGATCATGGCTCGAAATCTTGAGTTTTCATCTGCCAGCAAGAAAGCGGGTTTGTCAAACTCCAAAATCTAAAAGAGAAAAAAAAAAAACAATTATAGTTGTAGAAAACAAACTAAAAGAAATGTTTTTAAAAGTCACATATCATGCTGTAAGTATGCTTTTTAATATTTGGGGCACAAAAACATACTCTCGGCCCGGGTCTCCTAGTCATTCCCTAAGTCAGGACACACCCTCCAGTTCTATGGCCCTCGCCTCTGGAATGGCCTACCGGAGGAGCTCAGGGCCGAACATTCAGAACATTCATGTTTTTAAGAGCAGGCTCAAGACCCACTTTTTTAGCTTAGCTTTTAGCTGATATCTATTTATTTTACTCCTATTTAGTTATTCATTCAGTTATTTTTTATAATTATTTATAATTAGCTTATATTTAATTATTTTCTTATTTTATTTAATGTTATTATTTGAAAATATTTTTTTATTTTCATAATCTCCAGTGTTTCCTCTGAGGGAGCCCTCTGCCTCAGGAGCAGAGGTTGGCTGTGGCTGAGTGGGTGCTGTCCGGTGGGTGACCTGATGGAGGTGTGGTGTCTCTGCCGCGCGTCCTGTGGTGGTGCTGTGTGGCTGTGGCTGATTTGCTGTTCCCGGTGCAGACGGCTCCTCTGATTGCGTTTCCTTACCTGGTTCATCTGTGCCCAGATTCAGCCCTACGTCCATTATCTTATTGTGTGTGCGTACGTGTGCGTGGCTATGGGAGAGGGGGTGCGGTGAGTATGAGTGTTCTTGTCTCCTTTAGCCTCAGCATAAATGGTTACTCAACAATGTGTTGTTATGTGATGATTAACACATTGCATGTGTGAATGAACACAACTCCGGGTATTTTATTTGTGAGTGAATAGCAGAACATATCTATAAGCTCATAAATTAGATAGTGTTCATGAGTGTGTTCATGATGCATTAGGCTCACCTGGCCCTTGTCCAGTACCATGACCCTGCTACAGTTCATCACAGTGTTCAGACGATGAGCAATAATCAGAGTTGTGCAACTCCCAAACGCAGAGCGAATAGTCTCCTGAATGAGCCGGTCTGTTTCAGTGTCAATAGCAGCGGTGGCCTCATCCAGAATGAGAATCTGAAACGCAAGCAGAAACAACCAGAACTGAATATGAGAGCAAAATGCTAATTTTCTCAACTTCCTTTTTTAAAATGTCTTTATGTATAAGATATTATGTAACAGACATATTTAATGTTCAGTAGTTGTGCTTGCCACCAACTAGTAAGGCCGCAATGCTGTAATCACAACACAGCAGAGATTGTCTGTGCTGTTGGTCCATGTTCCATTCAATAAAACCAATTGCAACTAAACCAAACTTTTAATTGAAACCAGATTTCTATTGTTATTTCAAAAGGTTTGGCTGCTTGACTCTTAGTCCTTATTTTGACATTTTAATTTTAATAGGTGAAAAAATATTTTCAGTAAGTATTAATGAGTACCTTGCTGTTTCGCAGCAGGGCTCTAGCTACACAGAGTAGCTGTCGTTCCCCAACAGAGAAGTTATCTCCATTTTCTGTTACCTCTGAGAGGAGTGAATGAGGCAGTTGGTTAACCTGTGAAGATAGCATACTTTCATTCAAAGTCTGTATTGTCAATTGTACAACATGTAGAGTACATACAAAGAACAGAAACATATAGTTATGTCACCAACCATTTCTCTGATATGTGTCTTCTCAAGTGCTTCCCATATTTCAGAATCTGAGTATTGATCCCAAGGGTCCAAGTTTGACCTGGGGAAGAAGTAGTTTTAGTAATAAAGTGGGAGGTGGCTTTATAACAGTATTTGTATTGTATTTTGGTGCCTAGCTTACATTTTAAGAGAGGTGCACCCCCCACCTCCAACACAATTACCTGACTGTCCCAATGAAAAGAACAGGCTCCTGCGGAATGATGGCTAGTTTGCTTCTGAGGTCGTCCAGTCCAATCTGAGCTATATTGACTCCATCAATGGTGATGGAGCCTCCCGTCAGCTCCACAAGTCTGAAGAGAGCGACACCCAGAGAAGACTTTCCTGTAGAAACAAACACAAGCCATGCACTATGTACTGTGTATACTTAAGAGCATAGCCAAAGCGGGGTGGGCTATACCTGATCCTGTGCGACCCACTATACCAATAGTCTCATGTGGCAGGATGTTGAAAGATAATTGCTTCAGCACCAGAGGCAAATCATGTCGGTAACACATCTCTACATTCTGGAAGGTGATTTGTCCCTGTTGTGGCCAGGAGGGGGCAGGAGCACTCTTCTGAGAACTCTGTCTAGGAGCCTCACTGTCCAGATTCTGGAACAAGAAACAATCAAGACCAAATAAACATACACCTCTATTAACTCTAGAAACTGCATCACTGAAACAAGGCACCAGCTCCAGACAAAATTGGCAGAGGGTGTGTCAGAGTTAAAAGGGGCTCAAATAGGGATCCTTATACTTAAATCACATTGCAATCCAACTAAAACTGAGGGTGCAAACATTTTAGAATGTGGTTACAATGCACCCTTTTGCACATCTACAGTGGGGGGAAAAGTATTTAGTCAGCCAACAATTGTGCAAGTTCTCCCACTTAAAAAGATGAGAGGCCTGTAATTTTCATCATGGGTATATCTCAACTATGAGACAAAATGAGAAAAAAAAAAATCAGAAAATCACATTGTCTGATTTTTAATGAATCCATTTGCAAATTATGGTGGAAAATAAGTATTTGGTCACCTACAAACAAGCAAGATTTCTGGCTCTCACAGACCTGTAACTTTAAGAGGCTCCTCTGTCCTCCACTCGTTACCTGTATTAATGGCCCCTGTTTGAACTTGTTATCAGTATAAAAGACACCTGTCCAACACCTCAAACAGTCACACTCCAAACTCCACTATGGTCAAGACCAAAGAGCTGTCCAAAGACACCAGAAACAAAATTGTAGACCTGCACCAGGCTGGGAGGACTGATCTGCAATTGGTAAACAGCTTGGTGTGAAGAAATCAACTGTGGAAGAAATTATTAGAAAATGGAAGACATACAAGACCACTGATAATCTCCCTCGATCTGGGGCTCCACGCAAGATCTCACCCCGTGGGGTCGAAATGATCACAAGAACGGTGAGCAAAAATCCCAGAACCACACGGGGGACCTAGTGAATGACCTGCAGAGAGCTGGGACCAAAGTAACAAAGGCTACCGTCAGTAACACACTACGCCAACAGGGACTCAATTCCTGCAGTGCCAGACGTGTCCCCCTGCTTAAGCCAGTACATGTCTGGGCCCGTCTGAAGTTTGCTAGAGAGCATCTGGATGATCCAGAAGAGGACCAGGAGAATGTCATATGGTCAGATCAAACCAAAATGGAACTTTTTGGTAAAAACTCAACTTGTCGTGTTTGGAGGAGAAAGAATGCTGAGTTGCATCCAAAGAACACCATACCTACTGTGAAGCATTGGGGTGGAAACATCATGCTTTGGGGCTGTTTTTCTGCAAAGGGACCAGGACGACTGATCCGTGTAAAGGGAAGAATGAATGGGGCCATGTATCGTGAGATTTTGAGTGAAAACCTCCTTCCATCAGCAAGGGCATTGAAAATTAAACGTGGCTGGGTCTTTCAGCATGACAATGATCCCAAACACACCGCCCAGGCAACGAAGGAGTGGCTTCGTAAGAAGCATTTCAAGGTCCTGGAGTGGCCTAGCCAGTCTCCAGATGTCAACCCCATAGAAAATCTTTGGAGGGAGTTGAAAGTCCGCGTTGCCTAGCGTCTGCCCCAAAACATCACTGCTCTAGAGGAGATCTGCATGGAGGAATGGGTCAAAATACCAGCAACAGTGTGTGAAAACCTTGTGAAGACTAAAGGTGCGTACACACCAAACGCCCCCTCACAACTTCAACTTCCATGTTAACTAGGGATGTAACGATTCACTCAAGCCCCGCTTCGATTTGATATCCAATTTTAAGTTCCCGATTTCGATTTTTTACGATTTATTTATTTTTTAACCTTTTTTTAAGAAAAGAATATGACTTGTTCATAACAATGTTTCTTTTGTTTTAACATCTGCCTTTTTGTCCTTGTAACAAACTGCAACTGTCTCAGTAAGTGAACTTTACATTACAAAAAATTACAAGACGTAAAAATGAACTATAATCATTTTGACATGAGTGCTTGTAAATTTACATGTTTTCAGCACAAATAAGATGTGTAGCAAACATTTTGAGATTATATTTATTTTTCCAACCTTCACAACAGTCTGGGGACCATGGCCGAAATTTTCACATGGATTTGGGGACCAATCACAGAACGAGGAGGCAAGACGATGACGCGCTATTTGACATACGGAAGCTTGTAGCTTGTTTAGGGATAAAAAAATATTTACGGATCCAACCTGACAGCAACAGACGCGACGCCATCTTTCGATCAAGCTTTAGACCGTGTTCTAAATAGTTTAGCTCAAAAGTTTACAGCAGGTACATCATACATCATCTGATATGATGATACAATTGGCTATGGCTACGTGCAGACGCATATGATAGACATTTATATCGCCCAATAAACGGCTATGGACAATCGTGAACCACACCTCTCCTACGAGAAAATGAATTGGTGGTCCCCAGACTAAATATCACTTGTGATTTTAGTCTGGCGTTAGCCAGGCTAACATAATACTACCATTTAGACCTAATTTTGCAAAATCAATCCGTTCACGTGCAATCAGATTCGTTTATTTGCCGTGACGTGTTGTTAGCGAGCAGCGTCACTCACGAGACACGGAAGTCTCCTCAATAACAATCTACGAACGACGCACGAAAGAGAGAAAGCGTGTCTCCAATCGGCGGTAAATGACCAAAAACACATCGACAGTAGGTGAGTTTCGTGATTCATAATCCTGCGCAAATATTAACGCAAAACCGCTAATAACACCGGATCAATGGCAGACGCCCGCCCTTCGCTGATTGGTTTACTCCGCTTCCTGTTTGCTTGCGTACAGTATGTACCGCTGTGGGAAATGGATTTGACGCAATGGTGACCAGACTCACTCGCTGGTACAGCGGTGAGTCTGGATTTTTCCAGGCTAGTTTTTTTCACCCTAGAACGCGTCACACAGCCTCCCGTGCAGCCTTTGTAAACATAAGGAGGAAAAAGACATGACAGCTCCCTGTAGGTATTGGATTATTTGACAAGCGGGCATTTGATGAGGATTTCAGCAGAATCAGAGCAGGTTGGTCAGATGTTTGTCAGTTTACGATCTTTGGTAAACCTCTGTCAAAATACTAAACTCTGCGTTAGCCGCTAACGCTAATCTTGTAGCTGCTAACTTCAGCTGCGTCTGCTGCTTCCATGCCTACACTTGTATGCGTTTATGGTGTGGCGTGTGTTGGGGGTGAGGCGGGGGGAGGTGTGGAGCTTGTCTTGGGAAAAAGTTAACTTCGTTAGAAACAACAAGCTATGTTCCAGTCTATTTCAGTCGCGCAAAATGGACTAGCTGAGGGTGGCTTTAAAATCGATTCTTTTATTTTTTTTTTTACATCAATTCACATTTTACGCATATTAAATCGATTTTAAATCGATTTTCGATGAATTGGTATATCCCTAATGTTAACCCTATGTAGATGTGCTTCGACGCACTTCAAAATGTAAGCAAATGGAGGACAAGTTGATCATTGCGGTTTGCGCTCGGCCTGAGTTGTATGACACGCCTTCTAATTATGACGCTTGAAAAACTTCACGCGCCAGCAAACAGGCGTTTCTCGTGTGAAGTGTGAAGCGGCAATGTTTGGCGTCCAACGAGAGGCAGATGGGGCGTGGACCTTATAATAGATCCATGGCGTGGACGCACGTTTGGTCTGTACGCACCTTTACAGAAAACCGTTTGACCTCTGTCATTGCCAACAAAGGGTATATAACAAAGTATTGAGATGAACTTTTGTTATTGACCAAATACTTATTTTCTACCATAATTTGCAAATGAATTCATTAAAAATCAGACAATGTGATTTTCTGGATTTTTTTTTTTCTCATTTTGTCTCTCATAGTTGAGGTATACCCATGATGAAAATTGTCTCTCTCATCTTTTTAAGTGGGAGAACTTGCACAATTGTTTGACTAAATACTTTTTCCCCACTGTATGTGTAAGCATCAGTGTATCTTACTTCCACATACATTGTCAATGAATTATTTTACCTTTATGTAATGACTGATCCTCTCAACGGATGTAAATCGAGCCTCTGTCTCAGCAAGCAACCTTACGGTAAACTGAAACAGGCCTGTTAGCTAAAAGTAAACAAGAACATATCAATTGTCTATTTAAAAACTCTTTACCTTATAAGCACAACCAGATATGTTTGTGTACAGACCTGCACTGCATAAGAGATAGCAAGCCCTGCATAGGCTGGAGGTATTTGATTTGCATGAAGACAATGATAAGCGCTACACCAGAGATAAGAAAGATGCTGATCAAGTCAAGGCGCACAGCGAGCCATCGCATTGCACAACTGAAGAGGTAGTTGGAGGCCTGGTTTGTATCCAATAATTCTTGATACCTAAAAGAGAAAAAATGACATCTTTTATCCCAAGAGAAATAAGCATAAAGAACTCTAGTTTCCAATTCCAACTGTGATTTACTAGCAGGAGGTTTGGTGTATTGATCTACACTAGAGATAAACTGAACAGTCTATGAGATATAAAATTCAATTAAACTAGGATCTTCAGATAACCCGAGGGCACAAAAACTAACTCGGGAAACAACAGGAAAACAATAATGAAGTCACCTCAGAAGAAAGTTTTGTCCTCGTCCATAGGCATGGATAGTAGACAATCCCTGTAGACTACTGGTTATGTGAGATGTGAAGGGTGACTGGCTAATGTTTTCCAAGCGCTTAAGCTCACGAATCAGGACTCTGAAATGAAAAAGAAAAAAAGCATATATGAAAGGTTCTTCAAAGACAAACAATAACGACGTCTAGGTAGGGATGATCACGTAGAGGATTCGGGAAGAGTATTAGAGTCATGGAGGGATATTACAATGCATAACTGAAGCCAGAAAGTTGAATACCAGGCAACATCAACATACTGATTGATGAGACTTTGTATGTAGACATGCAGGTGGAAATTAGCAAGTGCTACAACCTGGTACAATGCATCTCTCCTTTCTGAGGTTAATGTATATTGTACACTGTCCCTGTTCAAATAAATAAACTAAACAAACTAAACTGATTCAACTCCAAAAAACATCCCTCCTCGGGACAGCACACATCCTCAGGTGGCTCTGTCCGTTAAATTAACTCAACAACTATCCCAAGTTACACAAAGAGGATTTGGATGCTGGGAGATGCTGTAAGAAGACTGGAATAGTGGATACTGGACTAGTTTAGCTACTTAAGACTAACTATAATGCATCTGACTGAATAAAATAGGTCAAAGTAGTCTTCTGGCCAGCAAGAATACATGCTTTTTTTATTTAAAAAAAGCAGTAGATAGGTGGCCAGGCAAGTCTTCTGGGCCTTTAAAAAAAATCTTACTAAGAAGGAACACCCCTGAACAAGTGAGAGCTGACACGCACTTTACTGAAAGTCACAATGGAAATGTGCTGTAAAACTGAATCGAAATGAGAGACCTTATGCTGATTTAGATAAATGACCAGAGGGCAGTGGTTGTATCACACTTATGTATGTGCCCACATTGTGAGCACAGCAGACTGTGGGGTATGAGGTCACCTCTCACAAGAAGGTGTGAGCAAAAAGAGCTTTTGGGCCTAAATGTGGTGTTACATTTCTACATTTACCCAGATGGCAACAGTGGAGTGGATGGTGTATGCAAATTTCAAATGTGCCATAAATTATTTGCTTTTCTCCCCAAATGGTAATAGAAACATGACAGTTTGTTCCTCAGAGGATGGGAAGTAGACAAACATGTTTATGCCCCGAGCCTTTTTATTTCACAAAGTTCACAAGAAATTTTCTGTACACGAACGTGATACCTCTGAATGTAAACTGCTGCAATAGTTCTATTTGTGTGTAGGCCTCTTTATAGTTATAAATAATGTGTTATTTGTAAATTTATGACCATGTGTTTTTCTTGCCATTCTTGCCACAATTTACAGCAGAGCAATATGGCTGAGTGAGAGTCCACTTGATCACTACAATAGGAGAAATAGCACAATAGTCTATTTAACAATAGTCTAGTTATTTCCCAAGACACCCGTGTTGTTTCCCCCCAGTGGGTTACTTTATTACACAATTCTTGCAAAACCGTAACTAATGACTAAAGCGCACAGACCACCAAATGCAGACCATTCTGTCTCAGAGCTAGAAATTCAATTTGTTTTTTATAAAAGACTCCACACGATTAAAAACAAATATTCCCCTAAAAAACATGAACTTCCTTCAGACATTTCTTCATAACCGCATTCATTAAAAAATCACAACAAAAGACAATACTGTTACTTAATATGACTAGTCAATTATGAAAACAAAAAATAAGCCAAATTGATTTAGTGATTTGATCAAAGTCTGTCTTTCTAATCAATATAACATATCCTTGTTCCAATTAAAAATAATTCCCAATCCAAGTTTATTGGTGAAAAGAAAAAAACTATCAATAAGCAAATAATTTAACAAAGAGAAAAAGTTGGCCAGACATAGACTTAAAACTTACCTGCAAACACGGTTGACAATGTAGAGAAAGGCTCCAACGGGCAGAATGGAGATCAGGAACCAGGGAAAAACTGTGCCTACCATTCCCACACAGAAGAGCACCAATGTCAGATTCTGAAGCAACATTTCAGTTTGCATAGCCAAGCGCACATCCACTGTGAGAGAGAAACAACACATCAGACACACCATACAATTACAGTACAGTTTGCAATAATAGTAAATATTATCTTATTACATACTAATTCATAGCTTGTTTTAATATGTACAGTATTAGAATTTAAACCATTGTGTTTGGCTTCTAATTTTGGAGTCAGTCAAATGCCTCGCTGATGGAAATAGCTCCATGTAGGATCACACTATCTTGCCACAACACCTAGTCAGACTGAATGTCTTCAAAGACCGATCACTCTCTGAAGGGAACACTAGAGACAAATCAAAGCTCACCCTCGTCCATGTCTCTGGAGAAGCGGGTCAAGATACGACCCAAAGGCGTTGTATCAAAAAAGTGCATTGGACTGAGTAGGATCTGTCGGAAAACCTTGTCATGGAGTTTGGAGCTCGCTTTCACCGTGCACTGTCAGACATACACAACATCAGCATTAATATGAAAACTGAGGACAACAAACATATATACAGAAAATAGAAGTCGAGATGGAGTGATTCAGGTCGAAAACAATACTGTATAAATAATTGTTAACATGGTCATTATTATCATTATAAAAGGTGTCACATTTTATAAGGTTCATTAGCCTGAAAAGGCCATGACTCAAGCTACCTTTACGCCACTTTCAATTGGGCTGAAATTCAAGGTGGCAGACAAATTAGTTGGAGTACTTCCTAAAATCTCTCATCACAGCTCAAGGAAGAAAAAAAATGGTGATTTGTGATTTCATGTGGAGTACAAGATTGATGCAGTATCAAAATGGGTTAGTCTGAAATAGAGTGTGGAAATTCCACGAGGCACTGACATGTTGCTTAATGCACACAAACCATTCTGGAGCAATGTAGCGTGAAATAATGAATATATTAATATGGGCCTTTCATTAATAACAAGTGGCACAAACAGGCAATTAGACATACCAGTGCTCACTGCTTCTCAAACTTTTTGAACATAGTAGCACTTAATCTCTCTGGACTGTGTGGCAAGGGTTGTGTCAGCTCAGGAGGGTTTGGTAATGTCAAAACAGACTCATGTTTCCATCACTCTAGCTGGTCAACTGCACTGAACAGTGCAGTTGACCAGCTTTCTGTGCCTACATTGACATCTCAGTGCTAATATACTAAACTTTAAGTCACTATAAAAACTCTCTCTGGTGTTCGATGCAATCATTAGAGTAACATGTAAAGTCAGACTACTCACCTTGACATAGACCAGACCTCTTATTGTCTTCAGAATGACTACGGCCCCCATGGACATGATGTAGACATTGGAATAATACTGAATATCTGGATTCAGGCTCATACTGTTATTTGCTGTAGTTTCATTTGTTAAGAGTAATGATGTGTTCTGAGGGCAGATGGGGCAACAAATTACTACCATGTAAAAAGGTTGAACATTACATTACAAACCAGTTTGACAAACAGGAAGACCGTACAAATTAGCAGTTTCATCTATGTTTTCATCCCACATTCCTCGAAAGAAGCAACCACCTGCTAAGCGGCACATCTGTTTCTTGTGTGCATGTTTTTTAAATCAAGTTTACTGGAGAGTCTTTTTTAATTATGCACATTCAGATTAATGTGCATGTCTGGCACAAGTCACTGAAGCATGGGAAAGCACATTTCATTTGGGAGCTGAGCACACACACACACCACACACACATACACATAGCCTGATAAACTTCTTTTCTACGCGAAAGAAGGTGGGTCTGGACATACACGGTAAACAAGTTGCTGAGGCCTAGCCGAACCAATCACAACCTTCACAGAGAATTGACAAGGTTACGTCACTCGCTACACCACTATGTTGTTAGTTCAATTAACATTAGCCAAAACTAATCATGGATGACGCAGTCAAGGATTTTGCCTCCGCGTTCTCGTAAGTTTATATTCAGTTCATATTCTCTGAAATGGACTACAGCTGTCGTCACGTCCGCTAATTGCTACTTGGTTTATTTCACTGACAATCTGTGCGCGTTAGGCCCGCCCGTTCAAACTGCTCCAATTGTTCCGTGACCAGACTAACTTCCCTGCGTGGAATGGACAGGGAATAGTATGGCAGAGCCGGGCAAACATACACATACAGTACAGAAAGACATGCTCATGACTCACCCCGCTGCCCTGCCTGATCCAGTAACTCAACCACCAGTTGCTGAAGGCTATGCTGCCAGTGGTCGACAGAAAGAGGAGGATGTTGATGATGAAGATGAGCGGGCCGCCTGCTGCCTTTATGTAGGAAGCATAAACAGACCAGGCGACACCCCCACGGCCTTTCTCCTCAGCTTGCATGAGTTGCACTAAGAAATAACATTTAAAAAGCATTGAGAGGAGAAATTGCTTCTGTAAAGATGAAGGAAAAAAGTTGTGTACCTCTTTTGCTGTTCTCCTTCTTTGGCTTAGCCTTGACAACTTCCATTGGAGTTTGAGGAGTTTCTACACCTGTTTTATGTCCTTTGTTTCTCAAAGTGTATTTTACAACATTCTAGGGAACAACAAGCCTTTATTTAAAAAATGCCCCTTAGGTAAATCAGTGTAACATTAGCCCCGCAGGTCGTTTAAACAGCGTTATTGGTGACAGGATCTTTAGCAGCTCAACAGTAAATCAATGCATACATAAATAATGAAGGACCTGGTAGTGTTAGCATTTCCCAGCCACAATGTAACATTTCCATGAATAATTTAAGTGGTAAAGTATGATGTTTTGTGTAGTCAAGCCAAAGACATCTCAGTTGGGCCAGCTGCCTTCAGTGCCTCTGGGCTTACCTCCTGTTGCATGCTGTTGAAAAGCACAGCATAGTCACGGTCCTTCTCCATTAGCTGTGCATGAGTGCCATGCTCAGCAATCTGCCCATTATTCATGAGGATAATATCATCGCACTCGGGCAAATACTGAAAATATTAAAATTTCAGTTTAGTCTGTTCACTCAGTGTTCAGTGAAGTATAACAGGTAGTATGCATTTGCAATAGTTTTTCATACAGCCTCAAGTCCAGCAGAGAGCAGACACTCACTTGCAGCTGGTGGGTAACAAAGAGCACGGTTTTGCCTTTGGCAGCTCCCCTAATGGCTTTATGAAAGACATGAGAACCCACACATGCATCAACAGCACTCAGAGGGTCATCCAGCAGAAGAATAGGCCGCTCACTGTATAGGGCCCGGGCCAGACTCACTCTCTGACGCTGCCCTCCACTTAGGTTAGCTCCTCTCTCCCCAATCTACAAAGTATTAAAAGTTGTTGTATTTGTATGTTGAGGTTAAATATTGATACAAATTACTATTTAATTATATACTGATGATACCTCTGTCATGTCTCCATATGGGAGCTCGGCCAGATCGGGAAGGAGGCAGCAGACTTCAAGGATATTGTTATATCTATAGAGAAATAAAACAATTTGTAAATGTTTCTTTTACTTCTTTATCACCCTCAACCTCAAAACTTTAAACTTACTTTTGTGGTTCAAACTCATTTCCAAACAAGATGTTTTCTTTCAGTGAGTGATTAAGAATCCAAGCTTGTTGAGATACATATGCAAACCCACCGCTTACGGCTACATTTCCTTCTAAGAGAGTCATCTAAAAAAAAATACAAAAAACATAAGAAGCTGAAATGGTCTCAAAGTCAATGCATCAACAATATTGATTATATAAACTTGTCTAACCTGTCCCAAAAGAGCGGTGAGAAGGGAACTCTTTCCACTGCCAACACCTCCACAGATTCCAACTAATGAACCCTACAAGCAGAAACAAATACATGTGTCATAATGTCTGGAGCATGTGTATTTTGCTAATGAAGTCTTGCTTCAGAGTAGAATGCTTTGGATTTGTTACCTTCTTAATGCGCAGGTTAATGCGGTGTAAAGTCTTGTGAAGTGGTGGCCGTATGCTCTGAGTGGAGGAAATAGTGCTTTGAGGACTCTCCTGCTCCATGTTTGTAAGCAGGCTCTGAGCATTAGGGCATTCTTTGCTCCCTTTGCTGTCCTCTGAGGAAATGTACAGGCTGAGCTTCTCACGCCGCAGTACACGCCTCATGCCTTTTCCCTTCATCTGCTTTTTAGATGGAGGATTAGCCTTTACCACTGGCGAGCTGGCCTTTTCCCAGGCCAGTGTGGCATCCTGGAATTCAACTGCATTGCGAGGATCTTCCATTTTTAATTGAATGACTTGTCGTTCCTCCATCAGAAACAGTCTCTGTAGGAAAATCAATCACAATAGCTAAGTATTCACACATCACTGAAATAAAGTAGCACTTCTTATGTAATGTACATGAGTTGTGATATGGTGAATTATATAATGAAGGCACTTGTCCCACCCTGTGCAAACTGCCCATCATTACAACATACGTACATTTGCTTATTTGACATTGGCATTTGAACCCCATTTGAAGCCAGCATTCTTGTCTTCAAATGCTAGAGAAAATATCTTCTTATTTCACATATTGCTGGTAAATGGTCACTTAGATAACTCCAGCCGAGTGTATGGAAACATATGAATAGTCAAAAATGTATTTTTTGTGATCGGGGTATGTGTTGCAGAGTCCTGCACGGGTCCATTTTTGGAGACCCGCACCCATCCGCTACAGCACCTACCCGCCCGTAAACCCGTGATTATATCAAGAGTTAAATCCGCACCCGCCCGGACCCGTTAACATTCTACCCGTTACCCACCCGTGACGCTAATGAGGCTTGAATGCTTAAACTGGTAATACATCGGTGCGGTTGATTCCTGTGTATTGTCAATGTAAGTGCGCGCACATGTGCGGGTGATGAGTGTGCATGGCGGCAGGTGTCTTGGAGCTGTGGGAATCAGCGGCAATGCGCACCCACTGCTCAGAGCAACGTGAGGAGGCCAGAGGAGTACAAACACAGATTCGCGAAAATGTATTGATCATCTGAATTTGGAACATCATAACCACTCCTACTACATCATATAGACACAAGTGAAACGGAGACACTGTCTGGAAAGAGGGAATCTTCATGTCCAGCAACAGCGGTTTGAAATGCCTTTCCCGAGCCCAAGCATTCGGATCAGAGGAATCATATGGAAACACGGGTGCGATCAAAATAAAGGACGCACTGGATTACAAACATGTTTTTAAGGGGATTTTATCATGACATGATAATGGACAGACAGGTAGGCTACTACACACTCCAAACCCACACATATTGAAATAATATCCAGGAGAGGAAAGAGGCGAGATTTGCCTCTAGTGTCAGAGAAATGTAGGCTCGTAAAACTATACTGTCACCAAAGTACAAAGAATCGGGAAACCGTTTTCATTCATATCTTAGAAGCAACAGCACGAGCTGTGTGGTTCGGTCTGTAGACACCATAATGATATCAATTAAATATTGTGCAGGTAGCAGCTACCCGCCGACCCGTCCGTGTGTTATCACTACCCACCCGCAAACCCGCGGGTAAAATTCCAGGATGTAAGATCCGCCCGTTTCAGCAACTTTTGCGGGTACCCATCGGATACCCGCGGGTACCCGTCCCGGTGCAGGACTCTGATGGTTGTGTGCTCAATAATAGCAGCATAAGGAGGTTGACCTGTGTACATTTAATTCTTACCTGAAATCTTTTAACAGCAACGGAACCTTCAGACAAAGCTCTGACAGCTAATGGAGTGACTTTCAAGGCAAATGTCATGGAGTTGAAAACAGCCACCACAGTGAAAGCCTAAAATTATACAAATGTGTTAAATTACGAGTAAATTTCCAAACGACAATGACTTGCTTTACCTCAGCTGCAGTGAGATCATAGCCCAGCGCCATATGAAGGGTAAAAGTGCATACACTGGCTATCACCACCACTATGGGAGCCACCCCTACAGTGAGGCTCTGCACTATCCCAGCTCTTTCCAGAATCGATCTCTCCTCAGAACGAACCTCTGTTGAGTACAAGGAGAACATCAAAAATCCATGTTCCCTAATGGCACATCACAAGTGACAATAAGGACGATTGCAATATCACACACTTTTGAATTCAGCAGCAAACAAGTAAATAATCTCAATAGTCTCAATGAGGTGTCAAATGAATGGTTAATCCTGCAGTTTAGGTCTCTGCAAACATGTGCTGAAAAGCATTAGATTGTATTAGTTTAGCTTCATAGTTTTGTCTTTTTGCAAGTTTAATCAAAGCTTGATTAAAAAAAATGGCCAAATCTATTGAAATCAAAATACTTGCCAGAAAAAATAAAATAAAATGATTACATTTTTTTAAAGGTCTTCAGCGTTAAACCAATTTCGTTAGTTGATGGACAGAAATAGATACTCAGGGGCCCCATATTCATATAAGGACAACAGAGCCTGCTGAACTCTGATAACCAAGTCTTGTACTCTAAAGAGTAGTGTGTTTAGTGTGTGTCTCCCTAGTTTATGTAAGAGCATGGAACCTGTGCTAAAATAACCCTGTAAAGTCACATGTATTTGTGAACATTAATAGGTATTGTAATATGTTCACATGACTTCGTATTCCAATGAGCCTTTAGTTTAATATTGAGGGGAAGAGAGAATTTGGCTCAAAGTGCAAATGTTTTGACCTGGTTTAATAGGTTATATTAGTCTATCCACATAAAACTAAATCGTCCTTTCCTACCAACAAAAATGAGCTAATGCCACCAAATATAAGAAATTCAAATATTAGATCCTGAAATTATAATGTCATGAACACAACCTATTGATGAGAAACTGTTAAAGGGGATTGTCGGTGAGGCTCAGTGACAGTGATTTGAGGTTGTGTGAAGTAATTGTCAGACAGTGGGACAAATGTTGCCCACCTGGCTAATTTGAGGGATAATGATAAAGAGGAAATGATCCCTATCCACTACTCGTAGCATTGGCCGCATGAGAATGGTCCTCATTCAGCAATTAGCTCAGCCGCCAAAGTGGTTATTGGAGGTTTCAAAAGGCCAAACATCTGGCAAATTAACCTTGAGCCAAGGGACTGAAGCAGGCTGTGATCGGAAGGAGGAGGCAGCGGGCACTAATGGAAATGGATTTGGGTTAGCGCACCTTTTCAGTTGGAGGAAAAGTCTAATTTCGCGTCTTCTTTTGTTACCAATTTGAAAAGCCCGTGGGGAATTAAATGCACTCCCTATCTCCAGAAAGGTTCTCTGTTACTAAAAATGAATAATTTCTTCTGAGGTTTATTACTGACTTTCCATGAAAATTTCATCTTTTACAGCCAAGTAATTGTAGTAAAGACCTTGACTTCTTTTTGTAGTTAAAAATTGTCTGTCTGATCAATTACTGTTCAGAAGAAAAATTATACTGTACAATAATTGGATAACATTTGAATGAGAGGGTTTAATATAACTATAGCAGAGACTGTTTTTGATAATAAATCGTGAAACAGAAAACCCAAATGTTTTTTTCATTATTTGTTTGTAAAAAGTGCCACCATTTTGCGTGTATAAACCAGGTAAAAACACTGCCAATATGTTAAAAAGGCAAATCATGATACCATAGACTTCTTACCATCTTATAATGTCACGTGAACACAACCAATTACATTATGTTTCAGTAATTCAAATGCTATTAATGGTATATTTCCACTCACTGTGAATATTTTGAGCAAAAGCATCTTCCCAGCAGTACATCTTGATGAACTTTATGCAGCTTAAAACCTCATTCATCAGCCTCACGCGGCGGTCGGTCACTGCCACACACTTCCTCCGGAAATATGCCGTGAGCCTTGATGCAAGCATCTGCCCAGACGGGAACAAAGGTCACAATGAAAGAGAAGTCAGAGGTGAAAGGGGAAACGAAATCTGACACAATTATACAAGCAATGCAGTGCAGTTGTTATGGGATTTTTGACTAATGCAGGGGAGTCAAAACATATTGAAGTGTATATGGCATGGAGGGCCACAGGTCAGTGTAGTGAAACATATAATTGCATGCAGTTAGGAGACGTTCCCCACACCTTTATTTAGGTCAGGAACTTAAATGCCAACTCTGCCCTTAAAGCCCTTAAGAAGGGCTTTTCGCCCGAAACGTCACTGTGGTGAGCTAAAATTAAAACGTTAGCAAACAGTTGTGCGGATCTTCGCAATTCCTTTATATTTTTGATTCAGCACACTGGCTCAGAAACAGTGGCTGTGCGAGTCTTTACCTACGAATTTGCAAACAGAACCATCTCTGGCGATGTGTGTCAATTTAAGAAGACGCCCGAGGGCCACCAAAACTTGATCTGAGGGCCACATTCACACTGGGCCGCACTTTGGGTACCCCTGCTCTTGCAGCCAAATCTTTGGGATATTTTTTGAAAATGGGTTGTTTTAAGAAGTCTTAACTCATATTACTGCAGACAGAGGCATTTGGTTTAATTAAAATTACCAAAGCTTACTGTGAGAATGCTTATTTACACTTTGAAATATGTGCCTAATTGACTCTTTGAGTGACAATCAAAGAAAACCGCCTATGCCTAATTATTTTTAGTGCAAATAGATTTTACTCATGTTGCCTAGTCTGCTCTCATGCTGCAGCTTTGAGTTGTCAAGTCAAAGTCGAACAAAAAACACAGAGAAAAAGATAAGCCTCTTTTCAAAAGTAAGATTATCATAATTAGCAGAAATGCAAAGTGTTTCAAAGTCATATATGATTTTTTGTTTTGTAATCTCAATCATGTAAAAATGAGATTGTCACCTTTCATCAATACCTACCAATAACGGCCTTAATTACCCACTTGTAAACACATTTAACAGACATACAGAAAACTATTGCTACTAGTTGCAATATGATTTCATGTTGTACCATGGCCGGGTAGAAGATGATGAATATGGCTGATCCCAAAAGAGCTGTGGGGCCCAGGAAGTACGCAGTATAGGACAGACCCAGAATCCCCACCAGGGGCCCCCCAGCCAGCAGGCAGCCCACGGACACCGCTTCATAAAGTCTTTGGCCGTCACTGGAGCACATATTGATCAGCTACAGGGAAAGAAAACAATGATTATTTCACTTGTGAGAGGGGATTTGTGAAGAGCTGTAGAGTGACTGATTGTGACAGAACCCCCTCATGGCTATCCATTTAAGTAACACATTTTAACAGAGTGTGGGAGTAAAATGTAATCGACCTGTTTATTTAAAGGTACTTTATTCTACCTTATGCCGTGTTCAGATCGAACGCCTCTCGGGCGTCAAAGACGCTTGTCACAAATGTCACCGAGCGTCAAGACGCCCCTGGCCGCGCGTCAGCTCAGAGTGCGTTTGTAGCCATCTTGGAAGCAGCTCTTGAAAACTACAGTTGTTTGGAGGCTAACTAGTCTCCCTCTTTGCTCCTGTCATGTCCTATGGATCTTTAACTATACCCCCATGGTCTGTGTCAAGCCCAGCTCAGTGTGTGACCATCATAAAGGCTGTTAAGGGCTTTATTGATGTTATTAGTACTTGTTTTCATGCAAGCTATCTGTTTGCTGCTAAGCGGCTAGCATAATATAATTATTTCTATGCGCAGCTAGCACGGGGAGAAAACAGATCCACTACGGCCCGTTGTAGATAAAATGTGAGCAATAAACTTAAAAATCAACAAGCCTGGCTCAGTGTGTGATCATTGTTACACGGTTGCAGCTTTGGGATTGCTCTGTGCATCATCAAGGCCCAAACACATTCCCAGCGCAGATCCAGCCACTGAAATAAGTTTTCTTGTTGCCGCTTTTAATCCTGGGTGTTTAGGTAAATGAAACACTAATGTGTGTCTTTGTAAAAGTCCCAGAGCTGCTGTAGCTCTGTTCACAATGAAGCTAATCCTCAATGACTTGTTTACATCTGCGGGCCGCGGCATAGCTTCTGTCCCGGTGGCCGCTCAGCTACAACGTACGTCACTGTTGGAGAAAGCTCCTGATTGGTCGACGCTCGCGAATTTCTCCAAAAAGTTCAACATTTCCAACTCTAGCGTCAGCCGCGCTGGGCTTTTGGAGGCGTTTGGTCTGAACACAGCATTATTAAAGTGAAGCGTTATATCCTCACACTGTATTGTATTACTGGATCCTGGTTTAAGTACCTGGTACATCATTTGAGCTTTTTATCTGAGGATTACTCATATGTAAAAGAAAATAGCTTGATATTATGTGCTTATATATTCAGTTACAGCTATAGGATCTGTCAACTAAAACTCTTAACTTTCTGATTGGATTATTGGGAAAGGGTACCTATCATTATGAATAAATCAATCAAAAGTCATATTGAATCCATATTGAATTAAAACATTAATTTTTATTGAGGGACCTGGAGATACTATGTTAACTGAATAAACAATTGTACCACCTACCTCACCAGGACTGATCTCTTTCGTGCTGCGCAGACTCAGGATCTTCTGAAAGGCTAAAGTTAGGGTCGCACCGCGAAGGCGTGCAGCAGTGCGGTAGTTGACAGCCCATGTGAACGCCACAGCCCAGGAGCGGGTGAGCTCCATGAGGAAGATCCCAGCCACCAGGGACAGGCCAAACGCGATGTCATTTTCTGTGCTCTGGCAGTACTCCAGCAGAGCACGGATTAGGAGGGCCTGGGTAGCAGATAGACAGAATGAATATATATATATATATATATATATATATATAGTGCAGACATTGGGATGTCATTTGGACTAGAGAAGTGTGGTCGGATGGTGACTAAGAGAGGGAAGGTAGTCTCACTCCCAGAAGGAACAACAGCAGACATCGAGGACAGTTACAAATACCTCGGAATCTCACAAGCAAATGGCAACCTCGAAGAGGTGACAAGGAAAGCGGCTATGGCCAAATACCTACTACAAGTAAGGCAGGTCCTAAGAAGCCAGCTCAATGGCAAGAACAAATCCCGGGCAATAAACAGCTACGCCCTGCCAGTAATCAGAAACTCTGCAGGAATAATAAGCTGGCCAAAGGATGAGATACAGACCACAGATGTTAAGACACGAAAGCTCCTAACCATGCATGGAGAGTTCCACCCCAAATCCATCACCCTGAGACTGTACACTAGCCGTAAGGAAGGAGGCCGAGGACCAGTGAGCGTGAGAGCCACTATCCAGGATGAAACATCCAAGTACATCAAGGACAAGGCTCCAACAGATGACGTGCTCAGTGAATGTCTTAGACAATGGGGAACAGAAGATGAGGTGCTGGAGGTCCCGTCATAGGAGGACAAGCCCCTACACGGGATGTACCACTGAAACATAACTGAAGTGGCGGATATCAAGAAATCCTACCAATGGCTAGACAGAGCTGGCCTGAAGGACAGCACAGAGGCACTCATCATGGCTGCACAGGAGCAGGCCTTGAGCACCAGAGCAATAGAGGCCCGGATCTATCACACCAGACAAGACCCCAGATGTAGACTGTGCAAAGAGGCCAATGAGACAATCCAGCACATAACTGCAGGGTGTAAGATGCTGGCAGGGAAAGCTTACATGGAGCGCCATAACCAAGTGGCTGGCATAGTGTACAGGAACATCTGTGCAGAATATGGGCTGGAAACCCCAAGGTCAAAGTGGAAAACACCTCCACAGGTGGTAGAGAATGACCGAGCCAAGATCCTGTGGGACTTCCAGATACAGACGGACAGAATGGTAATGGCAAACCAACCGGACATTGTGGTGGTGGACAAAGAGCAGAGGAAAGCCGTGGTGGTTGACATAGCAATACCAAGCGACTTCAACATCAGGAAAAAGGAACACGAGAAACTAGAGAAATACCAGGGGCTCAGAGAAGAGCTAGAGAAGGCCTGGAGAGTGAAGGCATCAGTGGTGCCTGCGGTCATTGCGGCACTCGGAGCAGTGACCCCAAAACTGGAGGAGTGGCTCCAGCAGATCCCAGGAAATACATCAGACATCTCGGTCCAGAAAAGTGCAGTTCTAGGAACTGCAAAGATACTGCACAGAACCCTCAAGCTCCCAGGCCTATGGTAGAGGACCCGAGCTCAGAGGAAAAAGAGACCGCCCGCGGAGGGTGAGGAAGAGTTTTATTTATATATACATATATACTGTATATATATATATATATATATATATATATATATGATGGCTTAGCATATCATAAACATGTACAACAACAAAAAGAAGAAAATGAAACAAGAAATAAGAGTCTCAAATCCATCTTGTCAATGAAAATGTGATTTCTGACAATCAACTCCAAGGTAAGTAGGTTTAAGGCAAGGCATGCTATAACATAAACAGGCCAGACAAAGTTATCATTGTGTGATGGTTAAATCCACGTAATGCTATTAGCAGTGGGTGAAAGTGGGAGCATGGTGTACCTATAACAGGGATTTAGAATGAGCTGATTAGAGCACAAGCAAACAATGTGCACGTGTACAATCATTTTGTACTGTACACGTTTATTGAATACCTGTTATTTCAATCTAAACAACACAGATGGAAAGGGAAATTATATCCAATAGAAGATATGCACATTTAAGCTAAATAGAAATGAGTGGAAAACATTGCAGACTGTCCACTCAATTTGCTGCTGCTGTTGTGATGGATTGCAAACTACCATGCTGTTGCCATGCTATGACATCCCACGCACAATACTCTATTGCCAGTCTTACCAGTCATTACCACATTTGAAAGCAATACTTACAGGTCCCGCAAAGCCTGCCACCATGGTCAGGAGAAGAGAGAATATGGCCACGAGCAATCGAGTTCTGCAGAACCGCCAGCATACTCTTGTCAAGGACGCACCTTCCCGTCCCGTTTGTTTCAGCTCATCGTGCCATAATGACTCAAACCTGGAGACACAATTTTTAAACAGTTTTAGTAAAAGCACATATAGGGGTTAGGCATTACAGCAGGTAAACGACACGATGCACACTGATAATACAGGAATAATGCCATTTTCACAATTTTCATGATATTGCACACATGAATTATGATCTACTTCCCTACATACTAACTGGCTGCTAAGAGCTGTATACTTCAAATGTGTGGTATAAACTGCCATCAGTAATTAGCAATTAACGCAATAAGGTTAAATGAAACAATCATTTTGTTTGTTAAAAGAGATTAGCGTAAAGCAACAGGAATGTGACTCGGATTAGGAAAAGGTGTTTGGCTTATTGAAAGCTGTGGCTGAGTTGGCCAGATGGCAGAGGATGTTTTGTGAGCTGGCCAGGACGCATTCAAAGTTTGCACCTCAGTGAGCACCACCAAGTGTCAACTCTCCCAGGGTGCGCTAAACATTTTAGATTTTTTTTTCTCAGTCATCTGTCCACTGCATCAGCATTGCATAACTGTTCATGCTAAACAAATACCAAATAAAGTCCTCCCTGTGACTGTAGTTCGGTTCCACTCATGCATTTTATAGACCACCAGTATTAAACCAATAGCTTTGCTTAAATGTCCTGCTTCCCTGTGCTGTACTTTTTACACAGACACAAAGCAGCAACACAAAACCACTGGCCCTGTGCCACAGCCTTTAAAAAGAGCCGGTTGTTTACACCCACTCGGTTTCGGTACGTGCAACAACTTCCTCAAATAGTCATTCCCCTTAAAACTGCAGAGTCATGGATCTGTGACATGTGTGAGTAATGGTTAAAAAACTGGGTTTTGTTTTAGTAAGAACTAAAAACCAGAACCCTCTAATGAGATCACTGTGAGCTTTTACTGTTGGAGCTTCACCACTGGCAGCTACATTCTGAATTGATCTCAAAGCCGGTTCGAGTCAATGACAGCTAATGAATGTGACGGGGACACCAAGTACATCACAGCAGACAAGGTAATGACATAACCACCCAGGCACTTACTGTAATCTCTAATCCCCATTATTCTTAGCAAACCCACATCTCTGTAACTTCTCTGCAGCATAGTTAGAGATGTAAAATGGACATGCAGAGCACAGATGAGCAGCACTTAGTCCTGTCAGTGCAATCATTCCACCATACAGCTTACATACCAAGTACATACTTACAATAAATAATAATATATATAAAATAAACACTAATACCTGTTATGTAATAGCTCTTTCCTATTGCCATGTCTGACTCTGGCATTCACATAGAATCTTTATTTCTCGAATAGTAAAAAGAACAAACGATCCACACACCCTTTCTATAGTATTAGTCAGTGACAAATCCAAAGGAGAGTCAGTGACTTAAGTATGACAAAGACACCTCATAAAAATACTATTTCAGTACAGTACAGACTGGTAGCGTGTGGCACTGATTTTGCAGTTGGTCAAGCTCATAATAATCATATTGTTACAGATGTTGAGCCGACAAATCTGTACATTAAGCTTCTTAAAACAGCATGCCAGCAGAAACAAATAAGTGGCATTTCACAGTCATTATATGCAGTGTTTGGAATAACGCCGTTTAAAAGAACGGCGTTAGGTAACGACGTTATTTTTTCAGTAACGGAGTAATCTAATTTATTACTCTCCCCGTCGTTACAACGCCGTTATCGTTACTGGGTAAACAAAGTGGCACGTTACATTTAGACTGAATGAGCGCCGCGGTGTCAGCTCACGCAGCAGGAGCAGCGGAGAGGGTGGGCGGAGTCTAACGGAGTCTGTGCAGAGTGTTCGTGCTCAATGCTCCAAAAACTACGTGTGTCCCAGACCCGCGGCTGGCCCACAGCGCGGTGCGGACGCGGGGAGAATCGATCAGTAGTGTTGGAACTTATTTTTAACCCAAAGACGCGTCTTTCCCCCCTCGTTGGCCGCGTTGGCACATGTTTCTTTTACTCCTGTTCCTCCTCATTCTCTGTGAATACGGCCGTATTAATTGACATTGACATTAATAAAACAGCGACGCAAATACTGGTCAATACCATTCAGTCACAGAGGCCTCCCCCACTCTACCCCCCATTCAGTTCATTCAGTTACTATGAACATATTTTACATGATAGTACATGAATACAAACACCTCTGTCTGTTCTACTCCTTTCAACTGACTTTTGAAAAGTGCAAAAAAAAAAAAAAAATCAAAATTCTTTGATATAAAGCAATTTGTTTTTAACAGTAACGCAAATAGTTACTTGTCCTGGTAACGAGTTACTTTCATTATAGAGTAATTCAGTTACTAACTCAGTTACTGTTTGGAACAAGTAGTGAGTAACTATAACTAATTACTTTTTAAAAGTAACGTTCCCAACACTGATTATATGCCACGTTAAGTTTCGTATGCTCGAACGTTTATAGTTCGAGCATACGAACATGTACAAAATGTATCAAATGTATAAAAAATGTATCACAGCCCTGGTTAATCATTCTTAGGTTGCACCTGACCTGCAAAACAGAAACCTTTTCATCTCATGTCACACCTAAACCACTGCTTTCTGGGAATACACTGTGGTCCCACGGTTACCTCACCTTTGACAGTTTATTTCTGAGGCTTCGTGGCAAGACAGACCCCACACGTCATCCACTGATAGGCTAGCGTTCCTGTAGGCCTTCATTGCCAATGGTGACAGCCATTGCAGAGTCATAAAGGAGAAGAGGCCGGCATTGTCAACTGGGTGCTGATGCCTAGAATAGAAGAGATGGGAAATAGGTGAGACGAGCTCTCAGGTGTCATGTGTGTGTAGGCCAATACGGCCGGCTGACACTGGAGCAGCTGTTTGTTTTACTGGATGGACCATGGCTGCAATGTTTGAACAGAAATTTGCATGCCGTTTACAAAATATGAAAGAGCTGTGAGAAAAAGAAAGGTTCAAGGACAGTATATCAAATCTCAGACTACAACGTCAAGAGAAAATAGTCGCAGGTATATGCACCTTCTCCGCATAAATGTACAAATGTATTTACGTTTCTTAGATGGCAGGTTTAGACTTCCAAAACAATTAAGAAAGACAAAGTGTATTATAATAAATCACTTTCACAAAAAAAATACTGTTTATACTTACTCAAATGTCAAAAATGCGCATACAAAATCTTTTATACATGTTTTTCATATCATACTGAAACTGGGAATAAATGAAGTGGTATCAAAACACAGCAAAAATAAACAGAATGGTCTTTACTTATGTGTTATCCTAAAGGGCTTCAAAAGTTGCAGGCTGTGTCGATAGCGGCCTCGCCTTTTTGGCCCCTTTTCAGTCGATGACTCCCCTTCCTCCTCTTCAGACTCCAGCGGCGGGTGCAGGGAGGACAAGGCCAGGCCCTCCACCTGGCCTGCCGCTTCCAGAGCATCAGGAAACATGACAGACCCTCTGCAAAATTTAAGTAACACTCATCAATTTACTGTACAGCTCCAAATGCTTTCTCATTCAGAATGTGCCCTTTGCAAGACTATTTTGCTGATGTTAAAATGTTGCACATTTAAGCCAACTTTATTCTCCTAATTATGATTTCTTTTTTTAATTCAAGCTGATGTGCAGTGAGTGATTTGCTGCATCACCTTCCAGAGCATAGTCTGGAGATCACCTTTCTCAGGGTGATGTCCTCCTGTACAGATACACTGCTTATCTATTTAAAGGCATCCTGCCAGCCGTCGCAGCAGCTCAGGCATCTGAGCCTGTACATCCACACTATCACTTATCCTTTGTATGGTATGAACTCCAAGGTCAGCAAAGTAACTGTTCAGAGAATGTGGTCAGCCTCAACACAGATAGCCCCAGGTGGGAGGACTCCGATAACAGATACAATAGCTCATGAAATGTTATTTCTAACTAATGGTAACATTGTGCAAAAAAGGAGTGTGGTGCAAACCAAACTGTCAGGCTGAGGAACTGCCTGACGTGCAGTCTGTGTTCACTTCTATCATGTGAAGTTTGTCACGACTGCAAGGTTTCTAAGCTGGATTGAACCAAAGACTACGGTTACAGTATTTGTTACATGTTTAACTGTACCATTTGGATATAACGTGTGATATTTATGCAAAATAACTTCAAACTTTAGTCAAAACTGTTACGGGGAAAAACACAATAGAGGATGGTGTGCGTTTACTTCATTGGTAAATAAGAGCACATGTTTGCATTTGTAATAAAGCAGGTTTGTCTATAGTGGATTAACGGGATATTTACAGGATCTGACAATAGAGACATTTAAAGGGAACAAGGAAAAGTGAAACACAACTTGAGTAAATGATATCAGATATGACAAGCAGATGGGTTGTGTCTAAAGGGCATTTAAAGGTTTAATTCTAACATTTAAGTAACATTGTAACTAAACTTGTTATTGAAATACAAGTATCTCCAGAAACAAAAGTAACGCGGACATGTAACAATGTTTTACACCTCTAAACCAGTACAGTTTGAACAATAATATTAACGACAGCTATCAATTTAAGCTAGCCGAGAATGATGTTTCATTATTGATTCACTTACATTCAGTCGGCCTTGTTCGGGTCACCTTAGCAGCAGAGCTGTCAAATCTCGTGTTTACAGGCAGCACATATAAAAGACAAGCATGAGACATTTCAGTAGCGTTTAGCCTCAAACCCAAAACAGCAGAGCTGTTGAGGACGTACACTCTTCTACGGAGACGAGGTACAAACAAAAACACGAGCCATGGTCAGCCTGGCCCCTCACGTGTCTGATGTACGTGAGTGTGCGCGGCTCTGTGCACGGTCTATGGTGAACAGTCTACGGTGCAGCCCCTTCGGGGACAGGATTCCCGACACTATCCTTACGTCACACAGGCTCCGCCAACCGCGGCCCGGGACCTGCCGTCTCCGTGGTAACGACACCGTTAGGAGGAAGTAAAAGCTGCACACGGGGAGGAGCTTAAACACGTGGGACAGCTGGCAGCGTAGTGTTATTGGACAGTCCACCGGCACCCCTCCCTATTCGTACTGATGCTGCAAGACATAAGAACGCCCTTAGAGGAAAAACACTGGTAAACAGGCACTTTCATGAAAAGAAGCACACTGCATTTCCCGTAACAAACACAGTCTATGAAATCTGTCTACTGCCTGGATCATTATTCGATTAATCTTCTGCATAGTTAATTTATTACTACCACAGTTAGTCATCATGGATTTTATGGATTGCAATATCTACCAATTAGAATGTAATAGTCTGTATTGTATGAAGAATGAAACATAAAATTGTAGACGAGAGAGAGAGAAAGAAAGGGGAAAAGTTTTACTAAATCTGGGTTAAAGTTGGAGCTTGTACAGGGAGCCCTCGCTCAGCCCAGGTCAGTTCGCTGTACCCACAGGTCCTTGGCCGTGCCTACTATGGGAGGTGAGAGGGGAGGAGCTGCAGACCCCGACGATAGCATCCGACTAGCAACAAAAAAAGGGCGTTTTGGTTTGTAAACACCCTTTTTTCTTATTCGCTTCTAAATTTAAACTTAACGTCCGGAAGAGGGATTGATTATTAAATTATACAATGCAGGGATTAGAGGACGGCTGTTAAACTGGGTCAGGGAATTTCTACAAGATCAAGTTATCCAAGTGATGGTGGGAAGTACTCTATCTAATGGGACAGTGGTTGACAATGGCATCCCTCAGGGGAGTGTTGTCAGCCCAGTTTTATTTAATGTTATGGTAAACGATATGTTTGATGAGATAGGACCCGGGTTTGGAACATCCTTATTTGCGGATGACGGTTCTGTCTGGAAGAGAGGTCGCAATGTAGCTCATGTGTTGTCTCAGGTTCAAGGTGTCTTGTATAAGATTGTTGGTTGGGGACATACTTGGGGTTTTAAGATTTCAATTGAAAAAACAAAGTATGTAGTGTTTGGTAATAAAACAGTAAGAGTCCAGGATTTGTATATGTATGGGCAGCCAATTGAGAGGGTAAAGGATTGTAAATTTCTCTGTGTTATTTTTGATGACTCGAAGTTTTACATGTCAAAAAAAAAATCTAATGAGACTTACAAGACAACTTATGAAAACTATGAAAAACATAGAGCGAAAATAGAAACGTTTGTGATTTCTGAGTGTATTTACTTAGTTTTATAGTTTTTATCATTGGTTATATTACAATTCTGGTCACCATTCTATTGATTTACTTATTGTTTAAGTAGTCATAGTGTTTTAGATATACATACAGTGAGGAAAATAAGTATTTGAACACCCTGCTATTTTGCAAGTTCTCCCACTTAGAAATCATGGAGGGGTCTGAAATTGTCATCGTAGGTGCATGTCCACTGTGAGAGACATAATCTAAAAAAAAAATCCAGAAATCACAATGTATGATTTTTTAACTATTTATTTGTATGATACAGCTGCAAATAAGTATTTGAACACCTGAGAAAATCAATGTTAATATTTGGTACAGTAGCCTTTGTTTGCAATTACAGAGGTCAAACGTTTCCTGTAGTTTTTCACCAGGTTTGCACACACTGCAGGAGGGATTTTGGCCCTCTCCTCCACACAGATCTTCTCTAGATCAGTCAGGTTTCTGGGCTGTCACTGAGAAACACGGAGTTTGAGCTCCCTCCAAAGATTCTCTATTGGGTTTAGGTCTGGAGACTGGCTAGGCCACGCCAGAACCTTGATATGCTTCTTACAGAGCCACTTCTTGGTTATCCTGGCTGTGTGCTTTGGGTCATTGTCATGTTGGAAGACCCAGTCTTGACCCATCTTCAATGCTCTAACTGAGGGAAGGAGGTTGTTCCCCAAAATCTCGCAATACATGGCCCCGGTCATCCTCTCCTTAATACAGTGCAGTCGCCCTGTCCCATGTGCAGAAAAACACCCCCAAAGCATGATGCTACCACCCCCATGCTTCACAGTAGGGATGGTGTTCTTGGGATGGTACTCATCATTCTTCTTCCTCCAAACACGTTTAGTGGAATTATGACCAAAACGTTCCATTTTGGTCTCATCTGACCACATGACTTTCTCCCATGACTCCTCTGGATCACCCAAATGGTCATTGGCAAACTTAAGATGGGCCTTGACATGTGCTGGTTTAAGCAGGGGAACCTTCCGTGCCATGCATGATTTCAAACCATGACGTCTTAGTGTATTACCAACAGTAACCTTGGAAACGGTGGTCCCAGCTCTTTTCAGGTCATTGACCAGCTCCCCCCGTGTAGTTCTGGGCTGATTTCTCACCTTTCTTAGGATCATTGAGACCCCACGAGGTGAGATCTTGCATGGAGCCCCAGTCCGAGGGAGATTGACAGTCATGTTTAGCTTCTTCCATTTTCTAATGATTGCTCCAACAGTGGACGTTTTTTCACCAAGCTGCTTGGCAATTTCCCCGTAGCCCTTTCCAAACTTGTGGAGGTGTACAATTTTGTCTCTAGTGTCTTTGGACAGCTCTTTGGTCTTGGCCATGTTAGTAGTTGGATTCTTACTGATTGTATGGGGTGGACAGGTGTCTTTATGCAGCTAAAGACCTCAAACAGGTGCATCTAAATGTAGGATAATAAATGGAGTGGAGGTGGACATTTTAAAGGCAGACTAACAGGTCTTTGAGGGTCAGAATTCTAGCTGATAGACAGGTGTTCAAATACTTATTTGCAGCTGTATCATACAAATAAATAGTTAAAAAATCATACATTGCAATTTCTGGATTTTTTTTTTAGATTATGTCTCTCACAGTGGACATGCACCTACGATGACAATTTCAGACCCCTCCATGATTTCTAAGTGGGAGAACTTGCAAAATAGCAGGGTGTTCAAATACTTATTTTCCTCACTGTATATGTACACATACAGACATATGTATACATACTGTATATAGTATATACGTACACATACATTACCAGCGCATATTTATTATACATATTATCATCACCATAATAACAATGACAATAATAGCACTCTCAAAAGTATCATTCTCAAAAATATCATCTTCAAATTTATCATGTTTCTCATTGCTATCATACCTGCTTCAACTGTAATAATGTTGGTTGAGATAGTTCTGTCAGTGGTTTTTGATTGTTTTCCCTATTTGTGAGGTGTGTTAACAAGCCAGGGTATTATGTGGCAAGCTGGTAGAGGGCGGTAGCCCCCCACTAGCGAGCCCCCACCCTGCTGCCCTAACTAGTTGATGTTGTGAACCGCTTTATAATCTTACACTGAGTGGTGCTTTAAAAAGACAAGCTTTATGAGCCCGTTGAGAGGGGGACCCTACAACAGGTCCACATCTCGCCTGCCCCAATTCTATTTTATTTGTAATGACCAGCGGAAGCAGGCCATAACAGCATTTTTAATGCTTGTAATTTATCTCAAGTTCCTTTAATACAGATCAAATAGACTTGGTTGATAGAGTGGGTGACAATTGATTATATCAGCAATGATGTGGTATTTCACAAGTTCATATAGTAATATAGATTACTTAAGGAGAGTGACTGAGAGACAAGGTCACATGTCTTCAGCATATTTCTCAAACACAGTTCTCTTATACTGTCTTTTGAATTGCTGTAGACTAGCTGCACCTTTTAAGTCTTCATCTAAATTATTCCACAGATTTTCCTCTCTGTGTAATACAATGACTTTTTAGGGTGGAATGGATACATTGTACTTTCAGATTATGAGTTCCCCTTAGATCTTATCTTCACTCTCTTTCACCAAACATTAATTGTATGTTACTAGGGAGCTGGTTATTTACAGCTCTATATATCTGTAGCAGGGAATTGAGTTTTATGATGTCATCAAGTTTCATGGTGTTGGATTTTAAGAACAGTATATTTGTATGGTTCCTATACCCCACTTTATGAACAATTCTGATGGCCTTCTTTTGATGTCTATATAAAACCAGCAAATGACTATTGTAGGTATTTCTCCAGACCTCTGAGCAGTAGTTGTACGGTGGGAATAAGGAACAGTACAGGGTGAAGAGAGCCTTTTGGTCCAGAAAATATCTACACTTGCCCATTATGGCCCCATTTTTGCCACTTTACCACGAATAATGTTTATTTGTGGTCTCCAGCTAACCTTATGATTGAAGATCACACCCAGAAATGTATATTCCTTGACTTGTTCTATTTGAACATTGTCAATATTGATTTGAATCTGAGTGTCACTATTCCATTTGCCAAATAAAATCATTTTTGTTTTCAATAAGTTCAGTGATAGTTTATTTCTGTTAAACTATTCTTTGAGTTTGTATATTTCTGTTGTGACCACTGATATGAGCAGTTGTAGGTCTTTGCTAGAGCCTAGTACAGTTGTGTCATCAGCAAATAATAAACATTTTAGCTTTGTTGAGACTGCACACAAATCATTGATGTAGAGCATAAACAATTTAGGTCCTAAAATCAGCCCCGGGGACCACGGATATTATATTCCTCCATCCTGATATATGTTCATCAGTTTGTACATACTGTTTTCTTTCAGTCAAATATGACTTCAACCAATTGTTAGGGATCCCTCTAATCTCATTATTATTTTGTTTCTTTAAGAGTATTTTATGATCTATAGTGTCAAAAGCTTTCTGGAGGTCTACGAATATACCCAAACAGTACAAATTATTGTCAATATTGTTAGTGACTTCTTTGCTTAGATTGATTAGAGCATTGTGCAGTTGACCTATTGTTTCTGAACCCATACTGACAGTCACTAAGTAAATTATGTTGATTCACAAAGCTGTCCAGGCAGGCAGCAAAAAGTTTTTCCAGAATCTTAGATAGTTGAGGAAGTATAGAGATTGGTCTACAATTTGTAAACTGACGATTATCCCCACTTTTATAAATTGGAACGACCTTGGCGATCTTCAAGGGGTCAGGGAATTCACCAGTTAAAAAGGAGAGATTGCATATATGTGTTAAAGGCATTGACATATTTTGTATTACTTTTTTAATCATGTTCATGTTCATGTCAAAGTCATTCCAATCTGTGGATTTTTTTTTCTTGAAAGCTTTAACTATTTTAATTATTTCATTTTCATTTGTTGCCGTTAGAAAAAAAAGGTTGTACATTCACATTTTTGTGTTGAGAGACATCACTGTTTGTTTTGGCTATTTTTGAGGTGTGGCCCAATGGTGACAAAGTAATCATTGAACGCATTAACTACATTCTCCCCGTTTGTAATTTTCTCATGATTTTTAATCATGTAGTCTGGGTAACTTAAAGCCTTTGAGTCTTTAGACATTGCATGATTTAAGACTTTCCATAATCCTTTCATATTATTTTTATTGACTGTGACACTTGTCCTGTCACGGAAAGCCCTACTGCGTCTTGGAGGACAAAGTAGAGCTGAGGCGTTTTTCCGGTGCAGACCCCAAGTACTGTTTTATTATCAAAAATGTACAAAAAACAAAAAGCGTTTTAAAACCATATCTGACCACCTGCCACGCAGCACCACCCCAGGCAGAGTGAGTCGGCCGCTTTTATAGCAGGTGGTGATAATTGGAACATACCATTCAGGACAGCTACAGTATACATTAGACATTCCAATTATCTTGATTACAGTGAGAATTACAGTACAACAATATAATCTTTATTAACTCAGTGAATTCCTAATATAAAAATATACGTTTAATAAAACTAAAATCCAGGACACCCCTCCCGTTCTGGCAGAGTGGATGAACCCGGAACCCTCCGTAGGTGCTCCGGCTCTCTGGGGACTCTTTTGGCCGGAACACCTACAGAGAGAACAAAGGGACATTACAATTAATCAATAAAAACACTCTAAAAATGCATGTCTGCACCACAACCCCCTTTCCCCCCCATGTAATGGACATCACTCCATGACATTTCCTCCCCCCTCTTTTAAAGGGCACAGTACCTCTAAATTTCATGAACCCTGGAGAGAGAGTCGGCCACTATATTGGACCTGCCCGTCTTGTAGTAGACCGTAAAGGTGTAAGGTTGTAGGGCCAGGTACCAACCAGCAATTCTAGTGTTTGAGTCTTTCATTTTGTGGAGCCACTGGAGCGCACGGTGGTCAGTTTCCAAGCTAAAGTGACGTCCCAGCAGGTAGTATCTTAGTGACTCAATTGCCCACTTCATGGCCAAGCACTCTTTTTCCACTGTCGAATATCTGGTCTCTCTGTCCAGCAGTTTCCGGCTCAAAAATGCAACAGGCCTCCTTTCTCCATCCACCTCCTGCAACAGAACTCCACCTAGGCCCACACCTGATGCATCCGTCTGCAAAATGAATGGTTGATTGAAATCAGGGCTCTGCAGTACCGTGTGTTCATTTATGGCTTCTTTAAGATCTCTGAAAGCCTGGTCACAGCGATCACTCCATTTTACCTTTCTTGGTGATATGACTTTGGTGAGATCGTGGAGAACAGCTGCCCGATCTGAAAGTGAGGAATAAATTTCCTATACCAGCCCACCAGACCGAGGAAGCTCTTCACTCTCTTCTTCGTGGTTGGAATTGGGAAATTATTAATTGCCTCCATTTTCCCCACCTGAGGTCTGAGCTTTCCATGGCCAATCACAAACCCGAGGTACTCCACTTCCCTCTGAGCCAGACAGCATTTTCGTGGGTTGATGGTTAGGCCAGCTGCTTTTATGCACTGCAGGACTTGTTGGAGATGAGACACGTGTTCTTCCCAGGTTTGGCTGTAGATCACCACGTCATCAAGATATGCAGCCGCAAAATCTGAAACATCTCGCAAAACATAGTCCATTAGCCTTTGGAAGGTGGCTGGCGCCCCCTGGAGTCCAAATGGCATAACCCGAAATTGGTACATACCAAATGGAGTTTTGAACGCCGTCAGCTCGCAGGCCTCAGGAGACAGTGCCACTTGCCAATAGCCTTTGCTTAGGTCTAAGGTAGAGATGTATTTGGCTTGTCCCACTCGCTCCACCAGCTCATCAATCCTGGGCATTGGGTAAGGGTCACACAATGAAACAGCATTCAGGTAACGAAAGTCTATGCAAAATCTCAGTGAGCCATCTTTCTTTGGTACTAGCACCACTGGACTGCACCATTCACTACTGGATACCTCAATTATCCCACTTCTGACACCAATTGTGACACTTGTCCTGTCACGGAAAGCCCTACTGCGTCTTGGAGGACAAAGTAGAGCTGAGGCGTTTTTCCGGTGCAGACCCCAAGTACTGTTTTATTATCAAAAATGTACAAAAAACAAAAAGCGTTTTAAAACCATATCTGACCACCTGCCACGCAGCACCACCCCAGGCAGAGTGAGTCGGCCGCTTTTATAGCAGGTGGTGATAATTGGAACATACCATTCAGGACAGCTACAGTATACATTAGACATTCCAATTATCTTGATTACAGTGAGAATTACAGTACAACAATATAATCTTTATTAACTCAGTGAATTCCTAATATAAAAATATACGTTTAATAAAACTAAAATCCAGGACACCCCTCCCGTTCTGGCAGAGTGGATGAACCCGGAACCCTCCGTAGGTGCTCCGGCTCTCTGGGGACTCTTTTGGCCGGAACACCTACAGAGAGAACAAAGGGACATTACAATTAATCAATAAAAACACTCTAAAAATGCATGTCTGCACCACAACCCCTTTTCCCCCCCATGTAATGGACATCACTCCATGACATTGACCTCAATCTTATTTCTATAATAATCTCTTTTACAATTTTTTATTATACTTGTTAGTTTATTCTTATATTTTTTATATTCAGTTTCAGTTTCTAATTTTCGTTTCCTTATAAATATTTTATATAGGGAGTTTTTCTTTTTACATGCATTCAATAACCCCCTCGTCATCCATGGGCCACAAGTATTTGTTTGTGTATATTTGCGCGTTAGTACTGAATACTGATCATACAAATGTTCGATTGTGTTGACAAAATGTGTATATGCAATATTAACATCTTGCTCTCCAAGGACATTATTCCAGTCATGATCAGACAAACTGAATCTGACTCAGCGATCTCCTTAGCCCGTAGTCCTGGCTCTGGCAAATATGACTTAAATTTCTCAAAGTCCGCAGGCGACATCTTGTAGACGAGAACCCAGGCACACTCCGCTCCCGATGGTTTGTACTCGCGACAAAAGGCAAGGAGGTCTTCCCTGAATTTGGAGCAGTTTGTCTCTGGCCCGTAGACAGCAGTTGTGAAGCGGATAAGAACTCGCTCGGTCCCCAGGGTCTGAAGACCAGCTCCGGTCCTTCGTGGCCCACCATCTCTATCATGGGGAAAGTGGTCACGAAGTGATTCGTGAGCTTCGGTTCCCGTCTGAGCGTTTTCCTGCTCCATCGGGCTTCCGCCGCTTCTTCTTCTGCTTTAGGGCTGGTGCTGGAGCTCATGGCGCTGCAGCTTTGGAGGCGGAGGGCAGGGTGCGGTTTCACACAGTGGGGCCACAGAGGAAAGCGACGACAAATCTGGATAGGGAGAGAAAAAGGGCACAACAGTAGTGTGTTCATTTTGTAACCCAACGCTTTGTTTGGGTGCGTACTTAGTGTTAGTAGGGGATAGTGTGTGGGTTTCTCGCGGGGCTGATCGCCTTTCGTGTCCGCCTGTGTGTTCTCCACCTTGGTGAAAGGAGCTATGGTTTTAAATATTTCTGTAGCCAAATCCTCCCACATAGCTAGGGAGGTCTGGTGTTTAAGCATGGCCCTAACATCTTCTGCTGTGATTTTCTTAAAACCAAGTATTCAAAGACATAGAACCTCCCTCCGAGAGAATGAATTGCATCATTTATGCAAGCATTCCATAGCTTTAAATCCAAACCGTTATTCCATTGCCATTGTAATGGGAGACGTCTTGAATCCCCATGGTGTAGTATCTCTAGATTGATTTTTCCCCATCTTCCCTTAAAGAACAATGGTACTAGTCCCGCCAGGGTTCGAATTACAAAGTGGCTTTCGGGGGAGCCCTATTTTCCGATCCTCCCTGACTAACTTTAACGCTTTTGGTGTGTGTGAGAAGTTCAAGTGTTGACGTAAACGTAGTCATTTCAGTGCAGCGCCGCCACGCATGGATGGTCACAGCAGGAGACACAGCATTGCATTTATTAGCGGAGACAGATGTTCGGAAATAGAAAAAAAAAACAGATGTTCGGAAATAGTAATGTAATGAGCGAATAAACACACAGCATTGACACATTTTTTATATCATCATTTATTTCAGGAACCTTAATGTACAGAAAATCAACATCTATATGCGACACAAAAAATGGACAGTGTTTTAGAGCTCCCCCTAAAAGTCTCAAAGTAGGCTTTCAGGGAGCCCAGGTCCTTTCAGGGGAGCCGAGCTCCCCTTAGCTCCCCTGTAATTCGAACACTGAGTCCCGCGTAGTCGCTACCTGCTGTCTCCCTTTTCGTGGAGCAGTCCGTCCTCCCCGTACGTTGTCCCCTCCGTTAGTCCTGCTAACAGGGCGCGTTTTCTGACTGGACCGGGCTGGCTGAAGCACACAGAAATCAGGAGTCGCCTTGAAGCACCACTACCACGCAGCCGCTAGCTTAACTCTCACACTCTACGCAAATGGCAATGAACAAAATCCCGAAAAATACAATCAAGAAACCGTGTACACTTAAGCGCTGCCCTGGGTTTACACATTTGAAAAGACAAACTCACCACGATCAGGTTCTTTTAAGGTCTTGTGTAGCCAAAAGGTTTTCCTGCGCGAGGCGAGCGTGTGTCCCCCTTCTTCTCGTCAAACGCTAAGTGACGTATGGAGGCTGTTTTTTTGGTGTTTTTTTTCCAGGTGGGCCAAAACACACATGGTGGTCCCCATGCCGAAAAAAAATCAGGCGAAGACATGCCAAATTGTCGTGGATTTTCTACCACTGTAAAGGAGCAAAACTGGAAAAGTATTTGTGTTTGTCAAGAGTGTAATTTATTAACGCATGCGGAGGACCCACACACAAAAGGAAAGATTGAATAGCACAGCAGGTGGCAAGGCCGCAGGGCGCTTAGCCTATGCGTCCGTACGGCTTGAGGCTAGTACTCGTGGTACCTAGCTAACTAACTAAATTTGCCATAACATAATGGGGTGGAAGTCCGTGCATCCTTGCCGGATGGCTCGAATGTCTTTGGACATCCCAGGCCAGTAGACTATGGCACGGGTGCGCTGCTCCATCGCCGAAACCCCCTGGTGGGCAACATGGAGGTGCCGAAGGACTCTCTCATGGAGGGATGGAGGGACCCCAACACGGTCGTGATACAGCAGGATGCTGTTGTAGGCATACATGGATTCGCAGGCCGGGGACAGACTCGCCAGGGCAGGGTTGTTTATGTCAATCCCACCATCGTGCTCGATCAGGTACAGGAGGTGGGAGAAACACGCATCAGTAGCAGTTAATTGCGCGAGGAGGGACCACGAAATGGCACAGAGTTCTTGCATATCATCGCGGATGGAGGCCATAAACGCTGATTCCACGGCGTCGGACACACCCTGCGAATCCAGCGACAAGCCATTCGCTGATCCAGAGGGGGACGGATGTCTCGAGGTAGCCTCAGTGGCAAGGTTGCTTTTGCCACGGCCAGAGCCTCACCCTCAATAGCGGCATAGCATTGCTTAGCCGAGGACAAGAAGCGAGAACCAGCAAGCGTGATCCTCCACCCCCTCAGGCAACAATCCGGCATGCCTGAGGTGCAGCTGCAATGTTGTTGGAGTAGGAAATAACCAATACCACGTCTAGACCAGTCAATGCGGAGCCAGGTATGTTTCTGAATGTTGTAGATTTCCATGCCCGCACGAATGGCACTAACAATGGCCCGTTTGGACGTCCGGAAGGCCTCATCCAGTTCAGATGACCACGAGAACTTGCAGCGTGGGCTCAGGAACGGCTTAAATGGCGCCATCGTGTCATGCAACTGGGCATAGTTGGCCACCTGGTTGACTGAGCCGCTCACGTATATCATGGCATGATGTCACCGCACCGCTGCCGGGGGCGGTCGAGAGCCTAGTGAAGAATGCCCCTTCAATGGTTATGGAGGAGTGGTTGGCAGCAGACAAGCTTAGACTGTAGGTCACCGCGCAAGAAACCGCAGGCAAGAAATTAGGGCTGAACGATTAATTGCATTTGCAATTATATCGCGATATGACACAACGCGATTTCGTAATCGCAGGGCACGCGATTTGGGAAGTGAATGGAGCAGCGAGATATGGCAGCAAAGTCAGGTCCGCCGCGTGCTTTTGTTTACGTCTCAGTCTAGTTAAGGTGCGCAGTAGATTGTGGATGTACAGTGAAAATATCAGCGTTTATCATGCAGCCACCGCGAAGGACTATTGCTTTCTTCTCCGTTAGCCTCAGCGCTAATCACGCCATTCTCTCGCTGTTACTACACGCTCTGATGATCACAGAAACTACCTCACCTCCGGATTCACACGTCTCTGCCTCCGTAAGTGAGCCTGTGCTGCTTGTAAAGAGTAAAGAGTCGTTTGTGGCTCAGTTTAGGAGGCTTATGATGGGAATGTTGTGGATAAAGAACTTATCTCAAAGCATAATGACGGTTCATGACCATAAAGTATGCGCGGAGGCGATGTGCCATGTGCCTTTATTTACCTTTGCATCTACCGCATATGCGCTCCGTAGGTAGTACAGACGCTAGATATTAACACTAAACCGCTGTATGAAAAGTGTTGGAAACTACAATCCGAGGCAGGACTCCGTGTCATGTCTTATTTTGCTGAGGAAATGCGCTGTTTACGCTGAAATGTCACTAAATGGCTGCGAGTCACAGAAAGTAAAACGTGTCTGTGTTTGGCACCTCATGTCCCAGTCTCCTTGCGTCACTGTTTCTTCATATTGTCCAAAGTTACATCCCAAAACCAAAATGCTGCTCCCAGTTCCAGTGTGTTTTGGCGTGTGCTCCATCTGGCCTCTCCGTGTCCATCAATAACGCCCATCTGAAGCAACTACGAGTCGCAACTCAGACAGGGATTTGATGGCCGAAATAATAAATAATTTATTTTGTATTAAATGGGAGTTTGATTTCCTAAAACTTTTCCAACTAGTTAAAGCAGACGTTTGTTTGCAGACTTTTCCTGCACTTTAGTATGGGTGATGTTACTGACTGGATCAGTGAGTTTTATCTTCTTTTTTTTTTTTAATATCTATATATATATATAATGTATCATTTATTTATAGACTGTACTGTTAAGTTTTTAAGAAGTGCAGTCCACATGTTCACAAATTTTGAATAGGTCAGGCAACAATTTTGTTTGCTTTATTGTTGCAATTTTCACTTTAAATGAATCTAATATTGTTTGTTATGAAACAGACTGATTTATGGCTTGTGTTAGGTGAAAAATACATGAGAAGAGGACCTTGCAACAATAATCGCATATTTAATCGCAATCGCAATATTTAAGAAAAAAATCGCAATTAGATTATTTTCCAAAATCGTTCAGCCCTACAAGAAATTCCTCTAGAGACCAGAGGTCAGATTGGGCGCCCGTGTCCGCAATGGCAGAAATCTTTGCCCCTTTAACCAAGCGTCGGTTGCAGGCGCCGCAACTCCGTGTAGACAGCTCCTCAATCGAGACCGTAATCGACACACTGGGGTGGTTTCTCAGCTTAGCACATCTCCACTCCCCCGTTGAGAAGATGTGATGCTCGAGTCTGACAGGGTTTGTGGACGTTGCTGCGTGCCATCAGAGCTCGGCGCTGGCCCCTACAGCGTCGACCAGGGCGGGGCCCAGATTGAACAGAAGAGAACTGGGAGATTGGCTCTGACTCCACGGCGGCCTGTTGACCTTCAGAAGACTGCTACTGCCGCTTCTGTCGCCGGCGAGACCTGAAGCAGATGATAAAGATTTGGTGTGGCTTGGTGTTTCACACGCGCGATCCCTCAGTAAACACATTAAAGGTACTCTTACAGTCTGGGCATGAGGCCTGCCTGGCCCTGTCTGGCGGGGATGGGACCGGGGCAGTGCACGTCTGTGGATCCTTCCTCAGGCGCTGGAACGACGACATGGCGGATAATGTGGGAGACGGGAGAGTATTACGGGCCATTTCTTTGTTTTCGACAAGTGCAATCACCTCATTCACTGGTTTACGTAGGATGTCGGGTAAGCCCAGTGTCTCAGGCAGTGGCGCCACCAGGGGTGGCCAGGGGTGGCCGTGGCCACCCCATTGGCCACCCCACTGGCCAGTGTTAATTGTAGTACTGTAGTATCAGTTATGAATGTTATTGGATCATTAGTAACATTAAATATAAAAAAACAAAACAAAGTATAGCAGTAGACGTTTCCTTAAGTCTTTCTGATACTTTTCTACAGGCCAGTTTACTACAACAGTAAATACAATTGTGAAATTATGGCTGATAATTTGGTTTGCCACCCCAAGATTTTAAGTGGCCCCATCTGGCCACCCCTATGAACAATTTCTGGAGGCGCCACTGGTCTCAGGCGTATATCAGAGTCATAAATGCCATTGATCAATACATCCCGGATGATATGGTCGGTATACAGTAGTCCATGTTCCTGCCACAATCACAATCACATGCACACGTCTCCGCTTTACTTTGGCAGAGAAGGTACAGAAAGATTCATTGTGTGAATGTGTGACGCAAGTGGCCACCGGAATGACACCTAGCTGACGCATGGCAGTGATAAGGTCCGGTAGCAGTGTTGGGATTGGCTTTCAACAGGCTGTCACTGACAGCTGGTTGGTGGGGAGCTTACTGCCCTCTTCAACTGACCCGTTCTACACCATGGCTTTTTAATGCATTACACTATGTAGGGCTTTCATAATACATTATACATGAAAAAAAAGAGGAAATTGTACACAAATTGCTATTATACTGAGGATGGTAATGACAACTGGGAAGTAGCAAGATCACGAAGTATAATATGTACTGCATAGTAACGTGCCTTTATAACATAAAAATAGTGACCTCCGTAATGTTACACTAGTGATTCCAGTAATGTACTAATGTTTGGCATTGGTAACAATTTGTAAGACATATGTTAATGATCATCATGTGTTACTTGCTCTGTACTAGACATTGTACAAGAAATGAAACAGCTGTTGTGTTTTATCTACTCGTTTCTGTTTATTACTGGATGAGTTAAAATAGTGCCTTGTAAGTTTGGTCTGTGTCAAAATAGCCAATTTGGTGTGATGTATTGTAATTGACTATAATTGACCCCTCTCTTCACCCGAGTGTCCGAGACACGCGGCCGGAGATCAGATGACACAACTACAAAGTCGATCATCGACCTCCTGCCTAGGGTGTCCTGGTGCCACGTGCGCTTATGGACACCCTTGTGCTCGAACATGGTGTTCGTTATGCACAAACTGTGACTAGCACAGAAGTCCAATAACAGAACACCACTCGGGTTCCGATCGGGGCGGCCGTTCTTCCCAATCACCCGCATCCAGGTCTCACTGTCGTTACCCCACGTGGGCGTTGAAGTCCCCAGTAGACAACAATGAAGTCCCCAGTCGGAGCACCATCTAGTATCCCTCCCAGGGACTCCAAGAAGGTCGGGTACTCTGCACCGATGTTGGGCCCGTAGCCCAAGACAACGGTGAGAGACCTGTCCCCGACCCGAAGGCGTAGGGACGCGACCTTCTCATTCACCGGGGTGAACTCCAACACGTGGTGGCTGAGCTGGGGGGCTATGAGCAAACCCACCCCGGCCCGCTGTCTCTCCCCGCCGGTCTAGCCGGTATCATCAGCTCAGGCTCCTTCCCCCCAGCAAGGTGACATTCCATGTCCTGAACGCCAGAAGCTGCGCACGCGGACCAGGTAGTCGAGGCACCTGCCTTTGACTGCCACCCAGTCCTCTCTGCACCCGACCCCTACGGATCCCTCTGCGGGTGGTGGGTCCACAGGAGGGCGGGCCCACGTCGTCCTTTCGGGCTGTGCCCAGCCGGGCCCTGTGGGCAGAGGCCAGACCACCAGGTGCTCGCAACCCCAGGCTCCAGGGTGGGGCCCCGGTTGCGCCATACTGGGCGACGTCACGGTCCTTGATCTAATACTGTCCATGGAAGTCTTCTGAACTGCTCTTCGTCTGACCCGTCACCTAAGACCTGTTTGCCATGGGAGACCCTACCAGGAGCATAATGCCCCAGACAACATAGCTCCTAGGATCATTCGGGCACTCAAACAACCCCACCACGTTAAGGTAGCAGATCACGGGGTAGATCAAATAAACATATAAATAAAAATAAATAATCCGTTCAATTATGATTTAAAAAGAGCAAACTCAGTGATTTTTTTTTTTTTTTAACCATAAATTGCTTCACACTAGAGGTCCGCATTGGGACTGGGACCAGTGGGGGGGTCCGCCCCCTTTGCTCTGAAATGAGTTGTGATAGTGGCAGGCCGTGATATTGCACCCTACGGCTCAACAGCCTTTTTCGCCATAGACAACAATGTAAAAGGAGCAGCCTGTAAAATGGTCCACGGGGCATCTGGAGTTTCAGACTAAGGCAAATATATTTCTTTAAAATTACAATTTTTAGGACATGGACTTTTTTTCTTCGTAAAAAATTGTAAAGCATCAAAAACAATTTTAAAAAGTATTCCAATGACGTGACGTCACCAGTGCTGTGGACGTGCGCGAGCGTGTGCGTGAAGACTCATGAACGAGCAGAGGTCTTCCCGTTAAGCGGTCTGAGAGCCAAACAGACAACAATACGGTAATGAACGGGACTGGACTAGGATAAACGCTAACAGGCACCTAAAGTAAGTTTTTTCTTTACTCAGTACTAAAATGTATTGCGAACCTACACATGGCAAGCGTGTTTAAATGTTAAAAAGTAGGCCTATTAGCTAACATGAACAACAACAATTTAAACTAATGAAGACGTGATCGTTTTTCTGATTAGGCTGCACGGCTTTGAAAATAGCTTTTTGGTTCGATAATAAAAAAATGGTAAATCATTTAAGTTACTTCAGTGGTGATGTTTATACCTTTCTTTTCAGATAACGTAGGTACAGTACCAATAAAACCTATATTGAAACAACAAAACATGATTTCTGCATCTGCCCTGGATCCAGTACAGATAAATGCTGTACTGGTACAGCATTTACTTCAAATTATACTAATGATAATACAATATAGAACACTTTTGTAGTGCTCCTTTGTATTTCAGCCAAACAATTCTAGTGGTGAGGTTATACTAGCAAATACAGTGAAGTAAAAAGTCGATTTTATCATTTCTATTGCAATATGAAGACGGCCAGCACTTACGAAACTTCTCAGAAAAGTGGCCGAGCGAGAGTACATTAGCGCGGCGACGTACGTTCGAAGGGCCGCTGTAAGTTACGGTTGTTGTAAAAGAGCGGGGCTATCTAGCTTATTAAGCCCTGCACTGACAAACTGACCCCACAGATCATCTTAACATAGTAACTTAATCGCCTCAAATGGCCTTAAAATTCATTTTGTATTTAAAGTACGATTATATCAAGAGATTTAACTTACAGCGTAATGGCGTCCGCTCCGCTCTGAGGCTTCGTCGGCAGCTGTGCGCGCTCCCGCTGCTTTTACCCACTTGGGCCGTACGGAGCATAGATACAGGTGACGCGTCATACGGGTACTATGGGCCGTTATGGCGGACGAAACTGGTTTCATGCGCCTCTGAGCACCACTATGTAAAGAGATAGGAGCTGGACAGCATGCCTCTTCCATCTATATAATTCAATGACTGGACCCGCTGGTCCCGCCGGACCCAACGCAAATCTCGCAGGAATGGCGGTTTCAACTTAGCTGCGGGTGGGAATGGGCGGCTAAAAAAAATCAGGTCTCCCGCAGTGTGCAGTGAATGAATCTCTCATTCAGTATATAGGCCCGCACTGACTATAGACTATAAGGGCACTGATTCTGTTTGTGTTTCGGACAGAACAGAAGTCACTACTTTCTTCCCGCTACGTGCTGCACGTGCCGAAAGTAGGTCAGCTGCCCGGTGTCCCACGCTGCAGGAATAGTCTGCATCTGCTAAAGTTCGCTAAACTCCGGAATAATGTATTTTGTGATAAAGACCAACCAAACTCAAGAGACAGTAGACTATTAATGGATAAATATGAGTCCGTTCTATTTCACATGGATTTCACATGAATGAAGAAAACGGCTTGGATGGATTATTGCCTTTTCTGTCCGAGAGAGGAAGCTATCGATCATTTAACGGCTCGAGCTTAAGGTAAGCAGCTAATATTAGCCTCTTTTCACCGTAACCGTTTATATTCAAGTCGTTTATTCATGAGAAATGCGCAACAAGGATTGAAACAGCTGTTTTCATTCAGTTGTGTGGTTTAGTTCAAGACCTGTTGCTGTCAGGCGTTCTCCGCCGACTCTAGCACTGTATTGCATATGAATAGGGCTCTACGGTGTTACGTCATAAATCAAGCGGAGGTGAATACAACGCTCTCACTTCATTGAAAACAATGGGAGATCGCTGATATTGGGTGGTTGTTTGAGAGGATTTATTAAGGTGAATAATTGTCGGATTGTGATGAAATGTCATTTGATTACCATGATAACCTGCCTATTGAGGCAAAAGTCTGATATAACAGGAATTGGACTTAATTGGTCTCGATTAATGTTTGTAGAAACTGCCAAGAGGTGCCTAGTACGTGTCCCTAATCCATCGTTACTTTGTGTTGAATTTCACGCATTTATGTTCGCCTTATGGGAAATAATCATGATCTAAGTTAAACGTAATGCTGACGAGAAAATGTTTTAGAAGCTTTTAGTGACGTTCTGTCTTTTTGTTTAGATCTGCAGACATCGATTCTAATCATAAAACGTACTCAGTTTACAAGATTGAAGCCTAACTAAGAGTGAAAAAAAGGTTTTGTGTTATCTTTCATATTCTCTGAAAAATCTATAATTCTGCCAGGGTAGGGGAGAGTGGGGTAAAATTAGCCACTTTTTGCTTGGTGGTTGTTGTGTAAAAACAATATACAATAGATGCAAAATTGTACTATTTATACACATTTGGGATATTTCTATTTTTTTGCATCTTCAAAATCATCTGAAGGATATGTTTTTTAAGATGTTGGTCTTCAAAAAAAACTTGTCTTGTGGCTCATTTTACCCCAGATTGGGGTAAATTGAACCACCAGATTTAAGGTGAAATTAATACTAAACATCATGAAGGCTCATTTTTACGATTCACTGTTTCCCATTAGTAATTTTATTCCAAAAACATATTATAAAAAATCTTTTTCTTTCATATGCTACTTCTGCAGATTATGACATTTTGTCTCTAAAAAAAATCCCAAATTCAACTTTGGTTGGGAAAGAGCTCTTGGATGCTCCATAGCACTACTGGAAAAAATATTCAGTGGACTGATTAACCCAAAGTTGAACAGTTTGGGAGGAACACACAACGTCATGTGTAGAAGACAAATGGAACAGCACAGTAACATCAAACCCTATCCCCACTGTGAAGTATGGTGCAGGAAAATCATGCTGTGGGGCTGTTTTGTTGCCTCAGGACCTCTCCTGTGGATGTTTACATGTTATGGCCAATAAAATATGATCAATGTAAATGTTGGGTGGTATTAGTTTAAGTAGACACTGTTTTAATCATTCCTGTGATTTTGATGAAGATCAGACCACATTTATTGACCAATTTAGGAAGAAATGTGTACTTACTTTTTCTCGCCACTGTATATCACAGATATTTTATTCAGGCAACAATAAGCACGGGTGCTTTTTTAAGAATACATGATCAGAGTAAATGTGATAATTTAGAATTACATAAAATAAGCTAAATAAGAAAAGCTCTGCACCTTTAGGCTGAGATCATAATTATGCTATAGGACGGATTCATTTGTGAATTCATATGTTTAGGTGACTAAGATCTCTCCATATCTTGTATTAACTGAATGACTGTGCATAATAAATAAATATAAATGACAAAATGATATCAGCTCTGCATGTTCTGGGTAAGATAATGCCGGTACATAGAGTGCATGCATGTGCATAATGTAACATTACTCATATATGTTACTTTGGTTCAGTAACCACAGGTAAACTGGCAGGTAGTACTCAGGGACATGTACTTTTTGAAGTAACTGTATTTGCTTTGTCATATGGTACGTTTTACCTCAGACTTGGGTAGTATCATTTTGAAGTATACTCTTACTTGTTCCACTGTGAGTAAAAACCCTTAACGTTTCAAAAGCTTCACACTGACATAACATTTCATGTAGATTGTGTTTCGTGTTTTTATGCTTCAATATATATATATTATATATTTTTTTTTTTTTATGGCATTTTCTTATTTTGTTTCACTTTATTTTGTGTTATGTTTCTCATAATTTGTCTTCTGAAACATAAATCAAACTTTCAAGCTCAAACAGTACTCACATATGCAGTTTCTCTTTGTGCTTTTTTACTCCGTAATTATTTGGTCATCATTACTTGTACTTCTGAGTAAAATGATACAGTATCAAAGTAACGTTACTCTTACTTGAGTAAAAATGGTGGCTATTCTATCCACCTTTGCCGTTAAATGCACCTGTAGAAGTAGAGCCAGCTCTTGTAAAATGTTTGAAACAATGAAAAGTTCAAGGCATCTTCAATTCTACTTTCATACATAATTTATCATGTACAGTGGAGGAAAAGTGAGTATACCCTTTGGAATTTCTCACTTTTCTACCTAAATTGATCATAAAATGTGGTCTGATCTTATTAAAATCACAAGAATGAGTAAACAGGTTTAATGGAATTCCTATGGATTCCGACGGATGGACAATGCACGGACAAAATAATGCACATGACGTTTCAGAGTTTCAAAACATCAAAAACAATTAAAAAGGGATATAATATAAGTTTTGTCATTTAAATTATACATCCATATGTATATTTTATGTTTTAGTGATGGCCCCAACAAAAATACAGTTTAAGAATTTTTTCCTTTATTTTAAGCCACAAACAACTTGAAAACGTCATTTGGTCTAACAATAATAAATAAATAATCACTAAAAAAATCCTGAATATGGTGACAAATATTAATTATTATTATAATTGCTTATATATATTATATGTGGTGTATCAACACTCATTTCTTCAATATTCCAAAAATGTAAATACTTTTCAAATGATAGTAAACTTCATAATATGTTCATGTTCCGTCTTGTTTTCTGTATTTGATACTATTTTATAAATAATTTAGACTTTTAACAGTAATTATTGTGTTTGATTATATGACATCCTATGACGATAATGACGATAACTGCATTTTACGTTACCACACAAATCTCTTGTAATTTGTAATGATACAAATGAAGCCTAGGCGATAATTCAACCTGGTAGACTAACTTCAGCATCACCGACCTCCAGCCAATGATCGCTTCCGAGCGGGCCACACCTCCTCCTCAGCCATCAGCGTAAGAGCCGCACCTCCGTAGGAGCCAATCATCGCCATCGGTCCCGCTTTTAAGCCCCAGCAATCATGGTCCGTTCGCTTCCCAGCTGCGCTGCGACCCACCTCCGCCCCATCTCCGCCTCTTCCATCCACGGCTTCTACCTGCTGCATCTTCACAAACTTGATTTGGTGTTTAGTTGCAATTTAAGAATTGTCTCTTGTTGAGAAGCATTGTCTGATGTGCACTATGCCTCGCTCAAAAGAGCTCTCTTAAGACCTAATATCAAGATTTACTGACACATCTACGATACGCAAAACATTGAAAAAGAATCTCTTAGGCTGAAACTAATCGATTAATCGACAACTAATCGATTATTAAAATAGTCGACAACTATTTTAGTAATTGATTAATCATTTTCTAGTAAACACAGACTCAATAGAGCAAAATTGACATGAACATTTTTTATTTTTGATGGAAACCTACTTAGTTAAGGTTAAGTTAGGGTATTTAGTGTTTTGTACATTGTAAATTTCATAAATGTGTCTCAACCAATCAGAAATCAGAATTAGCACTTAGAGCCTCCAACAAACATTCACTTTAAGTTTACTCCATTAACATGTCTTCAAGCGGCACCACTTTCGCTTTATACGATAAAAAAGAAAGAAAAACAAAAAAATCATACACCATTCACAGCCAAGCGATTCATCGATTCATCGTATAATAATCGGTAGATTCATCAATTACCAAAATAATCGTTACTTGCAGCCCTAGAATCTCTTTCATGGGAGCATGCCACGGAGGAAGCCATTACTGTCTGAAAAAAGAAAATTGCTGCACGTTTGAAGTTTGCGAAAGAGCACTTGAATGCTCCACAGCACTACTGGCAAAATATACAGTGGACTGATGAACACAAAGTTGAATTGTTTGGGCGGAACACACAATGTCATGTGTTGAGGAAAAATCGAAAAGCCAGCAACATCAAACCTTATCCCCACCATGATGTATGGTGCAGGGAGCATTATGGTGTGGGGGTGCTTTGCTGCCTCAAGACCTGGACAATGTGCTGTCATCAATGGAAAAATGAACTGTCAAGTTTATCAAGACAATGATCCAAATATAGGAGCAAATCAACTTCAGAAGGGTTTCAGAAGAATAAAATACGCGTTCTGAAATGACCCAGTCAAAGTCCCGACCAGAACCTGATAAAGATGCTGTGATATGACCTTGAGAAAGTTATTCACATCAGACATCCCAGGAATCTCATTGACCTACAACAGTTTTGTAAAGAACTGTAAATTCATCCTGATCATTTTGCATGTCTAATCTGCAACTACAGGAAATGCCTGGATGAAGTTACTGCTGCCAAAGGAGGGTCAACCAGCTATTTATGGTGCGTTCTCAGAAGTCGGAATTTCCGAGCTCCGACTTGGAAATTTCAACTGGAACGCACCCCAACTCCGTAATTACGACTCGGAAACTCCGGACAGAATCGAAAGACAGAATGTGCCTGACGTGACATGTAACGCATTAAACCACGTTATTTGGCAGATGTTTCCCAAATAAACTTGTTAGATGTCAACGCGAAACGGATAAGCTTTACTGCTCTCTTGCTAGCGTCTTAACAGTAAAAAATAAATAAATAGGTCCTAACCTTAAGGAACTATTGTCGGAATAGCGGTATCAAAAAGTGTGGGATTGGAGGGATGTCGGAATGACGGTGTGTCGGATTGGCGGTGTTTCGCAATGGAGGGGTGTCGCCAGGGTGCGATTTGTCAAAAAAACATAAGGGAGGATAGTTACTCAATCAAATTATTATTGCATAAAAAGCACATACATTTCATGCTGTTGAAATTAAACCCAGTGTTGTAAGATGTGTTCTAACTGTCTAGTAGTAGCTCAGTGTGTGTGGAGCGGAGGGTGAAGTTGATGCCGCTGTGTGCAGGGCGTCCGTGCCTGTCTGTTTTTGGGCTGGATATAACACAACCCAATTCAATGCGTAATGATCCAACCTATAGCCTACTCCGAGGCAGATATACAGTATATGAGACACATAGGCCTATGTTACGTGTTCCTCTGTATAGTTTTGGATTACATTCAGTGAGGAGCAGCGAGGGAGACAGGAGATGAGTCTTCAAATGTCCTGTGCATAGACGACTGAAGTAGGGGGCGACCCCTCCAGAGCGCGTGTTGCTCAGGGAGTTGGGCCGTTATGGAAAACTCTTGATGATCAAACTTTAAGTAACCAATGTAGTGTGACCAGGGCGACAGGTGCCTTTTTTTTTTTGAGGGACAGAGCTGGAAATGTTACAGCATGCACATGTATGCACACGGCTGGCACTTCTCAGAACCGAATCAGAACCGTGCATAAAGGTTCCTCATCCTGTTGTCAAACTGTCGTAAACTGTTGTAAAACGTGCTGGGTGTCACACATGGCTGGGGGCATTAACGCACAGGTTGCGCGGGTTACGGGATCCTCCGCGGTCCCTGCAGGCTGCCCGTGGATCGGGTCCGGTCATAAAATTCTCCTTTGATCGCGGGCCGGGTTGGGGATTTTGCCGCCATTCATTGCCGCCATGCGCGCATTCATAGTTCAGCCATGATTCATTCTATCATCTCTACAGCGGGTTTTTCATGTAAAATAAGCAGCGTTTTGCTGCTTGTGGTCCAGAGAACGTTTTTGTGGAACTCAAAGTCTCCTATTTTCCACAGCATGTACGTTTGTGCGCGACTTCTCTGCTGCTCTCCTGCAGCGCTCTGCACAGAGGGAGAGAGAGAGCGCGAGGGGATAAGACACGCCAGTCCTGTTTCAAGCTCATTTCTGTATGTGTGCAAAATAGATTTAACTGATCATAAAGTCAATCAGGATACATAACACAGTTCCCTGTGCATATTCATTCATCAGAAATGACACATGCAGTAGCCAGGCTACACTTAAAAAGTCCACTCTCACAATATGGGTGTCAAGAAATTTGTGAAATTATCATATGTATTGCATTGGTATTGTTGCTAAATGAATTTGTGTTAGTTGAAATGTTAACTTCTTAAACCTTGGGGGGGGGGTGTTTATGACTTCCTGCAGCGGACGGAAAAGTACCAGCAACATCCCCACCCTGACTGAGGAGTCCAGGGGGCTGGGGGACAAGGGGTCTTGGAGTGGAAAATACTGCCCTGAGGCAGGAAAGGGAGTGGCTATATTTTCATATAGTCTGTATGATTCTTTGTATTCTGTGTGTTTGAGCTGAGGCTGGCAAGGCGCCAGATGGCCCAGTCTCAGCACCCGGTCCGAAATATCTATAAAGAATAAATCTCAATGTTTGACCATGTGTGTTAAATCCTTTTATTTCTGGGGCAGAAAGTAACCGGGGTGTTTCTAAAGACTGCTGTGCAAAAAATCCCTAACACCGGGCCTGTGCCATCCCGGCAGCACGTCAGCTTTCAGGCATTCATAAGAAAAAGAAAAGAAAAAAAACCCCACCTATTTGCAAAGTTCTGCAAAATCCTGGTGCTGGTGACGAGACATGCGGTCATAGACATATTATTAATAGGCCGTCAATACTCAGTCCTCCCCATTCACCACAATGACCACGTTTGAGGGGGAAATCATGGCGGATTTACAGACTCCTCCTCCCCAGCTCTGACGAAGCATGTTCCTAATAAGGGTATAAGGGCGGGATCTTCACTGTAGACTCGGCCCTTGTGTGACGTGTAGCTCGTGCAGCTCCAATGCTAACAGTCCGACCCCCGTTAAGTAGGAGATTTCTAAAATTTATCCTACCATAACCACCCCGGTGCCTCTGATTGTGTCTAACCCAGCGTAATCACAGGAGGAATATCTAGCTTTAGGCAGTTCCAAAAAATTAGGCACCGGGCATTAAAGTTGTTTTTAACGTGTCTAAAGTGCAATGCATTCCAATGGGGGCCTAGCGGCTATATGGCGGTACTACAGCAATGGCGGCCTCCAGTGTCGTCGTCGCAAAGCAGAGCAGCCAGCGGCCATTGCATGCGATCCATGAGTGTTTCTGACTCTGCAGACCCTCGCTCTCTGCAGCAGTCATCTGCAGAGTATAGACCCCAGGTACATCAAAGCCCGCTAAAGCAGAGATCACCCGGGTCTCATGTAAAATGAAATCAATTGGCCAGCAGGTGCATGGACCTTGAACCTTGAATTTTACAATTTTATCCCCCCTCCCCCTAAACGTAGGGGGGGGGGGGATAGAATTGTAAAATTCAAGGTTCAAGGTCCGTGCACCTGCTGGCCAATTGATTTCATTTTACATGTTTAGGGGGGGGGATAATACAGCAATAATACAGCAGACGTAGGGATAGGGATAAAAGAAACAGAGACAAGAAAACCAGAAGGGGGGAAAATCCCCCCATCCCCCCCCAGCAAATCGCACCCTGACTGTATTTACAACAATTATAATAAATATTACAATGAAGTTTCTCTGTAAACTGATTATGATGCTCGAACATGAGCAACAAAGTTGTAACTTTTACGGACATGTCTACCTCCGATGTTTCCGACCTGGACAACTGTAACGCAACAACTCGGAGATAATGTTTTATCCTGGTCGGATTTCCCGACTTCCGACATAAGTGGAACGCACCATAAATCCAAGGGTTGACTTACATATTCCTCCCTGTCCTGTGAATATTTACATGTTATGGCCAAGATGATACCATGTATGGGTGGTATTAGTTTAAGCAGAAACTGTTTACTCATTCTCGTGATTTTAATGAAGATCAGACCACATTTTATGACCAATTTTGGCAGAAATGTGAGAAATTCCAAAGGATGTACTTACTTTTTCTTTCCACTGTACCTGTCTCTTCTTTTCCTTAGCATCCTCTCTCTAGCAACAGGATCTGTTTTGATCTTTGCACTAAAATGGGCAAACCTCTCCTTGATGGAAAGAGGCATTTGTTAAAATGTAAAAAAAAATGAAAAAAAGAGAAAAGATAGCTAAACAGACAATAAACAAAATGTTAGGTGATATAAATTGAATAAATTGAATAAAAATATAAATTATAATTATTTAATGAATAATGATCGTAAACCACTTTCATGTCAGTTGGACTAACAGTATTTTATTGTTAGACCAACTGACATTTCCACTTATTTTCATTCTAAACAGGCATTAGATAGGCCACATATTAGCACAAATTTCTCTTAAGTAAGGTTTATTTATCTTCAAATTTCAGATCAAATATAATTTATCTTTAAAAAACAACAATAAAAATACTTTTTAAACGTTTGACCACATGACACCTTATTTTGTGACACATGCTACTTTTGTTGGAAAGGTTAAATGTACTTATGTATGTAAGTATGTAATTTTTTATCAAAACCACCAACTTGACCAGTCATCAGAGGTCTTCTGAATACTAACATCACATGTCACATGGCTTATGATACAAAATTTCATCTTAAAATGGCCTCTTATCACTGTTAGACTAGCTGACATTGAAGAAAATCGCCTTTCCAGGACAAAAGAATTTGGGTTATTTTTTCATTTATGTTAACATGCTTATCTTAAGACACATAAAATTATGCCAAAAATAATAAATACGTGTTTTTCTTTTCATTTTTATCAACATTTGTATTCAATGAAAGTAAATGTGGTCTGTTAGGCTATATGGCAATTTAGCACTTCATTATCATAATAATATGCTTTAAAGATCTTAAATATACATAAATGTAACTGTATGATAATAGCACAGTGAACTTTAACATTTTTACCTTTTTTTGAAAAAAATAATCTAGTTTTTGTAGTTGAAGGACACTAAAATCTCAACGACATGTCATTGACCCACGTACAAAAAATACAGAATTTTCTTGCACTGAAGAAAATTCCTAGTTTCTACAGAGCCGCCAGGGGACATGACGAGAATTTTCTTTATTGCGTTATTTCGCAATACTTTGCAAATTAACGCAATAGTTTGCGAAATAACGCAATAGTTTTGCGAAATAACGCAATATTTGCGATAAAACGCAATAATTATTGCGAAATAACGCAATCATATTTGGGTAGAGAATGAGGCCGCTTACAGCGTCTACGGCGTAGACTCTATACGCTATCATCCTGCACACACAATGGAGCATGAATGGGGAAATTAATTGATCTTTATTTCGAATTGGGTTTAACATACAAATAATCAAGATTAGTGCTGCCAACAGACATATTAATGTACCCTAAGTGAAAGACATCTTATTGTATTACGTGGAAGCTGTACGAGGTGTTGGAGGGTGTCCCAGAGTCATAAGAGGCGATCTTGGGACAGATTTCAGATTAGCACAGCCAGGCCCCGAGATCAGGGGAGAGGGTCACTCCCTGAGTGACAAATGGATTCATTTGTGAATTCATATGTTAAGGTGACTAAGATCTCTCCATATCTTGTATTCACTGGATGACTGTGCATAATAAATACATATAAATGACAAAATGATATCAGCTCTGCATGTTCTGGGTAAGATAATGCCGGTACATAGAGTGCATGCTTGTGCATAATGTAACATTACTCATATATGTTACTTTGGTTCAGTAACCACAGGTAAACAGGCAGGTAGTACTCAGGGACATGTACTTTTTGAAGTAACTGTATTTGCTTTATCATATGGTACGTTTTACCTCTACTTGGGTAATATCATTTTGAAGAATACTCTTACTTGAATAAAAAAAAGTTAGTCGTTCCACTGTGAGTAAAAACCCTTAAAGGTCCTATATCATGCAAAATCGACTTTTTTGAGTTTTTAGCCATGTTGTTATGCTATTTCCTTATCAAAAACACCCCCAGAGCGGTTTTTGGCTTCATTCACGCAGTTCTAAGTAATCCTCCTGAATCCTGCTCTCTGAGCAGCTGCTCCACCCTCTCCTGGTAAACGACTGAGCTGTTCAGTTGTGTCGTCACAGCGGAACGGAAGTGCTCTACGTCTGTAATGTAATGCCTTACGGCCTGATTTGTATTTATAAATTTTTTTTTTTTTTTTTTTTCAAAAAAAAACAAAAACAAAAAAACAAAAAAAAAACTCTCCAACGCGTCTGTGCTGTCCCACGACGCTAATCAAGCGCACCCACGGCTGGAGGAGCCATGGATCTGAGCATAAGTGTTGTTTTGAAGACTGAGCTCTTTCTAACCTACTCTGGACACCGCCTGTTCTTTTTCTTACCGATAATGTCACGGATGCGCGTTTGGCTACGAGAGGAACAGGACTTTTCAACCTTCCTAAAGAAGAGTGCACTCGCCAGAAGTTGGAATTTCTTTCCGGGATTAAGCTAGCTACTATATCAACCAACCTGATGGATGCTTGGTAAACCTTGGCCAGAATCAAAGTGGATTAACTTTTATAACCAACACGAGGGCCATAACGTAAACACCCGACGATGGGGAGGCCATGCTGAGCGGTGAGTCAATCAAACGCGTGTTAGCATGTGTGTTAGCCATTTATGAAACTGTGTTGCACATGTCAACTCCTTATAACTGCATTATGTGAAGTAACTTCACTTTTTGCAGCAATATTTATATTTATAATACTGCAAATGTGGAATGAGCGGAGAGAGGGGCGGAGTTAACTGAATCGAAGCGTCTTATCTTCCGGGTAGGGAAAATACCCCCCAAAAATACTTATATTTCTCTCAAAAATGAGTACTCCATAGTGATAGAGGTACAATATATCATATATATGCCTATACTTTACTTTGGAATGGCTAAAATAGCATGATACAGATCCTTTAAGGTTGCAAAAGGGACCATTGACAAGGTTCACATTGACATAACATTTCATGTAGATTGTGTTTTGTGTTTTATGCTTCAAAATGTATATATTTTATGGCATTTTCTTTGGAAATGTCAGTATTTTCACTTTATTTTGTGTTATGTTTCTCATAATGTGTCTGCTGAAACATAAATCAAACTTTCAAGCTCAAACAGTACTCACATATGCAGTTTCTCTTTGTGCTTTTTTACTCAGTAACTATTTGGTCATCATTACTTTGTACTTCTGAGTAAAATTATATCAAAGTAACGTTACTCTTACTTGAGTAAAATGGTGGCTATTCTATCCACCTTTGCCGTTAAATGCACCTGTAGAAGTAGAGCCAGCTCTTGTAAAATGTTTGAAACAATGAAAAGGTTCAGGCATCTTCAATTCTACTTTCATACATAATTTATCATGTACAGTGGGAGGAAAAGTGAGTATACCCTTTGGAATTTCTCACTTTTCTGCCTAAATTGGTCATAAAATGTGGTCTGATCTTTATTAAAAGCACAAGAATGAATAAAAAGGTTTAGTGGAATTCCTAGCAACATTGTAATGCACGGACAAAATAATGCACGTACAAAACATATCTATGAAATTTACAAGGCTACAGATAAAGATAAACGTAATAAGCATTCAAATAAGTATTAAATAAGTTAGATATTTATTTATTTATTCATTGAATATGGACATACTGTAGCAATAACATTGGACGAACCAGATGCATAGTTCAAACATTTCAAAATACTGAAATCACTAGGAAATTTGAGTATTTTATATCCTACTAGTATAGGCTACTATTGTACTAAAATTACTAGGAATTTTCTTGCACTGAAGAAAATTCCTAGTTTGTGAACCTGTTCACTAATGAAACAAATTCTGATTCTGATTTACAACATTTTGAAAGGTAAAAAGCCTGTGTTGTGCTTTGTATGATGATGCTGTCTCATAGACATTTTTTTTGGGTTAATTGGGTTAGTTGCAGCCCTATATGTGAAATGATCTCGAATTTCAATACATTCTAAAAATGGTGATTGGTGCCACAGAGAGCATGAGTAAAAATATATAGCCTACATATAAAAACGTGCCCAGGTTTCGTCAGTGCAGTTAATTGCTGTTGGTGCAGGCAATTCTTTTGCAAAGGTCACTTGATTCATTACAACATGAACAGTGACTTCACCTCACCATCCCATCTGACCTGCATGAGCTGCACTGTCCTGGCATTTCACATCAAAACCTCTCATCAGTGGCTTCAAAAACTAACTGGCCAAATTGACAAAATCATAGACACATCTATACGCCACCACTTTGTTCCGTGTTTCACTTTGGGTCCGGTTTGAAAAAGAGCCTAAAAAAAAGGGGCCTAAAATAAACAGAGAGAATACAAAAAGCTAATGGTTATGAAGCGTTTTGCCAAGACGATGGGACACCTACTTTTTCATTGGCTTTTAAGAGGTTTGCACATATGAACATACACATCAAATGAGATAGCTACATGCATTGTAATTCCATTCCATAAAGATTTGGACCACGATTTCTCTCAATTTGTCTGAATTGTGTATTTTACCATATCGAAATAGACAGCGCGGCAATGTATCACAATCCCACTGGTAGGTGGTCGCAGTGTTGAAGCATTCAATGTGCAGCCCATATTGTGCTCAGCAGGGGGAGCTGTTGACTCGGGTCCATCTCTACAGACTCTCCGCTTGTAGAGATGTGCTGTGCTGGTTTACCTGTTGATCCAGCAGAATCCAGAGTGTGTAAGGTTGATTACCAACGCAGATAGAAGTGGTGCAGTCTCCCACCTGCCCGCCCACTCATGAGAACCACTTATCATAATTGGGATGATACCAACGCCTTCCGAGAGCAATTTGAGAGCTGAAAGTGACGAGGTATAGCTCAAGCATCAGAATATCATCTGAAGTATCTTGTCATCTCCCAGTGTTTATAGTAGCATTGTCACAATGTTCATAAGGGGGAAAACATCAATACGTCATACTGAATTTGCTACCTGTGTGCCATTTAGGAGTTTTATTCATTGAAGTACATTGACATAGATGTCCTGTAAACTCCTCTTTTGCCATATCCTTTAATCATTAGTGTAAACACAAAAAATACAATTTTAGCAGAATAGGTAGTTTATTTTTTACATTTAGTTCTACTAATGTTTAAGACCATTCTTATTTTATTTTATTTATTGGTTTATTTGGTCGGGACAGTGCATGTTAATGAACATACATGGGTCTCATGCATGTAAACAAGCCACACCGGATTGTAGCCTTGGGCTAATTTCCATCCGTCGTCCCCCATGCGCACTCTCAAACACACTCTCATTCATCCTGGCTATTGTACATGTTTTTAGTGGTAGGGGAAACCGGAGTACCCGGAGGAAACCTACGCAGACACGGGGAGAACATGCAAACTCCACACAGAAAGGCCCCGTCCAGGTGGGAATCGAACCCAGGACCTTCTAGCTGTGAAGCACAAGCGCTAACCACTGTGCTACCGTGCCGCCCCAAACTGTCCAAAACATTCTAATGAAGAAAAGACAATTCAGTACCAATGCTCTTGCAAATGAGTATATAGTTTGGATATTAGTTTTCATGGTCGATAAGTGTCTGGGTTTTGATTTTTTTTTTTTTTACAACCCTCCTCATCTTCCAAGTGTGAACTGACAGCACAAGGATTTAGGAATATACTCAATCCACCAACCAGGACAACATTTAGCAGAGTAGGAATTGGCTAAGGCTTATTGTCAAAACAGATGCCCACGGACATTTTAAAATATCCTCAGGGGTGAATATATTGTCTGTGCATCCTCAAAGTCACCGCTGTTGGGTAAGTCAAATGCGGTATAAGCCTGCATCCACCTTCAACTGAATTAATGGGGAGACCTCTGACTGCGACAGCGATGAGTAGACAGCAGTGAATGGAGAGTGCTGTTCACAGGGGACCACTGTAGGATTAATTACTTGTGTTTACCTCCGCCAGTGATGTGCCAGAACCTGAGCAAGAAGCAGTACGCCTACAAGCTCACGCGAACGGCTGCAGCAAAGGTACAACCCGAGCACGCGGTTCATGCAGATGGAACAGCTTCTAAAGGAAAAGCAGTCTTTTGTTTCTGTCAGGAGTATGACAGAGTGAACTAATATGTTGGAAAGAAAAACGGCTGGTGAGGTACACTTGAGTTAGTCATCAGGGATGCTCTGCTGAGTCCCACTGCGCTCGGAGAATGTGTGTTGAAGCAGAGACTTAAATTGACAGCCCGTCCTTATACCCAAGTGCACAATCAAGTAGATGAGAGTAGCTGAAAAGGAGGCTGCACATCATCATTATGACTGTAGATATGTGCAGAATGTTCCAGGCTCTGCAAATACATTCACACTTGTGTCTTGTCCCACTACAGTACCTTGACGAGCACTCTCAACGCATGCTTGACATGACAGGCTGCAACATGGTGGCCTAATGTGCCAACAGCTTCAGTTCCATTGTGTTATCTGTACATATAAAACCTATTCCTTTCACTCTATATCTTAATTTCTGCTCACATTAAATAAAAGTGAATTTTTCAGAATTATCTTTTATCAAAGAGGCAGATGAAAGAATTAAGAATAAAGACCTGGCACCAAAACTGAAGAAATCTGCCATTGGTAATAATTATCTCGAGGAACATTTCTGGAGAAGTGTGGGGACTCTGTGGCTTTTTGGTGTATTAACAGATAAACATCTATCTTTAAAGACAAGAAAGATTTTATTTTTATGAAAGATGTAATTTTTCTGTTAACCCTTGTTGAAAGGCACAAATGTTATGTAAGGTTGTATATTTCCTAAAGGAAAAATTGAAAGAAACACAGACAAAAAGGCTTTCCCTAAGCAAGTGATTCCCCTTGTAAAAAGAGTGCACATCCATTAAGACTGATCACATGGGCTGGTGGGCTGAAAGAGGCCTCAGTACAATGGAATGCACACATCTGTAGGTTTGGGAATAAATAGTTGAACCAACTTACAAACTTAAAATGCATTTATAATCAATATATCAAACACTTTGATCCTAAGCAATGTGTTATCAAGCTTTACAGAAAAAGAAGAAACATCCATTTGTACTCATTTTGTTGCAAACAAGAACTGGCAAAAATATATGATGAGGCCAGAGTTCTGGAGTTTAAATGTTTAGAAAGATATCGGAAACCCTGTAAAAGTCCTGAAGTTCTGTTCCACACAAGCATCACAAGAAATTAAAAGATTTTCAATGTGGGCACTTAAACTACATTGTGATGTAGTCACTATAGATGTGACTACATGCGCTCAAGTGTAAAAATCACAAAGAGTATTCAACGTAACTAACTGAAAATGTAACCATGACAATGCAGCATGTCTTCAGTAAATCTCTACAAGTCTTTATCTGTTGCTTGTTGGCTTCATGTTTGGTATATTTGGTCTTTCACACTTGTTGTCCAGTGTGTCAGTATCCACTAGTCTATAGACTCCTAATGCCCTGAAATCCACAGAAGTTCCATCGTTTCTCTAAACTGGCTCCCACTCCAGTCAGCTCCTGTCTGAACGTGCAGGGCAGTCGAGAGAGCAGAGCCTCCACTTCACCGGTGCTGATCTGTCATCACACAAACATAACACACAATGTTAGATACAACAACACGCTATACTTTTGATACCAGTTAACATCTCTGCTCCTAGCAAGAGCTGACTTGAATCTGCTGTCAAAGGCCTTGTAAGATTTTTGTTTGTTTGCAAACAATGAAACAGGAGCCCAAAAAATGTAAACAATAACAATAATAATAATAATGATAATGCCTTACACTTGTATTGTGCTTTACATGTCTGTATTACCAAGATCCTCAAAGCACTACACTGTCACCATTATTCATTCACTCCATACTTGGTGGTGGTAAGCTACTGTTGTAGCCACAGCTGCCCTAGGGTAGACTGATGGAAGTGAAGCAACCAGTCTGTGCCATCTGACCACCAACCACTCACTCACACACTACATTGACCCAGACTTCCTGGTGTTCCCTAATGGTCTCCCATCCAAACAGCCAGGCCTTTCCCTGCTTAGTTTCCAAGATCTGACGGGATCGGGCAGAGCAAAGGCGGTATGGCCTTAAACAGTTAGTTGTGGTCCAAACACAATTTTTCCGCATATATGAGTTTATAGGAATGTTTTACAACTTGCACAGTGGAACTTCACTGTCACATTCATGTATGATGTCATTTAGCCGGCTAGTTTACTTTACTTTTTTCTTTTACAATATACAAACTAACTTAAATCCAGTAGTAGAACATCCAAATTTCAATTGTGACATAACTGCAGCTTTATCTGATTTGTGAGAGTAGGTTTAGGATTGGGAATGGCCATTTTGCCTAGATGCCATAAATCTCACTTTTTGTAAGATAGACAGTGTGCGGGAGATTCTTTTCTTCCAAGTTTATTAAGCATTACGCACAACCTCTCCAACGCACCTGTTGTTTGAAAAAGCTCTCGCTCCCGAGTCTGAGGGTGCCAAAATTTAAAATGAGGATGTGCTTACAACCCACAATGTGTCTGTGTAGGCTCTCAGGAGTTCTCCATCTTAAATTAAGGTTCTTGTACTTGAATCTTCTGTACTCTATAGTTGAAGTGTCGAACGCTTCGCCTCTCATCCAAAGGCTTTGTCAGAGAACTGAAGTTAAGCTCAGCACTGTATCTAGTCCAGGGGTTAAAGCAAAAAAAAAATCATCTGACTGAAAATGTTTCCGAGTATACATTTTTACAAAACGTGGTGCAGCACGGGGCACAGTGTTTTCCTGTTACACAATGCACAGTAAATGTACTATGGTACAGTTTGACTAAAGTAGAAAATTCCAAACACCCAAAATGAAACATTGTGAAACATGAGCAATAAGGATGGGATGACATTATGTGGGGGGCTGGGGGTCCCCCGAGAATTTTTTTAAAGTATAGGTCAAATTTAGTGTATTCTGAGGAATTGTAATGGGTATAAAGCCCTCTGGAGCAAGTACAAATGATGATACTACAATCTGTATTTGTTGGTATAAAACAATTAAAGAACACTCTTCATAAAGTAAAAAAACAGCATTTATTTTTATTTTAAATTAGGAAACCTATTAAACAACAGATAGAGAACACCAGCAGAAGTAATAAGATAACAAAGTTTTAGGCAAATGTTTCTATCACTAAAGCCAATTGCGCACACTTTGATTGAATTGGGCGTTTTTTTAAGCCATTCCGCGGGTGAAAAAAATGTAATAAAAATGTTCAATATAAAATTTGCTATTTCTATAATTTTTTGATCAAAATCACTATTTCGAATGACAAAATCTCAAATCCAAGGCTCTTTGAGCTGCTTTTTCAATAAGAGAGGGACAAAGGGGCGGTTTCTCATCATCGCGGGAGCACATGGGCTCTGTTTACTGGTAAACAATACTGACAATTCCAGCTGCGCCATATGTCCGCGGGTTTTCCGCGGTTTTTCAGATATTTTTGGGCGGGTTTGGCTGCCCAGACCTGGCAACCCTGATCAAGACGTTCATAGGCCTATAGCATAATTGAAAGCATTAATAAAATAAACGCATCAATTGTTTTGCACACAAAGCTACGTTATGGCCAACGAACGTATCAGTTTAAGCATTTTTGCTTTGCGTCACATTTCAAACCACCCATTCTCGCAGGACACCCATTAATTGTGTATTTATTTTCATCTCAATTAACATCACAAAAACACAAATAAACGGTGTCACCGTACCTGCTCCACATCTGCAGCCCGCTCGGTGTTACCACGAAGAAAGGAGCAAAGCGGGCGCGAGTTCTCCTCGGCCCCGTGTTCACAGCTGTGTGAAGCTGGCCCCCCATGAAACGTATTATTAAAAATAAAAAGCCAATCGTTTCAGCATGATGAGGGGCCAGGTTCACAGGGGTCGTCTTCACATGCAGGTAGCATTTTCTTTTTCTTTTTTCAAAACAATTCATCGACGGATTTTTTTCCTCTGACTTTACCAATCGACGGAATTCCGTCGGGGAGACGGAGAACTTTAATCCATGATCTAGTCTCTTCAACTACAGAGTACAGAAGATGAAGAACTTTCAATGAAGAACCCACACACTGTGTCTATATCAGTCTGTCAAGGAAATGAGAAAAATGTACAGTATACACAGAGAGTAGCTGTGATTAGAGGGGAGGAGCCGGGTCAACCCCAACTCCTCCCAACTGGTCTTTATCTATGCTGCGTGCTGAGCGTAACCTTGTTCACTGACGAAGCCTTTTGGATGAGAGGCGAAACGTTTGGAGACCTCAACTACCGAGTACAGAAGATGACTCAAGTACTTTCTTTGAAAATACAGTATACACAATTACACATGAGTAGTTATACTTAGTAGTTATATATTTATATATAAATTCAAGCAAGGAGTGCAAAAAAATTAAGCAGAGTGAGAAACATTTCAAGAAATATTGGAATGCTTTAAATAGCCTCATATTTGTTCCTCTGAAGGCCCTTTACTGAATGAAAGCTGAAATGGCCATTACCATCAGTGTTACCGGCGTTTTGAGGTGGTATTGAGGCCGAAAGCTTCAGAAAGATGGCAATACATGTGTGTACTCAATGAGACAGATTTGAAACTATAATGTGTCAGTGGATTCAAGAGGTGTTTGAGAGTCAGAGTGAAGGATCTATAGTACTTTTAATATGTACTATCATCAGGGGAAATCACAAATGGCCAGACAAAGCCAGACAGGGCTTTGAGTTTAAACCAGAAAAATGAGGAGAAACACCAGACAGACATCAAACATCTGAACAGGAAAATAAGTGTTTGTATGTTGCTGATTTCTTTTAACAAACCATAAAGAGTCTAAGCCTGTTACCTTGGAGTCCAAACGCTGCAGGTAGGAACAGATGTACTCCAGGCTGGCCCCAAACGGGTGTACGTGCAGAAACGTGGACATGATCCCTGTGCGTGAAAAATAACATGTCAGAAGAGTGCATTTGCTGCTGTTCATCAACAGAGAAAGACAAAAAGAAGACAAAACTCCTAGCTAAAACAAAACAAGAGTAATAAGGTTTACTCAATTCATTCATTGCAAAGAAGAGTGTTAAACAGCAATGGTGGTCTGTGTACAGAGGCATTCTCTGCTCCAAATATAGAGGACATGCAAATGAGCCTGAGACACAGCTCAGGTCAGGGTAATAGACAGTTAATGAGCCGTTGTCAGGGTAGAACAAACAGGGTCATTTATACTGAAAAGCACTCCCTCAACAACAAAGGTTTATGTTTAGAACAAAGATAGGTGGAACTAGAAGTTAAACTCTTCCACCTGAGGTTTACAGTATATTCCTCCTACTGCCAAAACTAAGATCTTTAGTGCTGCTGACGAAGCCTTTTGGATGGGAAGGCGAAATGTCCAGTACTTACATTACAGAGTACAGATGACGGCATAAGAACCTTTGTAAACAATGGAAAACTCCTGTACGACTGAGAGGCTTGCATAATCAGGACAAGATGAAAGTTTCACAAATTTTACCGTAACGCACAAGCCTGGGGGAGCTGCACTCACAACTGCACCTAAACTGTCTAAACCTGCGCGAGAACACAACACAACACAACACAACACAAGGATGCGACGGTGCTCTATTATTTGAATAAATCCGCCCACTCTCACGCTTCTGCTGTCTGTGTTTACGAGTGAAGAAGAACTGCCAATAGATCTGTTCAGAGAATGATGGAACAGATGCTTACGGAAGAACACTCTCCCACGCCCTGTGCACCGATGCCAAATTGTCAGGGGTCAGAATAGGCATAGGGATTGTGTCGTCACACTCCCTTAATTCTGTAACATTTTATAACATTTATCTTCTCAACTTGGGTTTCATCTACAATTACACAATGACAAAGACTTTCATCCAAAATCTAAAGCACGCAAAACTAAAGCACTGCAGTATTAATGTATAGTCTTGACTGTTTCACACACAGTGTAAAATAAGGTGTCTATTCTTTTGCTAAAGGCAGTGCAAGACTTGTGCTCTCACCGACTAGCAGGGCCTCCCTCTCTGACTGGACAGGGCTCTGTAGACTCCTCTCCGTTGGAGCCTCTTTCTCCTGACTGCAGGTCACCACTGTGGGCTCTACGCACGCTTCCTGCAATGTACAGAGGCACAAAGAGATCTGTTATAGCAGCAGTGTAGCTTCTTGGACGTCGACTTAATGTAAACAAGCTTGAGTTTAAGGTGATGTTCGCTGCACACTAAATAAATGGAATGAAGACATCAGGAGGACTAAGGAGCTGCATCAAAGGGCTGAAGAGGGGAGGAGGATACACAGCCACCTGCAAGAATTTCACAACAGGGCTAAATAAATGTTAACACAACAAGTATGAAAAAGACAAACAGACAAATGACAGGGGCATATTTCCAGCGTGTTCAGGTAAGGTTCTTGGACTGGATTGTCCTGTGCTGATCTATAGTGTAACTGGAGTATGTTGTAGAGGACAGTGAGAAGGAAATGAGGCCGGAACTTACACTGGTTTGATCCGCACTCTCCTCCTCGGTGTCTCCCTCGTCTTCCAGCGGCGTCTCCAGCTGCGGCACATTAGAAACATATGAAGGAGAGAGACGGTGGAAACAACTCTCACAGCGTGGTGTAGTCAGACAGACAGTCCAGTTTATTTTGGTATGTTTTCCACATTATCAAGCAACATAATTTTTATATTTAGCTGTTTTGTCTCTGTGCAGAACACTTCAAAATAGCGCAGGCAGCTTCACAGCACTGGTTCACTTCTGTGTTAGTATCTTTTCCTTGTGTCTGAGGGTTGCCAACACTTAAAGACAAAACATCTTTGCGTTTTCAGAGAGTTAAGCCTAGGTCACAAACTAGTGATCGCTGCGTTTATTTTTTGTTCGTGGAGAACGTAGTTGTGGTGTTCACATCACCGCGCAACCAACGTGCAACCTAACGTACGTCACACGGAGGCTGTCGCTTCATTCGTACAGCCAACGCACGCAAGTTGTGAGACCAACCTGCAATAAACGTACTGACCGTGGGTTCCAGGCGGGCTTTATATGAAGTTTGCAAGAACTGCACACAATCTGTATGTTGTGTGTACCAACGCCTTACTTTTGTCGCCAAGATTACCCAGCAATTTGGAGGGGTATAGCCTATATATATTTCGTCCTTAGATACAGAGAAGGCGCATGTTTGGGCAGTATGACACAATTTTCCGGTAGTTGGAGAGAGAAAGCCACGGTGACTACAGGTCATACATTCGCATGGATCCAAACACATTTGGTGAATTGCTGCTATGCGTAACACCTTTCTCTCTCCTCTAGAGTTCGTTTGACATGACAAAGAACCTCTGCGGCGGGTCTGCGGCCAGTCTACGGCTTGATAATAAGCACGTGTCAAACGTTCGCTCTCCGTGCGTTTTCTTGCATTTTTTGCGGCCGTAAGAGCCCGTACGACCGGTTGTGACCTAGGCTTTTACGAAGTAGATGCAAGTGGCTGTTATATTGACATCAAAATGGCACAATACAATAAATAATATAAAAAAATATGTTTCCTCTGTAAAGTGTGAGGGCGCCCGATAACCGCATGAACTAAATCAATGAGAATCGATGGTACACAGCGATATCCTCTATATGAGAAATCACCCTACAGTCTTTGCCAATCTCCAAGTCGCTGCTGAAAATTGATTTCTCTTTCTAAATGTAATGAGACTGCCTCCCGTGATTCATGTTGGGCCCTATGTGAGAATTTAATTAGCATATTTCCAATACATCTCAATGAGAGCGAGTCCGCCGCTGTGCTTCCACCCAATCACCTGCGCAGACAGCTGTGTGCGCGTGTTCAGTGGGTAGAAAACCTAATCACCAGTGTGTCCTGCATCAAGCTGTATTAGCCACACGTTAATATGACACATGCGGGATTGTTGTATCATTATCCAATTCAATAGATGCTTGATTTGACAGGCTTTCCATTCTTAAAAGATTCATGCGAAATGCAAAAATGCACAGTTACAGTATACTGTTTTTCAGCAGTACGGACTGAGAATGTGCTTGCTTACTATAAATATCAGAATAATAAAAAAGGGACGTTGGAGTCTGAAGCCCAAGGGTGCAACTGGTTTACATTAAAGCTCTACTTGTGTTTGTAATAACTCCCATCTGCTGCTCGTCGTGTTTTTCTGCATGCATGCTGATGGTGTCTCTGGGTCAGTTCAATTAAATAACTGCTGTGTGCCCTGCAAGAGCATTAGAGCCCTAATGCAATGTTTATGAATGCAGAAGAATGGTTTTGTTCGTCATACATTACATATTAAATCTGAACTATGGACAATATGTTTTCAATGAAATACAAAAACATGCCAACATTTTCGGCTTCAAAGGAATGCAGTTCTATAGAAATCATGAATTTGTTGTTTAAGCTCATACTAATATACTTACACTACACTGATTCATGGCAAGGAAAAAGGTTGTGACTATGGGCGCAATCTTATGGTTATTATTCACAGCACTGACGAATGCTGAATACTTTAGCGCAAAACAAATCGACTGAGCACATCTATAAGAGATTTATTTTGAAATGTCTTTCTCATGAATCATATTATCAAAAAACATTTATTAGTTTTTCCCCATATTGTCTATGATTTAAGAAGTTCCAACTATGAGGTCAAGTCCTTTAAATGTATAGAAACCCACCTGTGTTTTTTCTGTGTTTTTCTGACTTTGCAGATTTTGAAGACCTTCCTTGAGAGTCTGGACTTCTTTGTTCATCTGCTGCTTTTCCTCCAAACTCTTCTCCAGCTCTGCTTCCCGACGTCTTAACTCTTCCTGCATCTTTATTAGTTGCTGCAACAGTTAAAGGAATGTTAAGTTTTAGCACTATAAGCTTTCAAACAAATCAAAATGTATCCATGAAAAAGTAAAACATGGAATAATTGTTTTATTACGAGCCATATTTTTAGAACTAGATTTTCTCAGTGTCAATCACAGTAAACTATCCTGGCACAACCCATACATACATACACAACCCATATATATATATATATTATATATATATATATATATATATATATTTATTTATTAAGAAACTGCTTTTATAAGTAACCACATAATGCCCAATGCTTGATTTCATGCTCTGAATTCAGTGTATTTTCTGGCCCAGAGGCTTATATGAAAAGTATATGTAGTGCATGTAGTACTGTGTGTAGTACCGTCTGCATGCCCTGTAGTATCGTGTGTATGTAGTACTGTATGTAGTACCGTCTGCATGCCCTGTAGTATCGTGTGTATGTAGTACTGTATGTAGTACCGTCTGCATGCCCTGTAGTATCGTGTGCATGTAGTACTGTATGTAGTACCGTCTGTATGCCCTGTAGTATCGTGTGCATGTATTTGTAGTACTGTATGTTAGTACGTTCTGGTCTGTATATGTCTGCCTGTAGTATCGTGTGCATGTAGTACTGTATATAGTACCGTCTGCATGCCCTGTAGTATCGTGTACATGTAGTACTGTATGTAGTACCGTCTGCATGCCCTGTAGTATCGTGTGCATGTAGTACTGTATGTAGTACCGTCTGCATGCCCTGTAGTATCGTGTACATGTAGTACTGTATGTAGTACCGTCTGCATGCCCTGTAGTATCATGTGCATGTAGTACTGTATGTAGTACCGTCTGCATTCCCTGTAGTATCATGTGCATGTAGTACTGTATATAGTACCGTCTGCATGCCCTGTAGTATCGTGTACATGTAGTACTGTATGTAGTACCGTCTGCATGCCCTGTAGTATCATGTGTATGTAGTACTGTATGTAGTACCGTCTGCATGCCCTGTAGTATCGTGTACATGTAGTACTGTATATAGTACCGTCTGCATGCCCTGTAGTATCGTGTACATGTAGTACTGTATGTAGTACCGTCTGCATGCCCTGTAGTATCATGTGCATGTAGTACTGTATGTAGTACCGTCTGCATTCCCTGTAGTATCGTGTACATGTAGTACTGTATATAGTACCGTCTGCATGCCCTGTAGTATTGTGTACATGTAGTACTGTATATAGTACCGTCTGCATGCCCTGTAGTATTGTGTACATGTAGTACTGTATATAGTACCGTCTGCATGCCCTGTAGTATCGTGTACATGTAGTACTGTATATAGTACCGTCTGCATGCCCTGTAGTATTGTGTACATGTAGTACTGTATATAGTACCGTCTGCATGCCCTGTAGTATTGTGTACATGTAGTACTGTATATAGTACCGTCTGCATGCCCTGTAGCGCCTGCTGGAGGAAGCTGAGCTGCTGTGAGTGCGTGTTGTCCTCTTCGCTCCTCGCTGGCTGGTTGTTGTTCTGTTCCTGTTTGAGGAGCTCCACCTCGTTCCTGTAGGCGTCCAGCTGACAGCGCAAAGAGTCATTCTCCTCCTTCAAGGCTTCGGCTTGGGACACAGCTATAACAGAGATGGTAAAGTTACATAAAATGAATAAAATTGTTCAGAAAATATATTTAGTTGAAACAAATATGATGCATTTTTGTTGTTGTCGTAAAAAGGCATTTGTTTAATCCCAAAAGGACACCAAAAAGGTAATGGTCGTTCACCTGATATTTTGTGTTTTAATCAACATGTTACCCCCTCTCTCCTTCTTGGGGAAGGTGCACAGTACAACAGCAGACAGAGGGGATAAGTGAATGATTGCATGTCTGCTTCAGATTGGTGTGGGTGTTCTCAAGCGCTGCCTGTGGTCTGACATAGAGCTCCATTTCACACTAATGTGAATTTAGTGAGCAAGTGTGTGCAAGTCTTCATGTCAATTTCTTTAGTGTAAGATATCAGGCAAGGGTATAATGAAGAAACACTGCATTAAAGGCCCTATAACAGATATTTTTACTACCAACAATGAAAGAGGAAGGCACTGAATTAAAATGTTAGTTGTGATGCAAAATCATTCCTATCTTTCCAAGCATATTTGCAGCATCCCCACACAGTGTATTTTACCACAAATGTCTGAATTTACAATACTGAGGGAGGACCAAACAAATATTGTTCCATTACTAGGAGAAAAAAATAAAAATCAGGTTTAGTGCCAAACTGGATCTTTTTTGTTGCCACTATTGACCCAGTGAAACAGTAGAGGGGTGCACCCTCTGTCTGCTTGTGAAATATTGATTCACTTTTAAAGACTAGAGCCATGACCTTTGTGTTTCCAGTGGTCCTTGTAGCTGTATCCATAATCCCCTAAGCCTAAATCGTCCTAAATGTTGAAGGTGTGAAACGCGGTGAGCAAAAAATATGAAAAATTCAAAGCTAAAACAAAGGACAGCATTTGCAGGCATCATTATGTGAATCCTCACTATCCACCATAATAATAATAATCTACCATAATGACAAGTTTACTAAAGCAATGCTAAATACAGATGACTGAAATGCAATTGCAGTTTCATAAAGAAACTGTCTGAGCTGAGGAGTTAATTTACATATATTTGCATGTTGATTACAGAAGATGCCATATTACAGCAGAGATCAAGATGATTAGAGGGAAGAGCATGTAATAGGAGCAGAACATCAAACAGAGGGGCAACTCTAACTAAGAGATAACATTACAGGCTTTTAAAGCATGTTGTAGGAAGTGTGCATTTAAAAAAAAAAGCTTCTAGAAAAAAGTAGTTTAAACTGGGACATGTTGGAATGGATGGTTATCATAGTAAATATACAGTAAAATGTAACTCTGTCGCCATTCTAGATAGACGGTGATAACCTCATGGGCTGTCATGTCAACACCGGATCTGAGCTGTTAGAAAATGTGCCAAACATGCAAAGTATATGTTCTACTATTACAGACCTGAGTCCTCCGGGTGTTTGCTGTGGGGGTGATCTTCCATGTCATCGTCCGACATCTCCATCTCCTTCTCTTGTCGAATGCCCATCAACTGCTCATTCTGCAGGTTTCTGATCTCCTGAAAAAGTCAAAAATCTTAAATGCGTGAATGACCAAGAGACAAAAGGAAGATGACGGTTGCTGGAGGATCATTTTGAACACAAACAAAAAATTAAGCTTACAAATTGTCAGCCTCATTGCATATTTAACCAAGTCATATTTGAAGGTTCTTCGGGGGGGAAAAAACAACTTTGAATATATATATATATTTTTAGAGACTTATAATTGAGATATAAACAAGTATGCGAAGGCAAAAGCATAAACATAAGTAATATAACAGGAACAATTAGGACTCAATTATTGCACTAACCTGAGCATGACTTTGGGCGGTTTGCACTAGAGATTCTATGTTTATCACAGGAGAAAACTTATCAGACAGCCTCAGTGGGGAAGTAGAATTTTGATATCATTATCTATTTCACTAAGTTTACATCATACACGATTAATTTTTAGATCGCCTCGTCTTACTTGAAGTGACATGCGAGGGACAGAGGATATTCATGGACATCTGCAACTACAGGTAAATACGCATGATTACAACAACAACAACAAAGAAAAATGCTGAATTCCATCAGGTGTCCCAAGGCAGGTAGCACAGAAAGACAACTTAAAAATAAATAAATCAGCACAATTATAGTTCAGGTGATTTGAAGGTATTGCCGATTCTCTCTGCGACTATTCCGATACTTTGTCTCCGGGACTGACAAAGTTTATACCAACGGGGCGGTAACTGCTAATGTACAAAAAGTGAGTAAATGTTTGGTTTTATAAATATTATGAGACGAAGAAAATAAAAACCATGTAAAATCCATAAAACCAAACCAACATTATGGGATCATCTTCATCAAATTAAATTTTCTAAAAATCTGATTCATGTCATCCCAGAGCTAACATGGGTTCACTACACTTAAACATGATTAAACACAAACAAACAAAACAAAAATAGCAAAGGTTTGACTTATAGTATAGTAGGCTCAAGTTAATATTTCACTTCACATAACGGAAAGACCATTTTCTTGGTTAGAAAGTTCTTCTATGGCACAAAAAAGCCCAAGTCATGCTTTAGGATGAAAAAATATTCTTTTTTTGGCTGTTGGCTTTATCAGACAGGACAGCCTAGGGTGAATTGGGGTGAAAAGCGGGAAGAGACATCCAGCAAATTGCAACAACCGAACCGGGACTTGAACCCACGGGGTCAGCACAGTTCTCCATGAACATGGCAACGACCTCAACCACTTGCACTTGGATAAAAAAAATTAAAAAACGTTTTAATTGGCACGTAGCCTGTTCAGTGACTAGTATCCTTGTTATTTGATAACTGATTCATCACATGTTGCAGCTCTGATGTAATTAAGATTGTGAGTACATTTGATAGTATTTTTTGGTCTTTTTCAGGGGTTGACTGACAACACAGTAGAGACACGTGAGACAGCAGTTGTAATCATGTACAGTATATGGTGCATGCTTTTCAATGACACAATTTTAGTTTTACGTACCTGTTTGTCATGACACACAACTGCTCTATACATTCATTGGCTCAAAAAGCTCTAAAAAAAACTTACCAATTATTATCAAGATCATACATAATCCATTTCAGTCAGCAACATCTTCACATAAAACCTCTGTTTTTAGGTGTTCAGATTTACCTGTCCATTGGATACACCACAGTGACAACTCACCATCTGGTCATCAGGAAGAACAGCCAGTGCTTCAAGTGTGACATTTTCTTACATTGTATTATGTGTACAATTGCCCCTCTTGGACAATGGATTTGGAGTGAGCCGGCTGATTCTCTGTACTTACTGTATCGTGGACTAAGCCAAAACCCTACCCCATTTTTGTTATTGGGCCATATATAAATATTTTAATGTAGCCAATTCTTATTTGGATAAAACTGACAAAAAATATGGTACCAACCTGTGCTTGCTTGCGCCAAACGTCCAGGTTCTTGCGCTGAGCTTTGGTGAAATGGTCCCATGCCTTTTGTTTGGAAGCGGCTTGGAATACAGACACAATCTGTTCAACTGTGGAGGTGCAGGAGGGAGCAGAGCATCCAGAGAGGGACAGGAGACAGAGGCAGGTGGGAAGGAGCAGAGCAGTGAGAGTGGAGTCAACAACTCACCCTTATGTTCTGTGTCTGTGTGCTGTCTGTGTGATCTACTTACCATCTCACATGCATCTCCCTGTGAACAACTGTGCATGCATTCACAACAGTTTTCAACAGTTAAGCAGACATTTAGCATACTTACAAAGGGTTTTACTGTTATGACAAGTATTAAGACCCAGCACTGCCAAACATAGGCTACTTTGGCGAGTCAATAAATAACTCTGGTGAGAACCTAGCATAATAACACAATGGTAAACTATTTATTTTTTATCCAGGAAAGTCCCACTGATATAAACAATCTCATTTAAACGGGAGTCCTGGCCCCTGAGGAATTTCCTATTGTACATCATCAGGTCATTAAGGTGTGTTCCTTTGTAGCAAATATCTTAAAGTGCACATGTTATGAATATGGAGCCTAAAAATAGACTTAAAAACCTTATTTTGGGTGCCTCAACTTTGATATTTTATGTTTTATAATTTGAAAATATGTCTTCGTAAAAATTAAATCATAACAATGAAATGCAGGTGAAAGAGCTGGCGAAGGTCTTGACTGGGGCTTCTTCTGCTGGCAGCTATAGGAACAATTTTCTTTAAAAATTACTTTTAGGTTGGATAAGGCGTGATTATCAGCACCAGCAGTGCGTGATAAACACACTTCAAGCACAGAAGGGCTCAAAATCAATGATGTTGGATTACGGGCTTTCAAAATGTGGAGGACAGTTTTGGGTTTGAACAATGAAAGAGACACTGACACCGCAGAGGATGAAACAGCTACCGTATTTTCCGGACTATAAATTGCACTTTTTTCATAGTTTGGCTGGGGGTGTGTGATATACTCTGGAGCGACTAATATGTGATTTAAAAAAAAAAAATTCAAATATATAATTTCACATGCCGCTAGAGGGCACTGCAGGCTAATCGAGCAGCAGAAAGAAAGTTTGGAGTGAGCGAGAAACTTGCGAAGTACTGGTGAAAAGCGGAGTTTACTCTTGCCGCAATGAAGAAAACAAAAAAAGCTAATCGCGGGCTAAAATGGCCACAGCTAGACGAACGAGTTCACAAATGAGAGCTTGAAAAACGTGCTGCCGGGAGAGGCTTGTCAACGGTGCAGTTACGCCTCCAGGCCCAGGTAGTTGCCAAGGCGATTGTTCAGAAGTGCCTGCTGAACAGCTGCCTTTGATACGGTTGATCACAACATCCTTCTCCACCGCCTGCAACACAACATTGGTCTGTCCGGTACATTTATCTCCTGGTTCAAATCATTCTTGGCGGGTAGAGTTGAGTATGTGGTCCTGAGGGACGCAAGGTCACGGCCCCGCACTGTCACCTGCGGGGTCTCTCAAGGGTCTGTCCTTGGCCCTACCCTCTTTAACATCTTTATGCTCCCCTGGCCATATCATCGGCAAGCATGGAATCTCCTTCCACTGCTATGCCGATGATACTCAGCTCTACCTGCGCACTGATTCCGTCTCCACATCAACCTCACAAATAGTTCTGGCGGCTTGAGACAAAGGCATGGATGGCAGAAAACTTCCTACAATTAAACGACTCCAAAACTGAAGCCATTCTTATCGGGACCCCCACCAACTCAAATCTTCCCCTATCTCTGATATTGCATTCTCTGGAATCACCTTCCCCTTTCCTCCACTGTCCACAACCTGGGAGTCATTTTTGACCCCCTTTTGTCATTTGAACGCCACATACAAAATCTCTGTAGAATCTCCTTTTTTCATCTCAAAAACATCTCCAAACTCCGCCCCAGTCTCTCCCCTCTGACGCTGAAACACTGTTTCATGCCTTTGTCTCCTCCAGGCTGAACGCCGCGGCCAGGATCCTGACGAGGACGCCTAAGCACCAGCACATTACCCCAGTCCTCCGCGATCACCACTGGCTTTCGATCGGTCAACGCATCAAATACAAAATCTGCCTGCTCACTTATAAATGCATCCATGGAAATGCCCCGGACTATCTCACTGAACTCCTCACTCCTCCGCCCATAACCAGAGCACTTTGGTCCACAGACGCAAACCTTCTCTCCATCTCCAGAACAGAACTCCGGACAATGGGCGACAGAGCGTTTCAGGCAGCTGCTCCTAAACTGTGGAACGCCCTACCACCACAGAGGTAGACCTTTAGACCAGAGGTAGACCAGAGGTCTGGAGACCTTTAGAAGAGAACTTAAGACTTTTCTGTTCCCTTTTTAAATCTTTGTGTGCTTTTATTGTTGTTAGTTTTCACTTGTGTTGTAGCACTTTGAGATTTTCATGTAAAGTGCATTACAAATTAAAGGTATTATTATTATTATTATTTTTTTTTTGTGATTTGGAGAGAGATCAAGAGTTCGGTATGCTCTTTATGCTATAGTTATCTGAACCGTTTATGTGACGTTAACATACTATTTAGTTCGTTGTTTATGCTTCATCAATTTGTTGTGTTAGCATACCTATTCAGCCTGTTTTTTTCTTCTTCATTAAGCATTTTTTGGCTAGTGCGTCTTATACTCCAGAGCGACTTATAGTCCGGAAAATACGCTAAATTTAACAGCTTTGTCTGAGGATTACTCAAAAACTGCGTGAATGTTGTGAAATACTACTTCCAGGTCTGTCTTTAACAAGACAGCAACGTTAAAACATGGTTTAAAGTCAATTTTGCATATGTCCACTTTATTTAAGCGTCTGGACTCGGACTTTTATTGAGGACATTTCACCTCTTATCCACGAAGCTTCAGTTCTGAAATGTTCCTGGGCGTCAATGAAAACTTTGACACACGGCCCATTTGAAGCTCTGTGTGGGTGGTCTCAACAAACTACATGTTTGATGTACACAGGGCGGAGTCAATAATTACCACCAGCTAAGTGTACTTTACTGTGTATAAAGCCAGTGTAAAAGAGAGAACATGAGGGGATCAATAGTGTCTTCCCAGAACCCTGTAATTTGATAGAGCAAATCAATGACCAAGCCTGAGATGATAAGAGTGAGACAGTCAAAAGACTGATTCTGAGATTTCATATACTATAGAGCCAAACATTTAACAATTTATTACAGTGATTGTGAAATCTGAGATGGGGCTTCATTACTAGACACAATGTTAAAATGTACTTACCTTTACTTAGCACTAGGTCTTCACCGTTTTTATTTCAATCCACATTTTGTGCATTGGTGCATCATGTAGTATTGCCCATATTACACAAAAACAAAACAGTACTTACATATTTCTGCAATGACATTTTGCCAATGTGTTAAAATAGAGAATGAAGGTGCTCTGACTGTACTGTAAGCAGACTGAAGCGGCTATTTTCAGGAGTCAATTGTGAAATTTTAGTCACAGTACCTGGCCTTTCCAAAAGGCACAAATAGTATTCTAAACTGGAAATATCGGAAAGCAAATGACTCACATTGTGCCAGTGTAGTAGACAGTGCAGTCTTGAACCTCTCCTTGGCCTCTTCCATCTCCTTCTCGTGCTGGGCTTTCTCACTCATCAGTCTGCGGATGTGGCTGTTGGATGCCTGGATCATGGAGTAGAAGTTGTTGGCATTCCTGCGATTGACTTCACCTCGCTCCAGCCAGGTCAGGAGCACCCGCACTGCCTCTGCAAACTGACCATCCTCTGGAATAACAGGACCAGCGTAACATAATCAGTGTATGACTGGAAGACCTTTAAAAGAATTAACAGGATTTGTTTTGTGGTGGATGAACTAAACAGAATCCAAAACATTTTCACTTCACAAATTAGCATTACATTTAAGAAGCAGAAAATAAAACTCTATCTGAAAATAAATCTTTCAGATAGAGTTTTTGGTCCACTGTAAAGAGGTTGGAGCAAAATTTTACACAGAACTTGAACTTCACTTTCACTGGTTACAAGCAAAGCAAAATTTCCAAGTATTGTGCAAGTTTGCAAGTACCAATACTCACCTTTGATCTTGTCCCCCAGCAGGCTGCACTCATGGTCCGAGTAGTGGACGATGGGCGGAGGGGAAGGCGGTCTCATTAGATCCTCTTCTATCTTGCGCCGGTGCCGCTCCTCTCTGGCCAACATGCGCTGGTAGCATTCCCACTCGTACAAGTCGTCTCTGGCCTGGGCAAAGTCCACATGGAGACGCCCGCTGTCTTTCTTGTCTGTGCTGGAGCCCATGCGGATGCGATAACCTGTGAAGTAGCAGAAGATGATAACTTTATTTAAAGTCCACAAATGCGAGTGTGCCAACACCATCGATGCGATTATTTCATCATGTATTTGACAGTAGGGAGACGGCAGGAAACATATGGAAACAGTGGTGGTGATGGCAAAAGTAAACAATGTAATTCAAATGAGGCATGTTCTGCTTTCTTGATTCATATGCCACATCACTGCACAGCCAGAACGCTTGAGTGCCTCTAATTTAAACTGTCAACGACTGTCCAGTGGACTTCTTTCCATCTGCCTAGATCTGGCTAAAGATAAAGGCACAAACATACAATTAAATCAGAGGCTGCTTAAATATTGTCCCAGTAAATTAGTGTGAAATCAAAATATAGATCACCAAGCACTAATATTATGGCTTCTTACAGTATCTGGGGCGTTCGACCCACAAATAACAAAAGCGAGAAAGCACAAGAATGCTCTATTCAGACTTAAGTGCCTCTAAATTATCTATAAGAATTAATAAATAAATAATATTTTATTGATACCTATGTGCAGCACTTTCTATACAATGTGCTAAATAAGGGTGATTTTTATCTTGTTCTCATTCAGCAGCGGTTTTGTACAGTATGGTAGATAACAAGCACAGTATTCCCCACTACAGACTTACAAAACCAAAGAAAGCTCACACAACTCATTAGTCTGTTTTCTCTCTTCCTCTTATCTCCACACTCCTCTGTTCTCAGTTTTCTAATGGTCTCTTATGCTTTTAAGAGAAATTTGAAAACATAATTAGAAAATGTGGACACTGAGATGGGGCCCAGTATTACTTTATTCATCCCGGGAAAGCGGGCAGTATTTTCAACAGCCAGAGAAGCCGTGTCATAGATTTCATGTAAAGAATTCTAAGCTGACCAAGTCTTTTTGAGGATCTATAAACTGTAAAATCACAATGTTGAGACACCAAACACAATTCTAGAGCTTGTACAGACTTTTTTTCCTATGTCGTGGTAAAGTGGGGGCACGGAGTAATTCTAGAGTGGGCCTAAGTCTTAAAGGCATTAAGTGTAATTTAAATTGAGAATTTCAGCCTTCTAGTAAACTCAATTATGTTTCCCCATAATTGTTATAGGGGGTGATAAACCTTGTGTGTAAAACTTTACTTCTTGTGGGATGATGCCCTAGAACTGTGCCTGTTTCAGGGATACTCAGTCCTTAGAGCAGTGGTTCTTAACTGGTATGGCTTTGAGACCCATCACCTTATAGGATGACAAGCAGTGACCCAAATAAGAATTACATTTGTTATATTGTAAAATGCCTTCCCACAAACTGTTCGTAAATAAGCCTTAAATAACCTATACATGTGAAAGTATGATCAAAAGAACTCAGCACTTCATTTTAACAGACTCTGGTTGTAGTTTGCAATCTTTTAGTCGATAAATATTGAAATAAATGTTTCCACTAGTTGAGAACCACTGCTGTAGAGAGCTGATATTCCAGTAGTAAACCTCTGGCATGTTTTTACAGACACAAGGCCATCAGGTACATTACCGGACAAGTAGAGAGCTTTGTCCACAGTGAACTCCTCTGCAAAGCGAATGTGGCAGAAGTTTTTCTTGCTTTTGCGGATGGCGATGATGCCACCACATGGACCAAAGATCTCGTCGATCGTCTGCTCAGTGGAATTCTCAGGTAGACCGCCGACAAAGATGGTCTTACACCCAGGAGGGCGATCCCTGGTGGCTGGAGGAGGGAGATCTGCAAAAATAAGCAATGACTTCATTGACGTGGGAATTGTTTTGTGTTGTGGCGATTCTGAAATCATGTTCTTCACTCTTGGCTAAAGCAGCTGTTATGGCAGCATATGGGCTCGTTGCTCACACAAACAAAAGTTCAATCAAAATCCATAATTTTGACATGTGGCAAAAGCAAACTAAAGAATAATACAAACATTACGTTAACTTTGTAAATTAAATATCAGAAGACAAAACACACTAGCTTAAAGGCACTGTACCCGATTTTTTTTCTAAAAACAGAACAAACAAAAAGTCCTCCTTTAGTATATCTTGAACTCAAACATTATAAAGCTTTTGTATCAATTTCATTATGAACTTAAAGGCTACAGTAGTTTTCTTGCCTAGACAGTGAGCCTAAAAGTGATGCTGCAAGTTGTGAAATGTGACTATAAACTCGTCCCTGTGAAGTATTGAGATACAACAAATACGCAAGGAAAGTCAGGAATGCATTTGGACCACACAACGAACATTGAGATTTAGTGGCTTCCCCTTTCAATGTTTGTAATAAAACATAAACAATCTGGTATAGGGCCTAAAGATAAACACATACTAAATAATCCTCCATCTAATGTAGTAATAACTTTATTTGAAGTGTGGGGAAAGGAAAACATATTAAAACTATGAATAATAATACGATTTTTTCCACATAAATTTTTTATAATTAAGTTAAATCAATCTTTTCCTGAGTGAGAAATCTCCCTGCAATCCCACGTGCAGAGAAACATCACTGACTGATCTCATCTGAAAAGACCAGACGTTTGAATGTGGTTAGAGTGGTCTTGTCTCGGCATAGGAGGAGAGCACTACCCTTAAAGATTTATTATTTATTTTATTTTATTTTATTGCATTTAATACATTTAAAAATGATAATAAACAAATAAGGAAAAAAACAACAGAGAGAAGGGGAAAACATAAGAAAAATAAATAAACATTTAAAAAAAAGAAGCAACCACAAACCGTACCCCACACCCAGCCCATTTACAATATATACGACCCTTAAAGATGTTAGAGCTCATTTCTGCACCAAGTCACCAACATTGTTTTGTCACAAACATCGTTTTGTGCACTATGCAAACAATAGAGTGGACCTGTAAAAAAAAACATCCATATTTCAATAGTAAAAAGCCTCCAAACACCAGATCCATAGCCCCAAAAAGAGCAATCACTGCAAAACCATTGTCAAGAACTTGGGTTGGAGAAACAAAGACAACTGTATAGATGGCTCTCTCTCAGCAGAAGGCCTTTCCATTCTGTATGGTAACACAGTAAGCTCAGCAGTTCGAGACGATCGCTTATGAACAAAATCGCATTCAAATATTCCAGCTGGTCATAAACGGGCTGGGTATAACACAATACAGAGTCAAGATTTTGGATGAAATGTTTCCCAAATACACTTGTAATGACACCATATTAACAGGTCATATTGCTCTTTGTCAGTCATTTACTTTAATAGGAGTAAACATTGATGCAGCTGAAGGCATAAGTACAGGCAGTTTCCCAGAGTGGCCAGTGTCATTAACCTCTATGTGACCACTCTCTCACTGGACTGTTCCTGTAACTGCTCTATCGCCGTCACCTCCATCACCTCCACTGCACACACTTATTATGGTTTGAGGACCGCTCCTGTGAGACCACTATTCAGCCCATTTTTCAGAGATGAGAAACGCTCACATTTTGTCCAATGCCAAAATCTCCACCATTTCGGTTGACCGATTTTGAAAAATATCTAGAAGTCTTTTTTCTATCAGCTATTGTAATTGTTATTAGATTTACAATTAACAGTGCAATATTGTATTATCTCTTTTTCCTATATATATTTTAAAACACACACGCACAGACTGAAATATTGCATAATCAAGAGCAAAACTAGAATCTGCACATTACAGAACCGTATGTAGAGGTCTAAACCAGTGGTCCAGATTCTTTTCAACTTCTGCATGAAAATAAATTGCTAGAGATTCAAGACTTACTGGGGTTAGGAGGGAACAGAGTGCAGCTCTTGCAGTGGATAATCTCCTTGATGACAGGTATATCAGGGACCAGGCCCAAACCAGGCATCAGTGGATTCATGGAGGTGTAGTCAGCCATCATTCCGAGATTTGGGTCATAATCTGCAAATAACAAGAAAAAGGACACAATTAATCTAATCCTAATCCAGCAAGGAATTCTTATCATACACTTTATTTATCTTGACATGTTACACTTTGACCAGTGTGGGTAAAAGTGAGTACAAATCTAATGCATCATATAAATCTGCATGAATCGTGTTTTTCTAATGACTAATTGCCTCAGAATCTGATTCACAAATTTAAGGGGCATAATTAGAAAATAGTAAAGGCTGCAATCAAAAACTATCCAGCATTCATGGGGTGTTATATCACATGTTACACCTGGTGACATTGAAATGTAAACATCTGCAAACGTGTCTTTTACTAGTTCAGCAGTTCATATCTCAGCCTTCTCTAAATGTTATTGCTCACAAATGTGTTTAAAATGTGAAATGCCAACCAACACTTGATTAAAAAAATGCAAATCTAAAATTGCAATTGCAATAAATAAAACTAATACTAGAAAATCACACAGTTTCCCCCCCCCCAATTCGTTCAGCTTTGCTTTCAAAGTAGTAACAGTGTCCTTAACAGTCAGCAAAAAAAGAAAACAATTCAACAGCATATAATGGCCTTGCAAATAATCTATGCCCAAGCAAAGCTATTCACAATTCCTGAGGATCTCATCTATGTAACGTGATAGTTAAGTTTATTTCTTCATTTAAATTGAGGGTTTGGGATAATGTCAACTGATGGTGCAAAGAATTCAAAGTTTGGATTTACTTTGTAAATAATTGAGCCTACATTGTTAACAGAGTCTAAATCAATGAACAGGACTACACTGAAATAAAATCCAAGAGAACATTAAATGGAGCAAGAAGTCTGAGGAATTCCAGTATTTTGGTTAATACAAACCGTCTGTGAGGCCTGAATGTGAAGCTCTAAAGGTTTCCATCTGGTTCAGGTTATGGTGTGGGAGAATCCCGATGAAGAGGAAACACTCTGAGGTGGTAGAACCAGATGTTGGACAGTCATAAAAACCAAACATTTGTGCTTGGTCTTCATGATGATTATAAGGTTCAGTGCAGTATCTTTCACATTACTGTTAAATTTGAGTTTGTGGTTTGGGTTCATGCTGCACATTTTATCACATACATCAATAGGCCAACCTTAACAGATCCCTCTAAATTCACACAGACTTGGCTTTAAAAACATAATGATGTTGATAATGACGGCACAAGACATAGTACAAAACATATTGCATTTCTCCATGAGATATGGAGAACCCCGCCCGACACTCCACAGTGTTCTATAAATAGTGTCCAGCATCGCTGCTAATCAATACTGTTTACCATACACTGTGTTGGCTTTCTGATGCTCCGTCTCCAGAAATGATTCTCTCCCCTATTCTATAATCATGTATGTTTATCACCACATTAAACTACTAAACCTGTTCTTATAGACCAACTTAAACTTAATTAAACTAAAAACAAAATAAAGTGTACTTTATACATTATGTTCATAGACTTGGTACATAAGCAGATTAACTGTATCACGCCTTTGCTCAATGACACTGTGAAGGTTTGCAGAACCTTGCAGAAAGTCTGCAGTTTGGCAGAGACATTTACGTTATAATCACAATGAATAAATACGAAAAGGAAAATCATGTCAAATTATTATAGGGTCATTCAGAATCAGGGAATTCTGTGCATTTTGTCCAAAGGTCTACTAGACTTTTTTATTTTATTAGGACTGTAGTAGTTTCCCCTTTTTGCCAGCCAAATGGAAGTCAATTTCATTCACCCTGCAGAGAGGGTTTTCGCACACTTCCGAATAAAGAGAAAAACGTGTCATCATTAACAAAAAGGAAGGCAAAAGAGTTTTCCCCCCATCTTCATCTCCTGATATCAAAATGCCCAATAACGGGCTCATTACCCCAGGTAACTTTATACGCGAGCACATTGATCAAAGTCTTTTCTCCAGCAGCACATGTATCTGTTCTGAGTGAAGCCCGAGGCTCTGGGTCCTTGTTAAATGTAGCTGGTCTCAGGGTAGTGCCGTCTCACACAGGTGCACATAAAACATTACTGCCTTGTCCTATTTGTGTGCGCCAGTTTTAAGGCTGTGTTGCTATGAGCTGAGCCACATGGGGAAACATTGTTCAGGTTATTAGCTACACCTGTGGTGCTCCTATGACAACTGAACGGACAAGAACATGTTGTACTTTCGGCACTTGAATAGTGTTTTGCATGTTTTTTGGCAGTTGTTGTGTTTTTTTTTTACTTGCTAACTCTTTCCCATGACAAAGGAAGTTATTCAATACAAATGGCTAACTATGTACAGTATGTTCATACTTTCTATGGACTACAGTACAATGGACTGGAGGAAACATTACAAAGACAACAGTTTCAACGCTGAAAATCTTTTCCACCCTGGATCTTGGGGAGCGTTAGTGCCGGGGAGCATAGCACATTCAGACAAGTCCCAATGTTCCCCGCATACTTCAGTTAAAATGCATGTTTTTCACTCACTGACCGACGCTAACCAGTGGAACAGTGGTACTGGGAACATACGTATGGCTGACCGCATTAAATACATACGCATGTAAGTTATCAGCCATTGCAAAAACCTTTCTATTGTAATTAAAGTTCACATTTTTCACAAGACTTAGTGATTTATAATACACTTATGTTGGTCTTTAAGTTTATTAGTAGCAGACAGTCGTCTGTGGCTTTCATTATAATGCTTTTTCTGCATATGAAAAACTGCTAGTACCTAGTTTAAATATAGTCTAAAACAAACACACAGACACACGGCACATTTCAAATATGAAACAGACTTTTCACTAAAAAGGAGGAAGTGATTTATGAACAGCTTTAGGGAAAGGCATTTTACTGAGGAGAGTGAAATAGAGGGCAGTGTTGGTGCAGAGGGGGAGTGGGGGAGAGCACGTCCCATATGGAACAGTATTATAGCGCAATAGCAAAGCATTTGGTGAGGGTTTTACAATTATACCAACTAGGGATTAATAGAAATTGAACGTCACACTATGAAACCCAATTTGAAAACTCCATATCCAAGACTAAATTTTGTTCAAACTCACTGGTCATGAGTTGTGATGTGCAGTACCTGTCATTAGTGTCTGTGTGCCCAGGCCCAGTGGAGGCATCCCCAGGTTGTTCATGGCTGTGGCCCAGGCGTTGGCATCAGCCATGGGCACCGGCATCGTACTGGAGTCCATGCTTATGCTGTGGATCACCTCAGCTGAGGGTAAAGAAAACACAAACGGAATTAAAGACATAGTGTAATTAGACAAAACAGACCTAAGGATAACTTCTTTGTTTTGTATACTTTCTGCCTCACAGCTATGCTTAGATAGTTTGCAAAAAACATACCGTAATCCTGACTAAGAACAGAGCCTTCCTACAGCATCCTCTTGGTGGTGCTACAAGACAGTTTTTTAAACTAAACATTTTAAGACTAATCTAAATATTTTAAGTCACAATACACCCACCAGCTGGTTTAGGGTGACTTCACACACTGATCTAAATGTTCTTTAATTCCCCCTCCATCCCAACCTCCTCCTCTCGGGCTGCTGTCTGAGCCACTGCCCTTTTCTCTTCCTGATGCCAAAGACAACACTGCTATTAAGAGGCCCCGCTCAGTGAACACAGATCACAGTCAGAGGCATACTCTTTTCCTCTTCGAGAAAAAAAGCCAAATATCAAGTTGTCCATAAACGGGTGGTGACGTGTGATAATGCCATCGCCTCCTGGAGTGCTTAATTTGAGCTGTCTGTTGTGGACTGTGGCGATAAAGCTGCCAGTGTCCATGCTTGCCTTTTGAAACTACGTCACTCACGTTAGTTAATAGCAGCTTGACATTTTACACAACATTAACTATGATGAGTGAAGTGAATACATTGGAGATTTCAAGTGGAGTTTTCATGGCCTGCATTCTTTTACAGAGATAATAAGTGAACATTATGTTCCAAGTTTTTCAAGGTCACAAGGAGGAATTTTCATTGCCATAAGTAGAAGGCTTTCATCAAGGACATTCAACTAAAGTCTTTGGTAAATCCTATGTTCCATCAAAAAATTGGTGAAAAGGTGAAAACAACAATAGATTATTAATGTTCTTCGTATCAAAATGAACTCAATGCAAAAATGAAACCCCGCTTTGGGTCAGGAGGACTTTGCTGAAACTCCTCTGTCTGAGCTTCCACGTCCCAACAGGCCGAGACCAACATCAAAACAGAATAAACCAACTAAATTACAAAAATAAATCAAAATTGGTCCCACCAAGAAAGAAACTCAAATACTGCAATACCACAGTTTGAGAAACACAGCACTATTTGCTTAACTGACATGTCCAACTGGTGCATGGCTGACAGACCATCTGCAGCTCATCCATAAGAATAATGAGGCTGCAGACTATTTTAATGATGAGCATGTGTGGAGAAATAACTGGTGACATGCTTCTGTCTACATCTGTCCAATTACAGGCAGCTCTTCACTGTCTCCTGTTTGTGTCAGCCAGGAGGAAATGCACCACAACCATGCACAATCAGCCACTAAACATTTTTGAGTTTGTTAGTACATTACCTGGGCCACTTTTGACATCCTTGTGAACTCATACCATGGCTCTATGGGCCTCTTTAAAGTACCATATTTTCCGGACTATAAGTCGCTAAACCTGTCATGATAACAACATCTAAAGTTCGATAGATTGAAGCAGGAAACTATCGCGATAAACAATATTACTGAAGACCTTATAATGCCAAAGAAACTAACTTTAAAGCTTAATAATGTAAAGTTTTATTTGAAAACTTTACTTAATCTTCACAATGAACATGAAATACAATGAAACCCAACTTACTTTGGGTGAAAATGCTAATAAATGTACTGATGATAAATACTGAGCCAAAGAAATGTATTGTTTGTCTGTAACTTATTGAATGATAAGTCGATATAGTAATTATCATGACAGCTCAATAAGTCGCACTTTTTTTCATAGTTTGGCTGAGGGTGCGACTTAGATATCAAAATATATAATTTCACATGTTAGCCACTAGAGGACGCTCTAGGCTTGTGTACCAGTATCTGCTACTCCTGTACCACTGAAGATTTAAAAAAAAAAAACAATAATCGAGCAGCGGAAAGAAAGTTTGGAGTGAGCAGAAAAGCAGCGGTTACTCTTACTGCAATGAAGAGAACAAGAAAAAGCTAATCATGGGCTAAAAGCTCAAAGGACACAGCTAGAGGAACGAGTTCGCAAATGAGAGCTTGAATAACGTGATGCCGGGAGAGGCTAGTCAACGGTGCAGTTACGCCCCCATGCCCAGGTAGTTGCCAAGGCTGGTGCGACTTATACTCCGGAGCGACTTGTACTGTATATGTATTTTTCTTCTTCATTATGCATTTTTTGGCTGGTGCGACTTATAGTCCGGAAAATACTTAGGTAATATTCAACACCAGATTCAGAAAATAATCCAAAAATAATAACAGATACTGAGAAGACAAATGGAATGAAAACAGCAAGTATGCTTTTAGGAGAAACATGTGCAGTGCAGCAGTGTTCAGTAAGAGCCAGGTAATTTAGGAGGGAACAGCTGTGGAATATATAACTGCCCCCACATGTGATGACAGGAGCAACCGCTGGGCAAACGAAAACTTTAATGAGCTTGTCTAAACAAGAACACACCCCTTCATGATTCAGCAACAGATGGGTTTTTAAGGTGTGGTAGAGATACGATGATAAACCTTGGAATTAGATTTTTCCAGCAGACAATATGCCTTTATATTTGTGCATTGAAACAAACAGAAACTTGCAGGAGCAGGGAGAGGACAATGGCCCCACCACAGGTTTTTTGTCTGTTTTTGTCCTAACTGCTCATGTCCATGGTGTCACCTTGTTGGACTCTCCTAAACGCAAACACCTCCAAATGTATTAAAGTCCCAATACACTCGGGAGGAAGCACACTCAGAGCTTCTTCAAATCTGTTCCCTATCTTTTGAAGTGTGAACGGGGACCATGGCGTGTGAAGAGAGGCCTTTCTGTCAATCTGTTGTGCTGCTACAGTTTTGTTTTATGGCTCTCCGGCCGCACAATGGGAAAACATAAATGGAATTGTTAAGTCAATTTGGAGATGTGCCGTTAGCTTTGTCTTCAAGCAGTGCCATGAAGTGTGATAAGCTAATTGCGTATGCATGTGCGAAATATTTCTACACAGGAATGCACCATATTAACACAATCACTGTAGCGAGGAGCTGGGGATTTACTGCAAGATTCTTCCCTTATTTAAAAAAATCTTGAGGAAACTGGACATTACAGAGGACCGAATGATTGTTTCTTTGTCTTTGCTGTCATAGTAACAGCAAGTAATGGGCTGCTATGACAAGAAGAGTCTGATAAAAAAAGCTCCACTGCCACATGCAGGGAGTGGCCCATTGAAAATGAATTTCAACTGCTTTCGCTATATAAGAGCAACTAGAACGTTTTCTGCCAAGTTGTATCTTGTTGTTCTTATTTTTAATCTAAGTGATAATAAGCTTTCTTTGGAAAAAAAAAACAATAACACTTGGAGCTTACCTTTCTAGATGATTAAAATAACATAAGCTTCTGCGTGTAATTCCAAAGGAGGGAACGCATAAGTCATCAAAATAATGCAAGGAGAAACTAATCAATACTCAAAAGGACATTGCTGAAACCCCTGTCAGTTACAGATGTTTGGCAAAGAGCAAAAAGTAAACTTAAGATCTGGTTGACATCTGCGGGTGGAAAGGTAACTGGCACTGAGTCAGAGCAAGTTGCTTCAACTGATGTCTAAAGCCAGATGCTGACCCGGTCTGGTGCTTTAAACTGAATGTAACAAATTAGTAAAACGTGAAGTTACCTGTGGGCAGAGAGGACCTCTTCCTCTTCTTGCTGTTCTCTGCTCCGTTCTCTAAAGGAGCACACTCGCTCACCAGCGCTCCATTCGAGGTGCCAAACTGCAGAGGCTCATTGTTAGCCCCTGGGTCAAAGCTCAGAGAGTTGAGTCCTGCAACAGACAACAACAAAAAAAACCAATATATTATATTAGAGAAAAGGCAGGAGAGAAGCGTCTGCCATCAAGCGAGTGAAGGCGTAGTCCGTCGACTCAGATCACCTAAAATACACTTTCCCATTTTCTTTATAATTTGTCGTATACATGTTATTAATATTGTATTCCTTTGCATCATATGGTTTCCCGAGTACATCACCTTGGAAAAACGGCACTAAATGGTTTACAAATAAAAATGGCATACCACACAGTGATAAAAGGAGTTGACATAAGATTTTATAAAATCAATACCTGACAAAATAATAGTCTGGAAATAAACAAATGTGAGTATTTTGTGATTAATACGCCTTGTTCTGTAGATACAACATTATGTATCTATGCGCCATTGCGGGTGTGGTTAGTAGGTCAGTGCCTCTGCAGTAGGATCATGTGGCCAGCTTGATGGATGCTGTGTTTAGGACATCTGGACACAAAAGGGTGGTGTTTGAGGGTGTCCTTCAGGGGAGAAGGATAAACAGGGGTCTGGGTGGAGAGTGAACTGGCCCGAGGAAATGGAAAGACTGAGCCAAACATCTGTCTGTATATGGATAAGATAGTGGAAGCAGTCCAAGTAAAGACCCATCTAATAACATAGAAGCTATAGTGGCCCTTGGAGTCAGTCAGGAGTGGACCCAACCATTGGAACATAAAGTGGGTCATTAAAACACTGTTTGACTGCATTTAATCTGAAAGCAACATTGTACTTCTGCTTTTCAAGTGTCCCTTGAGAATGTCTGCGCATACTATTATACCCATAGTAAACTGGCTAAAGACCAGAAGTCAGCACAATAATTTATTCTCTGCACCCAGAAGGCCAAAACAAAGTCCAAAAACACAGAATGGTTATGCAATGGTAATGCGTCTCAAAATGAGAAATAAACATAAAAGTCTGCATTTATAGAGGTTTATCTAAACCCAAACCAGCTCCACGTTTGGCTCTGTAATTAGATATTGAAAACAATGGTAGCAGAGCATCAGTAAAACACTGCAAGTGTTTTAGAGGATGCGGTGGACTAAAAATGGAGTGAAGCAGTGAGTGGAGAAGCAGGTCATTGAAGACCACTGCATGCATCGGAGCAAATGGCAGGGCAGAGAGCAGTAGAAATACAGTGTAAATACAGCATGCTGAGACCAAACATAAAGCCCAGTTAGTGTCAGCTGACTGCTCTGTGATCATGATCCAACATGACCCTCAGTCACACAGGGGTACTGATAATACAGTCACAAGACCTCTGGGATAAATACTTTGACACACTTGTCATCAACACTAAATGAGATATTGTTCTGAGAAGGTTCAGGCACAAATCCACATCATGAGGTCAAATGGATCTATAAAAGGCATGACTGGTGTCGTGTGTGACCACAACACACAGATAAACAAGGTGTTTGACTGATGGGACTTAGCAGGAGATTCTGAAGCATGACAAACAGCTCTGACATTCTCATGAGGCTAATATCCAAACTATTCACTTCCTGAGTATTTATAGTAAGACATGGAAGTACACTAGGGGTGCTGTAACCATGCTAAATTCACTTAAAGACTTAATAGATAACACAGCCCAGGCCTGAGTTTGAACCATCCATAACTATGTTCCAAAATTAATAACTGCAGAAATGGGTAAATGACACATTGGTTTTAATTGATCATAATACAAATAGTAATACTAATTGAAACACTACATAAAAGTGGTGCAGTAGATGATATTGGTTATTTATTCAACATCTTGACTTTTTAACGGTTACACGGAGATTAATCAAAAAGTAGACGATACTACAATATTATAATTAACATTTGTGAGGAGAGAAAAATTCTTCTCAGATCCCCGTCGTTCCCCCAAGACCACAGGAAATCACTGAAGGTTAATTTATTTAAATCTCCATAAACTCATTTCCATGGATTGCTTTCTAATCTGCTCTTCACTGTGAAAGCCTGTGCCCTTTTTGCACAGAATACTTTCTGTGAGTGTGTGTGCGGTAATGAGACAACAGCAGCTGATAAGGTCAGGTCTGCTCAATGACCTCTGATAGCAGGGGTGGAACAGCGGAGTTTTAAGTTACTAGCATCATGCCCATATTTGAACACACTAAAATCTACAGTATCTTGCCGATCTTGACCAATAAAATGCACACAAAGTTTTATTGAAACACAACTTTTAGCCACAGCCCCCTCTCCCCCGTCTGCGACATCATGATATTTTGAGGGGTAGGATTTTTGTCAGTAATTCACGCCTACATCTTGTCAGTGCACTGCAGAACATCCCAGCGGCTATACTCAATTGCAAGCTGTAGATAAGACGTACCATTTCTTGCATTGTTTGTTAGGTTTCTCCCTCAGCAAGCTTGTGGAAATTTCTGAATGCCACCGAGACTACAAACAGATGTTTTTGAAACCCCCAAGTTAAAGTACAGAGGAGATACGTTGTCTTGGTGACCATTTTAGGAGATAGATTTTGCACAGACGTGCAAGTGCTGAACCAGCAGATGGATATTTGTCATTGTCTACGAGCACAAAGTAGAAGTTGAGAAATGCATGTTAATTACAATTCAAACATCAGAGACGCCACATTCAGCGTGGCATGATTGAAAACAATAAATTCTGTGTTGAAATTGAGAATTTTAGGACTGTCACACTGCTGCAGTGGAGCTATAGAGTAATCTGTTATCTCCTCACATTCTTTAAAGGCAATGTTTGGCAGTTTTATTTGACATTCGTCATGAAGGTGTACGAAGAAAAACAACAACCAAAAACCCTGTTAATTAGGGGAAACTGGCCAAAAACGACAATGACTTCAACAAATGGCCATGTGACAAAAAAGCATTTTAACAATTTATTTTCTTCAAAATAACAATTTATTTTGAAGTCAAATAAAGATACAACTTGAACTGCCTCACAGGTGTATCTTTGTAAAGTTATGTGCTTATCCCTGCTCTGACACGCACCAAAGTGACATCTTTTAAAAGAACCAGTATATCCAAAGCAGCTCTCCAGTTTTAGTTTGCTTGAATCGGGGAAAACTTTCTGTAGAATCTAGTTCAAAGACTCTTTCAGGTGAGATGCATGCCTAGTTATTACCACAAATTAAAATAGCAGATTAAAACAACATTTGAACCTTAAAAATGTATCTTATCTTATCATGTTAAAGGGGCTGTGTGGAGTTTGGCAGTTTTGTACTCGCAATTGCCCCCTCAGGCCAAATGTGTAACTGCAGCCTCGATGATAAGCTCGTGCATGAGGCGCTCAGGCTTTACGAGCACCAGAAATAACAGTCCCGTCCTGGTCAATTTACAGATTTGCAGGCGTGACTTCAACTGAGGTAAGAAACGTTACTGTTTTGTAAGATATTTAGACCAAATCAGTTTGAGTGAATGTTTTCCAAGATGTGATACTTGAGCAAATGCAGCAAAGTGAATCGAGTGAAGAAGCCAAGTAATACAGATAAACGAATAATTGACGTTTGAACGAGAAAAAAACAAATACTCGTATACTTTGTATGCATAAATATAGGCCTACTATTTCCACTGGTAGAAATGCTACTAAGAAAAGCCAAAATCGTCTCTTCAATTTCCTGGGCCCAAAGTTAGCGTAGCTAACTCGTAAACTATATTGTAAACGGCACATGTCCACTTTTTGTAGTCGTTTCACTACTTATAAATCCGTGAACCGTCATGCTTATTTTGCAGCCAAGAAATGCTAACATTAGCAACATTATTTTTGCCATTGTAAATACAGCACCATTACCACTGTTACTACTCAAATGTTTTGTAGGTACAGCACAATTACTGTTAATACTGACACTAGTCTGCTACTAATACTACACAACTTCTCTGTAGGTATAAAACTATTAGATCAACTATTTTGGTAACTTCCAAATATGATTATTTTATGGCTTGTTTCAGTGAAGTTTGTACAACATGCACGGACAGTCGAACACCGTTGTTTTGAAAGTATCAACTACACTTTTCCCCACGTATTTAGTAATAATTTCTTACCTTTCAAGCAAAAATAAGCTGCGGGTCTTTTGAGAGATTCTCTCAACATTTTCCGATGTTTACTCTGGTTCTTTGCCTACGCCGATCAGACTCGACTTTCGCCTTTTTTGTCACACTCGAATAAACTCTTCATTTCTTTTCGTTAGTTGGGGTCTGGGCTGGAGTTTCGATGGTGCTTGAAGCCGGTCTCCTCTTATTCTCCGCTAAATCCATCCTTCTGAAGTTACCACTCGCTCTGCAGCGTCAGTATAGAGGAGATACAGCTAACGCGTGAACGCGCATGACGTTATTATGCATTACACTGTTTGCTTGTTCGCCCCGAACATAGACTATTGAAGTGACTTTACAGGCATATAGAGGCAATCACGGTGAAAAGGCCAGGGCTCATTCTACTCACCAGGGCATTGCTGGAGCATGTATGAGAAGACATTTTAAATTTGTATACATTTATTTGTCGTTAAACTTATGTATAGTCCCTTTAATATCTCACTTTTTCAAATAATCCAAGAACAAACAATTCTTTCAAAACACTTTAAAAGTTATGGGGAAACAATGAAGCTCTTTTTGGAAATGGTTAAGTAGATAACATTTAAATTGGATTGCCAGAAGTGCCAAATAAATAACAATATTTAGTCACACTTGAGAATGCTAATGAAGCCTGTGGCTGAAAATGTTGCTTCAGCGGGCACAAGAGGAAGATGTTTGGAGAGAGGGTTTTTTGAGTGCCAGATGTAATTATTCTGTCAGACACAATAGATTTGTTCTCGTAATGACAAGAAAACAAGTCAGACACAATATCCAAGACACTGCCGTACAAAAGGAAACACTCACTTAGAAACATATATTCCAAGTGATGCATGAATCTGTACTTTCCACTGATGCATGCCCAAGCAGGAGAGAACCGCAAAGACAGTGATTCGCTTTCAACAGGGACTCAGGCGTTAACATGAGTTTCCAACTTCTAAAACCCCCATTAATATTTTGAGAGCAGAGCAAAGTTGATGAATTTTACATGTATCAGCTGTAACAGACATCAGCTTACGTAGAAAGTTCAGAAAGAGAGATTTGATATTTCCTTTCAGACCAGTGAAGTCCTGAGATTATCAACTGCCATCTCTAAAGCCACTTTGACATTCCCAGCTGTTTGCACATTTTCCACCACCTCCCAGGGGACTGGCATCTGTAACATGACCCCCACTGATGGCCACTTCCATCTCATTGAGCATTTGCAGAGGAAATGGTCTTTGTAGACATTAAATGACCCTGTTATAGACACAATTAGGCTAAAAGCAATTGTCCATTTCATAGTTCATACTTACTCAGCCATGGGGGAGGCAGTAAAGCCCAGAAAAGGCTATTTGAGGTTATGACTAGAATCCCTAATTAATCTGAACAAATGTATTCAGATCTCAAGGATGCCTGCAACTTTACAATGAGATTTTAGTTCAGTACAACGCCAAACTTGGGTGGGCATGTGTGTGGCCCACAGCTTCCCTTCTTCATGGATTATCCTGTGACATTTTGCAATTAAATATATCTGTTGTCCTCAGTCTAAATCTGTAGGTATACCATTTTACACCATTTTACAACTCAGTTTTTCCCACAACTATTGTTTGTACACAACAAAAGAGACACTTCTCAAAGCATCATCAGCCGAACTCATGTCATAGAAGCAACTTTAGATAGCCCCCTTTTATGTCATATGGCTGTCCAAGAAATATTTTTCCCTATTGCCGAATTTTTTTTGAACCAGGGCTCAAAAAGTCCCTCAGCGTTCTGAAGCCATGTCCAGGCATTGCTTTGGATAATGAGGATGCGGTCAGAAGGCTGCCGCTGTGCGCTCAAGCTTCAAAACTTCTGTTAAAATATTGCTCAGGGGAGGTCTGTGCAAGGAGCTGAGCATATAGGACTCCAGCTTTTTCTACAGTCGATGTCCTCAACCATTATGCTACAGCCGCAGAAAAATGCAGTGTTCCATGAGCACCAAGGGGCAACTTTATTGTGTCTGATAACGTTTATTTTGACTGTAGACTGTTGTTTTAGTGTCACATTCGAGAAACGAGATTGCCAACACTGCAAAGTACTGCTACTTTTGTTTACGAAACACTACAGCTGCTGGGAATCCCCCTTTGATACGTCATCCTGTGCTTCTTATAATCAACTTGGATCTTTGGCTGCATGGAAATAAAGTATGATTGATGAATTTGAGACTCCGCTTTTCATGCCTCATCTTTCATTGCTGAAAACTCATTCAGTGTCGTCAAAACAAACAACCGGATGACTGTGGTAATATTAGAGTTAGGGATTAAAATTCAATCTCCAACGCCACAGTGGGTTCACAAGGTTTTCTTGTTTGAATTATTTCTATTTTAGGGTATTACTCCAGTGTCCTTCCGTGGACCCACCACCTACAGGAGGAGCCATAGGGGCTGGTGCAATGTGATTTGGGCAGCTCCAATGGCTGCCCCCACGTCCCGGCAACGGACAAGTGGTAAAAAATGGATGGATAGATAATTTTTATCACTTTCCTGCACTACAATTGCATATGAATGGGAATTGAAAAGTTATGAAAAAAATAACATTTTATTCTGAACTATTCTGAACTATTCAGGCCCAGGCAACAGATCCATTCAGTTCATCTCATAATAGTGCTGTTATTTATAAGATCTGTGGTTCCATTTATTACCAATGATACAGGAAGTTTAAGAAACAATAATTTGAACATTTTCAACACCAGATTTATACAGAATAACATAGGTGCGAATACTTTCTGAACCCACTGTAAGTGGCAATAACACTTGAGACTGACCAAGGCCGGCTCTCAATATACTGATAGCCAGTTATGACACCCAAGCCAAGACTTTGGAAACATGCAGCGAGTTGAACAAATAAGATGAGTCCCATTCATTAACGTTGGGCTCTGGGCTTTACTGCCATTCCACCATTAATTGCTTGGTCTGATGGGGAGATTAAGGCCAAGAGGCAGACTTCACTGTGCAGGCCTCTCATGTTTGATTACTCAAATGCCAAAATAAATGAAATGCCACAGGGATAAGGCTGGGTGATATAATCAGGCTGTAGCTCTCCTGTCACAGCTCATTTTTGTTCATTCGTTGAAATGGAGTCTTACGTATGCAAGAACTATAGTAGAAATCATTATTTTTTAAATGGTTTTCAACAAATGGGCTGCACAACTGGATGGCATGGTGGCACAGCGGTTAGCGCTCGGGGTCCCGTGTTTTATCAACGCTCTGCAAAGGTTTCCTGTGGGTACTCCGGTTTCCCCTACCACCAAAAACATGTACAATAGGAGAATCCTCCAGCCAGGTGATACTGACCATTAGCCTGGCTCCACATCTGGAGATGGGCCCCAGACACTGCACTGCGATCGCCCACTGCTCCTTACGGGTTGCCCCAGCGGTGTCGAAGGATGGGTCAAATGCAGAAGACACATTTCCCTAACGGGACAATAAAGTGTACATAAACCTTAAATCCCCAGGCTGGGCAGGGACTCTATGTTAAGTTTGCATGTTCTCAATCAGCACATCCCAAATATCCTCAATGAGGACTGGCCACCACAGTCTATAGGTTGTCCATGTGTAAAAATGTCATCTCATGGTCTCACCACTCTTTCACAGTTGAGCCCAATGAAACCTGGCATTGTCTTCTCTGAGTACCGTATAGCCTGGTCACATATCAGGAGTTCTGTAGACTTCATTTTTGACCACATAACGTTGATGAACCTAGACCTGACCAACTGCAACAACTCCAGATCCTAGTGGCAGGAAGTGTATTAAACAGTGATGCCCAATGCTACTATTCAAATAGTATGTTTTATGAAACCAAGCATGTTTTGGACATTAAATCACTGCCCTCCTGTTCTCCTGTACCTCAGACAGCCTAAATGCCTATGTTTGGGAGCCTGGCACTGGAGGCTGGTTTGCCATTGATGCTGAGCTGCCTCGAGTAAGCTGCCCCTGGAGCCAATTTTTTCCCTGCACTGCCTCGGTCCAGAGACCACACTAACAAGCTGAAGCTCTGCACTCATCAGGAAGGGAAGTATTAGGACGCACACCAGAGGCTTGAAAAATGCATGATGTTGGTACAGCCCTCAATTTGTATAATTTTCAAATCGATCTACCGGTAGTCTGCCACGTTGACAAGAATGGAAATAAGCAATACACAAATTAGAAATTCCAACACTTTTGTTTGTTTTTGACCACATACACGAGTAAAAAGTGTGGTTTAAATATTAGTAAAGTACGGAAAATGTTTTAATTTTCCCCTTAAAAACACAGGCTTATATACAAGATGTCTTTCATGGACGATGCATGGAAACTATGCATAGCCCTAAACCTTTATCATTATTCAAAAGCAGAACAAGCATGATTGAGAGCAACAGAATGGGTTGGCAGTTGTTGAATAGGGTCTGAATTTCGATGTGAATTCACTGTAATTTACTTACTTACTTACTGTTCAAAAATACTGCTCTGAATTGCTCCTGTGAGTTTCTCATGACCAAGGACACAGAAACAGGCCTGGTTTGTGAATTCAATTACCTTACGTCTGTAATAGATGTACGTGCAGACATGACGTTAAGTCTGTCTGCTGTGATCCCAGACGCCAGGGCTATATTCTCCAGAGCATGTTAAAGGGGGGAAATTATGTAAAATAAACCTTTTTTTTTTTAAATCATGCTATATAGCTCTCTCATCAAAACATACCATATTGTACTGTAGTACAATGCTTCTCCAATTTACCCCAAGCTCCTCCCATGGCTCAAGGTAACCAATAAGCGCTCTCCTTAGCTCCCACCCAGGCTCCCGATCCATAGCACAGCTTATCTTTCTTTCGCGGAGCACAACAGGCAAAGTCATCCGCCAAAGCTTCACTCTGATACTAGCAGCAATCTCTGACAGCACGCTGCAATCACGAAGTCGGAGGTTTTAAAAAGAATTGTGCATAAGGCTAAAATGCAACAAAAGCAGGAATCTCTTGGCAGACTGTTTAAAATGAAATAATGTGGCCCTGTGTTTTACAGCTTACTTGACTGTTTGTGCACACCTGTTGATGAAACCTGGCAAGATATTTACTGCTACAGATTATGAGACATAGGCGTGCAAGTTACACACTATTCCAATTGAGATAATCATTCTTTGGCACGTTTCCCTGTCTAATCCACATTCATTAGAAGCCAAAAGGGAGAGAAAATTTTATTTCTTTAATCATCGTTTTAAAATGTTGTTTATGCCAACTCTGATTGGAACCAAGAGGTGCGGCGGTGCTTCAATGCCGTCCCGAGGCTGTTTCAGCATCCGGAGACTGCCTGCTTCACATACACCCTAGACATCCACTGTGAGGGAGGTGTAATCTGAGGCTTCAGCAGCAGTTACTAGAGATCCTTTTAGTAACAGGCAGTAATGGTTACCAGGCATAGGACTGTTTGTCTTATAGAAAACAAACTGAAAACATATCCAGGCTTCAACTTCAAGCTGCCATGCAGAAACAGGTAGTGGTCAATCTACCTTGTACCTTCTTAAACATTTGTATTACCAAGTGAAAAATATCTGTGAAGATAAACAGAGCCCTTTATACTGGCATGAATAAAAATAATTAGCATCTATTCTGATGCTAATTGCAGAGCTGTCTTTTATTCTCAGTATATTTAAATCTCTGTAGTACTTTTTGGGGTGAAAGGGCAAATACTTTTGGTTGCTACTTTAGTCTATGAAAGTCACACGTCTGCTATTGAACTTAGCGGCGAATGGTCCCAGTTGATCCTACCCTAACCCTGAGAGCCTCAAGTTAACCCCCGCTTTGACCTCAGCTGCATACCGACACTCCAAAATAGACCAGTGTATAATTTAGAGAAGTCGGTCACACTGGCTTTGTATCGTCTCTCACTGACGGTCTGTAAATTAACGTCGGTGCAGATAAGCTTAAAGACGGGGACCTCAGCAGCTGTATTTTTTATAGCATACATTAAGGATAATGTGTAGGAACTTCATTGTTTCTAATGTAGTGAGCTGAAACAGTGACCACTAGATTTGTACACCGCAAAGTGAAAGTATTCTGAACAAGCAAAACAAAAGCTGCTGAGTGTTATAGTAGAGCAAGCAATTTTACCACAGACATCATCAGAATAAGTCTGATGAAGGTTGAAAACACAGAGAAGGACATTGAGGGAGAAATGTCACAGAACACCACTAAAGTAGGTTTTTTGATAAGGGAAAATTAAACATCAGTTAAGTTATTTATTCAGCACTACACACAAGGCACAGCCCTGTAAACATGAAATACAGGGCTTCCTTTAAGTCTGAACACCAAACCTTTCAGAGCAGTTCGAATGACATTCAACTTTTTCTGCTCCCCATTGACCATGAAAGAGCATGCACAGTGGGGATCTGTGCGAGTCAGTTTGTTGATGTTTGAGCAAGAAGCCCAGGCCCCAAAATGAATTCACCACAAAATCTTTCATGTCCAATGGAAAATTCCTGGGTTGCAAATTGCACTTCAAGTGATGACTTCTTATGCATATGATACGAGCCAGACATCCAATGAAAGCACTGCCTTAATTCCAACAACACACAACTCTGCGCCTTTTAGTCACTGACATTCTGAACAGCTATATTTATGTCTCCTCTTTACCCACAGTCTCTGTCCGGAACCACTAAACCACTAAACCAAGGTCTTTCCATTCTGCCAGAGAAGCAAATGTTCAGCATCTATTCTGATTCAACTGAAGCCTTTTTGTTAGCATATGTGATACTTTAAAGAAGTACTACAATCACAATTCAACTTATAAGCTCCATATTTGGGGAAAGCAAGGATGTAGTCAAATCCCAGACTCAGACTTGTGACTCATTTCCCAAGTAATTCCCGGGAATCAGGGCTCGACTCGATTGAGACTTGCGAGTTTCTGACGAGCAGTGACCAGAGGTCTCAGGCTTGTGCGAACCAAGGATACGAACTTGGACTCTGACCTGACTGAATCAGGTCTTAAGTCTTAAGACCAACCTCCTCGGCGTTCATAGACAAGCTTTTAAATAATGGTATGAAGTTAAACAGTGGTTACATGCAGTCAGAATTCATCGGAGTGACACTGCTTGGAAAATAATAAGAAAACCCTTCCTAAATCGACTGGACTTGTGACTTGGAACCGGATTTGATTTTGGAGATACAGTTTATTTCAATGATTCAGACTTGACTCAGACATGGACACAAACAACTTTGGAAGACAGTACTTTACTTTACTGATTCTCAGAGATGGCATATTTGAAAGCTCAGAACTGCCAGAATTCAGTCACAAGGATGGGACGATAACAATAATATTGTTAATCACGATAAAAATGCGGCAACTAATTGATCGCCACATTTTTTTATTATTGTGATTATCGTATTAGAAGATAATCGCTAAATCCATCAGACAACCAGTGACGGTAACTCTCCGGGAGTGGGTACGTCTCCATGGAGATGTGACTAAAGTCAGCAGTATTTCAGTAGGTTAGTTCATCATCCAAATCCATTCTTTGATAACCCAGTGCAGAAATAGCATTTTCTGTGTCGAGCTGCTCATTAGCTGCATGTTTTGTATGGATGACAACAGAATAGACAAAAATGTTACACAGTGTGCCTTTTAATACTTACTGTAAGTCCCACTCAATCGACATTTACAGCAGACAATGAAAAGATATTTAATAATTGCCCAATCCCCATCAGTTTCAGTGATTTTTTAAACCATAAGTAAATAGCGTGTTAATACCGTTAATCGCAATTATTTTGGCCAAGATAATCGTGACCCCAAATTTCATTGTCGTCCCATCCCTATCAGTCAAAGCATCACACTAGGAAATAAAATCTCATGTGTCAGTGGTTTGTGGTCAATTCTAGGAGTTGTCTCGGTTGCCGCTTGTCTCAATTTCAGGGAAAATAAAGTCAGAAGATTTCAGCTGGATTAAATGCTAATACAAGAGACTTTTTGTGCAAAATTTCACACAAGCCTCAACGGTTTTGTTCCAGCCTGTCAGAAATGTTTTAGTCTGTCTGCATTCACAGCAGTGGTTCCATTCCACTCAGAATTTTACAACCTACATCTATTGACAACATAATAAAAACTAAATAATAAAAAACAAATGAGCCGTTGCTCTTATTAGCAATCAGCAAACACTGCAACTTTTAAGGTAGGTAGTTTAGCAGGTCAGACATCCGTTAATTTTAACACATTATGGGCATATGTTATGAGCATGTAAACTGGACTTTACAACATCAATCAATCTAATGTCAATGACAACATTTGTCAGAAAAGAATCATAATCATTCATTATTTATTATAATTTCCCCCAAAATTAAGCAGGCCCAGTTCAAATTTGTGCCAATTGTTGTAAACTTGCTGGCTTATTTGGTGTCTTTTTCAATCTATAAAAGTAACATAAATTCCCAAAATGTACATTAGTTGCGCACAATTCCCTGCCAAAGAACCTCTTCATAAGAGATATGTACATCCTTTCAATCTCTGCTCTCTGACAGACCTTGCAGTAAGTGGCCACTGCTCATCCACCAATAAAAGCAATCTACAAAAGCTCTTGATGCACTGCACTTTATCACAGGGACAGTATAGTGTGGAGCTAAATGCCTGTTACAAGCTCTGATGAACCACTTCCCTCCCAGCGGTCAGGGTAGTCAATCCCACTAATAAATGATTTTAAGCACATACATGTGTCTATAAGAGAAACATGAGCAGCTGTGTTCTGTATTTGAGTTACAATGAAACAATAATAACTTACCTTATTTTGTTAATAGGTAAAAGAAGTAAAAGAAAACCCATCAAAACAACAGCATATCATGCAGTCTGACTTAGTCCTGGTGACATGACCGAGAGTAAAGAGTGAGATTGTTCAAACTACAGGCGATTTTAAACATTAAAAAGTCTAGAAGAATTCCAATTTGCATTCATTTTCATTGTTTAAGTGACAAATGGGATCAACTTACAACACTATCTCCTTTCGGCTTATAACAAACACACCCGACGCACATTATTAATTAAGCTGCAAAATCTAAAGATGGTATCACGGTAACCGTGTCACATCACCAGTTTGCATTTGTACATCTATAGAACGAAGTGGACGTGCATCAACACTTTTCTCTGTCTATCACAGGTAGGCTATAAACATGTGGTAATTTCGGATCATAAAGAAAAGCGCTGCATGCCAAAAGGTTGAGAAAAGACCTATGGACGTAGCAGCTCTCCGAGAATGCGTCTCTGCAGCTGAGCAGACATCAGCCCGTTAATGGCAACATTTTGCACAATGCAATCGCAGGCAGCAACTTCTATCAACATAGTAGAGACGTAAGAGAAAAACAACCGCGGATATAAACGCCGCATGACAGCCAATAGCTATACAAGGATACGTGCCTGTGAGTAAACACTTAAATACCGTGAAAACAGCCTAAATATACCTGTGTACTGCAAGAGAAACATTGTCCGAAATCAGCGACGTTTGCCTCCCGCTGGCCCTCCTTCCGTAGGACGAAGTGAGGGACGTTATCCGAGGACGCAGTGCGCTCCGCTCTGCAGACTGGGCTGCAGTGAGAGCAGCCTCTCAAAGTAGGCTCATATACAACCAAAGCACCCGCCCTCCCGGCGTACCCTTATCCAAACGGCATCACTCCGAACAAGCTCGGTTCAAAATACAAAAGGTCAGTGCGCGCGGCTGCCGGTGAACAGTAGCACACTCCTATTATGCATTACCTTAAAAATAAATAAATGAATAAAAGCCTTTCAAACCAAAAACACTCAATTAAGTTGACTTTCCCTCGGTAGCAGGTCTGCTCCCAACATTATCACTAACAAACCAAACTGCATTTAAAAGTTACAATTATTGCTAAATCTTAACTCTCTGACAGCGCGGCTCATAAAGGTGTCCTTCTTAAAACGACCACTGGGAGGAGGAAGTGCATAAAGAAAAGGCGTGCAGACTGTAATGACTGTCATCTCTGCTTCTGCCTGAGGCTTAACGCAGCCTGATTTATCGTACACGTGGGAATGATGATGGACTTAATGTGTTTGTCGCCTGTGTAGAGCTATTAGAAGTAGGTTTTCTCAAAAGTTTAGAAAGCCAGCACATTCTTCCAGATCTTTTGAGTAACACCCATATACCCTAGAGCACACCAATCAAACTAATTTTCTTCTTAATTTATACTGAAGTGTTCCCGGTCCAGGCTATTGTGTCTGATGACAGACGTCTCTGCCTTTACTTGACTTGACTTTAATCTTTATTTAAGGGACAATGTACAGAGACATTAAGCTCATATGGACAGAGATGGGCAGGCACAATACGCTTTAGCTTCAGCCAGCGCCTGGTCATGAATTGTGTTATTGTTTGTGATTTGTAAATGACCAAACCAAAATAAATGAGTACTGCACCAGATTATAACTAAATAGGTAATTAGTTTGCATCCGTAGTCCCTGGATACAAAATAAATTGACAATGCACATTCTATAATAAACAGCAGAACAACAACAATATCATAATGCTCTAAACTTCCCCCAGCATTAAACCCCACTTACAGTCAGACTTAATTCTTGTGGATTATTGCTGATTAGGCTACAATAACATATTTGGTGTTTTGTGGGCTGAATTAGGACCTTTTTGATGTGCAGAATCCAAAAATCACATTGGTTTTGCTCAATCGGGTACATTTTTTACCCCTCTGCCAAATGTTGCCAAATGTCTTCCATCCTATAGACCAGGGGTTCTCAAACTTTAAATCACAAGGTCCTAAAAAATAAAATGCACAAAACTCAAAGGTCCGAAAAATGCATTATTTAACAAAAACAAAAGTGCTCATTGCACTAAAATTGTTAACATTTGAATCATAAAATGTAAAGCACATTTGTAAATATAATAATTTAATCATCACAGTGCATTTAAAAATGAACAAAAAATGTTTAATATTGGAATTTATTTATAATAAATATCCAGAGTAAAAACCAGCCCTATGGGACACTCAAGAGTTCTAATGAGAGACATGGCACTGTCTGTTGTCTGTAAGCGCCTAGAACGTGGTACACATGATGTTGTTGCAGGAGGAAGGGACTGATCTAAATGTACATTACTCAGATAGCTGCAATTGGAGTTCTTTATAACGCTCATGGTGGAGAATGCACATTCACTATGATAAAAATTATTTCCAAAATAACTTTTTCTTCGTATTTCCATTTAGATTTATCCAGATCACTGCTTTACGTTCTTATGTACTTACCAATTTCATAATTTTAAAAGCTCCCAATTTTTCCCAAACTAAACCTTTTGCTGAGCATTATATCAATAGTTGGATTAGTCTACCGATTTCTTTTTACATCACCATGTTTCAAAAGAGGAGCGCGTCTCAACCCCAGGAAAACAATATTCACAGCTTTATGATTTTTGATTTATTTATTTGAAAAGGGACAGTGCACATTAATCAACATTTTACAATGTAAATATGCCCGAGTTAGCAGAAGCAGCTAATTTTCATCGGTAGACCCTTTGGCAGATGATCAGTTAAGGACATTTAAAAAATATTAAATATGATTCTATATTCAATGATTTTGATACAAACCAATAATCTAGACGGGTTTATTGTTAGCAGCTGTGTTTAAAGGGTAAAGGCGCCATTGAAGTAGACTGTGCGCCTCTTTATATGCTACCCCTACAGGCCAAAGCTGAAACTGCTCTTCTTATAACGCAACACACTCTGCTATGTTAATAAAATTCACAGCACAGAGGCGCCACTGGGGCCAGACCTAGACTGGGGTTGGTTGTAACATAAGTTGCATTTGTTGCATTGGTGACAATTTATGAAAAAAAAAGATCAGATTTAGTGGAAAATCGATAAAAACAAAATCCACTTGGCAGAAAAACTTGACCTGATAGAGAAAAATGGGTGTCATTTTCAGATTCTGCAATGCAAAAATGTTCTAGATTGTAGTTCTACTAAGACAATAATGCTGCCTCGTAAACAGCGCTGGATCTTTAACTGCAGTTACGTTTTTAGTATGGAAAGTGATGTTTGAAGCCTATTTTAACTTCATGCCCTCTATGTAAGACAGGGACATTTTAGACTTGGATTGTCTCTAGTTATCTCTGACCTCTATCAGTCTTAATCCCTCCTTTTATAATGACACCACTCTCATCCTGCTCCTCCTCAGCTGCTCTGCCCCTGACTGATGGTTCCAAGGATCAAGGTGGAGGCAACGGCAGCTTCAGTCACACACCTCATTAAGAGGGCTTCACCGTGGCCCACTTCACTGACAGAAGTGTTCCCATATGGGTGATAAGTTTTGGAGTAGTGACAAGGAGGAGTCTGGGAAACTGGAGCTGAGCTATCTATAGAATGTGGGATAAGAGAGAGATTTACATGGGATAATTAAAAACATCACGGACACCGTCCAACACCAGCAACCAATCATAAAGGGAGGGAGGCTTCTTAATATATTGTTGCTGCTTGAACTGTATAAAAAAAATGTTAAAATTGTGGTTATTATACACCATTACTGAGCATGTCATGGGAATGATCATGATAATACCATCTTGGAGCTAAACTTCCTGTACAAGAGCTTAAAATCCCAAACCAGTGCTCTTGATTCAGCAGTGCACCAATAACAACCTACAGTGTGGCATCCATTTCAAAACAGATGATTATTGTTCAATTCACATCCAAATAGCTTTTAGGTTGTGTCTTAATGGCATTACTAAAGTGTTCCCTTTGCTAAAGATGTTCTAAACCAGAGGAGCAGGTAATGGTCGATAATAACAGCAAACTACTTAAGAAAGTGTGGAAACACAAAAGCCTCAAGAGCAGGAGACAGGCACTACTTTTCAGCTGTCCCTGCTCTGTGTGAGTGGAATGGGAGAGGACACACTCATTGGACAAAGACCTGGGGAAAAGTGCTTTCTATTCTCCTCCAGTCTCTCTCGACCCGGCAATCCATTTATTTCAGTTTCTTCACTAAGCAGAGCACATCCTTGGACGCAGACACAATGTACTAGCACAACGTCTGTTCTAACTTCTAATTGTCTAATTGTACTTCTTTTGAAAGTAAAATTAGAACATTTAAACATTCCTTCTAATATTAAACTCAATGGAATAGGCATATCATCAAAGCTTTGTATAAATGGTATCAAGCCGTAATTTTCAGCTGTTCTTCGGTTAACTTACCCAACAATAAAATGATTTGTTAATGCAAGTGAATTACACAATATGTGATCAGTAATTATTCATACCCCTCTTATTCCCAAATTATGTTGTTTAAATCTGATGATGAAAATGTTTTAATTTCTTAAAAACGTTTTACGCTTTAATGAACTGTAAGGTAATCAGTGTTGGATTTGCAACAAAAAATAAACAATTTTAGAATAAGACTTCTACACAACAAATCAGAAATCATTTAAAGGGGGAGTATTATGTAAAATCGACTTTTTCAAGCTTTATATCATGTTATTATGTCATTCCCTCATTAAACACATGCCTGGAGTGTTGCCTTGGCTCATTCACATATTTTTGAGTAATCAGTAAAAACTTAGACGGTAGCCATTTTAGGTGTAGCTATGCCTCAGTACTCCTTGGAACGCCCCCACCTCCTGGAGACGCCTCTGGACCTTTCGTCACCAGCCAAGCCACCAACCACTGCTCCTCAGCTCAGCAGAGCCCCCTCCCCACACAGTAGTGTTGTTTAGATGCCACAGCAGTGTGCTGAAGGGGGCGTGTCGGAAAGCTTCTTAAAGAGACAGAGGCCTATTTCAAGACGTTCAGTACAGCCATTTTGAGAGAGCAATTTTATTCAAGGCAGTTATTTTAATTTACTGCATATACAGACCAACAGAAGGTTAGGTCATCATTGTAGTATGCTATAGACTGGTGCTATGTGATTGAAAAAAGCATAATACCCCCTCTTTAAAGAAGTCTAAAAACCTTTTGAAAATCACTGTAGTAAAATAGATTCCATATTCTCATGAATAAATATAGTCAATCAGCCCAAGCAACTTTGCCTAAAATCTTTAAAACACTGCGTGCTAACAAACAGCCTTCTTCAGGGAGTCAAACACTATGACATAATAAAACATTACTAAAATTAACTACCACATTATTGTACTTTATGCTGCTGCATGTGTTTGGTGACGAAGTAACAGACAAAGCTAGTGCTGGCATCAGTATTGTGAATAGCAGCTCCAGCGCTAAATGGCTATCTGTTATACTCCCAGCCGTAATTAATATGCCTTAGAACTTTCACAAAAGCCCAAACGTATTCATAGTTTCAGACATTTGGAAACCGGATTTGCACATTCAAATTAAATTCATTCAGGGTAAAGAATTGCAGCTCCTTATAATATTGAACCGTAATACATAGTACAGTATACAATTCCGCACCGCAATATAAATTGTATCAGCTCTTATATGTACTGTATATAACCGTGACTAAAGTGTATCATCCCAGCCCTGCTAGCAACAGGCGTCAGAGGAAGAACAAGGCTGAAGTTGTTCTCAGCAGTAGAACTCAAAGGGCAGCCTCCTACCTGAGCGTGTTGATCTGTATTCTTTGTACATCCTGAAAAAGCAGCCACTGATCCAGAGTCTGTGGTCTTCTGCTGGAGATCTGTTTGAAACACACAAACAAGAACTCAGTGGGATCACTCACTGTTGCATTTGTTTATCTACAGAAGCTCAACTTGTTTATTCTGTCACTAATACAAGCTGAAATAACATAGCTTGGAGGGTTCATACCGACACAACTCAAGACAAAGCAGAAGATAAGACTAATAGTTACGCACATTCATCTGATGTCACAGCCTCCTGCTTTATACTTCAGATGATTAAGTCTACAAGAATTATTAGTGACTTTTATTTCTAATGAAGTACAGGTTTTAAATAAGATCTCAATGTATTCTCTTTTTTTTCAGATGACACTAAAGATAATTGCAATCTTGGTGATTACGCTAATTCAGACTAGGGCTGAACGATTAATTGCATGCAATTTTATCGCGATATTACACAACGCGATTTCGTAATCAGGGCACGCGATTTTGGAAGTGAATGGAGCTGCAAGATATGGCAGCAAAGTCCGCTCCGCTGCATGCTTTTGTTTACGTCTCAGTCTAGTTAAGGTGTGCGGTAGATTGTGGATGTACAGTGAAAATATCAGCGTTTATCATGCAGCCAGAGCGAAGGACTATTGCTTTCTTCTCCGTTAGCATTGCGTTAGCCGCAGCGCTCATCACGACATTCTCTCGCTGCTACTACACGCTCTGATGATCACAGAAACTACCTCACCTTTGGATTCTTACCCTCTGCCTCCACAGAGATAAGGTGAGCCTGTGCTGCTTGTAAAGAGTAAAGAGTTCTTTGTGGCTCAGTTTAGGAGGCTTATGTTTGGGAATGTTGTGGATAAAGAACTTATCTCAAAAGCATAATGACGGTTGATGACCATAAAGTATCCGCGGATACTGTGCCTTTATTTAACTTTGCATCTATCGCATATGCGCCGTAGGTAGTACAGACGCAAGATATAAACACTAAACTGCTGTATGAAAAGTGTTGGAAACTATGATCCGAGGCAGGACTCCGTGTCATGTTTTATTTTGCTGAGGAAATGTGCTGTTTAGTGCTGAAATGTCACTAAATGGCTGCGAGTCAAAGAGAAAGTAAACATGTCTGTGTTTGGCACCTCATGTCGCCGTCTCCTTGCGTCAATGTTCTTCTCTTTCTTCATGTTGATTGGCCGAAATAATAAATAATAGTTTATTTTGTATTAATTGGGAGTTTGATTTCCTAAAACTTTTCCAACTAGTTAAAGCAGGCGTTTGTTCTTACGTTTCCTGCACTTTAGTATGGGTGATGTTACTGACTGGATCAGTGAGTTTTATCTTTTTATATATATATATTTTTTTATATCTATATCTTTTTCATTTATTTACTGTACTGTTTTTAAGAAGTGCAGTCCACATGTTCACACATTTTGAATAGGTTAGGCAACAATTTTGTTTGCTGTATTGTTGCAATTTTCACTTCAAATTAATCTAATATCGTTTATTATGAAACAGACTGATTTATTGCTTGTGTTAGGTGAAAAATACATGTGAAGACCTTACAACAATAATTGCAAATTTAATCGCAATTGCAAAATTGAAGAAAAAAATCGCAATTAGATTATTTTCCAAAATCGTTCAGCCCTAACTCAGACAATTGAAATTGAGAATCATATGATTGCGATTAACTGTGGAGTCCAGCAGAGCTACCTGTGACTAAGGCTAGACCGAGTGGGAAGACAGCAAACTGAAATGCAGGAAGAGGTTAGCAAAATCCGGAGCAAAGGGCCCAGAGGCTGCAGTGATGACCAGAGTAATTGGTTTTCTCAGGCTATGATCATCTGCATCAGTCATGCCCTGCCCACGGTCTCCCAGGACACTCCGTAAGTAGCAGCTGTCCTCAGATCTGCCACACTTGCCAGGCAATTTAAAAAGGGAAAAAGAAGGTGTAAGTGTGATTTAACTGACCGAACTAACCTCTGACACAAAATAATGGCTCGGCAAAATAAGAGAGGGGATTTTCTGTCAGAAATCAACACTATAACAATCAAATACCTATTGGCAGGTTTGGGACACAAATGAATCAAAATCAGATCACAGAATGGTCGCAATAAGCAAACGTTGCAGTTAGGTAATACAGTACTATGTACTGATGAATGAGAGTGCTACAAAGGGTCAATCCATGTGTAAGTCTAAAAAATAGATCAGGTGCTCATCAAACAGAACAAAAAGTCATAAAAGCTTGCCATAAATGGTAAAATATGTGATGCAGCACAGATCCGAGGCACTCTGACGGTAAACGTTTAAAAGTCCTTTATTACCAACACTGACGACAACGCGTTTTGACCTTGATTGGTCTTCAGGGCATTGTGATGTTGTAGTTAGATATGCTGTACTAGCGAGTACTACGACGACTACTACGAGCGTAACATAAATTGTATGTTTAGTTTTGACTTTTAGAGCACTGCATGGTCAGGCTCCCAAATACGTGTCTGAGCTGCTGTGCCCTTATCCTCCGGTCGCACCCTTAGGTCTTCGGGCCAGAACCTCCTCACTGTCCCAAGGACCCACTTTAAACCAGAGGTGACCTGTCCTTTGAAGCTGTTGCTCCTAAACTGTGGAATGACTTCCTCTGTGGCTACGTGTGACCGACACTGTTGATTCCTTTAAAAAACAGCTGAAGACATGGCTGTTTGGACGAGCTTTTAGTTGAAAAGGCTGTGATTGTTTTAATTAATTTGTTTTAATACATTTCTCTGTAACCTTTATTATTTTTGTGCCCCTGTGAAGCACTTTGTGATTTTATCTGTGAAAGGTGCTATATAATAAAGTTTCTTCTTCTTCTTCTGTATCGTGTCCACAACGATATAAAATAACGATATAAAAATTACAACGATATAAAAAAATTATATCACGATAACAATTTGCGATACAATATGGCCAACCCCTACCGTGGCGTGTATTGCATCCTTTAGCATCAATGACAGCTTGGAGTCTTTTGTGGTAGTTGTGGGGAAGGTTCTGTATATAATCTAGTGGTAAAGCGGCCCATTCTTGTTGGCAAAAAGCCTCCAGTTCCTGTAAATTCCTGGAGCCAGTGGCATCCGCGAACCACCTCCATAATTCACAGTAGGTATGGTGCACTTATGTCACTGGCTCCAGCAGAATAAAGTGAAGGTTCTCAGTCTCCTGACCTCAATATTATTGAACCACTGTGGGGAGATCTCAAACGGGCTGTTCATGCAAGACAGCCCAGGATTTTACAGGAACTGGAGGCTTTTTGCCAAGAAGAATGGGCCGCTTTACCATTAGATTATATACAGAACCTTCTCCACAACTACCACAAAAGACTCCACGCTATCATTGATGCTAAAGGGGACCATGTGGAGCCAGGCTAATGGTGCGAAACACCTGGCCGGAGGATTAACCTATTGTACATATTTTTAGTGGTAGGGGAAACTGGAGTACCTGGAGGAAACCACAGACACGGGGAGAACATGCAAACTCCACTCAGAAAGGCCCCATCCCTGGTGGGAATCGAACCCGGACCAAATAACATAGCAATGCTTCTTTTATTTTTTTACCAGGTGTCATGGTTGCTTTGTTATTCATTGAATGAGTGTCTATTGACATTTAGAAAACCTATAAAATGTGATTCTTATCTGTTCTGTTGGTGCATAGATACATAATACAGAGGTTCATAATGAGCTCTGAAATAAACAGATAAAAACACCAACATAGCATTCATCACTGACCAAAACTAATGGCCTGGACTCACTAACTAGTAATACGATCCTCTTTTAGAGAAACAAAAAAATGGGATCACCCAGACTCTTGGGAAACCAAACAAGCTCGACCTGACAAATCTTGTGTTTGTTACTAGCTCTGGATGAGTGGGATGCTGTGAGTCAGTGACTACGGGCTATGGTTTTTCTCACAGTAATGATGTGGAAAATGTTCTGATTTGATTAGCGTTGTTGACTTGCATAGATGACGCCAAAGGGAGCATCTGCCTTTCTTTCCAACAAAAGGTTTTCATGGGGATGGGCATGCAGTGTGCGCTTGCATGGCATTAAAGCAGTGAGTCAAATGACAATTGAAGCGTACATTTTCCCCATAAATAAGAAAGATGCGCCCGTCACTCACTGCTCAAAGATGGAGACGCTGCCCTATCTTCATTAGAAAACTCACTCTGGGATAGTTTGCATTAATGTAGGTAAAACGAAGCAAAATGTTAAAGCTGACGTATTCTTTATTTTAGTTTCATCTGATGGTTTCTAAAGTAAGCAGGTTCTTGGAAAGAGTGGAGTAATTCAATGCATTTTGGATGAGAACAGGTTGTTATTATTAACAGTGAATTGCTGCCAAAAACGCAAAACTCCAGAGAATATTTAAAGATTTAAAAAAATGTAAGTGAATGGGCAAACGGACAAGACATCAAGAAGACATCACATGCAGGAGGACTGGAGACTATCAAATTAAGTTTACGTGTTTCTTCCCATCATCTTGTATGTACTTTTATGGAGCAAAAAAACACACACATCCCTGTCTAAAAAGTGTGCTGGATCAAAAAATTACAATAGATGCGATGATCAAAATAATTTGCCCGCACAACTACAGTATACAGTGGGGGGAAAAAGTATTTAGTCAGCCAACAATTGTGCAAGTTCTCCCACTTAAAAAGATGAGAGGCCAGTAACTTTCATCATAGGTATACCTCAACTATGAGAGACAAAATGAGAAAAAAAAAAAAATCCAGAAAATCCCATTGTCTGATTTTTAATGAATTCATTTGCAAATTATGGTGGAAAATAAGTATTTGGTTACCTACAAACAAGCAAGATTTCTGGCTCTCACAGACCTGTAACTTCTTCTTTAAAGGATCTGTATCATGCTATTTTAGCCATTCCAAAGTAAAGTATAGGCATTTATATGATATATTGTACCTCTATCACTATGGAGTACTCATTTTTGAGAGAAATGTAAGTATTTTTGGGGGGTATTTTCCCTACCCGGAAGACAAGACGCTTCGATTCAGTTAACTCCACCCCTCTCTCCGCTCATTCCACATTTACAGTATTATAAATATAAATATCGCTGCAAAAAGTGAAGTTACTTCACATAATGCAGTTATAAGGAGTTGACATGTGCAACAGTTTCATAAATGGCTAACACACATGCTAACACGCGTTTTGATTGACTCACCGCTCAGTCTGGACTCCCCATGGGATCGCGTTGGTTATAAAAGTTAATCCACTTTGATTCTGGCCAAGGTTCACCAAGCATCCATCAGGTTGGTTGATATAGTAGCTAGCTGAATCCCAGAAAGAAATTCCAACTTCTGGCGAGTGCACTCTTCTTTAGGAAGGTTGAATAGTCCTGTTCCTCTCGTAGCCAAACGCGCATCCGTGACATTATCGTTCGGTAAGAAAAAGAACAGGCGGTGTCCAGAGTAGGTTAGAAAGAGCTCAGTCTTCAAAAACAACATTTCTGCTCGGATCCATGGCTCCTCCGGCCGTGGGTGCGCTTGATTAGGCTCGTGGGACAGCACAGACGCGTTGGAGAGTTGCTTTTTTTTTTTTTTTTTTTTCTCTCTCTTACAACAAAAATAAATTAAAAAAAGGAAAAAGCTGTTTTATAAATAAAAATCAGGCCATAAGGCATTACATTACAGACGTAGAGCACTTCCGTTCCTTTGTGACGACACAACTGAACAGCTCAGTCATTTACCAGGAGAGGGCGGAACAGCTGCTCAGAGAGCAGGATTCAGGAGGATTACTTAGAACTGCGTGAATGAAGCCAAAAACCGCTCTGGGGGTGTTTTTGATAAGGAAATAGCATAACAACATGGCTAAAAACTCCAAAAAGTCAATTTTGCATGATATAGGACCTTTAAGAGGCTCCTCTGTCCTCCACTCGTTACCTGTATTAAAGGAATAGGCCACCGTTTTTACATACTAAGATATGTTCTTACCTTAGCTTAGACAAGTTCATTTGTACCTGTCTGGTCTTCACGTGTGCCTTCCGTAACGTAAACACAGCACAGACGGCGTTAGCATTTAGCCTCTCTCTTCTTCTCTAAAGCTCCAAACGAGGTGAAGATAGAAGCTACCAAACTCTTCCACGTGTTCCCTATTTAAATATGGTTACGTGTTACACCATAAAGTATAATTACACAAAATTAAACAATGTGGATTTTCTAAGCGGATAAAAAGGGGAACTATATTGTAAGGCGTAATAATACCAGGAGTAATTCGGCATCCGCACAGTAAAGTGAAGATATCACTGCACGGATGCCGAATTACTCCTGGTATTATTACGCCCTACAATATACAGTTTCCCCTTTTTATCCGCTTAGAAAATCCATATTGTTTAATTTTGTGTAATTATACTTTATGGTGTAACACTTCACGTAACCATATTTAAATAGGGAAAACGTGGAAGAGTTTGGTAGCTTCGATCTTCACCTCGTTTGGAGCTATAAAGGAGAAGAGAGAGGCTAAATGCTAACGCCATCTGTGCTGTGTTTATGTTATGGAAAGCACACGTGAAGACCAGACAGGTACAAATGAACTCGTCTAAGCTAAGGTAAGAACATATCCTAGTATGTAAAAACGGTGGCCTATTCCTTTATGGCCCCTGTTTGAACTTGTTATCAGTATAAAAGACACCTGTCCAACACCTCAAACAGTCACACTCCAAACTCCACTATGGTCAAGACCAAAGAGCTGTCGAAAGACACCAGAAACAAAATGGTAGACCTGCACCAGGCTGGGAGGACTGAATCTGCAATTGGTAAGCAGCTTGGTGTGAAGAAATCAACTGTGAAACCAATTATTAGAAAATGGAAGACATACAAGACCACTGATAATCTCCCTCTATCTGGGGCTCCACCAAGATCTCACCCCGTGGGGTCGAAATGATCACAAGAATGGTGAGCAAAAATCCCAGAACCACACGGGGGGACCTAGTGAATGGCCTGCAGAGAGCTGGGACCAAAGTAACAAAGGCTACCGTCAGTAACGCACTACGCCACCAGGGACTCAATTCCTGCAGTGCCAGACGTGTCCCCCTGCTTAAGCCAGTACATGTCCCGGCCCGTCTGAAGTTTGCTAGAGAGCATCTGGATGATCCAGAAGAGGACTGGGACAATGTCATATGGTAAGAAGCATTTCAAGGTCCTGGAGCGGCCTAGCCAGTCTCCAGGTGTCAACCCCATAGAAAATCTTTGGAGGGAGTTGAAAGTCTGTGTTGCCCAGCGCCTGCCCCAAAACATCACTGCTCTAGAGGAGATCTGCATGGAGGAATGGGTCATAATACCAGCAACAGTGTGTGAAAACCTTGTGAAGACTTACAGAAAACGTTTGACCTCTGTCATTGCCAACAATGGGTATAAAACAAAGTATTGAGATGAACTTTTGTTATTGACCAAATACTTATTTTCTACCATAATTTGCAAATAAATTCATTAAAAATCATGGGGATGTGATTTTCTTGATTTTTTTTTCTCATTTTGTCTCTCATAGTTGAGGTATACCTATGATGAAAATTACAGGCCTCTCTCATCTTTTTAAGTGGGAGAACTTGCACAATTGTTGGCTGACTAAATACTTTTTCCCCCACTGTAAGTAAGTAGCTCCCAAAAGGTTTTTAATTTTTACTCACACCAATTAGTGACGTTTCAGCCAGGCGCCCTTCATCAGACATGACGTTTATGGATCAGGCACACAGTTTAACAAAAGTTTAACAGACTGCAGCATCTACAGGATATAGTTTTTACATTTTGGTCGATCCAAATTTGAATCTACCCTGTGCTTCAAATATTGCTGCAGAAGTGCTCTCAAACCAAGGGCAAATGCTTGTAGCACTCTAATCCCTAATCCTAGTTCATTTGTATTTCACTTTCCTCCATACACTTCAGAAAGCACTCACATGGCCATGAACCACTCACCCAAAAGAGTTGCTGAGGTGGTGAAAGCTTTCTAATGTCTCACACTGGAATAAAGGGATGCATAACACTGTTATAATCATCAAACATCTACAGTGAGAAACAAATATTTTATATAACATGTTATGTTATATAAAATTAGTGCTGCACAAAAAATGGCGATAAAGGCTTTTAAGTAGAAAAAATTTATATATGCTTTTCAGTCATGTGACTTTTGTTGTTATGGCGGCCATTTTGAATACCGAAGTAGAATTATGCAGTACTACAACATGTAACAATATCTCAATACTCTGAAAGACAACTGATTGACAGTGGCATGTTTATGTCCTCGTAATCATTGCTCAAGAAGATAACAGTTAAAACACGGCCCCAGAGACGCACATTTATGTGAAGAAACCAGTAAGTCAGTGTTTAAGCTGCTCAAGATGTAAGCATGCTACCAGTTAGCATTTAGCTTTAACAGCTCAGCTCTGAGCTCTCCAAGGGAAAGCCCTGAACCACAGACATCTAGCCTTGGATACAACATGTGACAGAGGTCAGAGCTGAGCTGTTACTGTAGTATTTCCTCAGTGTTCATAGATGTGAGCCACACGTGTGTTTATCGTGTTACAGTTGGTTGACAGTTGCTAACCGGTAGCATGCCAACATGTTAAGCAGCTTAAACACGGACTCAAACTGAGACTCTATTGACATGACAAACTGTAAAAATCCCAGAGAAAGGTTTTCTGTTTCCTCTTTGATGAGTTAATTTAGTCTGAGGAGTGAAGCAGATCTTTAGTAAATCCTGCTGTAGCTCGACAGACAGCGCTGCTGTGCCACATTTGCTGGTTATATCATATAAACATGTGCTCTCTGATTCCGTGTTTTAACTGTTATCTTCTTGAGCAATGATTACGAGTACATAAAAATACCACTGTCAATCAGTTGTCTTTCATCTTCATCCTGAGTTGAGATATTGTTACATGTTGTAGTACTGCATAATTCTACTTTGGTGCTCAAGACGGCCGCCGGAACTATGCGTGATGTCATTGGAAATGCATGTATACAGAATCTCTGATGCTTCACTGACCAGGGTCACAACAGAACTGCTCTGTACCGACCCCAATCTCCGGCAGCACCCGCTCTTCCTCAGAGCGCACACTAGAACCCATTAGCAGTAATGAGAATCGATGAGGATTCAGGTCTGTGTGCTGTCTTTATTAGTCTGAAAACACAGTGGGGCTCTCTGTCCTGCCAGCTTCTATTGAAAGCACATTACACAAGGTCAAGCAAATACATAATTGTTCCAAACCCACATTTTGGTCCAATAACAGTCGAATTGTTGCATCTTATCAAATCTTAGAAAATAATAGAGCTTCGGATTGTGCCGTCAAAACCGCTAACATTTCCGGGATTCCCAGCACATTCCATAAAAATGAAAAAGTATTCAGCACTTCACAAAAAACTCCTGCATTTTTGTTTGGTTGGTTTGGAGAAGAAAGCATTTTTTCAGCTTTTTATAAACCAAAATTCAGAGTTCCAATATCTTGAGCCAGTCAGTCATGAAGAAGAAAGGCATTTACACATGCAGCGGATTTGACAGTTACAAAAAGTCCTGCTGAAATTGCACTTAGCACATTAGTGCTGCAGATGAAAACTAAAACTATAGACTCCGTCGCTCACCCTAACCTATCAGTGCCAGCACTGCAGAGTTACTGGGCTATGAAATTAATTTAATTTCCACCTTTCAGAAACATCACAAATGATCAGTGTCCACTCAGAGCTGAGATGATGTAGCCTAAAGCTAAAGCCACAATGACCGGCCACTCAGACTGATGGAGCAAATTTCCTAGAGAATTTCTACTGTTCAGTCTGCTACAGAAACCCCAGGGCAAAGGTCAGTGGTAAGGGTAAAAATGTATCTTTTATGAAACCCTGAGCTGTACTTTGATATAAAACTGCAATGAATTTTTCATTCCAGCTACTTTTAAGGTCATAGGAAAAATTGGATTCATCTCAGTGAACGCAGGCTTGTGTTCCTACATAGCCCTGCTCCTTGAGTCTCTAGGGAAAAATACAGCAAACGCAATACTGTAATAAAAGTGATCTATAAGAAATTAAATAAATGCATCATAGTGATCCTATCAGGGAGATAGCGAATAATAGGTCGTACTATATGACCCTTTATTATCCTTGATTTTAATATATCGCAAATCTAAAAGCAATTTCATACTCATATTGGCATATTTGTCTGACATCAAACTGGCGAGAAAATACACAAATAAGTTCTGGTTTGATAATCCGTCTGTCATCACACACTTCATGTCATTGAGGCGTTGCTTGCCATTAGAAGGGCAGGTAGGGGCTTACCTCCCCCCCTCCATTATGTACATGTACAGTATCCAGCAACCTCAATGCTATACAGGGCCCCCTGTGAATTTTTGCCTCTAGGCCCTTGCTATGCCACTATTTGACATTTTGTCTGACTTCCTTAATCCAGGATGGAGGGTAAAATCCGCAAAATCTTAGTTTAAATAGAGTGACAAGGCAGTAACACAAGAATTTATCTGTGCAGGGTTCAGGCCAGCGCAATTGAGCGTAGGAATGTCTTCCCCCACGTTGCGATTTCGCCCCCTACGCTGTGTTTCAACCAACGTAGGGGGATTTTCTGTTGCTTTTTCCTTTTTGAATCTTCCAGGATTTCGCAATGTTGGCTGCAACAGTAATCGTTATCAGTTTAAAACGGTTCAACAGCTACTGATAGTAATCAGTCTCATCCTATTATGTCTATGGTCTCATAATCTGTCAACATAACAGACCAAGAGAATTAAAGGAAGTGAAATTGAATGAAATATTCACTTTTAAGAGTACTGCGTTTCAGAGTACTGAATTTATCAGACAAAAAGAGTGGGTATGTCACGATTTGTGGGTGAGGTGAGGGAAATAGACCCAAATGCAGGCAGCTCAATGGCAAGAACTCAAATTTAATGGACAAGTCCCAAGTACTAAACGACAACAAACAAAAGGTAACAGAACTCACTACATGAACAGAGGTACAAGGCAGGAACATCCAAAAGTGAGTGGGCAAAAACCAGGCACGAACAGGGACACAGAACAACGACAATGCTCGGACAAAGACAAAGGAAAATGCAGGGGGATATATACAAACACAAGGGAAATGGGGAACAGGTGTAACACATTAGGGCGGGACAGGTAATCAACAGGAGGAAGGGAAAGCAAAATGACACAGACACAGACTAAGACTATCAAAATAAACACAGGACAGAAACAGGGAAAACAAGACAAAACTAACTAAATCAAACCCAAACCATAACAGGGTAGCTGCATAACATTGACAATAAGCCGAATGCCCATCTCTACTGCGCATGCGTGGGTCAATCAGGCTCCTAATTTCGGCTACCAACATATCACACCGCCATTGAAATGTGTGAGCGAGTTCAGGTAGCGGAGCGTGAACACTGAAGTATATTGAGCCATAACCGTGAACCGTAAGGCTTACGGGCACTGGTTTAAAGACTTTAAGGCTCAAGTGACATTTCTTGCAAATATTTATGTTGTCAATATCTTGAAAGCGAGGGAACAGTCAGGATGTAGGCAGGAGCAGACCATGATGGCATAGCCTATATGTGTATGTGGATCTCTCTGGTCACAATTTTACTGTCCACCTCCTTATTGAAAAAAAAAAAAAAAAAAAAAGGGATTCTAGTTTTTATTTCACATTCCAGTTTAAATGTTCTGAATATCAGCGACATGAGGCCACAGTTTCAGACCCTGGACTTTGTCCAACACTCGCCTTCAAGGGTCAGAAATGTTTTTCTCACATATTTATTCCAACTATGTGAACAAGGACTGGTCGGCACTTTTGACCGCATCTCTTCGTATGAACGGCAGTTTCTGTAGTGTACGCAGCCCTGGTTGTAAAAATAGACTTTAAGCTAATATTGTAACAGGCTCCATTGCGACTACAAAAACGCTTTAAATCATCAACTTTCCAGCAGTTAAAACAGTCCAAATCATAGCTTTTTTCGTTGCTTTACACTACTGCGGTGAAGTTGGTTTCACGTTGGATATTTGCCACCAACAGATCGTTCGAACTTAGGGACCGTCCATGAATTACTCTAAGGTGTTGGTTTAAAAAACTTAGTTTAGGTGTGAATCAATAATATGATACAAAAAAAATATTTTATGAATGGAGATAGTCTAAATGTAATCTAATGTATTTCCTACCACATTTAATCTTTTATTGTATTTTATACCTGCTGTTGAATGTTTTCAAATTATTTCAATAAGCCTATATTCGGAATCATGTGAACCAGCAACCTCAATAATATTTATAAAAATACTCCTAGTCCACCACAGGTTTTGTTTTCCTATTTTCAGGTTTTGAAACTTTTGAAAAATCATTTTCCGGGAAAATCACCAAAATACTAAAAAGATTTTTTTCAGTAGGTTTATGGTCCTGTGACCCCAAACCACTTTACAAAATTAATACTAGCACTGGGCTATGCGGCTCAGGCCATGACATTCTGCTTAAAAGTTTTTCGAGCGTTTTTCAAGGATTTTCGATACAAACTATGGGTTTTTCCTCAATAGCTTTTAGGGCATTTGACCCAGTGACCCCAAACCACTTTGCAAAATTAGTACTAGCTCTGGGCTATGGGGCTCAGGCCATGAAATTCTTCTGAATAGTTTTGATGTATTTTTCAAGGATTTTTGATACAAAGTATGTTTTTTTCCGCAATAGCTTTTAGGGCATTTGTACCAGTCACCCCAAAACACTACAAAATTAGTACTGCCTCTAGGCTATGGGGCTCAGGCCATGAAATTCTGCTTAATAGTTTTGATGAAGGAGGATTTTCAACAAAGTATGGGTTTTCCTCAATAGCTTTTATGGCATTTTACCCAGTGACCCCAAACCACTTTACAAAAATAGTACTATCTCTGGGCTACCATGCACATCTTTTGTTCCCCATAGTCTGGAGGTAGTACTAATTTTGTAAACTGGTTTGGTGTCACTAGGTCAAATGCCCTAAAAGCTATTGAGGAAAAACCCATACTTTTCCATCAAAAATCATGACAAACTTTTAAGCAGAATTTCATGGCCTAAGCCCCATAGCCTAGAGGTAGTACTAATATTGTAAACTGGTTTGGGGTCACTGCGTCAAATGCCCTAAAAGCTATTGAGGAAAAACCCATACGCTCAAAGATCCTTGAAAAATGCCATCAAAACATTTAAGCAAAATTTCATGGCCAGAGTCCTATAGTGAGTACTAATTTTGTAAAGTGGTTTGGGGTCACTGGGTCACATGACCATAAACCTATTGAAAAAAATCTTGTATTTTGGTGATTTTCCCGTATAATGATTTTTCAAAAGTTTCAAAACCTGAAAATAGGAAAACAAAAACTGGTGGACTAGGAGTATTTTTATTAGGCCTATTGTAATCGCAACGCAGAGCGCACAGCGCACAAAAACAGCGCAACGTAAACTCACCGTGAAAAAACAGTGACTGCCCACACGTTTGGTGTGGGCCCTTTATACTTGTTATTGCAGGAAAATGAATTGCGCTCGTCATTCACCTCCAAGCACCACGGCTGCGTGGGGGTCGTCGCTTTCCAAAACGTATAATATGTTGTCGTCACAAAAGCGACTTCTTTCTTTCTTTCTCTTTCTTTCTTTCTTTCACTTTGCCCAAAATTAAGGTCCGGTAAAAAATTAATTTAAATGTGTGTTTTATATTGGGGAAATTAAAAAAATGGCACGACATCGCCACCTACAAAAGTGAAAATACATTGCCCCTATGGCGGCGAGGCCAACATCAACTTTGTCGTAGAGTGACGGAATTCGGTACAGACATTCGTCATGTGACGACAAACAAAAAATATTATTGTGGCCACGCCCCCTGACAAACTGGAAGTCCGCCATTTTGACAGGAAGTCTGGAAAATGCTGAGTCAGCGTTTTCGCTGACGTTGCATTTTAACAAACTCCTCCTAGGGCGGTTCACCAAATGTGGGCTCGTTAGCGCCCTTGCTATGGTTACACAGGTGTGGTAATGGAGGCACGCCCCCTGACAAAGTGGAAGTCCGCCATTTTGAAAAATGCTCTGTCACTCTATTTACCATAACCTGTAAATTGCTCCCATTCGCACAAACAAACTCTAATTAAAAATCGGAAATATACATTTATTGACCTTTCATCCCCGGACACAACAAATGTGAAAAAGTTACATTGGGCGCGATAGCGCCCCCTCTGGATGCAGAACAAAAAATGCATTATGAGTTAAATTAGTTTCTCGGCAACTGATCAAATTCGGCACAAAAATTGTTAATGGCATCCTGATCAAAAAAGCCAATGGGACCCATTTGTACAGTGTTGCCATGGGGACGAGCGGGGGCCCCCATGTTATTCTAATGGGACGGACACATAAATCTCACATTATATGAAATCACAGCACGTTAGCGCCCTCTGTAATGAGCATGTGGACAGTGGTCATGGAATCGTCCGATGCTGCTTGTGAAATAAAAAAAGATTATGGGCGCGCTAACGCTCTCTTCAGGTTGGAGCTATTATTCACAAGGAGAGGCTAAAATGTAACTTTTAATCTATGTTTACTGACACAGATCAATCAGTAGCGGGCGCGTTAGCACCCTTGGTAGGGTTACAGAGGCGTGGCAATGGAGGCACGGCCCACGAGGGCCGTTCGATGCCGCTTGCGGCTTTAATAAATATTATTGAGGTTGCTGGTTCACATGATTCCGAATATAGGCTTATTGAAAAAAAATTGAAAACATTCAACAGTAGGTATAAAATACAATAAAAGATTAAATGTGGTAGAAAATACACCTATAGATTACATTTAGTCATCTCCTTCATTAAAATAGTTGTTTTGTATCATATTATTGATTCACACCTAAACTATTTTTTTTTAAACCAACACCTTTTAAGTAAGTAAGTATGTGCTTTATAACGAAATAGTGTTCAGGGGTTAGTCCTGAGCTGCTGCGGCTGAGCCGCGCTGCCACTGTGTGTCAACCTGACCCGCATGACCTCTTTCACCATCTCCTCCTTTGTCCCTTACTTGTTTCCTGTAGCTCCTCTTGTGATGCCACTTCACCGCGGTCTTCGCATCATTTGTTTGGTGCCAAAGAATTCCATTACCATAATGCAAGGGCGACCAGAGGTCATCGCTATTGTTTTTTAGTCTAAAGCTTATGCATCAAAATCATAGCAAGGACATTTTGACAGACGTCACGCGTATTGAACATAGAACGGTTCCAATTCTGACAACTGGAACTTGGATTTAGTGCGGTCAACCGGGAGCCATTTAGACGTTTCCCACGCAATGTATATTGCTTGTTATCCACATGACCGATCAGCATTACATGATAGACTGAATGTGTTTGTACACTGGAAGACTGGCCCAAGACATGATTTCGCTATTGTTTTTCTAGTCTAAACTTGGACCTACAGATCTTATGCAAAGGAGCATTGTTGACAGGACGTCACGGCGCGGTACTATTGAACATAGAAGTTCCATAAAGTGAACGAAAAGCTGATCTAATTATGGACAACAACGTTAAATAACTTTTTCTCCTTTCAGTGTCATTTACAGAAATAGATTTAGAGTTAAGAACGAGCATGAGTAGTGTACCCAAATATGAAGTAAATAAGAAAACGTCTCGTTCTCTCCTGAGCACACAGATATAACATATCTTTGTAGAGGAAGCGATGTTCCGGTTATTTTAACATCTAGTTATACAATAAACAGAATTGATTTCATCTACAAAGCTAAATATGATCGACAAACAAAATTAATTATTATTTCAGCGTGGGTACGTTACGTAGAATTCATAGCTAGCTTAGCATAGCAAGCTATGGAAAAGAGCAAGCAACTCCTTAAGTCTTAAATACCTCAAAATGCGTGTGATCCGATACGTGTGTTGTTATCAGTGGACTGGAAGACAGTCCTAAAGTCGATATGAGGAGTTTAAAGTCCTTTCCCAGTTTTATCTCTGGCGTGCAACCTGCTTCTTCTGGCTAACATCATATCGCAACTGAGCTACTAAAGCGATCGCGGGGGAACTACGGCAAGCGAGAGGAAGACATGTGCCTATTGTTGACGTTTTTCAAGATCGCCTCTCTCCATGGGGACAGACGAAACACACATGCTGAAACTGCCATTGTACACACAACACACGACATGATGGACATATATTTTATTTATTTATACAAATATTTTTGCATCAGGTGACGACTTACAGCAACTGTGTCGGATTGTTAACTTGGAACTCAAAAGTGTCAATAAGTGGTTCAAACAAAATAAATTATCTCTAAATCTGAGTAAAAGCAAAATGATGATATTTGGCAACTGTAATTCCAATGCTCAGGAAGCAATTCAGATAGAGGGTGTTGTCATAGAGCGAGTGCATGAAATCAAATTCCTTGGTGTTATTATAGATGACAGAATTACTTGGAAAGCTCATATTAAATATATATCTACGAAAATTTCTAGAAGCATTTCAGTAATAGCAAAAGCAAAGCACATTTTAAACATCAAAGCTCTACATATCTTATACTGTTCTCTGATTTTGCCATATTTATATTATTGTACTGTGGTTTGGGGTAGTACTTAAAAACACATTAAAACCAATAGTATTGTTGCAAAAAAGAGCTATCCGAGTAATTCATAAAGTTGGGTTTTTGGACCACACAAACTCATTATTTTTAAAATCAAAGATCATGAAGTTCTGTGACATTGTTGAGTTCCAAACTGTACAGATGTTATACAAAGCAAGATACAAACTGTTGCCAGGCCAAATACAAAGAAGGTTCCAAGAACGTACTGGTTGTTATGAATTACGTGACGAATTAAACTTTAGGACTCAGAAACATAGCTCAACTTTGAAAAGTTTTAGCCCAACAGTTAATGGTGTACAATTGTGGAATAAACTGGAAATGGAGTTGAAACGAAGTCCAAATATCAACCTGTTCAAATATAAATACAAACAAAAGACTTTTGAAATATACAGAGAACAAGAAATGTGTTACCACTAGGAGGCGCAGTAGGATCAATTATCTATAATCAAGGAAGAGTGTTGCTGCTTGGAACGGTTGTCATTCTATTGCTCAAATTTACAAATTGAGAATTAGGGTAGGCAAGTTATGAATCTGTTGAGAGGGACCCTCCCAACGGGCTCAAAACCTTGTCTTTTAATGCACCACTCAGCATAGGAACATCATCTACAAAATCAGCTGTTAGGGCAGCTGGGTGGGGGTTTGTTGAGGGGAGTTACTGCCCTCTTCAACTGGCCCGTTCTACACCCTGGCTTTTAATGCACCTCATTATGCAGGGCTTACATCACACTTCACATATAACTCAATTAAACAAATATAATAATAATGATAAATAAACCCGAATTAAATTATATTAAGGATGGTATTGACAACTGGGAAGTAGCAAGATCTCAGAATATAATATGTATTAATGCACCTTTAATAATGATAATTAATGATAATTAAACCCAAATTAAATTATATTGAGGATAGTAATGACAACTGGGAAGTAGCAAGATCTCAGAGTATAATATGTATGAATGCACCTTTATAACATAAAAGTAGCACATTCTTTTGTTCTTTATTTTGCTGTTGTTTTGTCTTATTCTTCATCATTTATTGTTACTTTGCCCTATGTTCCTTTGTTTATGATTTGCTACCTTGTAAATATTAAATGTAATGTTACTATTTTATTTTGGGGTGGGCGCTTATAAGCCTTTGGCTTCAGCCCACTCCCTTTGAGCAGGTTAACTGCTCAAACAAATAAATAAATAAACTAAACTAAATTTATTCATTCATTTGGGTCTTGGCTTTTGTGGGATATGCGTGTATCTTGCTTTTAAAGTAATGTGTTTTTAACTACTCGTAGTCATTGTGCTGAGTTGAGGCTGTAATTCCAAAATTTGTCATTCCAGAATTGAAGGACATTTGGACTTCAAAAAAGTTGGAAAAATAAAAAATGTTTTGTTTTCTGTAATGTAATAAACTATAAAAAGCTTGATTAGCTCAGCTCAGGTATTAAGACATGAGTTTTATTGTATGTTTATTTGTTATTTGCTATATTTGGCACCACCCAAACATTCAAGTAACTGGAAAAAAGGACAGGATTGCAAATTCATGCTAGTGTTTGCTTTTTCTCAGGAATAGAAAACTAGCAGTAGCTGTTACTACTGACCAAAAAGACAAACTTGCTTAAGTACATTTGTAAATAAATATAATCAATGCTTTGTTTTATCGTATTATTGCCCTAAAACAAAAAGAAAAGAAAAAAGCATAACAGTGTTGCATGAGGTAGAGTGAGATATTCAACCAAGGCTAACAAAGTTACAAAAATATAAAAAATAGAAGAGGGAACATACCTTTGAATGTTGGCAGAAAATGCAGACAAAGACAATGCACCACCAGCACAGATTAGTGTATCTCAGTGCTTACAAATAGATCTATCTAGGTCTATTAACCAAATACTCTTAATATTATTTGTGAATGAGTGATTATCTCTTGACTCTCTTGAATCTCTCTTGACTCTGTTACCTGATTATCCAATTAGACATGCACTGCTGTTCTTACTATGAAAACAAATATGAATGAGCATTTTGGATGAATTATAACACATTTCCGTATTCCTACTCAGAGTTGCTATTTAGTGGAAATTGTAAATGCCTAATAGTTTCACCATTGCATCTGCATCATCTTAAATTATAAAGAAGATAGAAATCAAAAAGACCTATCCTTCACTGGCCAACTATTCTTTTGTTATGAATTACATATCAAATGACCTCGTCCGAGTCCTTAATTTAGCATACACATTTAAAAATGAAATCTATCTTATGAACACAGTTTAAGACATTATGATGATGTTAAAAGTTATTTTATAATTGGTAACACTTTATATTACACTACCCTTGATGCCAAATTTAGTACAATGTAATGTATATGTAACAATACGAATAACTTGTACCTATGGGTTACATACACAATGGAATAATATGTAGTTTGGAGGTACTGTAATAAGACAAGTAATAAGGCAAGGCAAGGCAACTTTATTTATACCGCGCATTTCGTACACAAGGCAACTCAATAAGTCCCTAACATTAAGCCCTAACCCTTATTACAGGGTGTCCTATTACATTATGTACTTCCAAAGTACTATAGGTACAAGTTATTACAGATTGTTACAAAGCAGATTACATTGTACTCAATTTAGTTTAGGTGCAATGTATCAAGGTAGTAATTTTTACAAGTGATTATATAATAAAAGTTTTGCTTTCGTACAATAAAGAAATACTGAGGCATGACTGCTCCATTAGACATCATCTTACTGTTTAAGTGTAAGTATCATTATGTGCAAGCTGATTTACTTTAGCTTATGGAGAGTTTGACATACAGTACTGCCACCTCAGATCTTACGCAAAACTGCAGTCTCTATATGCATGACGGTTGAGATAGTTGGTAATGTTTGAGTGACAGTGCAGGCTTTTAGCGGCAGTTGTGGTGAATAGGTCTGGGATCATTGTACACATTAGGATATTGGGTATAGGGGGTGGAAAATACATAATTTTTAAATTTTAAATTCCGTCTATTTATTTGCTAAAATGTTTTACTTTAAATAATTTTTTTAGCCTTCAGTCATTGCAATATGTTGCTTTTTATGTATTATTATGTTTTGTTCCTATGAATAGAGTAAATTATTATTATTGGGGGATGCCGAGAGAATTTTGGATTGACAATGAGGCTGCGATGTCCGAGGCTTTTGACTGCAATAGCGAACAAAGTTCACCAACAAAGTTATTTTGTACAAAATGGATCAAAACCACTGATGAGACAATTAAAATAATCATCAGGTGTAATATCAGAGAAAAAGGGATACTAGAACACAGTGTTATATACATTCAATGGAAAGCATAATATGGCCATTTCCCAAATGACTGGGAGGAAATCTTAGATGAGGACAGTGCAGCCACTGAGCTTCAATCACCATAAACCTATAGGCATAGATGCATATACAATCTCAAAATCTCACAGCTCCAAGCTCATCTCTCTTTATACTTCCAAAACCCTTTCAAAGTAATTACAAATATATATCCCTTTGCACTAGAATATAAGACGCCCCTCCGAGACAAAGTAAACAATCTAATCTTGCAATCATTGTTTCTGAATTACCAATAAAGCCTCTCACACTCATTAAGATTCTGCAAATGGTGCAAATCTAATAAAGTACTTATAGAGTCTATTCTGAGGGAAATACGGTACTCTGACTTAAACTGTACCAGAATTTAGTGCTGCAAGATTAGAAAGAAAAAAATGGAACATTTGAGAGTTGACTGACAAATTAATACCTCACATGCACTGCACATATTTGTAGAGGTTTAAAATATGTAGATAATAAGACCACATGGAGACAGGATATTATGTTGTTTGTATGAAGACAAGACCACTTTGATTTAGGTAATGTGGTATGTTCTAATTTTATTGTAGCTATCAATATCTTTCTGCCACCATCTATTATTGTTCCACTTAAGCATGACCAGATTTTGTCTCCAGATGTGCATAGGTGAATAAACCCTGTAAGCCAAATCAGACCATAAGCCCCTTCCTTCTCCAAATGACATGAACAATTGAATTCAATGTAGTCTTACAACAAGAGGTAACAAATGCCTGCACAAAGGGGGTTCATTTGAGTTAAATAGTTCTGTCTCACTGAACAACCCCCATCTCGCTGCCTCAGTCTCATCTCTCAGACAGACAGCTGGTCAATGCTGGAGCTGATTGTATTTTGCCCCTGGAATTGAGCCATCAGTGCTGGCAGTGATCAGCCTTATGTATAGTACTCAAGTGTTAAGGAAATCATTGCATGCCTTACCTCTGCAAATCTTTCCACCGATAAACGAAGTGGAGGGAATTCGTTTAGCTCAGCCTAATATTTAGACCGTATATTATCCTTTCTGAAGGTGAAGCCAGTCAATGAATGTGACTCCTTCATGTGTACAGTGCACACAAAATAATGCAATATAGTCAGACTGAATCCATGCATTTTCTAGACCTTTTTATTTTCATATTTAATAATAATCATCATCATTAAATGATAACTTCCTTTCTCTTGTCTTGTTAAAATCAGGAACGGTGTATTGACTTGTTACTGATTAATACTGAACTCCCATTCTCCCCTGGAAACCTTTCAAGGCTATATTGACAATATGATTTTGTCTCCTGTACAGGAGAAATAAGATATCAGCCATATTAATGAAAGATGTTTAGGTTTTCTTTTTAAATAAAGCATGTGCTGTAAGGAGAAGTTTAAAGTTTGCTGGAGTAAGCAAAGTTGAATTCTCACCACTCAATGCACCTGTGCATCTGTAAATAATGCTGTTGTTCTGTGCCAAATTGTTGTTGTCTTTCTTTATCATATTTTATTTGAATCTACTTTCTGCAAGCACTTATAGACTTATAGTTTTAAAGTTTTTATAGTTAATTATGTATCTGAGTTTTATGTTTTATGTTTCGTGTTGCATGATTGAATTGGGGGGAAAAATCCTAGTTTGTGAACCTGTTCACTAACATTCTGATTCTGATTCTGAAATAAAGGATATGTAAAAGGAACATGCTGCCTCTGTCCTTTTGGGTAGAACCTGTGTGCCCTAAAGCACATTGTTTCCAGTTATACTGGATGGCATTGTCTTGGCTTTAGTTTTTATTTCACAAAATTCCACCACTCCCAATGGCACACGTGACGAATGTCGGCAGCAGCTAAATGGCCGCTCTTTATAGATTTTCTTTTTGTGTGTGTGTGTTGGCTGCTAAAAACATGTTGTGTTTTGTGTCCTTTAGCATGTTTTGTTTATAATTTGTGTGCTTTTCTTTTGAGTTGCTGTGGAGTAATTTAATTGTATTGACAACAACCTGTATTGTAACTGTATGTAGTTGCACTGAAAAATGTGCTAAAGCCTAATGCTGTTAATTCTGTTACAACCCTGTTAATTTCATGTCGGAGTAACATATACCTTTATTTGTTCAAAAGCAAGACAGCAGCTGAAACGTAGCAGTAGGACGCTAGTGTGGACAGAAACAAGTGTAAAGGTGTACCTGGGAGCTCTGTGAGGCAGTCCCTCTACTACCAATGGCTTAAATGGACCTGCTATACAGTGTATGAGAAGGCGTGTACAGTTTGCAAAACATTTTTATGTAATTGGTCCAAACTCATAGCCGTCAAGGTCCCTCACAAAGTGGACCGGTGGGTAGAGTGGGTGTTATTTTATTGCGATGTCCAGTAAAACTTGTTGCCGTGGCCCGCTTCACCCCTGGACACTGGTACCATGGTGTCTTTTGGTTTTGAATATTGGGAAGCAAAAGCCGTACAGCCCCTTCCTGTGACAAGCAGATTGCACCATCTCCAAAAACAGTATAAAAAAACAATGTCTCCCGGCCTGGTCGGTCTGTGCCCAGGGCATGCGTGGTGTTCTATGGGTCCAAGTAGTTGTTTCTTGTTTATTCCCTCATTCCTAGATGTTAAAATTTAGCGTTGCGGGTGGTTTAGAGCCTCAACGCTCACCACTCCATGGTATCTATTTCCCCGTCCTCAGTGAGTGTTCAGTGTGCGAAGTGCAGTGGGATAAGCCGAGGGGAGCTAGATGTGGGCGTGTGACAGTAGGATTCACCTGACCTTGTGGCCTACCCCTTGGAATATTCTTGACTCATCTCCTCATTCACATCTAGGTGGACCTGGTTGCTGCTGTCTTGCTTCTATTGTATATTTCTCCTGTGATGTTTGTATCGCGAATGATCAAAAACTGAATTGACACTGTAACTCAAGCTAACTGTGGCAAAATGTGACCTGAAAACTAATGTTAGTTAATGTGAACTAACTAACGTAACAAAAGCTGTGAATTGAAATGTCTAATGTCAACAAAAGTATGGAGCGAGAACCAAAAGGTAAAAGTACAACATAGAAATAAAGGATATGTAAAAGGAATATGCTGCCTCTGTCCTTTTGGGTAGAACCTGTGTGCTTTAAAGCAGATTGTTTCCAGTTATACTGGATGGCGTTGTCTTGGCTTTAGTTTTTATTTTACATAATACCACTACCTCTCGTAATGCTACAATAAGATGACTACTTTACCACCTGTGAAATGTTTCACACAGTTGCCCATTCTTTTTGAAATGGAAACTGAAATTAATAAATTGGAAATGTTATACTTCTTTGTGCTTTTAATTCATTTGCAAACTGTCTCTGTGGTGTGCAAAAAAGGCCTGGAATGACTTTCTTGCAGACTGAAGCTGAATGCACAGAAACATGTGGCTGGGGACTGTTGACGAGGAGCACAGATGGTAGGTACATCACAGTTCAGGGCAGTTCATTTTGATTCACTCAAATCTCACTCTTTCAGATATAATAAACAGTTATGACAGACAACCTGAGGGGTTGCCATGGGTTGGCAGTTTAATAACAGTTTCCATTGCATACTGTTGTTGTGTCACTGAGCAATACACTAACTTTGGCTGTGCGAATGCGACGTTTGAGTGACATGATTGATAGTGGCCGTACTTGTTGGCACAGATGGACAGCCATGTTTCCACCAGTTAGCTCCATGGCACAAACAAAAGCACCCCAGCACAATGTGGCATCATCGGCTGTGTGCCTTTAGTTAGAAGGCTCTATAGTTAGTGACCAATTACACTCACAAAAGGAGAGAGTTGGACATCCGACCTCCTGCTCCTCTGTTGTAAGCCATTACTCACTGTGGCATTAGCAAAGTGTAATGAACACCTACCTGTGTGCAGGAGCTGAACTCAACCTGGGCCTAAGTTGAGATAAAAAGAGGGTGATTGATCAATTGCCCCTTTCCAGCTGGATTTGTGGAATTTAACAAAGAGACAATGATGCTGAGGCTCTGAAAGAAAAAGGAGAACACTGCGACCCTGGTCTGCCACTGCACGGTAATTATTCTCATAACAATTCTTCAAAATACACACGGAAAAAATCCCCAAATATTAATAAAATAAAATTCGTTTGGAAGATTACATTTTTGTTGTTGGCAAACAATATTGTAGTCACATAAACATAGAGGCTAACTGTATGTAGTCTGTGAGAATACAATATGATATGGTGTTTGCATTTGTCTCATCTCACCTGATTGCTTCACATTTGATTAACCAAATAAAGGAGAGCTGTAGAACTCCCTATAGCAAGCTGGCGAAAAGGCCATGTTACTAATTGTCTTGGATATAGTTACTTAATCATCTTGCCATTTTCCTCTTTCATCTACTGATACAGCAGCCCTGTACGTAATGGCAGACGCAGGAAAAGGGGAAAACGAGCATGTCCAGATGTATGGAAGTGCCTCAGATCAATAGCAGGCAGACTTGCGTGGGCATGCGTTGAGATAAAAGGAGATTATGCGCAGCTGAAACAATGTTGAAATAGGAAATTGGAGGATGAGACTTGGTTATGCGCCTCTTGAGATCAAAAGCAAACCGCTGGAGATAGGGAAGCAATAGGAGTTCTTCGCATTGTAACTAAGAGAGATGATGAGCATTTTAGCTTCATATCCTTTCATCAGCTGTAATCCTTCTGGCTTGTCATAATCCTGACCACTTTTGACTTTCTTCCCCCAAGAGCTTCTGAACAGCTAAAAGGGCTCCTCGCTCTGACCTTTAGAGCTGAGAGAGAGAGAGAGAGAGACAGAGAGAGAGAGAGAGAGACAGAGAGAGAGACAGAGAGACAGAGAGAGAGACAGAGAGACAGAGAGAGAGACAGAGAGACAGAGAGAGAGACAGAGAGACAGAGAGAGAGACAGACAGACAGAGAGAGAGACAGAGAGACAGAGAGAGAGAGACAGAGAGACAGAGAGAGAGAGCGAGAGACAGAGAGAGAGACAGAGAGAGAGACAGAGAGACAGAGAGAGAGACAGACAGACAGAGAGAGAGACAGAGAGACAGAGAGACCGAGACCATGTTCTTATGATGTGGTGTAACCAGTTTCAGATCTGAGCAGTGCTAGGGATGGGACGATATATTGTTTTTTTGTTTGTCCCCATTAGCCATTGCCTTGACAGTTGGGTCCTCTTGGGTCCTCATCAATGTTGCTGATACCAGCTTTGGTGCTGATTGGTGTAATCAAAAGGGAGAAGGCTTGTATTACAGTCCAAGCCATACTTTTAATGTATACCTTTGCACCTTATATCAGGATGTTTTACTCACTGTCAGAATGATAAAATCCAGCTTTGTATTCAGGAACATTTTACTTTTCTATTTTTATTGAACCAGCGTATGTGAGTGTGCAATATAATATGTTTTGGATTAAAACTGCACATTGAATTAATAAAGCACAGTGTGTAACATTTTGGATACAAAAAAAAGAGACCACAATGAAAGAAAAAAAAGTGTTCGTAATGACCAGCTAGATGCAGAAATTGCTATTTTTGCTGTGGGTAATCAAAGAATGGATTTGGATGTGGACCTAACCTTTAGTCAACAACAACTCCATGGAGACGAGCTTGAGGTATGCCACTTCCAAGTCAGATCTTAAGAGAGGTGAGCCGCTCACAGCAAAGACACGTTTTTTGGTGTTTAATTTATGGTGGTTTCAACATGATGGTGCATTAGGCATAGTAGCGCACACTTTTTTGTTCACTATTCACTATGTCTTTTGGTAAAAGATTAACAGCACACGACATAGTGATAGCAGTGACTCTTGTGTTGGTGGAGGATCCTGATACTGCCTGTCTGCTGTGAGACTCCAAGGCTCCGTCGTAGTAAACTGGTTATAGATTATTTTGCAGCTCCAAGGTGGAAAGCTCTTTAAAACCTTTCAACAACACAGATTTTATTTATGTGCAGTCTGATACTGGAGTTCTGCCAGTACAGTTATCAATGGCCAAAGGGTGCTGCTAAATAAAAGATGATCACATATTGTGGGAGGAAATATTTTCCCCTGCTCCTTGCTCCATTTTGAGAAATAAATGGCTTGTATCAAGGTAACTTTATTAATGATACACGTACTACTGAATGAGTGTATACGTGTTTTCCAAGTACAGCGATGGTGTTGACGGTAAGCAAAGACTACAGAAGTAACTGTTGTCATTTTAGATACAAAGTGGTGTAGTCATAATGGCTAGTTGTTGACAACAACTAGCCAGGGTAAGAGTGAAATAGAAAGAAATTAATAAATTAATCATATAAACATCCAACCATCAGCTACTCCTCCCCAGGCTGGCTACTTAAAAAAAAAAAAAAAAGTTAAAGATGCTGCTGAAATCCTTCGAGTGGCAGTGCCAGTTTACACTAAGCAGTGACGGTGAGCCAGAGTACTATAGTGGCCTCTCATTAGACATTTTATTCTTCTTCTGCTATATTTCTTTCAGAATGATAATGAATTTTAGCTCAGGTAAAACAAGGCCTATGGTGTGGTGAAGAATACACAAGAACACACATTATATCAAACACTCCCAGTAATTTTCCATGTATTACTTGCTCAAATGCTTTGCTTGTTTTCTGTTTAGAGACTTGACATATAAATATGCAAACTTTAATGATAAGTTATTTAGAGGCAATGAAAGACTGCATGTGTGCGCTCAAAGGGTGCTCTGTATCGGAAAGTTGACTTTGCTGAACTTGTGGAAGTGTAAGTTCTGCAGTGTGTTTGTTTGGTCAGTACATCCCACTGACCAAAATGTGTTTGTATGCTTTGAAAGTCTTAGGAGACATTGTGGTCAGCATTACCACAAACGTGATGGATCACTTTTTAGACCAAAAAAAAGAAAAAAATAGCAACAAGAATTACAGTATGTCATGTGAGAAACAAATGCAAAGTCTGAACTGTCTCTGGATTCAAATCTCAGCATAGGCTTGAGTCCTGTTGGATTTTCTCCTGAACCTTTTCCTGTTGCACTTTTACATGTTTTCCTGGAGGTTTTCCTGCACTTGCGCCTGGACTTGAACAGGACTTTCTTTCTGGACTTTGTCATGGACAGTCCTTTTGTCTTTCTCCTGGACTTAAAATAGGCTCTTGTTCATGAGCTGCATTATTCTTGAACTATACGACATAGTTCTGATTCTTTTTGGTCTTAAAATCTATACAGTGTAGATTCTGTCAGTTTTTCCCCTCTTGATTTAAAAGACAATAGAATTGAATAGAAGAACAATGTGATCATGCACAAACACTAGCCTGACATAAAGCCAGACTGACTTTATTTATATATTTATAAAAACATATAAAGACAGTCTGGAATTGTGGCAGTAGGACACAATTTCCAAATCGCGACTCGAGGCGGGGCTAACGATCACAGTTTGAACAAGAGAGAACTAATCAAACACAAAGCGACCTACGCTTTGCGTTTACGTCCTACGCTATGATTGTTTGTAGTCCACAAACAATAATAGCGTGCAATCGAGTAAATGTTCCGGTGAAAGCCCTCAGAGCAGCTTCTTGCTATGGCTTTAAGGACAAGTCCAGCTCATTTAAAACAGAAGAAAGGGCACTGGTGCACTGGTGTGTTTTATGGGAAATCCTAGCGCGGAAGATGACGCATGAAATTTAAATCGCACAATACCAGACTGTATCCTCATGTATCTCTTAACATGGAGGATCAGTCTGGCTCGAGCCACGCTAGACAAACACAGCTCCCAGAGATTTGAAAGTGTGACGCTGTTAGTTCAGCATAGTGTACCAGAGTGTGACTGCTGTCATTATTGCTGTCTATGACAATGTCAGGCCTGGGAATCTTGACTGTGATTGGTCAGAGCAATCTGTCAATCACAACAAAAAATTAATGAATATAGTAATATTAATAATGATAATAATAGAGCTGTGGGCAACCGCAGTGTCGTGCCCGAGGACACAACTCAAGATGTTGAGCCAGGCTTATGGTCAGAATGACCTGCCTGGAGGATTAACCTATTGTGCATGATTTTGGTTGATAAGGGAAAGCGGAGCACCCAGAGGAAACCCATCCAGACGTTGGGAGAGAAACATGCGGCACGGTAGCGCAGCACTCATGCTTCACAACTAGAAGGTCCCGGGATCGATTCCCACCTGGATGGGGCCTTTCTGTGTGGAGTTTGCATGTTCTCCTCGTGTCTGCGTAGGTTTCCTCCGGGTATTCCGTCTTCCCCTACCACTAAAAACATGTACAATAGGCAGGGATGATTGAGAGTGTGTTTGAGAGTGTGCAGCATGGGGATGACGGGTGGAAATTAGCCCAAGGCTACAATCCAGTGTGGCTTGTTTACATGCATGAGACCCATGTATGTTCATTAACATGCACTGTCCCGACCAAATAAACCAGTAAATAAATAAGTAATGCAAACTCCACACAGAGTAGAATCCTGGGGGGCCTTGCTGTGAGGTGTGAGCACTAACCACTCAGCCATATATATATATATATATATATATATATATATATCCATCCATCCATTTTCTTCCACTTGTCCGTTTCCGGGTCATGGGGGCAGTTGGAGCTGCCCAAATCACACTGCACCAGCCCCTATGGCTCCTCCTGCAGGTGGTGGGTCCACAGAAGGACGGCCTCATGGTTCTAACCGGGCCTGTTGGTCTCTCATAAGGGGCTTCTGAACCGCTCTTTGTCTGACCCGTCACCTAGGACCTGTTTGCCATGGGAGACCCTACCAGGGGCACGAAGCCCCCGACAACAGAGTCAAACTGCTAGATATTCTTCCTTAGGTTCCACGGGAGTGTTATTTGAAATGGGAACCCTGCAGTCTCTCTCTCTCTCTCTCTCTCTCTTTATCTATCTATCTATCTATCTATCTATCTATCTATCTATCTATCTATCTATCTATCTATCTATCTATCTATCTATCTATCTATCTATCTATCTATCTATCTAATTATTATTTATGAATTGTGGTTGGCAGAATTATTGTCCATGCATCTACCCAAAATTGTCCTGATAGTTGCTTTTACATGATATATTTCTTCTGTATGTATTTTTTTTTTTTTTTAACGTATTATGCATGCATGCATCTCTTTCAATTTTTAAGATCCCCCCCCCCTTTTCCCCCTGCATGATATTTCACTTTGGATGATGCCTGCCAGCAGCTTGTGTGTCCATTCGGTTTGTCAAAGCTTGCTTTGTAGCCAGTTTAAACACAACATCAAAGCACTATTTCACCATCTGTATCAATAGTTATTTCTTTTCATGTTTGCTGATTATTATTCTTTTTAGCCATGCACTTGTTGTATGTGCACAGTGATTTGAAAAGCCTTTCTTGCACAGACAACACACATAAAATGAAAACTGATCTGAGATGGAACATCATGTGGAATTTCAACATGTGTGAACAAAAAACAAGCAATGTGTGCAGCGGCAAGGCAGGTAAAGGCTTTGGGCCCCCCCATTATCAAGGTCCCCGCTAGAAGACACATTTTTATTTAGTCTTACTATTGACACCCATTTATTACAGTGTTGCTTTTGACAATGGTGCTGCAGTTACACTATCTCACCCACTAATGATATCTGACACTATTATCCCCGTCTTGCATGCTTTAGTGAGTCATTGTCCCCCAATATTAATTTATAATGAGTTGAGGACATGCCTTTTACACAGCACATTAGTTTTACCTATATACTGTAAGTGAAACCAGTTTATTGTGACACCCATAATGACCCAGAGAACCTCAGCCTTCCGTTCTCAGCAGGGCCGGCCCTAGGCATAGGAGACCCAGGCGGCCGCCTAGGGCACCATCTGCTGGAGGGGGCGTCGAATTGCGCTTTAATTTTTGAACCCTATCTACAACATCGCCTATTTTCGGCATAACTTTGGAACAGAAATAGATAGAGACTTTGGGGGTCATTTATCAAGGCAGGTGCTAAATAACGTGTGCAAGCTGAACAATAAAATCTGATATTCTGTCGCCATGTTACACTTAATTTACCATTTGATGTAGCCTGTATTACAGTATTAGGCCCCCAAATCTTTTATTTATTTATTTGAGCTATTATTTACAATGAGGTGTTATTTACAATATTTACATCATTACATTTACATTTTCACACAAAACCAAGAAAAATAAAAAATAAATAATAACTCAAAAGGAGTAGGCCGAAGCAAGAAAGCTTATGAGCACCCACCCCATATTCAAAATACAATTATTGATTAGCAGCATTAATAATTCGAAGCTTTTGCATGTCATAGGTTGAAAATCTGATGAGTGTATTTACTTAGTTTTAGACTTTTCTCTTATTTTTTATCATTGCCTATACCATTCTATTGATTTACTTATTGTTTAAGTAGTCATAGTGTTTTAGATCTGATATGTAAATAAGACAATGCTGCTTAAAATACATAAATGAGTCTGCAGCTGAACCAAGTTAGCATGTGCGCTTTGCACATGAGCAAACGCTTGGTAAATGACCCCCTTAGTGTTGGAAACCAGATATTTCAAACAAGCCCACCCTGGTCATTCTATGCCTATCCTAAATTTACTTCAGAACTGTTACAATGATAATCATAATAAAATAAAAATAAAATAAAACTAGCTTTTTCCATACCCAAAGTCTATCCCAAAGGATTTGTGGAAAAAAAGCAAAAAGCCTACAGAAAAGTTCAAACTCATCTATTGGCTAGGGCCGGCCTTGGTTGTCAGAGAAACGCAGAGAAGTGCATCATGGGAGTAGTCAGGTGACGACCTCCAGCCCCTCGTTATTCTGGGTGCCTGGATGGATGAGTATACCCGCTGTTTTTGGATGGATTTGGCTTCTGGTTTCCATTGAAAGGATTTCACATGTTTTTGGGACTGTTGTCTCTCTCCACCTCTGTAACTGCATGGTGAGTTTTTCCATTTCATTATCCAAATCAACAGTGTGATACTTTTGTGGTATAGACTGTATATATAGTAGGGCCCCTGTGAATTTGTGCCATCGAAACGCATTTTGGCTGCAGCTGAGACAAATTTTACTACTTAAAACTTTCACGGTTTGAAAATGGGATAATTTAGGTTGTGCAGCTTTAAGAGATAATGGAATTGGGAACGTAAGATGTGTATGCAGTGCAAAGCCCCCTGGGCCTCTACTGTATCCACTGTATACAGTCCATGTATGACAGATGACCTGAGAGAGCAGAGGTCAGACAGCCAGGTTTGTCATGTAGCAGTCAAGTCTCAGCTGATGAACTGTTTGTAGGGACTTGAACTGCATATGGATGTCAGACAATGATCAAAAACTAAATCAGCATTATAATTGTCAAACTCTGCACTTTTGGGAGCAGTTGGGAAGCATCAAAACTCATGTTGTAATCACTGACTGCAACATTAGAAGTTTGTTGTTTGCTATGCTAATTATTTGGTAAAATAAATGGGTATTTAGAAAACAGTCATTACATTTTATACCAAAACAAACACTTGCTGGCAGGAAGGTAGAAGGTAATTAACTCAAAGCTTTGTGTTCACAAGTTTCTTATTGTATTTGTAGAATCAATTAGAGCTGCATTTTTATCCTCTATGTCTGTCTGTTTTTCCCCCGCTCGCATTTACAACGGCTGGCACTGCTAATGAATATGAAATAAAGAAAAGCGTATGCTGCTGCTTGTATCACAGTATTTGGACATTTCCGAAGCACTTTGATGGCATGAAACACGAGTCACTAACACTTCCTCACACAGCACTGCTGTTTTTGGAACTGTATTTGGCCAGAGGTTTTTGCAATCATGCAATGTCAGGAGTGCATTAAGATGTGTATTTTATTTATCATTTTTATATAAATGAATACATCCAGTTTGAGAGAAGCTTCTGTTCCTCTGATGTTCATTTGCAACTGTGGGGACAAACTGAGAGAAAGCGAGTGCAGGCAAAAGTTTCTAAGTTTTAAAGCATGGGTATGCAGAGGATATTAAAGAAATGATAGATCTAGTCTCTTGATGGGTTGTTTAATTTGAAGAACGCATTTAACCACATGCTGTGTTAGGAAAACTCTTTGCAAACTATCAATGTTTGGAAAAAGACCCAACTTAGCCTATTAGAAACTTAGGTTTTAATAACTGTTGAGAATGATATAGCCTGATACAGACAAAATAAAGGAAACAAGTGCACATTTTGTTGTGGTATCTGTGTTCGCTATGCTTTCTTGATTGACAAATGCCCTTTGTCTTTATTCACAGCGATCCAGACTAAGTGTGAGCGTGATGAAGAATGATGAAAATAAAAGCAAAATTATAATACACAAATATCTTTGCCTGATCATAATTTTGGAACTGAAATAGGTTGTTTTATTAATTATCATTTTATTATTTTTTGGATAATCACAGACATCTTGCTATGTTCATAATTTATAGAACCATACAGTGCACTTTACCATTAAGGATTGTTGTGCATCAAAGCTTTTTCCTGAGACTAAAAAAGGAAACAATTTAATAATTCTGTTACATTTCTTCATTTTGTGTAGTTTTATTGCACACTTAATTGGATTAGATTGAAACTGATTACGCTTGCCGTCTTTGTTTCCTTAAACAAGACGCTGCACTCACCTCAGTCAACCCAGAGCAACTATGGACATCTCTAGGAGCGTTCGCTTAGGAACACCATGTAAAGAGTAAATGTATAATGCAATGCAAGGCACTTGGTATGAAGGTGCAAAAGAACTGTAAGTCATTATTATCATTGTTTTAGATTACCGGCATGCAGCGTAAGGTGGTGCAACATGATAAAAAGCCCACACAGACACACACTATAGTGCACTTAATCCTCACTGAAGTCTTTGCACTGAACCCGGAGCAAGGTCTTGTGTGTGGATAGACGACTAGAGGTTTCTTTGATGGTACTGTATTTCTCAAATGCACTTTTATGTTGCGCCTCTGGAACAGCCCAGAGTGATAACAGTGGTCTATAATACATCATATACAGTACGAAGAACTGTGATGATCAACGCGAAGAATGTATGTGATGTGAACTGACCCCAGGAAGAGTAGCAGAAGCCGTGCTGCTAATGGTAATGGGATCATTATAAACATAAACCGTAAATATACCAGGGTACGCATTTATTGTATTCTAAAAGTCGCCTTAATCGTTCCAAACTGAGTCCCACTTAAACAATTTTTGCCGCTCACTGTAGAAGATGATGACATGATGTGCATAGCCTCTATAATGATGCAACTGTATTCGTTTAAAGTCCATGAAAATCACCTCTTTTTTTTCTTCTTTTTTTTAACCTTTTAACCACGTTTTACATTTCCGTCAAGAACAGTAGCATTTTACTTCATTCATATGTTTAGGCAATATACACCTTGAAGTGTCCACCATCATGAACCATTCCCAGACCGGTTCCAAGGAGTTCTGGTGGCCTTCAAACATGTTTGATTTGTTCGCATAAAAAATAAAGCTAGCATTATCCGTTTCAAACAAACAATTGCCACTGCAGCCTGGAGAGGGCGCTCCAGCCAAATATGAGCTACATTCCAACACTGTCCTAGGTGATAATGTGTCCCTCCTTTAAACAGAGAAATTATTTTGAGTTATAAAACATGAAATATCACGACTGGCTGAGGTGTCCAAAAGCAGATTTATAACCCAGGTCTGTGCATGAACCTGTAAGTCCACTTTAAGCAAGGTAGATAGATACTTTTATTGATCCTTTACAGGAAATTGCACTGTTGAAGCAGCTCATCACATTCATTAATGTTTCATTCACACATATGAAAGTACAAAGGTGGACTTCATTATCACTGTGCATTAAAAAGTCTAATAGTCGCTGGAATGAAGGTCTTTGTGAAATGCTCTGACTTCAGTCTGTGACTAATACTGCTGTTGATCACCTCCAGGACATGAAGGGGGTGGGAGGGTTACTCATGATGGCCTTGACTCTTGAGAGCATTCTTCCCGTGGCCACTTGTTGGCCTGTTGGGAATCCGATCCCACCACTAAGCCTGCCTTTTTGATAAGCTTGTTCACCCTGTTCCTGTCTGCTACACAAATGCCCTCTCCCCAGCAGCCGTTTGCGGTACATGGACTCTGTGTGACTCCTCAAGTCCATCAAGACCCACTTGCCAAATTTTCATAAAAATTGCAGCTGCTACAATGAATTCAACAGAGATATAACGATTATGCAATATTTAATCTGGTTCTACTTAGCATCTTGATGAGTTGAAGATTGGCCAGAACTAACATGGAAACTCAAATGGGATTTAAAATGAGGAGCATCTGCGATACCGCTGATCAGATTATCTAATCTGAGGTGGACTGAAGAGTCAATATGCCCTCAACATTTAACCTGTAAACACGAGAGGCAATAAACACAGCTGCTTAATGCATTTAAAGGCCTCATTTTAATGGACTTAAATGAAATTAGCGCAGGTCAAAACTCTCATAATGCACAAAAAGGGTATTTGAATTTAACTGTGGGCTATAGGATTATGCAGCAACTGTCGAAATACAACTTATTTCTATTCTTTCATTCCTTACGAAATGCAACATTGTGCAATGCAGTACACTATCCTTGACAAACAAACACGCATAGGTTATTGCTATTTTTTCTGTTTTTAAAGGATCTTTGGCACAGCAAGGGGATGAAAAGTGGGGACATTCAGAGCACATTCAGGGACTTTCAGAGCTGACACTCTAACCTTTAAGTGGAAAAAATAAATGTGCTGGCCTGACAAAGTGTGTTCTTAAGGATCTACAGATGACCAAGCACCAAACACTTTGTGACAGAGAAGTAGTTGCTGATGTTCAGATGTTGCCGGTTTATGAGATAGGACTTGAGCCAGGACTGAGCAAATGATGTTGAAGGAGGTCTTGTGGTGGAAGTGGAGGATAGACTGATTGTGTCGACACCGTCAGTGAGGTCCAGGAGGACTCTGCTTAGGTAGTCAGAGCCAGAGTCAGAGAAGAGAAGAGTGTTTGGGACGAGGCTGGAGTGGAAAGATTCAAACAAACTGTTGCAGTTTTTACGTGGGTTTAAAGTTGAGTAGCTACAATGCGCTCTAGGATTTGGAGATGGGTTGGAAGTTAACAAGATTGACAGAGTAAGCCAGAACATGAGGTAAAGCCTGTCAAAAGCAGAGGAGGAAAGCAGAGCAGTGCCCGGGGTCCCATTTTTAGCCAGGATTTTAGTCAAGAACAACCTAAACTGGGATTAGACCGTCGTGAGACAGGTTAGTTTGATGATGTGTTGTTCTGGGAAGAACAGCTGATAAGAGACGCATCTTCCTCAGAGGTGTCTCTGAGGAAGATGGAAGTAACATTCCCAGTCCAACAGAAAGCGTAAGGTATTTAAACAAACGTTTGTGTTATAACTAGTGTCTTTCAAAAATAACCTTTTAGACCATTTTGAAAAAAGAAGACATAATGAAGGTACGAAAGAAAAGAAAAAAGGACCTATTTCACATCAAAGCGGTATCAAGGCTTGCTGAGCATTGGAATTGCAAATGTACTAAAAGAAGAATAAATTCAGTTTCAAACAAGGTCAATACATGTGCTTTGAATAAAAGAGTTCGGGCATCAACCATGTTGTGTGCCTGGTCGTTCTTGTGACAGGGGAAATTCTGGTTTGACCCATTATAAAAGCCTGACCTGAATCCTATATCTACACAGGGAAATGGTTTTCTGGTTACATTAGGCCTACAATGGGTCCTTTTGAAACACAGGTATTCACATAAGATATAACAGAGATTGGACCATGTTGCTTTGTTTACAGGGAAACATGTGCATTCAAATGCAGTTGCATACTGTGGTATTTCCTAGGACACATGTCTTTGTACTTTGTACATTATCTTCAAAATATGTAAAAGAAGTTCAGTCAATCAATTCCATAATATACAGTGAACTCAATTACCCTTGTGCTTTGTTGTACAATATTCTGTTTCATAAGAGCTTCCAAAAACATCTTGATGTATAAAGCATTTCAACATTTACAGTTGATTAGCATCACTCTCCCGCTAAGAACAAGTGGATACAAAAAAATAAACATGATGTAATATGCAAAGCTATGATTTACCCTTTCAACTTGCATGTGAATGATGTTTATACACATAAAATAGTTGGTCAACAGAAAACAGTTCTGGATCTGAGCTTTCAGACCTAATCATCTGCTCTCTAATGTTATGTCCAGTAATAAATAAACAATATATACTGTATATATTGCAACACAACTTGCATATAATACGCATTTTGTCCAAGGATAAATGCTAGTGAATGTTGTAGTTGCCCATCCCTGAGTTGGGAGAAAATGGCATCATAAGTTTTTCTGATTATTTTTGTATCCTTTGCTGTAAAACATTCTGTTGAAATAGTGTAAATGGGGTCGTGGGGTCTTGGAGAGGTCTTGATCTTACAATGGAATTCTGATTAAAGTTTAGCTCCTGTTTGAATGCTTTGTTTGGACAGGAAATTGAGGTCAGTGTTGTCTCATTATTCAATCTCCTGACAGTGTTTTGTTCTTCCCTTTAAAAAATGGCCAGAGACAAGAGTCAAGTTAATTATATGGAATACATTATTTAATGGGGTCATCGCTGATTTTGAGCATGATGCAGTGTTTGATTGCAAAGGTCCTAATGCAAATGAGTTTGTAATCAGCAGTTGGATTTGTGAACAGGGTAAGGCGCCTGCTGCAATCATTCAAACACTGTATAATGTCTGCATATTAAGCAAACATCACTTCTTTGTTTAGAGGCATTACTTTGGATGTTGATTAATATATGGATAGCCTCAAAAGGGAATGGTATATACAGTATTATATGTAAATAATGTAAATGCTGACAGTCTTTGTTTCATCAGGGATTTTTCTAGATCCACATTGTCGTCTCATATCTGTTTTGTGCTAAAAAATCAAAAACTTATTATCATCTTTTAAAGCATAATCAAGGTTGATAAAGTGTATAAGATTTTGCTACCTGCAAATCCATGCAGCCACAGCTGGCCAGCTCACAGAAATGCAAACATTTTGCTACATCTACTCAAAAAATTAAAACATACTTTATTTTTTATTTTTGTGTGTGTAGCTCCCGAGGTGCACACGACTGCACTCTATCATGTGACACATAAAGTCTGCATGACAGAAATGACCGTCACTGACAGGAAATGGCTGAATAAAACCAGTGTGTCTCAATTCAGAGGGGGGCATTACAGAGCCAAAAGGTCTTTCCTATATGAGCCAGTGTGTGAGCTTCTTGGAGTTAAATTAAAGAACAGAATCACCAACAATGTTTAGTGTGATGTGTATTTAAATGGAACACACACACACAGCTGGAGGATGCGAGAGAAGAGGTGCACATGTGAGTTCCTGCCTTCCCACGTACATGTGCATATTTCATATTCATATCCATAATCACATCCATTTACATACAGACGGGATGGAATTTCTTTAAACACTAATGAAATGTCATAAGCGTTGGTGGTGGTGGTGGTGGGGGAGGCAGTTTTTGGACTGGTGGTGGCCCAAAATGAACTGAATATACATTTGCTTTCTGTGGTGTTGAGGTGGAGGTGAAGCTCGTGAAATGCCTGTTATTTAGAGGTTTGGTTGAGCAGGTTGAGTAAATGTTTTGAGCAGGTTGAGTAAATGTTTTGAGCATTCTGGACACGGTTTGAGAAGTAACTGGCAAACCACACAGCAGCTGGTGGACAGTGTGACAGTGACCCGTCCAGCGACTGATATTTGCTATTTTCGTCCATAGGCCAGAGAAAGAGAGGAGGGGAATAATACTTCATACACAAACAAATCATTGTGTTTTGTGAATGAATAAGTGAAATAAGCGAGAAAACCAATGTAGTAAAAAAATATGTTTATTAAAAATCACATAGTCTACACACAAAAGTCTAAAATATGATACAACTTTGGATGCTTTGAGGTTGACCAAGATATCCCACGGGCCACTTTTTTCCAGACATTTCCTATACTTAATCATTTATCTTCCTCAACATTGGAACCCAGGAGATAAGTGTCCAGGTAGTTGGACGGCTTAAATCCACCATTTGATCCATTCCAGAGGGGCAATTTAGAGAGACCTTTTCGCAGGTTGGTAGATGATAGCAAAGGAATTCAAATGTCAGATGACAGGGTCACATAACAGACAATTACAGAGAATTCAGTCAAATCTGAAAGACGAGTGAACGGTTGTGCATGGCTTGTGGTGGGGTTCTTCAGTGAATCAGTCAACAATAATTAAATTCATTTATTTAGTTTTACAAATTACATAAACATTGAAACAAGAGGTTGGAATTTAGAGAGGAGGATGCCCACAATCATTTTCCGCCGCAGCATGTCCACTTTGGTCAGTCTTTAACATGAGAATACAGCCACATGTCTCTCTGGAGTCTATAAACTGTAAATGCCCTGAAATCCACAGAAGTTCCATCGTTTCTCTAAACTGGCTCCCACTCCAGTCAGCTCCTGTCTGAACGTACAGGGCAGTCGAGAGAGCAGAGCCTCCACTTCACTGGTGCTGATCTGTCAAAACACAAACATAATAAACTTCTGGATTAAAACAACATAAAAACAAACCATGAATGGGATCTAAATGTAATTCGAGAATCAACTAAAACCATAGCATTACTGGTGACTGAGAAACATCAAATGAGGTAAATTGCCTAATTTGAAATAAATAACTAACTAAATAGAATAAGCTAGGCCTTTCCTGCTTTCTGAAAGTCTTATTATCCACTATGGAGACAGGACCATTTCATTCAAAGTAGTTCTTCTTGTATATTACGAATCAATTGAGATTATAGGTCACAATATCAAAAGCGACAATAGACAATTTGGTCACACTTTATTTTACACTACCTTGATACATTGTACCAAACTAAATTTAGAACAATATAATCTGCTTTGTAACGGTCTGTAATAACTTGTACCTGTGTAGTACATACTAGGTGTGGGCCATATCATATCGCATATCGTTATCGCGGTATAATTTTTTTTAATTCGTTGTAATCGTTGTGGACAGGATATAATTTATGTTACGCTCAGCTCCATCAGAGCAGCATAAACACTGACTGTCAAACACAGGGGCAGGTGCTTAAAAAGTAAAATGAAATGAAGGATGTAAACTGCCTAAGTAGATCATATTTATGAGGAAATTAGTATGCTGTAAAAAAAATAAAAATGAATGAAATATCACAGAATTAATCTTCCCAATAGACGTAAGGCTGGGATTTTGAAGTAATTTGTCCATTGTCAATGATATCGTCAAATATATCGTTATGGTGATATTTCTTTTTTATATTGTGATAAAGATTTTAGGCCATATCGCCCTGCTCTAGTAGCCTGGCTAACGCCAGACTGCTGTGTGCGCTCGAATCTTTTCGAACTTCACAACAGCCTGGGGACCATGGCCGACATGTTTCCATGGATTTGGGCACCAATCACAGAACGAGGAGGGACGGTAAGACGATGACGCGCTCTTGGGGCTATTTGACATATGGAAGCATATAGTTTGTTTAGGGATAAAAAAAAATAAAAAAATATTACGGATCCAACATGACAGCAGCAGATGCGATGCCATCTTTCGATCAAGCTTTAGAACGTGTTCTAAATAGTTTAGCTCAAAAGTTTACAGCAGGTACGTCATACGTCATCTGATACCATGATACGATTGGCTATGGCTACGTGCAGACGCATGAGAGACATTCGTAGCGCCCAATAAACGGATATGGACAATCGTAAACCACACCTCTCCTACGAGAAAATGAATTGGTGGTCCCCAGACTAAATATCACTTGTGATTTTAGTCTGGCGTTAGCCAGGCTACTGCTCTAGTACATATACAATGGAATAATGTGTAGTGTAGTACTTTGGAGGTACATAATGTATACAAGACGTGAGACCCTTAGGGTTAGGGCTTAAGGTTCGGGTTAGAGTTAGGGTCTTATGTCGTATTACATTATGTACTAATACACATTATTCCATTGTGTATGTAACACAAAGACACACAGTACTTGTACACGAGTACAAGTTATTACAGATTGTTACACAATTACATTGTACTAAATTTGGCAGGTACAATGTATCAAGGGTAGTGTAAAATAAAGTGTTTCCGACATTTTTTTCAATCATGTGATGTTTTATTGCATGCACACACAGCAATCACAATAAATAAATAAAAGTACATTTCTTGGGTCAACTCCAGTTATTGTTGTGCAGATGATGCTTCATTATTGTGACTTGTAAATGGCAGACATGGCACCAGCCTCCAAAAGTCCAGCAGTAAAGGAAAGCTGAAATGGCCATTACTGTCACTATTTTGAGGTGACATTGAAAGTTGGCACTTTGAAAGCTTGTAAGTGGCAGGAAGACCTGCCTCCTCACGAAGATGGGGATAAATGGCTGTGCTCAGACACAGAGTGGAAGCTAAAAGTGTCTGAGGATTCATGAAGGAGACGGCTTCAGGAGTCAGGATGAAATACAGTATATATAAAAATTAAAGGGTTTCTAATTTGTGGACTGCTTGCATTGATCAAATCAGGTTTTGGTTTTGTATAGCCCAGTGGTTCTCAATTATTTTTGCGGCGCCCCCCTTAGGATGAGAACCTATTTGAGAACCACTGATATAGCCCAATATAAGGGGCCGCACAAATGTTACTAATCTACGAACAGGAAACCAGTAATAATGTTAGGTGTCCCTGATACTACAGCAGTAAGTGTGCACGTAATGAAGGGCATTCATTTAAGCCTGTTACCTTGGAGTCCAAACGCTGCAGGTAAGAACAGATGTACTCCAGGCTCGCTCCGAACGGGTGAACGTGCAGAAACGTGGACATGATTCCTGGGTGAAACAAAAACACAAATCAGAGAGAAGTCATGCTGCACGTTTAGAAGCGTCCACTAACAGCACAGACACTGACAGTGCAGTGTATGTGTGTAATTAGTGAGGGTTTGATGACCGCTTTGATGCCCTGGTATCTGATCAAACCTGTGCTCCCTCAACTCAAAACATCTGCAGCTGCTCTGGAGACATCTTCTCAAGCACTTTATGAACCAATATCAAATCAAATCAGCGACACAATTGATCCCCCACCCCCCATACACACACACACAAAAATGGTAGCAGAGTAACAGCATAATATCGGCTGGAGCTGAATGATAAAAGTATGTATAAATGTATATCTATTGCTGCCAAGTGTTGGACTCTCACCGACTAGCAGGCCTCTCGCTCTGACTGGACCGGGCTCTGCGGACTCCTCTCTGTTGGAGCGTCTTTCTCCTGACTGCAGGACACTACTGTGGACACGACACACGTCTCCTGCAACGCACAGACGCACAATCGCACAATCGCATCATTATTACTTGAAATAAAGTACTGGTGCCCCTATTTGTGATATTTTTAGTAAGCAACTTTGAAGGCATGCAGAAGATTTCGCAGTGGCATAAACAGGCTGAAGATAATGAGGAGAACTTGCAGCCAGCAGCTACATTTGTAAACAACAGAAGCAAATGCAAGCAAAGACAGTGTGAGAGGAACGCATCAGGATGAATGACTGCGGGCAAGAAGACAAAACTAGCAGATTTTTTTGTTGTTCTGGACTACCAGCATGTGTGGCTTTACTACTTTTGTTGTGTGAATGTGCATGGATGTCCCGTTGTGTTGGAGACTTTTAATCCGTGGCTAAACTGGATCGCCCCGTTATTGACCTGATAATGTGGCTGGAGGAGGAGCTTTCAGAAGGGAAACTTACGCTGGTTTGATCTGCGCTCTCCTCCGCGGCACCGCCGTCATCTTTCAGCGGCGTATCCTGCTGCGCCGCATTGCAAACATATGAGGGAGAGAAACTGTGACACAAGCTAACTGCTTATTTAGACAGACAGAGGAGAGGGGCACTCACAGCATGGTGTACACAGACAGACAGATGTTTATTTTCACTCATGCCCTTTTATTGTTTATGCTTTAAGACAGGAAACGTTTGCGTATAGATTACACAGTTGCAGCTTTATATTAGAAGCTGCTAGATCCTCCAGATGCACAGTGCATTGTGGAATTGTGTGAGGAACGAGCACCATCTCAATAATTGAACTTATTAGTATTAATATTATTTATTGTATAGAATAGAGAAACGGCAAACAAACCAATGACTGACTGAGTTTACTGTGGCCATGATGCGAGTTCTAATTCATTACTATGAGCTCTAAGGATATTCACGAGAGCTTTTCTAAAGAGATATAAAACATAATTAACATGTTATAAAATGAGCATTGAAACATTTAAAAAACACAATCCATACAAAAAGCATTCTTGCATTCACACATAATAATAATTCACACATAAAAAAAAATGTATGTGCTTTGTGCTCAGACAGAAAGAATGACTTTTCAAGACCCACCGGCGCTCCCTCTGTGATTTTCAGTCTCTGCAGCTTTTGAAGACCTTCCCTCAAAGTCTGGACTTCTTTGTTCAGCTGCTGTTTGTCCTCCAAATTCCTCTCCAGCTCCGACTCCCGACGCTTTAACTCTTCACGCATTTTTAACAGTTGCTGAAAAGATAAAAGGGAGCTGCCGGTCACATTCAGTATGTTATGAAAATATATTAGAATTCAAGGCTTTGCAATGTGACAGCTTTTTCATTATTAGTCTCTCAAATCCCTGAAGTAGTGGAGCCTTTGACGATATACATTTAAAAAAAAATGCAGCATTCACCTGCCCACGTAACACAGAATAAATTATACATCAGCAGCAGAAAATCTCTTTAAGATAGAGACTCACGCTTAATCTGTAAAGACACACTGAGTTACAAAAAATGTCACTTTGGAAAATAAATCCTAAACAAGTCATTAAATGTTATTGTTTTATTTAAATGCGGAGTCAAAATAGTTGATATGGCCTTCCAGAATTGTTATAATAACTTTGAATTTGTCCTAAATCCTCGCTTTTAATGAGGGTGAATCAGAAACAACCCTCCGACCCAATTACACTCATTTTATCACAGAGTCAGCTTTCTTACACAGCTTTTAATATTTCAAGCTGCACTATAGTTTGTTGAGTATCAGGATGTGAAAAATCGCTGTCGAGCTTATTTCATATATGGTAGAGAAAACTCAGTGGGTTCAGCTGAGTGACCCTGATGTAGTACTGTATGTAGTACTGTCTGCATGCCCTGTAGTATCGTGTGCATGTAGTACTGTATGTAGTACCGTCTGCATGCCCTGTAGTATCGTTTACATGTAGTACTGTATGTAGTACCGTCTGCATGCCCTGTAGTATCGTGTACATGTAGTACTGTTGTAGTACCGTCTGCATGCCCTGTATGTAGTACCGTCTGCATGCCCTGTAGTATCGTGTGCATGTAGTACTGTATGTAGTACCGTCTGCATGCCCTGTAGTATCGTGTACATGTAGTACTGTATGTAGTACCGTCTGCATGCCCTGTAGTATCGTGTACATGTAGTACTGTATGTAGTACCGTCTGCATGCCCTGTAGTATCGTTGTATGTAGTACTGTATGTAGTACCGTCTGCATGCCCTGTAGTATCGTGTACATGTAGTACTGTATGTAGTACCGTCTGCATGCCCTGTAGTATCGTGTACATGTAGTACTGTATGTAGTACCGTCTGCATGCCCTGTAGTATCGTGTACATGTAGTACTGTATGTAGTACCGTCTGCATGCCCTGTAGTATCGTGTACATGTAGTACTGTATGTAGTACCGTCTGCATGCCCTGTAGTATCGTGTACATGTAGTACTGTATGTAGTACCGTCTGCATGCCCTGTAGTATCGTGTACATGTTTTTTTTTTTTTTAGTACTGTATGTAGTACCGTCTGCACGCCCTGTAGTATCGTGTACATGTAGTACTGTATGTAGTACCGTCTGCACGCCCTGTAGTATCGTGTACATGTAGTACTGTATGTAGTACCGTCTGCATGCCCTGTAGTATCGTGTACATGTAGTACTGTTGTAGTACCGTCTGCATGCCCTGTAGTATCGTGTACATGTAGTACTGTATGTAGTACCGTCTGCACGCCCTGTAGTATCGTGTACATGTAGTACTGTATGTAGTACCGTCTGCATGCCCTGTAGTATCGTGTACATGTAGTACTGTATGTAGTACCGTCTGCATGCCCTGTAGTATCGTGTGCATGTAGTACTGTATGTAGTACCGTCTGCATGCCCTGTAGTATCGTGTACATGTAGTACTGTCTGTAGTACCGACTGCATGCCCTGTAGTATCGTGTGCATGTAGTACTGTATGTAGTACCGTCTGCATGCCCTGTAGTATCGTGTGCATGTAGTACTGTCTGTAGTACCGACTGCATGCCCTGTAGTATCGTGTGCATGTAGTACTGTATGTAGTACCGTCTGCATGCCCTGTAGTATCGTGTACATGTAGTACTGTATGTAGTACCGTCTGCATGCCCTGTAGTATCGTGTACATGTAGTACTGTTTAGTACGTCTGTTAGTATCGTTCTTAGTACCTGCATGCCCTGTAGTATCGTGTGCATGTAGTACTGTATGTAGTACCGTCTGCATGCCCTGTAGTATCGTGTACATGTAGTACTGTATGTAGTACCGTCTGCATGCCCTGTAGTATCGTGTACATGTAGTACTGTATATAGTACCGTCTGCATGCCCTGTAGTATCGTGTACATGTAGTACTGTATGTAGTACCGTCTGCATGCCCTGTAGTATCGTGTACATGTAGTACTGTATGTAGTACCGTCTGCATGCCCTGTAGTATCGTGTACATGTAGTACTGCCTGTTATCGTGTATGTATACTGTATTATACCGTCTGCAGCCCTGTAGTATCGTGTACATGTAGTACTGTATATAGTACCGTCTGCATGCCCTGTAGTATCGTGTACATGTAGTACTGTATGTAGTACCGTCTGCATGCCCTGTAGTATCGTGTCATGTAGTACTGTTTAGTACCGTCTGCAGCCCTGTAGTATCGTGTACATGTAGTACTGTTTAGTACCGTCTGCATGCCTGTAGTATCGTGTCATGTAGTACTGTATTAGTACCGTCTGCATGCCCTGTAGTATCGTGTACATGTAGTACTGTATATAGTACCGTCTGCATGCCCTGTAGTATCGTGTACATGTAGTACTGTATGTAGTACCGTCTGCATGCCCTGTAGTATCGTGTACATGTAGTACTGTATATAGTACCGTCTGCATGCCCTGTAGTATCGTGTACATGTAGTACTGTATGTAGTACCGTCTGCATGCCCTGTAGTATCGTGTACATGTAGTACTGTATATATACCGTCTGCATGCCCTGTAGTATCGTGTACATGTAGTACTGTATGTAGTACCGTCTGCATGCCCTGTAGTATCGTGTACATGTAGTACTGTATATAGTACCGTCTGCATGCCCTGTAGTATCGTGTACATGTAGTATGTATTGTACGTCTGCATCCTGTAGTTGTACATGTAGTACTGTATGTAGTACCGTCTGCATGCCCTGTAGTATTGTGTACATGTAGTACTGTATATAGTACCGTCTGCATGCCCTGTAGTATCGTGTACATGTAGTACTGTATGTAGTACCGTCTGCATGCCCTGTAGTATTGTGTACATGTAGTACTGTATATAGTACCGTCTGCATGCCCTGTAGTATCGTGTACATGTAGTACTGTATGTAGTACCGTCTGCATGCCCTGTAGTATCGTGTACATGTAGTACTGTATATAGTACCGTCTGCATGCCCTGTAGTATCGTGTACATGTAGTACTGTATTAGTACCGTCTGCATGCCCTGTGTATCGTGTACTGTAGTGCTGTATATAGTACCGTCTGCATGCCCTGTAGCGCCTGCTGGAGGAAGCTGAGCTGCTGTGAGTGCGTGTTGTCCTCTTCGCTCCTCGCTGGCTGGTTGTTGTTCTGTTCCTGTTTGAGGAGCTCCACCTCGTTCCTGTAGGCGTCCAGCTGACAGCGCAAAGAGTCATTCTCCTCCTTCAAGGCTTCAGCTTGGGAAGCAGCTACAAAAAATGACATTCCGTAAATGAATTAGAAGCTAATTTTGACTGTTTAAAACACACACCTGTTGTCTACATGATTTTTATACAATAAAACACCAGAGGCACAATTTACAGCTTAACAATAGTGAGTGGTGATCCCAGTGATCCCACTATCGACAGGACATGAGCTGTGAGCCCTTTCATGTCTTTTATTGTGTGTTTTCCACACACTTCCATAAGCCATAAAAAGGACATAGGAAATAAATCTACTGCAATGTTCATTACTGCATGTTTTCAGTTTTGTGTCCTATTTCTCATATGGACAAATGATAGGTTTAGACAAGCTTCTGATTATGCAAGTGCACAACAACAGCGGTTTTGAGGAGAGCAGAGTATCTCAGGGCCACACGCAAATGTGAACCTTTATTTACAGATTCTGAATGTTTTGCTGTGACCAGCATTATTGACATCTCCACTTTGTCAGAAACACTGATTAACATTAAAGGCCACAGTCATAATACAAGTGTTCCCAGGGTCCATTAGAGCTGTACGAACATAAAACCTGAGCATAAATACAGCAAAGAATATGTCATAAATGCCACTTCATTTTCAATGCAGTGGCAATATTCTTTGTAACTCAGAATATATCTATTCTGAGTTACAAAATAGATATAAATAGAAAGTTTACACCAGAGAAGGGCTGCACTGACAACAGCATTTACATTCATTAGCATGTTGATAAAAAGTGCTGCCACATTTGCCGGTGGCAGAAATCAGAATGATTAAAAGCAACAGAGAAAAATACCATGTAAATGAAGCAGAACAACTAGACAGGCCCATTATTCTTCTTTCTAAGGGACAGGCAGTGGTATGACATGAACAGTCAAAGTATATTTTAGATTGAGCCTGTAATTGGACGTATCAACAATTATAGTTTATTTTACATTTTCATAGTTATTAGGTAAAACAAAAAAATCTATTAGATTGTTCTTCTTTTTCATTTCCATTATATTAAACAGCCCAATGCTCAGGGGCTCAGGGACAGGATAGACTTGTCTCTACAATACGTCGGAAGTTTAAAACCCTCTGGAGATTGTGCACCATCAGCAGTACTGATCTGTTACAGTGTACATGTATGTGCATGTTAACATACTGTACATACATATTGTACAGACCTGAATCCTCTAAGTGTTTGCTACTTTGGAGATCTTCCATGTCGTCGTCAGACATCTCCATCTCCTCCTCTCGTCTGATGCCCATCAGCTGCTCATTCTGTAGGTTTCTTATCTCCTGCAGAGATAACATTAGTGGGTTATAACAGAAACATAAAAAACAAGCATAGACTAAGATCCACATTAAGTGACAATGGAGAATTGAAGTTTTCTGTAAGACAAACAAAAACAGGTCTAAAGGGAAATCCCAAAGCTGACAGTTCCTCTCACAAATGGCACGCAGAAATGACAATAGTTGTGATCATTTGTGTGTTGTAAATGTAATAAACTAGAAACCAAAAGCAACCAAAGAGTAAATATGTATCTGTGAGCTGGCACTATTGGACAGAGCTCATAGCAGAGGTCAAATACACACAACTGTCTGCTCCACGCTGGCTCTTGGCTCATAAACAAACACACACACACACACATACACATACACATACACATACAGCAGACAGTGATAAAAGGAACGGCTGCTGAATGATGGTTCCTCGAAGCTGTAGTCAGTCAACATGACAGAGCGCTGCTTCGATTGTCAAAGTAATTCAGGCAGTCATTTGATAAACTACCTCAGAGCAGCTGCACACACTCACCTCTGCTCTCTCTACCGGACACTGGAGGCAGTGGAACAGTTATAAATGTAACATTTATTTAAACCTACATTTATGAGGCTGACTCATTGTCCCAAACGTCACCCCAACACAATCTGAGAAATAACTGTTTTTACATGCATATTTCATCTGACCTTTACTTAACAGACAGGTAATTATGTTTACAAGCAGCATTTGTTTACCAGATGAGCACTAGAGGCTGTCAGTCACAGCTCACTAGTGTCAGTAAGTGTGTCTGTCAAGGGCAGGCACTGCTTCCGAACTCCATGTAAAGATAAGTAAGACTTCAGGTTTTTGTAGCAAAACAAATAAAATAGTAAATGAGCCAAAACAACAAACAAAGAAACAGACAAAGGGCCTGAAAGAGTACAGAGTACTAACACATAAACAGCAGATAGATTACATTTTTTACTTACCTTTACTAAGCTCTTTTCATTCTACACAAATAGACTGTGCGTACAGAATATAATATGTACAGACAATTAGGGAACTTACCACTCTGATTAGTACCTATATGATCCAAAGGACCCATAGGGGAACGCCACACATGTAACTTCATGCAATAGCTAACTATGACAAGCTTATGGTTTGAGTGCCATATTTAAAATTGTTTAATGATATACCTAGCAATAGTGAACTCACCAAGATTTCTGGCCCCGAAAATGAAAGTGGAATAGGCAAATACTCCCCCTGTGCCCACTTTGTTTTTCATTGTTCAACTCCACCGTAGTTTTAATACATTAACTTAATGTATTTTAAGTTCACTTAAAAAAAAAAGCAATATACTTAGAAAGAAGAACCAAAACGGTTTGTTATTAATACTTGTAAAAAAAAGAAAAGAAAAAAATATATAGAAAAAGTGTACCAACCTGCGCTTGCTTGCGCCAAACATCCAGGTTCTTGCGCTGAGCTTTGGAGAAATGGTCCCATGCCTTTTGTTTGGAAGCGGCTTGGAAAACAGACACAATCTGTTCAACTGTGGAGGTGCAGGAAGGAGCAGAGCATCCAGAGAGGGACAGGAGACAGAGGCAGGTGGGAAGGAGCAGAGCAATGAGAGAGTGGAGTCAATAACTCACCATCATGTGTTGTTCATGTTTATGTATGATAAACCTTTGTGACTGACACTGTGTTACCATCGAACCACTGCCTCTCCTGGTGGATAATAGGAACACCCGACAGTAAAGAACAACACAATTATACTTAGAATGCATTATGATGATAAAGCAAGAACAAAAGCAAAAGACAAATTAGTTGAGAAGGAAACAGTATTTGTTTCTTTTTCCTTCTCAACTAATTTTTCTGTGGTTAAGTGTTTTCTCCATTACATGAACATGAGAATGACAATGTGTTTATTTCCCCCCTTCTGTCCTTGTGCATTTATAAAAGAGAAAGCACTCTGAGGATAGAAATAGTCTTCCAAGAACCCTGTTCTGTTCTGATTGTGGAGGTGGGTGATGATATCATCCAGCCAGATGATTCTGACCATTAGGCTGGCCCCACATCTGGAGATGGGGCCCTGGGCACTGTACTGCGGTCACCCCTGCTCCTTATGGCATCAAACGATGAGTCAAATGCAAAGGACTAATTTTCAAGTACACTATAACCTTAACCCTTAAGTCAAAGTATACTGTATGTGGGCTCAATAACCACTTACATTTATTAGCACACTCACTTTAACAATGTAGATTCTACTGATGGAATATCAATAATCATCTCAACAGCAAGGGGGCTAACACTGTATTCTTCAGGGTTTATTGTTTAGGATTCTGTAACTGTGTCTGTCTCTAAACACTTGGTTAAAAGATGTGAAAATCAGGCAGACTGCAAATGTGCTTGTACATTTTACATCCCTTTGTTACAATAACAATCATCTACAATGTGTTCAGAACTGTTTACAAATATTCAACATGCATGTGGTTGCTGCGTAGCTGTACTGAGAGCAGTGTCTGCTTCCATAGCAACACTAGCCTTACTTATTTGGTGGTCATTTTGTCAACTAAGGAACTAATTGTGAATGTAGAGTGAGGAGAACAGTTTTGCACTTTGAGTTAATAATACATTAGTTAAGGTTCGCACAAATATGAAGTTTCAGTCATCCAGGTGGGTAATTAAATCTTGTAAGGTTAAAACAAGACAATTAGACCTGTTGACACATGACAATGTTTCACTCTCCAACCAGAGAGAGTCCTCAAGGCAGTTTTTTGTAAGGGTCTCTCTCACCATGGCAACATGGATCCTAGGGGGCCACTGCCTAGCTGAAGCTTGTTATGGGAGTCACAATTTTCCACATTTTCTGGCCGACCATAAGAATATTCAACACACACAAATACAGTCGAGTCAAAATCGAGGCACTCGGAATGTTTAGTCTCATTCTTGCATTTGAGAATTAAACAAATTGTCCAGTAGAAGTGAAAAAAAAAGGCTCTTGAAACTCGGCGTTAGCAGCAGGAAGCTAATGTCACGTTATGGTTAGCATTGTCCCGTATTTATGTATCAATGGGCTGTTGAACCACTTTGCTCCCCTCCATGTCTATGTATCTTTATTTAGAGGAAACACATCCATAATTCAACAAGTAGTGGAGGAGAAGTTGGTGAAAGAGTAGTTCCTTTCCTTCTTTGTTGTTCCCCCCTCTGGCAGCTTCGAACGTGACCTTGTGGGCGTTCCCAGAGATGCCGTCTGTATCTATCCACGCCCACCAGATTTGGCCCGTTGTCTTGTTTTCACCTTACAAGATTGATTTAGTTTTACTTACCATGTCTTGTACTCATCAGCTTTATGTGGTATTGCGATTGAAGTTAGGTATACATGGCATTATCATTATTACTGTATACTACTTTGTGCACCTTAGTCACATGTCTAAATGTAATCGTAGAATTGTGTATCAACTTACCCTGGCATGAGTCAAACACCAGTGTATCTGCTCCCCATGTATTTGTTACATATGTTGTGTTTGTGTACAAATGACTCACATTGTGCCAGTGTAGCAGACAGTGCAGTCTTGAACTTCTCCTTGGCCTCTTCCATCTCCTTCTCGTGCTGGGCTTTCTCACTCATCAGTCTGCGTATGTGGCTGTTGGACGACTGGATCATGGAGTAGAAGTTGTTGGCGTTCCTGCGATTGACTTCACCTCGCTCCAGCCAGGTCAGGAGCACCCGCACCGCCTCTGCAAACTGACCGTCCTCTGGAATAACAGGGCCAGCAGAAACACAAGTCAGGCTAGTACAGCAAAGAGAGTTTGTAATGGGTTGTAAGGACATCAAGGTCTTGGTTTTGCACCAACACTGTTTCTGTGGGCGGCCTGAAAACGGCTTTGTGTCTGTGTAGTAACACATTTTCTCTTGATGTCTTCAGTCCTATGTAAACTAATGCGAGAGAAGGGGCAGGCACTATGAATAGCGGCAATAAGGTGAGTAAGGGGAAAAAGGTTCTACTGTAATGAATACCACATATCACATTACGACTACTTAGGACTTAGGACTACAATGCAACTTTTTATTTTTATTTCTCAAGGTCCTGCTTGTGTTAGAGAGGCCGGACCAAAGCAAAGTGTAGTAGAGCTTTATTTCTAGACCCCTTTTCCAATCTTATGTGCGGATTTTAACCACTATTGCACATCTATAATTATTTTCATGACCTGTACTTCAAACCAAGCAAAGCTCCAGGAACCTTCTGCAATCTCTGAAACCCAACCAATTTGTTAGCCACAGAAGTAGAATACAATTATACATACTATATAGGTGTGAGGGGATGAAAGCGAAAGCCATTATTTGCTGTTTTATCCCTACATACAGTCCCACCTTTGATCTTGTCCCCCAGCAGGCTGCACTCGTGGTCGGAGTAGTGGACGATGGGCGGAGGGGAAGGCGGTCTCATTAGATCCTCTTCAATCTTCCGCCGGTGCCGCTCCTCTCTGGCCAACATGCGCTGGTAGCATTCCCACTCGTACAAGTCGTCTCTGGCCTGGGCAAAGTCCACATGGAGTCGCCCGCTGTCTTTCTTGTCTGTGCTGGAGCCCAGGCGGATGCGATAACCTGTGGAAGAATTATGGAGTATAGTATTAAGTATAAAAGAAAAGTGAATAGCAAAATGAATCTTGTAATTTAAATGGTTACATTTATCAAATTGCAATGGCTGCAAGTGTCAAGGCAAAACAATACAAATCAATACAGGCACTAAAACACTAGCTCAATGCCCATCTCGTTTTCTATAATTCGAACAGTGTCCTTTTTATCGTAATTTAGTTTGTGGTTTAAATGATTACAGAGTCAACAGCCATTGGACTACAATTGTGCTCAACAATAATCGACTTATCCGGGAAAGTCCACACGCAAAGGACCAAGAGTGAGCACAGCATAAACAGAGACATCAGTCTGAGCTCAGGGCTTACTTCGTCACCTTCAGGCTCCTAATATTAGACTACTTCAATATTTCATAAGCGATCCTAGCGTGGGTGAGAGGGAGGGATTTTATTTATGAGCAAAACACACAGCTCAGTCATCCGCCTTAATACAGCATGGACTTCAGCTCTGCATCATAGAGAGGCTGAAAAATAAGCCACCCCAAAGTTATTCACGCCAACTGCGGTCTGAGGCTACCTAATATTATACAGAACAGGTCTAAATTCAACACTGCAGATAGAGTTATTGACTCTAGGAGAAATATTTGTGATATATCCTACCGGACAAGTAAAGAGCCTTGTCCACAGTGAACTCCTCTGCAAAGCGAATGTGGCAGAAGTTTTTCTTGCTTTTGCGGATGGCGATGATGCCACCACATGGACCAAAGATCTCTTCAATCGTCTGCTCAGTGGAATTCTCTGGCAGACCGCCCACAAAGATGGTCTTACACCCAGGAGGGCGATCCCTGGTGGCTGGAGGGGGTAGATCTACAAAAAAATAAAGAACAAAAAGCTTATCGCACAGGTGGTGCCAACTGACAAACTGTTGTTGCTAAATTATTAATGAATTGTTTTCAGGACACTTCAATATTTGTATAACCTGGATGCAAAGCAATCAAAGAATTATAAAAAAGCAGATTCCCGAGTGCCTTCTTGATCTTGCAAATTCAGTTTAATGACATATAACACAGGTTTGTTGCTAAAAATATAAATCTTAATTCTTTAAATCGATGCAATCTACTCAACACTTTCTTTCTTGGATAAAATGTCAATATCAAACCACTTAATCCATGAAAATAAAATCCCTTTGGTCACAGTGATTGAGAATCCTCTCATGTGCACAGCCCCCTGCACCATAAGGTTGTGCACAGATGAGAGTTGACCGGTCTAATCTCGGCAGATGAGGCTTGTGAGGCCAGCTGAATGTGGTTAGTGTGGTCTATGAAGAGTGAAGCAGCTGATGAGGTTTGGTTGGCTCTGCTTCAGTCTCATTATTATGGTTAATAAGGCCCAAAACAAGTCCTGTGAAACGAGTTGAGCCTGAAGGGGGGGGCGTTCTGAAACCACACGACGCATTCAATCATCTCACAATAGATCAGTTCGATTACATTATTAAGTCCCATTGACAATGTTCCAATCATTCCTTCGCTTCAGGGATATGAGGAAGATTTAATTTTCAAATATTTTTATGTGCAAATGCCCAGGGAGATTTTTCCACTGATGATTTCTTTCTACATTAGATTCCCCACATCTCAAAAGGGATTCCGCTGACAGGGTTAGGGTTAGGACATTGGATAGGTTTTCAGGCTGAGAGGGCGACGCAGCATAATCCCTCCAACATTCTCCCAGTCTGACCTGGAGTCGGCTGCTCATTCACGTGCCCAGAATAACTCTACAGGATCTATCCCTGATGCATCCTAATCAGATGGGCACACTGAAAACTAAAATGGCTTTGCACCCATAGCAATCTTAACCCCCTTTTTGAACATAAAATATCGATACTGATTACCCCTGAGCTGCACACAGCTGCCCACTGCTCCTGACAGGTTGCCCCAGCGGCATTGCAGGATGGTTAAACCCAGAGAACACATTTATTTGAACAGTATAACAAATAAAGCACCTTAACCTGAAGACAGTGACTGACTTACTAGGGTTGGGAGGGAACAGAGTGCAGCTCTTGCAGTGGATGATCTCCTTGATGACAGGCACTTCCGGCACCAGTCCCAAACCAGGCAGCAGTGGATTCATTGGGGTGAACTCAGGCATTAGGCCCACATTTTGCTCAAAGTCTGAAAGCACACATAATAATAATAATAATAATAATAATAATAATAATAATAATAATAATAATAATAATTGTTGTTATTGTTAATATTAATATTTTGAAACACAGTAAAGTCCTACCCATGGCCATTTAGGTTAATTGGTCTGAACCTGCATTTTGCCCCCGGGCCATAGTTTGGACACATGTGGTCAACAAAGTAACAGTTATAATAGCTCTTTCTGTACTGCACATCATACATCTTTAAGTTTGTAGCCAGTGCCATGAGTGTTTCCTGTGTCAACTGCAGTGAGACTGACAGCCTACACATAATAAAATACTCATGCATACATGAATAAATGATGACAAAAACAATGTGCATACTTTAAGAGGTTCCTGCCGAGTCAGTCAACTAAATCCTACTGTTTGAAAAATAACCTTATGGCTAATGAACACAGCAAGGTCTGCATTATTCAAGCTTTTATTTATAGTATTGATTTCCAGAGTAACAACACCAACGCACACACCCAGGCCATGCACAGTATAGGGCTTTTTGAAATGGAAATGCTACAGTATGTGCTATCTGCCTCACTACCGACGAGCTGTCGAGGTGCGATAAAGGTAAAAGATTTGTCACTCAGTATATAGAGTGAGAAGGTAATATATGAATAAGAAGGACCTGATATGGTTATAATATACAGATGGATATACTAACTAATTGCACATTAGTTGTACCATCAACCCATTATACTGTAGTTTATCAACATAGGCCAAGATGGGTGAACACATTTGCCAAAGCAAGCAATATGGATAGTGCTGAATTATTCAAGACAGACCACAAGACGCTTTAAAGTAAATTAGAACATTGCGTCTGGTCCCTAAGCTCAACTCCATAAAGCAACTCCAATCAGCTATCTGCTTTTCCAGCTCTAACAAACGCCATATAAATGATCCCTTTTGTCCTATTTTTCACTTTCAGCATAAAAAACACGGCATCAGTAAGATACCTCACATCCAGCAACTTTTCCACATTGATTTCATTTCATGGTTTGCTGCCGTTTGGTTTCCCAATCCGTGATTTGCTTATTCACAAGCATGTAGAAAGCAAGCACCTTGAACAAATACAGAAAATCAAATGTATTATACATGAGCCAGTCTCATGTTAGCGCCTTTCTTGTGTTTGCTAATATTGCTCCACTATTACAGACACAAACGCTACCTTCATCACAATGTCTTGGTGTTGAACCAGGTCCTTGGGGGATCTGATTAAATAAATTACCTCCTGAGCTGCCCATCAGTCACAAAGTCACAGAGTGATTGACATTTGGATTGTGTTAATGTTATCCTCCTCCACTCTCCTCTCTGGCGTTCTCTGCTGTGTTTTAAGTTTAGCCCATGGCGTAAAAGAAGGAGGCAGCACGACGACTTTAGTGATCGCTGTTAAGCATGCTAGGAAACACTCTCTAATGAGTGCAGAGCCGCACCACCATGAGCAAAGCCAACAGATGTCTTATTGTATTTCTTCCAAAAGTTACCCTCCCCTTAAAGTTCACACTTTAAAGTAAGACATTTTCGTTCAATTTCTAAGTCACAAGTTTTCTGATGCATCCAAAAGTTATCAAACATTATCACATAAAACATTGTTTTGAGAGTGGTTGCTGGTCGTCATTATTATATATTTTTGTGTAATTATATAGTATTATATTTGAGGTATGTAAGCCTTCTGATCTCATAAACCTCTTCATCACCACACGACTTACTGCAACCTTTTCTGTCATGTTTGATCACAACACTAGTGTCTTGTTTGTATCTGGAACATTATGAATGCTAAGACGTTGGGCTTGATAGAGGCAAGCTGCCTGGCAACCAAAAGCACCATCGACCACATCGAGTGTGTAAATGTCTTAGTATCACATCCACACATTTTATTTCTTATATTTTTGTATCTTTATATTTGCCAAATTACATAACTACAGTATACAATGGCTTAAACAATGGGTGCAGTTTTACAGCAGTAGGATAAAACATTTTATTCAGCAGTTTCTATTATGAGGCAGCTGTAGTATCTTTAAAGTTTGCGACTGTGTGCCAGTCCTCATGGTCCACCTACACACACCAAACTTTCTGAGATCTTCCCAGTGCATCTCCAGAGTAGGAACCGAAAGGGAACAAAGATTTGAGTGGTTAGGTAACACTTCCATGAATATGTAGCATATTTAAAGTTCATAATAACTAAAGTGGGTGTGAAGAAAATAGCAAAGTCAAGCAAAGTGGCAAGTGGTTTGAAAACACACATAATTATTCTGTGAACACTGGTCACATAGCACACAGCACAGCAGATACATGAACCCTGAAACAATGTGGAATGCCTTGGACAGATGCCTTTTTATATGGATGCAGGGAATCCCGGCGAAGAAGAACGGGGGAATGCTCTTGGAATTGGATCCTCTTTGGGATGTGGAAACCAGATGTTGAATTCTGCAGTTTTCCACCTCTGCCTTAGGCCAAACATCACACTGTATCTGTGAGGATTTATGTCCGGATATACAATGCATGGCATGTTGTAATATTGGACTACACTAAAACAAATGTAATTCATCTCAACAACAGTGGATACAATCATTCAATGAATACTCTCCACATAAACAACATCACCTTTCTAAGGGCGTTTTCACACAGTCTCTAGTTAGGTCGACCCAAAGGGACTTTCAGCCCGAGAGTGGCACTTTAGGGTCAGTGTGAATCCAACCGCAGCACTTTCGGGCGACCTACAAAGCGCTCCAACATGTGTGAAAACGCCTTAAGTGTGCATTATACGATATGAATTTTGGGGTCCGATACCGATAGTCGATATATAGGCTGATATTTTAAGTAATTTACTTTGATGTATTTTTTTCATCTCTTATATGGCCTATAGCTAAACATGTATTATTATACAAGAGATTTCAGTCAAAGAAATATAATAGAACTATATCTAATAGAGGTCGACCGATGTGGGTTTTTCTCAGGCCGATGCTGATATGCACCGCTGATATTTTTGACAAAAAATAATCCTGTGGATGATGCGTCTCAGGCCCAGTCCCATTTCTCTCACTTGCCCTGAGAACACGCGCTGTGAGTTCCCTCCACAGTAGAGTCCCCTCAATGAGGGAAGTGCAAGTGAAGAATTTCCCCGAAATGGGACCACACTAGTATGCAAATTGGTGGAGAGAACGTGTTCCTTACGTCACGCGCAACATTGACGTGTCTGATTTCACCCCACTCTAGTAGATGGCGGTAATACACAGTTGTTTATACACATAAACTACGATAACAAGAAATACTACTTTCATTCAGTGTGAAAATGCCGGTTCCGGCGTAGCTCCTGCCTGTTGTGTGTGCCATGTTGATTTATCTACGTTTGATAAATCAAGAGGCCTACACATTCAGATCGTATAGTTTGCATCCAGTCTATTGTTAAACGATTAAACATGATGCATTACTGTTTTCGATAGGTCATGATCAATAATCATCTATGTCACATAAGTAGAACGTAAACAAGCAACAGTCCTCACAGGAGAAAGGGTTCAACTTGAGACCATTATCTTTACTGAAAGCTTGAATCAGAGTTAGTAGATTGAGAACCTGGATGAGCACGAAACATCCGCATGTACACTGGGGCACACCGGGACACCACAACATTTCAGCTTATTTGCGTATATATTCTTACATTTGTAATTGTCGCTTCCACCAGTAGCCGCCATCTTTATAGTCCTTGGCCACAAGTCTGCTCCTGAGCTGACTTGCTGCAGAGGGGCTTTTTCAAGGGAGATAACCACTTCCTCGTGCTCCCTAAAGTATTGGGACACCCTACCTCTCCGCGGGAACGAGCAAAATTTAGGGGAAGGGCTCAAATCTAGGACTAGGGTTTGAATTGGGACAGAGCCTTAAACTGTGACAGCAGAGGGCGCTGTATATTCATGTTTAGTAGGTACTTCAGAGGGAGGTTTTTTGAAAGACAAACCTCAGTAGATTCCAAAACAAAAAAGGATAAGTCTGTATTTCTTATGGTTCCTAAATTATACGCAAAAGTCTACAACATAAAACACATAAAATAGGTGTACAAACTTACAACCAATTTTCACTGTGATGCATCTCCGCTCCCCTGAGGCCTAGGAAGTTGAAAGCTCCGATTGAGCTCTTTCCGGTGCAAAAAACATGAAGTGTCTATCACTTTCAGTTACGGAAATATCACTCTTTTTATCGGTTTCGGAGATACAGTATCTGCCATTTTATCAGCCGAGTGCCGATACTGAAAATACCCTAATATATGCCCTAGTGTGCATATGGCTATTCAGCCTGCAAAAATCTACAATGGACAGTTTGTAGCCATCTTGTATTTTTAAGAAATATTGTAGCTGGCTGTCTCTTACTTTTCCTACTGCATTTTCTTCTTGCATGTAAACACACCTCACTAAGAGACATTCAATTAAAAATACATACAAATAGTAATAACCCGGAGTACTGCTTTAGTGGAAAGTATAGGCATGGGAATACAAAACACCGTCTGCAACCTGTGTGTAGAGCAATTTGGAATAATGAGACAGTGTCCCTGTCTGACTCAGGGCTAATGACACATTAATGAGACTAGATCACTTATGCTGGAGAGTTTAATGCACTGAATAAAAAAAATTCATATTTAATAACAGTGGGCCTCATTCATGACGCGTTCTTACACACACATTTGTTCTTAAGGCCTTCTTAGGAAGGTTTTTGGCATTCACAAAACTTGTTCTTAGCTGATAACCAGGGTTAAAGTGGATTTGGAGGTGGGGAACTCTAACCTTTAACAAGCAGTAGGAATCGCGCTACATTTTATATTTTTTATGTACTTAGGTACTGACATGTAGTCATGGGTTCTGAACAGATACTGCACAATACAAGGTATTTGATACTGTAATTATTTTATTTTCCAATATTTTTTAATACCTTGAATTATTTTTAGATATCCTTAAGTAGGTTTAAACAATCATAAATGATTGGAGGTCTATGTGATTTACTAAATGAACTAATTCTGCTTTTGCCAGATCCACTCTTTTGGTTCTTCTTAGATAGGACTGCAGAGCACCATGCCTGCCCAGAGTGGAGCTTAATAGATTATAGAAACAAAAAAAATGTCAGGATCCACTTATTCAAAGAAGGCCCAACCAAAGAAATGAACGTGTGTGCTGAAACATTACTTATTAACAATTTTGGCTTGTTATTATGTTCTTTATTTAAGAAAATCCTCTTTGGCAGTCAGTGATGCTTACTGCAGGCTCTTGCAGGCTGGTCAGGGGTGAGCCTCCCACCACCAAACGTATTCATATTTTGGATAAATAAATGAAAATTGAATTATCATCACTGCTTGAACAGAATAGAATTGGGCCTAAACATAAAAGTGATATTATATTCCAGTATTTTAAGGCTTTGGAGGAAAAACAAACAAAAAACACAGCAATAGATTAATACAGAATAATAAAGAGCCTAATAATAAACTAGGACTACTCAGAACTAAACCAGGATTAAGCCAGGGCAAAAACATGCAATATCAGGACTAAGGCAGGACTAAATCACTAAATCAAAGGCCTAATACAAAATGAGAGAGCTACATGTGAGACCAGTACATCTCAAACAACATGACTAACTCCTCCTCAGTGCAGACAGAGGGCTGACCATAGAAATAATAAATAAGGCGGACCAAACGCTGTTCTGTCCAGACCTCGCACTTTACGAAAAAACTCAGTAAATGAAGCGCTCCTTGGAGATGGCGCGCTCATCCACATATTCAGCTTCAGCCTCGTTTACCATGTTAACTTTGCAAAGAGCATCTCTGCGCTTGTACATTTCCCACAAACACGTATTGAATGAAGTCAAAACAGAAAGGAAGAAAAATGCACCTGTCAGATTAATGATTCAGATGTTATTTAGTAAAGTTAGAGCCCAGGGAGCGAGGTTTAGCGTATTGACCGGTTAAACACGAGTGCTGGTGGTGCAGAGCAGTTTTCCAAAACTCACGCACCATCAGCTTTATGGTTCGCTTTACAAACATCCACAGCTGAACTGTTGTCCTTACCTTAAAGTCGGTTAAGCCCTTTGCACCGGTGAAGGCAGGAACACACGCTGCACCTGACGCGGACCGCGAGGAGTCCTGCTTCTGCATGGGATAATCCGAGCAAACACGATTCATGCTGTCCTTGTGCTGCGGTTTGATAAAATCTGTTAGTCCGTCCAACGATAAGCCTCCTGTTTTCTCAGTTTAGCGTTACACCGTTTAACAGAGCCATGTTTTCATTTGAGCCCGCGCTAGGAGATGATGGTCCGGAGCCGGAGGCACACTGCTACACAAAGTGGCGCGAACTTGCTGTGGAGCTACGCGAATGCGGCGCGGATAATGCCGGAAAAAATATATTTTTTATGGAAAATGAGGTCAGATTATATTTTTGGCCCCGGGACGCATATTGAGTAGGCCCAACCTAGTACTTTTATTGCATTGATTTATCTCACAGGCAGAATTTCGTATGTGCGTGAAATGACAAAGTTGCAATCATGAACTTTTTTTTTATTTTTCTTTTTTTCCATGCGAAGGTGGGGGAACGCCGTTCCCGACCGTTCCCGCCACTTTAACCCCTGCTGATAACGTTCCTCAGTAAGAACAAATCCTGAGAACACTCAGGCGGACTCTTACGCACAAAACTATCTCCAGTTCTGTTCATGATCATGAGCCTGATGGAACTCAACATTCTGATATTTGTACATAGTAAATCATGTATTAATTAATTCCAAAAATTCCTTGCGATTACAAAGGTGTGCACTCTACTCGTTGGGCAGCACGTTGCGCCGCTGCAACCGCATCTATCTAAAGGATTGACCCGGGGGAAAAGAAGCGGAAAACCCTTTCGCGATGTACTGGTTACATCTATTTAAACATTTTGTAATGAGAGCAAAGTCGCATGCGCAAAGGTTTAGGTTCGTCCTTGAGCGTGGGGTGCCGATTGTTGAGTTTTTTTTGCTTTAAGGGTTTTGTTGGTCATTAGTTTTGGATTTGTGTTTTGTCATTCATTCCTCTGGTTGTCTTTTGCACTTTTTTGTCCTTACTGTATATGGTGAATCATAGGTGGTGACATATGCTAATTAAATCAACACACACTTCCAAGTTGGGATCCACCGAACACAGGTGCGAAGTATTTCCCTACTTAAAACGTGTCGTGAATCTGGCGCAGTTTCCTGACACTGCCTTCTTAAGAAGATCATTCATGAATGAGGCCCAGAAAGTGTATAAACCTTCAGTCTGTTAGAGGTATTAGTTGCTATGTTCTGTTGTTGAATTAGGTCAGCAACAACACAATAAAATATATTTGTTTTAAGGATTCCCTCTTGTCTTATTAACTCAAAAATGAGTTGCCTTTCTCCACTTACATGTTGCCGTATACCACACTGAGACTCTTTTTCTCCTCTCAAGCGCCATGTACCTGTTTTAAGTGTGGCCTGAGGCAAACCCTGTCCTTGTTAAATGTAGCTGCTCTCCTGTTACACACAGGTGCATATTGTAACATTATTCATGAGTGTCCCATTTGTGTGGGCCACATTCAAGGCTAAGAGCTGGTGCACATGACGAACAAGAAATTTCTCTGGAAACATCCAATGCAAAATGCAATCAACATAACAAATGCTCTCAGTCTCTCATCATTATGAATACACACTACAGTGTGTGAGAACGCAGAACCAGGCTTCACATGTAGAATTTATCACTGCTCTCAACCGGCCACTGCAGTGCTTTCTCATTAGACCAGAGAGAGGTTCTTGTTTACCATTTAAGATATATGAGGTTTGTGCCATACAGTAAGTGAACGCTTTCCTTAATTCAGCACTACAGCCTGTGCAGATGGGAGACACACTGACAGAGTATAAACACAGGCATGCCATTTCAACAGCAAGAATGCTTCGAAGCTAAGCAATTGGAAGTGAGCTCTGAATGGCTTTAGAGTAAGACTTATATTGATTATAGTAAAAGGAAAAACAGGGCAGAAAAAAACAGTGGGAGAGGCTTTAGATATTAAGATGCAAATCAATGAGTGCACAGCATTTCTGCTCTTTCTACAGTATGTAACTGTTTATGTGGAGTACCTGTCACTAGTGTCTGAGTGCTCAGGCCCAGTGGAGACATCCCCAGGTTATTCATGGCTGTGGCCCAGGCGCTGGGGTCTGACATGGGCACCGGCATCGAGCTCGCCTCCATGCTCATGTTGTGGATCACTTCAGCTAAAGACAGAGAAAAAACAGAAATGTAATGCGACCAAAACAACACAATGCTGCACTTTTAGGACGCCCTGTCTGGTCTTAATGCGCAATAAAGCAAACACATTTACACCAACAGGCAAACCTCCCATAAAATCACTTTTAGCAGAAACATTGCCATGCAACTTATTATCCTCGATATCCTGTTCTCTGATGGACCGCCTTCTCTCACCGAGACCTACTTTAGTTTCTGTCTGAGCCGCTGCCCTTCCCATCTTCCTGAAGCCTAAGACATTAGCACTGCTCATAATAAGAAGCCCAGCTCCGTGCACACAGCCCAGAGTGCTCCTCCCTGTGTCTGCAATACAAGTTGGGCCTCCCTTGTCAGATGCTCATGTGTAATAATGCCATTAGCTCTTGTGGTAGTTAATTCCAGTCTGTTGACACACAGAGCAGTGGCGATAAAGCAGTTTGTGTCAGCGTGTGGTTTGTGTGGAACTGCACAACGCAATTAACTGTGGCCACTTCTCAGGAATGAGCCTTCAGCACAAGAGCAGATGTGCTGCTGTGGTACAACGGTGGGTTCACATGGTATTAACCAGTAAAGCGATTGTAAAAATGATGACTATGATGCAACTTACTTTGATCCAATCCTCATGTACATGGCATCAAGCCGTAATTGTCAGTGGTATGTTTTTGTATGGGGAAAGTTTGATTATCAGTCCATAATGTCGAGAGCATTAACACAAGAGAGAACATAAATATGAACTGCTAAGCTTAAGAGTGGATTTCAGAACATGCCTGGAGACGCCTAAATTACAGGGTTAGCAAGATACTCAATATCACCCTTTTGAGACCATATATTTGGGCCTAAAGGCATTGCTCTGAGCCAGGAATTTAAAGTAATATTTGATGTGGCGCGGGTCCAAAAATCTAACCATTATAGAATAAGTACCGACCCAAAAGCCCGGCGTGAAATCAAAGTGCGCTCAGATCTACAGCAGAATAATGGCTTTGAGCAATTAAATTTCCTACAAGTCTTTTCAGAGGACAAAGACTACACGCTTGGAACAAACAAGACCAATAACTTTCCATGTGTTTCTTATTAATTTGAACATGTGCAGTAATAAGGTGCACTGATTCAAATATAATTCAAATTGGCTTGCAATTTGCAACTCACATGAGCCGTGAGTCTATCTTCCACTTGTCAAGCAATGTTTGTGCAATTTACTCCCCGCACCTGCTGTACATTTCCATAGCACTGGTTAAAAAACAACAAAGCCCACAGATGCCATTACTGTGCAGCACTAACAAACAGCAGCTCATTTTAAATGGAATTAGAGCAGGGAATCTACTCTAAAACAATAATAAAACAGGCCTTAACGGGGTAACTAAGCCATCTGCTGCTTCTGAAAGTTCACACTTCACTGTGATTGGTTAAACCCACCTGTCACTCACTTTTCAAGTGCGAGTAGAACAAAATGTCAGCGCGCTACACTCGATTTTTGGATATAGAAAAAATAAAGAATGCCCGGAGCACTTTGCATTGAAGACGTTGTTGCATAGCCCTGCTCACAAACATATGTTCACTCAATCTTTTTCTTTGCACTGGGTTAACTGCTGGGTTGTGAAAAGCAGTTAACCCTCTGTATTTGGCATTGGTCAAATACAGAGTATAAAGCTGGTGGTGCCTCCAAACAGTTTGGTTGATCCTCAGAGCTGACAGAATCAATGTGGCACAGGCCCTACAGAGCGCCACACACATCACGCGCTCCTAAATGGTTTCACTGCCCACACCAACATGGCTGACTTCAACATTAACTGCTATTTCTCACTCGCCGCGGTTCGACTCAGTTCATGCAGTTCAAATACATCTGCCCTCAAAGCTGGTTCAACATCAAGGCTGCAGTCGAAGGTGGACAGGGGAAAAAAAAAACATCATAATATTCACAGACAGCATATAAGCTCTATAAAGCCATAAGTATTGGCTAAGACCGCTAACATAGCCAGGCTTTCACTCTGATATCCTGCTGTTTACCCATTAGCCCATTAGCTCTATATCTCCCATAAGATGGTGCAGCTGAAACTCTCTGAAGATTTAAACTTGAAGCCAAACCAACACACAGTAAGACCTGGATCAATAGAAACTGCTCAGTGAAAACCTTCAGCTCCGGACGGATAATGAGGAGACTATAAGGCAGAGAAAGCACACAGAGATTCCAGATTCAGAGGAAATGAGTTTGGATAGGACTAATAGTCTTACAGAGATATGCCCATAATGCATGCTAAACTAACTTCAACTTTCAACCATGTCATAACACTCTCTCTCAATTAATTATTATTATTATTATTCATTATTATTTATTTCAGGCAAGGCATTCCACAATGGAGCACAAGGGAGACTTCACATGGTTCACGTGTCATATCAAATACATTCAACACAAAAAGAAGCAAGGTCAATTTTGTCTGAAAGGGAGTAGGAAGAAGAAAACCCATTTAATCCCACCCCCATTTCTCATCAATATTACAATGACCTTTACTGTTACATTCTCCATATTTTCCAGCAAACTATAGACTCAAACTGACTAGCAATCATATTTACAACAACATTAATACATCAGTAGCTGAAACTGGAGTGATAAATCATGCTGGCGTTATGATCATTCAGCACTAGTAGACACAATATTAATGTGAACTTTAAGACCCACTCTCTCTATATTGTGACCTGCAGACCCAATGTTTATACAACAGTTTAAATCTGTGGATAGTTTGGCATTTTAGAGTTGTGTTTTAGAGTTTTAAGTCTAAAACATAACAGGAGTTTTCATGAGATGTCAGCTGGGTGCATTTAGAGGCTTCAACCATTATGCACACGCTTATTTAGACTTGGGACCTCAATGCCAGCTCTGTATCTCTCTAAGGTGTTAGTTATTGAGTTTGTAATTGTGTAAAATTAATTAACTCTTAGTAAAAATGACCATCTCTGGTAATATGAGCCTACTCAGCAAGAAGTCTGAAGCAGTGTTACTTTCGTCGACTAAAATATTACTCATAATTTTAGGTTTAAGTAATATTTTGGCTGACTAAAATTGGACGAAAACTAAATTAAAGTTTTTTTTTATGAGGCTAAAACTATGACTAAAATGTCCAGATATTTTCGTATACTAAAATATGACTAAATAAAATGAAAAGAAGAGACTAAAATCATCCAAATGACAGTTTGAAAGAGCCTCATTTAAATCATTTAAATTCACTGCCAAAGGAACAGCTCTGAGCTTTGTTCATGTGGAAGAAGCTCCATGAAGCAGAGGACCTTGATTATATATGATTATAATATCCATCCATCCATTTTCTTCCACTTGTCCGTTGCCGGGTCATGGGGGCAGCTGTTGGAGCTGCCCAAATTACATTGCACCAGCCCCTATGGCTCCTCCTGCAGGTGGTGGGTCCACAGAAGGACAGCCTCATGGTTCTAACCGGGCCTGTTGGTCTCTCATAAGGGGCTTCTGAACCGCTCTTTGTCTGACCCGTCACCTAGGACCTGTTTGCCATGGGAGACCCTATCAGGGCACGAAGCCCCCGACAACAGAGCTCCCATGATAATTCTGGCGCTCAAACCCCTCCACCACGTTAAGATGGCGGTTCCGGGAGAGGATAAGAGGATATAATAAATATCATAAATGTAAAATCTAAACCTAGACTAAAATTGAAGAAAATTATTTGACTAACTCTCGACTAAAATTAAAAGAGATTTTCGTCAAAGACTAAGACTAAAACTAATAAAATATGTTGTCAAAATTAACACTGGTCTAAAGGCCAACAAAACTGATCTGAGGGCCGCATTTGGCCCGTGGGCCCTGGGCTAATAGCTATAGCATGATTTTAGCCTTATTAAATCTGCTTCACTCCCCTGAAGTTCAGACGTATTTAGACTTAATTTTACCCACATATGCATTGGTTTTAATTATTCTTTTAAGATGCTTTCCTTAATCACCCCATCCCTCAATGCTGAGGGAACCTGTCAGACGCAGTGGGCAGCTGCAGCCGGGGTATCGCTAGATCTTCAGCTAATTTCATAACTGGAGGATTGGCCTCCTGTGCCATTTTGGGTTAAAGGGGAACCACAGCAAACCCACCCAAACATGGGGAGAAAATGCACAGAGTGAAATACCGATGCAAAAGTGTCCAAAAGCGTAAAAAAAAATGCTTACAACACTTGACATGAACAGTTGTGGTGATGCTATTATAAAACTCTCTCCACCAAAACTGTCATGACACCTTCCTCGCCTTCACCACTGTAACTGCCTTCCCAAAGCTGCCAGGTTGATGTGTAGTTGCAGGTGTAACTACACATCCGGCCTCTGCTAATGTCCGCTATCAATGGATTTAAATCATTTAAATAACATGCTAAGGCAATTGACCAAATCCACCTGAAGGTTAGGAGCAAGAGGACGACGCAGATAAGTATATCCAAGAAAATGCGCTTAACCTTCTTCCACAAGGCGCCTTAGCTGAGTACAAAAGAGAATAATTTATACGGTAATCCCTTGCAGCCGTGCAAATAGTAAGCTGTTCTATCCCTTTGGTGCAGAGACATCGATCCAAACAGCCTCTGTGACCTTGTAGCACTTTGCTGTTTGACAAAGACCAAACACAGAGTAACTCCATGTCTCGATTGAAGTCTGAAGGACAACTTGACATCAGCGAGGAGGTAAACCTGACTGAGAGCTTCTTCAAATCTGTTCCTCCACTTTTGAAGTGTGAACACAACCGGGACCAGAGCCTGTGGATGTATTTCTCTGTTCTGTTAGCGCTATGGCTTTGTTTTATGTCAGTGAGCAAATAAAATTTCATGTGTTTAAGATACAAAAAAAAGAAAAAAAAAGGATGTGAGTTCTTTGAAAAAGGCGAGTGTGGATGTTATGAATATTTATTTTGGAAAGCAATGATAAAAAGAGCGTAGAAGTACTTTCTGAGTAGAAAAGGCTATAATGGAGAAATGTGGACGGCTATAATGTGACATCTGAAATACATAATCTACTTGAGAGTAACTCTGTAAGGTCACAACCGTTCCTAGTTTTGTCCAAAATACAAATCAGCCCTCATGTCTAAACAAACCAAAATATTGAATTGATTGATTGAATGACCAAAATCTTATAAACCGAAAACCAGGCTTTAAAAAATAAATAAACAATGTCCGACATTTTCATGCCAAGTCTAGATAGGATTAGGCCGGCTAAGCTAACTTCTGGTGACTTATAACAGCGGGCACTTGGGAAACACTTTGAGGCCTACAAGGAGCAGGTATAATGGGCTCCAGACAAGCTTTATGAACCATACAATGCAACCATCCAACCTCATGTACAGCCTTGTAATAAGGACTTTGAGATTTCTATTACAAAGAAAAACAGAATGGCTGTTAGTGCACCACTGTTGATAATATCGGAATAGGAAGAAGATGGGAAAGGTCTTCAACACATGCAGTGGCTTGGTTAATTGCTGCCTTCAGGAAACAAAGAAATCTGTATTTAATTACAGCAGCCTGAGTCTGGGTTTTCATTCTAATACGTTGTTTAGATTTTGTAATACTCTATTGGCCACGGCTTCCTTCTTTAACCAACAACATCAGGCTATAGCTTTTCGTCACATGGATTAATGGAGCAGTATACAGCAGAGTTCATGGTGAAAATGTTAAACACATACAGTGCAGCTGTGTATTGGAATTCAGGGTCTTCCCTCATCTAACCCCAGCTGTCCTCAGAGAGCTGGGAAAAATGGCTTCACCCGCAGTTCATATATAAAGCATGCTCCTCCATTAGAGATCTCTCTGGGGAAAGCCATGTTGTTACAGAATTGAAAGACTTGACTAGACTTGAGTGTGACTTTCTAAAATAAACCAAGACAATTGTGTAGTCCATGGTCACAAAAGAAAAACAAAAAACATTATTATAAGCCTGAAAAAGTTCTGATCTAAGATTCGTACCCAATATGGACTGAAGACTTTTCTTAGGTGCAATTTTTCAGCCACCATGTGACTGGGAATGCAGCTAATGCAATTTTCATGTTTATATGTTTATTTGTCATACTTAAAATTAGCAAGTGCTATTTTGTTGGCATGTTGCACCTGATTTACTATTAGAAGCTATGCACATTTTTAGTGCCGCAAACCTGAAATGTAAATAAACTTACTGTGTGAGCACAAACTGCTGACTGACACCTTTGAGGGAGCATTTATAAAGTTATGATGGATGAATGACAGATGTCCACAATCAACATGGATCACTTTATTTTTTTAATTTTTTTATTTTAATTATAGCAAATAAATCATACATGCTGGAAAAATAAAACAACTAAAACAAGCCTCCACGCCCTCCGCGCTCATCCAGTGGTATCCACGGCTGGTGCGAAGAGCATAATATTATGTCAGGTGCTATACGGAGCGCACAGGCCACAGCAATATCGTGGAAAACTTGCATAAAACAGTGATCAGCACTGCTGAATGTTTGTCTGAATATTATGAGGTTTTCATCATAGAGTAGAGAATATTGAGCCAACAGGAATACACGCACATTGGAGTCGCCCAGTGGAACAGGTGAACAGCGGAACATTTCGGCTCATGCCTCCTCATGTATCATCAATCAATATCATCAGTCACCGTTGTGCACAGACCCCATATATTTCATAAGGATTAAGGACTTGGGACAGACTCCTGCCATTCGATGGACACTGCTGTGAACTGCAGTGTGGGAGAGCCAAGGGATGAAAGAACTTTTACCTGATTTCTTACATTTCTTTGGGCCAAAATTTCAAATAAAAATGCCAAGTCATCCAATAGTAATGTAACAACTCTGAATTTAGCATTATAAAGGACCCTGTATAGGTACAAAGAGAAAAGCAAGTGAACTGTACTTATCCCGCAGCAGCCACTGGCATACCTTTATCTACAGAGGACCATTGCAAACAGAATCTTATCAGTTTTACATTTAGGACCAGGAGTCTAAATGTGAGGAAATGTAAACAGCTCCCTGAACCTATGAGGGCTTTATCAGCTCAAGTGTCTGAAATCTAGATGTTGTGTTGGTGAATGCTATGACAAAATGGCTTGGAAATGGAGATTAGGAACATGTTTTTGACAATGATAGAACAAGCCAAAATTACGTTTTAAATGCATAGAAGCCCGATATCATAGAATGAATAAGAAAGTCCACTGTATTTGACTTTTTACACAGACTACATTGGAAACTAAGATTCACTGTGAAGTCAATAGCTGTGAGAGTCACAGACGTACTTCTATCAACAGCTGTGTCATTATAGGTCACAAACTTACAAATGGGAGCAATCAAGCTTGAACTGACTATCTGATAGTGACCATCACAGAGTCATATGGGGTGAATAGGCACGGTCTAGAGCCTTTCCTGCTTAACCGTTAGAATTCAACCTTCTACTGTATTTTCTCTGATGGTGCTATGGCTGACTGGAGACAGATTTTGGCTATGGCTGAAGTATAGAGCGGTTACCAGTAATGCAGTAAATGCATTTTTGAGATAAGTTAACGATGTGAAAATGCTGTGAGGGTGGTTTTGTTTTGTGTGACAATGTGCACAGTACAACTGCATACTCACAGCAGGAGCAAACTGCTGACAGTGGTTGTCAGTGACAGACGAAATCATGACTATACAAATGTGAGTGCAAAATAGGCATTTTTATACTATTTTATGGCAGAAAAAGCAGCATAAATCACGCTGTTATAGACAATATAAGCAACCCTTGAATGCCTCACACTCTGCCTCTCGGTACTGCTGTAATCATGAGGAGAAAAAAGACCTGATGCCTCCCTGTAGATGTTGGATTATTAAACAAACGGACATTTCACAAGGATTTCAGCTCTATAAGAGGAGGTCGGTCAGATGTTTATCAGTTCACGATCTTTTGTAAACTTCTGCCATAATGCTATTAGCCGCTAACTGTTGCTGCGTCTGCTGCTTCAAAGATTTGCGATCTCTCCACATGTTTGTGTTTACGTGGTTCGGGGGGTATGTGGGGTGTGTTGAGGGGTGTGCTGGGAGGTGAGGGAGGTGCGGCGCTGGTCTCCCTCTGCGGCACAAAGTCCGCTGCTGTTTGCGAGTGTGGCGCATCTAGCAATGCAATGTGGGAATGCAACGATGCCAGACCGGCAAAACGGGATCGCTTATGGTAGCTTTAAAGTGCATATGACAGATTTTAATGCTCTTGAAATATGACTTATTTAGATGGATTACATCAGTTGCAAGTTCATCAGTTGCATAGTTATCATTTTTGTCAGTGAAACAGCAATTTTAATGAAGAAATGTTGGGCAGAAAAGTTATTTTTATTTGAATTTTTAAGCTGCTGACAGGAAGTGACATAAAAGAAGGTAACATTCCATAGCAGTTTGACTCATTCATTTCCCATTGACTTAACATGGTTGCACGGCAACAGTTTAAAATTGTTTACCTTCTTTGATGTCACCTCCTGTCGGTGTCCAATAAGGAAGTGAAAACATAAACATCACAAAATTGGTCAAACTAAAGAAAACTGGGTATAATCTTTAGCAAAATCTTAAATATAATCGTGTTAACTGTGTTTTAGCAAACATTGTGTCTAATGTGTCATATGCACTTTAATAGGGAATTTATCATACACATTATACAACCAACACAGACACAATTTGCCTAATTATTTGTGTGTCGAGACTAGGGTGTGAACGGTTACAAAAAATGGTAACCGGTTAACCGAAAAAATTGTAACCGGTTAACCGGTTAACCGTTTCGACGCCGGTTTTCTTACTTCCGGGTTCCGTCTGGCTCGCAAGCGGACAAATCATGATAAAATAAGCATCATGCGGGGTGAGTTTTGTTATTTTTATACTCTGACATGAAACTAAGATGTAAAGGGAGGAAAATAGATACAAATCTCCACTTCGACCACTGCGTGAAAAATCAATATTTTCACCTGCCGTGTCTCGCCTTAATTTCTAAATAAATAATACGTGTTCATTTTGACTTTTTTTTCGGTTATCGGTTAACCGGTTACTTGGTCACACCCCTAGTCGAGACGGCCACAGCTTTGGTCATGGCGTTATGGAAATATGAGAAATGTTTTGATTTACTAAATGAAGCCTAGGCGTTAATTCAACCTGGTAGACTAATTTCAGCATCACCGACCTCCTTCCCGAGAGGGCCACACCTCCTCCTCAGCCATCAGCGCAAGAGCCGCACCTTCGTAGCAGCCAATCATCGCCCTCGGTCCCGCTTTTAAGCCCCAGCAATCATGATCCGTTCGCTTCCCAGCTGCGCTGCGACCCACCTCCACCCCATCTCCGCCTCTTCCGTCATGGCTTCTACCTGCGCATCTTCGCGGGTCTCCCATACTACCACCAGTGTCCAGGCTCCGGGGGAAGACATCCCTAACTCCAAGCTGTTTACCTACACTGACTTATACATTGATGTCTACCGCCGGGGTCTGATCGCCAAACTAATATACATATCAATAAATCTTTCTAATCACTGCTTTCGTCTGTTTGAGTCTATCCACGTTGAAATAAAGTATGCTTGCAGAGGATTTGCATATGTCATGTACATCAATGTTATATTGCTTGTTGAGTACGTTATAGGCCTATGGGAAACCGTAGCAGCTACTTATAAGTACTCATAAAATAGGAGCTTTTATTTTTATTATCCCAGTTATTTTCATATGCTTTGTGTTTTACATGCTATAAGAAGCAATATGTGGATGCTAAGTACTTTATAAACATATGAGAAGTTATTTATAAGTACTTTGACAAAGCCAATTGTTGTATGTGATAAATAATAGTGTGTTTGCAAACTTATATTATGCTAAGCCAATGCTATGATTTTATAAAACACTTTTTATAAATAATTTTGTAATATGAGTAAAAGTTCATGATCTTAAACTCCTATTGTTTGAACTTACGACCTTGTGAAAGTGTGGTGTTGCACTGTAAGCCTTTCAAAGGGTAAGTGGTTTTGTGGCCTCGCGCTGGTGACGGAGGTTTTTGACTTTCGCTCCTGGTGCCAGACATGCTGTCTGAAAACCGGTTAGTACCGGCTGAGCAATTAATAAATATGTAAGCACTTCTTTGGAAACTAATGAATATGCAAAGAATTCCTAAGAATAGGAGGGCCTACAGGCGGTTCCTCCTTTGACCGGCATATAAACTTGTGTGTGCTCATTGCATCTTTGGTAGAATTTTCTACTAGAGCGCGCTACTGAGCACGCTACTAAGCACTCTGTAATTGTCTGCCCTCTTTTTTTCCCTTTTGTACATATAGGGAAATCGTGTGGTGGCTAGTTGCAGGAGTACAACCGGTCCTTATTGGCATACAAACTGAGAGAATAGCGCTTTGAGACGACTGATTGTCACATGCCAACTCTTGTGCCTCATAGCATAGGAACTGAGAGTATACTGTAGGTTAGCGTTATTGAGACAACTGATTGTCACATGTTAACCCTTGTGCCTCATTTAGCATAGGCTTGTAGCCAATAAGGTTGGTTGTATACTCACTGTGGAAACAGTCAAACACGAATAAAATCCCCTGAAAACACATTTTCTGTTGCCCAGTGCTCATTGTAGAAAGACTACCTCTCAAATTCTAGAGTTATTTCAGAATATTTGCCTGAAGACCTCCTCTGTTGGTGAGTAATCCCTCTTTCTTGCACTTTTCAAATAATCCCTTAGATTTAAAAAATCTGAGCAATTTTGTCACAGTGAATAGAGTGTCTTTAGTGAACTTGAACATACAAAGATTTATTTAACCAACAACACGATTCTTCTACAGATAAATACAAAATACATTGCAGAAAAAGATAAAGGATTAAGCCATTACTCTTATTTTCAGACGGTAAAAAAGATCATTATGTATGACATAACAGGGTGATCAGTTTACCAAGACTATGAAGAAGACATTGGGCCCGATCTTCCGCCTGGCGCAGCAACAGCGTTATCGCAGAGGAGAGTGACATCTTGTGTGCAAACAAACGGTACGCCAGTGCTTGTGTGGACATGGCGCAGGGGCGTGGCTTACAAAGAAGGGGTCGACTAAGGCGTGGTGTGACTGCAACAAGCACTAGTTGCTTCTTCCCCTCTTCTCTCCTCATCTTTACATTAACATGACGTGCGGCTGCATCTAGCTACTTCCTTCAGCATTTAGGCTACATATTTTTCAAGCTCTTACAGGACAAACTACAATCTTTATTCCATTTTAGTGTTAAACATTGGCCGTGTCCTGACAGAAAGAGAACATACTGCTGGCTGTGATATGGAAGTACACGCTGCAGAAACGTGATCAAAACACCAACACGTCCTCCCCCACACCACTCCATCCACACTCCAAATATTGCCTCATTTATATGAAATGCTGTTTATTTTAGGTCAGTACAAAACAACCGTGGCTCCTCAGTGGACCATACCAATTGTTCATGTTTTATTTATTTATTTCTGAAGAGTGCTGCTATCATCAATCATAGCAAGTACTGTATGGCATAAAAATAAAACCTGTTCTGAACAAACTACTATTCGTGAGTTTGAAATCAAGGCTGTCAGCACTCTAGCCATGCTTGATAAATCACCACAATGTAGCAACAGCAGCATCTTAGGAAACGTGTTTTGGATTGTAATAATAATAATAAATGTAGTAAACTCCAGGTGCTTCACAGATGATTATATTCACCCATTTTGAGATTGATCTTTCCCTGAAGAATCAATAAGGTTTTATTTAGCAGCAGTTGGAGCTCACGCCAAAGGTCAAAAAAATCTATCAGTATGAGAGACATTTCTTTATTTTGGAAAATACTACAAATAAAATATCTTCTCTCAGGAACAGTAGCAACAGTATCTCACATAGATGGTAGAGCAGATAACCGTCATTGTGTACACGACACTTCACTCACAATGGCCCTCATTTATCAAACTTGCGTACAGTGAAATCAGAGCGTATGTGGGGTGTACGAAAAATTACCGCCTGTTTTGGCATTTATCAATCTGCTCAAATCCTACACCAAGTCAGGCGGTGGTGTACATGATACACCAATTTTAACTAAACACTAAACAGCGCTGGAAAACAGTTTTTAACAGCATGAATTGCATTGCATATAATCCACATTAGTGATTTAAACATGAAACAAGGCTACAGCGTTAATGTTTATGGCAGACTTTGATTCCATGTTACGCTGCATCAACATGCTCCTCCACGCCACGGGCCGAGCGCAGAGTCTCAGCCCGGACCAGAGACACTAGAACCTGGACTGCAAGCCACAGAGACGGTGTTATTTTTATTTATGTTTATGTTTTTTTTAACAAAAGACCGCAGCATGCGCAAACTTTGTGTGGATTCTCCGCCTCACACCCGCAGCCGCTGTCGTGTACTGGGACACCGGGGTTATATCCACGCTGTTTTTTAAATGTGGTCTAATTTTATACACTTTTTTTTTTTTTTTATAGCTACAGGCTATTTAGGCTTATTTAATAAAGGTCACTTTTTATTATTAGCCTATTTCTTATTTTCCCTCTTTTTTTATTTAGTAAATGTGATCTTAGATTGGCTATAAGGTTAATGTGGGTTACTGACAGATTTGTTAATCTTCCTCATGTACAAAAATATCATATTTGTTGTGTTAAAAACAACTATTTATCATTTCCTGTTTGGAGAAATGTTCTTTTTTGACGTGTTTTGTGTGTGCGTGTCGTAAATCCCATGGGTGAGGCATCCTCATACATGAATATTTTTGGGCGTTTCATTCAAATGACGCTAGGATTTCTTTGTGGCATTTACTATCAGCTGCTCTTGCGTACGTTAAGATCTGAACGGAAAGCACAGGTTCATAAATGTCACGCGCTCTCTGGCGTATATCGCAAATACACCTACGCATACACCATTTTTTTACGCAATGTTGATAAATAAGGGCCATTGCATCCAGTGTCTGTGTACATATGAGTGTGAATGAGAGTGAAATGGGTGGTTGGTTATTTTTATTTATTATTATACCTTTGTAATAATAAACGTCCCGGGCCCGATTCCCACCTGGACAGGTCCTTTCTGTGTGGAGTTTGCATGCTTTTGGCGTGTCTGCCTAGGTTTCCTCCGGGCACTCCCCTACCACTAAAAACATGTACAATAGGCCAGGATGAATGAGAGTGTGTTTGAGAGTGCGAGATAACAGATGATAATTAGCCCATGGCTACTAACCGGTGTGGTGTGTTCATTAACATGCATTATTCCTACCAAATAAACCAAATAATAAAATAATTGCCCATATAGCTAACTGCTAATTCACAGACCTGGTCCCAAGACATAAAAAGACAATTAAACAACAATTAGATACAAGTACAAAAACACAATAAGACTCACCATAAAGCACTGTAACATTTCAATGAATGTTTAAGTTTGACTTGATTTGAGCCATTGTTCAGGGATTTCACTTGGGCAGGTTTGGTGTTCTAGATCTGTGGCCCTGAGAACATGCTCTGTCCAAAAGACATTCTTCACTTGCAGCGCCCATTGTGGCAACACCGCGAGTTTGACATTTTTTAATCAATTATCTCTATTACATCTGGTGCAAGGCCATTAACACATTTAAACACTCATTTTACAAAAGAATACCTCAGGAAACTTTCCTTGAAGAATTTTCCTTAATGTAAAGCACTTCAAGTGCCTAATGTAAGTGGAAAAGTGCTATATAAATTATCACAATTAAGAATCATAATTTCAGCATTTTTTCACTACAAACAATGGACATATTTGGGATGCTTAAAGTAAGGGTAGTTCTCTCCCCTGCAGAGGAATACATTTTCACATGAAAAAAAAACATTCTCACTTCTTATAATTACAATAGTACTTCTTCTGAGATTGGCATAGCTCAAGGACCTGAACGCTGAATGTGTAGAAAAAGGTGCTCCATGTCACAGCTCTGATAGAGAGTACTATCCACATATACAGTGACTACTATCACACACACACACACACCAGCTATTTGAGATTATCTGAGCTCGTGCCAGGGCTCTGGAGACTGGGATGCCTTCATGAAACATTCATGAAACTTATCACTGTGTTTAAACATGCCTTCTTACTCTTTGTCACAACAGAACCAGACATGGTGAAGCACCCTTCATCAATGTTAGCTAAAACCAAACAATTCTTTAGAGCAGATTGAGAAGAGTTGATTCTGATGATTTACTCTTTTCTAGCACTGTACCCATCTAGCTCTGTTGTTGACAGTAATACGGTGTCAAATTATTATCCCCTTCATAATACAGCGCCGACAATCATTCACATTTTATCAACTGCTGCTGCTGGAAAGAAAAAGGGATTGCGACTGAAAAGAGTTATTTGTCACAGACCTATATGGAGTGCTGGATCTGACCTTGACCATGGACCTGTTTCTCCTATTCACATTAAAACACAGAGCACTATTATATGAGTCTCATTTTATCAAATATATCTATAGAGAAAGACGGTTTCAGCTTGAAGTCAAGGTTAAGAGACATTGATGATGCATTATTCAATTAGAAAAAAGATGGATGGTTGTTCAGACCTGTTAATGTGAAGTATTCATCTGCTCTAATTAAAATTGCTGCAAATAAAGAACATGAAAAGCTCTTTGTTAACAGCCCTCTTCTTTCAATTAAAAAGCCATTTATTAGTGACTACGCCTTTAATGAAAAGGTCTTGTTAATTAAGTTGTAATTATGGTGACTGTTGTTAGGTGTAAGCTGCGTGCGGATGTTTGAAGAAGAGCAGACGGGGTGTTTAGGTTTGACTGACAGCCACTGTTGGCACGGTAACAGACAGTACACAGAACAGGTCGTTTCTGCTGATGCTGACCTCCTAAAACGGGCCAGACAGACACTGCCTCGGGACGTGGCAGGTTAATCGAAAATAACAACAAACAATAAAGTGCTTTTCTAGCCGTAGTGGCACTATCCAGGATCTGGGAGAAATGTTTATTTGATGGTAAAATTCTTGTAAAATGGACACAGCTTTCAGGTAATGTATCAATATAATTGGGTATAATACAGCTAAGAGACTACTTTTCACACCAAATGATGTTCCCGTTTTAGAAGCCTGGCGAATATAGTGTGTGAGTGAGTGGCTGGTGGCGGTCGCTAATGGCGCAGACTGGTTGCCTCGCTGACCATCACCGAGTACGGTGTGAATGAATAATGCAAAAAATTGTAAAGCGACTTTGAGCGTCTGGAAAAGCGCTACATAATACTAATGCATTATTATTGTTATTTATTAATATTATTATTATTATTATTATTATTACTATTATTATTATTATTATTATTACCAAGTACCAATTCATAAAATATTTGATCTTCCAAGTACAATCAGGCCTAGGCCAAGATCAGTATTAAACCAGGCCTAAAATAAACCTAAATATGACTGAATTATGTCTAAACTGGATGTAAACCATGTCTAAACCAGAAAACCGCACCTGAATAAACCAAGTACCACATAAAAAAAATAAAGTTATACAAACTCGGAAATTTCATGCAGAATGACGACACAATTGTGATGTCTGCATTGTGCAAAATGCAGAATTGCAACAGAGTCATGAAAATTACCTGTGGGCAGAGTGGTCCTCTTCCTCTTCTTGCTGCTCTCGGCTCCGTTCTCTAAAGGAGCACATTCGCTCACCAGCGAACTGTTGAACTGTAGAGGCTCAGTGTTGAGTCCTGCAAGAGAAAACATTAGCAGACATGAATGCAGGGGCGCATCATACAGGCTTGACGAGAAAAGGCTGCATGATGTTCTGGAGTCACTTACTACAGACAGCCACAAAGAAGTGCAGTTCTGTTTTAGCTCAGTTGCAATCATTATGGATGTTATCAGAATACGTACAATAGAGAGGCAACACAAAGAAGGAACAACAGGGCAGAGCGGTCAACAAATGGGAATGATCAGCACATGTAACCACCAGATGTCACCAATACGTTTGGAGGACATTTCAATTAAGTGGTGTTTCCCAAAGGACAATAAATCATTTAAAGTGATTTGAAAATATGACTTATTTAGATGACATCAGTGTAGTAATTATCATTTTATTTCAGTGAAGCTACTGACAGGAAGTGACATAGATAGAGGTAAAGTTCCTTAAGCTCAGCACAGACAATTTTTCACACAATTTTTCAGCATTAAAAGACTTTATAAAGAATGGGGGTCCACACTACATGACTTGATTTAACGCGATTACCGACTGGGGTTCACACATAATGACTGAGCGGACACACTACATCAGTCTGTCAACAGCTGCTGCTGATGTATTATAATACAGCGCATCTGTCCTCTCGCCTGCTTCATTTTAGAGGAGAAAAACTGACCCCAGATCTGCAAATCAGGCCTCTGTTTGTGAGTGTGGGAAACACGTGCGTGTCCCGATCAGTGTAACGTTAAAAAAGTAATGAGTTACAAAAATTACTTATTAATTACTTTTTTCAGTAACTAAGGAATATAATATATTACTTACACAAAATACGGGAATATATTAGTCATTACAATTTAAGTAACTCGAGTTACATGTGCATTTAAATGTATGAACAAAAAAAAAGCCAAACTCCCCCCCAAATTAAATGCAGCATGCCAAATTATGTTAGACACTGGTGTTTAAGATCAACAGTTGCGTGTAGCTAATGCCGTCAAAACAAAACACAGAATGGGGAAAGCAAAGGAAAAGGAAATCTCTGACTGCACTTTTGCTCGGTGGCATTATTACTATTATCAGTTTATATTTTGCCAAAAGTAACTCAAAAGTAACTCAAAGTAGTGTAACACAGCTACGTTATTGAAACAGGAATATGTAATACAAACAAAATAGATTTTTAAAGCTGTAATCACTAATATACAATATATTACAATTTTTAAGTAACTTGCCCAACACTGGTCCCGATTGGTCAACAGTGTCATGTGCGATCACAGTCACAACAACACAGCGGAGACAGCGGACATGGCTAGCGGAGAGAAGTAGCTGAATAATTCTACTCCAAACTAAACTCTGTTTGCGGTTGAAACGTAACTGGAAAAGGTGGTTCTCGTGCACTTTTGGTGTTATAAAGTTGTGCTGTTTTTCTGTCTGTATTTCACTCTGTCATTGGCTGCCGCATTCTGTGTGTTCGCTTTTGGGACAGTAAAATCACTCACGCTTCTCCTGTGTGTCCAAAATCAGGCTTAAAAATCAATCATGTTTGATTTCCTGCGACTGGAGTCTAGTCGCGTCTTTCTGCCGCCCACATTACACGATTGGAACGCGAGTCCAGTCGTGACCCTCCCGCCTTAGACTAGTCAAGACTCGAGAAGACTCAGCACAACTGAGAATTAGAGTAAAATGGCATTAAAATGGTTAAGTGTGTGCTGAGCTTTAGCAGTTGGACTCACTCATTTCCCATTGACATAACATGGTAGGCATGGCAACAGTTTAAAATTTTTAGCACAATTTAAAAAATTATTTCGTTAACTATGTTTTAGCAAAAAATGTGTTTAATGTAGTACGTAATTATATGCACTTTAAGTAAACGGTGTGAAGGAAATTGCCAAGTGTTACTTCTGGATTCATCAAACAATTTTTGATAATCAACCATAAAACAAAAAAAACAACAGATAGGAACCAGGGCATTACGACAATATCCTATCAGCAATTCTTCAACTTCTCTATGTCTACGGAGACCTTATCCAGCACTTTTGAAAACATAATGAAAATATATGGTTAGTCACATCCATGTCGATGGGTAAGTGCTGTCGATGTTGTAATTACAGAGCACTGAGGAAATAAGTATTCAAGTTCATTTGTGTCACAAGTGTAAAATATGAGAACCATTATAGATGATTGAATAAGGTGTTTTATTAATGACTAAAGAAGTGCCGGCTGCTGTGGGAGCAGTCGTTCAGTTTAACAGCATGTCTCAGCCTCCAGTGTTGGCTTTCTGCATCGCTTAGACAGCGACCAATCAGCCGATTAAGTCTGAAGCGCTATATAGGCACACAATGTAGTTTTAGAAAACAGCAAGGAGTGCCTCTGAGCCTGGCATGGGAGAGCTGACAATGCTTCTCAAATTAGTTTTAGTTACTAACAAAACTAACAATAAAACAATCACAACTAATACATTTACGGTGGAAATGGGAATGTTAATAATAATGGGTCATGTTGATTATGTAATACTTAATAACAATAAGTCAATGTTCAATTAATAGAATGGTGACTGGTGTTTATAAGTAAAGATTGGTTATGGTTATTAAGCGAATGGGAAAGATGGAAAAGAAAAGAAAAGTACAAATTGTAAATAAAATAAAATAAAATAAATGCTTATACATATTGGTAAACTGCATACATTTCTATCTTCATGTTGTCTTCTTACTTTGGTAGTCTTGTAATCATTACGTGATTTTCTTTTGTTAAACATGAATGTTCTTTAGCAAAGTTGCTGTACATAAAGTTAATGTGGACAATTGTAATTGTGTAATCCAGGAATCTGTAATGTAAAGTGTTTTGTTGTATCACGGTATCCGGAATGTGAATTCATTTTGAATATGGGGGTAGGCACTTACAAGCTTTCTTGCTTCGGCCTACTCCTTTTGAGTTCTTGTTACTTTTTTCGTTACTTTATTTATTTTCTGCACTGCTACAATATTAATGTAAATAATGTAATCACTCAAATATCACTCAAATAAATAGTTCTATCTATCTACGTGCCGTAGAGCTGAGAACATTATGTCACAAAGAAAAGCGCAGAAATACATCTATTTCACACTAATAGTTGGTGAGGAGGATTTGACGTCAAAGCACAGAAATACTGAATGATGCCATGATGACTGCTGTCAGTGCACAAACAGAAAGAGAAGCAGCAGTGGAATTCGCATGAGGATGTTTGGCATTTATTTATAGAAAGAAAGACAAACAATCTGCCCTTAAATGATATATTAAAAAAACTGTTTGGCCTGTGTTTTCTGTTATAATAAATACTTTCAATAACACGATTCAGAGTGAAAAGTGAAAAAGCAAGAGGCAGATGTAAGGGAGTGCTGCAGTGGGTCAATCGAAACATGAAACTCTGTTCAATCAAGTGCTCTTCAAGGGTATATAGCGTATTATTAAAAGTCTTAAAAGCTTGCCTTGATAAAAAGTGGTAAAACTGCAATGTGGCACAAATCCGGGACACTCTGATGGAGTAGATATTAAAAGTCCTTTATTAACGGCGGGACACCCACACATTTCCACCACAATTGATCAGAGCATAATGACTGTGCACATTACCGTTTATACCCATTTTTACCAAGGCAAGCTTTTAAGACATTCATTAATCTGCTAAAATAAGCTTCGATTGTTGTCATGGAAACTGATCAAGGACCCTTTGCCCAAACCTTGAAACAGAAATGATACAGGTTTATACAAGAGAACATTCCCATAGCTTAGAAACATGCTTTAGGTAATAATTATTGGTTCTGACAGGCTAAATCACAGGGAGATGAAGTGAGAAACAGCCTACTGCTGTGTTGGTCTTTGTCACCTCTGAAGGCACTAATGAACTGAAGGAACCCTTGAGCTTTCGCCTTTTTGCGTGACATTATGCTCGCTTCAATCAGAAAATATGCAGGCTACGATTTTGCAACATTAAGGACTTCCGGATTGCAATCATCTTCACCTCCACAGCAGAAAATGTAAAAGGTCAATCTATTCCCAAACAATACAATGACATTTATAAAGTGCAGTTAACTGGAGTGCTGACAAAACAGCAAATGCAAATGTAGACAAGCAATTACGGAGGACGGTATTTTCATTCAATATCTCCGGTACACGTTGGGGCCTTTCTGTGTGGAGTTTGCATGTCCTGCCCGTGTCCGCATAGGTTTCCTCCAGGTACTCCGGTTTCCCCTACCACTAAAAACATGTACAATAGGCCAGAATGAATGAGAGTGTGTTTGAGAGTGCGCATGGGGGACGACGGATGGAAATGAGCCAAAGGCTACAACATGGTGTGGCTTGTTTACATGCATGACACCCATGTATGTGCATTAGCATGCACTGTCCAGACCAAATAAACCAGTAAATAAATACAAAATACGTACGTGCACACTTCCCCGTTACGCGGCAGTCACTCCTCTCCCTTGTGGTTAAATACAGAGAGGCTAATGTAAGCAAAGCGAGGAGAAATGCACTTTAATCGACTCATGAAGAGGAATGTTTTACTGCAGCAGGAAGGGAAAGACGGGAAAGAGAGACGTACATTGATGATTTAAAGTTGATACATTTGCCTCGTTAGAGCAGTAATCCAAACGTCCTCATGCAGCGCGCACTCATTTGCAAAAATGAGGCGTCAAAGCGAGAGTAGTTTGGCCTGAGGTCGGCCACATTCACACCACACCCGCTCCGAACTACGGCTCCGAGATCACCTGTTTCAGCCGCACTCGGAGCAGCTGTTTGGACCGGCTTAAAGTGCTGCGGTTGGATTCACACTAAACCAAAAGTGCAGCTCTCGACCTGACTAGAGCCTGTGTGAAAACGCCCTACGTCCCTGAATCAGCTACCTGTATCTATTTTACCATGAAAAATAAATAAATGAAAAAATCAAATCGAAAATCAAAATCAATCAATAAGAGAGAGAGAGAGAGAAAAAAAATCTTGATTATTTGTTGTCATATCGTCCGGCCCTGATTTGCAGTCCCTGTATTCTAACCCTGTCTCCACTGCAGGCCTGTGCCCTTTCTGCACTGAGAGTTAATGAGATGACAGCCGCTGATAAGGTCATGTCCACTCACACATATACATGCTCAACGTCCTATGAGCGCAAGACATGACTTTGGACTCGCAGCTCTCGCCTCATGACAAGATGGTTAGATTCATGGGCTTCGATTAGTGGTGCCGTTCTGTGTAGAGTTTTAATTCTCTCCTCAAGTCTGTCTGGGTTTCCTGATCCAGATGGTGCCTCATCCATCAACTCGAAACATTCCCAGTAGGCCCAAACCACTTGCTAGATAGCCCTGACAAAGATCCTGGATCACTAAATACATATTGTGCCCATCTTTGAAATACTTTGGGCAGCCATTAGCATTCTATTGTATAAAAAAAGGAAAAGAACAGAAATGCCCGTGTTGATGTGTTCCAAGGGATGGATAATGAGAGTAAGCCTGGCATAAACAATACGATGCAGCAGGGGATAAGACTGAGGCCTATTCTCTAAAGCACTTTGTAACTATCTGGCTGCAATTCTCAAACTCGATAAGTGTTCCATCACATTAGGGTCAAATTGCTGAATTGGGGGGGTCCTGTGTCATGGAAAATGAGATGCGGTCCAGCCAAGTGGCACAGAATGGACAAGCGCTGCCTGGCTTTCATACGATGGCAGCTATTTCAAGTGAACACATGGGACAGAAGTAGAAGTCTTTGCAGCTAATTAAAATGGGATATCACGGCACAGAGGACTGTCAAATATATCCCATAATCAAATGGTGCATAACCGTAAAGCTATGTTTTTCCTGTACTCGGCGGTGTCTGTCTTTATGAATACAACGGTTCAGGATTGCATGGCTTACTCCCCAATGGTTTTCCTAAACTTGATTGTTTCAACGTTTCATCCACAATACAAAAAGCTCCAATCCTCTGCTAATCTCTCCCGGAATAGCCTGAAGCAGAAGAGACCACAGAAATACCACAGATGCCATGACTGACCAGCTTAATCTTTTCTCATTTGATTGCCATTGTCCGAAATTAACTTGGCTTAAATGCCGTATACGCTTAGAAAATGTGACCATTTATGTAAAGCAACACGATTTAACACCTTTAGTTACAATGAGACAAATAGGATGTATATTTTGAGATGAAGCTACATTTAAATAGAAACCTTGTCTGATGGGATTATCCAATGTGGTTCATCGCTTTGTGGTCACCAATTTAAAGCCGGTGGGACTTTTTCTTTTTCTTTTACCACCATGTTGACTGCACAAAAGCTAAGCTGATCCAAGTCCCAATGAATTGGAAAGAAAATGGGGGTCATGATGGGGTTTGTTACTGAAGTGCATGTAACTTTTAAAAGCAATTGTACTTTTTGTACATTCATTTTATCAGACACTACTTTCTACTTCTACTTCAGTAATATCATTTTGAAATAAAAATATCTCCAGTTAATTTATAACAAACCATTAACGTGACACATGAAAAATAATAAGTTAAATGACTAAAATGTTACTATATTTCGTGTTATTATGTTCTGTTTGTTCCTTTAGATGCATCATCATAAAATAAACTGAACTCTGCTATTCTCTCAAATAATTGTATTTGTAAATTAAATCTATTTGTAGTATTATGTTACTGACCATGAGAAAGGAGGAATATTATTTTTTGGGTTCATTTTGACTGTGATAATATTCTAAAGCAGCAGAATTGTTCACTCACAACTGTTCTTAGGATTTGTTCTTCCAGAAGAAGAGTGCACATTTTGTGAATGCCAAATCTGTATAAGGCAAGGCAACTTTACCGTGCATTTCGTACACAAGGCAACTCAATAAGAACCCTTAAGAAAAATGTGTGCATAAGCCCATTGTTTCTAAATGAAGAGTTTCATCCTATGACATCTCTGAGGGGGGTGCTTTATTTTTGAACCTCGCAGTATGTTTTAAACAGTGGTTGCATAAATGATGCCGGGCTTTGACTGACAGGACTGGCAGAACTGTGGAGACGCGTTGCTGCTCTGCCTGCCCCGGGCAGGGCTGAGTTTACTGTGAAGATGTCGCCTGTTTGCCCTTTTAGCAGCATGCTGTGTATGAGCGGTCAGCTCAAACATCGTACATTTACTCCAAACTCCATATTGTTAATGTAACTTGGAAGGAGTGATGAACAGTGGTCAAGATCTTAAGAGACATTATTCCTTTACTTTATTCCTTTGGGGTTTTCTTTTGTCCTGTTGCTGAACCCTTCTCTTTCTTGGATAAATTTGACTGTCATTGTTCCTTTCCAAATACATCAGACTCATAAGAAACAATATGTGAGAGGCAGGAGGTATTTAAGAAGGTAACTTACAACAGGACTATTTGTTATTCTCTGAGAGTTGGAGCTGCAGAATATTTCCAAGAAGCTGCAGACTGAGAAGTGTACTGTCGATCACGACTTGAGCTCCTAACAGCTCTGCGTTTACCCTTGACATAAAGCAGATGAGCAGGGCTAGAACTTTGCATTCAGCTGAGCACTATTGAGCACAATGGGGTTCATGTTGAAATGCAGACAGTTACTCGATCGCTGCTGCTGCTGGTGCTGCTGCTGCAGGAGACAGAGGTGACTGGAGTTACAGCATTTCTGAGAGAAGTCAGATGAGTGAATGGAAGAGATTTCAGTGGCTTATAATAACAAACCTTCACTCAACTCAGTCATGGTGCCTCATTTAAAGGCACATCTACCGCAACAAAAAATAAAATATTACAAGGATATCATTTTTATACTTTTCTAATATTAATCTCTACCCGCCTTCAAATCAAATTAGATTTGTCCCAGCATGTCCAATCCATTTTACACATCACTATTACTCACACCTTTGAGACCATTCCCAAAGCTCACAAATCACAGTGGCCGACCGGATCAAACAATGCTCTTCTTGTACTTTATGTTCCTCTGATATTCTCTGGGCACTTGAACTAGGGCATAACACTGTAGGCGAGTCCACAAGACACAACGTTAGAATTGTGACAATCTTTATTTAGACCTAGCCCTCTCCCTTTCATCGTTGAAGTGTTGGGAAACTGCTAGCGGCTAAATATAAAAAAATATATACCATTAAGACCAAAAGTCCTACACCAGCGACAACTGGAATAGTTTATCTTTTTCTCTGTTTGCCCTCTAGCTGCGCTGAGGGAATAGCCTCGCCACAGCATCTGCCCGTCCCAAAATGTGACATGTCATTAAGAGCAGCCACATGCCAGAACCTGCCTCCCACTTTATTCTTTCCTACTGAAGCTTTTACAAAATTAATCTGTGGTTGAGGAGACATTTTTTTTTAAACTGAGGAGATTCCGCTGACTGCTTTAGCTAATGAGGATGTGGTCAGACGGATGGCACTGACAGCTCAAGCTTGCGAAAGCCTTGGTCAAAGTGTTGCTCAGGGGGAGATTTGTGCTTTGGAGCCCAGCACAGGAGTATTTTTAACTGGGTAAAAGCCTTCTTTTTCACCTCCTCAAATTCAGCTCCAGGCAATGTCTCCACCCCTCGTGCAGACAGTAACAGAGCACAGGGAGACTGGCGGTTGTCACAAAAAGCAGCGAGAAGTCAACAGGCAGCAGCTTCTCAACACTTGAAAGAAAAGTGTTATCTCAGGTACCAGCTGTCATTGTCAAAAGCATTGCAGTGTACTCCCTGAATAATTTGTACTCTGCTGTCTGTGCTGTGTTCTGTATTCCTCGTGCAAGACTGAACTAGTGTTGAGCCTCAGACGAGACCTGTCTTTCACATAATTCTTTTAAGTTCCATTTCATATAGTGCTGAGAATTCAAGGCTGAGAGAGGCAACATTTTGCAATTGTGTTGGAATTTAGTCAAAGCTGCTATTTCTACTTTCCTGAACAAGTATTTATGATAGCATGTTGGCATTTTCAATCGATTCATGATCAAATTAAAGGCACCCTGTGTAACATTTTGGACTATACTGTTGCCATCAATAGAAAACATACTCCTGTTGACCAGCTCAACACAGGAAATTATATTTCTGCAGAGAAAAATCAAAGAATGGAATTGGATGAGGACCTAAAAAATGTAAATCTCAAATTCTACTGACTTCAGTCAACATCTCCATGGAGACGAGCTGGGGACATACCTACTCCTGGTAAAGTTACAGTCATGTTTTAGGAGAGTCATAAAATGTAATACAATAAATGCTTGTATTTCAATTTGATTTATTTGGTAAAATTCTATGCGGTGTAGCTTTAATCACGCAAGAAGCACAAAAAAACACATAGGCCACAATGGAGATTGTGAAAGACAGGAGTACAGTGCACTATTGCATCAATATTCTGTACATCTCATTAAATTAAAAAGTGTACTTTTGTGTACTGTTGAATTGAAAATGGTGAGGTGATGTATAACCTTGCATAATCTCTCATGTCTTATCACAATTTAATCTGCAAAAACATTTGAGAACAGATGTGCTCTCTCAGTCTATAACCCCAGTAATCACATAGTGCCCAGTTTCTAAATGAGGAAACGCGACTAAGTTGAGTAAACAAGGTAAATCCCTTTCATTAACACAATACTCTCTTACTAATACTCTTGACATTCCTCCAATTATTCCATTCCACCAATAATGATCCAGACTTAACGGGAGATTACTGTGAAACTTCCCTGAGTGCGCCTCCCCTGTTTAATTACCCATAGAGTCGAACAAATGAAGTGCCATAGATCATGCACAAGGATAACACTGGAGAATACAATCTGGGACCAACTACTCGGTCTCTGCTCATTACTAAAGGCAAGGCTTGCCAGTTGGATAACATTTACAAATATTAATAGTTTTGGGGGAATATTTGTACTTTTCAAGATTGTATTTAAGGTTTTATAACTTAAAACAATGTATATAAATAGAAAATATAGATAAAATGAATGCAGTTCTGAGCATACGAAATGAAAGCCTGGACTCTGGCAGAGAGAATAGAAGCTGAAAACCAAGGCTGACAAATATCGGTTTGTGGTGGAGGCAATTTACTTAGCAATAGGGTCTAGCGAAGCTGTCTGGATTTGAAAACACGGTGGAGCCGCACCTGAGCACATCGGTAGAAGAAGACAGGCTGAATATGCTGAATACTCAAACATGCATGAATAAAAATTAACACACACATTATTTCCATGAGAGAGAATTAACATCGTAAAAAGCTCTAAAACAATCACAATGTGAAATGTGCTTCTTGTGAGTGCGTACAAACAAACCCCTTCAGGCAAACACCCCACCAGTCTGTGAAATATGACCCATAAAACCCAATGGCACTATAAACCCAGAGCTAGGGCTGATTTGTGAATCCAGTTACCTCCTGTGTGTAATGAATGTGCTCACATGAGGCGCAGACTGCTGTTGTCAGCGTGTATCCTGATGACCTTAACTTCCACCAGGGCTACCATTGAATATGTAAAACACACTCACTCACACACGCACGCACGCACACACACACACACACACACACACACACACACACACACACACACACACGCACACACATACTCACACACGCATGCGCGCACACACACACACACACACACACACACACACACACACACACACACACACACACACACACACACACACACACACAGGCCAATACTATTATATGGAGGAAAAATTATTTTGTTTTGAGGAAATTTTGGTCTTGTACGGAGAGATCTTGGACCCAGTGACTGATATTAATGATCATTTTTGTAATTCATACATTTTATTTTGAGCTACCACTTGTGAAAGTGTAATGCAGTTACAGTTTTTGCCCTGTTGCTTGAACACTAGGCCCATGCTTAGACTAAAGTAACACAACTTGAAGCTTTTGTTACCATACCTCAAACACATGTACCCTTACCTTAAACAAAAGCTGCTTTGCACTCTAGTTGCAATTCTGCAACTCACTCCTTTATGCAACACAGTTGGTCCTGCATACTACACTCTATTTCATACATAAGACACTTCGTTCAAAAATGAAATCTCAGGGTGCCATTTGGAAAACACATGTATCCACAATACAAAACACATCGGGTAATTGCAACTACTCAAATACACACCTGAAGGCACTGACTTGCAAAATTGAACACCAAACAACCAGCTACAAAAAGCCCTCAGTTTAGCCATTTCAACAACTTTGCAAGCATGGATGGAGGGAGAGCGAGAGGCAGAGGTAGAGCCAGAGGAAGAGGAAGAGGAGGAGGAGGACAAGGTCGAAGAGGCCATGCATGGACCCCCATTTCTGATGATATAAGAGCAACTTTTTGGACCATGAAAACACAATTGTCATGATTTTCTGTGTTTACAGTATAGTGTTTTTTCTATTATTATTATTATTTTGTTGTTGTTGTGTTGTTGCTTTATCTGAATTCATGTTACTGCCATGTACAGTGCTGCAATGTACAATATTGAGTTGGCCTATTTGCTTTTTTGGTTGTTTGAAAATGTGCCTCCTGATTATGCCTTCTGAATAAACAGTGAAAATCTGCAGTGACTGCAGTGTTTTATATAAAGTAGACTAGTGTGTTCCCCCTGATCTGAAAGTGTATGCAATGATGCAAGTATGTGTCATTTTGTCATCAGAGTTACATTTTGACAATGGAGTGTTAGGTTTTGATAGCAGAGTTTATGTTTTGATAATAGAGTTTCAACTTGACACAGATGTGAATGGTATATTTCCCAGTGTTGTGTCATGTTTACTTGTGTGTAGAGTTTTGGCAAAAGAGAGATACAGACATAATTACCCTGATAAGCCCCTGTCAGGCCACAGGAGTTCTAGCTAATATTTAATGCAGACAGAGCACATGCATTACAAATTGTAAGCAGTTGTAAGCTTTTTACATAGATGTATTCAATAGTTATTAGTTTGTTCATGGACTGTTAGCAAATATGTTATGTTTTTAAGTATGTTTAACCTCTTAACCTCTTAACACATTTTCTCCAGTTCGGCTTTACCTAAATCTAGACGTTTCTTACAGCCTATAGGCCAGTGCCTCATTTGAAAGCGAAGACACGCAAAGCATATCTAAATGGATCTTTTTCCTTGCTTTGTTGGATAAAAAATAAATAAAATCAGGCCCATCAGAAGACAGGATATATTGTACTTCCTGAATAACTGCACTCTTTGCGATGTGGTAATAGCAACCATTCAAACTGTCATTTCAATTCCAACAAATTTATCTCAGTGGTAACAGTGCAGTATGTTGTTGAAAAGAATGGGTACTTGTTATTCACTCGGATAATCAAACATGAGAACATAAACCTCTGCGGTACATTAGCTCTTGAGACTCCACTGAGGGAAAACAGAGTGATCTGGACCTGTAATGAGAGGTGCTCTTATGAACCAGGCATGAGTCCAAGTGTGGATATTGGTTCCTGTACAACGTAAGGCAATATTATTTCCATCCAAAATGTGTTCTTAATCATAGGATGTTGTGGAAGTCCGAGGTTTGATACAGAACACATTTGACTTGAATGGATATCCTTAGTTCAACCTGATTAACACGTAAAACAAGGAGCTTCAAGTTTACCTTAAGTGATGGTAAGTTTGAGGGTTTGAAGCTTATCTTTGGCATAGTACTGGGGTTGTATCATCCCTGTAAATGCTGACCTCTCATTCACCCACACAGGCAGAAGAAGCCATTGGTGCTGAGCCGAGAAAAGAGTGTATTTATTCAGCAGCAGGCTCCGACCCCGGCCTCAGTCCAGTAAACATGAAGTACAGTGCTCCTATAGTTTACAGCAGCGCTGAGGGTTTTCCTTTGACCATGAAAGACGGTGCTGTGGGGTCCGAATGTGTTTGTCTATTGATGCCTTAGCAAACCATTTCAACTTGGAAAAGTTCCAGGTTTACAAATTCATGTCTTCAAAGTATACAATGGCTTCCCACAAAGATAAACTATATAAATGCTGTACTAAACTTAAGACAAGGTACCATCAAAAGATACGTCTGTGCAACAAAAAAAGAAAAAGGTTAAGCTGGGAGATTTTTCTCCCCCCAAAAATCTGCGATGTTTTTATAAAAAAACTGTATTTGATTCGATTTTTTTCCTTCCCCATTTTAAACAAAATAACGGCGAACTGTAAATATATTTTAAATATATATATTTATCTTATTTAATGAAAGTGCATCAACATAAACAAAATTGCAAAGGCAACCCTTTCTCTAACTGAAAAGTCTTGCACTTGTAATGTGCTTTACAAGCCTGTATTACCAAGTTTCTCAAAGCCCTACACTGTCACTGTCGTACGCTACTGTAGCCACAGCTGCCGTGGGTAGATTGACGGAAGCGAGGCAACCAGTCAGTGCCATCGGCCCCTCCGACCACCACCAACCACTCACTCACACACTACATTTGCCAGGCATCCTGGTGTTACCAAACGGTCTCCCATCCAAGTACCGACCAGGCCCTTCCATGCTTAGCATCCAAGGTCTGACGGGATCGGGCAGAGCAAAGGCAGCATGGCTATTGCTGTATTTCGATTGAGCTAATAAACAAAACATCCTGAGGTGGGCTCTGTTCTTCTTGGCACATTTATACAGCAGGACCTTCTTCAGAGAGGGGGCAGAGAGCTAAAAAAGAAAAAAAAGAAAAAGAAAACCTAAAAAAATTCTAAAAATTAAAAAAAAATAATAATAGATTTTTTGAAAAATATGAATTGATTTGACCTACCAACTCGATTTTTAAATCGAATTGATTTTTTTCCCAGCCCTAGAAAAAGGTTAACATTCTCGTACCAAAGACAGGTTTTGATGCCTGACAGATCCTGACGCAAAGCCATGCTAGAAACTTAGCAGTCCCAGCACAAATGAATAATATAAAATTTATGATTTTCTTAAAGAAAAGCCTTTATGTCATTCAAGTAAGGGATAATGTATAGAACGCCGGTCATTATCGGGAAAATAAGTACCGACAGGGCGAACTTGTTTTGCCCTGAAGGTACTTATTTTCCCGATAATGACCGGCGTTCTATACATTATCCCGCTTATTATACGGCTGTTTGCCAACTGTACACACACAAATAAACTTCATACACTTTTATGAAGGCAGAAAGGTTTATTTAATGATTTCCGCGGCAAATAGTTCCCAAAAGTTTGCGCGTTGCTTGGCAACATTTGTTGATTCCAGGCAGTGTGGCGAGGCTAGTAGCAGCACGGCTAGCTACTTATTGCTAGCCTAGCTACTTAGTTGAAGGTGCAGTTGAAGAGGAGGAATGGTGGTGAATCTCTGGGTAAGTTGAAAGTCATACTCCCGTTAACTTCACGAGTGATTCCCTCAACTTCTCTCGCAGGGACGGGGACAGAGATAGTGTCCGCCTGTCCGCTACTACTACTCGCGGAGTGATATGAAAGACCTGTATTACAAGCACGAACTCCATTGCCATTGGCAGCGGTCATTATTTTTTCAGAGGTCTATTATCAAAAATAATGACCGTAGAACGTTGGGAAATCACATTCAAATCAATGGAGCGTTCTACTTGCATTGTGAAGGGCCGTATAATAACAACAGATAAGACAATGATCATGTTGCACATGCCATACATTAAATTCTATACTGTGCCAGCTCAGCGCATGAACATAACACTAGAAGGGAACCATTATTAAGAGGGGAAAAAGCATCAGCTGAAGTTTACTAGCTTTAGTGTACCAGCTTTAGTTTAGCATGCAGAGGCCCGGAGATGTGGAATGAGATTGATAGTTCTTTAAAAAATAAATAACAAAAACACACACACATTCTTGCAACATTGAGACGTAATTTTGTAAATCTGACTGAATGGGTGAACTTATTGGCTTATTATCAGTATAAATAACTTTCATTTGTATAGATATAGTGCAGTTGGTATTTAATTGTAAATGGGTGGGATTTCCTTAATTCTACATATTGTATTGTATTGTATTGTATGTTGAATTTAATTGTGGGTCCCCACTTAAAAGCTTCACAGTTCTGGGGTTTCCATTTTACAAAACAAACTTTGATATGAACAATAAGAACAATATACAAGTTTACATGTTTTGTAAATAAATAGCAATAATGACTTGCACTTGTATTGCGCTTCACACGCCTGTGTCACAGGTTCACTCCAGACTCGGAGGTGGTAAGCTAGTAGCGAGGTGAGGCTGCCAATCTAAGTACTGGTGCACAAAATACTGAACAGTATCCAGCCCTATTAATAATGTATTCTCCATCATCATTTTGTCCTGCGCCTCTCAGGCCACTCTTCTAAAGTAACAGCCATGTAGTATTTGCACTTTCAGCCTCCATTACAATAAACCAATGGCTGCTTTCCAGACAATCTCTGTGGACCAAACCACTGAGGAAGATCTCAGCTTTCACCATTCTCAACATATCACACAATAATTGTACAAATGTATTTGAGCCACATGAGGAAAAAAAAAAAAGGTTTCTTGTCTGCAGTGTTAATTTCGTCGACTAAAATATTTAGTCTTAATTGTAGTCAAAGTGATATTTTGACGACTAAAATTGGACTTAAACTAAATTAAAAGTTTTCATGAGACTAAAACTATGACTAAAATGTCCAGATATTTTAGTCGACTAAAATAAGACTAAATAAAGATGAAAGGAGAGACTAAAATCATCCATACTTCTATTGACAGTCTGAAAGAGCCTTGTATCATGTAAATTCACTGCCAAAGGAACAGCTCTGAGCTTTGTTCATGTGGGAGCAGCTCCATGAAGCAGAGGACCTGATTAAATATGATTATAATGAATATTATAAATGCAAAGTCGACTAAATTTGTCTTAAATTTAGTCAACTAAATTTACTTGCAATTTTAGTCGACTAAAACTAGACTAAAATTGAAGATATTTTTTGACTAAATCTCGACTAAAATTGAATTACATTTTCGTCAAAAGACTAAGACTAAAACTGAATTAAAATATGTTGTCAAAATTAACACTGCTTATCTGATGTCAGTTGTTCTTCAGTGCTGTCAAATATTGGTGCTGAGGACACATTAACTGCATCAACTGAAGACAATATACTCAGTTCTGGAAATAAAAGTAAAGAGGATACTGAAACGACACAAAGTTAACATCAAGATTCAATCATCGGGTCAGTACATTGATTTAGTTGTTGTTGTCACTGGTTGGCATGGTTGGCTATACCGCCTTTGCTATGCCCAATCCCGTCAGACCTTGGAAGCTAAGCAGGGAAGGGCCTGGTCGGTACTTGGATGGGAGACTGTTTAGGAACACCAGGAAGCCTAGCGAATGTAGTGAGTGAGGGAGTGGTTGGTGGTGGTCGGAGGGGCTGATGGCGCAGACTGGTTGCCTCGCTTCCGTCAGTCTACCCCAGGTGCAGCTGTACAACAGTAGCTTACTACCACCAGGTATGGAGTGAATGAATAATGCAATGTAAAGCGTCTTTGAGTGTCAAGAAAAGCGCTATATAAAACCAATGCATTATTATTATTATTACCTACATCCATGTGCTCTCATTCACAGTCATGCTGCTGTAGTAAAACCATCTCAGTTTCATCTCCTGAGATCATCCTCCAAGTACTGTAGGTGCCTCTGTTCCCCTGAGCCTCATTCTATAGTAGACCGAGTCCCTAATCCAGATTCTCAACAAAATGCTCCTCTATTCAGCCTGGCTCAAAGGGACTGTCAGTGGGATTTATCAGAGCACTGCAGCATCTACAATCCTCCCATATAGCGCTTATACTCAGTCACCACAAGACAGCGCATACGACAGCTTAATGTCCTTCTTTAACTTTTGAACTGACTTCTACTCAGATGATCAATTCACTCCCGCGATATCATTTCTGACAAGTTATAGTATATTGGAAACCCTAGACTTGATTCCTTTTACTTGTAAATGCCTCACAACCAAATGCAAGATACATTTCTGCAGCCAACAATGATGACCCTCAGCTCAGTGATCACCTTTCCATAGCCCTACACCTCTCCTGATATTGTGAGTATCTTACTGTATATTGGCCCAGTTAATGCCCAGTGCATCCAACCCTCAGCGAGTAGAGCTGAAACATTTAGACTTCTCCTTCAGCACACGGTGTACAATCATTCGGTCTCTCCTCTCTGGCAGAGCTAAGCCCCTTCCTGCACCAGGCAATAGCCTATAAAACGGATCTGCCAATTTGATCAGTGGGACCAGTGCAGCGTGGAGGTAAATGCCTGTTACCAGCACAGTTGGAGCTCCACTCTCACAGTGGTTTAGGCAGTTAGATTACACATATTACAGATTATTATTCAGTGTAATTCTAGTTTTGCCACTTTCTAAGCAGGACTTCACGTCGCAGCCTCAGAAGTATTAGTAGTATATTGCAAAAAGTTGCAGGCAAAAATATAGTTTAATGTGAGAGTTCAGACCACATCCAGAGTTGAGAGCTTGATAATGATATGGCCCATTTAATTCAGCCTATTTGTGCATGGCCATTGTGCGCCTATAACCGGGCTCCACAACGTGACTCACCACAGTTTATTATGCTGCCACAATACGACAGAAGACGGAATGAACTGTGTTTGAAAACGTGTGCCCAAGCGTTAATTCACTGTAGAAGCTCCGCAGGCTATTCCCAACCCATGATCTAATTCAGGAGCTCCAATAAACACACTGGACACACGCCTGGACAGAACACAATGAAGTAAAACTGCGAGGATAATGTTTAAAATCAGAACACAAGTCAGATTTGTCATCACCAGAATCAATGCTGCATATCATCTGGTATAGTGCACCAACATCAACATGGTGAAAAGCGGAGCTCTCTTTCATCAGGATGTAGCCTACAGCTTTAAGTCGGACTGTCCTTGCGCTCGTACACAAAACGAAATGTGCGATCGGCAAGAAAACCTGAGAACGAGTGTGACTCGCATGGCAATCACACAAACTGCCGCAAAAGGCAGCAAACGGAGCGTCCCCCCGTGTAATTGGCTTTATAAGAAATATAACACAAACTTTGTCGCCTACCTGCGTACTGTAGGAGAAACATTGTTGAAACAGAAAGGTGTCGTCTAATTCCGGTCGTTCCTCTGCACTCAACACGATGTGGTAAATCCGTGCAAAGATGCGGTCTGTAAACTCGGTCCGCTGCGCTCCGCTCAGCAGACTGGACTGCAATGAGAGCAGCCAGGGGAAGCAGATCTTTTAGCGCACCCGCCCTCCCGGAGGCAACGTGCCCCAGTCGCACTTCTACGACACAAGCCCTGCTGAGGAAGGAGGAGAGGGTGTGATCCGAGCGAGGAATGGATCCGTGAACGCGCTGCTGGTGCCAGTCGATGCTGTGGCTCCCAGAGATGGAGAGACAGCCTGTGCTCTCTTTATATCTCAGATCTCCCTCCGATTCTGCCTGCCCTGCAGCCAAGAAATTCCCCTCACGCACTCAGAGCTAACATGCGCTGCTGGTACAAGCCCACGCCAGAAAGTTAGTCTCCCCTAGCTACACACAAATGGAGAGGGCTTTGAGGCTCTAAACTTCAACCAATATCTGAATGCAACCAGTGAGAGGAGTCAGCATACGTAAGCTCGTTGTACTCTCGCTATAAAAGGAGGACATAATCCAACTTTGTTGTGCAGCTACGATCTGGCAAAGATACACCAGCAGGTGTCATTTTTAATTCAACATCATATCTGAAAATAAAGCACTGTCCCCATCTGATGGAGACATTTCATACTGGTCATCTCTGACCTCAGGCTGCTCCTCATCAGCGAGTCTGTGCGAGGTGGAAGTGAATACAGCTTTAGTCACTGCTCAAAAGCCCCTTTAGATACTTTTGTATTTCTATTTAAAAAAAAAAAGATATGGAAGAAAATGTATGGTTCCTCTAGAACTTAGAAAAGAGAGTAGAGGAGACAGACAGGAGCAAGAGAAAGGCCCTGTATCAGAGCATTCAATGTGAGCTGTCTGAGCTGTTCCTGCTCTGTGTGAGTGGAATGGGAGAGGACACGTTCATCAGACAAAGACCTGGAGAAAAGTTCTCTCTCTCTCTCTCTCTCTCTCTCTCTCTCTCTCTCTCTCTCTCTCTCTCTCTCTCTCAGGGTGGTCAAGAACGATGTGACCAAAAAAACTGAATGAACTACATTCGTTTCAACAGAGGTCTAAGAAAATGTGGAGGTACGGTCTCAAAAATCTTCTGTAACAGTGAATTTCATAGGTTTCCTCCACAAAGGAGCCAGATTATTGGGAACTTTAAATATGGAACAGGTTGCAGAGTGCTCCCAAAATAAGTTCTCTGCTCTTGAATCACAGTTTTATTCCATACTGATTTTTTCTCCCTACAATCGTAGCCAATTTGTGCAAAGTAGTTTTACATGAAAATACTGTTAATCTAAATGCAAAAACAAAACTATATTATACTCAAGTTTCACAAATCCAAATCAAGGATTGTGAAGCCGGAAAATTCCCGTTGACCATGCACTCAGACTGAATTACTATAAACTGAAATAAAATGCTAAAAGGAGGATTCTATAACACATTTTATTCCAGGGAAAGGGCACAGAAGCTGCAGTGATGGTTTTCTCCAGCTATCATCATCTGCATCAGTCATGCCCTGCCCAGACTCTCCGAGGACACTCAGAAGGGCAAAGCTATCCACGGTATAAATTTTATGCCACATGGTTGCTTGATAACCACTCACAATTAATTCCTGGCCAGTACATAAACAAGTCACCCATTCCAGTCACAATAATGTGGCTGGCTGCTGGCCGGGCGTCCAGTGAAAAAACTAACACAAACACAACTTGCTCTTCTATACACTTTTCTGTTTCTATGGTTGAAAATAATCTTTAAATAAACTATCGAGACACATTCTATGCTCATACAGTAGCCTATGTGCTGCGACTTTTGAATATGATACAGTTCAAGCACATAGGTAAAAAAAAAGGAAGGGAGAATTTCTGATTCAACTATGCCTGGTTTAGGAAAACTTGATACATTTAACTTAGTTAAGACTGACTCACCTAAACTGTGGGTATCACCCTGCCTTTTGATATGAACATGATCTATGCTCTACCAAGCTAATCCCTGCTCCAGACCTCTTTTGAAGGGGATACGACATGGCAGACACAGAAAATATCCATGGATCAGCCTAAGGCTTCAGCGCACACGCTATGCACAGTGCTTTGTTATTGAAACTCTGTCATGGATGTCCATTTTAGACTAAATGAACGACATTAGAAGCTACAAATGTGTGCTTTTCAATTATGATGACGAGGAAGCCAAGCTTTTCAGAACCGTAGTTCATATGAAAAATACATGACATTTCAAAAGACAGGAGAGAAAGGGGTCATGGCAAGGCATGTTTATTTTAATGAAAATGCTGAAACCTGCATGCGCTAGATTGTGAAAAGAGAAAATGGACAAGAAAGCAGGCTGCACTAGCAGTGACTGTTAGTTCAGTGAAAAACACATCATTCTCCTACAACACGATTATTTGTATAGTTTGGGGATAATGTGTGTCAAATAAAGTTGAACAACTGCCATTTTCTATGACCAATTCAGAGCATTTCATTCAGACTACGAGAGAGACACCAAAGTAAATTGAACTTGAATATCTTTGCATCAACTATGTGTGTGTGCAGTCTTTTGTTGTTGTTTTTCTTCATTTTTCCATTATTTTTGGAAGATTAAATGCACATTATATTCTGCCTTGTGAAGCTTATGTGCTTCACAGTAGCACACACTATTACACACACTCTCAACCACACAGATTGAGCTAAGGTACTGTTGGTGCACGTTTGAGATGAGCAACTGGAAGAAGCCCATAAAAAGAGGAAAAGCCAACAACGAACAGGAATACCTGGGCAAATCACTGTAAGCGTTTGAGTAAAGGCATACACTTTCTCAGTGACTTTAGTGAACAATCGGATGCAGCAATTAGAGATTTGTCATGGAACACAAATACAGCAGAGGGAGTGTTATAAATCCTCATGAAACTGTAAATATTAGAAAATGGAAGCAGTAAGGTTTGTTGTTTGTTTTGTGCAAGTCAAAACTCTGTGGTCAGAACATATCTCTGGAGTTTCTAGAGCTGAAAGCCTATCTTTGATTATTAAACTAATTACTGCTTTGTAATACCGTCACTGTCCCACATTAACCCGTGAGAAAACACTTCCTTGACAACCAACAACGACCTGGACTCCAGTGTTACAATTATTATTTTATTTCCAAAGGGCAACATAAAAAAAAAATTCAAGGACACTGCCATAATGAGTCTGACACACAGCCCAGGTCAGATCATCCTTATGAGCAGATAACAGGTTAGGGTTAGTCACACAAATTGTACTTTACCAAAGGCTCCACAGAAACTAGAATATATGGCTCCTCCTGTGTGACATAATAAGAAAGTGCATGAGCCTGGTTGATCACAAACATGTTCACATGTCGCGTGTTAACATCAAGTGTCACAAAATGAATTACATTAGTATCACCATACAGACTTTTAACAGACAGCGCATATTCTGTGTAAGTGACAATTACATGTGTTTAAACAATTTAAATATATGCAGTTATACTATTTCTGCAACAACAGATCATAAACAGTCTTGCTTGGTTGAGTCTTGTCACATGCAGAATTAAAAAGAGTGAACCTTATCAAGCTTTGTGTTTTTGTATTGACATTGCTATATTTTCTGCTATTTGTGCTTTTTTTTAATGGTTTATCATAATTTGTTGTGGAGCTTACCAGACAGAACATACTCAGTGAAAAGGAAAGGTCTTTACAGGAAGATTTTTGATCCATAAATCACATTTTGCAAACAACATCTGGAAATATTTACACTTAAAACATTATTAGGCATTGTCATTATTAGGCGCTGTACTACCGGCACAGTAGTACAGCGGTTAGCGCTTGTGCTTCACAGCTAGAAGGTCCCTGGTTCGATTCCCACCAAGGCCGGGGCCTTTCTGTGTGGAGTTTGCATGTTCTCCCCGTGTCTGCGTAGGTTTCCTCCGGTTTCCCCTACCACTAAAAACATGTACAATAGGCCAGGATGAATGTGAGTGTGTGTGAGAGTGCGCGTGGGGGACGATGGATGGAAATTAGCCCAAGGCTACAATCCGGTGTGGCTTGTTCATTAACTTGCACTGTCCCTACCAAATAAAGTTCTTTGAAGCTCTTGTTTATTAGGTATTTATTTTTAAATGAGGAATGGACTATTTAAAATTAGGTCTGACTTAAAACAAATAGTACTTAGTTAGGCTTTTCCCCAGGAACTGCTTATTCATTCAGTTTGAAAACTTTTGTGGGTCAGACGAGAAAGAAACGAACATGAAAGCCGAGTTGACCTCCGCTTGATAAATAGCGGTTTGTGATGCACTCTTGCATGTGAAAAGGTATATGAAGCTCTGGGTCGCCTGTCACAAGTGTTTACACATCAGGGAAGGAAACACAAGAGGGGGTCTGACTGAAATCTGCAGGAAGAAAAGCCGGAGTTTGCCCCACATCTTGAGCTGTGGAAAGTAAATAGATTAAAAATTCACCAAAAGAGCATTCAACGTCATTTCTTCTATAAACCCAGACAGTTGTGACCAAAACTAAACCCGTCTCTTTGAATATTCAAAAACCCAATACTCTGGCTCTTTTCAGTGTACAGAAAGGATGTCCCTGAGTCAAGAAACCATACAACCTCAACCTGACAAGTTGTGTTTGTTACACGCTTTAGATGAGTGGGTTGCTGTGAGTCACAGCCTGTGGGCTATGCTCTTTTTTTTCTTCCTCAAACCGTAATGATGTGAAAGTATATTCAGATTTGATGACTTTCATAGATGACGCATAAAGGAGCCCGGCTTTTTCTAACAAAGCGGTTCCCTGGAGGTGGACTAGCTTAGTTTACTTTGAAAGGACATGAAAGTGTGTAGCCATTAAAGTTCAAGTGGAGATTCTAACCACAATTACAAAGAATGTGTCTGTCACTCATTGTAATGAAATAAAGTGAGCTATATAATGGAGTCCCACAGTGCTCACCCACTTTAGAGCGCACTTCCAGGTTTTTCCCCACACATTTTTCCTCATACACGTAAAAAACTAAATAGCAATAACTCAAAAAATAAACAATTTGAAAATATTACTTTAAGTTGTTGATGGAAAATGAAAAACTGTTTTCTGATTTGGAGAGGGTGGAGGGAGTGCCTACAAGAAGGACGTTTGTTTTGGAGATGTTTTGAAGTTGGAAAAAGTTAAAAACATCCAAGAAAAAAATCTTGTAGACAGGGGGTAAAGGAGGTTGGAGAAAGATATAAAGACAGTTTGGTAAAAAGGTAGAGCTGGGTGTCATCCGCATTGCAGTGAAAATTGATATTTTGTTTGTGAAAGATGTGACCAAGTGGGAGAATGTAGAGGATGAATATGTGGGGTCCCAGGACAGAGCCCTGGGGAACACCAGCAGGGACAGGGAAGGTGTTAGACTTGTGAGATTTCAGGTGAATGAATTGTGTGCGACCAGAAAGATCTGAGTCCGTCAAGGAGAGTGCCATGAGAAATGGTGTCAAAAGCTGTGGTGAGGTCGAGTAGAATAAGGATGGAAAGTAAACCAGTCAGAAGCAAGGAGGCAACAGATTTTTTTATGCATTATGGAGTTGAAGGGAAGGTTGAAAATAGCATGTAGGTTGTTAAAATCAGTGGGGTCCAAACCAGTTTTTTTTCAGGATAGGTGTGACTGCAGCAGTTTTGGCGCATTGAGTTGCCTTGTCAACAAAATGCGCGGTATAAATAAAGTTGCCTTGCCTTTTGAATAAGAGGGGTAAAGTTCAAGAGGTAAGAGACAAATGAATGATGTTAGTGAGGGGAGGAAGTGAAGGGAGACAGCATTTCACAAGAGCTGTAGGGAGAGGGTCGATTAGATTTGAGGATAAGTTCAGAAATTGCTTGGGCTGAAGGGAAGGGAGGATGAAGCTGTGAGGGATGAGTGAGGGTCAGAGGAGTCCACTCCACAGATAACAATATTGCTGATGAGCCAACGCATAGTCTGTAAGCGCTAAATAAATGGGAAATGTCTATGGAAAAAATGAACAAGCATTTTTACTTAGAGAACCACAGCAGTTTTCAAAGTGGACAGGAATGTTCCATATCTTAGACACTTTCTATATCAAGATACTAGATTAGATGGGAGGACTGAATCCAAGCAGTCGACTCAAAATATCCCTGAACCTGCACAAATCCAAAGAAAATGTCTATATAATAAACTTATATCTGAACAGGTATGTAAAACTCAAACTTATAAATCCAGCAGAAATGTTAATGTCCCTCACTTCTCTGGTTCACCTCTCAGTTCCATATTGAATAGCCATCATTCAAAGGGGCATGAGTAAAATGGTTCCAATAAATATTATCATTAAGTACAAAACATTTCAATGTCTCTGTGCTGTCTAGACCAGTACACCATACAGCTCATTCTGCCGGCTCTGACTGATAGCTTTCCAAACTCTGCTTCAGCCAAAACTACTTAATGCTCTATTTGAGTGAAATTACTTTTCTGTTCCCCAAGCTCAGCAGTTCCTCTGTGCTGCTGTCTGGGGGCACTGTTTCAAACTTTATTTCTTGCCAAACAACAAACAAGAGCAATTTAATGTGCCGAAAAAACAGAGACAAAAACAGCGACTCAATTTTCTCCTATATCTCAAAGATTTGTAGACTTAAGGTTAATCCAGACCATATAATTCCCTCCAAGACATCTCATTTATAGCGGTGTGCTTTTAGAACTTGACCAAACAATAGGCTATTTATATGTCTGGAGGAGCAGTGTAGGAGCTTTCTACTAAACACACTAAAGTAAACAATTTAGTCGTGAGGAATAAAATACATTGATTTTGACAGTCCACCTCAGTTGAACCCTTTCCTTTTGCCACTTGCTTTTATTTGGTGGAGAGTCTAAGGATGTAACGCCCTGGGACAGTTATTAATCTTATTGAGTTGGATGGGAAAAACAACTTTAACTTTTGTGGCTATGCGACCTGTGGGCGGGATGTGTTGCATGAGAACAGTTTGAGGTCACTCGCCGTATGACCTCACACACACCTGCTTCACTTTGTCATTGTTACTCGCAGAAGTTCTGCCAGTGCTTGGTAGCGCGGGTGTTGGAGCTCTCGCAGCAAGAAGGTCCCGGGTTTGATTCCCAGGCCGGGTGGGGCCTTTGCATGTTCTCCTTGTGGATTCACTTTGCTCTGGTTTCCCCCCCATCAACCCAAAACAAAGTAGTCCAGAACCCCAAGGTAGGTACAACTGACCAAAATGTATTGTTCTGAGGTGGAGACATGTTCTACTTATTGTTTTATTGTAGTGACAATCAATCGCCAGTGTCTAGAGTAGAGCACAGTACCTTTTGGAGATATCAGTGTCTTGGAAACAGAACCCCTCTTATTACTGTCCAAAACAAAGAGTGGACAGCTTGGCCATCTTGAGATAAGCCAAGTTAGTTTGCCTTCGCCAAACACAAAGCTAAGCCATTGTCAACTAAATGCTCGTCTGAAGAGCCATGTCTTCAGCTGCTTTCTGAAAGCGAGTCGGCCACACGTAGCAACAGAGGAAGGTAATTTCACAGTTTAGGACAAGTCTCCTCTGGTTTTAAAGTGGGTCACTGGGACATTGAGGAGGTTCTGGCCCGAGGAGCTAAGGGTGCGACCAGAGGTGTAGGGGCATAGCAGATCAGACATATTTTTATTATTATCAATTGGCCATTCATCTTGTCTCTGCTTGTGGTTATGAAGAAGGTGGGTCTAACACCTATCAGAAAACAATCTAATTAATGACTATTGGATAGATTTATATATATAAAAAAAAAAGATCTTTGCTGGCTGTACAACAAACGAAAAGAAACAAAAACACAAGAAACAAACAGTGCATCTGGAGAAAGTAGTTATAACTTATTCCAGTCAATTTAACAAAAATACATTCTTGTTGTGATAGTGGTCTCTGTGCTTAGTAGTCCCTAATGGCTAGTGAAGGAATTCTGCCATTACATATAAACCTCTCCTTCTCTCTTCACAACCCAGAGCCTTCATGGTCCCTGCAGGAGTCTGGGTAAATGCTCTACTATGGCCATTTCTGCTTGAGTGCCACCAGTAACATGTGGCGCCTCTGATGGAAACAGACCCAAGACCCAGAGCGAATGTGAAGATGGAGACCTGGGGACAAACAGAGAGCAGACTGTAAAGTGGGGGAAATTAAACAACAGTTTTAGTTCCTCGTTGCTCAACAAGGTAAAAAAACAAAAAACAAACAGGAGATACATGAAAGCTGTGTACCCAGACTGTGTACAGTTGTAAAATCAAAGACAACAAAAAAGTTAACTTGTCGGGATGGGAGCGGAGAGTATACGGTTTACCTGGTCTCAGAGTAGGGAGGGGCTCTTAAAAAGCCTGCTTTTTGTTTTGCTCAAAATTTAAAAATGAGTGCTACAGTACACCCCTGACTGGACCTTAACTTGCATTTAGTCGACAAGGTGGCGCAGTGGACTTGTGCCTCACAGTTGATCCCCGAGCCAGACGGGGCTTTTCTGTGTGAGGTTTGCGTTGGTTTCCTCTGGGTGTTCTGGTTTCCCCTACCACTATTTCTGTCTCTCCCATATTAAGTGACATAGGCGAACATAGAATCCCAAATGTCTCTCTTCTTTGCCAACATTTTATTATGGTTCAGTCCAGACAGCAATATTCTGGAGGAAAATTGTTCTCTGCCTCCATAGGAACCACATTTCTGTTTTTTCCATTTGATAAGTGATCATCCAACATCTTTCAGCAGCGTCGTGACATGAGAGTCCAGGATCCTGAGCCTGGACAATAGGTCAGAATAAATGAGAGTGTGTTCGTGGGATATACAAATTTGTAGTTTTCCCTGAGAACCTTAAAATGTGACTTTATACCAGGAGCCTGCCGATATATAACAGATATTAGTAGTATAGTGTTATTAGCAGACATATCACAGCACTGTTTGAGTATTTATAGCATGATAATGTGAAGAGGTACTTGCACTGAATATGTCAGTGCAATAAAAGCTGGAGGCAAAACTGATTAATTTTAATAATCTACAATAATTTCATTGCTATAAATCAAACACTGACAAACACAAATTTAAATTTATTTCGTTTTTTGAACAAAGCCACTGCTTATGCACAATGCATTGCGGAAGGTGGATAAAGCACCATTAAAAATTGATACAGCGGGTTTGATGTTGCTCTGCATCCATCGTGTCTGTTTGAAGCTGAATAAAATGATACAAAGCTTAGAAGTGCAAGCTCTGAAGCAGATGCACTTACAAGGGGCTGCAGAAGTCGGATTATTCTGCGTTTGCATAACCGTACATAGAGAGTTGACTGGCATTAGGAGCAAAGGCAAGGGCTGGGATTATTCTGCTGCTGTGAATGGCACGCTGTTTTGGACAGAAGGTTAATCAATTGAACTGACCCCCTGAATCTTAGAGGTAAAAGCAAGCATTCGAGTTCGCTGTTCAAAAAGACTCATCCAGGTGAAAAAAAAGAAAAAGGTTGATGTGATTTAAAGGGGACAAAAAAAGGGTTACTTTTTACCAGTGGTGTGCCGTCAGGGCCAGCAGGGCCTTCTCTGCTAGCCCTGGCCAAATGAAAAAAAAAAAAAAAGTGTAAAATATTTAATTTCTAATGTATTTATATAATGTACAGTTGGGTCTCTTATATTGGTTTTGTTGAGGTGTAACTGTAATTTCCTATTAAAAAGTGCCTTAAACATCTCTGACAAGCTGCTCCTCCTCAGGGCCTTCTTCACCGATTCTGCTGGCCCTGTGTTATCAGGCCGCACACATGATTGACAGCCAGCATGACTGACAGAATTATCAGCCAATCAGAATTCGATGTAGATTACCAGTACGCCCCCCAGGGCCTGCAGTAGCTAGCAGCTTCCCCTACGTTTTGTTCATCTGGGAAAACCGCTAATGTAGCGTGCATTGGGCAAGACGTTCCACTTAGAAGAGAAGTGGATAAGCAGATATTCCTCTTGGAAATGTCAGAACGAGGCAAAATGAAGTGGATTTACTGATCACGGATATTTTGCGCCCCTTCATTATGAAGAGCTTCTAGAGCAAAGCAGCGGGACCGTCAGCGGGACGTAGACGCTTGGCTCCCCGGACAGGAGAAGAGTTTGGCCCCAGACAGAAGAAGAGTTTCCCCGCATCAGCTGTGTTGGGACTCGGGCAGGGAACAGGTACGAGACTACGAGCGCTAAAAGAGCATCTCACATAGCACCAAACTGTAAGTTTAATATCTTTTTATTACGGTTGATTTTGCGTTTGAGTTGATTTCTGGATGTCTCGCTCTGCCAACAAAACATCTCTAAAATCAGCCGCTGTTTCCACATTATAACGCGCTCGTCTCCGTCTGTCATGTGTCGTGTGTTTCTGTATTCTAGTACGAGTGTTCCCGAAGGTTTTTGCTTTTGTTTGGAGTTGGAGGCGTTGTTAATACATCCTTTAGCGAACAAGTGGCACGCAAAAAGGCAGTTTTATCCATACTTACGCTATTGTCGATCAGTTTATATGCATTCGACTGCATGAACCCAGGTTACTATTGAAGGCCCTGACGGAAACCCCACGGCCCGCCACTGCTTTTTACCGCCTTTCCAATTAGAGCCTTCAAGCTGTTTTATGAAGTGTTAACCTCCAATTCCCGGCACTACCACAACCACAACGCAACAGTCCTCATTATTATGTTTTATGCATTGTATTTATTTAGTTTTATTTGGTCAGGACAGTGATGAAATCACGTCATGCCAGATTGAAGTCATTGTAGCTAATTTGCATCTGTTGTTTCGCATTAACGCATTCTCATTCCCACTTAAATGTACAACACTGGAGCAGGTATAGTGTCTTGCCCCAGGACACAGCAATCTCACTGGCTACAGCTGGGAATAGACAGCCAACTTCCTCTGGATTGTTCAGTGAATACTCCTCCGCTGTTGCCCCTAGCAGGAACAAAGCAGGCTCCATCAATTGACAGGTGCGTCTGTCTATGAATGTCAGCAAAAATGTAATAACAGGTAATATCCTCTCCACTTCTGATGCATCCAAGCACTGCTCCAAAATGTCAAATTGCTGTTCTCAGCTACAGTACAACCAAACGCAGGTTAACAGACTCCCCAGCGCTTGCAGTGAATGTGTGGAGCCAAAGCCAGAGATGCCACAATGCATTCTATTCACAACGGCTAAGAGAGATATAGCGCTTATCTTAGTGCCAAGTTTCCACTCAGTGTGCTCTGAGACACATAGCAACAAGCCCTATTCGTCTCCAGATTCTTGGAAAATCATCTTAATGCTGCATGTGAATGAGAACAGTGTGATTGATGCATAGCTATTAGCATAGCAGTGCGGCCAAAATAGCACTACATCGCAACCGAGAGCCAAGAAAGCAGCTCTTGAATTTTAAAGAGAACAAAATTATTATGGAAACGTGTGAATGGGCAAAGCGTTCTGCAGGACCACAAATCGAGGATGATCAGACAATACTGTGCACAAATCTTTTGAGACTATAACCACATGCTTCACATTATCTCTGCTGAATATACTGCCGCCTAGTACAAATACATTCCATATGGAGAATGCAGACTAAAGGCATAATAAAACTTTAGTTCAACCCTGAAAAAAGAATAAGCAGTGGATCTGCTCCATTTCTATGCCACTTTATTTGATTTCATTTACAACATTCTCCTAATTATTTAAACTACAACCAGCTCTCTTGAGTATATTACTGAACCAACATTTTAAAGCCCCAAAGCTTATGATAATGTACCGTACTGAGCGAACAATTATGAAAGATAAAAAGAGACTAGTACATTGTCATCGGCTCAGATCTGCTTTTTGTTTACAACACACTCTGTGATGGCAAAAGTACATTTACTTTACAACAGCAAAAAGTCAGGTACCCCAGCTTTGGAGTCGCCCCTGGCCACCAGGGGGTGGTATTACAGCAATAAGATAAGATAAGATAAGATAAGATAACATAATCCTTTATTGATCTCACAACGGAGAAATTCACTTGTTACATTTGACATTCAGTAAGATCAATGTCAGCTCCCCCGCCACGAGGACTTCTTCCTTTCTCCTTCTCCCTTAAAAGCAGGCAATTTGATTTCCAAAACTGATCTGATTAAGAGGCCCATGAGAGGAAAGGTAAACAACACAAACACAGCAGTCCAGTCACAACGTTGAAAATCTCCACTATGATGGAAAACAACTGAAAGCTTGCACAAACATCTAAACTATAAGGTCCATGGGAACAATCTGGTGTGGCGTGTTTATGTTTGTTAAAACTGTCCTGACCAATATGAATAAATAAGGTGAGCAGAAGAAGACCTCGAATGACCAAAAGAGTTCCAGCCTTTTGAAACCATTCAAAATGTATTTTTCTCACATTTGCATATCCTCTTGCAGTTCTAGTTTTTAGATGTCTCCTTTTGGCACTTACACAGCCTCATAACAACCTTCCGTAGTGCTGTAGAAGCTGAATTAGGACACTGTCTGATTAACAGAATTTGAATTATAAAAGGATAATTTTACACAAACAAACATAAACAACCAGAAGACTCGCTAATTAGAGCCAGAGGATAAATCATGGTACAAACAAAGCTTTATAGGACAATCAAATATGTATGAGCTTTTTACTGAGTCGGTTCAAGCCAAGCCCAGAAATTCTTTTTGATCCTCCTTTGTTTTTGTGACTCAGCACTTTTCTGTTGGTGCTTTCTCCTCAGCTGAACTGACATCTAACACACTAATTCAAAATAGATCTTACACGCTGTCCTAGCTGTCCAAGTCATTCATCTTTTGTAGATTTATTCATTTTTGGGTTATTTTTCTTGAGGTGTTGCCAACAAACTGATGAGCAGCTTTTAAAAATGTATTGAAAAGTGTTGAGAGAACAGAAAATGTTCTCAAACAATTGATTTGAATGGTTCGTGTTGGGAGCCATCTCCAGATCATGAGACAGGATCATGATCAGGGAAATACCCAGCCCAAGGTTTGGCCTACTGTGCATGTCTTAAGGGAACTGGAATGGATATTGTGTTGACAGAGCGGTCTCTAAACAGGAGAGCACTGATCAGAGCGTTAGGCCTGGAACAGTCTGTGTCACTGCTCACTGTCATTCCAGCAGCTGTCACTCAAGGCCAGCCAAACCTCAGAGATCAGGAGGCATGAGGTTAATTTTCTGGGGAGAAAAGAGCATTGAAAATGATCAGATTTAACAAAATAATTAAAAATAAACATTATCAAACATATGGATACAAAACATGACATGGCTATTAAAGAACATACTGTACATAACAAGAAAATGCCTGGAAATCGCTTGTACCCACCTAACTTGGAGCTACCTAATGCTTCTGTTTTTAAAAAGAAGGTAGGAAACATTTTCTTAAATGAAGCTTGAGCAACACTCCTCATTGTGAATTACTGTATTTCTCCCAATTTTAAGGACAATCCTGCACAGCAATTCATTTGTAGCGCCACAATATTGTTTCCCCAATGTGGCCCTTATTTGTTAAAATGTTTTGTTTTTTTTAAGACAAATGGAACACTTAAACTTCAGCAGTCTGCAAGCATGGATTATTTTGTTTTGACTCTATGTACACTGCCTCAGCCCTTGATTATTGGCGCATTAGTGCTTGTAAATGAACACACATAGGACTTGCATGTAAACACACCGCTCTGGATTGTAAAGTCACATTGAAAAATAACAACATTAGGCTAATTTCCTGATTTTGTGACCACAGTTGTACACAAACACTATCCCTCATCCTGTTTTTAGTGGAGAGAGGCTTCCAATCTGCTCCGTCAGACTCTGTCACCACCACCAACACTCACTCATACACGACATTCACAGGCGGTGGCTGAAGTGCCTTGCCCAAGGACACAATGACAATCTACAACTGCCAACTTCTCGGTTATTGGATGACCCGCTTTACCATCTGGCCATGTTAGGCATACTGAACTTTATATTACTTTACAAACTGGGTTGACCCGCCAGGGAATGACATGGATACAAATCAGTCTTTTAAAACTTTAATGCAATTGTCAATTGTCTGGTGTTTTAGCCATATGGCTCAGTCAGAACTGTATCCAGGCTTTGCTCAAAGCACTGGCAGTGAGTCAACTCCCATGGCTTTCATTAAAAGACAGTGACAGCTACAGTGCTGGATGCAAAGGTTTGACACATCAAATCAAACATGTTCTGACACTGGGTCTTACATCCTACTCCCTAGTAATTGACATGTCTGGTTTAGGACTTCCCGAATGAAGTTAATGTTGTTGGCACAGATTGCAACTAAGATGTAATTAAAAAAAGAAAGAAAAGAAGACGTTGCAAAAATATATCACTGCTTTTCAAACTTTTTACCTGGTCCATACTGAGTAAAACCTGTGCTGAAAAACTGGGACAACACCTTGTACAGTTTGATAAAATACAGTTCCATTTTATAACTGTTGAGCCTTTGCATAGATTTGATCTTCTTTTGTAAGGCGCATTGAGTTGCCTTGTGTACGAACTGCACAGTTTAAATAAACATGCCTTGCCTTGCCATTTGAAGCAATAACACATGTATTATTGAATGGTATGAGTCCCATAGTCATATGCCATTCCATGGAGTTTTTAACAACTGACATGTCTCTGGTCAAGCAACAATCTCCAAATTTTCTTCCACAAACTTTACTCCCGTTCAATGAGTTACCTGGCTAAAAAAAAAACTTCATCTCACACCTTTCAGAGACATCGCCATAGCCTATAGCTAAAACCACAGTCTGACTGGCCCTAGTGTCACTGAGTTGTTTAGACCATTAACTGTTCAATCTGCAGCAGGAAACACAAGGACAAACGGTTCAAACTGAATATTTTATTAAGCCTTGGGCTGCTCTGAAATAAAACTAAAGCTATTCATTTTTTATGCTCAGGATGTTCAAGGTCATGGAGAAAATGATATTCCTCATAGATGAACACATGTGGTGTGCGGTACATCCATGTGGCCCTGGAAAAGCTCTGCTCCTGGATTCTCAAGGGAAGAATTAGCTCTATGCTGTTGTGTGCTTTATTTTATCTCAGGCCGCAGGGAAGAGCAACCAGTGAAGGAAATTAATATTTAACCACTATTTGACTGATAGGGCATTATCATGTGATTGCAATCTTTCAATAATACATTATAGCTTCATGTTGGGGCCATGTTTTACTCATCCTCTGATCAAGTATTGATCTCTGTCTCTGTCCTGCAGCACGAGCATGTAAAAATATTACCAAAAAATATAATCTTGCATTGTGGTTTCAGTATTCAGTGAATACACTTAGCTTTAGGTTAACCCGTAGTTTCACAAGCGTCGTAAATTAGTCTGGGACACAGTGAGGCAGTGAAACCCCAGGGAGAGTTGTTTTGCACTTTTACATACAAAACTATAAAGAAACATTAGTCAGAGTATGGATTACTTCTTAGTATGGGACTATATAGACATTTTATAAGTAGAGCATTTAACACTGATTAACGTTTACTATTTTCTTTGATATTACCACTGTTGCTGCTGCCGGTAAGTTACCTTGGACTGATATGACAGAATAAATAACTACGCAAGAAAATGACGTTGCACCTATCTATCTGTACTGGCTCTAAATCGATCCCTGAAAGCTCAGTGGATCAGGTAACGCAGGCATCAGTTCTATTCTGGGCCGTGCAGAAGGTCACAGGGCCATGTGGAAACCAGATCAATCAGGATCCTAATGATGCACAACTTGCTGACATGGAGAATACTGACACCTCTGTTACATGTTGTTCAGCCCTCAGCTCTATTTTGTTAAACCAGAGCAAAGCGGAGAGAAGTTGCTCTATACTCCTACAATCAATAAACAAACAAAAAACAAAAAAAAATCAGGCAACTGAAAATGTATTGATCTCAAATGTATCCTCCAGCATGTATGCACTACACAGCTATTTTGAATGTGCACCGTACAGCAGACAAATCACATTGTAGCACAGTTTCTATTTTCATAACTATCGTTTACAACACTGCGGTCGTACGAGATAAGGCTGGATGTTATCTGCTGTCTGTAAGTTCTAGAGGCAACAGCACATGTTGTTTTTATATAGACAGATTGAAGTCATTTGTGCCCACATCAGACTATTAAACAGACATTAAAGAACTGCATGGCGTGGGCGTCCTTTTTTAACATATTTTCACCAATTTAACTTTCAACAATTCAAAATAATATGTATGGCCTGTTTGTAACTTGGTTGGCAGGGGCGTGCTGGGACCTAATTTCAGCCCGGGAATTTGGAGAAGACTGGCCTGGAATTATAGCCCCGTAATAGTGCGCTGGTCTCAAGTACAAGAGGTCGCTGGAATAAATACCACATTGACAATTTTCTAACAATTTCTCTTTTCACATGGGCCACTGCACACACAGTCTGAGCCTGATAAAAACCCACAATCAGCACAAGTTATGTAGATAAAAACATGTATTTGTCCACTTTTCTACCTTTCACTGCCTCTTTCTCTCTTTACTCGCGCGCGGACACTTGTCTCCGCTGGATTGGACTGCACCAACTTGAACTAAAGTGGAGGGGTGTTCCACTTAAACACCCCTCTGAGTTAGTTCAATATCAAATGGTATCTCCCTGCCACAAGAATGAAAAGTTCGATGCGAATATTTTTCAGATTTTCATTAATCAGTCATTATTTTGATACATTTCCATGACAATTACGCTTGTGTTACTTCATTTATATCTGGAACAGCAGCTGCAGCAGCCCAGTTAAAGCCTTTAGGCCTGGAATAGCACAACTGTGAGTCTGTTATTATGTTATTATTTCATTATTCTGATGGCCTGGCCCAGAAGCACCGGAACCGAGCAGCCCACCGGGAAACGTCCCGACTCTCCCTCTGTTGGTTGGTCCCCAGGTAGGCTATAGCATTTGTTGACATCTTGGTCTCCTGCGCCTGTGATAAATACCATCAGGGCTGCGGTAGCTCAGTTGGGGAGCGTTCAACAACTGATCCTGTTGTTGTGTCCTCGGGCAAGGCACTTGGCCCACCATGCTCTCAGTGTGTGATGGGCAAATATTCCATGATTTGTGTGTCGCCTGGTGGCTTTGACGAATAGGCCAAATGAAGAGAACACATTTCCTGGGGACATTTTTTTTAAAATTCCACTTCTAGAAAAACAAACATCAGTTAGTTGAACGGCAAACTATAAAGTATCCTGTATTTCATGTTTAAACTGCTGTAACGATTCTCGGTCAGTGTAGCCACAGGGCCGTTGTGGCTCCACTGGACTCTTACCAGAACTGAATGTGGAGAATGAATGAAGTGAACGCACATAAGACATGAATTATTACTCTGCACAGATTTCCCTCGTCATCGCTCTTTGCTGCGGCGGAGTCCAGGGCAGACACACAAAGACAGCCGGGTGGATTCTCATTACAGAGGGATTACCACATGTGCCAGTTTGCATCTCATTCCCTTGTTGTTGAGTGTTTTTGGACCATTTACTGACATTACTCGAGTCAAGTGAAATACAAGATGCTGCTTTTACATCTCTTCTTGTTGCTCCTGCTCTGATTGGAGTTTATAAACACTGATCACAGAGCTCTAATAAAGCCTAATGCCTGTTAATAATCCTGAATGTGTGGTAAACCGGTTGAGGTGTGTGTCTCAGCTGGAGACATGTTCTGTTATCGGATTCACAGCAGGTTGTTTCAATTAGAACCAACCACTCAGGCTCAGTGCTCTGACTTTCTCGAGATGGAGAAAAACTGTGGAATACATGTTATTAGTTACAATTTGATTAATGTGTAAATGTGTGTCATTGGAGATTTTGGGTCAAAATGAGAAAAGTTTCATTTTGTTTTCTCAGCAGAAGAGAGAACTTCTTAAAATTAGAGCACAACAATAGCTCATATCAGGTGTCCCTTAATGTAATAAAGGGTTTTTAATTTTGTAAGTCGGTTGTGCCTTGGACCTCCTTTCTCCTTTCTAAAATAGCTCCTATCATTCAGGTGCTTAAACAGCTCTGTAAAGGTGGCGGTTCAAAGAAGGATCAATAGCCATGTTTGATACTTGTGTGGTCAACTTAATCTTCAAAGTCATTTTATCTGGACATCCAGAGTCAATGTATCAACATTAGCTGACTTTGTACTGCATGTAAACAGACACTAAAACCACCATTTATGGATATGATATCCATGCAAATTTAATGGTGGAGAATGTTCAATTATTTGATTGCATATTTTGAGACATTATTTCTAATCCACATTTGGTAAATGTTACCATTTAATTTCAAGGGCTGCAGCAGAAAGATTTTTTTTATTCCATTTACACAGACAAATGTTGTGACATTGCTGATATGATAATTAGCTACCCACACTGAGGCTCACTCTGTGAGATAAATGTAATTGTATCTGCAAATGCGCAGTAACTATGTCACCTCTTTCACAGACGTGACAGACGATAATGTGTGCTCTGCTGATTTAAATAAAAATGACTGGGTATAATTGCATTCTGCTCTGACTACGCCTGGCAATTATCAAAGGGAATTGAATAATAAACAGGTAATAAGAAACATGGAATAAGTAAATTATACAGACTGATGCAGCAGCGTAGATGATAAACTACAGGGTAAAATTCTCCAAATGCAGTTTTATAAAATTAATGATACTCAAACAGTGTATAGTGTGTGTGCAGAGGCTGGAACATAGAGATATAAGAATCAAAAAGCAACTGTAGATAAGTGTAATTTCCTGAGCAAGCAGTACAGTGGCATATGGACACTGATTACTGAGATGCAAGAATTATGAAAGGTAATTTCATAAGGTAAGCCTGGAAGGCATTTGAACTTTTTGGTTTTATGAAACATCTTATCGTATACAATACTGGGATGCAGGGCAATGCTACTGTAGTAGCAATAGACAGTGATGTAGAAGCCACATCCAGTGGTGTCATGTCAGCAGGACTTGCTTCATTAATCTGCCTGAATGATCCAGCTGAGGTGGATGAATGACCTTCATGTCACCCCATACTCCTTTATATTGACATCAAAGGTTTGTCGGAGATGAATGAGTTTTATTTAGCTTGAAGGTGAAAAGCATTGCAGTTGAGGAGATGGAGATTGGCTTGAGTAAATGATTTCACACTTTGGTACGTTCGGTAATGTGTGATTATGAGTTTTATGTGCCTCTCCTCGAAACAGCCTGGCTAGTCTCTTTCTTTCAATAACAAATCCACACAACTTTAAATTAATCACTTTTCAACTCCCCAATTCTTTCCCTTTACACCACTGAAATACAATCTAACTTTACTAAAAACATTGCCAGTATTGTGAATGTGAATGTCAGTTACTGGAGGTGAATTGGCTGCAGCCACGATCAATGTCAGGTTGGGACAATAGGTTATTTAATGAGCCAAAACCAGGTCAACAATAGAGAAGCTAATGGCAGGTCTAATACTTTGTTTATGGGGTGTCTGGGATTTTGATGTCACCTTATAATAACACTGGATTCTATTACTGAGAAGTGTTTAACCAAGCAAAGCATTGAGATTTAGTGTTAGCCATATCAAAAGTGTAACATCTATTAGTGGTATAAAATATCACAAACATTTATCTTTAGCTAGCATCAATGTCGGGCATTTCTCTTTGAGGATAACGACAGCGCACAATAAAGTCAAGCAATGTTTAACCAAAAGCTAAATGAAGTCGGGCAGTGTGGTTTTGACCCAAGTTCTCTGGTTCTCTCTCTGAATTTTGCAAGTGTTCATGTGCAGTCAACTGTTAAAAAAGTATTTTACTGAGATCTTGAGGATTACATGCACGGCCCAATGATAGATCCCAGGGGAAGCACAAACCTGAGGAAGCCTCTTGGATGAGATGCCAAACAAACTTTTTAGAAAAATTGCAATATGACACTTTTTTCAAGCCAGGATGAATGAGAGTGTATTTAAGAGTGGGGGACAAAGGATGCAAATTAGCCCATGGCTCCAATCCGGTGTGGTGTGTTCATTAACATGCACTGTCCCTACCAAATAAACCAATAAATAATAATAAATATGCTAATTAATGAGTGTCACTGCCTTATGGTATTAGAAGTAAATAATCACAGTAAAGAAAAAGCTCTACTTAACTGAGTTAGCTCTCACCAAACAACCCACAGCTCTCCAGTCTCTTATTCTTATCCCTCAGACAGACAGCTGGTCAATGCTGGAGCTGATTGTATTTTGCTCCTGGAATTGAGCCATCAGTGCTGGCAGTGATGAAGTACAGCCGAATATACACAAGTCAAAGTGACAGAAATCACGCGCTTACCTCTGCAAATCTTTTCACTCATAAATAAAGTGAAGGGCATCCTTTCAGCTCAGGCTATTAGCAGTAGATTGTCCCCTCAGGAACAGTCTATGAATGTGATCACACCATTTATTCCGCAAATGCCATTGCCGTACTTTACTGCCAGGTTAGATATTACCCAATTTGATCGGTCCCCTTGTAAATCAGTTCAGCTTAAACTGAAGGTGCACATGGGCAACAGTGGCACATTTAGGTAAGTATTTGGAGAACTGGAGGGTATTGCTGGATTCTCGCCTGGGGCCATGCTGTCATCGTGTCCCTTGACAAGACAGTTCACCCACGCAGACGGCGCTGGAGTAAGAAAAAAAAAACCAACAACAACTAACAAACTGGCAAGGCATATTTATTATATACATTTAATTTAGTTCCATTAAGAGACAAAGCAAAGCACATATACAAAAAACATTATGGATATACACAGTACACGTGGTCATGTGTTGGAACCTTTTCCCGTGACACGGGAGCGAGAGACCAGTCCAGGCCACACCACACCAGGCCATGCCATGTGTATGCAGTAAGAGTCTGTTACAGTGTGCTTGAGTCAGTGTGTGTATAATGTAGCCACAGAGACCTCACACTGAACAAAGTAAAAATCAACATTGGCTTAAGCGACTTGAATTGAGGAAATGCATCTTGTTTTGAGCGGGTTTTCACTCATTTAGACTGACAAAGTTTGTTTGATGACATTTCATACTAAATCTGAGGTCAATCTTGCTTGAAATAATAAACTGAAATTGCCAATGGGATAGGACCAATTTTTTTTACCCCATTGGCAAAGATAATAACCTTAAAGAGGGGGTATTATGTAAAATCGACTTTTTCAAGCTTTATATCATGTTATTATGTCATTCCCTCATTAAACACATGCCTGGAGTGTTGCCTTGGCTCATTCACATATTTTTGAGTAATCAGTAAAAACTTAGACGGCAGCCATTTTAGGTGTAGCTATGCCTCAGTCCTCCTAGGAACGCCCCACCTCCTGGAGACGCCTCTGGACCTTTTGTCACCAGCCAAGCCACCAACCACTGCTCCTCAGCTCAGCAGAGCCCCTCCCCGCACAGTAGTGTTGTTTAAATGCCACAGCAGTGTGCTGAAGGGGGCGTGTCGGAAAGCTTCTTAAAGAGACAGAGGCCTATTTCAAGACGTTCAGTACAGCCATTTTGAGAGAGCAATTTTATTCAAGGCAGTTATTTTAATTTACTGCATATACAGACCAACAGAAGGTTACGTCATCATTGTAGTATGCTATAGACTGGTGCTATGTGATTGAAAAAAGCATAATACCCCCTCTTTAAATAAAAACGAATTGTATTGAAACGAGTCAGACATCGCAAAACAAGTAAAAATATCTAGGCCAAGGCCCAACTGCATCTTAACTAGTTAAATCAACTCATTCTGATTTTTATGCTCAAATTGAGACATTTAAACTAACTAATATTAGATGGATCTAATTACTTTTTGCAGTACTGTCCTTATCAGTCTTTCAGCCCTGTAGCCTACTATGGTTTACTGTGAAAAAAAATAAATAAAACAAATCCCTCTGAAAGTGGTTCTATTGCTTGCAAACCCTGTGTCATTCCTTTCCACGTTTTGCACAGGCCACACCAGTCAGCTGTCGAGTCATCACAAAGCTAGCCCTACGTGTTTCATAATTGCAAATCTCTCGTCCATAGAGATATTAACGGTGCAGTAGCAGCGGTCTAATGCTTCCTGTGGCCCTTACAAAATTAAAGCAGCAGCAGCAACAGTGAAGCTGAATGTAGTAAGCTCTGAATGGGGAACTGGGGGTGGGATTAAATAAGTTATCTTCTTCCCACTCCCTTTCAGGTAGAAATGGATCATTTTATTTATATATTGTATACTTTTTCTTTTGTTACCATTGTCTGCCTGAAATAAATGAATAAATGAAATGAAACCTCTACTACTGCAGAAAGAGTCTTATTCAGAAGACGACATACAGAGCTGCTCAAAGCTGCAGCTGACAACTGTTGGGATTAATATAAAAAAGAAATAAGTTTTTCATGGAAAGAAAAAGTCAATTCATCATGTTGTGGGCCATGGGTGAAGACCATTAATTCAACGATTGTCCTGAGAGTAAACCTAATTGACAGTTATTGTTTTGTCATAATGGCCTGTCTCTCCACACAGTGTTAGTGACTGCGCTCATTAGCACTGTGGTGGCACCGGGCATCAATCACTCCTTTGTGGTTGGTCAATAAACCTGTCAATCAAATGACAAAAAGTGCCACTCTTGAGGGTGCTGCGTTGACAGATATAAACATGGAGAAAATTAAAAGGGGTGAGTAGTGACGGACGAGAAGTTTATTGAGTTAATTACTTATATAGACCACAACTGCCAATACTTTTCCCCCAAAGGACATTGCACTTATTATTTTCTGTTGTAAACTGACTATGCGGTGAAGTGGATTTGTAATGATTTGACCAGTTTGAAGGTGATTGCCTTGTTTCAATTGATATTTCCAGGGATGAGTGTCAAGGATAGCTTCACCTTGGGCAGCTTTGTAAATTCTGGTAAAATGTCATTTGAGAACACCTGCCCTCCATCTCCGGACCTCATTGTCCTGCTGTTACCTTCATGCCCTCCATCACATATGACTCAGCCCATAATAACCTTGTGCCGCTTCAGGAACAGAGCGGGCCATTAAAACGTGATGGGACTGCAATTTCAGGTGAGAGCCACTAAAAATCGAAATTCTCTGGAATAGAATTTTGATCACGAGACACATGTCTGTTTTACTGCTCCTTTGCCATAAACGCCGCATAAGTAAGTAATGCATAACATAGCTTACTGTCTCAAAACACTGGAATCAAACACTCACAAAATCTGGACATTGTTATGGTGTGTTTTTTTTGCTTCAGTGTTGATTTTGTTTTTGATATTTAATTTTCCTTTTTACAGGTAGAAAATGAATTTGCCTCAGATGAACTCATTGTGTCGCCAAAGAAGCACATCACTTACAAAGACAATTTTTAGCCGAAAAGCAGAGAAAATGGGCTTTAGAGCAGGAATAATAATAATAGTAAAAAAAAATCTCTTTAAGATTAAAACAGTTGAGCACAAATCCAAAACAGGTCCAGGGATTCATCCAGAGGCTTTTGCCTGTGACCTGAATAAGAATGAAATCTATAATCGGCGTGTGATGAAGTATGGCCTTAATGAAAGGATTTAAAGTATGTGTTTATACAAACCTAACTCCCAATGGTTGAATGTTCACAACTCTTTATCTATCCATTTTCTTTACTGAAAAACGTAACGTATCTTTCGCTCCTATCTGGCCTGAAGTTTCTCAGAATATAAGGCTTGTTTCTCTTAATCTTACCCATTTTGTCATGACACTGTTCACACTGTGATATTTCTGTTCATCACAAGAAATGATACCGTATGCACATCTGGATTTAAATGTCTGCATGCTATACCTTTGGGCGTTTACATCGAGCTGCAAGCCATTTCTGTAGCTTTGAGCTCTTTCTGCTTTTTTTCCCCTAGTGTTATTCCGAGGTTTATTTGTGTGGTATAAGGCCTTGCAGACACTATTATGTTCAAAGTGTGGTTGAAGCCAAGCAGCCGCACTGAGGCCCAGAGGGAACAATGGGTTATCTAACAGCTTGCTCCTTCCCTCTCGGTTTAAAAGCCAACGGTCTATATCTACAGATCAGTTAATAACATGGTACTTTCAACTCAATGAGGCTCTCTCCCACTGACCTCCGAAAATCTCTCTTGTGAAGAGATTAGGCTTTGTGGTTGACCAATACAATAACACAAAACTCGGCCTGCGGTGGTGTTTTGATGGAGCTCGGCAAGTCTAATATGAACTGTAATTAGCCAATTGAAGATTGACTTCTGCGGGGGGAGAAAAGGCTATTCAATTTTTAGGTCATTCATATTCTCTGGAAATAAAAAGAGCTGAATTTCCTCGAGACATTTACCTGGAAAATGTTCTACCAATCTGCAAATGCTATGTCGTACTTTCAATGCCACTGTATTTTTATGCAACATAAAGTAAAGCTTCATAAGTGATAGGCCCCAGTCCGTTTATCACTCTCATATCTCTCTCGTTCACACACATCATGACTTGGGACATTAGGCTCACACGTTCAAACAGTTCATAAAGACAAGGTATCAAAGTGTGTCACAGCTTTGTACAAGGGCCTTAGTTCACCCTTCACTCAGATGCTTAAACCAGCAGGCGGCACCGGTGTGTGAACCTGTTCACCAACAATGGCGATAAAAACTATTCTGATTCTGATATTTATGAAAGCTAAAGGCAAGTTAACTTGTCCTTAATTCTGTAGTGCTTAAATGCAGTACTACATGGGACATCACTACTTTTAAGCTTACGTGTTGATGTTAAGAGCTAACTGCGTTGAAGACCCTATAAAGACAGTGATTTATTGATTCTGTTAAAGGTTAAGCTGTGTCTTCTATGTCTGATATGTAGTTAAGAGACAACCTTTAAAGCGGCCAAGGCTTCTCCAGAGGTCACTATGTACCCAGTGACTGTCACTGTGACTTCAATAACTAAATAACTAATATACCACGACAATGTCCTTCTGTCTGTTTTTAAATACTATATGAATAAACTTAAACCTCACCTTATTTACTATTTCAAAATAGATGAACACACAATACAAATAAACAGTCTAAAAAAAAAACATTATGAAAGAAAATGTGTTAATTTTAGTTTCACTCAAGTACCTTATTACACTATTACAGCGTGCTTGTGTTTAGAAAGTTGTCATTTGTTGCAGTTCCACTGCATTAAGGGAGTTCCCCTGAACTGCCTTAATCTTCAGTACTAATAACCTTGATTCAAAGGAGCAGGATGGGAGGAGCATCTTTGAACAGTCTATGTGTCCTTTTCACTCACTTCTGAAGCTCATTCCGTTCCACAGTAAAAGCTTTCTTCAGAGTTTTCACTTCTCTTGGATTGAAGGGAAAACGGTGGAAATATATGTATGTATGCGGCCTCAATAGCGATGAAAAGATTTAGATTTCTTCACCATTTGCTGTGAGTGCACTTTTTTTCCAGAGAGTTTAAGGATATTTAATCTTTTGCAGGAGAAACGCCCATAAAATGTACCTCATGGGCACAGAAGATGGAGAAGAAAAAAATCACTTCAAGGAAAAAGCTATTGTGTGAGATAAAATGTGCTATTAACACAATTATTAATGTAGCAATGACTACACCAGTGCAGTTTTGGAAAAGTCTATATCATTGATGTCAGCAATTTAGTTTTTGTCAGCCTTAGCTGAACTAAATATCCATCTGGAATTCAAAATACATTATGACCATGCTTCTTCAGTAAAAGTCAGCTAAATCAATACAACATTAAAATCAGGGAACACAGATAAAGTTATTTCAATTATAATATCCACAGCTACGTAGAACCATTTAAGCCTCGATCTGAACTTTCTCAGTGTTGATAACTAGTTTATGGTTAGGTCCCCTCTGCATTTGACCCATCCTTTGATGCCACTAGGGCAACGTGTATGGACAAACAGAAGTGCGGCACCCAGTGACAGATGTCCAGATGTCGAGCCAATAGCTAATAGCCAGAATCCCTTGGTTGCAGGATTGACCTATATTGTGGTAGGAGGAACTGGAGCACCAAGAGGACATCTACACCAAATGAGTTCTTTTATTAGTCAATATCTGTCACCAAAGCATAATGAAAGTTGCAAAATAAGTTTTACTTAACAGATAAATAGCAGAGAGGACTAAATGTGTCAACAGCCGAGCCTATTTGAAGATACAAAGTCAGAAGAAAAGTCATTTGAAAGAGACACAGAAAATAAAACTGTCACAGCATGTTGATATGCTTTCTTTGAAGATGTTAAGACTTCCTCACCTGCTTCCTGTTCCAGTTTTGGATGGTGACATGTCTTTATTGCTTCAGTTTTCAGTTTGTATTCCAGACAGGTGCAGCCAAACAGCATCCCTCTGAAACACCTGTGATGAATTTTTACGTGCCGCCTGCAAATGGGAAAGGGCCTGAAATGATTTCCTTCCAAACTGGAGATGAATGCACAGAAACATGTGGCTGGGCTGTTAGACGAGGAGCACTGGCTGCAGGCGCCTCATAAATAACACCAACTGCTCTGTGCTGGACTGATTCTCAGGTACGAGTTCGGAAAAGACAAAGAAGCAACAACAAAATACCAAAGTCTTATTTCTTATAAAGTGGATATGCATATTATGGAATGTGAGTAATTCAGGGTTATCATTAAATGTGTAATGACAATCCAAAGACTCCATACGTGCCAACATGCCAAACATCAATCCATTTTCAATTTATATCTGACAACAGGTTGTGGGGTCAACAGTCCAAGCAGAGATGCCCTTTCCTTACTCCTGCTCTTTATTACAGCCTGCAGCTCTGTAATGCTTTTAAGAATTTCAAATCCAAGGACATTCAGAGGAAAATACATCTTCGGCTCGTACCTCCTTTTCATGTTTAATGTAATATGTTGGACGCTCATGGAAGAGATATTCTCACTGGAGGTGAAGGCGATGCCCCGCTTTCATATTTGAAATAAGCTATGCACTTGGAGACCTCAAAGCGCAGCACACATTTTCTTTTAAATATGAATGACATACATTTTGTTATAGCTCTCCTTTATTAAACAGAGGCTTATTGACATTATTAAACTATTGTGAGTGACTTAGTTGTATCCCTTTGTATTCAACTTTACTGTTACTCACTCATACCAGACAAAATGATTTGATAGATTAATATAGGGCATTAGAGCCTTATGATCATTAATGAAGGTTTAGGGAAAAGCTTGTGTTGGGAATGACTTGTGGGGGTAAGACATTAAACAATGGAAAAGATAGAAATGAATGTGTAAAGGAGAAGCTTTTCACTCCAACAACCCTGAGAGGATGTGATTTCAGAAGCTGTTCACTGCCTCGCACCGTTTCTCCGTGGTCCTTTGTTGCACATAATGGGTGGCTCTACAAACAGGAGTGTCAGGGGAGAGTGAGTGTTTACAATAATGTGTCACAGTGAAGTCAGACAAAGAAAACGTCAGCTACCTTCAATGCTATGGATCTCACTTTTGTTTGCCTTTGCTACGACAAGAGCGTTTAATACAATTCACTTTTGACAATGCACCGTTTGTTTTAAAACAGGAAAACACATTTGCTGGCTTTTTAAACTGCGTGAGATGTGTTTCTGTGTCTCTTTTGCCCTAGCAATTATATTAATTTTATTATTTTAAATGTTGTTGTTTTTTCTTTTTAATTTACTAGTATTTTAGTGACTTTCTTTATTGTTTTTATAGGTTCCTAATGTTTCTTAATGTGTGTGTGTGCGTGTGTGCGCGCGCGCGCGTGTGTGTGTGTGTGTGTGTGTGTGTGTGCGTGTGTGTGTGTGTGTAAGTACTATTTCCCATTAGCAGCACATTGAAAAATAAGGAATACAAAATAAAACAATAATCAGGTAATTTTACAGCTTTAGGTCTAATTTCATTAACTTTCTGTTATGTGTTGAATAAAAACTGTTTGCAGGCAAAAGCAGCACAACAAAGTTTGGAACAAATGCCATTTAATATTAGTGAGGAAAATCTTCTTGCTGGACCAACCAACAGAAATCCAAGCTTGTTATGGTGTTAGCACTAACTACTGTAATGCTAACACCATAACAAAATGGGTTGGAGTTTGATAAAAAAATTTTTTTGCTTAGTAATAGTAATGCTCATTTTACCAACTTGCACTATAGCATTAATATTCATTTTATTTTGTATTGTGTAAAGACGATCAGTGATCAGTGCTGCATAACAAAAGACTTCTGGTGATTTTGCAGGTGGGGTGTGCTAATGAGGAAACACTGCCACAAATATTCTTCCTCATGCTTCCTCAGCCCCCCTGAGTAGGCTGGCACCTGGGGTGGCCCAGCAGAAATGAGTCCTGTGCAGAAAATACTGCACAGGACTCATCAGTGCATCCCTAGCGCAACAGTGTCCTGTTTGTTCTTAACATAACATTGCACGCTCGATGCTCTGAGTAAATAGGCGCTTTATGACGCTATGGGGGAGAGAGATGGAGAGATGGAGAAAGGGTTTGCGCCATATGCAGTGCACCATCCACAGCTCCTCACCTCATCGAGACATGTCGCGTTTAAACGTGGACTTCGATATTCTTATAAAGCCATGTGGGTAACTTTACTGGCACATAGCGTATGTAATGCAGTTTATCGGCAGGCTGGTTGTAATAGAATCATAAATAATCTCAGGGGCCAACAGAAAGCATCTTGTGGGCCAGATTTACCCCGCGAGCTTGACATGTCAGATGTAAGTCAACCACATGGAATGAATTACTTCCTCCTGCTGGCTGGAGTCAAACCTGAAATGAGATGGAAAAAAAAAAGAAGTCATTAACCTCCTGAACCCTTCTGTTAGATTACCACAAAGAGGGCAGACAGGATGCTGAGGCTGTGAATTGAAAAGGAGACAGCACAAATTCATGAGGCTGGCTTGCAAAGATAATTATTTCCATGCAAATCCTTTGAAAAAGTGCAGCGAGACAATTGAGCAGATAAACAAAGCGGAGATGCCAACTCTGCAAAAGTGCCAGGAAACTGGAAGAAAGATTTCCTACTGATCATCTTTAATTAGAGCACAAATTTAACCAGGATATGCAGACTGGAAACACACAAGCTGGCTTTAAATACAATACATCAATCAGCCTGGATTGTTCCTTGGCGCGGAGTGATGGGTGTGCAATGTGCACCAGAGCGGCGGCGGTGCAACTTGCGTGGGCGCCGCTCAGATTAAATGGAGATTGTGCGAGGCTGAAAGATGTTGAAATAGAAAATCTAAATCTAAGGATAAGGCAGCGAGGAGAGGCATCTTCTTGAGATCAAAAGCAAAGTGCTGGAAATTCAATTGGATAAGCTGTAAGTCAAACGATCCTTTAGATTGGGGAGCTGTTTTAACCACATTTATCCTCACGTCTGTCATCGCGTCTTCATCATCTGAAATCCCTCTGCTAATCCCACCCTTCTGACTTAGTGTTGATTGGCTCCAACAAGCTGAAAGGTCTAGCTACTGTATATGCTTTAGATCTATTCTGGATGAAGTGACATCAGTGTCTCTAATTGGAGCCAGTCCTCTGTGGCCTTTAGGGACTCGCACATAATTAAAGCACAGACAGAACTTCACCTTGTTCTCTGGAGAGGTAGAGAAGCAGGCCTGGGAAGATTCCAGTGAATCTGGAGAGAAACATTTGTAAAAAAAAAATCCTTGTAAAATCACGAGATTATGCAAATTCACAAAACTGATTTAACTGATGAGTTGCTTGTTACTGAGCAGCAGAGTAACATTGCAATAGAACGGGAATATCATGTTAACTGGGATAACAGGGGATACATGCATATTATTACCGTGCTCACATTATTATACTAAGTAAACACAATTAACCAATAAACCTCCCCTTAGGTAGTTACCATCAAGATTTGGAAATGGGCCCCTGGCACTGCTCTGTGGTCCCCCATCGCTCTTGACAGGTTGCCCTGAGGCACTGGTTGACAGACAAATGCATTTGGACACATTTCCCTAAGGGGAAAGTCTGAAGTCTACAAATGCAACAGTCTATAAATGAAACACAATATAGTCATTTATTGGTTGTAGATGAGCTTGTGATTAATCATCTCCCCATTAAATAAAGTAGAAGGATTTTTCCTTCTTCTAATATCTATGTAAAAATCATGCACTTTTACCATAATTATATACCATCCTTTAGAATTTGGGATCAAATGTTCATTGACTAATAATAGCTAAAAAGTCAAAACTAGTCTTCTTGCTGCCCGGTTAATTACTACACAATCGAGTCCGACTGCTTTAATGAGAACAATAGCTCCGGTATTTTACATCTGAAAACGGCTATCGGTCTGTTATTATGTGTAACCTTTTTCCCACTTTGACTTTGTGATGACACAATCCCAAACTCTTACCATGCTAAAAGACTCTCCAAGCAAAGATTCTCCGCACTCATAACCAGGATATTTTTTTTACTACCATCAAAAGCATTTGCAGTTGAGTGCAAAGTGCGTTTTCATCATTTAGTGTTGCTATGACGTCCAATTTTTGGTTCAGCCCGTTCTCTCAGTCAGGAACATTATGTGACTGTTAAATGGGCACCAAGAAGTTCACTGTAGAAGTGAGTGGTTTATCATCGAAGAGCTCCGACTCTTACAAATGGACAGCAGTTTTATATCAAGCAGATAGTACATTTCCCATGTTCTTTGTGCAGTAGACCATTAAATAAGACAGTCGTGGACAAATCACAGCGTTATCAGTGTGTGAGGAGAATGTGGACAGAGCGATGATTACCTCGCCACCCAATAAAATATAAATACAGAACAGACCTTTGGACATGTGGCGTAATAGTAAGATATATGAAGTCTATTTGTTTGCCCCATTAGCTCCTGATGTAGAGAAGGAGGTTTTAACGATCAGTGGCCAATTCCGCTTCAGCACCTAGGACAGCTCCTTCATACAGTTTAGAATTGCTCAGGTGCTGAAAATTCCAATCAATCAATCAATCAATCACTCAATCAATCAATCAATCAATCAATCAATCAATCAATCAATCAATCAATCAATCAATCAATTTATCTATATCTATCTATTCATCTTTTGTGTTCAAAAATAGGGGCGACCATGACAAAATCTTGTGGCCATACCGCCTTTGCTCTGCCCAATCCCGTCAGACCTTGGAAGCTAAGGAGGGAAGGGCCTGGTCGGTACTTGGATGGGAGACTGTTTGGGAACATCAGGAAGCCTAGTGAATGTAGTGAGTGAGTGAATGGTTGGTGGTGGTCGGAGGGGCCGATGGCGCAGACTTGTTGCCTTGCTGTGAATGTCATCATCATCATCATCATCGGGATCAAAGTCACTCATTCCATTTAATACACGTTTGACTCCAAACTGAACCAGCGTCTCCTGATCAACCAAAGCATACTGAAGGTTGATTATTAAAAGTCAAACAGGACTGGAGAAAGAGAGAGAGAGAGATAGTGAGACTAAGTGGGAGAAAGAAAGACTGATATTTAGTTCAGTGAGTGAAGATGTGCGATAACAAAATACATACAAGGTGAGAGGCTGTTGATGGATTTATTATTGTTCTTCACAAGGAGATCATTAAAGTACTTTCTAAAGTACCTTCATTTGGTGAAGTGATTCCTTAATTTGTGATCCCTTACTGTAAATTTCATTAAGACGTCGGAAGTAGGGATTGCAATAGGCACGGCAATGTGTTTGCCTGCATGTCTCTTTATGTTCATGTTTGGTCTCAAAATGTAGTAGTTTGTCAAGTTGGAGATGCTGAAGTTTGTTGTGGCCATTTCCTCCCAATTTATCCGGGACCGGGTCACAGAGGCAGCAGTCTCAGCAGAGATGCCCAGACTTCCCGATCCACGCACACCTCCTCCAGCTGTTCTGGGGGGACCCCGAGGCGACACCAGGCCAGCTCGGAGACATAGTCCCACCAGCGTGTCCTGGGCCTTCCACGAGGCCTCCTCCCAATAGGACATGCCTGGAGCACCTCACAAGGGAGGCGACCAAGAGGCTCTGAAACAGATGCCCTAGCCACCTCCGCTGGCTCCTTTGTGAAGGAGCAGCAACTCTACTCAGAGCTCCTCCCGGGTAACTGAGCTCCTCATCTGATCTCGAAGGGTGCGCCCAGCCACCCTGCGAAGAAATCTCTTTTTGGCCGCTTGTATCCGCGATCTTGTCCATCTGGTCATTACCCAGATCTCATGACCATAGGTGAGGGTGGGAACATAGATTGGTAAATCGAGAGCTTTGCCCCCCGACTCAGCTCCCTCTTCATCACAACAGTCCCATCACTGCTGACACCGCACCGATCCGTCTATCGATCTCACGCTCCATCCGTCCTTCACTCGTGAACAGAAACCCCTATGGAGAGAGTAATAACAATGACTGTGACGTTGCCCGGTGTGGCACAACCGGGACCCCACCCTGGAGCCAGGCCTGGGGTTGGGGCTCACATGCGAGTGCCTGGTGGTCGGGCCTTTGCCCACCCTTCTGTGGACCCACCAGAGGGAACCGTAGGGGTTGGGAGCAGAGAGGACTGGATGGCGATCAAAGGCAGGTGCCTCGACGACCCGGTCCATGTACATGGCTTCGGGCTATTGGTCATATCCACGGGTAAAAACATTGATTTAGTCTAGAAGCTATGTGTTTTCTACTATAGAATTCATCTTATTTGAAGGCCATACTGTACATACTGTGAAACACTTAGTTTCTGTTAAAACCAATATGGTGCTTTTCTTAAGTACTTTTAAATGGCCTGCTTGCCTGTCAATAAATTACTGAGGAATGTGGATGATGTTGATGTCATCCACTCTAATCTCATATGGTCAAATCCTCTTCTTTCTCTCTACATTTACTTAGTGGCATTTTGTCAGAAAATACTCATACTCAGGGTATTCTTTAGCATATCTGTACCACAAGAAAATGATAATGAATTACAATTCAATGTGTGCAGTTTATTATTATTATGATTATGATTATGATGATGATGATGATGATGATTATGATGATTATGATTATTATTATTATTATGATTATTATAGTAATAGCTGTTATCCCTTATCTGCCTGAATTGTGTACTGATTGTTCAGCTTCAATCAGGTTTAGAGGCTCACCAACTGAACAATCAGGATTATTCTGAGCCTTGTTCACATTCAGGATGTGCACCAGTGATTAGGGAATTTATTTGGGTCGTCCATCTGAATACACTGTGAGATTTCATGAGCAAAGTCATCGGTAAAATGTGTATTTTATAGGTAAAATGACTTCTCAGAATATTTTTCTCTTGAGTTTGTCCACACATGTTTACCGGCACAACATAACAGTGACCTGACAGCCCCCTCTCCTGAGACAAAGGGAGGCTGTGATTTTACACTTATTTTGATCTTGTTCTCTCTCCTGTAAGGCCAGGGTAAAGAAATGGAAATAGCACAAGTCTGTGATGGACGACAGTGGAGATGCAGCACCGTACATCAGAGTAAAACGGTGTGTGGCAGAAGTGGAAGGACAAAAAAGTCAATCAGTGACAGGCTTACTGTTAAAGGCCCTGTATGAACAGTTACAATGTCGAATCCTAATCACTAAGATCGCTAAAGCTTGTTTTATTTGTGAATGCTTCAATAATCTTACATTTATTACTTGTCTCTCTCCAAAGCTCACACCTTCAATAGACATTAGCACATTACAAGAACATAAACTCCTTCACCAACTTAGCAAATCATCAGCTGACATTATTTTCAGCTTGTTTGAACATTTCTCTTTTCCTTGCAGACCAAATGCAAGCCATGCACTATTGAAAGGTGTTCAAAGTGTTAGAACAGTATGCTAACACATGACATACTGTTTTATACAAATAGTCACAATGATGGTCGTTCTGTTTGGGCTCAAACAATCCCCCAAAGTTGAAAGTTGGCCGTGCATTTAAGTTCTGCAGTGTTTTCATTTTTAGCACGTCCGACTGACTGAGCTGATCATTTGGGTCAGGTGAAGGAACTGATGCATCATAAAACAGTGTATAAACTCGTATTTCACAGCAGAAGGCCGAAAGGTAAAGGGAGAGTCGCAAATGCAGTGGTCAGCTCCTCTGAAATCCATTTTAGTGGCCAATGTAAGCATTGTGGATTTGCTTACCTTTTCAATATCTCTCGGTGCAAAGATAGATGGCTTATATCCCCTGGAGTATTTATCTTATTGGTAACACTTTATAATAATGGTACATGAGTTCATGCATGATGTTCATGAACTTATGCATGAATAAATGCATGATTTCATGAAACATTCATGCATTACTAAATCATGGCTTCTCAGGAACAAACATGATTACATGTTGGTTCATGGATGAATTCATTGCTGAATTAAATGTCTAACTACTGTAATGAATGTACATGAAAATCTTAATGATTCATCATAATCATGAGGATCACATAAGAATACCATGAGTTCACTGAATCAGCAATGAAATGACAATAAAATGATCAACCAATCATGATCATGAGGATCATGCATGAACATCATGACTCATATGGCGGAAACCTACTTGCAAACAAGAACATAAAGTATAACTTTATAGGCTCAAATTTACGGTAATCATGAACGTATCATTTGCTAATCCTTAATTTCATTATGATTGTTCCCCCTCAACTAAAATGGTGCATTATCCTAAAACCAGCAGGAGATCTTATTTGGTTATGCTGTACTTTATAATTTGTAATAAAGGTTTTTTTCAACACAAAAATTCCAATTGAGGAAACAATCCAGAAATCATTGCTTCTTCTTCATCACTAAGGTGGTCTATAACAGGTTAAAAGTTTAGGGTAATGCACCACTTTAGTTGAGGGGACATCTTTTGCAAGTAGATTTCCGACATACAGTATGAGTCATGATGTTCATGCATGATCCTCATGATCATGATTGATCATGATCATTTTATTGTCATTTCATTGCTGTTTCAGTGAATTCATGGTATTCTTATGTGATCCTCATGATCATGATGAATCTTTAAGATTTTCATGTACATTCATTACAGTAGTTAGATGTTTAATTAATTGATGAATTCATCCATGAACCAACATGTAATCATGTTTGTTCCTGAGAAGTCATGATTTAGTAATGCATGAATGTGTCATGAAATCATGCATTAATTCATGCATAAGTTCATGAAAATCATGCATGAACTCATGTACCATTATTATAAAGTGTTAACATCTTATTGTGTCCATTTTATCATGGCAGTATATCATGTGTGTAAGCTCCTTGTCAGGGTGTGGTTCCGATTGTGAGCGATGGCTGAGGTCTGATTGAAATTACCATCGAAGCCAAAAACTCGACGGATTTCAAACAAGGAAAATGTGTTTACTGCACAGAACTTTGCCGACAGTGATACGACAGTTCCGGACATAATTAACTTAGTGAAGTCTTTTGACAAATGGAATTCCTCCATGAATGTTTCATTTCAGTCTGATCTAGTAACGCTCTGTCTTTATTTGTGTTTTCGTCATTTATATTTTTCTGTATTTTTCCTCTGTGTTGACCCATTGTTCTATCCCCCGGTCACCCACAGTGCAGTACTCAGGCAGGGATCCATATTCATATCTTTAGCTAGAGACTTGGACAGGGCTATCTGGCAAGAGGATTAGCTGTGCATGTTTTGGATTAATGGGGGAAAACCAGGGTGCCAAGACAAAACCCACCCAAATCAGGGGAGAATAAACAAACGCTACACATCAAAGCCCCATACGGTCCAGTGGTTGAACCAGGGACTCTTTTGTTGTGAGGCAAGAGCACCAACTACTCTGTCATCATACCATAACTATACCTTTGTGGCTATTTACTACATAAATAACTTAACATTCCAGATTTATGCATCGTCATCATGATAGCCGTTTATTTCTGTTGCTGATATCGGGTGTGGTTCACATGAGTTCATTTTTGAGAGTTTTACGAGTTCATTCTCAATGTTAATTAGCTTTTAAACATCTTTACTGCCTTAATTTCCACTCTGTGTATAATCTACATCTGGTTCTGTCTCATAAAGCAGGCATGGCTCAGATATTTTATAATGGCTATAAAATGGCACAGAGGGCCACAGTAAGTCACTGCTGCATTAGCAGGCTTGCTGAGGCATTCACATGTTTTGCTAGCACACAAAATCATGCTCACATTTTTTATGTATTTACTATGTAACTGAGAAATCATTACATGCTTTTATGATTGAAATATTATCCACCACCACAGTCAGACTTTTGAAATGAGAAATATTCTTATTCACTCGATGCTGTATTCTGTTGCTCTCGACTTAAGTGCAACATGTGCAGGCATGTCCTTGAAGTAGGCTGATGTTGAGTGGATATTGTGTGGGCTGATGCATGTTCCTTCATATGTCCTTGAGGCTTGGTACAGAGTGAGTGACCATGGCTCCGAAATCAGGAGAAGCAGCTCATTTTCTATTATAAATAAGAGAAAATATTGATAATTTACTGTTATAAATTATAGAGAATAGGGGGTGGGGGCCTATGTGGAACCTTCTTGCCCGGGCCCTTTTTGTCTGTCGATGGACCAGACCACCTTCTGGACACATGTACATACCTCACACATGAAGAAGCCCACATAAAACACAGTAAAGCAGAGACAGATTGAGGGAAGCCTGAATAGAGAGAGGCTCCATCTGTCCTTGTCTCATAGTGAACGAGGAAGAGGCTCTGCTGAATGAAGGCGGCCATTAAAATCCCTGTAAACTCATTACAGGCTGGTCCTGTCCAATATATAGAAGCACACATAACAGTGATGTATAGAGCGGTGTGCATCCATAAATGCATGAAGACAATCTCATGTCAGCAACTTTCTCTGCATCTTGATGGGCAACAGATACTGTCGCCACAGTGAAGGGAGGTCTAACAAGTATTGCATTCAAGCGTTTGTTTTAGAGGAGTGCCAAGAATGTAAAAATATTTACATTATGGCTAACCATATGAAACTCAAAATATATCTGAGTATCTTGCAAAACGCATTGCTGTTGTTTAGTTTCAACAGGGGTGTTACAAATACCACCAGTTCATTTGTTGTATTTGCAGTTCCCTGTCCTGTATCTTTTATGTTGGCCACACCAAGTGTGCAATTCTATTGTATGTTCTCAACCAGTGGCATCTAAACTACAGGCTTCTCTTAATGCCATTCTGCATAAGTCGACAAAGAGGTGCACAGTTTAAGGCAATGGCCTTATTGTTAAGACTGCAGCACATACTGTACATTAGACACTGTTCTCTCTACAAAGGTAAATGAGCCAACTAATTTTCCTGTCCTATTTACACAAATGTTTTTTGTGTTTTTGTGACGTTCAAGTTAATGCAAAATAGACAAATACATCTTGAGGAAACTATTGAGAGCTACAGTTTATTTGTCTAACTTTAGACACAGGGAGCTCATTAGTTTCATAATCCATAATGATCTCACACAAAGAGTAACCACTTTTGTTTGTCTAGGTTTAACCCCAGATATAAATAACAATAATAATAAAAGTGCTGTCCAGTTTGCATGGCCTCAGTCTTTCAGATAGATCAATTACTTTAAAGTAGGGCTGCACTAAAAACATGTACAATAGGCCAGGATGAATGAGAGTGTGTTTGAGAGTGCGCATGGGGGACGACGGATGGAAATTAGCCCAAGGCTACAATCCGGTGTGGCTTGTTCATTAACTTGCACTGTCCCTACCAAATAAATAAAGCAATAAACAATATATCGCAACAAATATCGTATCGTGATATTAGATGATGCAATATCTCAAGAAGCCACAATATACAGTATCACAACATCACTGAAGTCTTTATTGGACTGAGATCGACACTTTTGTTTTGCAAACTCTGCCAAAAAAAATGCACTGAATGTATAAAAGTTCTAGTTAAAGTTTCAATTAAATATTTTTAATAATTTATTTAATTTATTTTCAGTCTTGTTGTGATGCTGATGTGTTTTTTTTTAATATTTTTTATATTTTGACACTATTTGCTAAATAACTAGTTAATATTGTGCAGCCCTACTTTATAGGGCAAACCAGTAGCTCTCCAGCCCTGTCCAAGTAGAACATTTTATCTGACTATTTATCCATTTAGAACCTCGATCTGTAATCAGTTGGATTTTGCATTTCATTATTTAATTCCGTCTGTTAATTGATTTTGATCATTAAACCTCCATAAACCACAGTTTGCTTTGGTAATGTCTGTGTTTATTATTTCAGACTATAAGGGTCAATGTGTACGGTTCAAGAATTCACATCCTTCAGATAAATCTGTAGTTTAGCCTTCTATTCTTGCTCTTTTATATTGTGTGCTATTTAACTGGTGCCCCAATCAATCTTAAGGCTAATCTACCAACCTATTAATTAATTAATAAATTAATTGATATATAAATAAGTAAATAAATAAATCCTCATATACAACAATACAATAAGAGTAAAAAGTATAGTGTAAAAAAGACTGGAGATCCCTGCTTTATTTTTAAAGACAACTTTGGACTTTCACAAACACAAGTTTTCAGAGTTTAACTTTTACATCTGTAGCGTTGAAGCGGAATGGAGATTTATGACAAATGTCTGTTGTTGTTGTTGTTGTGCACTAATTAAAGCCTCACAGAAGGTTTCAGATCCGTGTGTTTGTCAGATCTGACACTGAGGACCAACAATTCTCCTACATTCTCACTGAACCATTAAACTTTTTTCTATTTGACACTCTAATGATGTTGAACATACTTTATACTTTTACTGACTTGTGTCGGGCGCTGCACGGCGTTTGCCCAGGCTCCCTATTGCTCCAGCAGCATCGCATGATGGGTCAACTGCAGAGGACACATTTTTCCACAGGTACAATAAAATACACCTTGGTAATACTCATCTATTAATAATGCTTTCAAAATATATAAATGCCAAACTGTATTTACAATTAAATAAGTTCTTTGCATCTATAAACAGCTGTTTGACATGGTGCTTTATTTCTAATTTGCAATTTTGAGTGCCATCTTGTTCCTTGAGTACACTTCCTTGATGGATCCTTGATATCAAATCAATCATCAAATCAACTTTATTTATAAGCGCTTTCATACAATGTAACCAAAGTGCTTTACAGTGCTTAAAATCATTAATAGTCCCCACTGCAAATATACATAATAACAACAACCCCCACCTCCCCTACCCCACCCACACACACAGACACACAGACACATATACATACAGACAGCCCAGTTGTTAAAAGTCTTAAGTAAAAATGGACATAAAGTGGGGTACATAAGGCTGAGTACAGATGAACCGATATTAACTAGTAACTAATTTCTGACTCAAACTGTAAGCTCTTTTAACTGAAGTTCCTCTCGACTTTTACATTTCTCACCCATTTCTGACTGGCGAGGCACACTACAGCATCAGCCTTTGTCTGACATTGATAGATGTCTATACACTCCTTCACTGTATAATTCTAGCCCGCATGAAATTGAGTTTGCAGACAGTATTTAAAATGAGAAAGTGTTTTTTTAAAGGGATTTTTGCCCCATAAGCTTTATTGGACAGGACATTTCAGAGGGAAATGGGTGAAGAGCGGGAAGCGACATGATCAAATGTGCTTTGCATGTGGTAGAACTGACAATAAAGCTGAATGAACAGATTGAACCGACAAATACTGTATTATGGACTTGTCTGTGTAAGTTCTCAGTCGTACAGGAGTTGTCCATCTTCAAAGAAGGTACTTGAGTCATCTTCTGTACTGGTAGTTGACCTCAATACCAAGTACAGAAGATGACTCAAGTACCTTCTTTGAAGATGTATTATGGACTATAATATCAAAAATATTTTCTGGGTCATTACACGTTATTTTGTTGCAGTGGCGTAGAACTTTGCGTATTTGGTTCTTCATTTGATGCAATGTTGAACTGTAATATACAGAGGAGTGGAGCAGGGTTCTCTTATTATGACCAAAGAAAAACATCTCATATATCTAATATCTAATTTGACACTTTTTGGTTAGAAAAGGCTTTATTGTTCCCCCTTAAAACATATGTCTGCTCTGTGGATGAACTTGACACACCTTTAAAAATGCCTTCAGCCTTCAGCACCGCGCGCTTCAACTCAACAGTGACTTTGATGAGGCGTAACTTGTTTGTGCCTGTGTGTGCTCTGTTAAGCTTACGAATTCTACAGTTACTTACTCAAGGGTCCCTCATTGGAGGAAAAATGTGTGTGCAGCACTGTACTATTCTTTCTAAATCGCCTTTTGACCGTATATTCCTCAGTCAACCTGAAGCCAAACATACAGTATCTGTCTGAAAGTCTTTCCCTGACCTCAACATGAACTAACTCTTTCCAGGTAAAGGTTGCACTACTCTATGGACAAGCACAGTATCTCAAATAAGTTGATGCAACATTTTTTTGACCCACTGAACTAACTCACATCTTGTAGAGCAACTGAAACAAGTCTTGAATGAAGAGCCGGGTGCCTATGGTTTTCTTTACGTTACCCCAATGGAAAACTTGATGTTACTTCCCCCAAAATAAATCATTATTTTCTTCCCCTTGTGTGACTCTTGATTTTTTAATAAATATTACATAAAATGGTTCATAAACATAGAGGGGGTATTATGCAAATAGCTGTTTTAGATCAATAGCCTGCAACATGTGTAAATTACTTTAATTAACTATTTAGATTGAGATTCAGTTAACCATTTGATTAGTTGCGCAGCACTAAATGCACTCGTAATGTTTGAAAAGAAAAATTGCCACTGATGTACACTGGATTGTCCTGTACCAATTTTGCTTTCATATTTCAGTATGAAAACTAGCGCAGTTTGATCAACCACGGTCTGTTGCACTAAAAGGAACAAGCTCAGTGTTCCAAAGGGGGAAAAGTTAACAAGTGTCAACAAACAGCTGTCAATTCAGCCCTGACTTAGGGCCAATGTTTGGAGACAGGTTCAGTGATTTTATCGACTAAAGCCTTGTTTTTCTCCCTAAAACATGTTGGTGCAGACTGACAGCAGCAAATCACTGTTGCTGTTGCCATCTTTTTCTGATTCACCACCTCTATTGTTTTTCCCCCGAACAGTCGGTGTAGATATAGCACACAATTATTTAAAATCAATAAAACCTCATTTCACATGGCTGCTATTATTTTTCTTTGCAAACAGCGAAAAAACAATGCGTTGTGTTGCTAGTTTTATTTTTGAGACACGGGGGGTTCATTAAAGTGTTACGATTGTGAAAATAATGTTGGTGTTGGTAATGAATGAATAAATAAAGTTGGTGCTTCTGTAAGTGTCTGAATGTTTATAATTAAAGTGGTTGGTGCAATCTAATGTCAGCAAATAATGACTTGGGAGAATGAACAAGCGCTCTAAGCCGTGTTCAGCTTTACACACTTAATGCAAATGAGTCATGCATGCACATAGTACAATTTTACAGTTTTATTGTCAGTTTCATCACATGTACAACTATACAGGAGCATCATCAATCAAACAATCAATCAATCAATCAATCAATCAATCAAGTTTTATTTCTAAAGTGCTTTACACAAGTAAAGTGTGGTACGCAATAAAAATACAATGAAAAATTTAAAAAGGCATATAGCCTACTATAATTAAAAACAGACCATCATGAAGTCAAAGTTGACAAATCTGATAAAGCTGACTTTTATCTTCAAATGAAAAATAAACCAAACATTACTTTTAGTGTAATACAGTAAATGCCTGAAATTTCAACTAGCAATGTCACCTTGCATGCTTTCACACCAGTGTCATCATCATTCTTTTTTCTCTGAACTCTTTTGAGCAAAGAGTAAAAAAAAAACAAGCATCGCAAAGTCTCTGTTAGTGAATATTATGTATGTTTATTTGACTCCTGACTAACTGCAACATCACAGGAGCCCCTCTCCCTCCATTAAGGACATGTACTACACTCGTCTCACCTGCAAAGCTGTCAGAATCACCAAGGACCCTACGCACATATCACACAGTCTCATAAACGTAATGCCTTCACGGAGGAGACTGTGGAATCCACGGGCCAGCTCCAGTCGACTGAAGAAGGTTTCATGCACCAGGCCATCAGGAAGCTGAACTCCCTGCCCTCCCTTCCTTTCTTCCCTCCCAACCCTCACTCCCCCTCGTTCCACAATCAAGCATGAGAGAAATATAATTTCAAATAATTCACAAATGGTTTGATAAATAAAACATCTTTTGAATCTTTTGACAGTCTAGAACATTCAGTGACAAAATGAGGGTTTTACTTCATCTTCACTAGGTTGTTTTTGTGTCTTGAAATTCTGTATGTCAATGGGAAACTCCTGTACAATTGAGACCTTACACACAAATTACCCCCATTTGGCTTTCTCTATGTACCTGAACTAAACTAGAACTAAACCTCATAAAGAAAACTTAACCAGGACTAAATTTGGACAAGAACTGATGGTGAAACTGAAGAACTTAAAGGGAAAAAGGAATCTAAATCAATAAACTATTGAATTGGACGATACCACGACTAAACCAATTTCTGGCTAGTTGTTTTCCAGGACTGCACAAGGACTCATAGGTACTAGAAAGCCAAAGTACCATTATCGCTTCTATAGTTTGAGAAACACTGACATGAAACACTTCATAATTTACTTCTTCTGGACAGGAGTGATGGTCAGTGGGGCTATATTTTGACCTCCATCACTTGCACATGGACAGAAAAAGGGAACGATCTTCTTTGTGAACTTACACTGATCAAAAGTGTAAATCCGAGCCCTGGCCTCCACATTGTAGAAAGAAACCAGTCCCTTGTCATAATCTACAAACACTCCAATCTTCTCCGGCTTATTCCTAACTGGGACTCTGACAGCCGGCCCAGCGTTGGCTGTAAACTGTCCATTTCTCAACCACATGGTCCAGAATCCATTCCTCGGTGTCAGCTTCAAGCGTCCCTCTCTGTTTATAGATTCGTAAGACACTCCCAGATCCCACTGCGTCTTGCCTTTCACCTGCACCTCATAGTAGAACTTCCCCGAAGAGAAACCCTCCTTTGCCAACACATTGAGAGCATCACTGAACCTGCTCGGCTGGTTAGGTACATTCCTGTTTCTCTCGCAGAAGGACACTTGTTTTCCGTCCTCAGAAACCACCAGGGAAGGGTGGGCGGTGTCCGGGTCATATGTCACAGCAATCCTAGATAGATGGACATCTCTTTAATTCTCAGTCTAATTGTCCATCTTAACGAGTACTTGTCTCTTTGTATTTTTGATCTCAACGTTCGCCTCTCATCCTGCGGCTTTTGGATGAGGCGAAACGTTGGGACCTCACTACAAGTACAGAAGAACTCATCCTCGTGAAATAAGATGGGACAGCTTTAATGATCTTAACATGGAGCATTTGTTGTAGGCAGATTTTTTTATATTTATGTTCCATTCAATTTAAACTTACTTAGGAGACTGGATCAGAGTATACATGAATAGAACTGTAGGAAAATTAACTGAACCAGAACATTCGCACGTTCTAAAGTTACCATGCATTTTTGTTTCAATTTTAGCATGGAATAAAAGTATATTGAATCAGGCTAAAATATAAACAATAATAATAATTACCTTCAATTCTTTTAGATCTGGATCACAGAGCATGCTAATTTCTTTAGTGACTACAGTGGTCAGAGTAGATAGCGTGTCGTGTACTTCAAATGTCTCAGTTTGGACTTTCACAGCAGCCCAGTCTTTGAGTTGTGTTTGAGGGATGGTGAGGGGGAGCAGATTCTCCATATTTGTGAAAGGATCATTGGACAGTGTGACATTCAAGTCAAGTTTTTCTTTGATAATTGCGCAATTTCGTCCTCCAGTTCTTGGATGAACCCTTTGGCCTCGACCTCTTCTTCGATCTGCTTTACATTTATCATCTCGGATAGTTCAGCCAGACCTCTCTTAACGTAATCCACCAGATATGCAGTCACATGATCGCAGTCTTTCAAGGACTTTTCGACTTCGTTTTTCCCCGATTCCATTGACTCTTGAATCTCGTGGATCTTCTGCTGGCGCACCTCGATCCATTGGTCCACCCTTGTCTTCTCCGTGTCCAGCTGCGCCTCCCTGAGTGCAGTTTCCTCTTTTATGGACACGGTTTGATGTCCCCTGTGAGTAGTCTTGACGCAACTCTCACATACAAAAGCTTGGTCATTCCTACAGAACATCTCGAGTGCCTCATTGTGCGTTTTGCAGATGCGTCTCTCCAGGTTGTCTGTGGGTTCAATGAGCTTGTGTGTCTTTAAAATCGCGACCTTCTGGTGGGGCTCCAAGTGAGTTTGGCAAAGGGACAAAAAACAAACTAAGCACGACTTTAGCGCTGGGACCTTTTGTCCAGCACACATGCTACAGAAACTTCTCCATCTCCTTCTGGCTCACTCCCAACTTTGCCTTTTTTACTTGTGGATTTCTTAAAGTTGGCAACAATCTCCTCAATAAAGGTGTTAACACGAAGCGCTGGTCTGTTGGGAAAAGTTTCTCCACACAGAGGACAGTTTGGCAATTTGGGATATTTTGTGTCCCAGTGCTGTGTGATACAGGCCAAGCAGAAGTTGTGTCCGCATGGCAGTGATACAGGTTTGGTGAACACATCAAGGCAAATGGAGCACATGAAGTTGTTCTCATCTATCAGACTCCTGGCAGACGCCATACCAAAACCTGAAGATAAAGAGGAAAAAACATATACTAACATGAAGCACTTAACTTCAAATCAGACAACATACACTTCAATCTTGGAAATTAATCACCTGCAAAGCATAGGCATTTTCATTAGCAATTACATAAAAACTAAAAACAAGACACTGCCTTATCTGTTACAGTGACAGCAGTCAAATACAGTATGTAATAGCTCTATTACCGTGTTACAAGTTGATCAAAATCTCAAGCACAAACATAAAAAGACTAAATGGTATGATTACCTGAAATGTTTTAGCATTGAAAGTAGGCAAGCGTTGGGTATTTCCTTGTTTCTGTTTCTAAAGCATGTCAGAGCGTAAGGTCCCTCCCACTTCCCCGCACATAATCTTTTAACCCCTTACTGGCTCTGAAATCTAATCTTCCACTGATTATTCTTCTCTACTCTGCATTCAGCTGTCTGGATACATCATTTGTGATTCTTAGACAAACTTGGTTGTGTGAATGTGCTGTTACTCTTTGAAAAGAGATTATTAAATCCTCGTCCTCTATTGGAAAAAAAGTGAAAAAATTATCTATTTACAGTATGTACTTTTAGTTTGAATATGCAGCTATGATTTGAAAGCTATTCTCTATGTAAATGTGGCAGCTGCTGAAGCATGACTTGCCCTTCTAAGGATCACTGGCTGCATCTATTAGATATAATGTAATTGAAACAGCAATACACTATACACACCTGAGTAGTATGTGGATGTATGGCAGCAGACAAATGGCAGCCACATCTTACTCAACTCTTGCCTGTCTGTTCTGCTTTAGGCTACAGTCAATCTCTTCGACACACCCGAAGAGGAATTCACATTACCTCATTCATTTTTAAGCTTGACTCCAGCCGAAATGCTCCATTTGGGGCTCATTTTAATGCTTCAGAGTGCATTCCAGGGACGACGTGTCCCACTGTGACTCTGCTCCAGCTCGCCATGAAAACCTTATGGAATAATTTTGGGTTGAAACCCAAGCTTTAATCAGATGTGAGGGAAATGGGACAGACATGTCAATAGTTTTATTGTGGTCTTTTCAGCATCATTCGATCTGGTTTCTGTTTCTTAATTGAAAAAGTCTGTTTTGGAATGTTTTGTTTTTCCTTTGACTCAGGCCTGTTTACTGTCTGCAGTTTGTCCTCAGTACAACACCCACACTTGAGCTTTAAACAGGGTACTGCTTTTGCTCTTTCCTCATTTCACCCCATCACCAGACTCTTTCTGTAGTTCATATGTAACTGGGGGTTGTATGTGCTATATATATCGAAAATCGAACTTCAAGGTACTGAAACTAACCAAAAAGAAGACCGAAACATGCATTAAACTGTGTCAAAACAAAAATGAAAAGAAGACAAGAACTTTCTACAACTTGAAGCAAACCTACATTGTTGTCATCTGACAGCTAACTCAGGAGGTTTTCAATAAAGTAAGTTTACTAAATTAACATGTTAAATTAGGAAAGGTTTATTTTATTTACGGAACTTAAAGGCAACAAAGAGTGCAGTGTTATGGAGAAGTTTAGAATATTTCAAAATCAGGGGTCATGAACATAATATGACCCCCAAGTTATTTGGTCCCAGGCGTCATTCCTCAATGCTAATGGTTCCACAATACTGCAGCTGTACTTTTGAAAATAGGAGTGCGATGACAAAGGATTTCGTCCTGTCTGACCCTGACTCACCTCTGCAGTTTGATCTACCATACACTAGAAATTTTCATTGGTGTTCGGCAACAGGCTCACATAGTCCAAGATCCTCTTGTGCTCTTATTGACTATAATCTCGCTTCTGTTTCACACTTCTCTTCTCCAATTATGACTGCAGTGGAGCATCTCAACATGGCGTTTTCAGTGACAGCGTGAGCCACCACCTGAGCTCCACACTGAGCTGTATACTCTATCCGTATACAGTCCATACAGCAGCTAGTGTAGGTGGTTCTTCCTTTCTGTGTGGAGTTTACATGTTCTCCCCGTGTCTGTGTAGGTTTCCATTAAAAACATGTATGTTAGGATGTATGTATGTATGTATGTGAGAGTGAGTGGCTGGTGGTGGTCTGAGGGACTGATTGTGCAGATAGGATTCGCGCTTCCGTCAGTCTAACCCAGGGCAGCTGGTAGCGTATCACCACCGAGTATGGAGCTAATGTAAAATTGTCCAATGTAAACCACATTGTGACCATGTCTGTGAAAGGGGTATTCAGCTAAAGCCTTTTCTTTTACCTTTCTTTCCTATGAGACAATTAAGAGTGGGGGCCATATTTATTTTGATATATTTTCACCAGACAGCGCATGAGGTCAGAGAGTCAGGATTGTCCATCAGTTTGACACGTGTCTCTGCCAATGAACTGAAGTGTCCTTCAGTCCTTCCAACACAGTGCACACTTTCATTCAAACATGTAACATCAAAGAAGGCCTCTAACTGACCCCCCACCATCTCCATGACTATGTATCAAAATGCTTTCAACTCATGGAGCAAAACATATAAAACATAACATATAAAAATCTAATTTCACTTTAATTTACTTTTAAAGTAAGTGGACACTCTTTTTCTCATTCACACACAACAGTTCTTCCTTAAATGGTGAATGTCAATTTGAAAATTTGGGGGATTTTCAGAGCACTTCAAATGCCCACAAACGGCACTTGGGGTAATACTATTGTCATTGGTTCCCCTGTGGGGCCAGGACTCCCCTGAAAAGAGTTTCTTTATCTCAGTGGGACAAACCCTTCAATTCAACGTTGAGTAACAGTTGTGTCTTTATACGCATTCCTAAAGAATGGCTTTGTTTGTACAATGTTATGACCTTGATATATGCAAATCCATCTCAACAGCATGTGGCACGCTTTAAACTTGCTTACTCAGTCTGTGTGGGTTTATGTCCCTTCTGTGTAATGGGAACGTTAAGTGCCAAAGTATAGAGTAAGTCATTTATGTTTGTGCGCTATTTGCATTTTAACCACAGGTCTGGACTTAAACATTCAATATAATTTTAATGTTCAGCATCACTAAGCAATGACAAGGATTATCAGGTGTCAAACCACATAGTCATTAAGCAGAGTATTAGAATGACTAAATTAAATGGGTTCTCTATGAATGAGCCTATATATAACAGATGGTTTTGAATGCATACAGTAGTTGTTATTACATACAAGCAAAAGCCATGACTTGTAAATTATTTAGAATGTCCTGCATTTATATGAGGAAAAATGAAAGAGTAATCAATCCTGCACATAATGAGGACTTGAGTGCAGTGTACTCAAAAAGGTGAAATGCATCATCCTCTGAGTGGAGGATACTGACATCTGAAGACTTGAGTGCTGTCATGTTGTCATGGAGACGGTGGGGGTGTGGTGGAAAATTACAAGTCAATTTGAAGTCGACTGGGGAAAAAATGCACATGCTACTGTATGTAACTATAGTATATTGCTATTTTCTAATTAAAACCTCAGCCTCACCTGCCATTGAATATTTTATGAATGCATCGATTTTTGTTTTTGGCAACAACTACACTGGATAGGATCCTCCTTCTTAAAATAAAACAATTGAAGCCAAGATCTACATTGACTGATACTGCTTTCTCTATAGATGTTGAACGCTCATTATAGTCATAATCCTTCCTTCCATTCAATTGGATACAACTTTGGCTTTTGTTGATGCATTGAGCATTTATTTCAGTCAGATTGTATGACTTAGTGAAGTGTACTTCTGCAATATACACAGCAGCAGTTATGTTTCTGCCATGTTTTGTAATAAATGTAAAGTTTATTACTGTATTTATGACCACACACATTTGTTTGTTTGCCCTTGTGTTGCAAAATGATTGGCACATACATCTCATATGTTTTTTTTTTGGCTGTTGTCGCATTGTGCTGTTACTGGCTGATTTATTGGAGGTTATTGAGATATATGACTTGCTTCAGTCGGGTCAAAGTTCTTCCACGAGCTGGAGGCATATCTGCTACTGCAGCACTTTATTGAGCTGTTGTGTTTATGATTAAGCACGCACTTTAAAAGGATGCTGTGGTCTTCGTTTCACATTTAAAGAACCTGTCATCCACTTTAAAGTCAACTTGCATACTGTGTTATTATTACTTTTGCATCCTTTCAATTTGATGAAGCTGAGGCCATTTAACTCTATATAACCACATTGGGAGCTGGGTTTTCCACTCAATCTGAAATACATGAATAAAGATGCCAATCAAAAGAAGGCTGTGTGTGAGTTAAAGCTGAGGCTCATGAACAGCATGTACAACTAACCAGATGACCTGTTTTTAAAGCTGGAGTGGATGCTGGGGATTGACATAACATGCGCATGATGAGGAATGATGATTGAAATAAATGTACTGTCATCAAATTAAGGTGGCTGCTGATTGCTTGGCTTTTTTCTAAATTTCAAAGCGTTGGGATGTTGAGCTAAACTCTCTCCGTTCTCTGCTTCCTCCTGCTGCAATCACACACTTCTTTTAGATTTTAGATTTTGACCAAGGATGTGCTCCAGTTGATGAAGGAAATACTGGCTCAGAAGTCGGCTATGCGTATACTCTACAAATTGCTCGTTTTTCTGAAAAAATGCTTGTCCTTGTTCCCCAGTGAATATTTCCAGAGTCTGCACTGTATGTCCTAATTTGAAGAGACAGTAAGTGTTAAGAGGTCAGACCCATAACCCTGACACAAATGTGTACAACAGCAGTGGAAGATGTGTTCTGACAGACATTCATTATTTTGTCTAACCTGTCGTAAGGTCACTGAGAAAATAAAAGGCAGAGTGCAACCTTGGGCACACCTTTATACCATATAAATCAATGACCATCTGGACACTTTATATGGTCCCTTAAAGAAACAAGAACAACTCTTTCAGTACTTCTCTTCAAATGTCATATGGACAAACACCATAACAGTGTACAGTGCTGGATTCATTTTTCGTTTGGTTTTGTTTACAATCAATAAAACAGGGCGTATAAAATGTTTAACCGTCTGACACATTTCTATAAAATAAAAATTCTTCTGAAGGATGAGTTTGCAGTAATGTCTTTTTCTACAAATGCTTGCTTTTGAATTATAGCGAAAGGTAGGTGGCGCCAACCCATTGAAATCTCAATCTTTTATTCATTCGCCCTCTGTACTTCCGTCTTCCGGTCCACTGGGCTGTGAGTGCCCAGGGCGTGTCCGTCTCTTGTCAGTGTCGCGGATGGTTGAGGGCTTCATAACGCACCATTCCATGGCATCCAAGGCGCTGCTCGGTGGATGTCGGTCCGGGGTCTGCTGGGGTCCTGGCGTGGTGTAGCCAGGTGTACTATCGAAGCACCGGGTCGGCCGAGGAGCTTGTGTGGGCGTGTGACGGTCGAGGGCGAGGCTTTGCTCACGTTTCTATCATGTGTCGCCTGCTGCCTTGTTTTTAATGCTTCATTTGTGCTGGAGTATGTACTTTTATTATTTTGAAACCAGCTGTAAATAGATATAGACTGAACAACATCTCAACATAATGAAAATGTGAACAAAAAGATTTTTAATGAAGCAAATGATAATAAAATAAATGTCATATATATATATATATATATATATATATATATATATATATATATATATATATATACACAACATATTATGTTGTGTATATATACACAACATCCACAAATGACAACTGCTATCACAACTTGAGATGACGAGGCACAACACCAATGCTCTGACAAGGGTGAAGGACACCAGGTCCATCAGAAAGTCTGCTAGAAGATGTGAATGCAGCTCTGAGAGCAATTCCTACATCAACCATCACTGAAACTAATGAGCTGGTCTACTGGTCAGTGATCCTAGAGACGCTTGGCTATTGTAAGAGCAACCATGAGATGAATTACCCACCATGGAAAAGAAGGCTGGAGGCTAGCATCAAGGCAGCGCGGAGAGAAGTGAGTCAATTGACAGAGGCCTTGAAAGGTGCAATGAAAAAGCAAGTAGCCAAAAGGTACAGCCAGATGTCCATACCTGAAGCCTTGGAAACTGCCAAACAAAAGGCTCCAAGCCTTGGCCAGCCGCTTAAAGAGGTACACGAGAGACAACGAAGCCAGACAAGTAAACCGGCTATTCGCAACTCAACCAGCGAAAGTGTACGCTCAATGGCCCTGGCACTGATCCATACCACCCGGATATACCGTGCATGAGACCCATGTGTGTTCATTAACTGTCTCGACCAAATAAACCATCCATCCATCCATTTTCTTCCACTTGTCCGTTGCTGGGTCGTGGAAATCACATTGCACCAGCCCCTATGGCTCCTCCTGCAGGTGGTGGGTCCACGGAAGGACGGCCTCATGGTTCTAACCAGGCCTGTTGGTCTCTCATAAGGGGCTTCTGAATAAACCAATAAATTAAAATAAAATAATAGATAATAGAATAATAGATTGATGTTTTTGTGCATGGTCGGCAAACAGTTGATGCATTCAGGCATGTATATGTACATCACAGATCTGTGAAAGCTTCACCTCTCTTTAATTGTGATCATTAGATCATTAGCTGTCTTTATTACAATTGTGTTGCCAAACCGCGCCCCGGGTGTGATGTAATAACACCCGGTGATGTAATAAACTAAACTAAACTAGTTTAGTTTATTTGTTTATTTGAGCAGTTAATACTCTACTCAAAAGGAGTGGGCCGAAGCAAGAGCTTACTGTATAAGCACCCATCCCCAAAATCCAAAAAATAAAATAATACAAAGGAACATAGTGCAAAAGGAAAAAAATACCAAGGAAACAACAGCAAAAAAATAGATACATACTCGCAGTATCCGATCATGGTAGAAAAGACCATTTACAGATGGCATTTACATAAGTCATTACATGACTGAAACACATGTCCTGTATACATTCTCCACATAGGAGTAACACTGAATACAAAATATTAATACTACCTAAGGCGCTGTATCAGTCGCATGCACGACCCCTGCAGGATGCACATACAGTACACACAACATGCATGTTTATAGGTTAATCTTATCCTATTGTAATTACATTATCAATCATACAATTATACAATTAGCAGCATCGAGTTTTGATTTGCCTCATTAGCAAAAGAGAGCCTTACACTTGGCTATTTTAACACAGACCAAACTGACAAACTATTATTTGAAATATTCACAGAATTAATTAACAGAATTAATTAACAGAAACGAAGCACAAACGAAGTACAACTCCAACAGCTGTCTTTTTTATGTACAATGTCTAGTACAAAGCAAGTAACAAAAGGCGATCATTAACAACTTTCTTTCAAATGGTTATCAATGCCAAACAACGTTAACATAACCGAAAGTCACTAATCTTATGTTAAAAAGGCACATTAATATACATATCGTACTATACATATTATATTCTGTGATCTTGCTACTTTCCCGTTGTCATTGCGATTGCTTATACGGCAATTCCACAAACATTAAGAGTCCATATACTGTATTAATAATCCATAAGGAAATTGAAAAAAGTATATATCACAAATAGAATAGTAATCTAGCAAAAGTCAGGGTTTGTTATGAGTAAAGAAAATATTAGCGTTTCCAACCACCTCCCTCAGAGCCTCTGCTTATGAGAACACTTTGCAGAGGGATGAGTGAAGAGTGTTCGCCTAGAGCCTGTTCCTTTCAAATGACGTTTAATTCTAGCCCCACACCTCACATTCACAGCGAGGTTAAAACATTATTACATCAAGTATGCCCCGTGGAGAGATTTTCTGTAATCATGTGGCAGCTAATCTCAGACTATTCTGGGTGACCACATTATGGCAATAATATTGCCAAATTATAGTTCATTATCTATCTATCTATCTATCTATCTATCTATCTATCTATCTATCTATCTATCTATCTATCTATCTGTCTGTCTGTCTGTCTGTCTGTCTGTCTGTCTGTCTGTCTGTCTGTCTGTCTGTCTGTCTGTCTGTCTGTCTGTCTGTCTGTCTGTCTGTCTGTCTGTCAGTCAGTCAGTCACAAAGTAGGGGGGTAACAAAGCCCTGCATCGTACCCCTGCAACCAGAGGCCTGTGTGTCATCATCACTTACCGCTAAGACTTGCAAAGTTCCATCCTCCAAAAACACATATAATCTACGTGGCTTTGTAATGGGTTCTCCTGCAGATGACCAGGCTTTTTTTTTTTTTTTTACAATTATTATTATTTACTCTTTTTTTTAATTCTTTATTTTACCAGGTAAGTCAATAAAGAACCAATTCTCATTTACAATGATGACCTGGCCAAGGCAGTACAAAGCATAAAACACATTTAACAAAACAGACAAAATGAGGTTACAGTAAAAACATTGAAAACATGTGCACGGATCCTGGAATATTGTAGAAATTAAGTTTTTAAAAGATGCAATTGACACAAATGAAGTGAGTTTTTATTGCTGTAAATGATTCCAGTCGTTAGAAGTAGAACACTGAAATGAGGATGTGCGAACTTTGGGAACAGAGAGGTTTATGTTTTTAGCTACTGGAATCAAGTGTGCGTCTGGGGTTATGGATGTTTAACAGAGAGGTATGGGGGAAGTTTGCCAATTAAAGATTTGTAAATAAACAACAACCAATGAGTTTGCCTGCGAATATGGAGGGAAGGCCATTTCACCAGGGCGTATTGGTCACAGTGATGAGTGAGTGAGTATGAGGCACCTGCAGTGATATATGACATCAAGTTAATTCAATTTCAATTCAATTTAATGAAGCAATTTTTGAGAAACTGATCTGTAGACCATGTCCCCGTAGTCTAGGATCGGCAGAACTAAAGTTTTGACCAGAAGCTGTTTGGCTGTATGAGTGAATGACGCCTGCGGCTGCGGTGAATAATAATAGATCCAGTGCTCCAAGATCAAATCTTGGGCGTAATCCGGTCTTCAAAAGCTTTGTTTACACAAGTATAAGGATAATGTTGTCCAGGAGGCCAAACCGAACCGTGAGATAAATGCAAATAGTGGATGAATATATCCCTGGGGCTGTTTTTGCATTACTTTCTCTCCTAGTGGTTAGATGTGTCGCTCCTGTTGAAAGTCAGTTTCATAGTCTGGCTCTTGTCTCTCTCATCTATTCCTCCTCCAGATCTCCAGAGGCTCCGAGTGAATGATGGAAGGTGAGTCATTGTGTCTGACAGACTGTGATACTGGCATTTTCTACAGTTTACACTTTGGAAATGTCTTTGCGGTTAGACCGCTTTATGTTAAAGGCATCAGTTAGACCTTTCACTCAAACTGCAATACCTCTAAACTCCTATAATCTGACTGCATACCGGAGCTATGAACTGCAAGTCATTCCAAAGACAGACAATGGTGGACTTTGTTGTCCAAGGACACCTTGTCAGGAGCAGTGGGTGCCCGCACTGAATGATAACTCATTCACAAATGCTGTTTTTATCACATGTTTTGTAATGTTAATGACTAAAGCACATACATATAATCTGTCAAATGAACAGGTCCAAAGTTGCAAATGTTAGTTGCTGATTGTTAGTTTGATCTGTTATATTATCAATATTTTTCCCTCTCAGGCAATACAGGTAATAGTCCAAGCTGTTGTTAAATAAAACTCTCAATATTAAACTATCACTTGAGTTAGGTTGATCTTTATTGCAGAGATTTTTTCTCTCTCCAGAATTTAGCACATTTTACAGCATCCGCTCAGAGTGGCCCATGGCGCAGATGAGGAGGAAGAGACACCTCATCCCGGAGAAAGGTGCAGTTGCGGGCAGAGGGAGGGCGACAGGGACGGCAGTGATAAACGCGTAAAAAGGCACGCAGAAATGACCCGTGTAGCCGACCTCAATGTGGAAGTGCAGAGGCCAACGCACACCAGAACGCAGCGCGCCGCGTCACGGCCGCAGGGTTCAAATCCTATTTTTTGTTGTTGTTTTTTTCAGTTTTATACACAATTGTATTCTGTTCGCTAGACAAAAAAAGTTACAGTAACCATTGTCAATGAAGGAGCTAAGACTGGGCTAAGACTGATAGGTGGACTTGAGGGACATTTCACTGGTCCTCTGCCATAGTGACAAAACATCTAAACATTTAGACTTGCAGTGCTTACACAATGCCAAAGAGACAAAGCATTTTGGGGGCACTGACTGTTTAAATGAGAAGGAAATTTAGTTTTGACACATGAGTGAACTGTTTTGGGAGAGGTGAGCTTTTGCAGGTGAACCATGGTGTTGTGCCGAACCATCCACGTTATTTTGGCAAAAGCACCAAGAGTGTTGAGAACGTCCGGTCTGTTTCAAGAAATGAGCCAAAGCAATTGAGAAGGATCTTTGCCATTTTCGGGGCATTGACTATTTAAATGAGAAGGAAATTTAGTTTTGAAGCATGAATGAACTGTTTTGGGAGAGATATGATCTTTTGCAAGTGAGCTATAGTGTTGTGCTGAACTGTAAGACTCTTTTGCCAAATTATCTTACTCTACATTCTTAGAGTTCTGAGAATGTAATTTCTGTTTCGAGAAATGAGCCAAACCAATGGAGAAAAACTGTAATTGATTTTCAAATCTGACTTCCCTTGAAGGGCCTCAGGCCTCACGTAAACAGTGTACATACACTCTTGTGATCACAAAACGTTGAAGAGATTTATATTGAGGATTATATGCAGCACTAAAGCAGAGGTGTCATGGGTCTGTTCATAATAAAGTCACATTTGAGTGCTTCAGAAGTCAGCATATTATTCAGTTTGGCGCTCCTAACACCCTGTGGTCCCTTAATTTGACTCATTTTGTATGTGACCTGAGGGCCCACAAAAATTGGTCAGAGGGCCTCATTTGGACCCAGGACATTTATTTATTTTATTTATTTATTTATTCATTTAAGAGGATAACCCCTTGAGATGCATCATCTCGTTTTCAAGAGGGTCCTCAAAAGTCGCCAAAGAAATCAAAGCACAAAACAGATACAGCAGTACAGGCATGGAACCAAAACATAGAAGACAAAACAAACAAATAAATCATTAACATACATCTTCCAATACATACACCCCTTGCACCCTACAGCACACACATCCACTCTAACCACCACACACGCAAACACACTCAGAGAGCTCTCTACTTAGAACTTTGAATTTTGAACAATCAATTACAATTCTAAAAGCAATTACAAGTGGTTTGTAAGTATTGCAAAAGGACATTTTTATACGTTTGATAGTAGGTTATAGAGCGGACAGAGGCAGGTTGATTATTCCAATCAAAAGGTGCTTTATAATTAAATGAAAATGTTCCTGTTTCTTTATGAATTTGAGGTACGACAAAAAAAAAAGTATTTGCATGTCTTAAATTATAAGAAGAGCTAAATGGTATTAAATATTGTTTCAAATAATCAGGATAGCTATGGTTAATGCATTTGAATATAAATAATAACCAATGAAATTGGCGTCTGGAGGATGGAGTGAGCCAAGAGAGTTGCTGATAGAGCAGACAATGGTGAGTTCTGAAGGGACTCACCATTGAGGAGAATAAACCTACACAGACTATTAAAGATATAAAGATAACATTAAGTGGCTGATGATTAGTGGCAGTGGTATTTTGATAGACTACATCAAAGTAATCGAGAATAGGGAGTAGCAATTGAGTGACAATCCTCTTTCTCACTGAGAAACTAAAGCAATTAATTGACTGGTAAAGTAATTTCAAACGATATGCAATTTTATTGGCAACAGCATGTATGTGAGACTTAAAAGAAAGATTGGAGTCAAGCCATAAACCCAGATATTTATATGTCGACTGGTGCAATTGGCGCTGCATCCAAAAATACAATATCAAGTGTACCAGCCGATATACGTCTGTTTTTATCCTGGAATAACATTGAGTATGATTTGGTTTTATTAAGAAGTAGCTTATTAGCTTGAAGCCAAAGTTGTTCTGTATCAAAGTCATATTGAAGAGAGTTATCAATAATATTGGGTTTCGAACAGTAGATAATAGTATCATCAGCGTAAAGTTGAATATTGCAGTCTGAACAGGTGAGGGGAAGATCATTGATAAAAATTGAGAATAAAAGAGGACCAAGTGATGAACCCTGAGGTACACCTCGATCTATAATTTGAAAATCAGAATAGTTGCCTTTAAAAGAAACACATTGTTGGCGAAAATGGAGATATGAGTTAAACCAAAGAAGAGAAGACCTGTCAAGACCAATGGAATGTAGTTTGTCTAATAGAAGATAGTGATCGACCATATCAAATAGGGGTGGACATTGGACACAACTGTGCTACAGTAGAGTTTCTGCTTATGACCTAGCAGTCACAAGAGATGTTCGCACATTGTGAACACAAAGCACATTGACACAGCGTTGTTCTGTCATGCTGCACTTGTCATGAAACATTGTGCGCCTTTGAAGTGATCAAGGTGCATTCAATTTGGACTAGACTACTGCAGAGCCTCACCTATCCCCTGTTTATGTAAAGTGTCGAGTTGATTGGTACGCCCAGGGTGCGATTTGCTGGGGGGATGGGGGGATTTTCCCCCTTCTTGTTTTTTTGTCCCGTCTCTGTTTCCTTTATCCCTAGCCCTACTTCTGCTGTATTATTTTTAATAAACATAGGGGGGATAGAATTGTAAAATTGGCTGTGTGTTCAAGGTCCGTGCACCTGCTGGCCAATTGATTTCATTTTACATGAGACGTGGGTGATCTCTGCTTTAGCGGGCTTTGATGCGCCTGGGGTCTATACTCTGCTGATGACTGCTGCAGAGAGCAAGGCAAGGCAAGGCAAGGCAAGTTTATTTGTAGAGCACAATTCATACACAAGGCAATTCAAAGTGCTTCACAGTTGCAGAAAAAATTACAAGAAAACAGATAAAATCAATCAATAAAACATCAACATAAAGTTAATCAATGACAGTAAAAGGCAAGAGTGCAGATAAAATACTTTCAGTTTTCATAACATTAGTAGGTAAAAAGAGCTGTTTTCAGCCTGGATTTGAACATTGTCAGAGTTGATGCCTGTCTCACATCCTCATGAAGACTGTTCCAGATCTTAGCTGCATGAAACTGAAACGCAGCCTCACCGTGTTTATTATTGACTCTGGGAACCACCAGGAGACCCCTCCCTGAAGTTCTCAGGGCCCGAGATGGTTCATACGGCTCTAACATGTCAGAGATGTACTTTGGTGCTAAACCATGAAAAGACTTGTACACAAGCAGAGCTGTTTTAAATTCTATTCTCTGAGTGACAGGAAGCCAGTGCAGAGACCGGAGCACTGGACTAATATGGTTGTATTTCCTGGTTCTTGTCAGGACTCGAGCAGCAGCGTTCTGGATGTACTGCAGCTGTCTAACAGCTCGTTTAGAAAGGCCAGTGAGCAGGCCGTTACAGTAGTCTAACCTGCTGGAGACAAATGCATGGATGAGTCTCTCTAAGTCTGGTTTTGACACTATTCCTCTGATCTTAGCAATGTTTTTCAGATGGTAGAAAGCTGATGACGTTATTGCTTTGATGTGGCTGTTTAAGTTCAGGTCTGAGTCCATGATTACTCCTAGATTTCTAACCTGATTTTTTGGTTTCAGAGCGAGAGACTCAAGGTGACTGATAACACTTTGTCTTTGTGTCTGTGGGCCAAAGACAATGATCTCAGTTTTGTCTGATAGAAAGTTGTTTTGCATCCACAAACTGATCTGTTCGATGCAGTGACAGAGTGTATCTACAGGCCCATGTTCATCTGCCGTCAGTGACACGTAGATCTGAGTGTCATCTGCGTAGTTGTGGTACGACACATTGTTGCTGTTTATTAGCTGACCCAATGGAAGCATGTACAAGTTGAATAAGAGGGGTCCCAAGATTGACCCCTGGGGGACTCCACAGGTCATGGAAATTTTGTCTGAGACACAGTTGCCAATTTCGACAAAGTACGTCCTATCCTCGAGATAGGACTTGAACCAGTTTAGAGCAGTACCAGAGATTCCCACCCAGTTTTCTAACCTGTGAAGTAAGATCCCGTGGTCCACTGTGTCAAAGGCAGCGCTCAGGTCCAGCAGAACTAAAACTGAGACCTTACCTGCGTTGGTGTTCATACGAATATCATTTGTCACCTTGATCAGAGCTGTCTCAGTGCAAGGGTCTGCGGAGTCAGACACACTCATGGATCGCATGTCTTGTCACCAGCACCAGGATTTTTGCAGAACTTTTCAAATAGGTGTTTTTTTTCTTTTCTTTTTTCTTATGAATGCCTGAAAGCTGATGCGCTCCCGGGATGGCACAGGCTCGGGGAACTATATTGCAGAGGTGTCGAAAGTACTCAATTTCCGTACTTAAGTAAAAGTACAGATACTCGGGTAAAAATTACTCCGGTAAAAGTAAAAGTACAGCTGCAACTAGTTTACTTAAGTAAAAGTACAAAAGTACTTCATCAAAAATGTACTAAAGTACAAAGTAAAAACAGTCGACGATGAAACGCGATTAAAAACATTATCCAGATCTTTACGGCTCTTATTCAGGCTCTATTTTACTCAATTTCAGCTTGTTCATATGTGCTGGTTGAAGCTATATGTGAGAACAAACAACAACAAATGCTGCCTGTACGAACATTTGTTGTTTTTTTCCTGTCTTTTTTCTTTATGCTTTCAAACATTTATTTAATTATTTTTACAAAAAAAGAGTAAAATATGCCAATGTAACTGCAGCCTATGAGCCCATATGGTTGATGTGTTTGAAACAGGTCTCTCTGACTAATTAGACATCATTTTGTTATGGTTTGGGGTTATTAGTTAGTTTTGTCTGGGTTTTGGTCTTGTCTCCTCCTGTTTTGGTTATGTGTTCTCTGTCTTGTGTATTTATTTTGACATTCATGGTCTGTGTCTGTGTCTGCGTGCTTGCCCTTCCTTCTGTCTGATTACCTGTCCCGCCCTAATGTGTTACACCTGTTCCTCATTTCCCGTGTGTATTTATTCCCTGGTGTTCTCCCGTGTCTTTGTCTGAGCATTATGTTGTTTTGGTTTTTGATGGAGTGTGCTCCTGTAATGTCTTTGGTTAGCTTTTGTAGCCTGTTTCACGTAAGGTTTGTTACCTGTTTTTGTACTTCTTTGCCTCTTGGACTTCGCTCCATTAAATTTAAGTTTTCACTGTCAAGCTGTCTTGCGTTTGGGTCATTCCTTGCCCCATCAAACGTGACAGTATGCTCAGACCAAACGAAGACCCAGCGAGCAGCCCCCGGTATTTGTTTGTGGATGAGTGGGGCGATCATCCATATTTTCTAGCCCTGCTGCAGGAAGCGCAGGCCACCTCCCAGAGACTTTTGGCCGCTGAAGGTAGGGGACGGAGAGGGAGACGCGGGGCCCGTAGGAAGCGGGCAGGAGCCCGGGTCCCACCTCTCGAGCGCGCACCACAGCCAGATTCTGACCCCGGTTTGGGGTGGGCTCCTTTTGTCCTGGAGCCACCGCTGAACTCATGTCTCCGTTCAGGGTGGGCTCCTCCTGTCCGGGAGCCACCGTCGAACCGGGGTGTTTCGCTGGAGTGGTGTCGACGAGCATCTGCCCCTACCCCTTGGTTCGCCCGGCCGCCGCCCGTCTCTCTTCCAGGCTTGCGGCTCGCCCGGCCGCCGCCTGGCTCGGCTCTACTCCGGGGTCTCGCCAGGGGACCGTCTGCGCCAGTTTCTCAGCCTGCGCTCGAGCCCCGCCAGAGTTCGCGGACCCGCCTGCGCTCGAGCCCCCGCCATTGTTCGGGACCCGTCTCTGCCTCCGCCTGTCCCGTCTCTGCCTCCGCCTGTCCCGTCTCTGCCTCCGCCTGTCCCGTCTCTGCCTCCGCCTGTCCGTCCCGCCTGTCTCCGCGTGTCCGGGTACCTCCGGACCCGACCCGCCGCCTCCGGGAGACCTCCGACCCGGACCCGCCGCCTCCGGGGAGACCTCCGGACCCGGACCCGCCGCCTCCGGGGAGACCTCCGGACCCGGACCCGCCGCCTCCGGGGAGACCTCCTGACCCGGACCCGCCGCCTCCGGGGAGACCGTTTCCCGAGCCCCCCGGATCCGCGGTGGGGCTGACTGTTTTGCCCCCATGGTGGGGGTGTTCTGGGTTCCCGCCTCCGGGCCCCCTCCGCCCGCCCGGGCCCGTCGGACGTTTGGGTTTTTTGGTTTTGGGACGTCTGGGAGCCGTCCCTTAGAGGGGGGGGGGGGTCCTGTTATGGTTTGGGGTTATTAGTTAGTTTTGTCTGGGTTTTGGTCTTGTCTCCTCCTGTTTTGGTTATGTGTTCTCTGTCTTGTGTATTTATTTTGACATTCATGGTCTGTGTCTGTGTCTGCGTGCTTGCCCTTTCTCCTGTCTGATTACCTGTCCCGCCCTAATGTGTTACACCTGTTCCTCATTTCCCGTGTGTATTTATTCCCTGGTGTTCTCCCGTGTCTTTGTCTGAGCATTATGTTTTGCGTTTTTGATGGATTTTTGCTCCTGTAATGTCTCTGGTTAGCTTTTGTAGCCTGTTTCACGTAAGGTTTGTTACCTGGTTTTGTACTACTTTGCCTCTTGGACTTCGCTCCATTAAATTTAAGTTTTCACTGTCAAGCTGTCTTGCGTTTGGGTCATTCCTTGCCCCATCAAACGTGACATCATCTCAAACTATGGTCTCAAAGGACAAACCTGTATAAATACAGGATTAAATTAATATAGTAAAACAAATAAAAACGCCCCAAAATCGCTTATATCAGCCAATGGCCTGTATTTCTGAAACTCCCTTTGATTCATATTCACAGCAGAGACCAAAGGCAGATTAAGTCTCTATTTCTGAAGTTTGGAGTTTAGAACAGTTTGGACCTGTGCAGCTGATCTCACACTAAAATCACAGCAGGACCGCGGTCAAACGGGTCAGTATTAGGCTATGTTCATGCTGTCTGTCCCTGCACCACGGCTGCAGGCGGAGCAGGAGCACGTGCACCTCCGCACTGGTGACGCTGGTTCCTTTGCTCTATACGCGTCCGTGCTCTGACTTCTGCAGCTGCCTCCGGTGTGCGGAGATGCCGTCTGTTTCTAAACCGAAACCAAAAAGACAAACAAATCTGCGCTCTGGCACGCGCGCTGACAAGACGGGTGTGCGCGGCCGCCTCGGGGGGAAAGAAAAAGAAAAAAACAGCGCGTGATTCTAAAGAAAAGTAACGAGCCCGTACAGATACTTGAGTTTCAAAAGTAAGGAGTAAAAGTAAAAAGTCAGGAAAATACTCAAGTCAATTTTTCAGGTATCTGTACTTAAGTACAGTAACGAAGTACAAGTACTCCATTACTTCCCACCTCTGCTATATTGTGAGTGGACTTTTTAAGTGTAGCCTGTTAGGCTACTGCATGTGTCATTTCTGATGAATGAATATGCACAGGGAACTGTGTTATGTATCCTGATTGATTTTATGATCAGTTAAATCTATTTTGTACACATACAGAAATGAACAGGACTGGCGTGTCTTATCCCCTCGCGCTCTCTCTCTCCCTCTGTGCAGAGCGCTGCAGGAGAGGGGCAGAGAAGTTGCGCGCAAACGTACATGCTGTGGAAAATAGGAGACTTTGAGCTCCACAAAAACGTTCTCTGGACCACAAGCGGCAAAACGCTGCTTATTTTACATCAAAAACCCGCTGTAGAGATGATGGAATGAATCGTGGCTGAACTAAGAATACGCGCATGGCGGCAAAATCCCCAACCCGGCCCGCGATCAAAGGAGAATTTTATGACCGGACCCGATCCACGGGCAGCCTGTGGGACCGCGGAGGATCCCGTAACCCGCAACCTGTGCGTTAATGCCCCAGCCATGTGTGACACCCAGCACGTTTTACAACAGTTTACGACAGTTTGACAAACAGGATGAGGAACCTCTACGCACGGTTCTGATTCGGTTCTGAGAAGTGCCAGCCGTGCGCATACATGTGCATGCTGTAACATTTCCAGCTCTGTCCCTCAAAAAAAAAGGCACCTGTCGCCCTGGTCACACTACGCTGGTTACTTAAAGTTTGATCATAAAGAGTTTTCCAAAACGGCCCAACTCCCTGAGCAACACGCGCTCTGGAGGGGTTGCCCCCTACTTCAGTCGTCTATGCACAGGCCATTTGAAGACTCTCATCTCCTGTCTCCCTCGCTGCTCCTCGCTGAATGTAATCCAAAACTATACAGAGGAACACGTAACATAGGCCTATGTGTCTCATATACTGTATATCTGCCTCGGAGTAGGCTACAGGCTGGATCATTACACATTGAATTGGGTTGTGCGCACTTATATTCAGCCCAAAAACACACAGGCACGGACGCCCTGCACACAGCAGCATCAACTTCACCCTCCGCTCCACACACACTGAGCTACTACTAGACAGTTAGAACACATCTTACAACACTGGGTTTAAAGTTCAACAGCATGAAATGTATGTGCTTTTTATGCAATAATAAAGTGATTGAGTAACTATCTCCCCTTCTGTTTTTTGACAAATCGCACCCTGGGTACAACTGTATGTTTGGTCATAATGCTTTTCATTTGACACTCATTTTTGTAAAGAGGATGTTTTTTCTCTTGGATACCACCCCTCTATTAGTGAATGCCAGGCAATGAAGATAAATACCCAGTGGAAATGTCCAAAGAAATAAAAAAAATAAAAAAAGGGGGAATAGCACATTATAGAGCAAAATAAACCCATACTAGTAGAGTCATACTGTATTGGATCTTGAGATGACCTAGGTCTCCCAAAAATATCTCAGAAGAGAAGACCAACATTGCTTCCTGAAGGCAAGAGCGCTCAAAGTATCTGAGAGGAAAAAGCCAGAAAAATGTACAGCAAACAGTATTGATTGATTTTGACTTTATTTATACAACATTATGTTGAGTGGAAGTGAATATTTTTTTCAGACCAATCAATGTGCAACTTTTTTTTTTACCCCTCCATCACTGCACAAAGACACAAAAAGCCTAACCAGAGGCAGCTGCAAATGAGCCTATAGCTAGACGCCTTATGTACCACCTAGCAATGTACTGTCCCTGTCAAATAAATGAAAAACAAAACAAAAACACAAATACACGTGTAGGCAAGACAAGTTTAGTTGTAGAGCACAATTCATACACAAGGCAATTCAAAGTGCTTCAGAGTTGCATAAAATTACAAGAAAACAGATACAATCAATCAATAAAACATCAACATATAGTTAATCAATTACAGTCAAAGTCAAGAGTGCAGATAAAATACTTTCAGTTTTCATAAGTGGGCGCTCGTCTTAAACTTCTGCTGTAGTCAGTAACATATTTTCAACCTCTAAACATTGGTTGTAAAGTCGTCTCATCCTAGGTTTTGTTGTGTAAGGTGTTTTTTGGGGGAAGTTCACAGTCTTCCTTCACTTAGCGCCAAGTTGTTGACCTACTGACCTACTTTTGGGAGCAGAGCAGAGGGCTATTTCATAAAACTCGCTCAGTAAAGCTCGGCTTAGGCTCCAAATCCTAGCTTACGTGAGGCACAACAATTCAAGCTGCGATTACTGGGTTTCACCAAAGGGACACAGAGCTTGGCTAATCTCACTAATTCAAGACAGGTTCAAATAAATAGCACTTGCCGCGTACATAAGCAGACCACACTAACAATCACAGAGTTCACTGAGAAATCATGGCCAAGCGTGAACGCGCAGCATACTTCACAGGCTGCCAGCTTTGTGCCACTACGTTAGCTCCATAGGTAAAGTGCAGGGCTCCCATCCATGAGGTTGTCGATCTCAGCCTCGACTTATTTTTTTTGGGATTGGGCACCCACTGGGAAGAACATAAATTGGCGCTTATGAATTTAAACACTTTTCTTTTTTTCCCCAGGAATTTAAACACATGATAAAAAAGAAAGAAAACACTGTTGACACAGGACACAGATCATGAGGGTGGGTCATGTGCAGTGCTTAATTTGATCCCCCGTTTGGGAGAACACATTCACCCAATTTTCAGTTTTTCAGGGTAAAGGATCCGGCAAAGATTTGATCTGATATAATGGTGTTTAATGAGAGTGTTCCGGCAAATGTTTTGGCCTGTTCTCTGAATCCATCACATCAAACCAAAAGTGTTCCGAAACTACAAATTTACAAATTAAGCACTGATCCTGTGGGCTAAGGTTCCTTTTATTGGACACGCTATTTGATGACACATAATGTCATTAATGTGTCACGCAACTTTGTATTTCACAGATGAGAGACAAAGACAATGTTAATGTATATTTATAATTTCCACTTTGGGAACCACTGGCATAAAGTAATTGATTTTGTGATGTCATGTTTTCTTTTTCACATTTTTTAGGCCAACATACATTTTGGCCAGATGATGGCGCTAATACCCTGCTTGTGTCATTTACTTTGCCTATTGGTGTTGGATTCCACGGAGAAGAAACATAGCTTGTGCTCAGTCTGCTCTTAGCCAGGTCCGTACCAGGCTAAGTTCTCTGACTATATTTCCATAGTAACTGAGCCAGACTCAGAGTGAGCCTGGTTTATGAAACCGAAAAGACTACAAAATAAGCCAGACTTGGCCACATAAGCCGAGTTTACAGAGTAAGCCAACTTTATGAAATAGCCCTCAGGTGCAACGTTCCCTGTTGCAATCAGCTGGGATTGGGAGTGTTATTCCATGTTCCATGTCATCGGTTTTGTTCGCGCTGGAGGTACAGGTGGGTGGAGTGTTTGTGGTGGGTTTTTTTAAGCTTTTTTTTTTTTTTAGAGTTGCTGTTTTCGACTGCGGGTCTGAGCTTCTCTGTTAGCACGGCACGCTCTAGCTTTTGTTCCAGGGCTTGTTGTTCGCAGTGCTCTGTCCGCTGAAGCCTCTGTGAGCTTGGGTGTTATGCGCTGGATGAGTTACTGTATAACCGAAGTTGGTGAATTGGCCGTGTTATTGATCATTCAGGTGTTTTGGCAGGCTCATTATGGCTTTGCCCCGCTTTTGCTCACTGGGTCCCACCTTTCCTTCTCCTAAGGTTGCTCTCTGTGCTGGACACCAGTAGTTGAGTTGGAGTGTGTTTGAGTGGCGCGGGTCTGGCCTGAGTCCCTGCGGGTGTTGTTTTGCGGCAACAGGCGTGATACAGAGTAAGAATTGTGTTTGCCTTTTTGAAACCTATCACAAATTTAGTTAGGCTACTGTTTTGGCTTCCACTTGGGACGGTTAGTCTTGGCCTTATGGTGGCTGGTGGGTCATTTTTTCCCCCCACCATGCACCATCTTGTGGATGGGGGTGTGACACCCTATCCTCTCCTCCACCTGTGGACGAGGGTGCATGCTCCCGGCCTGCACCCGGTGCTAATCATGTTTGTGCTCATCAGGCGGCAGCGTTGAGCTGATTGGCTGCCGCGGCCCTTTAAGGACGGCGGAGGTGCAGTGGCCGCTCTCTCGCTCCTCCTGTGTCGGCTTCGGGGCGCACGGCAATTCGCCCGGGCTGCCGAGCCACGCCAGCATGCCGCCGGCTCTCCTTTTATACCTTTGTAAAATAAAAGAAGTTACCCTGTGGGTTTAAAGCTCGTACTCTGTGTCCTGCTCCTCTTTTGTTGTGGCCTCACGAGCCGCGGTCGTAACAAGTATGTATATCTATGTACAGATATACATAAGACTGTCCTTATACTCCCCAACATTTGCTGTAGCGCCTAGAGTGGATTTACGTCAGAATGGGTATCAGCTTACAGATCATTTCTTTGCTGTCCGTTTTTGCTGACTGCTCTGGGAAGTGCACTGGGAACATGCCAGAGGTTTTTGGCTGCATGAAGGAAGACAGAGCAGGAATGCAATGCATGCTCGTCGACTTTGGATACACTAAAATTGAGCTTCGTAAGAATGACCAAACTAGGGAATATTTGTCTTGTATTTTTGTATATGGTGACGTTATTGTTAAGGGCTGTAAAAAAATAAAAATGAAAAGTTAATCTATATATTTGCCTTATCATATATCAGGATGTTTCACAACTACCAGGGTGTGAGCCTGGTAATCCCCTTGTTATAATCACCAATGTCACCCTTTTTATTCGCCAATAAGAACAATGTCACTTACCCTGGAACTCAAGTGGGATGGGAGGGGTAGGCCAATGATGACAGTGCAACTGCAAGCTTCTATATTATTCCAAACATTTTCCATCAACAGAGCCTTTGCTATCCCTTTGAATTTTCATAAACACATGCATTTCTGATTAGGAAAATATAATAGTTCTCTTGCATTGAAATCCTACATTCCCACAGCAAAATATCCTTCAAACATAAACAGCAAACACTTATTTCCATAGCCTTTTGAAGCAATAGTAATAACCATAATGTCCAATGGAGAGGTGAGATGCTGCGTGTATGTCCATTATACACATGATATGTTACGTGGCACGACAGGGAACTGCATTGGTAATGCAGATGGAAATCCATAAGACCAAATAAATAAGCCTTATTGTTGCACAAAGCTTGTTGTTTGGGGTCTTACTCGTTATGGCAACGGCCTTTGCTAAAAATGTAGCTACCAATCTCATTCTGAGAAGCATTTCAATTGCATGGATTGCAATGTTTCCATGTGAACAGTGTCAACAGTGTTGACAAAATGCTCAATGAGATGACTGAGAGAGAGAAAATTGTTAAAAAACAAAACATCATCCTTCATTTGAGCAAAGCTTTGTATGCAGAAATAAAATAGAATATTGTTTTAAAGCAATAAACCACACAGACTTGTTTGGAGTTGTTGCTGATAAGGCACTTACACTGAATGTAATGTCTTCTAAAAGGCAGTTTCTCAAAGGTGGACTCTGTCATTAAATTCTCTTCTCTCTTATCTAGGAGCTTCACTCTCATCACACCATTACCCATTTAGTCTGGCAGTGGCTGTTTCCCCTCGTCTACTTATATTTTCAGTTCCCAAGAAGGCTTTAGATATTGGATTAAGAATAAATACATTTTAATGTCTAAAGAATTGAGGGTGCTTACTTTCACTTACTCAGCAGAGAGGTTCACAGTGGTGCAAGGATAGACCTGGACTCCCCACACATCAGTCAGAAGCGCACACGCAGTGAGACATGCACTTAACACAGAGACCAGGGCTTATCTCCTCTGTCCAGGCCGCACTTCCCCAAAGAGCTCCCCCTAGGGCCCCCAGGAGCAAGCCCAGCAGATAAAAGACATGAAACCCCTCCATATTCCTCTCAGGTCATGTACTCTAGGATAATCTCTAGCTTTTATTAATATACTGTGCAGATAAAGAATTTAGTCAGAGAGCATCATTACGTTGTTATTCTCACGGATATTTGAGACTCAAGCATGTATTTTCTTCACGTCTTTACTTTCAAGGCAGTGTTTTTTTGTGTGATCGGTCTTCCAAGGGCTTCTTTAAAAACATGAGACAATGAGACAGAAAATGACCCTTTACTGTTTTTGTTGTCGCAGCCGAAGCCTTGAAGGGGTACGGACTCTGCACTGTCTGCTACTACTATTCTGTGGGAGTTCTCAGTCAGAATATTTTGAACAGAAGGGGGTGACTTAAGTGAACACATTGAATTTTCAACGGGGGAATGTCATTCATTGATGTCTACTCTGCAGCAGCCTACTCACTCGAGCAGTAGAAATACTTCTTACTGTAAAATGCACCACACTTGGGATTTTAAAGCAGAACTAAGTAACTCATGCCCCTAGAGGCCATAAGCGCCACTGCGGGTGTCATAGCACGTTTTACTCATTAACTGTCCGTGAGAGTAAATACTATGCTGACAGAAAAGACAAAGGGAAGAGGGATATTACAATGGAGATAGTTTTTTTTCACTCAAACTTGGCTGTAAATACTGTTTAAGTGGCGCTAGCCTGCAGTTAGCTTTGCCCGTTAGCCTGTTAGCTTCTTCTATTAGTGTGTATTGCGCCTCTGAAAGACCCCCCAATATTCCCATTAACACTTGTATTCTCCCCAGAGGGACTACGAAAAGGATTTATTAAGGTATATAAGTTGCTAAGTTCTTCTTTAAGATGCAGATTTTTTTTTTATGGTGTCCTTCCTAACTGCTTGTTGAGGTTTATCACTTACAGTGCTCCGATTGATGGGGGAAACGAACGACACACTATGAGCGCCCCTCCCATAAAAATGGACCCAGCGTTTTTCTTTTCTTTTCTTTTTTTAATCCTCCAAAATACCAAATGAATGTTCTCATTTGTCAGCCTAACTGCCTTGCTCATGTGGCAGGCGATGAGAAAGCTTATCAATTAATGTTCAGCAGAAGTGAATCCATTAAAGCCGTGCTGTTCGTAACTGCAGGAGAGACTAATTGCCTTCCAAATGAAAGTATAAACGGACAGATTAAAGGCCTCACAAAACACTTAGCTCTACCAAAAACAACAAATATGTACAAATGGTGGGGGTGGGGGCTGATCCACATGAGCTAGAGTATTAATCAATGAAACGCTACAGGTGGTACTAAGGATTCTATGGAACGATTTACCTGTATTCTGTCTTATTGAAGATGTTTTGATGTGGTTTATATAATTATCTCTGCGATGACTGAGTGGGTATATTCATATGAAACAAACACTGGCCCAAAGTTTAAAGGGATACTTCGGGATTTTTGACATAGGGCCTCATTTCCTAGTTATCCAGAGCGTTGTTGATGTCTGGAGATATTTTTTCTTAAATTCATGCAGTTCTTATATTTGAAGAGTCTAGTTGCGCTAGCCTAGAGCAAGGCTAAAGCATTTCTATGGTAAACGCTAGCCTGCATTAAAAAACAGTCTGGCTGACTCCACAGTGCACCTGAGGTAAATCACTTATAACACCAGACTAACCATATAAATGTCTGTGTTAATAGAATAATTTTTTTAATAAAACTGACCTTGTATCACATGAATTACCGCATTTTGAGGGACTATTTTCTCGCAGATCACTCCGCTGCTGCCTTAGCTTACAGCCACGAAGCTGATGCCGCTCAAATATAAGTTATTTTAAACGCAAAATGGTTAAAATTAACCTATCGACACAGACATTTATATCGTTAGTCTGGCGTTATAAGTGATTTACCTCAGGTGCACTGTGGAGTGCGTCAGACTGTTTTTTAATGCGGGCTAGCGTTTACCATAGAACTGCTTTAGCCTTGCTCTAGGCTAGCGCAACTAGACTTTTCAAATATAAGAACTGCATGAATTTAAGAAAAAATATCTCCAGACATCAACAACACTCTGGATAACTAGGAAATGAGGCCCTATGTCAAAAATCCCGAAGTATCCCTTTAATGTCTTATTTTAACACATAATACTATTGGTATGATATATTACTGTGATCTGTGTGTTCAGGTTACTGATTTGAGCTATTCTCCCAAACCATCACACCGGTCCAATGGTCTTCCTGAAAATTAAGTACTACTTTTGCGCTTTATAGAGGTCAAAACCGGATTTACAGTAAATATCATGTGATGAATAAGATATGGAAGAAAATGAAAATAAACAGGAAGAAGGAACAGGAAGAGATGTGGAAATTTTCAACTGTTCCGCCGTAAATTCTCCCAAAGGAGCTCCATCCGAACCCTCTCCCAATATGAACCAAATTTAACAATTTATGTAATTAATTAATGGAAGCAGAGCTAAAGAATCAAAAGATTAACATGGGGATTTTGTGGACCGAATCACTAGTCGGATTTCTCTCACAGTGTCCACAGAGTTATATTGGCTCCGGGTCGCTATCTGAAGTTTTGACACCATCAAATTCTCGATTGTCTGCACCAATTTATATGCAGTAGTTCTGGTGAATCATAACACCCATTTCTACACTTTTGAAAATAGGTTAGTGGGATTGGCTTTGTGACATCAATTCAATTATTACATAGTCTTGAAAATAAACAACTTTTATATGTCCCCAGCTTATTAAAGAAAATGCTGCATTTCCATAAAGAGCCTGATATTTGAGCCCTCCTACAGTGAAAGAGGCCATCTCGAACTGCACTCAGTGTCTCATGTCCTCATTTTCTCACAGCAGTTTAATTCACCCCTCACTGCTTGAAAGTTAATGGCACAGCTTTCAAAATTTAATTGCCTCTGCACAGAAATAGATTATGTGTTCTTTCCCACTGACCCCCATAATTTCTTGCTGGAATCCATCTCAGAGACTTCTGCACCAAAAGTTAGAAAATGTAAATTATTTTGCCTTTTTCCCCCAAAAATATTTTGACTGATTTAAAAAATATGATAGTTACCAAGACAGGTGCTAAATACAGTAGGGAGTGCCAGCTGGAAAACAGTAGCTATTTTGGGCCTGTTGTGCCTAATGATCCTATTGGTCCTAAAGAAAGCAGCTTTTAAAAGTAAACAAACAGCTAGCTTATGAGCTAAAGACATTTGATACCTACAAATGTCTTATTCTGAAACACTGAAGAGGCACTAAGAGCCCCCAACACCTGCAGCACAGTGGAAGCGTCACAAGAGGAGCTACAGAAAACAAAAAAGGGACAAACGAGAAGATGGTGAAAGACTGTGGAGCGGAGGGAGCTGCGCAGGAGGAAGGAGGAGTTGACCAGTGAGTGACACTATACGCTCTGAAACAGGGACAAACCCAAGAGGTGCTGCACCGTTTCAGAGGATCAGAGGAGCACTGAAGGCCGGGTTTCCTCCAAGTGCTACGGTTTCCTCTACCTCCAAAACAAGCAAGTTAGGTTGGCGAACTCAGGACTAACACCTGAACACAATTTCGTTGTACTCTTGCACAATAAACCACTTACTTACTTAATGTACCATTTGAAATGACAGGTATTCTCTCTATGCTTTTTTATACATGTGTGACAGGATGCACTGAGTGCCCTGAAACGCCTCACGTAAATGCTCTCGTTCTATTCGTCTATGCAGACAGCATTGCCCCATAAAAAGCCCCTTTTCCTCCCCCTCTCCCTCTGACGCCTTCACTCTGCCCCTCCCGGTGTCCGTCCCCCTAGTTTGGGTGCGCGCTGCATCATGGCTGCGCAGGTAAGCGTTAGCCTGTAAATCCCTGTCTTTTAACCTTTAAAATAAAATATTAATGTAGCGATCTTGTGCAATTTAGCTTTGGCATGCCTGCGCCTCATGGTGCGCTGAATGTTGTCCTCCGTGGTGCCTCCGGTGTGCGGCTCAGAGGTAAGGGCTGCCGCTATCAGCTGTGCTAGTTTACCCAAACAAATACTCTGTTTTGTCAGTGTTTGTGCCCCTTGTGTCGCGTGTCCATCGACCTAAAGTCTCTGTCCCCCTGCTTCCTGAGCAGGTAAAATAACTCCTGTTATTAGAATAGCTCAGTTATCAATGTAGTTCTAACATCCATCTGTATTTAGGCTGCTAGCTCCCGGTGCTGGTAACTGGGACTCTTGAGCTGCTGCCCTGTCTTTTTGGGTTCCTTTTGTTGTGAACTACGTCTATGGATTCTTCAGACTGTGTCTCAATTAAGCTGCACAAATACTGTGTTTAACTTAAAAAAATATGCTCTAACTGATGAAACTGAAATATGAATTGCTAAGTTATAAAACTGTGCAAATAAAACATTTATAAATGGAACGTTGCCTGTCATTTTCTTTCATATACTTATCTGTGCGCCTTGAGATCTAGTCTTATTAAATCAAGTGTCCTTATTCTTTAGGTGAAATTCCTATCGCGGCATTGTTGACATACCAGACATCTCAAATTAACCCTCGCCATACTACACATGTTTACCATAATTACATTAATAGACAACAGGGTGTTGAGACCTTTGAGGGAGTTCCTATGGCAGGATGCACACAATACCACAGTGATTCAGCTGGCCATGATGCTCTCCACTTTCACTGGCAAAACTGTTTCAGTTTTCATTTGTTTTTGAAGAATTATAATGATTCTGTGGTGCTATGTCAAACAAAACCGATTTTTGCATTCTCCGACCGTAACTGAAATTCAGGACCTCAGACATGAACGTTATTCAAAAATCATTGCTTTATTTGTTTCCCCATTTTTTTCTTTTTCTTTTTTGCTATTACATGATATTCTTTGATTTAATATATAATAGGCAATGTAATTTTCATCAATGTTGAAGGAGCCTGACATCACACACATTATGTATCGATGGCCATAACTGCTCAAACTAATCATCGAGAAACTTAGCAGTCAAGACTCACTAATCATATTAGAAAGGCTGTTTTATTGCACTCTGAAAAGTTCCCTTAAGGACTGTAGAAAATTCAATAGCGTTGCAAAATAGTGCATTTTAAAATATATAGCTACATAAATCTGTGTAAGCTGTTTGGCTCAGTTTTTCTCAAAGTTTTTCAGCTGCTTCAATCAGTCTCAAGGGACCACTGTTGCATTGTAGGGTTTATTGTGATACATTTGTATTGTAATATTCTAAATGAATGTTTGTACATGTTAGGAAAAGTTGGGACTATTGCTGTGGCACTTGGCACATGAAAACAAATTCATGGATATAGATGTATCGTTCTCTCGATGGGAAGGCCATGATCTGTTCATACAGTAAATCACATTCTAAAATAAGCTACTCTTTGTATGTTCATGTACACCATGCTGTGAGTGAGTGCCCCTCTCCTCTGCCGAAAGGAGCAGTTAGCTTGTTTCACACTCTCTCTCCCTCGTGTTTCTAATGGGTCGCAGCAGGAGACATCACTGGATGACGACAGAGGCACCACAGAGAGCTCTGAAAGCTTTAGAGCAGTGTATCTCAACTGCTATGGCTATTTCCCAGGATGACAAGGCGCAACCCACATAAGAATTTCATTTGTACTGTATGTATATTGTAAAATGTTGTATTTGTTTTCCACATATTGGCCGATAAATCTGAAATTATGATTGAAACAACACAGCAGTGTCATTTGAACAGACTCGGACAGTATTTTTGTAATCTTTTAGTAGATAAATATTAAGAAATGTTCCCTGGGACTGGCTCGCGACCCACTGAAATGGTTGGGCGACCAAATTTTGGGTCCCGACCCACCATTTGAGAACACTGCTTTAATGGTTCTCCATAAGGAGACACATATTCTATTTTACTGTGGGGGGCGGTGGGCGTGAGGGGACCCATGTGCTGGTGCCTTTGATCACGTTTCTGCAGCGTGGAGTTTGCTCTAGCGCCAGTATTAAAGAACGCGGGGCTCTTTAATTATTTGTTTAGAATCATCAAATATGACTGACAAAGAAGTACAGGTGCATAAAACACTAATTTCAGCTTATTAGTACCACTGCTCTAGGCGACACCCTCAGGCTACCGGTGGAAGCACTGTTGCTTGTACGCAAGATACCTACTTCATCTTGAGCAACACTGTTGTTGCGCCAAGTGGAAGATCGGACCCAATGTGTCTAAACAAATAATTTAGATTTCTAAACCCAACATTAACATTAATTCAGCTTTTGTTGCCATGTTGTTACTATGCTTTGACATAATCTGCATACCCTATCCATGCAGACAATGGGTGTGATTCCCATTAGTAAGGCAATGTTATGATGACAAATGAGTAACGTGCTGCAGTGGATGTTAAAAAGTCAGTCAGATGTTCTGTGTTATTAATAAACCAGGGACAGACTTTTGAGGAACGATGCCGGCACAGCTTCTCTCCAGTCCAGAACTCAGGGGGAGAAACAACTCCAAGCTCCAACTCTGTATAAAGTGACAGTGACAGTAGCTCAGAACCACACAACATGAATATATTTATCAGTGGGATTCACAAGAGGGAGTGTCGGGTATAATTAGAAAGCAATGCATTGACTGTGATGGACAGAAACACCCAGAAGTGAAAAACTGAATTAATCATCTTTTAACTAATTTAACACTGTATTCAATTTATAAAAAAAAAAGAATGGTACAATAGCAGTGTATTTCTCGGAGTGTTGAAGTGTAAGCTGGGGGAAAAGTACTCTTACGTTGTTCACATGTTCAGATTTAGTTCAGCCACAAGCTTGAACACTTCTCGTTATAGCTATGTGTCCCTTGATTGTTTTGCTCTCACGTACAGTTTGTAGTCCACACTTTTTCATGCAGAATGCCTGATGCTTGATTTTGTTTTGAAAACGTGCTCTGAAACTGAGCGTGTGGAGAGAGCCCGTCTCTGCACTGTTATCCTTTGAGTGACTCCAAATGAGAGCACAGGCACAAAAGACAGGAGAGAAAGCCCATCTGTGGGACAGCCTTCTCAGTTGGGCACATTATGAGATTCTGACATTGTCTTCACGGTTACAAATGTGTTTGACCGACTGCTCTCTCAAAGCATTGTCACGACGCATGAAATGACACTTGCCTCGAAGTCACTGAGATCAACACTACAGAGACAATGTGACAAAGCCCAGTCGTGAATTTTCATGCAAGCAATCAGCGTGTGTTTCAGTGGAGGTGTGAGATCCTTTGTGTTTCTTAACATATACACGTTTTTTTCCCCGATTGAGACAAACCTCATGAACTGCAACTCAAAACAGGCAGACCGGGCAATCAGTTGGACTTAACCCACTCTCCTGTGAGAAACCTAATAATTGTGCTGTAATGAGTAAATGTGTCAGCGGAGTGAGAGCGACTTCTTAGGGATAAAGTGATAAGACTGGGTTTTTATTAAGCACAGTATTGGATTTAATTGTGTAAGCAATCTAGAGCTATTCATCTCCTAGCCACAATACTGCAACTGGAGTAAGCATTGCGTGTAATTTAAGCCCAGTTACACAAAATGAAACCTGTGCAGTTCAGGTTATTTGTCTTTTGCATAACACCAGATTCCAATAACAGGAGCACTGACCTCAAAGTGCATTAAAACAGAGAAACTCATGGATAAACTACGGACATGGGAGAGAAAAATAATGGTTTTGCATATCGAGTTTTTATATACATGTTCAGTGCTTAGAGATACAGTACTGTTAATGTGAGAAAAGTGGAAACCCGACCACTATTGATCAAGACACATAAGCTCAACTGTTTGGACTGAGTCAGGAATGATCTAAAGACAGATCTTTCAAAGGTTTTATGGACTGATGACAACTAACCCTAACCCAACCTAAGAGATGCTGTGGCATACACACCTTTAGTGCATCTAAGAAAGAAACGTCAGAAGAGGAGGTGGCAAACACAATCACCAGGTTATGAAATCAACATGTAGAAGGAAGACTTTTGCTCGTGGAGTTGTAGGCCTTTTAATTGAGCGATACCACTTTCAAGAATTTGTACGACCTTGTAAAAAGGTCAGTATAGACATTCCGATGTAAGATCTATACACAAGTCAAGTCAAGTTACTTTTCTTTACAACTTCGTCTGACCCCCTGAAATATCACAAAGACGGGTTGCAAAACACACCTCTGTTTCTGATTTAGACGGCACCTGGACACACACTGTCTGTCGGAGTTTGTTTGAAATGGAAATGGTTTGCTCCTCGATTCCTGCACCTGCAACAAACAGCAGGAGAGAAAGACAGTCACTGTTTCTAAATGTGAGTGTATGTTGAATAATTTACTTCTACGACTGGCAAAAATAGGAATTAAATCTGATGAAAAGCACTTCACCCAAGTTAGCGCCAATTAGTTTGGAAGATTGAGGAAACACTTTGGCTTGGTGGTTTCCCTTACCACTAAAACATGCAGAATAGTGCTTCCTCTGGGGCTATGAAATTCTGAATCTATCTATAAAATGTGTGTATAAATATGCTGTATGAACAATAAAACCAACCAGGAAGTCCTGACCGACCCTGGCTCAAGATCTGGACTGTGCTTGAATGTCCACTCTTGCCCTTACTACTGTATATAGTGCTGTACCATAGACCAGGGGTTCCCAAACTGTGGTACGCAGGACGCCCTCAGGGGTACGCAAAGAAATTTTGGAGGAAAAAAAATCACAATCTGATCGATATTGACCTGTTAAAACAGCTGCACGGGAAACGCGCTTATACAGGCGAAAGAGTCTTATCATTCAGTCGTAGATGAGCTTGTTCTGGAAACATGTCCACTCCAGAACGGAAACTCAAGAGCTGTTTGGACCCGAGCGCGTAAAACTCAGCGGAGACCAGGAGCGCGGCTGAGGCTCCGTCAGCCCTCGCTACAACAGCAGCGCCTTTCGAGTAGCAATTTCTGTATTATCTGTCCTAAAAACAGAGGAGCCTTTGCGCTGTCAGACCATCACCATCAGGTGACTTTGATTTGCAACAGGAGTTTTCCTCTCATTCTGATCCGAGGAGCGAGGGAAGAAGGGGAAGCGTCTGTGGCTGTCCCCTCCTCTGCCGATAAACGCATGGATGTGTGTCTGACAAATACATTTAAGTTTACGAGCTGATGTGCGGTGGCACGTGAATAGATGGTTATGTCCTGCGTATTATCTTTGCTTTAAGAAAAGCTTAAACCAGCACATTTGAGTCTGTACTGGTGGTTTGACAGTATGACTGAGGGAGCGGAGTCCAAACCAGAGTCTGATGTTCAGAATGAGTGACAAAAGCAGTAGAGTCCATTCACACTAACAGCCTGTTTTCAAAATAATCAAAAACTGGCATTTTCATTTAATGTTTTTGTATTTACATATTCTTAATAGCCTTAATCACCCAAGACGAGCAAAAAAAAATATTGAATGTGGAAAACCTGCTTGAGATCACTGTAATAATGGAGGAAATAAACATAATATTACCGTAATTTCCAGCCTATACGCCGCTACTTTTTTCCCACGATTTGAACGGGTCTGGCCATGACAGACAGGGAGACCGCCGTGAACTTTGTTTGGAGGGACGAGAGAAGCCCCGGAGACAGAGAAACCATCGTCAGGGCTCATGCATCAGGGGAAGCATGTTAAACTCATGTCTGTCGCCAACTCGCTATTAACCTACAAACAAGAGCCAGGTTTGCTCTCTCTCTCTTACAACATGGACATACGTGTCTTCTTTTATTTATGATAAATGTATAAATCACGTGTGTAAAGCCCCGCACGGTTTGAGAAAAGCCTCTGCAGTGCTGTGACGCGGTGCGCTGTGTTCTGGTGTGTGTTGGCCTCTACACTTCCACATTGAGGTAGGCTACACTGGCCATTTCTGCGTGCCTTTTTTACGCGTTTATCACAGCCGTCCCTGCCGCCCTCCCTCTACCCGCAACTGCACCTTTCTCCGGGATGAGGTGTCTCTTCCTCCTCATCTGCGCCATGGGCCGCTCTGAGCGGATGCACGGCTTTTAGTAAGGTGCGCTTAACTGGCCGAAATTTACGGTAGACTTCCCTATCCCTCCATTTGTGAGTCATACATCTTATATCCAATAAAACAATCAATAACAGTGTATATCAAAACTACCTATAGCCAACATTGTGATAAAGATTCCCCTTTCTCTGTGGACCACTCTTGTATGGCCCTAACAGCTCCCCTTGGAGGAAGATGGAAATTTAAGCCATTTTCAGACTCACTGGCCACAAGCCCCGGCAGCAGAGGCCCCAGAGATATAGACTGAAACAGACATGATTTTAACTGTTTTCTACGTGTTTATGATGGCCTCGGGAGAAGTCATTTACAGTGAGGATAAAATTACTTAGTCATACAGAAGAACCAGTATGTACTGTGAAAGGTTATTTATGGTGGATAACTAAATCATTCACTCAACTTCTGCCCCGGATGAGTGCATTCCCACAATTATTTTTAACATATGTATTTTTTTATTCTGAAAATCCTGGCCATTTAGATGCTGTGAGGCCTAGGCTCAAAAGTCAAGTTGTAAAAAGAGTGACTGTGAAATGGCCGGGTCACTGATTGTGGAGAATAGAAAACAATTTGAAAGCAGACTGATGGCCACAAGTAAATCTGTGAAGGTTTTTGGCCGCAACTGATACTTTTAGCCAATTGACCTTTCGCAAAACCCCGCCCCTAAATGATAATTGGTCTAATTGTCGGAGTGGGGGTGTTTCCATTTTTTATCAAACGTCCTGGCACTCCAACATTTTTCCCCCCTTTGTCGGAGTGGTGACACTTTTATCTTTTGTGCAATGTCCCGCCATTCCGACACACGTTAGTTCGTTAGTTTATGAACCATAACCTTACCTCAGCCCTAACCTTAAAGACCTATTGTCAGAATAGTGGTGTCAAAAAGTGTCGGATTGACGGGATGTCGCAATAAAGGGATGTCGGAATGACGGGCCGACCTCAGCATGTACAATGGTACATACCAGCACTGAGCAGTTGCAGAAGAAGAAGCAAAATGGTGAAGCGATCTGCTTATGGAGTATCGGAAGATGGTGAAAGACAGTTGTGTTTTTATATTCACTGAGACTTGGCTCAATGGTAATACATACCGGACAGTGGAACCCAGCTTGAGGGGCTTTCCTGCTGCAGAGCGGACAGAGTGATCTCTGAGCAAGGTAATTCGCACGGAGGTGGTCTCTGTGTCTACACCAATGATGCCTGGTGCCGTGACGTTGCCGTGGTCTGCAGACACTGGTCACCCCTCGTGGAGTTTATGATAATTACGTGTCGACCTTTCTACCTGCCCAGGGAATTTACTGTTGTACTGCTTGTGGCTGTCTACATACTGTACCGCCCACCTCCAACATCAAAAACAGGAAAGAGGCACTGAATGAAGTGTTCCAGAGTGTCAGTGACCAACAGACAGCCCACCCAGATGCCTTTCTCATCTTAGCTGGGGATTTTAACCACACAGACCAAAAGAGCGTTTTCCCCAAAGTCTATCAACACATTGACTTTCCAACAAGGGGAAACAACATCCTGGATCTGGTTTACACCACCAGCGTACAAGGACCGTACAAGGCACACCCCCTCCCCCATCTTGGTGCCTCGGACCACATAACTATTCTGTTACTGCCAGCATACAGGCCACTGGTTAGAGTCACTAAACCGGTTCGGAAACAGATTAAAGTGTGGAGTAAAGACTCTTTGCATCCTCTTTGCATCCTGACCAGCTCCATCACTGTGTGGCACGGCGCCAGCACTGCCTCCTGCCGAAGGAGCCTCCAGCGCATCGCAAGAGCAGCGGAGAGGATCTGTGGAGCCCCTCTCCATTAAGGACATGTACTCCACCCGTCTCACCCGCAAAGCCGGCAGAATCACCAGGGACCCTACTCACCCATCACACAGTCTCTTCAAGGTAATGCCTTCAGGGAGGAGACTGTGGAATCTACGGCCCAGGTCCAGTCGACTTAAGAACAGTTGCATACATAAGGCAATCGGGAAGCTGAACTCCCAAACCCTCCCTCCCACCCCTCTTCCCCTACCCCCAGCTCCACAATAGAGGATGAGAGAAATATAATTTCAAATCATTCACATGGTTTGATAAATAAAAAATCTTGAATCTTGAAATCAGATACTAGGTACCACAAGAGTGTGTGGGGGAGTCGGGTTCTTTCCCCTCCCAAAGCCGCAAACACAACTGGAGCACTGGTGAGAATGAATCAAACAATGTGGAGGGCCTACACCCAACTAAATGTCTCTTAAATAAACAAGCATACATCTGCTCTAAGGTATGGCTAGGCTAACACCTTAGCTAGCTAACAACCATACTGCCAGTCACTTAACATTACACAAACTCGAGCTGTTTGGTGTAACTTCATAGCTGTTTTTTCCTATATGCAGACTGTGCAAGTTGCGTAGGGCCCCCGGAGCCGCAAGGGCCCCACATCTCAGTCAAATTACGGTGTTGTTCTGCTTGTAAATCACGCTCACTCACTCTCCGCCTACTTTGCCACATAAAACACCAATACGGAGCAGTCCGCTCAAGTGGATGAGCAGGAGACACCTACCAACTTCCCCCCGTCACCCACAAGTCGCTATGCTGTCTGTCTCCCAGTGCTCGCCTGCCCTTCCTGCTGCATGTCTCCCGTTTCCCAGTCTCTGCTCTCATGTTTTCTCTGCGCGGACTTGGGGCTGCATCGGCCACACTCTCATTTACATTATCTTCTTATTGTCTTATTGTCTTCTTATTGTCTCTAGCGGAGTATATCAGGACAGTAGTTCAGTGAATACTGAGAATGTGACCATTTACCATTTAAAAAAGTAGGGGGAATAGACTAGTAGTAGTCCTAAATCCCTGTCTGACAGTGGCTTAGTGGTTAGTGGTTCTCATACAGAGGGACAGGGCCTGAGTTGAGGTCATTATGTCCCACTTCTGCCCTGCACAACAGCACAGTGGAACTGTTTTTGACAGTAAATGGGTTCGCTCTTCGTCAAATAGCCATGGGATGCGTTTTGTATAGATTTTTGCTTAGGGCCCCAGAAGGGCCAGCACCGGCTCTGCGTAACTGTTCTGGTGAACTTTTACGAGCCTTAGTCTACAGTCTCACAATATGTTACGTAACTGTCCTAAATTGTACATTATGTTTGTGTGTGTGTGTGTGTGTGTGTGTGTGTGTGTGTGTGACGTGTGTGTGTTTTAAACGTTTAACTGTCTGCCTTTATGATAAAATTACTGTGCATTTTGTCATGGTTTGACAACTGGCTGGCTGCAGCTTATTATCACTGTGGCACCTGTAGGTTTAGCTAGCGTTAACTAACTTTAGTGAAACAAAGCAATGCTCATATTTTTTTAACAATATTACCAAAATAAGAGAGTGCTTGCCTGGCAGTCCAAGAGCACGACTGGTCCACAAACCTGTGCTGGTTGCATTTAAGGAGGAGATCATGAGGTTTTTCTGATTTTGCTTGAGACCTGTATATCCCTTTGCTGCATAATACAACCCCTTTTGCCGGTCTGGAGGATATTGCGCAGGTATTGCTCCAATAAGAGTCCTCCAGCATTGGCATCAGAAAGTTAGACGGACCTACAGTAACTAAGTGGGCGGGGCTTTTGCAAACGGTCAACTGTAAAAGCTTACAACTGCAAAGTTAGAAATACCTCTTGATTGGTTTAGGGTTAGGGTTAGATAATGTCTTGCCCAATAGTACAAATGTAGCTCTTGAATCATGAGTCATGTTTTCCTTTCTTCAGAAGACCCCCAGAGACCTTCATTAGATCTACACCCTTGTTCTGCTTGGTTAATAAAACCATTTCAACATGATTACATATTCATTATTTATTGGACCACAAGGAGACATGGTGCAAATCAATGCAAAGAGAGTGGCACGGTGGCACAGAGGTTAGCCACCGATTCCCACCTGGACGGGGCCTTTCTGTGTGGAGTTTGCATGTTCTCCCCTAGGTTTCCTCTGGGTACTCCGGTCTCCCCTACCACTAAAAACATGCTGGAATCCTCCAGCCAGGTGATTCTGACCTTCAGCCTGGCTCCACATCTGGAGATGGGTCCCCGGGTGCGGTACTGCCGTCGCCCACTGCTCCTTACGGGTTGCCCCAGCTGCATCGAAGGATGGGTCAAATACATAGGACAGTCACCTGCAGGGGCACTGAGCCCCTGACAGTGTTTTAGCTTCAGTGTGTGCACTGTTTTTCCTTCCATAGACTTTAATTCTAAAAAATAATAATAATAAAAAATATATGTATAGGCCACAGCATAGGTTTCCTTGTGATTTCAAATTAATCTGCTAATGGTGTTCAAACCCCCCCCCAGCCATCACAAAACAACACTAATCCTCTAAGTGTCCCCTACCACAAACCATTGCTCCGATCAGCTGAATTGTAGCTTTTGGACTTTTGTTCGTAATGCATCCAGTGGATAGTGGGTTATCTTTAGACGTGTAAATGATCCTGAGGAGATTCTGCACTGTGTGAAAAGTGTGGCGGTTATTAGCAAGGAACAGCTGTGACAGCCCCAACATTGAATAAAAGTTTGGTGAATTTTCACCTTTGTTCTTGGAGAGGTTTAAAGAAACTCTTTGGGTTTGTATGAAAAAATCCTCCTGAGTCCTATTTCAATCTCCAATAACCAGCTGTGTCAAATGGTTATTTTCATGTGTAACTTTGGATAATCAGTGCAATATTTCCAAATTTGTCATCAGTTTCAACAAACGTTCTTTCCAATTTTACTAAGGCAAATCTCCTGCCTCCCCCTCACCGCTGTTCTCCCAAAGTTTTGACGTTGATGTGTGGTGCTGAAGGGAACACAATGTGCCATGCTTAGAATATTCCAGTACAATCACACCTCTGCTTACGTCCACCTTTGCTCCCACGTCCACCACACAGGAATTTGAGAAATCATAGCTAGAGCCGAAGAAGGAAAATAATGCAGATGAGAAAATACAAAACCTTTTGTTTAAATTTCAATAGGCAACAGAACATTGACATTTACCTTATAATAAATCAGAGATTTTCCTTGTGTTCTTGTGAGACTTTGCGGTTGCTGTTTTATTCAAGTATTTAAGAACTTGCTGACATCCCCTTTATGCTGGCCGTTGGTGCCAATGCTGTTACGTGTGCTGATTAATGATGCATATTTAATGTATACCACAAGCATAGGAAGTGGGTTGCACATTTTATTAGTTGTCTAATTAGAAAACAAAAAAGGTCCAAAACGCGAGTAGATTGAATACATGTTGTCATACACAGCACTGTCTTAAGCTTTGATTACAGCACACTTGCTGGTGCCCACAGTGGCGGCGAGCAGTCACTGCGGCTCCACACTAACCATACATCTGATCTACGCAATTCCGTTGGACAATTGTATAATGACAAATAAAGCATTTACTTACTTACATTTGCTGTGGCATTGCTTCTATAAGATTCTGCAACGTCAAAAGATCTTGTATTGATGAGGAGAGAGTGTGACCCTGCCTTCTCCAGCACATCTCAAAGATTCTTCATGGGGCCATCAGGGAAGAAGAAATCCCATGGATGGAATAACCTGGTCATTCAGGATGTTCATGTGGTAAGCCGATCTCATCCTTTGGACACATACAGTAGATGGGGAGCATGAGCAAAAGTGGTTCAACAGCATTTGCACAATTATTTTTTGCTTATGCAGCATTCTTTCATTAATATATCTCTTTTAGGACTCTGATGGTGTAATAAAGCCAATTTCATATGGCAAATTTGGTGTAACATTCTCAAAATTGCACTCACTATTTTGCACCTATCTTGATAAATGACCCCCATAGTGTCGCTGAACCCTGACCCAGTGGTGGTCCTGGCCTGATTGGTGCCCCAGGAGAACACTCGAAATACAACAGTTTGTATTTCGAATTTGAAGACGATGAGTTAGACAGGGATCATCAAGGGCAAGGCAAGTTTATTTGTACAGCACAATTCATACACAAAGCAATTCAAAGTGCTTCACAGTTGCATAAAATTACAAGAAAACAGATAAAATCAATCAGTAAAACATCAACATAAAATTAATCAACTACAGTAAAAGGCAAGAGTGCAGATAAAATACTTTCAGTTTTCATATGCACGGGTAAAAAGAGCTGTTTTCAGCCTGGATTTGAACATTGTCAGAGTTGAGGCCTGTCTCACATCCTCATGAAGACTGTTCCAGATTTTAGCTGCATGAAACTGAAACGCAGCCTCACCGTGTGTATTATTGACTCTGGGAACCACCAGGAGACCCCTCCCTGAAGTTCCCAGGACCCGAGATGGTTCATACAGCTCTAACATGTCAGAGATGTACTTTGGTGCTAAACCATGAAAAGACTTGTACACAAGCAGAGCTGTTTTAAATTCTATTGAATTCCTTGACAGGAAGCCAATGCAGAGACCGGAGCACTGGACTAATGTGGTTGTATTTCCTGGTTTTCCTGGTTCTTGTCAGGACTCGAGCAGCAGCGTTCTGGATGTACTGCAGCTGTCTAAAGCTCGTTTAGAAAGGCCAGTGAGCAGGCCGTTACAGTAGTCTAGCCTGCTGGAGACAAATGCATGGATGAGTCTCTCTAAGTCTGGTTTTGACACTATTCCTCTGATCTTAGCAATGTTTTTCAGATGGTAAAAAGCTGATGATGTTATTGCTTTGATGTGGCGGTTTAAGTTCAGGTCTGAGTCCATGATTTGTGTCTGTGGGCCAAAAACAATGATCTCAGTTTTGTCTGAGTTTAGTTGGAGAAAGTTGTTTTGCATCCACAAGCTGATCTGTTCGATGCAGTGACAGAGTGTATCAACAGGCCTATGTTCACCTGCCGTCAGTGACACGTAGATCTGAGTGTCATCTGCGTAGTTGTGGTACGACACATTGTTACTGTTTATTAGCTGACCCAATGGAAGCATGTACAGGTTGAATAAGAGGGGTCCCAAGATTGACCCCTGTGGGACTCCACAGGTCATGGAAATTTTGTCTGAGACACAGTTGCCAATTTCGACAAAGTACATCCTATCCTCGAGATAGGACTTGAACCAGTTTAGAGCAGTACCAGAGATTCCCACCCAGTTTTCTAACCTGTGAAGTAAGATCCCGTGGTCCACTGTGTCAAAGGCAGCGCTCAGGTCCAGCAGAACTAAAACTGAGACCTTACCTGCGTTGGTGTTCATACGAATATCATTAGTCACCTTGATCAGAGCTGTCTCAGTGCTGTGGTGGGGCCTAAATCCTGACTGTATTATCATTGTCCGCACCAGGTCCGCTGGCAGTCAAATCACTGTAACCATTAACTTTATTTGAATTAAACAGAATAGATTAGAAACTTAAAAATCATTCTAAATGCCTCTTCCAAGCTAAACCATGGGAATCGAAAAGATTTGATCAATGAAATTCCATTGACAACTTCTCTTATCAATCCCGTTCTTTATTGAGGACTGATCAATTCTGACTAAAGACCCTATCATGTAAAGCATTTAAAAAGCCCAATGTTAAACATATTATTGAATCAACAGGATTAAAGTCTCGTGCTAATTTCAGAAGAGCAGGAGACAGATTTCTCCAAACAAAGCGTGCGTTTGACTTTAGGCTGCGGTGTATTCCAGGGAGCTGCTGCGCTCACTGTGGTGCTGTTCTCCTGATTGTCTGTTACCTGAATGATGCAAAGAGGATGGGTGGCACTGAACATGTAAAACAGGCTGTCAGTCATTTTTGTTACTTTCTCCCTTCCAAAAATGTCCCATATTTATAAACAAGGGATATTCTTGTCAGCTCCTCTGCTGTGCTCCTACTTTGCTTTACTATGTTATCCCTGTCCTCCCTCCTGCCCACTGTTCTGTCACACCAATGTCACTGCAGCCTCTGACAGACTGTTATCTGCAGAGGAACATTTCAAACAGAATCTTATCAGAGTTACAATTAGAGTCCACGGGAGGAAATGTCAACAGCTTAGTGGTGAACTTGACAGGGCTTTATCTGGTCACCGTTCCACGCTGATAAATCTTAGACCTGATGAAACAGAGGCTTTTGAGCTTATGAGGTACATCATAAAAATAAGGCAGCCATTAGTAATACATACACTTGTATGATTAGCCCCTCCATTTTTGACCTCTACTATATAGCACACCTGGACTAGAGTGTTGGCTGTTGTGGTGGGAGCAGACCTTTCAGAAACAAGGCATGTCTCAGCCTCCACTGTTTCCTTTCTTCAGTGGTCTCTAAACCCACTCTTATCAGCTATTAAAGCCTATGCAAGCCTATGAATAATGCAGAGGAGGAGGAAATGTACATCAGAACAACAGTAAGTGTGTCAGCGATAATGGACTACAGCATGCCAAGGAAAACACAGGCCAGGTGTTTATTTTTATGTGTGGAGCTGATGTTATGCCTATAATGAGAATGAGATGCGCACAATTAACATCTGCACAGCCTAAACTACCAAGAACAGATGATGGTTTAACTATTGTCATCGATAGAAAACTCCTGTATGACTGAGCGCTGAGGGTGTTGCAAGATTTTGCAGAGGCTTCTCTCTCCCAAAACTGGTGTTTTTTGTGTATTTTTTCTTGTAAATTGTGTTTTTGTGGCTCTGAATGTTTTTGTGATGTTTTGATGTAAAAGTATTTTGTGACTTAAACATTTAGTATGATCGGTTAAATGATAATCATATCATACTGAGAATGATAATTTGAACAAAAAGTGCCATTAAATTTCAAACATTGTCTACTGTATTTGCCTGGCTCTCTATTGTAATGTGATATTTTGCCATGAACCTGCGTGCAAGCACTTTTGAGGAACAAAGGGAACAACTGCAATTCATTCAATGACGTTTAGGGATGATGTGCCATTAAGATACCATTACACACTGACCATCTGTGCAGTCTGCGAGAACTACACTCATTCACCACCAAATGGCGGATAACAAGCTTTGTAATTGATGTTTCTTAATGGAAATAGGAAAAAAAATCACTGCAGGGTCAAGCTATGGTCAAGATGCTCACACTTAAAATGCAGAATGACAAAATAAATTTTCTATGATTGCCCAATTGTAACATCTCGACAAAACAAGTTAAATAAGGAAAATACCCATATTAATGAAACAAGAAGAGTCAAGTTATTTAATTTCTGAGTTGAGTTTTCTATTGTAGAGAAAGGCTCTTGAGCCGTCATCTACACAGTTGTGAGCCGGCCGCTGGGCCAAAGCGAGCAGCGCTGACACTAGCTTGCCGTGACCAGATTGTTTCTGATGCCAGAAGAGAGAAAGCAAAGGTGATTTTCACACACTGCCGATCCATAGCATCTGCAGCCACACTATATGTACAGATAGAGTGAAGCTGTAGTCCATCCTGTATAACGTATAGGGTTGAACTGTGCTGAATGAAAAACCTCTATGAGCATCATTGTTATTAAACAGCCCTGGTATTTTCATGACTGGAAAGTAGTTGTGACTTGATGCAAAATGCCACATGCAAAAACACAGTTAATGTCATGTTAATATAACTTTAGCTTCATTGTGAGGTTTGCTAAAGGTTAATGTATTCACACAGATGATATGACATTTCAAACAAAGTGACTCATTGTGCCTCTATGAATGTATACTGTATGCATGTGATAAAAACCTGTGGCCAATTCAACCTGGAGACAAAGGATGCATAGATAAGACTGTTAGTAAAAGTCCAGGGATGAGAAGAAGTGACATGATTTTTACCAGACTGGAGCAGAGGGAGCAGTCCATTGAAATCAGTTTGGCTAAGTGATTATAGTGAGGCGAGCACAGAAGACAGCCGAAGAGGAGTGGCGTCCAGAAGGAATGGAATCTGCTGAATATTCGCAATAGAGAGTGTGTACTGTAGATATGGTGTCACAGCATGGCACATATACTGTAAGTACTGAGATGGTCCAGAGCTGCAGAAAAGCAATAATAGTGTCAATAGTGTCATGATTATTCAACACCGACTTGAGAAACCTCCCTCTCAGATCCCTGTCATCTGCGTAAGCCAATGGGAATTCACTGAAGGTTAATTTATGTAAATCTCTATAAACTCTACTCTAATAAGCTCAATCAGAATCTTTGGTTTACCACCTAATCCGCCCTTCACCCTCAAATGCCTGTGCCCTTTCTGCACTGACTGAATGACTGACCGTGTGTTAATGAGACAACAGTAGCTGATAAGGTCATGTCCAGTCAAACAAACGTGCACGCTGCCCTCGGAGAGCAGGGTATAACGGCGCACTAATAGCCAAAATGGCATCTCAACAGATTTTTTTGTTGCCGGAGCTTTGGCCATCTGCTGTTTTTCTGAAGGCAAGGATACTTTGGACATACTGAAGCTTGCGTTTGGCTGGGTTTCTTGTCTTTATGCTTGCGGTGACATTGCGACATGGAAGGACAGTGGCCAGTCAGTTGGACCGTTTGTGCAGCTGTTACTTTTATCCAGCCTGTGTTTATGTGTTCCAGGATCGCAACTTTTAACATAGCATGATATGAGGTAGCCAGGTTTTACCATACCCTCGTACTCATTTCGTGGTCGTGACATATGCAATGCGCCCGAGTGAGTGAAGCAGCTATCATAACTCGTGGGGGCATTCCTTGCGCATTCCAAGGCTTCAGTTTTAATTTCTGGATATTTGGGAGCCGAGCCAGAACGGACTGAAGAGCTTCCATTACTTTCGTATCCGCCGCCATTGCCAAACTACAACCAGCAACCCCCCCGCTCGCTGAATGGTACTGTATGCCTCAGAGATGTGCAGTCATGGATGCACACTAACATTCTGAACTTAAACAATGACACACAGACCCCCGGCCGGCATGGACAGGACAGTGGGATTGGTCCTTTGTCCTTTTAGGGTCACCCCTCTGTGAGAAATCTTGGCGTGATCATTCATACTATGTTCAAATTTGACAAACAGATCAGTGCTGTTGCTACATCAAATTTCTACCATTTGAGACATCTAGCCAAAATAAAGTCATACCTTCCTCCTGTTGATTTTTGAGAAGGGATTTGTTACCTCACGCTTGGACTACTGTAACTCATTTGTGACGCTGCATGGTAGGATGCAATTTAAGATACTGTTGCTTGTTTTGAAGTGTCTGTACCATTTAGGCTCATCCTATTTGACTGAGCTGTTGCAGCCTCACTCCCCTCCAGGGCTCTGGCGTCAGCTGGTCTCATGTAAAGCCCTTTGTGACTGTGTCTGTGAAAGGGGCTATATAAAGTTCTTCTTCTTCTTCTGGTCAGATCCTGTTGGCCGTGCCTAAAACAAGACTTAAATCTAAAGGAGACGGAGCCTTTTCTGTAGCAGCGCCCACACTATGGAACGGCCTCTCTCTGTCTGTCAGATCCTCACAGTCTTTAACACGATTTAAGTCGAAATTGTACATGCATGTGTTTTATAAACTTGAATTGAATTGAAAGCCTAAGATTAGAAAAGAAGATTGATTTGCTCTAATAATTACAATTACGTTCTATTCATTTCTAATTAAAGTAATAATTGTGTTGTAGTAACGACTGTGTGTGGACATCTGCCAGTAATCCATGATAACTTTATAGATTTTCCCTCAAAGGCATCATGAATAAGAGAAGCAGATTTGCGCGGCCTCTGCTGCGGCCTCTGACATGTAAACTCATTTACATGTCATATTTGTGGCACTAAAATACACACGGTTTCTAGTGATGAATCAGGTGCGACACGGCCACAAAATAGCACTTGCTAATTATAAGTACAACTCACAATTTAGCACCTGGCTTAGTAAATCAGGCTCAAAGTTATTAATGTCCTCCCTGACCTATGATCTCAACTCCATTCACATTTGTATCACCCTAGCATGCCAGAAGGCCATCTTCTGTTATGAAACCATCCGTCTCCAGGGGATGGTCTTCTTGCCATTGCATACCAGTAAATGGGAGAACTTGTAAAACAGCCAGCAGCTAAGTGTTAAAGCCAGACACAATTAACCATAGAGCTAGCCTGGTCTTACCATACCCTTGTACTCCTTTCGTACAGAGGGTCTGGAACTTCACAATTGAGCTCCGTTTTCAGGTGGGAGGGATTAACTCCTTTGAAACGATTGGATCTGTTTTCAAACTACAACCAGCAAATCCGGTGCAAATGCGTAACGTCACCTACAACACCCGCATCCCTGCTCGCTGAATGGTAGGTTGGAATTCAACCGATGAAACGCAGCCACTGAGATCAGACCCAGACGTACATGTAGGGAAAAGATAATTGGCCGGAGTTTACGGATGGCAAAGGCCAGGCTACCATAGACCCGAACCAGTGGGTAATCTCTCATCCTTGTACTGCACTGTTTGCCTCCAGGCTGCCCCAATGGGATCACACTCTCAACATCAGTATGTTGTATGTCATTCACATACTGTAGCCCTTCACCCGTGTGACCAAACCCAATCTGCTTCCAACCTTGTTCCAACCTGTTGAACCCTATACTAAACTAATTTGTGGTTAGGAACAGTCAATCGTCCTTGTGGCACCGTCTGCCAGCACTGCTCTGGCTAATGAGAATGTGGTCAGAAGGCTTTCAATGACAGCTGAAGCTTTGAAACCTTAAATATGATGATTTTACTCAGACGGTTTCTATAAAGTAGACTTCATTCCTCAGTTTTACACATGTTCATGTGACATGGCAGATAAAGAGAATAAATAAGAGTTCCACAACGCAGTTTTACTGGATCTTTAAATTGCATTCACTGACATTCATGAATACGGCAGTACTGTAGGCTTTGGAAATAACCACTGTCATTTAAAAAATGTTGAAATATAGTTTAACTGTGCTTTTATAATATTTCATACTGTAATGCGATATAGGGTTTCACTATCAGGCAAGTTAATATGCTTTTATATAACATACACGTTTCTTGGCTATAAGGAGAAGTATATATAAATTAAACCCTAATCCTTATATGTGAGAAACAAATAGGCAGGCATGCCCTTTGTGTAGTTGCTGCAGATGATTCAGATTACTGCATGAAAAACGCAAACACCACACTGACTATGTGTTTGACAATAACATTGTAACATGGCAGAAAACTCTAAAAAAGTCACTTATTCATAATCCCCCAACCCTCCAAAGGAACATTCTGTGACTGCAGGAGCGTTTAGGTGCTGTCTTCATTGTGTTTTACGCTTCCAAGACCTGTCTGATTAACTTCCAATCTGTGAAATACGACCCATAAACCCAGGAGCAGTATAAACCCAGAGGCATCTGATTTGTGAATCCAATTACTTCCTGTGTGTAATGGATGTGCTCACTGACATGAGGTCCAGTCCGCTGCATGTGAATACAAGATGGAAAAAAGTATGTAGTTTATATTGTATTATTACCATCCCTCCATTTTCAGAATAATGGGTTTTGTTCCAATAGGCTACAATAGAAAGGAGTGGGTGTCAGATGGAGCATATACAAAAGCGAATAGTTAAGAGTGGTGCAATTTATCGCATACAGCTGCAGAAATTGTGGAGTAAGCAGGGGTGAACACGGTTAGCTTTCTCGGAACAGCAGTGTCCCACATTCATGTGGTCATCGATCACATCACTGCTGTGCTCCTCTCATCTGCGTCTCTTGACACTGCTGCAGGATGAAATATGCTGTAGTAAAAACAGCTTAGGCCCCTGTGGTGCCAAGTACAGTATGTGCATCCATTCTAGACCTTTCTCCAATGAAAATCAAAGATACCAAAAGCAAAGTCGCATGTTGTAATTACTGATGACTGCATCCATCTTTGTTACCAAAGAGTTGCAACAAAATAACTGCTTCAGTGGCTGAGTTTCGATGATCTTTGTACTCCAGAAGAAAGTGTAGTCTACTTGATTTATTTGGTTCCTCCCTTGTCATGCTCAATAATTAGAGCATTTTCCTCAATATACCATAGCTAAATGATGATAAATTAAGTTCACGAAATAAAAATACAACAAAATTGAACTTGAAGAGAGGATCATAAGATTATAAGGAAGGGACACCCCTTATTTACCATTACAAGCACCACATTTTCATTTGGCCCAATTAAATCTCAGTGAATTGCATTTGCATCACTGACAACAAAAAAACAATTCATGCACCAACCTAAACCATTCATATTTGCTACAACTGTATGTCATGTTGGAGACAGGCAGTCTTCATTAACTGTCAGTTAGAGAGTGAGTGAGGCATTTGTGTCATACCCACAGGCTTAACCACTCTGTTTTGAAATGCATTTAGCTGAGAGCAGTTGTAGAAGTGGGTGGTTGATGATAAAGGGATTTATTTAAATGTGTAGGATTTCCACTGGATTCCATGTGCAGGACGCAGTTTGACAAGGTAAAAGACAACTGCAATACTGTTATTCCTGGAATAGCAAGAACAATGAATGTGTTTACCATATTTTCCGGACTATAAATCGCACTGGAGTATAAGTCGCATCAGCCACAAAATGCATAATAACGAAGAAAAAAACATATATAAGTCGCTTTGGAGTATAAGTCGCACCCACCGTGGCTACTACCTGGGCATGGAGGCGTAACTAGCAGTACAAGCAGTAAGAGTAACCTCCACTTATCGCCAGTCCCTCACAAGTTTCTCGCTCACTCCACACTTTCTTTCTGCTGCTCGATTACCATTTTTTAAAATCTTCAGTGGTACAAGAGTAGCAGATACTGGTACACAGGCCTATAGAGCGCACATCTAGCGGCTGTCAGTGTGAAAATAACAAACATGTGAAATTGTATATTTTGATATATAAGTCGCACCTGAGTATAAGTCGCACCCCTAGCCAAAAGTGCGACTTATAGTCCGGAAAATACGGTTCATGGAATTTTCGTATGTATAATCCTAACCCCATGATGGTGTTCATAAGTTATTAAGTTTATGTTTAAACCTAAGTCTCTTTATACACTTTAAAGATGTACACAAAACTACTTATTTAGCCCACTGTGAGTTTAAACTGCTGAGAGAAAGAGCACAACACACTGGCCTCGCTATGGTTTATAAATGTGACCTACACTCAGCACGTGCGCTCCCCCTGCACTCAATCTATATTCTTAAAAGTAGCGAGCAATTTTACACAGCAAATCAAAAACCTTTTTTTTTTTATCGCTACTTGTAAACCCAGCACTTCACAATTCATGATGAGCAGTAGCAACTTCATCACAGTTTAATTCATGTGCCATTTTTCTGATGAATTTGATACACCTCTGAAAGACTACACTATTATGGACTTGGCCTTTTCAGCCATTGAGTTTCATTGAGCCAAAAGCAGATGGATGCAGTGGTATTTGATTGATCCAGTGAATTGTGTCATTATCTCCACTGACAGCTCAGAAATGTTCTGTTTGTTCTGCGAAAGTGGCGCAGTTGGTAGAGCGGCTCATCTTATGATCGGAAGGTTGGGTGTTCGAATCTCAGGCGCACACTGTTGTTGTGTCCTTTGGCAAGACACTTCACCCACTTTGACTCCGGTGTCTGTGTACATTTGTGTATGAATGAGAGTGTGAATGTTGATACGCTGTATAAGTTGAGACCATCTTCGGCCTCCTGTGCTCCTCCTCTCTCTCGCTCTCTCATTGACTGATGGTTAGCATTAAATAAAAAGTTGTAATCTATGTTGCAAAAATAATCTTACAAAAATGACAAATTCAAAGGCACATCTAAAGGTTTTTTTCCTATATAATGTGAGCTTAATGGAATGGTGGAGCAACATTTTTTATATTAAACTCTTAATAAGGGGAGACAGGGGGAAGAGAAAGGCCCTGTATCAGAGCATTCATTGTGAGCTGTCTGTGGTGCTTTTGCTCTGTGTGAGTAGAATGGGAGAGGACATATTCATCACACAAAGACTTGCAGCAAAGCGCCTTCCTTTCTCCTCCAGTCTCTCTAAAGGAATTCATGAAGTCTTCATAGACAAATTATAATAACATACAGTATGTCCTTTAGAGCCCATGCACAAACCAAGTGACAACAATTCTGAAATTATAGTTCAAATAGCATAAATAGCAGAAAATAGCATGTTGTTTTTATGGGCATTTTGCACCTGATTCACACTATGAAATTGCAAGGCCGCCAATCTGATATGTAAATGTGAAAATGGCAGGTGAATAAAAGATGCGCAAACTACTCTGTAGCTGCTGTCCTCCACTTGCTTATACAGTAGTCAGTAAATCTAAAAAAAAATCTAATTTAATGCTCAATAGTCAACTTGTTGTCATTTCAAATCCTGTTGCAAAGAGTCATGAAAAAAAACTAAAACAAAAAATATCCGTATAGTCCACTGGGGTTGGCAAGTTTCTCCAGCGTTTTAAGAAGCCGCATGTGACTGAATGTGACCAGTGAAGGACCTCTCCGCAGGCCTCAACCTGCTGTGCTTGCTCTTTGATAGGCTTTGGGGCAAATCTCAGATTAGTCCTGACATGTGTGTGTATGTGCGGGAGGCGGGGCCATGTGCACTGCCATCTATCGTCACTGTCATTAACCCACCCAGCCCATTGCTACCAGCCTTTCCTGCTTCACACAAATGTACTGGAATCCTAAATTGTCATTCATTGTCACACAATACTGAGAGTTTAACACAGATTTCATAACGCGATCATTTACTCTGTTACTCTTGAACTAAGATGAATTAAACGGGCCATTGAGAGAGTAATGACCCCGCCAATGCTGCTTTTCATAATTTTAACCACCGCACTCAGAGTCACACACTGTATTACAGCGCAGATAGATATTTCCAAAGAAAAGCGACTTCACTGACTTCAGAGGGTTTTGAGTAACATTAATGGCATTTACAGTCTTTGTAGAGAAATTGGCAATACGTTATGTGTTTAATGCCTTTCACAGACATGGTCACAAAGCACTTTTACATGAGACAATTTTAAATTCAACTCGGTGGTGGTAAGGTATGTAGCCACAGTGGCCCCATCCCTGATAAATGAATGATTACATAAATAAATAAATACATCTGACCCCCGCCAACCACTCACACATACACCCTAATGTACACGTTTTTAGTGGTAGGGGAAACCGGAGTGCCCGGAGACAATATGGGTTAAATAAAACCTGGAGAACAGGGAAGTGTTTGGTGATTAAATAATCATTGAGACATTTTCATTATTTTGAATTGAATATTTTATTTCGAGCCAAATAAACATACACTATACAGGCAGTGTTCAAGAACAAATACAGAGACAAGGGTACATGCTGTATCTGTCCAAGATCTTTTCATACATACAACGTACTTCCTTTGCCCCTATAATTGGCCAACAAAATAAAACAAATAACATTAGCTCAAAAAGGAGTGGGAAGAAGACAAACCTATTTACTCTTACCCCCTATTCATATATTCTAAATAATGTTAATAATTCTAAATAATTTTAATAATAATTTTAATATTTTGCAGAATATTTTAGCTGGAATAGCTTTTTGAAAAACAAAAACAAAAAAACAACAGCAATAAGATAATAATTTCTTATTACTTCCTAACAAAGTAGATAGATGGACGCAGAAAATTATATTTTCAACATGTTAAAAGTCTAGGGCTGAACGATTAATTGCATTTGCAATTTTATCGCGATATTACACAACGCGATTTCATAATCGCAGGGCACGCGATTTTGGAAGTGAATGTAGCTGCAAGATATGGCAGCAAAGTCCGCTCCACCGTGTGCTTTTGTTTACGTCTCAGTCTAGTTAAGGTGTGCGGTAGATTGTGGATGTACAGTGAAAATATCAGCGTTTATCATGCAGCCACCGCGAAGGACTATTGCTTTCTTCTCCGTTAGCATTGCGTTAGCCGCAGCGCTCATCACGCCATTCCCTCGCTGCTACTACACGCTCTGATGATCACAGAAACTACCTCACCTTTGGATTCACACGTCTCTGCCTCCACAGAGATATAGGTGAGCCTGTGTTGCTTGTAAAGAGTAAAGAGTCGTTTGTGGCTGAGTTTAAGAGGCTTATGTTTGGGAATGTTGTGGATAAAGAACTTACCTCAAAAGCATAATGACGGTTCATGACCATAAAGCATGCGCGGAGGCGATGTGCCATGTGCCTTTAAGGCAAGGCAAGGCAAGTTTATTTGTAGAGCACAATTCATACACAAGGCAATTCAAAGTGCTTCACAGTTGCATAAAATTGTGCAATTGTGAAGTTAAACACTAAACTGCTGTATGAAAAGGGTTAGCAAAATAAGAGACTGAGTCCTGCCTCGGATCGTAGTTTCCGAGGAAATGTGCTGTTTAGTGCTGAAATGTCACTAAATGGCTGCGAGTCAAAGAGAAAGTATAACGTGTCTGTGTTTGGCGCCTCATATTGCCTTCTCCTTGCGTTAATGTTCTTCTCTTTCTTCATATTGTCCAAAGTTACATCCCAAAACCAAAATGCTGCTCCTAATTCCACTGTGCTCCATCTGGCCTCTCTGTATCCATCAATAACGCGCATCTGAAGCAACTACGAGTTGCAGCTCAGACCGGTATTTGATTGGCCGAAATAATAAATAATAAATAGTTTATTTCGTATTAATTGGGAGTTTGATTTCCGAAAACTTTTCCAACTAGCTAAAGCAGGCGTTTGTTCTTACTTTTCCTGCACTTTAGTATGGGTGATGTTACTGAGCGGATCAGTGAGTTTTATCCATCCATACATCCATCCATTTTCTTCCACTTGTCCGTTGCCGGATCGTGGGGGCAGCTGTTGGAGCTGCCCAAATCACATTGCACCAGCCCCTATAGCTCCTCCTGCAGGTGGTGGGTCCACAGAAGGACGGCCTCATGGTTCTACCCGGGCCTGTTGGTCTCTCATAAGGGGCTTCAGAAAGTGAGTTTTATCTTCTTTTTTTTTAAATCTATATAATTTATCTTTTTCATTTATTTATAGACTGTACTGTTAAGTTCAGACAGTTTTTAAAAAGTGCAGTCCACAAATTTTGAATAAGTCAGGCAACAATTTTGTTTGCTTTATTGTGGCAATTTTCACTTCAAATTAATCTAATATTGTTTATTATGAAACAGACTGATTTATTGCTTGTGTTAGGTGAAACATACATGAGAAGAGGATCTTGCAACAATAATCGCATATTTAATCACAATAGCAATATTGTATATATCCTCTAGATATTTATGCAACACATCTGACACCTCATTCAGCTGTACCGTTGCCTTTTGCGGTAGTCTCATGCAGGCCAAAGTGTCCATGCTTTGATTACGATGAATATATTCTCTTTTTTATAGTAACAGCTAATTACCAACTCTCAATGTCATGCTCGAAGCTTGTGTCCCTTAAAGCACATCTTTTTCCAGTTTACTGGATGGCGTTGTCTGGCTTTTTAAATGTTTTATTTAATATACCACTACCACTCGTCATGTCACACAAACTTCCTGTTGGCCAGTGTAGGGTAATGACAGCTTCCGGACCATATTTGAAAGCTGTGGTAATCAAATAATTTTCTTGTAGGGGAATAAACTAAATTTGGCAACATAGTTCTACATTGTCGGTTTGTCATTTTCAACTGAAAAACAATGTGCGCTGCGTTGTGTGCTAAAGAATTCACCTTATTGCACCCCGCCCACTTTTGCCTCTTTTTGCCACAGATTGGCACTTCTATTGTATTGGCACTTCCGGTAGAGCACAAAGTCCGCTCATTAAACGGAGAACGAGGGGAATTGTTTGGCGCTAAAATCTGATGTTTAGTAGATTGATTTGTGTAAAATGTCCAATGTTCATTTGCACCAGCAAGTCAACACTGCACTGTTTCTCTGCGCAGCCTAAAAACGGCTTTTTGTCCGTGTAGAACTGATTTCATCTTGACTTCCCCAGTCCTAATACGAGTGAAGGGGTGCGAGCACAATTCATGGCTGCGCCCACACAAACTTCTGATTTAAGGTGAAGAAGCACGTTCTCCTCCAGTGTGAACCAGGAAGTCGGACAAAATTTAGCTAACTGTCAGATTTGGCGGTCCGCCTTGTTCACGTTTCAACTCTCGCAATGAAGAAGAGCTTCTAATTAACTCAAGTGAACAATCGGAAAGTGCATCAGGGTCTATGCAAGAAATGCAACAGCTGAGAGATTTCACTCAACTACCTCTGACATTCACAGTTTGAAAATTCATATTTTAAAAACAGAAGAAAACTTAGTTGAGGGACATATTCCACAATTTTGCATAATCATTTTCTAGCCATGGCATCAAAAGTGAACTGTCAAAAGTTATCTGTTGATGCATTTCTTGTCTCGTCTGAGCTCACTGCTGCACCGTCTATGGGCTGCTGATGGAGACTGTGGTCCTGCCATCTCACATAAACCTACCCTCATCTCTCTCCCATACCCCACTGCCTTCAGGTGTCAAAGAAAGTCACATAACCATTTCTTCTACAATGCCCCAAGTGACAAGTTGGCACATCGGATGAACAGAAATGTGACGATAGGACCAAGGAACAGTTGGACAAGAAACTAAATTTAAAGTTTAATGTCTGAACGCTAGTTGAACTGATGTAAAATTCACAAACAAGAACGCAATAAAAAATGAGAGAGAAAGGCAGATAGAAACATGCAAACTCCACACAGAAAGGCCCCCACACTCCAGGAATCGAACCCCGGGCCTTCTTACTTGCAACATGTACTATGATAGATAATTCCTGGACAGCTGGGAGCCTATTGCACATAAACATACTCCAACTTTGAAGTAATGCCTGTGCAAAGAACAACAGAAACTTAAAATGTAGCAACTTTAAACATAATAGACCTACAGGATGAATATGCATGTAGTCAATAGTTTATCTGTGCATATTCAGACGAACACTAGAGACCAGCACTATTGAAGGCTGAGGGCAGGAAGGCGCCCTGAAATAGGCCCTGCCAGACTGTCAGCCATAAATAGGATGACAGTCAGGCATGGGCCTATACCCAGAACTGTTTACACCAGGGCAAGCCAGCACCAGAGACACACTGCGACATTCCCCTCAACACTAAAAATGAGGTGGCATGATGTGATTCTGCGTAGCTCGCAATAACACCCTAACTGCTTACTCCTGTGCTTCGAAGACAGAGAGAGAGAGAGAGAGAGAGAGAGCGAAGATGCAAGCACCTCCCGTGTTAGAGTGTTGTACATGTGAGACAGATCTGGGTTATTGCAGTGATATCAGAATAACAATCCGAAGACCTAGCCTAAACACTCACGCAAAGGATGATGATTTTCTCCCTTTCTCTAAAATAGTGCAGATTTTGGGGGCAGCCTGCAGATTTCACTGTCTAACCTGTATTTTAGTATATAAAAAATCAAGTTGTCATCCAAATCTACTAGAAAGTCATATAATAGGAACGTAAAAAAAGGGATGTTTTGGCTAGCTTCATCACCAATCACAACCACTGATTTAAATGATTATACAGGTGAATATTGAAACAATAAATCAATATAGTAGTAGCTTAGTAGACATTTGTCCTCTTCCGTTTGTTGATTGACAAACCAGGAAGTCCACAGACTTTTGACCATTTTGGTGAATTGACAGACTACAATGACAATGGTGTGTTAGAAAGAAAAAATATATATATCAAAAAGAAAGCTCATGATTCACCCTCATCCGCCCGTGTCAGAACTACCGGTTACTGGGCTATTAAGTTAATTTAATTCACACCTTTCCGAACCTTCACATAGGATCAGCCTCTGCTCAGAGCTGAGAAGACGTAGCCGAAAGCTATCTTCACAATGACTAAATGACTGAACACCGAGAATGGCAGAGAATTAACTGTTCAGTCCGCAGCAGGAAACAGAAGGGCAAAAGGTTCAAACTGAATATTTTATCAAGCCTTCAGCTGCTCTGAAATAAAACTAATGCTATGAAATTTTCATCCCTAGTATGTCCAAGGTCATAGAAGAAATTGTATTCATCTATCATTGAACATATAGGCTGAGCTTCCGTTTGGCCCAGGAGAAAGCACTACATATATAGTGGGTGGTGAAGAACTGCTCCAGACTAACTTAGAAGTGTAATCTATGAGGCAAATGTGTTTTTAAGTTGCCTTTGGACTGATGATGAAGAAACGGGATACTGACAGATTGTTTTTTACATCCACCGCTAATGCTGAACAATTTGAGCCTAAAGTTTTCCCATGCTGCTGAAACATTTCTACAGTTTCTCTTTAGTTTGCATACAGCATTGGAAGTTTGGTTAGACGCCTCTCGTTTGAAACGTGAACAGGCACTAAAAATCTCCAGGCCCGGTACCTCTAACAAGACGTAAACATGAAACTCATCTAGCAGCATTTTACAAAGTCCATCCATCCATCCATCCATTTTCTTCCGCTTTATCCGGGGCCGGGTCGCGGAGGCAGCAGTCTCAGCAGAGATGCCCAGACTTCCCGATCCACGCACACCTCCTCCAGCTGTTCTGGGGGGACTCCGAGGCGACACCAGGCCAGCTCGGAGACATAGTCCCACCAGCGTGTCCTGGGCCTTCCACGAGGCCTCCTCCCAATAGGACATGCCTGGAACACCTCCCGAGGGAGGCGGCCAGGAGGCATCCAGAACAGATGCCCTAGCCACCTCAGCTGGCTCCTTTCGACGTGAAGGAGCAGCGACTCTACCCCGAGCTCCTCCCGGGTAACTGAGCTCCTCACCCAATCTCGGAGGGTGCGCCCAGCCACCCTGCGAAGGAAACTCATTTCGGCCGCTTGTATCCGCGATCTTGTCCTTTCGGTCATTACCCAGATCTCATGACCATAGGTGAGGGTGGGAACGTAGATCGATCGGTAAATCGAGAGCTTTGCCCCCCGACTCAGCTCCCTCTTCACCACAACAGTCCGATACAGCGACCGCATCACTGCTGACGCTGCACCGATCCGTCTATCGATCTCACGCTCCATCCGTCCCTCACTCGTGAACAAGACCCCGAGATACTTGAACTCCTCCACTTGAGGTAAGGACTCCCCACCGACCTGAAGCGGGGAAGCCACCTTTTTCCGGTGGAGAACCATGGCCTCAGATTTGGAGGTGCTGATCCTCATCCCGGCCGCTTCACACTCGGCTGCAAACCGCCCCAGTGCGCGCTGGAGGTCCTGATTGATGAAGCCAACAGAACAACATCATCTGCAAACAGCAGAGATGAGATCCTGAGGTTCCCAAACCGGACACCCTCCGGCCCCTGGCTGCACCTAGAAATTCTGTCCATAAAGGTAATGAACAGAACCGGTGACATAGGGCAGCCCTGGCGGAGACCAACACGCACCGGAAACAAGTCTGACTTACTGCCGGCAATGCGAACCAAGCTCCTGCTGCGGTCATACAGGGAACGGACAGCCCTTAGCAGAGGGCCCCGGACCCCATACTCCCGGAGCAACCCCCACAGGGCACCATGAGGGACACGGTCGAACGCTTTCTCCAAATCCACAAAGCACATGTGGACTGGTTGGGCGAACTCCCACGAACCCTCGAGCACCCGATGTAGGGTATAGAGCTGGTCCAGTGTGCCACGACCGGGACGAAAACCGCATTGTTCCTCCTGAATCCGAGGTTCGACTATCGGCCGGATCCTCCTCTCCAGCACCCTGGAGTAGACCTTACCGGGGAGGCTGAGAAGTGTGATCCCTCTGTAATTGGAGCACACCCTCCGATCCCCCTTCTTAAAGAGAGGGACCACCACCCCGGTCTGCCAATCCAGAGGCACTGTCCCCAACCGCCACGCGATGTTGCAGAGACGTGTCAGCCAAGACAGCCCTACAACATCCAGAGACTTAAGGTACTCGGGACGAATCTCATCCACCCCCGGGGCCTTGCCACCGAGGAGCTTTCTAACCACCTCAGTGACTTCAGCCTGGGTGATGGACGAACCCCCCTCCGAGTCCCCAGCCTCTGCCTCCTCATCGGAAGACGTGACAGTGGGATTGAGGAGATCCTCGAAGTACTCCTTCCACCGCCCGACCACATCCCCAGTCGAGGTCAACAGCTCCCCGCCCACACTGTAAACAGTGTTGGTGAAGCACTGCTTCCCCCTCCTGAGGCGCCGGATGGTTTGCCAGAATCTCTTCGAGGTCGACCGATAGTCCTCCTCCATGGCTTCTCCGAACTCCTCCCAGACCCGAGTTTTTGCCTCTGTGACTGCACGAGCTGCAGCACGCTTGGCCTGCCGGTACCTCTCAGCTGCCTCCGGAGTCCCACAAGCCAACAAGGCCAGGTAGGACTCCTTCTTCAGCTTGACGGCATCCCTTACTTCCGGGCGCCACCACCGGGTTCGGGATTGCCGCCGCGACAGGCACCAGAGACCTTACGGCCACAACTGCGAGCAGCCGCATCGACAATGGAGGAGGAGAACATGGTCCACTCGGACTCCATGTCTCCAACCTCCCTCGGAATCTGGGTGAAGCTCTTCCGGAGGTGGGAGTTGAAGACCCTACTGACATTTTACAAAGTACTTTTTGTAATGAGTCTAGACTTAAACCTTCCATTCCAGAGTGGAGGGATTGGTTATCTAAGCTGCCATATTCATAGCGGCATCATTAGAGCCACATGTTTGATTTTTAATTTAGTAATTACACACTCAGTCAAGGCTTTTGCTACTTGTATGACATGCACTTTACTCCAGTAATCAAGTGCATATAATTATGCTTGTAAAGGGGCAAATTAGTGGCAGCATACTGGATGTAAAATCACTGTTCATATACTGTATATGGACTCCACATGGAGTAACTGGCTGTGCTCTCATTACATTAGTACAGTTACTATTCATTTTACTGGCTCAAATCATGGAGATCTTCATACTTAAATGTTAATAAAGCCTATCGTTCAGTTTGTCAGCAATGTTTCTATGCTTTTTTTATGTTTTACTCAACAATGGTCAGATGATAGATGTTTAGTTAACTTATAACATAGTCCAGGAGAACTATTGGTACAGTAGTTCCTGAGATGCTGGTTGGAGATCCTTGATTTAGTTTATTGACAAAAAGTGTTACTGTAAGAGGAGAGGAAGGAGATGTGTTGTTGAATAAAATAGGAGGAGCAGCACGTAGATTGACATCTACGTGCTCCTTAGACATTTTCTGCAACTTTCCCGCAACTATTCCAATACTCCTTGCAACTATTTCTTTGACTCTGCAACTTCACTGCGAACCTGCTGTTGAACTGGGGCCGAAGCTCAGTGAATGAAATAAACCAAGCACGTCATCTGTCCTGTTTTCTGCAGACCGCTGCGTCCAGCACTGTGTTTTATCAGAGTTGTATGGACTCATGGCTCTAACAGCAGACTGGTGCCCAGCAGAGCGGTGGACTGCTGGATGTGCATTGCTCTGTTTTAGATTATACAATTATTTAAACACAACGCCTATTTTATGTTGTTTCTTATCCCCCATAGCCTCCATGGTTAAAACTGCTGTAAAATGCAAAGAAAAGTATGATTTTTTTTAATGCAAAAATCTATTGTTTTAAGCAGGAAAAAATCTAAATCTTTCCTCGCAACCTTTGCAAAAATAGCCCATGAAATCAGGCATTTTAACCCCCAACAATCCTAGAGGGACAGGGAAGTCAGACTTGAGCTCAATGAGAGTCAGCTGTATTGATAAACCTTCAAACGGCTCCGACTGGCTCTGCATTGAGCAGAAGGTCACTGCAGATTAGACTGAACTCTGCCATTCACTGTCGCTCCACAATCACACTGTACATGCAGCTGTTAATTACACTTTAACAGACCATTGTCAGCTTAATTGTGTCGATTCATTGGAAGTAAATGAACGTAAAGTGCTGGATAAGGACTCCATCATTGTTTTAACGATTTAACTCTAACTTTGACTCTTAGGGTTGCCTAATCACAGTCACACTGAAAACTTTGTCTTTCATAATGATAAACATGTGGTCAACCCACACATGTTAGCCAAATGTTTTAGCATTATGCTTCCTGTCCAATGCCTGTACAGGAGCATTGTGCAAAAATGCTCCCTGTACATTATTCGGCTTCAACTGCCTTTGATTGTTCAGTCATCTCAAATCCTCTTCTGTTCATTTGCTCAATTAGATTATTCTGAGCCTAATAAGTGAGAGAAGCGATCTGTAATCCAGAGACAATGATTCGAGGATTAGAGTGTTTATTCAGTCTTTGAGGGTTGGCTTAGTTTCAGCCAGGTAAAGGACTAAATTTCTAATTGCTTTGTAATGATATTGGAAGTACAAAGGGCGATAAGTTTGAAACCAGTTTGTACCGGGATAAATGCCTGGCTGTTCAGATGATTAGACACAACAGTTAGATAATGACCATGTTTTTACAAAATATCAACACGGACAATTCCTAAGAGACTGACCACTCATTATAATGTCACCAGTTAGTGAAATCATACTGCATTCAGATGTCTTACCAGCTGAGTGTACTAAAGAGAGGTTGCTGTCAATAACAATATAACTCACGGAGGCAGCAGGTCTGTGACTGGTCAAAAAAACACCAGGAATCACTTAAAGAGACACTGGGTTCTTCACAAAGACAGATGTTTAAAGAAAACCACAGCAGACATCTTCCTCTGTATTTTTTGCTGAACATGTGACAGTGCTGGGTCTGTAAATACATTCCCGCTGTTGTTCTATGTCAATTGTTGTCGTCTTACCATATTTTACCTGTTATTATTCATCTTATTTATTTAATATTCTCATGCATGACCCCTATAGCCTTATAGTTTAAAGTTTAATAGCTGTGTTATAGGTTTTATGTTGCACGTCAGCGCTGAGAAAAATTCCTAGTTTGTCAAACCATGGCAATAAAAACGATTCTGATTCTGATATCAAGCAAAATCGACTGAGCTTTAAACTAATGTTAAATGTTATATCCCCATCAAAAGCATACCTGTCGTGGTATTTTTTACATAAATTAGTTTGCGTGCCTTTTTTACACTCAAAATGCCAGTGCGGATGTTTCCCCGACACCTTCACCAAGCTGATCCTGTCCACGGTATTTTCTCTTTCCTGTGGCGATGAGAGCAGGTTTACCCAACTTCATAAATGCTATGTCTTCCATTTGAACGACACTCGTCAGCGACAAGAATAGGTTGTTATGAAATTACATTTTATAACATCTTATGGGGAATAGTCTTACATTCATCATTGATTTTGAGTGATATTACCAAAATATCCATCATCCAAGCAGCACAAGCCACGATTGATTTGGAAAAGTATAGGCTGAGGCTAATCTGTGCTTCTCTGGACACAAAGATGTCCGACAGCCAAATCCTGACATTATCTAAAATGCCCTGGGTGTTTCTAGCGGTGACAGAAAATAAATATGCTAATGTCACTGGGCCAATAAGTCCCTTGTATTACACTAACTGACATTGTTTGCTGCAGTCTGGCACCTATTCCACTCAATAACTCATTACAGTGTCTTTAGTCGCCGACGTGTGCTTCTACCTGCTGATTTTACTCTTTTCACGCCAAAGAAAAGCATGCCAGTAAAAAGTCTAATGGCAGCTCTGTTTTCTCTGACATACAGTATGCGTCTTGGATGATTTAACATCTCGCTCAATATGCACGTTTACGTACTAGCTGCCACATCCCTTGAAGAGTGGGATTATTTTTCATATTGTACGTGTCACACTGAAATGCTGAGATGTAGTTTGTTCAGCACAAATGGCTAGGTGATGTAAATGCAATTGTTTTATTTTTCACAACATGTTTTATCTGTCAGTACAAGCACAGATGTGCGGAGCGAAGGGATTGTTTATATAACTTATCACAGGCTCGCACTGGCTCTTCATGTCACAACAGTCTGAAGTGGCTTTGTTTAAACCTTTGTGTTTAAACAAGCAGGCAGGCTGGCAGAACAGCTGATATATTCTGCCCACTGCTCACTGCTTAACAAAGGATCATTTGACCATGTATCAGCAGCAAACCCCTTCACCTTGTTTGTTCACCCCATTCCACTTCTAGCCTGGAAAGTCCAGAATGATACCCCTCTGTATTTTTCATACACAAGGATATCAGTCTGGGCAGGATGCCCTCGTTTGCCGCTCATGCCAAACTCTGTGCAATCATTGTTTATTTGCAGTCACGTGTAATTCTATAGCAGCGTCACTCTTGGGATGACGAAGTCCCCTCAGTAACAAAGTGTGGATGGTGCACAGGGGACCAAGAGCTTTTCCATTTGGCAGTAATGATCAAGAACACATCGACAGCTGGTGATTTTTGTGATTTATAAGCCTGTTTCAATATTAACGCAGTACTGCTAATATGCCCGCAACAACAACCAGTGTTGGGCAAGTTACTTTAAAATTGTAATATATTTTATATTAATAGTTACAGCTTTAAAAATGTAATATGTTTGTATTACATTACTGTTTCAAAAAAAATGTAACTGAGTTACATACTTTGAGTTACTTGACTTGAGTTTTGAGGACATTAGCTGCACACAACTTGATTTAGTGCTGCATTTTATTAGGGGGAGTTTGGCATTTTTCCCTTCATACATGCACTTGTAACTCAAACTACTTAAATTGTAATGACTAGTAATATGTTATATTCCTTAGTTACTGAAAAAAGTATATTTTTGTACCTCGTGACTTTTGTAATATGTAATATGTTACCCCCAACACTGACAGCAACACTCGTCCGCCCTTCGCTGACTGGTTTGCTCGCGTATGGTCCACTATAGAAATGTAGTTGATGCCGACTCTGACCAAACTCAATCACTGTTACAGCGGTGAGTCTGGATTTTTCCAGGCAATTCCACCTCCACTAATCTATCTGAAACTTATCTAAAACCCCGAAACATTTCTGTTTTCTTCCAGCAGTCCTTTCCCCCTTTCCTCCCCCTTTTCTTATCTTCACCAATTATGGAGTCCATCTTGTCTCTTGCTGACATGGTGGTGTCTAGAAGTCTGTGCAGCATTTTGTACAACACTGGCAGTAAACAGAAGAGTGTTTGCTCCTGGAAACAGATGGAGGGTCTCCTCTCACCAAACCAAACGAGACAGCAGCCCTGCAGCCTCTGATAAGGCACAGACAGTGCTCACTGCCCACAGTGGACCAACAGAGGCAGGAAATACTTTCTATTATCATCAACTACTCATCTCTGTTGTTAATCCTTCTAGAGCTCGGGATTGTATCGTCAAATCCAGAAAGATTTCTGGATTCCTTGTATAAAAGCAAGTGGAGATATTTCCACTTGACAGTGCGTCAAATGTATTTACCAGTGGTGATTTTATATTGTTTGTTATTTCACCCAAGGCAAGGGACTATTGCCGGGGATAATTCATGCAATGATCTACTGAGCTCATATTTGAGTCACTAATGCACTACCCCAAACTGAACAGAACAAAGTCATTAGCAGGTCAATTTCGGCACAGTACAGTGCCACCTACCTATACCTTGAAAATTTCAGTTTGAGCGATTTGTAAGAATCGTTACAGGTATATTGTACGCAATTAAATAAACAAATATTTTACACTTATTTGATATTTTGTAAGATGTGGGCATGGCCATGCTAAATGTCCCAAAGATGTCATATTATCGTTTATAATCTGCACATACCTTGTCAGATTGAGTTGGAAATTTAATCACTTATAAAATGGATGAAAATGAATCCATTCCCATGACAATAGTGATGGTCCATGCTATAGCGCCCCTAAAACAGGGATAAGGCCAGTGTGAATTGTGAGGCTGGGGACGAACACGAGTCTGGGTGGTCATAACACCAGGTGGCTGCAAGGCGTGGGCGAGATGGGGCGGGAGGGAGTTGCCCCAAAGGGCGAGGGTCTCTATCGCCGCTTGCGGCTTTAATTTAATTTTTTTTTTTATCTAAGTTCAACTAAATAGCAACTTGATCTTCCTTGCTAGACTAAAGATTATAATAACAATCGGCTTACATAACATAACTAAGGTTGATTTCCAAACCCTTTAGTAAAAATAAAGGTTAGGTTACTTTATTTGTACCCCTAGGTAAATTTGTCTTGCAATTCTGAGAACTAGTCAACATTAAAACACATTATACAAAGATAAAACACCACACAGATGTGTAAGTATAAAACTTGTAAGTGCTCCAGATACTAACAGGATATGCCTAAGATACAACAGAAATGTAAGCCACTGGACGGTAACAAAGATAAGAAGCCGTGTCAGGGGCGATTAGATCCCAAACTTGTTCATCAAGGAAAGGGCAGCGGGAACAAAGCTTTTACTAAAACGATTCCTATGGCTTATTGGCATTAAAAACCTACGCCCAGATGGAAGCAGTCGAAACTCTGAATGCAAATGCAGTGTCTTTTAGGATACTTCGGGCCATCCTCAATGCTCCGTTTTGATGAGCTTTGTTCGTTTGGAAAGCCACAGCCGACTCTACTGTGATCAGGTAACAAAGCTGATCTCAGAGGTGATGTCTCTTAGCGGGGGGTGGGTTTTGTGCTGATGCAGACCTCATTCATATTTCACTGACAGAGCGCGGGGCCTGTTACTGTATCCTCATCACATCGGAGTCTGCCATGTCCACACACCGTATAGGGTATTATCTTGACAGGGTTTACACAGAAATGCAAAACAGAAGCTGATCAGGCATGTAGGAATATCCAAATGATTGACGAACAACATGATCCATCCACAGCAGGTTGAGAGAGCTTTTTTTTTTTTTTTTTACCCGGGAAATGCTGGTTTAAAGACATAAAGCTCGTCAATTACTATATTAACCTACACCTTAAGCCAGGTTTTTGGTTATTGCTGACATTATGTTATCCCCTCCATAATTCAAATAAGAATACAGCGATACAATAGTCTTCTCATTTACAAAAAGCGGTTTGTCAGCCGTTTTGGAGTCCCCCCTGGCAAACCACACTAATAACACCGCCCCCTCATCATGCTCTAATTTATTTCAAATGAGATGATTTCAGAATCGGGTCCTCCTCGGATGCCCTTGCTGACTGAAGAGCTATGCATTTTAAGAAATGTGACATTACCTCCGATGAACAAGTAATGACCTCAGGTAGAACAATCAGGTTTAAATGACAGCGCGACTATGAGAGAATTGGTATTCATTTTGTACGAGTCCATGGATGAATAATTTATGGTATGGTTGCAGCTCGGGCTTGGTAGGTGTGAATGTGTGCGTAATGACTGCTGCAGAGAGCAACGTCAAAGGGAAATGGTCCAAGCTAATGTGCTATTTTCACTGTGGTTTTATTCCAATTGCTCCCTTGCCAAATCGGCCACTTTCTTTCTCGGTTTACTTTACTTTACTTCACTACATTTTACCTTACTATATTTGACTTTAGTCCTGTACACTTTACATTGCTCTTCTATACTTTAGTCCACTTAACCTTTTATCTACTATACTTTATTTGACTGTACTTTACACTGGATACCTTTCCGATGTGATTGCATCTGTACCTGGGCTCTGCATCCTTTTAAAGAGGGGGTATGATGCTTTTTTCAATCACATAGCACCAGTCTATAGCATACTACAATGATGACGTAACATTCTGTTGGTCTGTATATGCAGTAAATTAAAATAACTGCCTTGAATAAAATTGCTCTCTCAAAATGGCTGTACTGAACGTATTGAAATAGGACTCTGTCTCTTTAAGAAGCTTTCCGACACGCCCCCTTCAGCACACTGCTGTGGCATCTAAACAACAACACTGTGCGGGGAGGGGGCTCTGCTGAGCTGAGGAGCAGTGGTTGGTGGCTTGGCTGGTGACAAAAGGTCCAGAGGCGTCTCCAGGAGGTGGGGGCGTTCCTAGGAGGACTGAGGCATAGCTACACCTAAAATGGCTGCCGTCTAACTTTTTACTGATTACTCAAAAATATGTGAATGAGCCAAGGCAACACTCCAGGCATGTGTTTAATGAGGGAATGACATAATAACATGATATAAAGCTTGAAAAAGTCGATTTTACATAATACCCCCCCTTTAAACAACTGGCCTGTCTCTTTCTACTTCGAGATCTTGCTCTCCATCAAATCTCCAACAAATATTATACAAAAATATGGTATTAATGTGGATGGTGCTGTATAGATTTATTGACTATCTCCGGTGAGCCGAGCGGTACGTTTCAAACTGAATATCAATACGCATTTTATTCCACACAGTCCACAGTGAGGATACTAAAATTACATTCTGTGCACATGGTGCCAGCAAAGTCAAGGCAAAAGAGTCTCCTGCCTCTATTTGACCCCAGTCAGAAAGGTTAGGCGGCCAGAGAGTTGTTTGTCTGCCCTCTTGTAAAAAACAAAAAGAAAAAGGTTATTTTCATTTGAATTCGACAACAACAAAATAGCCATAATGTTTGCAACGACACAACACACTGACAAAAGCACTTTTTCCCCCCCCTTCATATATTTGTTGTATCTTGAGCACATTTTCCTCACTAAAAACATGCAGGTTCTGGGAGAAAACATAGAATTACAAATCTTTGCAGAAAAAAATAGTAAGTAATTTTAGAAAATAGGTGAAAATGAGAACAAGCCACTACATCCATCTTTTAAAAAGCATTAATCACTATGGCAACAGTCCCCATATTTCATCAGTTTGCACCAATGGCCGCTAGCTGCTCTGCTTTATGACCGCAACACTGGAGGCCGCCATTGCTGTAGTACCTCCATATCATCGCTAGGCCCCCATTGAAAAGCATAGGACTTTAGACACGTTAAAAACAACTTTAATGCCTGGTTTCAATTTTTTTAACACTTTGTATGGCTACATATTCCCCCTGACATAACGCTGTGTTAATCACAAAAAAGAAACCAGGCTGGTTTTCGAAATATTTTTTTTTAAAAATCTCCTACTTAACGGAGGTTGGACTGTTAGCATTGGACCTGCGCGAGCTACACGTCACGCAAGGGCCGAGTCTACAGTGAAGATCCCGCCCTTATGCCCTTATTAGGAACACGCTTCGTCAGAGCTGGGGAGGAGGAGTCTGTAAATCCGCCATGATTTCCCCCTCGTACGTGGTCATTGTGGTAAACGGGGAGGAGTGAGGAGGAGTTGTCTATTCTTTTTAACAGTCTATGGTTTGCAGCCATGTAACATGTCAACTTTCAGGTATTGAACACTTTTTATAATAAGAATTCCACTACTAATCAATCACCCAATAACCCACTGGCACAACACAAAGCAGGTGCAGTGTGCCCTCAGGCGTGCTCTCTGTTCTCTGCCAAACTGCTTACTGCATACACTTTTGGAATGAGTTTAAGCTTGTAACAATCCTTTGATGATATCAGCAGCAACCGAAACAATCATAAAACGGATCATTTAGGAAAACAAAGATAAAAAAAACAACCCCAAAAAAACAAATCCTCCTGGGTAACTCACAGAGCGGCTACTGAAGCATGCCACAGCTGAAAAAGCATTGGAAACCAGAAGAAATATATTCAAGATAAGAGGTTTCTGGTGGAGCACCAAATCATGTGAAACAGGATTATGGCTTTGTTCCAATGTGTCTTTTTATGACACTTGTTTGAAGATTCGTAACGGGTTGGTAGGTGTTGAAATGCATTTGTATTGGTGCAGGTGTCGCATGCTCCTCCCGTGCCCCATATAAAGGGCCCTCTCCCCCCTGCTCGACCCCCACCTGACTTCTCCTCCCTCTGGTGTCATCGTCTTGATCTTGTTCTGAGAATGTCTGGACCAGAAACTGCAGACAGTAAATGTCTAGTTTTTGCTAGAAAGCATCAAGCCTCGTGGACTAGCCTGCGGGTCAGTGAGTGTATGTTGCTGTTTGCATTTATTCGATTGAGTTGGTGTTTAGGTTAAACTAAAGCTAACACGGTATTGCTTTTAGTGTTATGGCTTTGGGTCAGAGTCAGAGGCTAAAATAAACACAGTGTTAGTATTGACGGTCCACCCTGTTCACGTCTCAACTCTGGGAGTCGGGATGGGTGAATGGTCTGTGAGAGCTACAGTAGAAATGCATTTAGGCAAGAGCTGGGAGATTTTACTCAACTACCTCCGACTTTCACGGTTTCATTCAGGTAGTACAGATTAACTTAAACTTGGAAAATGTATTTATTCATGTATTAAATGTATTAAAAACAATATGAAGAAGCCCCCATTATAAATCTCTTATAATTTCTTTATAAAAATAATCTGTAGTATCTGTACATTGACACATAAAGCACTTACTTACTGCCAGCGTGAGAAAATCATACACCATAATAAGTCCAAGGATAAGTGAGAGTGAAACATTGGTTCCACTTCATTTAAACTTACACTACGAAATAAATGGACCAACATTGTACTGAACCACTTATGAAACTTGCAGACCCGAAACGGTTCAATACTTTACGTGCAATGTTAGACCCCTCGTACTGGCATAATGTTCCCTCCTGTCGAACGCTGTCACTTTGTGAGTGACTGACTGAAGTAATATGAGAAGAGGTGCGTGCTCTTGTAGCTTTCACGCTGTTAGATCTTCGAATTGGCTGCAAAGAAAAACATGAGCACCAATTCCTTTCCCAGTTAAAAAGAGTTATATAGAGGAAGTAATGTACACAACTATTTTTTAAACTCTGCTGGGATGGTGCATAGTCAAATATAACGGAGCGAGACCACAAATTGCTTTATAAACAAACTTTAAAAATAAAAAAAAACCTAATTGTCAAACTGGATGGTAGAGAAATAAACACAAGAAACAATGATTCTGAGAGGCAGTGTAGCATGTAGTGAAGGCTCAGCTGCCTCTATGGATGGTGAGATGCTCCACTGCAGCTCGGACTGATTTATCAAAAAAAAGAAAAAACAGATACAAATATTATCTAGACTTTCATTTGACACTGTATAATTCCTCATTCTTTTTCAATTTTTTATTTTTTACATTTATGTCCCCCTCTATGTAAATCACAACAGGCTTTCTGGGCATGAAAAACACCCACTTCCACATTTGCTTACCCAACAGGCCCCACAGACACCAGAGAGAGAGAGAGAGAGAGAGCCAGGAGCCACGGGCCTGCTGCCAAACAACAATAGCTCCTGTGTGTGATAGATCAAACCGTGAGAGGAAGATGAGGGGTACGGAGGGGTCAGACAGGAAGAAATCCTCTGTGATCTCTCTCATCCTTCATAAGAGCGGCGGCAGTGTAAGGGAGGCAGAGAGGAATGAACAGAAACACGGGCGAATGTGTTAAGATGAAGGGATGACTCTAGGAACAAAAGAGGTGTGGGAATCCGAGCTTTAACCTCTCGAGATTCATAAGGTTGATCATAGTTAGTGGCTGGTGCTTGAAGATTTTAGCATTTTTCTTAATAGTACTAATTATGATGGTAAGGAGGGTAAGGGCTGAGGGTGGGGAAATAATTATGTCCTCTGCATTTGACCCATGCGTTCAGTACCGCTGTGCAGACCCGCGAAGAGTAGTGGGCCTTCTCAGTGTCGCACCTGGACACCCATCTCCAGATCTTGAACGAAGCTCATGGTCAGAATCACCATAGAGAATAAACTTACTGTGTATGTTTGGGGTTAGAGGGGGCAACGGAGCACAAGGAGGAAAACTTCCCAGACACAGGGACGACGTGCAAACTTCACACAACCGGCACGGTTAAGGAATCGTACCTGCAACCTTCTTGCTGTGAGGTAACTACAACATCACTGTGCCATTTTTACACCAGCGTAGAGTATCACACCTGTGAAGTATAAATATTGCTGCCGAGTTGGATCCCACTACACCAGCCCCTCATGTTTCCTCCCACAGGTGGCGGGTTACAGGGCCAGGCTATAATGAGTTTACAGGGATTTTAATGGTCGCCTCCATTCAGTCAAGAAGATGTGATGCCAAAAGAAGAGAAGAGAGGTCATAGGTTAAAGGTATCCCACAAAAACAGCACTGGCTCAAATTGAAAATGCAATGAACGGGAGAGAAGATGATGCAGCTCTTCATCTCAAAACGCAAAAACATTTTGTTTTCACTGTGCTTTGAAAACAACAATCAGCTAATGTTTAAGTTAAATCCAGTGCAAAGGCATTCTATGTTTATGTTCATTAACTTGTAATAATTACTGCATAATTTGCTGAAAATCCAATGTTACAGTATCGGTAAATTGTATCAAAATCTACTCTTATCGATTGAATTGTATCGCTCAAAAAACTATTTATCACTTTAGATCCATTTGTTTGGCCTCAAATCAATATGTATTGTATCGGTCAAAAACCCTATAGTAGTAGGTATGTAATGGGAATTTTATTTTGAATAAGATTATGATAATAAATGTAGTGCCTAGCCAGCCAAAAACGAGACCACCTGCAGTTATAAATACAAGTCTGACATTAGAAAATAGTTGAATGTTTAGCATATTATGTGCCTAACAAATTAAGTCAGTTGGCAACCATATCACTGTGATTTTATGCATCACCAGGTTAGTTATATCCAATGTCTTTATTCTGGCTGGGTGGAGTTGATATAGTAACAGCAATTGGAGGATCTAAATGCTCACAGCTGTCAACTTTACATATGAAGGCAACACACAATAGAAGTTGGATGGACATTTGTTAATCTTGCATACACAGGAATACGCCCACTTAGTGCTTTTGTGCCTGTATCACTGACAGCCATATGCACTTAAGCATACTGCAAAACGGAGACTTAGCACTTTGACATCTTTCTGTATAATTGCTTTGAAGGAATGGTGACAGCACTCAGCACCGTCTATTATACAATATGTATTTAAAAAGCATTTTGTGGATTTGAAGGTATTTGAGTAGCTTAGCATCGTGTAGATTTAGCAGAGGCATAGATCAAAAGCTGACAGGAGTCTGGTTTCGGTGCAGTTCCCTGGCAAAAAACATATTTAGTTACTCTTGAAGTTTTGCTTTTGCATGCCTTCACCTTCAAACAGAACAAACAAGGGGAATTTTTAAGGGCTGTGCTCTTTCTCACGTCTGAGATGATACTATTTTGTTTGAATGCTCGGCTTCTGGTTGGAGATGAAGTCATTTTTAGTCTGGACGTCCCTCAGTGTCAACGGGTTTGGTAAAAAGTGTTTCCAATGAGAAGTTGGAGCCAGGCGTAATAGAAAGAAGGATGGCAATATCTCTTTTTATTATTTGAACACACTACATACTGTATTGTACTTAATTCATTCTATAAACCTATTCTTATTATAGCTTGTGCTTGGAGTTGGAATTCACAGACAAAACGGTCAAAAGAGGACATCTGTGATTGAAAACCCATTAGTAGCAATTATTTACAATCAAACTTATTGCTTTAATGGCTGAATGTCGAGCCTTCAAATGCATCTATTGCCCTTTGCAATTATCCCTGGCTGGCAGCTGCTGGCAATAGCTTGGGTTATGATTACGGAGGATTGGACCACAGAATTACGCTGTTAAAGCACTTTTTTTTATTCTAAATGGTCCTGTATGCAAGCTAATGAAGCGGTGACTCATTAGGTCTGTCTGTACAATTTTATGGCTACTATAAAACACAAAGTACATCTCTTTTGTCTGCGCCCACTTTATGAGACAGAACCAGATGCAGATTATATACCGTTTAAATCAAGGGAGTAAAAAGAGTTGAAAGAAAATTAACACATCAGTATCACTGTTTTTATTATCTCAGTATGCCTATGTCACAAGCTGGTCACTATAACTGTAGGTACCGCCTACACTCCTCCACACTGGTGTACAGCTGCCCTGGGTTTGATTGAATGAAACATGGCTGCCCATCTGTGGAATCTCTGAAAACCACTGATCACATAATCACGCTTTTACACTGGTGTCTTTCCCAGTGGCATAGCAAGGGCACCCAAGCAACCAGTATGACGGTTGGGTTTGCCACAGTCTAAACATTTGAGCTTATGTGTCTTGATCAATAGTGGGTGTGTTTACACTTTTCTCATAATGGCAGTGTCTCTGAGTACGGGACATCTTGTACATCTGGACACTTCAGGTCAGTAACAGCTGCTGAAAATGGCAGCATTGATAGACCCACCGGTGGTTTTTGATTTTTCTTTTTATTGACCTTTATTTAACCAGGAAAGTCCCGCAGAGATTCAGAATCTCTTATTCAGGGGAGTCCTGGCCCCAGAGGGGAACCTATTGTACCCGGAGGAAACCTACGCACCTTCAGTATTTGACTGTTACTTGGCGTCTTTTTCTGTCATCTCATTTCTTACAACCCTGTTGGCTATTTAAATATCAAGAGGGCTGCATCCCTCTGACTAGCTATTAACAATTTGTGACTTTTACAGCATTTTTTCATGTCTTTTCCTTCCCATTTTGTATGAGGGAAAATGGCTGCATAATATTTCTGCATTATTGATTCGGAGCATGGACCTACTTTGACCACCTTTGGCCACACTTCCTCTCAAACATCGCCATCACCTGGGATGCTTCAATCCAACATCCTTTCAGTTTTACATTGAGCACGCAATGTATCAAGTGGGAAGTCGTTTTGTTTTGGGGATGTTTTAAATACTTCAAAACGTTATGAAATGTTGCTCAAAAGAACTCCCCTTTTGCTTAAAAAGGACTGATTTTGGGGGGAAATGTTTTCATTTGCCAATTAAAAAGTATCCAATAAACCTATAATTAAATACTGTTTTATTGTTTTCACTGAAAGCAGGGACTTTCATACAGGCTCTAGTTAGGTCGACCTAAAGGGACTTTCGCCTGAGAGCGGCACTTTAGGGTCAGTGTGAATCTAACCGCAGCACTTTACGCCGGTCTAAACAGCTGCTCCGAGTGTGGCTGAAACAGGTGGTCTCGGAGCGGCGCCACTCGCTCTCTGCGTCTGAGCGGGTGTGGTGTGAATACGGCCGACCTCTGGCCAAACTACTCTTGCTTTGATGCCTCTTTTTTGTGCGAAGAAAGAATGAATACGCGCTGCATGAGGACGTTCTGTTTACTGCGCTGACGAGGCAAAATGGATCAACTTTAAATCATTAACGTCTCACTTTCCCATCTTTCCCTTCCTGCTGCAGTGAAACCTTCCACTTCATGAGCCGATTAAAGTGCATTTCTCCTCGCTTCGCGTATATTAGCCTTACTGTATTTAACCATGAGGGAGACGAGTGACCGCCGCGTAAGTGTTCATGTACGTGCGCACATGGTGGCACATTGACAGTCGATGCCCGTTGACATGGGAATAAGTTTGATGAACAGCTGATCGTTGTTACGTGGCTGATGTTGAGATGTTTGGTGCGAGCGTGTGTGAACACGGACTGAACTAACTTTGGAGTAAATGCAGTTGGAACTAGGGTGGTCTCGGGGCGCCCTACAAGGAGCTCCAACATGTGTGAAAACTCCTTAGATCTTTGTTTTGGTATGTAGCATGTTGTTGCACAACATTTTCTGTGGGACAGCAAAGATTCTTCAAAATGAGAGTTTTTTGATCCCATCCCTAAAGATACAGGCAATTTTGGCCATTTTTATGCTGAAAACGCGTTGTTTTTCATATGAAATGTAATATGACAGCAAACGTGCAATTCCTCATATTTAAGTTAGTAATCTACAGCAAAAGTTCCAAATACAGTGGGGAAAAAAAGTATTTAGTCAGCCAACAATTGTGCAAGTTCTCCCACTTAAAAAGATGAGAGAGGCCTGTAATTTTCGGTTACACCCCGCCATTCCGACATTGAGGTCTAATTGTCGGACCATGTCTGTGATCTAACTGGATCCTTGAAGAGCAATTGCAAAAACCCGTAAATCACTCACCTTCTTTTTTTTTTCTTAGTACACTCAAAGCATACAGGACACATAAGCACACCACATGTAAATGGACAATCTTGTCTGATCCCCGAAGCCAAGAATTGGGTCTGAGTAGCACCAGGAAAGGACCATGAAATAACATATACATATGTATACAGTACCACCACTGAGAATGGAGTTGATGAAAAAAGGTCTCCTGTAAAGCACTTTGTGTGACTCATGTCCATGTAAAAGTGCCATATAAGGAATTCCCTTCACAGCAACTACAACTTTTTGTTGTTGTTGTTTACTGTAGTTTATTTTACTCTAGTTTCAGGCTTACTAAATATCCCACTCTTTTGTTGATTTGGTTTAACCAGAAACTGACCCCTCCATCTATAATAAATGCTGTGTCTGTCTTTGTGACTGATGGGACGGATCCAGCTCCAAACAGTTTCTCCAAATCAGACTTTGTGCAAGAGTGGGGTGTTATTTATGCGGAGCTTTCTGCCAGTACTGCTCATCTAACAGCCCAGCCACATGTTACTGTGCATTCATCTCCAGTTCGGAAGAAAATCATTCCAGGCTTTTCCCCATTTGCACACAGCACATGAACATTTATATCAGGCGTTTCAGTAGCGATGTTGTTTGGTTGCACCTGTATGGAATTCTAACACAAAAAGTCCATGAGCGCACATTACAAAAATCAAAACACATTTTCTCTGGTTCTCAGTGGCAATAATATACAATATAAAATAAAAACAGAGGGACCATCACCCGTTCTGCCAATCCAGAGGTACTGTCCCCAACCACTGATGTTTGCGTCAGCCTTCACAAAAAATGCTTATTATACGCGCAGGACCTGAAATTCTAAATTCCTATGTACAAACAATAGATCTGCTCAACCAGCTAAGTGAAAACTGTAATCCCACCTCTCAATAAGACATAAGAACAGGCATCTGACACTTCTTCTGAGGGCTCATGAACACGCACCCATCCATGTACAGAGAACAGCCATCAGACAGACACAGCTCTTTAGTAAACATGCATCACTCAAGAGCGCTGGCAGCCAATGGCAATCTGGGACATGTACATAATGCTCTGTGCTGGTTTATTTAGCCTAAAATAGCCATGATTCCCATTGTGTTTATTTCCATAGAGAGAGGAAGAATGGCCTTCTTATATGATGTTTGCATTTGACACCACATCACAGCAACACTGCACAGTGAAAGTGTCTAATTTTGAAGCCTTTTTATATAAACATGTATTGCGTTGGATTTTAAATGCCTATGGGCAACAACTTCCATGCACGGAAATATAATTTTTTCATAGGTTTATTTTACAGATGTCTAACATATTCCTTTGTAGTGGTGCCCTCTGTCACCCTCTATTAACATCTTAAATCTGCCCCTGTTGTCCACAGTCCATGAGCTCTTCGGCCTGTCATTTCAGTAGACAGCGCCTCCAAAGGCCAATCTTTTTTACCCTAGTCAGGAGATGGAGGGTAGGTTTGCAAGGTATCTGTGGCTACAGCAAGTGTTCTTGAGTGTCCAGAAAAGCATTAAACTGTAAAAAAAATTCCTAACTATGTTATTGTCATATAACTTATTGTAAATAGTCAAGGTAATCTATTTCAGAAATTTAACAGCGTATTCAGGCTTTTAATTCCACAAGATAGTCACTTTCTAACCGTGGAAATGACTTTCCCATCACCTTGTGGAAATGTTTTAGATATAAGTAATGATTTAAGATTGTTGTATAATAGAGATTATTGATATGTGTATTTTCTTCACGTGTTTCATGAACTGCAGATTAAATCTTAAAGGACATCGCGAAACAAAAATCGTTTTGTTACTGTTTTAACTGAAACTGACGATGCTACTGTATAATGTGTGTAAATATGTGTATGTAATTATTTATTTCTGTGTTGCTGCCTTTTGATCCAGGGCACTCTTGTAAAATATATTTTTGATCTCAATGAGATTTTTCCTGGTTTGAATGAATGAATGAATGATGTACTGCTCCAAAGGGTCATCTGTCTCTCTCTGCTTTGTTCTGACTTATGAAGCCTAGGCGTTAATTCAGCCTGGTAGACAAACCCCAGCGTCATCAACCTCCAGCCTATGATCGATCCTGAGAGGGCCACACCTCCACCTCAGCCATCAGCATACAGTAAGAGCCGCACCTCCGTAGCAGCTAATCATCGCCATCGGTCCCGCTTTTAAGCCCCAGCAATCATGGTCCGTTCGCTTCCCAGCTGCGCTGCGACCCACCTCCACCCCATCTCCGCCTCTTTCGTCAACAGCTTCTACCTGCTGCATCATCACGGGCCCTTCATACCACCACCAGTGTCCAGGCTCCGGGGAAGACATCCCTAATGCTGGGTTTACACATAGGCACGATGCGTTACGAATGGCATTTTTCCGTCATTCGTGACGTTCGTGACATGACTTAACGCATCTCAATGGGATTCTTAACAGAACGCATCAGCTCGTGACATTCGTGATGTTCGTGGAGAAAGTTTTTGGCTGTCAAAAAATCTTCCACGAATGTCACGATTCACCCTCTGTTCGTGGAGTTCGCAACGGAGCGTGTCCTTTCGTGATGCGTAGTGGCGCTTCATAATTCAGCGTGAGCGCATTCGTAAAGCATTCGTACAACATTCGTAGTGCAGAATCACTGTTTTCACGCTCAGAATTGATAGAAACACATGCTACGCCGAAAAGTTAATGTTCGTACCTGCACTATGCCAAAGAAAAGTCACACAAAGTCGGCCAGTCCGCGCTCCAGGCCCGGGACAGCACCTGCTCCTGCCGCTCCTCAGGTGCTGAAGTTGTTTCTCCGGCTTTTCTTGCTGTGGTCGTTCCTCCTGATGTTTGGGAGCCAATCCCTGCCATCCCTATAGCCGCCCCGCTGGAGAACCCGACTGTTATATATTTGTCCCGCGTTTGTGGAAAAAAGAAAAGGGACAGTAAGAAGTGCGCATTTCCCGCACTGTTTACTGTCCCTGAATGCATCTCCCACACTGCCATACGCACTGACCCAAACAACAACGCGTGGTTACAGTAGCTATAACATGGATAAGTGTTAAGACTTATTTACAACTTTAGACATGAAAAACAAGCGGCGATGGGCGCAGGGCAGGTGGAGACAGGCCTGTTGTTCTGGATTATGCAAAAGAAGTTTTGCCAAATGGAGCTAATGATCGACCAGACGAGTGAGAGTCATGGATAAAGAGGTGAAGAGTTCTACGACAGATCCCCAGAAGATCAAGTGCGCAGTGAGTGTAGTGTTTTTATGCTTAATGTGGAGTAAAGTCTGGCTGAATGTGCCGCTGTTGCACAGACTCATTTGGCATAAAGCGCGTGTGTTTATTGCTATTGTTTGTCTTGATAGATTCCGCGTTTGACAGGAGCATGTGACTTAGTTTGGGTTTGATCTAAGTTCAGTTTTTCATAGACTGTGAAAAACGTTTGCTATTCTACAGTATATGGACAGTCCCGACGCTCAGCTGGTCTTTGCTTTTGCGTAACCCGATTTGGCAAGAGCCCAATGAGTCAGGTGAGAGCACGGTGGAGCAAGACGCCTCTGCTCCGCCTCCAACCCGGTGTGTGCGGCTGGCGGTTTGTCCACATTCGCCCGATTCTTGACAGATTTCTGACAGAACTCGACAATTCCCAATGACCTGTAACAGACCGCAACACCTCGCAATAGCACGCAACAGAGCGCCACAGCCCGCAGCAGAGCGGGACGCATGTTCGTGACCGTGCGTAATAATTCGTGCCATTAATCGTAACGCGTAGTAACAGGTCGCAACAGTTTGTGGCGGTGCGTGAAATCTCTACCCCGAATCATCACATTCGTGATCCTCGGCCACGAATATGGATTCGTGGCATTCGTGACTTGTCGTCGTTATGTGTAAACCCAGCATAACTCCAAGCTGTTCATCTACACTGACTATACATCGATGTCTACCGCCGGGGTCTGATCGCCAAAACTAATACACATGTCAATAAATCTCCCTAATCACTGCTTTTGTCTGTGTGAGTCTATCCAGGTTGAAATCACATCAGTGCAGAGGACTGAGCCTGAACAACATGTAATAGAGGTGTCAAAATACTCCATGTCAGCAGGTTGTGCATCATTAGGATTCTGATTGATCTGGTCTCCATATCGCCCTGTGACCTCACTTGGCATAAATAACAAGTGAACTGCTGCTGTTTTCTGATCTACGGCAGCTGAGCTGACACTCAGTGGCTAAGTTCTACTGATAAACGTAAAGAGCCTGTATGTGTAAGTGTTTACCATGAGCAGTAAAACCTTGTAGTTTTTAGTATAATGTAAATCAACACCCGGAATAAAGGAACTGTGATGCTGAAGGACTGGCTAAGATTGGGGGGTGTTGCTGTGAAGAGAACCACTCTAAAAGTTTGGTCCGTGAGAGCCTGAAAGGGTTTGGGGACATAACTAATGCTTTCTTTAACGAAAAAGCAGGAAACATTCCTTTATGTGTGCATTGTAGCTATGGTAAGCATAGGTTATTCTTTGTATCAAGATTATCCTGATTCCTGCCTATTAAATATTAAGTGGATCATAGAGCTAACTTCTTTGAATACAGAATCCACCTCACTTCAATGTTACGTTAGTAGTCTTTCAATTACATTTTATTAGCCTCCATCATGCTACAAAAGGCACTATATGCACTATATGTGTGTATATGTCAGTTGCTGCAGTTGCTTCATAAACAACTCATAGACACCTGTTGTAAAACTGGATAGATATAGTGTGTACTGGAAGGCTCACAGTGCAGTTCATAGCTGGCCTACAGGTTCGGGACCCCTGTTATAGAGCATATTCTCCTCAGAAGGCTTATCTTTATTATCTTTTTTCCATTAACCTACTGTATGCCAGCAATCCATCCATCCATCTGTTCATTTTCTTTCACTTTATTCGGTGCTTGGTAGAGATGCACGCGTCAGCTTTTTTTCTGACCCGCACCAACCCGACCCGGGTAAATCAAACCCGAACCACCCGATCCGCAGAAAAGTGTCTCAGTTTGCAAACCCGACCCGACCCCGCACACATTAAAAAAAACAGCAACATGAGTCAGGCTGCAGCCGGCTGTCTCTCAAACGGGAGCGCATCACGTGGAGAATTAGCACTTGATGCTTTGTTTTGCTACTGCGCTGCTGAAGAACCTTTGAAATCGCTTATGGACTCATCAGGAAACAAGGAGCAGAAACTATCATGAGGCATTACTTCTACCACGTCATGGACAACTCTTTCTGTCAAACTAAATGGAGTTTGGACTAATGTGGAGCAGCCTTAACCTGACGCTACAAGAAGTCGCTCTCCTCAGGTTAGTAAGATGCTGTGTCTTTGTCATTTTAGTTTTACCTTGCTTCTTACTGATGCATTATTTTCACCACATGTGCGTGTTTTTCGGAGTGCATTAAATTGCCGTTATAACATTCCTAATGACTGCAGAATGTTCACACCTTGCCCTAACCATTAAATAGAGGCCGCCTGTGTGTAATCTACTCTCAGTATAATTCCAGCTGTTCTGTGAGGGCCTCAGACTATGGTCAGAGTGTATTGGTCACTAAGCAACATCATGAAGGCCAAGGAGCACACCAGAGAGGTCAGGGATAAAGTTGTGGAGAAGTTTAAAGCAGCGTTAAGTTATACAAAGATTTCCCAAGATTTGAACATCTCACGGAGCACTGTTCAATCCATCATTCGGAAATGGAAAGAGTATAGCACCACTGCGAACTTACCAAGACACGGCCGTCCACCTAAACTAACAGACCGAACAAGGAGAGCACTGGTCAGAAATGCAACCAAGTGCCCCAAGATAACTCTGGAGGAGCAGCGACGTACTGCAGCTGAGCTGGGAGAATCTGTACATGGGACAACTATAAGTCGTACTTTACACAAATCTGGCCTTCATGGACGAGTGGCAAGAAGAAAGCCATTGCTTTAATGGCTTTCTTGAAAGGAGGCCATAAGAAATCCCGTTTGAAGTTTGCTAGAAGTCATATGGAGGACACAGCTACCTCCAAATGCAAAACGTTATGTATGGAGCAAACCTAACACTGCTCATCGTCCTGAGCGCACCAACCCCAGTGTCAAATATGGTGGGGGGAGCATCATGCTATGGGGCAGCTTTTCCTCAGCGGGGACTGGGAAGATTGTAAGAATAGTTGGGAAGATGGATGGAGCCAAATACAGGGACATTTTGGAGGAAAACCTGCTGGAGTCAGCAAGAGAATTGAGGCTGGGGCGGAGATTCACCTTCCAGCAGGACAATGACTCTAAACACAAAGCTAAATCTACAATGGAATGGTTTAAAAACAAACATATTAATGTGTTAGAATGGCCCAGTCAAAGTCCTGACCTAAATCCTATTGAAAATCTGTGGAAAGACCTGAAAACTGCTGTTCACAAACGCTCTCCTTCTAATTTGACAGAGCTTGAGTTGTTTTGTAAAGAGGAATGGGCTAAAATGTCAGTCTCTAGATGTGCAAACATTGTAGAGTCATACCCCAAAAGACTTGCTGCTGTTATTGCAGCAAAAGGGGGTTCCACAAAGTATTAAGTCATGCTGCATGAATACTTATGCACGCACCACTTTTCACTTTTCTATTTTTTGAAAAATAACAGAATCATGTATCATTTTGCTTTCACTTCACAGTTGTCTGTTACTTGTGTGTGAACTTTCAGTAAAAAATTAAAAATAAAATCTTTATGTTTATGGTTGTAAACATGACAAAATGTGCAAAGGTTCAAGGTGTATTAGTACTTTCGCAAGGCACTGTAAACAAAACATGCTAATGATAAGTTTACCCCATAAAACTAAACATTCAACAAAACATAGCCGACTATGTGGCATTTACGGATAAGAATGCACTGTATGTTGTAAGCCAACAATGTAAGGACACAAAAAAAAGTGCGCTTTGTTTTAAAAAAAATATATTTATTCACAGGTTGCCCAACATAACATTAGTAGAACCAAAGACACTTTAAGAGACAGCCTCTTTTGTTTTTTCTTGAATAAAAAAAAAAAAAAAAAAAAAAGCAAAAATTAAAAAATTAAATAAATAATCAGAAATGAGAGAGAAGAAAAAGGAAAGGAGTATATAGTGTATCATTCACTATATACTCAGTGATGATAGGCGAGGCAACCAATCTGCGCTCATCAGCCACCGCCACCAAGCCCTCACACACACACACACTACATTTGAATTCAAGCACTACAGTATCTAACAAAAAAAACAAACAAAAAACAAAAAACAGAGATCTACACATTTTCTTCTCCCATAGAGTCACCCTAGCACCAAGCTTACATATTTCTATCCTTGTTATAAACAAAACCAGTAGTACACACATTCACATACAGTATATAGATGTATAAATATGATTCAATCGTTCCAGCAAGCCATGCTGACACAGTGTTAAAGGATAAGAATGCACTGTATGTTGTAAGCCAACAATGTAAGGACAAAAAAAAAAGTGCGCTTTGTAGTAACCCGACCCACCTGCACCCGAAGTTTGCCGTATTTTTCAGGTACCCGAACCGACCGAATCCGCGGGCCCGCGGGTTGACCATGTGGAAGAAGGTGCTTTGGTTGCTTTGGTTGACCGCGGGCGTCGGGTCAACCCGCGCATCACTAGTACTTGGTTCAGAAGCAGGCTTGCCAGAGATGCCCAGATTTCAGAATCCATATGCACACTTCCTCACACTCCTCTGAGGTCACCCTATTCGTTCTTCAGGTCAGCCGACTGTATTTCTTTATATAAAGTCACTTTTTTTAAAGTGGTGGAAAGCGGCTGCATGTTTTAGATCTGGGTTACACTGCAGGCATTATGCAATGTTTCAAAGCACCCATCAAGTCCTTGAAAGCACGCTTTGCGAAACACGTGCAGTGTATTGGGAGAGAGAGGCTGCACGGTTTACAACATGATAAAGACAGCACAAAGAGCAGCTCATGAGCTCATTGATTCTCTTTACTCCCAATGGTTTCTCGGTTTGTTCTTTGGGGAGATTGGGCTAGGGACAGAAAAGTTATGGGACACTGGACAATGAGACATCAGATTATTAAATGGTAATTTATTTTCTCTAAGAATCTTATCTATTCAGTCCCCTGTTATCAGCCCTTTTTTTTCTCAACAACCCATTGTGGGTCCAGATTGATTAGATTGCACATGCAGCATGGACCTTGTTCCCCCCATGTCACCAAAGGTTCATTCATAAATGAATGCATTTATCGGTGTGTTGGCAGTACTGCACAACCCAGATTACTTATGTGCTTTATTGGAAAATCAACCATCTAACAAACATGTACCTAATATGGCGGACTAAAACTGCCAATATGTAAATGCATACATAATAAAGGTCATGTTGGTTGAATTATTGAAATATAGCTAATGTTTAATAATCTATTTATGTGACAATATTTCATGTGTCACTATGATGATTGATTGATTGATTGATTGATTGATTGATTAATTGGCTGTGATCCTCCATACAACTACACTGTATAGTGGGAAAATCCGAATAGCTTTCATAGATACAAACATGTCACACAAATATGAGAGTAACAATGAAATGGTCATTCTTTGATAATTAAGGCTCAGTTTGGGAATTCTCTTGTGAGATATTGTTTTTATTGGTCATGAAATCTAGATTACTTTCACTCAGCAATGCACCAATTCACTAAAGCAGCTATTGGCGCCAACATTTCCATGAACCTCTCATGCAACTGCTATTTGACATTTGTAAGTCACACCAATGCTTAGCAATGGGGAGAATAATACCTTGCAACATTTGTCTGGGACACATCACTGTCAGTTTATCATTTTGATGATGGCATTTTCCTCTGAGAGCATCTTTCAGTTGAAATGTCTCCAGTGAGACTGTAGTATTCACTGTAGTGAGTACTAGCATTAGCATTAAAGAGAGCATTAGAGATGCTTGTGTTTAAGTGATTTACAGCACAAAAAATGAGAAACTTTATGTCTCCCCAAAACTCCCCAATGGGCATTCCTGCAGCTCTTTAGATTTACGTCTGCAGACATTCATTCTAACAGCGGCGCTCGGAGCTTAGAGTAGGGAATAGACCCGAAATACGGTCAGACATGTTGAGAAGTGTCGTTGGTTTCAATGGTAATTTAAATGACAAAAATGTAAACAACTGGTAAAGAGAGGTGATCGGGAGTGCTGCACTGGGTCAACAAGTCTAATAAAATGGTGTGATGCTGTAAAAACCTTTCAAAATCTTAAATATCAGGTGCTCTTCCAGGAAGGGAACAAAGCATGGAGTAATACAAAACTTGCCTTAGTGAATGCTGTAAGAATGGCAAATATATCCGAGGCACTCTGATGGAGATTAAAAGTCCTTTATTAGGATCAGGGTCCCTCTCTCCTAATAAAGCACTTTTAACTCAGGGACGGGGCCACCCTCAGTCACTTCCTCTCATCTACATCAAGCTGTATGCTAAGAGTGAACGAGACATCGACTCCACCAGCAAGTTTGCAATGGATCACTATGAACTGTGATTAAATAATGGGAACTGCATTTCAAATTCTGTAGATTTGAGATTTGTTTTTGCCATACAGATAAGGCACATAACCTATTTAACATTCACCATACAGTGCATCCGGAAAGTATTCACAGCGCTTCACTTTTTCACATTTTGTTATGTTACAGCCTTATTCCAAAATTGATTCAATCCATTTTTTCCCTCAAAATTCTACACATAACGTTTTTTGAGATTTTTGCAAATTTATTACAAATAAAAAACAAAAAAATCACATGTACATAAGTATTCACAGCCTTTGCCATGAAGCTCAAACTTGAGCTCAGGTGCATCCTATTTCCACTGATCATCCTTGAGATGGTTCTACAGCTTCTTTGGAGTCCACCTGTGGTAAATGAAGTTGATTGAACATGATTTGGAAAGGCACACACCTGTCTATATAAGGTCCCACAGTTGACAGTGCATGTCAGAGCACGAACCAAGCATGAAGTCAAAGGAATGGTCTGTAGACCTCCGAAACAGGATTGTCTTGAGGCACAAGTCTGGGGAAGGGTACAGAAAAATGTCTGCTGCTTTGAAGGTCCCAATGAGCACAGTGGCCTCCATCATCCGTAAATGGAAGAAGTTTGGAACCACCAGGACTCTTCCTAGAGCTGGCCGGCCAGCTAAACTGAGCGATCGGGGGAGAAGGGCCTTAGTCAGGGAGGTGACTAAGAACCCGATGGTCACTCTGTCAGAGCTCCAGCATTCCTCTGTGGAGAGAGGAGAACCTTCCAGAAGGACAACCATCTCTGCAGCAATCCACAAATCAGGTCTGTGTGGTAGAGTGGCCAGACGGAAGCCGCTCCTTAGTAAAAGGCACATGGCAGCCCGTCTGGAGTTTGCCAAAAGGCACCTGAAAGACTCTCAGACCATGAGTAAGAAAATTCTCTGGTCTGATGAGACAAAGATTGAACTCTTTGGCGTGAATGCCAGGCGTTATGCTTGGAGGAAACCAGGCACTGCTCATCACCTGGCCAATACCATCCCTACAGTGAAGCATGGTGGTGGCAGCATCATGCTGTGGGGATGTTTTTCAGCGGCAGGAACTGGGAGACTAGTCAGGATAGAGGGAAAGATGAATGCAGCAATGTATAGAGACATCCTGGATGAAAACCTGTTCCAGAGCGCTCTTGACCTCAGACTGGGGCGACGGTTCATCTTTCAGCAGGACAACGACCCTAAGCACACAGCCAAGATAACAAAGAAGTGGCTTCAGGACAACTCTGTGAATGTCCTTGAGTGGCCCAGCCAGAGCCCAGACTTGAATCCGATTGAACATCTCTGGAGAGATCTGAAAATGGCTGTGCACCGACGCTCCCCACTCAACTTGATGGAGCTTGAGAGGTGCTGCAAAGAGGAATGGGCAAAACTGCCAAAGATGGGTGTGCCAAGCTTGTGGCATCATATTCAGAAAGACTTGAGGCTGTAATTGCTGCCAAAGGTGCCTCAACAAAGTATTGAGTATTTTCACGTTGTCATTATGGGGTGTTATGTGTAGAATTTTGAGGGAAAAAATGGATTGAATCAATTTTGGAATAAGGCTGTAACATGAAAAAGTGAAGCGCTGTGAATACTTTCCGGATGCACTGTAAGAGCGTCAAACTATCTTGGTGCATCGGTGTCTATTGCTGAGTAAATTGCTCTGGCTGAGGCTGAAGGCTGATTTATAGTCGAGCGGCCGGTCCCGTCCCACCGCAGCCCCGTCTGCTTGACGCAAGCCAGAATCGTTCGAACCTCCGCGTAGCTCCTCTGCTCTCCTCTTCACGTTGTGATGTATATTTTAAACATTTTTTTTAATAACATAAAAAGTGAAACACAAAAGCACTAAATTATAGGAACAATATATTCATGAAAAATAACTTCAAAGAGGGAGACTGAAGGAGTTGTTGTGTGTTTGCTTGTTTTGCGAAAGGATCAACCAATCACCTCACTTGCGTTCTGCAGCACTGGCCGCGGAGTCACCTTGTGCGGCAGATGCAGCTGTCGCGAACTCCTGATTGGCTCCCACGTGCGTTCAGCACGTAAACGCGGAGCTGACGCTGAAGTATAAATTGGCCTTGACTCTCTGGCACAATGGACCCCTAACTAGGGGAGTGGCCTGTTTCCTACCTACAATACCAATGAATCTGTTTGCCCTACAAGCAGTCTTAAATCTACACAGATGAACCATTGAATTCTACAAATCTTTAGTGCTGTTTTAAAAAATCCTAGTTGAAAAAAAGATGGCAATGTAAGTTTAAATGTAGCTGGATTAGAAGTATTTTTTTTTTTCAAGTAAAGAAAGATGGATTAAACTATAACGCCTCAATTTTTGTAATAGCAAGGTGTTACCAGCTAACAGTTTTGTATGAGTCATGAGCATCATTATTCTCATGGAACCATTGCCCAGCATTTCTTGGATTTTGCATTTTGTACTCAGAGTTATAGGCTAGAGAACACTGCTTTATGGGTGATAATCATGTAAACGGTCAGTTTTACTCCATCTTTTGCCATATTCATCTTACTTTGTGTCACGGGTCTCAATCTTCACATTTGCTTGCTCTGGGTCTTGGTTCTGTTTTTATCAGAGGAGCCACATGTCACTGTTGGCACTAAAGCTGAAATGGCCACAGTAGAGCATTTATCCAGACTCCTGCAGGGATCATGAAGGCTGTGGGCTGCGGAGAGAGAGAGAGCATCACCTCATGACATCAGCTGGGGGAACAGAACGTTTCGAGCTCTGTAGAGCATCGATCAAGGATGCATGAATGAGTCAAAACACAACTCCAGGCATGTTTTTGTAGAGAGCACAGCATAATAGGATGGGTCCAATTCAGACCCAGAAGAACGGTGGAATCTTTCCACTCACTGCTTTCCCAAGACAACCCTCTACTAAATCTGTTCAGTCAGTCAGGTTGTTTTCCCTGTAACTACAGATGTCAGTTGTGGCTCTAAAAAGGATACAAAAATGAAATACAGCTTAGCAAAACATATCCATTAGTATTTTGACAACAACATTTTGGTAAACCAAGATTTTTTGCAGGTTGATAATTGACACAGAATTAACAAATGTAAGAATGTTTTAGTTTATTATTTTCAGGGTTGGGCTGAGCTTGTCATCTTCCCCTTCTGTCTGCTAGAGCTCATTAAAATGGTTTTACCAAAGCGGGGAATCCGACAACTTTAGTCTGCAATGCTGAAGCAACAGTAGTTTTGAAATCACCCAAAATCGCAAAGTTCTTATAAGTAATCCTGGTGCCAGAAAGAAATGACAAGACTTCTGCCCAGTGAAGCATGCCCACCGCAATAACTAACATGTGACATTTGCCCACTGACGCAAGAGCATAGTGTCAAAACACATATTCATCCAAGCTATGTACACAACTAATTAAGATCTGTTTAGCATGCTGTTTAGAACTGGCGTCTGGCCTATAGCAGTTACCACATGAATGAACATGAATAGTTATAGTGTGGCTGCAGGCTGGGACCCTCATCATGAGTGATGCCCTAACTTCCGTAGGTTAACTATTTACATACATTTGTTATTACAAATGTCACATTGAGAATTTCACATTACTTGCTGCTGAAGGCTACCATGGTGCACTTTTCACTGAACAAGTCAGGCGATAATAACAGAGGGCAAACAGCTTCATGCCCCTTCAACTTTCTTGTGCGATAAACTGAAAATAAACATTCCCTATATCTTCTCCATATAGATGGAGCATTATCTCCGTGAGTTTCCATGGATATAATTGACAGGCAGTTTACCCAATCAAAGAAGTGCAAGGTCAGTCCATACCAAAACAAACATACACATGTGTAAAATAACTCACAGAAGAGAAACAGCAACTCCTGCTTTTGAATAGAAAGTAAGAGTGGCTAGCTGGCCTGGCAAAGTGAACTCTATTTAGTATGCAGATGGTGCTCTTATACATTTTCAGACATGACTTGACAACATGACTTTACTTGTGGTCTTGGTCAGGAGCACTTATAGTTGGAGCATAAGTCCACTGTGTGGCAAAATTACTGAATTCCATTGTTAATCTTTCAGAAGTTTTTTTTCTTCTTTTCTTTACCTAGACTGTACTTTGACAGTTTCCTCTGTTGCTCCGTCACTTGAGAAGAGGATTAAAATTGCTTGAGAGCATTATCACCGTGAAATTCTGCTGCTCTGTGTCTTCATCTGTGCCAGTAGGGTAACACACTCTTCTTCTTTGAGGTAAGTTATTTTTTTTAATTGACTGAATGACTGATACACTGCTTAGATGCATTTGTTTTTGCCAAGCCATAGATGCAGCAGATTGCATAGATTGTATCAAGGGACATTCATTCAAGCTTTGCTCAAAAAGCTATGTCTAAGAATGAGTGAATTGAGACTTGAGGCGGGATTACCAAGTGGAGAGACTGTTGCTGAAAATGACGCATCACAAACTCTCACCTCACTGTCATTGGTCCAGCCTGATTTGGCCGGAGGTGTCATCCAACTCAAACGGCTCAATCCCAGACTGACTTCCCGTGTATCTATGGAGGAAGTCAAGCTGCCAAACTAAATGAGAATACCCTCTGTTTATATAAGAGGCATGATAAAATAAAATAAATAAATAAAACCACTAAATTCCAGGATACTATTAGACAACACAAACAATTTTCTTTCTTCCAATGCCTCCTATGGCTATGGTCTTGGTTGACTTTTAGAATAATGATATGATAGATTGTATTTGTATTGCACTTTACACATCTCAAAGTGCTACAGATAAAAACACAGCATATCAACAATAATTATAGTACAGAGCACAATGTCTGCTTTTATAACATCCTGAAGGAGAACAAAAGTTCAGGCCTCCACTTGAAAAGTTTATTTTTATTTTAGCATAACTAATTTAGCAAAAGACACATTATAGGTGAATCATGAAGAAGTGCTTCATTCCAGGAAGTGTTGTATTAATAGGATTAGTCATTGCTGCAGAAAAAAACTACCTAATTTGGCGCAGCGGTTAGCACTCATACTTCACAGCTCGAAGGTCCCGGGTGTTCGATTCCCACCTAGACAGGGCCTTTCTGTGTGGAGTTTCCATGTTCTCCTGTCTGCGTAGGTTTCCTCCGGGCAGTCCGGTTTCCCCTACCACTAAAAACATGTACAATAGGCTAGGATGCATGGGGGATGATGGATGGAAATTTGCCCAAGGTTACAATCCGGTGCAGTTTGTTTACATGCATGAGAAGTTCCGCACAGCTCAAGTTTGCTCCCACAGTTTTATTACTTGCACCAAGTTGTGACGTTTCGACGTCAAGCCTGCCCTTCCTCAGACTTCCTTGTTTTCCTAATCATCTTTTTGGGTCCAGCACGCTCGCTTTAGACCCTGGATGTGTGCGCCTGCTCTACTCACATTTACATGCATGAGACACATGTATGTTCATTAACATGCACTGTCCCAACCAAATAAACCAACCAATTAATAAGGATACAAATAAAGAATATTTCCCAATTTGCAAAAAGCCACAAAAACTTGACCCTGCTACAAAATATATTTACATAAATCATTATTCACACAAATGTGTTGTTCAAACTGAGGGCAAACCTCACTTATTAACTATTCATATTTGTGGATGAGCATTGACTGCAAAAGTTCAAGCGTGCATATTTAGAAACATGAACAACTCTGTGCCTACTTGCACAAAGTCTATCTAAAGATCATTTGCCACTTGTTCTTATAACACCAAGAACATTAGGCTAAAGGTCTGTAGCCTCATTAGAAATAATCAGAGTTTAGTTAAAGAGCACTTTGGAACAACTTCTGTCAGACCAAGTGCTTTTCATATACAAAAAAAAACACACACAAAAGTTATTTCTACAATCTAAAGCAGGCACATTGCATGTCTTGGCTAGAGACAGGCCAGTGAGTTCTCCTTGAAATCAGTCCAGACACATTTCTTTGTTTTATAGTTGGACATAATCAGCTTACACTGATTGCATGCTTGATTATCGGACTGTACTTGAGCTAGTGCAACCTGTGTCCTCTTCTGGCCTGTCCAGTCTGCCCCCAAACCTCTGCTGTTTATTCTCTTTCTCCTCTGGGAGTGACTTTTCAACAGTGCTCCTCCCAATGTCCTGTCCAGATGTGGTATTTAAACTCTCCGCCCATCAGGGAGTCCAACAGCACATGCTACAGATGGAAAAATGTAAAACATGAAATAACGAGTGGTCCAGTTCTGTTCCTCTCGATTTAAATATGTTTTTGTTCTGTGTTGCAGGACCCAACTCTCCGCCCTTTGATCGGGTGACCAGCACTGAGCCTCTGCAGGTCAACAGTTCACGCGTGAACGGGGCAGAGAGCAGCAAGAAAAGGAAAAGGCCTCTTTTAGTTTGGAATTTCAAACTTCATCTTTAGCACTTGTTGATCTGCTTTGGAGGATTTGTCAAGTCACTCTTAGTACCGTATAACAAGTACACATCAGTCAGATCAGCCATGGACGGAAAAACAATAACATCCGTGAGTTAATTTTACTTTTAACATGTCTGTGCTCTGTCGCCTTCCTCCCAAACTCTCGTTTTGCTTATCTGTGTGCATTTGGACGTGTTTAGACTTTATTTGACAGGAAAGCACAGGATAAAAGGGGATGAAGAGCATGGAGAGACATTCTGTCAGAACCGGAATCCTCAACCATATAGACGTGTTCTGCCATATGTGCAGCAGCCTTTCCAGCTAGACTATAGTTGCACATTTTGATTAATTTTTTACTTCACTTACATTTACACAGTTACATTCCCCCGAAAACAGCAAAACTGGAAAGACCTGTGCTATCAGATACAGCCCAGTCAGGTTCACTGAGCAGTGTACACTCACAGACTTCCTGGTTCTTGTTAACACTGATAAGATTCTGTCTGTAATGCAGATAAGAGCTTTCCAGAGGCTGCGGTGGAAACATCAGAGTGACAGAAATAAAGAGCTTTTGCTTTTTATGACATAGAAAGAGTCTATTCCAGTTATAAGGGCAAACCTTTTGACCTAAGGACTATGTTGAGTTACTTTTTGCATTGGGGCATTAGCAGTTTGGGAGGTTGACCAACATATACAATTCATAAAAATAGAAACAAATAGTCTAAAACTACATGAAAAACAACAACCCTAATCAACCTATCATGTTACCATAGTTACAGTGGTAGATGTACTTAATAAAGCTTAACTTAACTACTGTAATGAACTGTGAAGTACCCTTTTAGGTACCATGATAGGTACCATAGATGTACCACTGTAGTTGTCGAGGATGTACTACAGTAACTATATAGACTACAGTAAGTTTGGAGTCAGTTTAGTGGTAGTTATTCTCGGCCGCTTGTGAACTCAGGGTCTAATTTTCCCTAAATGCCAGTTTTTCCCCCCCAGTCTCTATCCTTGTTTTGTTATATTTCAGCTGCATGTTTCCAGTGACTGTTCAGCAGTAAGTTGCTGCTTATCCCTCAGAGTAAAATAATGACTGGAAGACCTGTGAGTTCCTGTTGGGAAATCCAGCCTGAAGTCACCTGTCGCTCATGCATTAACTCTTCTGCTCTTACATCATTAAGTAGTAATTGGTTGTGTGCCTACGTGCACTCTTGCCCTATCTGCTGCCATTATGCACTTTACACAAGAAATATTATTATTAATTATTATTATTATTATTATTATTATTATTATTATTATTATTATGTCTCAGTTTGAAGTGAAAAGAGCCCAAGGGCTCTTGTTTTGTTTTATAATACATTTTTTTTTGTCTTCAAATCTAGAACCTATGACAAACTTGTTGGCTGATTCTAAAACCGTGAATAGTCTAAATGGCCCCAGTTGCTGCTGCAGACTATGTCCAATGGGCCTTAAAATGACTTCATTTTCTCCCTGCCTCCGAGCGGAGATACGGACCTAAAGCTGCTCACAGCTTCTTTTTGAAGAATGAGTGTTATTAGCCAGCAGTATTTATTAACAACATGTAATTTACACATCTCTTATACAGGGTAAGGTGAACATTGGAGGTAAATTTGTCCTCCTTATTATAATTAGAAGAAGAAGAAGAAGAATCCAGGCTAATTGGTCAGAATCACCTGGCACGGGTTGGGTTCAACCTCAACACTAAACAAGCCAGTAGAGATTATTACTTTAAAACTGTCTACATTTGTGTTTACGTTGTTTAAATCCTGCTAATATCTGTCGTCTTGGTCCTCCGCTCAGCTCAATACATCAATTTGAGCTGCATGCTGGTTTCATTTGTGTGGGCCAAAGCTGACTGAACTAAAACCAAAGGCCTGTGTCAGCTGCAGAGACATGCACATGAAGAGTAGTAAGGAGAAGAAAGAGTGCAGAGATGCACAGTACCGTAATTTCCGGCCTATACGCCGCTACTTTTTTCCCACACTTTGAACCCTGCGGCCAACATGACGGTGCGGCCAATATAGAGCCGCCAACAGGCACTAGAGGCGTCTCTAACAGTAAATGCAAAAGTGAGACAGAACTTCTAATCTGCTCTTGGCTGAGGAACGGCAGATGAGTAACTTTTAAAATGATGAAGGCTCACTTTAGCCTAAATGTCAAAGGCCTTTGCTCGCTCCAACGCACACGAAACGCCTTGACACGTGGCAAAAGAGCCTACCTCCTTTATTTTCTATGAGAGAACGCACACCGAGGTTGCAGTGATGCGCGGCGACGCTGGACCCCGCGCCACGATTCAGATCTGCTGATAACACAGGATTTAACCTCCTGCAGAGGAACAGAGGCGGGTCTGACCATGACAGACAGGGAGACCGCCGTGAACTTTGTTTGGAAGAACGAGAGAAGCCGCGGAGACAGAGAAACCATCGTCAGGGCTCATGCATCAGGGAAGCATGTTAAACTTGTGTCTGTCGCCAACTCACTATAACCTACAAAAAAGAGCCAGGTTTGCTCTCTCTCTTACAACATGGACATACAGTACGTGTCTTCTTTTATTTATGATAAATGTATAAATCACGTGTGTAAAGCCCTGCACGGTTTGAGAAAAGCCTCTGAAGTGCTGTGACGCGGCGCGCTGTATTCTGGTGTGCTTGGCCTCTACACTTCCATACTGAGGTCGGCTACACATTTCTGGTGCCTTTTTTACGTGTTTATCACTGCCGTCCCTGCCGCCCTCCCTCTGCCCGCAACTGCACCTTTCTCCGGGATGAGGCGTCTCTTCCTCCTCATCTGTGCTCTGAGCGGATGAACGGCACTATGAAAACCAGCGGCTTATTTTCGAGTGCGGCCTGTACAAGGCTGCAAATTTAGCTTTTAGTAAGGTGCGCTTAACTGTCCGAAATTTACGGTATATGGAATATGTGGGAAAAGATGGAACCAGTTGAAGGAGATACAGTGAAAGGCCTGATTTACGAAGCCTGGTGCTAAATTACAAGTAATACCAAATATTAACCATCGCTATTTTGTGGCCGTGTTGCACCTGATTTACAGTGCAAATTATTAGAGCTGCAAATGTGATATGTAAATGACTGTGCGAGCAGAGGATGTGCAAAACGGCTGCTTCTCTTTACATGCCATGACCCTTTAGGAAAGAGCCACATATAAAAGTCTTGATGGATAAAGGACAAAATGTCCAATGATAATGAATATAACTTTATTGAAAAACGAATAACAATCATTATAGCAAATCAATGTTCTTATTCAAATATATGGCTTTAGAGAAATAGCCAACTGCCTGTGATAGCAAACTGCCTGTCAAATATTCTATCCATGTTTACTGCGCTGATAGTGCCCGTTTGAGCACAGGAGTAAACAAAACCTACCCTCATGCCCTCTGTGCTCATCCAGCTGATATGCACTGGTACGAGGAGCAGCTCTCTGGTCCTAATTAAAGTCACGATAGTCTAAAACTATTTTAATATTGATAAACACTTGTAAATTAAAAACAACTATCAGACAAATCCGTTATTCCTGTGACTGTATCAGGCTTAACATGAGATTGCTATTTCGCCATATGATCCTACTCAGTATTGTTCTGTCATGCTACACTTGCCACAAAAACACTGTGTGACCCAGGTGCATTAGAAATAGACACATTCTGTGTGTTTTAGCTCTAAACAACAGCCTCACCCCTTTGCCCTCTGTCGGGTCCGGTGTGTGTCAGTGTCACCTTCAGGCAGAGACAGTAAAGAGTATGAGAATCAGTCAACAGTATGTTTAATGTCAGGCTTCAGCACAGTTTAATCGTCTGTGAGTCAGGACAGGTGTTATTGGTATACTGAGCCTTTTAGCCACAGGGATTCATATGATTTATGCAGACAGGCAGTTGAACAAACAGACTGCTGGACAAAACACTCACCACTTTGCAGATGACCACACTCCAGAGGTGACAATTTTATTCTTTCAGCGAACAAAAAGGACAAGTAGTAGTTCAGCTCATCCTTGACTGCTATATTAATCAGATTAGTTAAACTTTACTTTTTATTCAAACAAATCTTGTCTTTCTTTTTACTTCATGTAACTTTGAATGTAATCACTTCAATCACCGCCCCAGAATACATAGAATCCACAATAGTAGGAAATCTATGTAGAACTTGCTACAAGTACATCTGGGGAAACACTTCAAATATAATGCTGTTGTCAAATATATCAGCCTTAGTAACAAAACGGAACAACGTTGTAATAAATTCTAATCCAATCCTTTTAGGGCTAACTGAAACAAATTTATTTCACAATGTTATGCTCCATGGCATGTGTAATAAACCATCCAGTACAGAGAGAGTTGTACAGATCCCTTTGAACATGTCCCATAAGCTTTGTGGTGATTAGAACACCAGTCTGTATAGTATAATCTGAGAATAATAGCAATTCAATCAAAATTATAATTAGAAAAGTTAATTTTCAAATCACAAAGACCTCATTGTGACCCTGTTTAGACCTCACAAACATGTGCGGAAATACACAGTTTTTAAAATCAGCCGCTCAGATCCGCTGCTGTAGTCCAGCATTCCTCTCATAAAAAGTCATACATCATACGGTATTCATTTTGCATTAAATTTTCTACATTTGGAGCCTGTCTTATTATTACTAAGACTATTATATTTATTACCCTTTCGCTGTATGGGACCATTTCTGCTCCTCTCTTATCTGCATGGCCTATTAGATTCATTCTTTCTTTTGCACTAGATTTAACTTACTACAGCGTAATCGTTTTTAAGATTTGTTACAGGCTCAGTTAAAACTAAATGGTTTATGTGATTAGAGGGAACAAGACAGATATCCAAAACATGGCATAAATAATTAGTGTAACCAGGCGGTTAGGGTACTGTGGTTTCCGACCGGTAGGCTCTCCTAAACGCACCACTCCCATTTTTCCGTCACCTTCCCTGCCGCACCCTGATTAGCAGATTGAAAGTATGTGTACATTGTAGCATCTGCGAGTTCAAGGGCTCCTAGGCTGTTGTGTCAGGTGCACTATTGTTGGGCTAGGGTTTTTCTTATCTTTTTTTTAAAATAGGGACCCCTAGCCTCACCCTCGGGTTACATTAGCAATGTAACAAATTGCTAATGTTATAAACCACACACCTGAATATTTTTGCTCCATTCAATCCATGTAAAAATGCCATACAGTACTAAACAGTTCTGAACATTACATCTAGTTTCCTTTGGCCGTTTTAAAACAATTGGACCATTGGCACCTCACAATAAGAAAGTCCTGAGATGGATTTGTGGCTTTCAACAATATAAAGTCTATCTGTGTGAAGTTTGCATCCCATGGCCTTCGGTTTCCCACATCAGGCCAAACCTAGTAGGCTAATCTTCCAACTAGTTAGGACTTCGGCTCTTCAGGCATTGACTTGCGTTCGATCATTGCTTCAGACAGGTTGTCCTGAAACTCCCTTATGGAGTCAATATACTGCAAAATTTCTTGCACACCAACTAATTTCATAGTCTGGCGAGAGCAGAATGATACCCCTGTGTAATTTTGTATACAGATGAATATCAGTCTGGGACCCACACAACTCTGCGGATGGCGAGAGAGAGGAGAGAGAGAGAGAGACAGAGAGACAGAAAGAGAGATTTGTGATTCATAATCCTGTTTGAATATTAACACAGAAACGCTAATAACATGCATCAATAGCAGACCCCGCCCTTCACTGATTGGTTTTCACTCCGTTCCTGTTTGCTTGCGTATGTTCTGCTCTGGAAATGTAGTTGATGCCACGGTTAACTACACTGGTACAGCGGTGAGTCTGGTTTCCAGGCAACTAATTTCATGCCTCTTTGGTCCTTCTCTAGACATTTCTCCAATTATATGAACCAACCTGTATGTCCGATCACAAGCTGCACACGTCTGACTTTGCTTCTGACTTTATCTTCAAAGTGTCTTATGTGAACTGTCCCTCTGATCGTCTCATTCATAATCTTGTCCATACTTGTCAAGAGAACACCGACCTCTTCAGCCACGCCATCTTGCTCTTTGATCCTGTAAAAACTTCAGTAGAGTTAAACCCTTCCACAGCTACACTTTGATGCCCTGTGTTACGCACTGGACATAAAGCGTTTGTCTAATCTTGTGCGATGGATTAGATATGGTGAGCACTGATCCTGCCTGTGTATTGTATTTCATACTCTGCACCTATGCGGTAATTGTCGGCTTAATATTCTCTGCAGGTACAAGTGATGCATATAGCAAAGGGCAGCATCATTTACATTTCAAAAAGACCCATAGCAGGTTTTGTGGTGGTATAAATTGGATGTATTTGCAGCTATAGCTTCAGTCGCACAGTGTAAATCAATAACGGTGTGAGCAGTTTTCCTTTGTGGCTGTAAATTATCAGAAACACACCACACTTTTCTCTAATTTGGATAAACTTTTTCTTTTCAGTATACTAGATTTCCCCCCCCCCCCAGTTCCAATACAACTACTATGACATGCATGTTAGGACAGTCTCCAAACTCACACTGGGATACAAGTAGCTTACTCCCTCCTACATACTGGGATAAACAGATGATACATGTGTGTAACAGATGGCCAATGACTGTAAATATTGTAGACAAAAGACTGTTAGTCATCTCTGCAATATTCAGTATACAGTACAGTAACAATACAGTGATGACAACAGACAGTGAAGGAAATGAGTTGGCATGCTGCTGGGAGGATGAAACAGTACACATCTGGCACACAAACAGCTGGAACGATGTGGGTTTTCAAAAGCCAAGAAATTCACTTTCAGAGGGTGTTACAAAAATGTGGTTAAGCCAGTGATACGGTCTCCTCTCCCATGACACATGTTTCTTATCGTAAAACTGTTTCCACTGTACTCATTGTTCCTCTTTCATCTCTTTCCATTCAACTTTTCTGCTCCCTGTTCTCTTTTCTTCTGTCAGTTTTCGGTTTGAATAAAGTTTGTGGGCAAAGACACTTACGCCTCAGTCACAGATAATGAAATGGCTGTGACTTGCGACACTCAGTTCTGTCAGGCCTAAAAACCTGCTCACTGTGCTGCTAAACCAAGAGTTTTCTTTTCAGAACGCTTTGGGTTATCATTTTGTTGCTGACACCTTCCGCCGTTCTGTCTGTGCAATACACAGTGTTCTGTTTAAATCCTGAAACAGTAATGGTATTCCAAATTATTAGTGTTGGTTTAGTTGAGATAAGAATAATGTTTAATACATTTTTTTTTTAATTAGTAAATCATATATAAGGAAAGGTGAGATTTGGCGTAGGTCTGTCAAGCATTAGATAGGAATGCTCAGATGCTCGGCTGTTTACGTTTGAGAAAAGGCCATAGGAGTCTCCACCCACCTGACACTTTTCAGTGCAGCTGTACAGCCCGCGGCATTTCATCTACACACACTCACCTCATGCATGTTAATATATGTCAACAGCTCTGAACACATTATAGGATGAAGCAGTGAAGTGTGATTCAATGGCATGTGAGTGATAACGGAAGGTCTATGAGAGCATAATTTACTACATGTTATACTTTCCTCCTAGCAGACATTTTCAAAATAAGGATACAAGAATTCATCCTTAATTTATGAAGTCATGCATTAATTAATGTAAGACTTCGTCAAAATAAACATGAATTAATTAGTTTCATGAATAAATACTTATGTATAATTACTGTTAAGTAAAGGGACTCGACGGAGTTTAAAAATATTAAAATTATGTATTTTCCCAGTTCCAACCCCTACTTGCTCCAGCAATGTCCTACTGTGTAAGATGAGCCTTCACATATTCACCACAACTGCCGCTAAAATCCTGCACTGTCACTCAAAAAGTTGTTAATTCGAGTCCGAAGTGCCGTCATGCACAAGCTTAATATAGAAGCTGCAGTTATGCGTAAGACCTGAGGTGGCAGTAGTAAGTATAAAAGGACAACTTCCATCTAGTCTCTTTAAGGCAATAAAGTCATTAAAGATCATGAGTAATTATTTTTGATCAAGATGAAATATATGTGCAAAGAAGATATAAACAGGGGGCATGGAGAAATATATGTATCAGGCTGAGCTTTTTTGGTTGCACATGAATTACAGAATCTTCATTTCTTTTCAAGCTCATTTTATGTGTGTGCAACACATGCCAATAGGTGTTATTTTAATCCTATTTTAATCCCTGTCGCTCCACACTCTCAATTGTACTAATACAGTCACACTTTTATAGAAACATGACTGAGTACTCATACCTCTCTTGTGTGTTACAGGAGCTGATGGGCAACAGGCAAGAGAAGGAGAGTGAGCCGATAAACTCATTACTGTCTCTGGGGACTAACCACTGAACTGGGAACACATTCTCATTCCTTCTGCAGCTCACATTACCCGCACATGCTTTGATCAGCCAGCTTTGACAAAAGATCATTCAGATTACCACATCTGCTCAGTGTTATTTTTTTAAAAACAGATTTTTGCTACATCGCGTTTTTAGAAGCCTGCATAACATGGAAGGTCATCTTTCATCTCCCCGCTAGCAGTGCTCTCTTACTGTACTCTTTTCTTCTTTGCGTTTAATGTTATCTCTGCTGTTGGCTAATATGACAGCTCTTTAATCAACATGCAGTGTAAATAGAGTTGCCAGCTTGTCCTTGTTCAGCCTTCCCGTTCTGGTATGTGTATGATTAGCTCTGCCATCGAGGCCTTGTCACTGACTGGGGTGACGCTTGTTGATGTCACATTGCTCTTTATTTCCTTCTTTGCTCTGTAACCTTTGAGCTCTGGTTCATTTATAACATGGCAGCAAACACACTCTGGCAACACCTGCGTTATGAGCCTGGCCTTTCGAATTGGATCAATATCTCACGAGCAGACAAGACTGGAAGGCTCTGAATGCACTTGCTTGCACTCGCTTGCGGTGTATGGACAAAAGTCTCAGAGTCTTTCCACACTATTGACATCTCCTTGCACCAGACTGATGAGGTCCTTGGATCAATACGCTCCTCACCTCAAAGCTTTATTATAGTAAAGCTTGTATCACAGAAGTCACTAGCTTGCATCTGCTCAGCTATCAACAGTCCATTAACAGTGTCAGAGCTGAAGGATAGACTCCAGACACTCGCCCCCCCATGCCAATCTTAAGCGCTCATGCATTGATATACACTTAACACATGAGAGCAGAGCTTTAGCTCCTCCTTCCAGTCTGCACTTGGCAAAAGTGCAAAACTCAGGGCTACTAGTGATTCCTCGAGTCTCCAAAATCACTGTAGGAGGAAGAGCCTTTAGTTACCAAGCTCCGGTTCTATGGAATAAACTCCCAGCTCACGTTAAGAAGCAGACCAGTCCCTACATTTAAGACTAGACTAAAAACGTACTTCTTTGAATTAGCTTATGATCAGGTCAGTTAGGTAAAGCTCTAACCCACAGCCTGAAGTAAAGCTGCCTTAGGAGAAACACTGCTGTGGGAAGTACGGTACACTGAGCGCTATCCTCTTCTTCTTACTGCAAACTTTGTCTCATTATGATACAATATTTATCTTATCTGTAGTCTGTTCATTACTATTCACATGGTGTTCCTGTCCCACTCCCCTCGGGAGTGCCTGTCTAGGTCGAACGGAGGAACCCGGCTGAACGGAGGAACCCTGCCTACTGGATTGACAACAAGGACTGGATGGTCTCGATCCTGGCCCGTCTGCTGAGGGGATTCCATCGGCCTGGGTCTCTATAGCCTGTCCGTCCATGGGAGAGGATCTCTCCAGCTTCTGTGGTTCTCCCCGGGTTTCTCGTTTCTCCCACCGGGTTTTTGAGTTTTTCCTTGCCGTGCTGGAGAGAAAAGCGCTTTATACATAAAGTTTGATTGATTGATTGAAAAGAGCTCCTCCTAGGCCCATAGGAAGGAGCAGAGAAAACAAAATGCATACAAACCATTAGAGAGAGGAGAACCTACCGTTAGCTATTGTTCACTTCTGGTAGATTATACATTTTAAGAAGGCATTTGTGAATCACCATCATTCAGACGGGCAAGTGTTTTGTGTAAGCTCCTCTCATTATATTCGTGTTCGGAATTTTTATTTTTTTATAGTCCCATTAGGGCTAGAACATGGTAGATTTGTGTGACAATTTTTGCAACTCAATGTGTGTACAGTCACCACTCACTCCAGTTGTCTTATCTCCACAAATCGCTCTTAGACACTATTAAAATCCACTTGATTATCTGTATACAACATGCCCTCTCCACTGTGTGTCCAAATGAGCTGTTAGCTTGTTCCACAGTGTCTCTCCCTCATGTCTTTCTCAGCTGGATACATCGTTGAAGACAATAACGGTCCAAGGAGTGCGCTTCAACATCAACAAAAGGCCAATCCAGTTCACGGTTTTCAAAATATATTAGGCCTAACCGCACAAGACAGAGCAAGGACATAAAGGGGTTGCACACAGTCACAAGAGTTCACATATGTCTACACATTCACGGTAAGTCAGAGTGTTATGATAAAGTTATGGCTACCAGGCATGTCACAGTACAAGCGCAGATAGAACTAATGCAAGACAACAGCGAGATCTTTTTTCTTGCCTTCCATGCTCGCAGTTGATTTTGTGCCCCTTTCACATTTTTCCTCCTAATAAGTGTGTCATGAATACTTTTTTTTCCGTTTTTCAGCTATAACAATTTTAGCTGCTGTCTGCACATCCTCCTCACCTCATTATCTCGGGCCTGCTGCCGCCGATGCTAAAATATCCTTGTGTCCTTACAAAAATCCTCTTATACACACACACAAATGTATTTATAAACACGTGCTGTTCTGCAGTCAGGCGAGGCTCTACATACATTAGAATCCTGCACCACTGACTGGATGTGTTGCTTGTGCGTCATTAATGGAGATAAAAATGTTGCCGCCACATACAAATAAAATTCAAATGTGTTCAATTTGATAGGACAAAGGCGGGTTACGAACAACAGAGGATTTATTCTCATTACGTTAAGTTAGATTTAGTCATGTCACGTTTTAAAGTAAAACAAGGAAAGAACGGCCCAAAATGCAGACTGCAACAAAACTGATTTAATGAAGGCAAGTGACAAAATCAAAACAAGACTGACAAAAACCCAAATAAAGCAGGCGCAACTGAGACAAAAACTCACAGAAAGGGCTCTCGGACAAGAAGACAATGAACAAGGGAAAAACAGGGGTAGAAATACATGGTGAAACACATTAGGGCGGGGCAGGCAATTAACAAGAGGGAAGTCAAACAGATAATCACAAAGACCAAAACCCATGGTCAAAATAAAACACCAAAGGACATAAACACAAGAAAACTAACCAAAACAGGAGCAGATCATGACACGTTACCGTAAATACTTTTAGAAGGAAGCTTTCAGTTCATTTGTTCACAATCATTTAGACAGTCCAACATCGGTCCAGATGACAGTTTGTACCATCCATGTGCATGAGTTGTTACACACATCATTCAGCAGAAGTAAAAGTCATCACAGCAGGTATAAAATGGTACAAAGGGGGTCTACAGCAGTAAATTGCATGTAAGAGGCTAGATGATGGGAAGGCTAATATAGCACCGCCTACGAGCTACATACCGAGTAAATTGTTAGGTTGCGCTCTCCAGGCAAGCCATTCCAGGACCCTGAGCATATGACCATGCCCAGCTACGCAGAAGCCTCCGGACCAGCGCTGGCAAATAAAGATAATGACCATCTATTAACGACCACCCAATCATTTCAGCACCAATGCCATCGCACTAGCTTACCACCGATGCACCATGGACGTTGACTATGACTACGAGTTGTTAGCTTTACGTCAACTCACTACAAATAGAGGAGGGGAAGGACACTGCACAGATTTCATTTAAAAAGAAATTGATTTTGAGTATCGATGAGTGACAAGAGCATCAATGTGGTCATCAAACCCTCAGTGATGTAACTGCACACATAAAATAGACTAGCTCTGAGTCTGAGATGAGATCCTCCTGATACTCACACATAAACTGCTCTTTGATAGTGACAAGCACTGACAAGCACTGACAAGCACTGACGATAATCGTATCGTGTTTGCTCACACACAGGACAGAGTACAGCTGTTCCTACCTAGAGTATGTGGACTCCAAGGTAACAGGCTGAAATGATTGAGAGCTCCCGATCCGATGCTGCTCCGGTCTTCACCATGTCACTACGTTACATGCACACTTACGGCCTGAATTACTAAGTGTTTGCCCATGTGCACAATAGACATAGGTGAGCCAAAGTGGTGCCAAAAGAATGAGCAGTTGAGATTTTTGTCTCCATAAACGTTTAACACCACAGAGCAAAGTCATCTATATATCAGATTTGCACAACTAATGATATTAATAGTTCCTAATGATAAATGAGGAGCAACACGCTACACAATCCCATGTGTTCATTTTATATGGTACTTCCAATTTAGCACCCGGCTGAGTAAATCAGGCCCTTTCTGTTACTCTGTCAGGGTCCCATAGAGCTGACATATGGCTTAGTTATATGTCAAGGCCTTGCTGTGCACTTAAGTCAGTGCATGTGGATTCTCCGTATGTGAACTTTTAAATAAAAGAAAACAAACATACAGAGGTTATTACGGTATCCAATAATGAATGTATCTGAGTTAGTCAATATGCTACTCAAACATAATATATACTTGTGCATACAGTATATCTACTAGCCTATCATCCAGAATGATACCCCTCTGTATATGTCATACAGAGGGATGTCAGTCTGGGCTACTGTCAAACCCAAAGGGATCCTTGCAATCAGATTTGTTTATTTCCAGTCACGTGTTGTTTCTGGAGCAAAAGTCACATCAATAACAATCTACGGATGGCACTGTGAGCTTTTCTCCAATCAGCAGCAAATGACCAAAAGCACATTGACAGTAGGGGACTTTTGTGATTCATAACCCTGTTTGCATATTAACGCAGAACCGCTAATAACCTTGCAGCAATGACACAAACTGCCCTTTACTGATTGGTTTCCTGTTTGCTGCCATATGTTCCGTTCTGGAAATTTAGATGATGCCAACTCTAACCAGTCTCAATCTCCTTGGGTGTGTTTTTAGCTTATCCAGAATTTGAACAGGTTTGTGCAACTTCTTTTGGAACAAAGAATTTGGAAGAAAAAAAGTTTGCAGTAGGCTTTGTATCCTCGCTAAGATTTACACATCACCACATCATCACATTAGAGGTGTGTATAGCTGGGTGAAGTAAGTTATCAATATCTGAAAGCCATTTTAGAAGTAAAAGTATAAAAGGTGTTTGGTAAAAATAGTTCTTTGAGCTGACTGGACAGGGAGATGTCACGGGGTACAAGTTGAGTTTTTAACTTTGCATTTTTTTAGTGTTTGGTGTGTTTTTAATACTGCATGCTTTTAGCTATTGTAGTTTGTATCCACTTGTTACCCCAGCAACCCTGACCATGTGACTTTAACCCAATCGATTTGCTTGATTGAGCCCTCAATGCAATCAAGTACACCTATACTTTGGCACATAATTGGGCACACAAAAGGGCTGCGCAAAGACGCACAGGGAGGGGTGCCATGCCATTGGTCCATTAGTTCGACGTCTCATTATTCTGAAAGTTTACCATTGAGCAGAGGTGCCATTATTCCACAACACAACTCTAATGGCTGGTGTACACTGTATGATTTTTTTTGTCTTGTAAGATTTTTAGATGTCACATTGCACGACGTGGGGATGGCACAACCGTGAGCTGCTCTCGTCTCCACTGTGCGAGTGTTCAAAGAGATAATCGTGGCTACGACCAAAGTTTTGTTGTTGCGGTTTCAGGCTTCAAAAGGCATGTGTTTAGCTCAGGCGAGCGCAACATGCTAGCAGTCTCATAAACTGCGGAGTCAGACCCGTTCATGCCTGGCCTTTGTTGCCTGTGATTCGGCGGTGCGGTGTGCGCTGATATGTTGTCGAGACGCTTCACGGAGATCTTCTCTGCAGTGAGAGGATGGCTCACTCTACAACTAGTGTTCCAAAATATCAGGCACTGCCTGATGTCAGTCGTAGCTCGTCTCTGGTCGTATGACGGTTCTATTTTAAATCTTTGTCCCTGTCTAATTGTATGAGCTAAGACCTGCGATTATCAGCTACGACCTAAGATTTTTCTCACGACTAGTGGTCGTACATCGCAAAATCGCACAGTGTACACTCGCCGTAACCCAGTTGTGTTGTGGATTAGAGCCATATACAACCATTGGCCCTAACCTTAAGGTCAGTGGACTCTTGCGGACATTTTCGGAATAATGAGATGTCAGACTAATGGGTTGTCGAACTAATGGGCCGACCCCTGGGGAGGAACAACGCAGGAACATGAGGAAGGCTGGTGAGGCACCAGCCGTGCAGGCCGCCGCCGTGATGCAGGCAGCTGTGGCGGTGTGGACGAGGATGACACGTATGGAAAGACCACGGAGCCCAGGTGTGCGGGGACAGATGGAGATTCCAGAGGAAATGCACAGTGATCCAGGTGGAGCACAACTGGGCGTGTGCCCCTGCCTCCCGTGTAAGCCTTCGACCCAAATGTAGTTGTGCTCAACAAGCAGGCCTATGTCTGGAAGGGATCTGGCTGTTGCGGGAAGTTCTGGCCCCTTGTGTTGTCCTGACAGGTGATTGGGAGGTGGAAAAAAAAGAAAAAAGACAAAGAAAAAAAACAAAAACAAACATATACTGTACATGAAAAGTATGAATCCTCCGGTAGACACTCTGGATTCTGGCACCTTCCAGTCAGAAATCAATTGAAGAGGACGGCTGCTTGAGCAAACCACGCAATTTCTTTGTTGACATTCTGCCTTACAGCATTGTTTCTGACTCACCGAACATTAAAAGCGCACAAGGAAGAGCTCCATCTCCATGACCTATATAAATACATTTATCTTCGGTTCCTCAGACGTTCCCAGTGATTTGGGTGTTATAAGCATCGATCAATCATATCCGTTTATCTTCAGAGACAAATGGTTTGCGCTAGCTGTCACATTGAGGAAAGAAGAAAGGGAATAGATACAAAGTGCCACCAGGCTCTACGCTGATACAGTGCCATATCAGGCAAAGAAAAGGCAGGAAAGAGACGATTCTCATGTCAGACAGCAGATTGTTTTTTATTATTTTGGCCTGTAGGCTTGGACAGGACAGCTTACAATCAAAGAGTACAGTGACATTCAGCAAATTGATGGAACTGGGAACTGAACCCTAGAGGTCTGAGGCCAGGACTTCTCTAATGCACTTTTTTACCCGTATCACCCAAAATGTGCCTCATCGCTCCCAGCTTGTCCAGAACTCCACGGCACCACTTTCAACAGGAGCCATAAAGCGAAAACACATGACTTCAATTTTAGCCTCTTAACTCTGGCTTTTTGTTTTGTTTTAAGAATTCATTGTTTGTTTGTAAAGCCTTGAATGGATTATCTCCTCAATATAATACAGACAAAATACATATTTACTCAGTAGGTTATTGGGGCACACATTTTGACTAGCTTTAGGAATCAGATAAGATGTCTCAGATATCTCAATAGACATAGCAAAACTACCCCAGTCAGCAAACATAGGGCCAACTACATTTAGGAACTAGAGCTTCAGCTGCATTTGGACAATCCGACAATCTTCACCCAGCGCAGAAACAACATAAAAACGACATTACCTATACAATTGGACTCCAAAAAACTGTTCTGTTCTCCCAACGAACTGTGTATAAGGTTGCATGCAGGCTCAGGTAGACGATTATTTGAAATAGGTTTATATAGTTTATATGTAAACTATAAAATATATAGTTTTATATATAAACTATATATGTTCAGAAAGTGTACCTACCTCATGGTAGAGGTCCTGGGTCACTGACAGGCACGAAGGGCTCTCAGTCGCCCATTAACTTTTATGGACTCTGTAAAATGTATGAATTTAACAATGTTCAGTGTTCAATTTTGAGCAAAACAGTATTTTTGCATAGATATCTGCAGTACCTTCAAGGTATGGAGTGCAATAGAAAGGTCCAAGGGGTCCTCAACACAAAAGCAGTTGGGAACCAATCGATTCGAGGATACGAGTCTTTATTTTAAGTTTACTTTGAGCAGAGAGATGGCCACTTTCCAAATGGAACTGGCAACTGCTGAATGTCTCAGTGGCAGCACCCCAAAGGAATATACCCGTTTGTTGTAGATAAAGCGGCGGAGAAAATAGTCAGTGGGACAGCTTCTAGCACCCCTGGGTGTTTGTAAATAGACAAACTGACAAAGTGAATGCACTGTAGCCTCATGTTGCTTCTGTTCATGTTTTTTTTCTTCCTATAAGTGTTTATCGCACAATGGAGAGAGGAAGAGCAGATGGCCCTTGGAGGTTGTTTGTTTTAAGATGAGTCAACATATTGCCTTGGCACAATCCCGTTTTATGTAATTCTATATGTTGTTGAGATGAATGTGAAGCCCCTCAAGTCATATGTTCTACTATGCCACTCTCACTCACTCACGCATACAGTCAAGTTTAATCATAGATAATAGAATTAATAATAGAATTAATAATAATTTAAAAAAAAAAGTAAAACATGACGCAATTCCTGATTTTAGAATTACATACTTGACCAATGTTAAGTCAAGTCGTGCATGCGCACACAGGTGGAAGGTGGGATAAAAACAGGGCAGATGAGGGCGCTGCTACAGCTTAATGCTGTGAGGCAGGGGTGGCGAAATGGTTAAATTACAGCGCAGACCAGAGTATATACTATTGCATGGACAAGTTACTAAATTAATGTGGTGTTAGTGAAGGAGTGAACGAGTGAGTGAGTGAGCGAATGATTGGTGATGGTATCTTTGATTAATCTATAGACTATTTAGTGAGCGAATACGGAGAGAGGAAGATCAATCTTTTTTTCCTGATGAAACATTTCTATCAGGAGCAGATAAGGTTTTTTTTTTCCTACGGCATTTACACTCAGCATCAAACAAAATGTCAACCTTAAAGCGATCCTGACAGGATAGGGTCCCTTTATTTGTGCTCTTTATTCCCCTCTATTTAGAAAAGTACGCCTCACTGTATCCATGCTCTCCACCATACTGTCCTTTGTTCTTTACTTTTGAAAACGACCAACTGGAAACAACAAGCTACAAGTAAGAAAGTGTTTTCTTTGAAGCTGATTATAGAAATTACTTTCTTACATGATTCATAAATGAAAAAAAAAAAAAAACCCAGACGGAAACCAATTCTGATCATTTAACCGGCTGATCCCGTGAGTGTTGGATAATACATTAGAGCGTCTGGCTTGAAAATTAAAATGCATTTTTAACTCTGAGCTATTTGGTAACACAGCAGGTGTGCAGAGAACTGAATTACTGCCCGGAGATGCATTTTCTTAATTTAATGTCCTTAATCCCAGAGTCAATAATAAACACGGTGAGGCTGCGTTTCAGTTTCATGCAGCTAAATCTGGAACAGTCTTCATGAGGATGTGAGACAGGCCTCAACTCTGACAATGTTCAAATCCAGGCTGAAAACAGCTCTTTTTACCCGTGCATATGAAACTGAAAGTATTTTATCTGCACTCTTGACTTTACTGTAATTGATTAACTTTGTGTTGTTGTTTTATTGATTGATTTTAACTGTTTTCTTGTAATTTTTCTGCAACTGTGAAGCACTTTGAATTGCCTCGTGTATGAATTGTGCTCTACAATAAACTTGCCTTGCCTTGCCTTGCCTTAATTTAATATTTTTCTGAGGGTAGCACTCGTTTTGAATAATCCCAAACTGAACATAATGATATGAGATATAACAAAAATGTATCATTTAGTGCACATTCTTATCATGAATATGTATTATTTAGGTGCCACTGGTTTGTCAAAATGCTTATGTTTGCTTAGTAGACAACAATGACACGCAAGTGACATACATCATACAGTACATCACAGCATGGCATAGGTCTGTATTGTATATATGAATTTGCTATAAAGGATGGAAAGAAGTGTATTTTTCATTTATTCGTTTATTTCGGTGTAGTTGGATGAATATAATCTGGTAATTCACCTGTGATGATCATTTTGGAAAAAAGTGGGTTATCTACTTGGATGTTTCTCATAAAATGTAACTTATAACACCTGTCTCGTGTCACCAATATGTCCTCTGATACAGTCCCTATGTGCAAGTGACTCATTGATTTTCAAACTGAACAAAGATGTGAAATCCCATGGTGCCTAATTAGGAAAGAGGAGTATGCAGCCCCTGACAGATAAATTAAAACAAACTAACAGATGCCTTGATATTACATGCAATGGTTGTTTATTAGAGTCAATTGATAAGACGGTTTTCTTTGTTAAAGATTTGGTTACTAACTTGAGATCATTAATCTGACAAACTCTATGAGCATATTTCTCCAACACTATTACATTTGTGGCTCTCTTTGAATAGAGTAGCTTGTACTGGCAACTGTGCGCTATTTGATAACACAGCAGGTGAGGTGGGGAGTAGAATGCTGCCTGGAGATATGTTTCTCTTCATTTAATAACCAAAGGCAAGATCTTTAGAAATGGCCCAGAGCTGTTCATTAAGGCTGTTTGCAGGCATATATTTTTAAGAGTGCCCCCCCAAAAAGCCGATATGAATGAATTTAAAAGTGGTTTGATGTAATCCCTATTTATTGCTTGCCCGGTGAGTGGAACACCACTGCAGACTGATCGACAGACTGTTGAAAGATAGCCAAAGGCAGGTGTTTATTTTGGACATGAAGGAAAACATTTCAGACGTTATGTTGACAGTCGGTGGTTTATCCTTGCGCTGCATGGTTGTGTCTGTATAAACAAGGTACAATAGCATTTTTGTTCCCTTTAACCACTACTACACTTTAAATGGCCCTGTAGGGTTTTTGCATAATTCATAAAAACAGAGAGCACCATTATTTACATTTCCATTAAAACCACAGTAAGCAAAGCAGAATTGCTACTTGCTGAGAAGTTAAGAGCGCAAATTTGGACTGGTGTCAAGACGCTAGAGAGTGTATAGGCAAGAGTAAACACTTACGGGCCTATACAAGCAAAATGATCCAACCAAAAATGAAAACAATAAGGATCCAATATTTAAACAAATCACAGTCAATCACTTTAGATCATAAACAATAGTTTCACCTACATCTTCTTTGTGCCGTTTGTTTTTATTTTCATACACTATTTTTCCAGCCTTTTACTTTTTAATGTTTGAAGGTTTTTTTTTTTACAGACGGATTTTTTCAATATCTAATTCCTAGCCTCATTTACTATATTACTATACTATACATGTTGGCCGTGGAGCTTTGCATTTGTCATCCTGTGTTAACAAGAAAAGAATACTGCGCTGAAGTAGACCTCCAAATGGAACGCTCATGTCCATGCTGAGTGTGAAGCAACAGATTCTGAAACATATAGCAGTTTTGTAGAACAGGGCTCAGTGTGGATATAGGTGCTATGTGCCACGAAAAGTTTCAGTCTGTGCTCCAAAATCTACACCTTTGGTCTTGACAGAACTCTGAGAATAGACAACTCTGTGCTTGTAGTGTGTCGTGTTCCGGTTTGTTTGAAATAGAAATATGCCACTCTTTCACCATGCTATTGTTGTGAACTTGCTGCAAAAAAAAGAAGAGAGGAGAGCAGCAGCCACTGTGTGTGTCTGTGGGTATAGAGGTGCCTTCAGAGTGAATGCCAGGATGACTTGTAGCAGAGACAATAATTAGACTGAGACAAACACTGGACATATTTTATCTTTAGCATTCGTTTTTACTACTGAATGAAATGCCTGGTTCCAAATTGAATCCTAATCCTAGGCCTAATGCACAGCAGGGGAATGGCACATGCTAAAAAATATGATGCAAGCCAAAAATGTTTTGCTGAAGGCATGCTAACGAATCAACAGTGCTGTGAAACATGGAATTTGAGTGCAGAACAGCTCGGAATGGGCTCTATTATCCAGCAAAATCCAGAAACTGCAGCGCTTCAGGACTAAAACATGTGTGAATGAAGCCAAAATAGGCCTGTGGTTAATCAAGGAATGATGTTGAGATAAAACAATAAACAACAAGTCGATTTTGCATGATAAGACACTTTAAATGGTCTTCTAACTTGTACAAAACTGCCTGTATGTCTTAGAAGGATGATAATCATGTTTGCAACATATTGCAGACACACTAGCGATACAGTAGTGAATCACACATACTTCAGAGTCTCTGCAAAACTGGAGGTGGAATACATAAGAGTAAAGAGACCAAAGTGTGTTCCGATCCGCAGAACACAGGAGGTAATTGCTATGCACAGCTGATGCTTTAGTGAGAATGACACCTCCAACCGCAGAGGGATTTGGAGAAAAGGTAATGTATAGAAGAAAAGGGCTTTGTAACACAGAGCCTTCTCATTCTCACCCTATTGTGTTTTTCTGAATACTCAGTTACTGCCCAATATGCGTCTCAGCTGCCTTAGACTGGCAGAAATGTGGATATAAAAGTGTGCACACTCCTATTTGTGGCTGGTACTCACACATCACATTCACAGATAGGGCAAGATGGATGAAATGTCTTGTTCAAATGTACAACAGTATCCTGGAGTCTTTTTTAGTTTGTGGGTGTTCGCTGTCGTACTCCTGGCATGACGTTGTTATCTTCTGTTCAAAAACTCGTAATCATAGTGAATCTCAAGAAACCTATCTGGACTGTCATCTCATATCCGCCATAGAGTTTGGATTTTCTATCTCTTCTAAATTTCATGCGCGAAAATTCTCAGATTAGCCTTGGATTCTGCAAGCCATCCCACGAGGCACTTGATGTACTTGATGTAATAATGTTTGAAAAAATGTAATGTCATTTAAATGGAACCGGGGCAAGGCGATCGCTCTCCACTCATCTCTCTGCGCTGGCATAACCCTTCTCCTCTTCACTGTGATTTCAGGGGGAATGTTCCATGGCAGAGGCGGTGAAGGAACCCCAGCCGAGGTGAGGCGAAAGACCGTAAAACTAAGAACACTTTTAACCTTTAACCAACATTTCTCTGGACTAGATCTACATAAGGTCACACATTTCCTCACTCTTTTACTGCAAACCATGTTGTGCAGAATGCTGGAGGAAGATCTCTAACACGGACTCAGAGCGACTCAAAGAATGACATATACTGTAGGCACACTTTTACAAAGACTGATAAGATGCAGGAGATGCAGAGGATTGCACTGACACTGTGACTACATCTGACTGTGGGTGCAGCTGCAGGCCACTTACTACAGTCTTACTCATCCTCTCTCCTACCCATTTTTTTAAATCCCTGTTGAGAATAGTTAGCAGAGATAATTTATTAAGTTACTTTCTATTTCAACATGAATACGATTTACATGATTCCATCAGGAAATGTTGGTTGACCACAGTGCAAAGCTAAAGGGTTTCATGGTCATGAATAGCATGCTCATGAATTGCATGTTATAGGCTGATTATAGAAACGAGAGCACCCACACAGACTTAGGATTGGGGATGGGATTTGAGGTTTGATGTAGGACCCGTCAGCGGAGGAAGACTCAGGGAACATCGACTGGGTTACGGTGAGTATATGGGGAACAGGAGCACTTTTCAGAACCTGGAAAAGTACGGATGCTCCACAAAAGATACCAATGTTTCCTGGTATGAATTAACACTTTGCCACTTGTACAAATGGTTTGGATTTTAAACATATCGTTGTGGATAGAAACTCCAACTTCTTTAAACAGTGTATGCTGATCAGTGGCGCGCAGGGTAATTGGGATAGTCAGGATGTTTAGCAATGGACCGGGGCACTTTTTGTGCCTGAAGTAAAAAAAGAAAAGAAAATCATCACAAACTCTCATAATTGGGCTATTGTATGCCTATAGGCTGCTGCAAGTATAGCCTGGACTATTGTTACTTGAGAGTATTGAATACTTGAGAGTCATTAATAAAGTTACACATTTTTAAATTTTTTTGTTCATGTAAATCTACCAAATAATGACTGAGACATTGAAATCAGAATGGAAACAATTCTACTTTGGCATCGTGCGTCTCTTTCAGTCTGTCTCTCCATCATGGAGATACTATTTGACATTGAACACCCCATTGCAGTGGTTCAAGTTGGTGGAGTCCAATCATTGCTTCATTTGTAAACTTTTGGATTGATGTGGGAAACAACCGTTTTTACATACTGAGATATGTTCTTACCCTAGCATAGACGAGTTGATGCGTACCTGTCTGGTCTTTGTGCGTGCGCTCAGTCACGCAAATGTTGCTAGTATTTAGCCCCTCCCAACAAAGGTATAGCTCCCAACTGGGGTGAAGTTAGAAGCTACCAAGCTGTTTCACGTTTTCCCTATTTAAATACAGTTACAGTACGTGAGCCTTTACACGATCCAAGTCTAGTGACACAAAATCAAAAATGTCGATTTTCTAAGGGGATAGAAAGGGGAACTATATTGTGAGGCATAATAACACCTGGAGTACTTCGATGTCCGCGCTGTAATATCGTCAAAGTACTCCAGGTGTTATTACGCCTTACAATACAGTGCCCCTTTTTATCCGCTTAGAAAATCGACATGTTTAATTTTGGGTAAGTAGACTTGGATCGTGTAAAGGCTCACATAACTGTATTTAAATAGGGAAAACGTGAAACAGCTGGGTAGCTTCTAACTTCACCCCAGTTTTGAGCTATACCTTCGCTCGGAGAGGCTAAATGTTAACAACTTTTGCGTGATTGAGCGCACGCACAAAGACCAGACAGGTACGCATCAACTCGTATAAGCTAAGGTAAGAACATATCGTGTGCATGGTGTCTGTCATAAGATCATAGATGACGATAGCCGTCCATTGTCCCATTACTTTGAGCTCCTTCTATCACGGCAGAGATACAGACTTCCTTGTGCCAAGAAAAATGTGTACAGGAATTCTTTTGTTCCCTTTGCCATCAAGGAGCTGAATAAGTTGTAACCGCTAATGTTGTTCGGTCATTCTGTTCCTTTTCCTTTTCTTTCAGTGAAGTCAATCTGCTGCTGCTGCGTCTGCAACAAACTGAAGTTATAATGGATTTTAATGTTTTTTATTACATTGCTGAATGTATGGAATGTGTGAGCGAGCCAAAGGCAAATTTCTATCATCATTGTGCATGGTAGACAATAAAGTTTTTCTATTCTATTCTATTCTATTCTATTCTATCTCAGTATGTAAAAAACATGGCCTATTCCTTTAAACACCATTAATGACATATTAGCCAATCTTTGCTGGATCCTTTACCCAGACAAACTGAAAGCTGGAGGAATGCGTTCGGGGAATGGGGGATCCAATTAAGCACTGAGTCCAGTGTGCTTAAACGACTGCTCTTCACACAAAAGCGCGGAAGTGGGAGAGTTGAATGAAAAGGGCCAGCATAAGACATTAGTGATTCATGTGTAAAAACTGGGAACAGAAATGTGCCATTTTGCTTATGTCAGCATTAGTGAGAAACCCTTTATGCATTGTTCATCAGAGCTATACTAAGTGGGTGCAGCCACTAAAACGGTTGTGCTTTTTCATCCAAATAAAGAACAATGCACTCAACAAACAGTGCAGTGCTTTAGCATATACCACTCACTTCACTCCAAAAGCTGTCACAGAGCACCTCAGGCTCATGTCTTCAGCCAAGTGCTTGCTGTTTAGAGCCAAGCAAACACACTTATATTCCAGAGAAAGAAAGCTCACAGTAAAGTCAACAGAAACATGATACATCCAACGGCGGCTCCTCCAGATCGCTGTTCATTTCACACTTGTAAATCCACTTCTGCTCTGTTTGCTCCAGCTTTGGCTACTCACTATATCTGACAAAGAGGCAGCAGGGCACAGGCTCCAAAAGCACTCAACCTGTCTTATTTTTGCACATTCAGTATTGTAACTGATAGAATAACTATTATGTATCATGTTACTCTGACTCAGGTCAGTTTCATTACTAAAAGGCTTGCTGACTGGTTAGTGCTCTCACCTTACAGCAGGAACATTCCAGATTCGGTTCCAGGGCCTGGTGAGGCTTTTCCAGCTAATGTCTGTAATGCTGTCTGTATTTGAGACCAGAATAAAGTGGTCGTATAGGTTTACTTCGTTATTAGAAATGTAATGCACCAACAGATAGATAAACATCATTAGCACACACCACATTATTTCTTACTTTCATCACAGTATAGTGCACATACAGTACAAGTACATGAGGATATTCCCCTTAGATTTTGAAGCAGATCCATGGGCCATAGTGCTCATCAAAACAACAATAGGCGCTCACATGTGAGGTAGATCAAACTGTGGGGGTGGAGGTCCGTTCCATATAAATGGTGCCCTGGGTGAACCCACAGCTAAGCAACTCCACCGCATCAGAATATATTATTATAGTGAAGAACAACACCGATTAGAACTGTCGTGAAATATTCTTCTTTCTTCCACTGCAGTACAAGACTGGACTTAGCACGGATTAGGAGAAAGTGCCGACTGACAGCAGAGGGGCAATAAATTCTGATATCAGATGTTTGAGGTCATGCTGGACAGTCAGGTTTTTTATTATTCCAAAAATATCCACTGAGTTACTATTGTGCACTCTGGCAAAGTCACGGAGCCTTGCAAAGACAAAAAGTTCAGACGTATCTGACAACCCTCACCGCTCCCTTTCGGATTAAAATGGACTTTTAACTGCAGCTTTCCATAAGTCCAAACTTGCAGCTCATGTACAATGCAATGTGTGCGGTGTGTTGTGCCAATGGGCTGAGAAACAATGTCCTAAATCGACAACACAGGAAAAACAGACAGATTATTCCTTCAAGTTAAAGTGCGTTTCCAGTTAGAGATCAGGTTCCCAAGACACTGATCTCAAGGCACTGTGAGGGCCAGTGACGACCACACAGCTCCCTCAAGTCATTTCAGCCGAGCTTCTTCTACATTAATTGGGCGGACTCATCTGTCATGCCTTTGATATGCCTTTTTACTAACCCAGACCACCAGCAGCTAGTTAACTCCGATAGAGCCGACACACTGTTACATAAGTTCATTTCAAGCACTGCGTCAGATCCCAACACTGCTTAACATGCAATTAATTAGACGTATCTTTAATAAGAACACTGCACTGAAGACGTACGGGGTTAGCCTGTGGGAAATATACTCAGCTCGGGATAACAACCATAATATATGTCATAAAATGATTCCCTTTGTAGCAGCAAAAAGCGGTTGGTGGGACGGTTAATATGGTGAATAATCCGATCTAAAAAAAACAATATATGCTGGCTATTGGGGTGGAAACTTGCAGGACGCCTGAATGTGTTGGAGATGAATCTGGACCATCAGGATGTGACCCACTAACATGAGTTTGGCTTCATGCATTTACAGTATGGATGCACCCAGCTCTACATCACTGTTATGTGTGCCTCTATACACATTGGACAGAAACAGCCTATAATGAGTTTACAGGGATTTTAATGGCCGCCTTCATTCAGCAGAGACTCTTCCTCATATGAGACAGGGACAGATGGAACCTCTCTCCACTCGGGCTCCCCCCAATCCATCTCTGTTTTATTGTGTTACATGTGCCCTGCTTTCCTTGTGTATGCTATGTGATGCAGCCTGCACTCTGCTCCTCCAAGTTTTGTTGTTTTGTTCACTTTCCGTTTCATATTTTCATGATGTAATGGCACAAGTGTTGTGAAGTTCATGCATGTTCTCTTACTGTATATGAAAGACAGAGCTAATTCAGACCGTCTTCTTTATGCTGAGCAAGGATCACATGGTTTGTTCGTTGTAATTTACAGTTACAACAATATCATGTTGAAAGTAGGAGCTTATTGTTAGATATTGATATTCCATAAGATACTGTCAGTGGTTGATTTAATCATAAGTAGTGAACTTTTATGACTTCTATATTTTGTTTGTTTACTTAGCTTTCACACTGCCACATAAAGTATTTGGCCAAACACTAAAATGGGTCTGCAAATGTTCTAAAATAGAAATTTGACTAAATTAGGTCTAAACTGGGTGTAAACCATGTCTCAACCTGGAAAAATACTTAACTTCAACGCATTAAAAACAAGGTTTAAATATATACTTAATTATATTGCATTCAAATACAATATAAAGAGAAAATGACATGGCTCCACTCCTTCTACTGGCACTTAGCTGTTTTTCCATATGAACTCTTGCTTACCAAAACATCATACTTGACCTTCATGTACTCAAACTTCATGCCAAAATGGGAAATAATGATGCCATGATGACTTCAGCCGTCAACACCCATCTGTCTCCACTTTTCACCGTTTCCTCTCTTCCCAGTTTCTCACCCTCTCTCTTGTGAAGTGTGACAGACCCAGAAAACTGCCAGTTCTTCTGCCACTCAGCTCACTCGCAGCCTTTGATGGAACATGTTCAAAAAGTGCAACCACAGAAATGAGGCTGCCAGTTCAGTCACTGTGAAGGGGAAAACAGAGCAGTCTTGTAAACATGCAGCTGAATATTGTGACCCGAGAGGTGTAGATCAAACTTGGGATCAAACATAAAACTTCTTGCATTCCAAACAACACCTCAGTGTGTATAAGAATCCTGCCAGTTATATTGAATAGTGAATTAAAAGTAGCTATAGTCTTCTCTGTCTGTGGTTGTGAGTAAATTGGCCTTTAGATTGACGAGAGTAACTTTGTGCAAAGATTATTTTATTAGATTAGATTACTGGAGCCTTTACAGGGCATTATTTTTGGACATTAGTGGGACAAAGACAAGCTGTATTTTAAGTTCTATTAACTAATATATTTTTTATTGTCTTACACAAGGCTCTTGTGTGTGACACTTCTGAGGAAGGCAGCAGATGTAGCCGAAACTGTCAAGGTATGAAATAAACACACACAGATGAACACACTGTCATCGTAAATAGAAGACCTAATGGACCTGATTGATTGTGGCTCTTCCAGTCCAGCTGCACACCAAGCTGGTTGGAAACCACTTACAGTAAACCTCCATGCCTCTGAAGGTCATTGGTGCTGGTTGGACTCCTCTCCTAAGTCACTACCTCAGTCAACTCTACTGCAATGCAGTTGTCAGCAGTACAGCCACAGTGTTCTTCATATCGTATTAGTTCCCTTATCTTTATTGTTAACCTAGGTACAGAAAGTAATAAAGAAGCATTATGTTGCATTGCATCAGCCATAAAAAGTTATCATTTCATTTCACACTTTTAATAAACCTGTGAAGTCATTTATTATTACAATCGATGGAGGTGCCTGTTTGTTTGTGCTGCTATTTCATCTGAAGTGAACAGATGAACTGTACGGGCAACATTTTTATATTAAGTTACTGATGTAATAAATCACATGGATTTAGCTGCTCTCAAACTCTCCTCATTACCGGGAACTGGGTCAATAGCTACAGCCTTTACAGTTGTGCACACTGCTGATGCAAACAGTGGCTATTTCATTACTTACACCACACAGAGGCTGGCCCAGCTTTGGTTCTTAACTTGTTGGTCCTTATCTGTAAATGGTTATACAGTAACTTTTAAGGTAATATATAGTGACATATAAGTTTGACACCACTACATCCTCTGACCCATCACACTGCACTCGATCATGGTGGTGTTTTTGACCAATCATAAAAGTATAGCTCATTCGATCCATTGCACCTGATACAGAAAGGTAAAGTCTCTATAATTGCTCTTTATTCTTTAAATGAATAATAGATAATAAACATTTTCACTATCAAACTTCCTGAGCTTATTTATATGTAAGCTTCACCACCACTGTTTTTTCCCCCTTGTATGGATGATTGATGTAGTGTTGTGCACTGAAGAGTGGGACTCGCCCCAGTTTTGGCTCCGACAGTGACAAGAGAGCATATGGCAGGCTGAAGGTCATCTGAAGTAGGTTTGTGCGTGCAGGGGCTGGTAAATGATTGAATCTGAGGGGCTGTATGGACACTGATGAGCACTGATGGACCGCAGGGGATGGACAGAAGAGAGGAAGTATTAGATCAAGATCCAAATGTTGTAATTGGCAACAGGACTGGTCTTGTCCCACTGACAATTAGGCATAATCACTCATCTCATGCGTTTCACTCACATGAGATTTTAAAATAATCTAAGTAAATAAGTACATATCATTTTCCATCCAAAGTGTCCCTATAATTACTAATCTATAGTATATTCTCACTTTTCAACAGAATTTCCCCTAATTATGTCTGCATAAATGGTTAGTTTTTTGTTTTGTTTTTACACTGGAGTCACAAAAAATGCACTAGTGGTGAAAAAGAAGGATTGAAACAGTAAACCTTTATGTGTAAATGCTGAACTGCTATTGCTGTCAATCAACATACAAGCCCTGATTTTAACGAAGTCAGTTGTCTCTGTCCATATAAGAGTCACAAATTCAGTACCATGGATGTGAATTGGTCTCTTACGGTAAGTACTTCAGTACATTAAGCCCAGAGCTATAATTCAGTGTTACAGATACAGTATCATGCTGACATCATGGTGAGAGTTATCTAATGAGGGCTTTGATGTACTTCAGGATTCAGCTCCACAAGCTATCTAATGGAACAAACTGTGCTCGTAAATATTTCATGCTCAATTCCAGCCGAGAGAGAGGATTTGTGGACCAATAGAAAGAGCGAAATTTACTTTGTATTCTAGTTTAATTGGGAAGTTTGCAGAAAACAGTGAGGATAAACAACAAAAATACAAAAAAATATCTCTACAGTGGGCACACAAACTGGGACACCCTGGGCCCATAGCGTATACTATATACTGACAATGTCCTGGCATATGGGACAACATTCTCAATCAGAAAACAGTATGGCATCGAGCAACAATGTGTGAAAAAGACACCCCAATACCTTCACACTTAAAATTGCTTGCTTGAAGTGTTTTTGTCAGAAGCATAAAACTTTTCATGGGTTTACATATGCAATATTCCGAACTTAAACCATAGGCAACTTCATTGGTAGAATAATAATGTTAATATTCATACAACCTGTAGTTATTTTACTACAATGGGAATTAAACATCCACCCATAAACAGCCTCTCAGAAAACAAATATAGAATGCAATGAATCTGCTTTGAGCCCACATTTTGAGATCATCATTTATTTAGCTGCATCCTTTGGCTCTTTGGCTCACTGGCATGACTCCAGAAGAATCAGACTGCGCAGAAATGAAAGGGTTTATAGAGCCAGGAGACTGCAGGCTTCCACCGAGGCGCTGCAAAATAATCTATAACCAGTTTACTAGGACTGAACCTTGGAGCCTCACAGCAGCCAGGCAGAATCTGGATCCTCCACTAACATGCTGCGATAGAGGATAGAGCACTGCGTCGACACACTTTTACTTTTCATTTTGCAATCTCTCCTCCCAAAAGACATTGTTACAAGACAGGCCGCTGAATTGTTCGCAAAACTAAGCTTACTTTTGCTCATTAGAAATAGGACCCTCTTTTCAGGGCTGACAAATCTCCCACTTTGTATTCACTTTGCTGCTGCGCCATCATCCTGGGGCACTGTGAATTAAAACATTTTCTCTATTCCTCTCTTCCCCCCCCCATCTCTCACTCACTCACTCACTCTCCCCCCTCCCTCTTCTTCTCTTTTTCCTCCACCTGTCTCTCTACCTCCCTGTCTAGCTAGCTCTATCTCGAATTATCTCCTGCCTGGCAGCCCCTCCCACATACACTAATCTAACAGTGGTGTTTCATTGATCAGAGTGAGGCTGCCGCAGTTTGGAGGTAAATGCCTGTCAAAGGGAATGATGGACCTGAAGTCAACCCGAGTCGCTCCTGCAAACCCTCCTGAGAATGATGGATGTAGAACCATTACAGTCCTTGGACAGGGGAGCCCACAGGCTGTTAGCTGACAGAGGACACTCCAAAGCAATAATATCTGCCACCAAACAGTGACATAGCAGATCTATGGGTAATTTACCAAAAATCGCCACTTCCAACCCACGTGGATTTGGTGCCGGAGCTGCCCATGGCCACACACACACGCACACACAGGGTAAAGACAATCACAAACCGTCTCAGCTGAATTTGTAACAAATATTCTCGAAAGTGCAATACTGTGACTTCAAGCTTCAAAAGTGTTACAACTTTTATGTAAACCACACCCCAGTTGCTCCAACGGAAGTGTCTGTTTGTTTTTTTGCCACTGTTGCAGCAGAAGCAATTGCAGTTTGTGGTAAACAGACACACCGCTTTCTTTTTGCTCAAAATGGAAGACTTTATAAACAGGAGTGTGGTAGTGAAGAGCTTCTGGAATCACAGCTGTGCAAATGGAGGGAAGGGAAAAGCTTAATCTCTGCAGGATGAAACCAGCAAATAGCTTTCATTTTACAGCACAAACAGCATCGTTGCACTGTTTGTCCCTTTCATGGATTGCATTCAACACATTGCTCTTTCATTTAAATGTTCCCTGGCATGCATTGTGAATTAGCAGATCTTCTTAAAATACACACACACACATATATACATACATTCCTGAATACTGACGCTTTAAGTAATGGTTATTATGGTTGTCATGAGTATTAGGATACATTTCTTGCTCTGCTTCATGCCTCTACCATAATGTAATCCCAAGTGCATTAATTTTAGTATAAAAGTGGGACACTTTCCTTTGCTCCAGTTAGAATCCTTTACCATCTTCTGCAAGAGCCTCCAACATATTACTTTGAACATAAAAACGAAGTAAGAAGCGAGGATAAAACTTCCTCTCAATGTCCATGACTTTGAAATTCTTAACAGCAGTATAAAGCTGCAGGGTATGGAGAAGGTATAGAATCGGTGTCAAGTCTGCTTCCTTCCCAGCCCACACTGAGAGCAAATGATGTTTAAGCAAGTTTTAATAAAATGTTATGGGAGATGAGTTATGCATTTATAAGTATTCAGTATAGAAAAAAGTATTTCACTGTTGCTTAATCAGAACTAATCTTTGCACCACACGTTTTCCTTTTTCATTTGCCTATCTGTGCAAGAACCTCATCCCCTTTGGTATGGGTCTACTGTTGAAGAAAGTTAGATTCATATTGGATGTGAACAGTGGTTAAAGTGAATTTTGGGAGGTGGTGGAACTCTAATCTCGAAGAATCAGAAAGCTACATTAGGTCGATATATAAAAGGCTGTGTGTATATTACAAGTAACAGAAGGGGTTTTATATTACTTTTAATTTATTTATTTAAACCATTTCACAGAATAATATTTCTTTATATGTGCTCTTGTTTGAGATACTCCCAGAAAGTTAGAGCAACAGCCAGTCCTACCCAGGACATTTTTTGAATAATCAGATACAATTTAGTAAAATCTTGTGTATTTTAGGCAAAAATATGCAGTTTGAATTAGCCTTATACAGTGATGAAAATCAGAACTGCCTACATTATGATTATACTTTCCTAAAAAAAAAAAAAAAAAAAATAGCTGCAATTAGACTACTTTTATTATTTAATCTATGTATTCATTGTTTTTATGTACTGTCAACATCCTGTGTAAGTGTTTCCCTGTGGGGCCCCAGTCCCTCTGCTGCCCGTGTCAGCTACCCCCTGTTCCTCCTCCGTCTGTAGCTGTGCATCGCGCTGAGCAGTGAGGAGGAGACACAGGCTCCAGACAAGTCTAAAGACTAAACTTTAGCACGGATTCATGACTCTATTGTTACTTTTAAACCGCGTGCAGATTCAGAGGATCAGATCAGATGAAATACTTTGTAACTGAGCACCGTGACACTGCACTGTTTTATTGCCTTCTTCTCTTCATTATGCTTCCTAAAATAATCTCTAAAACCGAAAATATGAGGCTGATTGATAATATGAAATAAAAGCGAGCTAAAGCTTGGGAAGAGTAGTAGTAGTAGTTTATGGATTAGTTTATGTCCAGAAAGTTCATGATTTCGTAATACAGTAAATGATGTTATATTGAGGCGCATTAGTGCATGAGGGGCAGACTGACCTGCTGCTGATCTTATGATTATTTCTCCAGTTTCTCTGTGAAGTGTGGACTTTTGTCCAGCGCAGCTTCAGAAAATTAACAATAAAACTACCCAACCTAGTATTTTTATTGCATTGATTTATCTCACAGGCAGACTTTTGCATGTGTGCGAAATGACAAAGTCGCAATCATTAACTTTTTTTTCCTTTTTGCCACGCAAAGGTTCCCGACCGTTCCCGCCCACTTTAACCCCTGGATGTGAACAATCACTATAAATTGCTTCGATTATATTTTTTGGACTGTGAGACAGTAAGTTATTGTGCCCCTCTTTAAACATTTTGAATACATCTACAGATTGCATAGCATCCATTATTAAAACTATCTCATTAGGACATGATGTTTTCTTAATTACAATCAGTTCATTGCTTTGGTAAATTCTACAAACAATGGCACTGCCTGACCAAATAAAATGACGCCACTAAAAAAGAACAAAAAAAAGGTAACGTGCTCTCATGTATGTCGTCGGACTGCCTTTAGCTTTGATTACAGCACACATTCACTGAGGCATTGTTTCAATAAGCTTCTGCAAAGTCAAAAGATCCATTGTTGGCATGTTTGTTAATGCTTTGACTCTCACAACAGAGCCTTGTGTGAATCACTTGAGTGTCTTGTGTGATGTGAAAAGCCTATACAAATAAGATTCCATTCCATCAGTACCAGTTTAATGTTTTGCAGTGGCTTTAAATGATGGCTAATGTATTATCTCATTCAAATAAAGAGATCAAGAGTTCAGCTTTGTAAGAGAATCCTTACAGGCCTTATACTACTTTACATTAAATCCACATTCAGGTGTTTCATGGGGAAATGCTGTTTGGCTGCACCAGACTGGAATTCTAGCTCGCAAAACCGAAGAAATAAATAAACGTCACCATCCAAAAATCTTAAAAGGATGAGCTTCAGTAAGAAATAGATTTATATGCCATGGCAGTTTTATTCTCATGTTTGGTCTGTTTACTTAGAACCAATAAATCCAAAAGTGTCTCTTTCAAATGACTTTCCTGCTCATAAAATAGCTTCATAAATAAGGTTTGATGCACTTGGCTTTCCCTTTTATTGACTACTTTAAGGAAAGAAGCTGCTGTCATTAAATTTAGAGTGTTACGGTGTGGATTAGAGACAGAAAATTCCCATGAAGTAGCTGACAGTAGGGTTCCCAACACAACGGAAAGTCCTGAGGAATAAAAGAGGTGCTAAAATATTTCTAACTCTTTTAAGACTTAGTTTGGCTTTATTTATTCAGCAAGGATACCCATAGTTTTGTTATTGAACGTTCTCAAAATAAAAGTGCCAGAGAGCTGTTTATTCTTTGAGGATATAATACCAAGACGATATTGTCACGGGATGAAGGGCAATTTAATTGGTCCCAAGGGAGAAAACTCTACCAAATAACTATGCACAACTTTGGAATTACATTATGTATTGATATAAAATAGTATTAAAATATAGTCCCAGGCCTAGGCTTGGTCCTCTCTCAACGCCATGGCCTCAACTGCGCTCCACGCTCATCGTGCGCTTCAGCGGCGAGGTCTACGGTAAAACAGCAGCAGTCAGTACATTTTCCAAATATAGGGCAATGCATAAACTGGGAGCCACAAGCAGCATATACTGAACACTTAGCTGAGAGGAGGGCGATGACGAACTCTCCCCCTCCGCTGCTCCACCGGCACGTCCTCTCTCAGCCACTCCTTTGCTCCCCGGGCACTCTGATGGCGAAGTCGAAGCCTACGAAGCCTAGAGCTGATCGGGGTAGGGCTAGTTTCTTTCACATGTTACAGCAAACTACACGATCAAGCAATAGCCCTTTATGCCACAGACGGGCCGTTAGCTGGAAGAAGGGGGTTGCCACTATTCCCACAGTGCGCCCTGTCACTTGGCTGCTCTTCAGCTGTCCCTTTGTCCCACTCGCTCGACCCCACAAGGGTACTCCCCTGGTCCAAGCTACCCCACAGATCAGACTATCTGTGCCCGACCGCTCGCTGCTCGGCGTCTGGAGACCTGCCGCGCTCTCTCCCAGTCACACATCTGTACCTACCCCTAATGTCGCGGGGTGGCCAAAGTCACGCACACACCCACACATGCACTGTGGCCACACCCTGGCTCTTACACACAGACACAGTGTTCAGACACCCCGTGACAATAGTTTAATACAATGAAAGAGAATATACTGTGATGACCAGTTTTACTTTGTACCAAACACACAAACCTCACTCATGGTACAATATGAACACAACAAATATCACTTCCTGGCATGCATTGGCCGGCTAACGCTTCAATACTATTGTAGCAAGACGAGTGGTTATAGTATAATTTAAGGATTTAAATTAAATAAACTAAAAAAAGACAACACCACCAGACCTCTAGAAAGACTCGTAGGTTCGTTCATTGATAGAGGACAGAAAATGTTCCAAAAGTATACATGATATTTATTTATCACATTTGTTTCCTTTAAAATCTTTTGTTCACATTTCCATTATTTTGAGATCTCGGAAATCGTTCAGTCCATAGTTCATAGTTTAACATATGGTTTTCATTTAAAAGAAAAGGTCCATATAAAATGGACACTAAAGAAAACAAGGCAGCACGAGAACAAAAAGTAGCAGGGATATGACCAAACCCCTCGACCTATAAATTAAAGATAATGTGTACTCGGCCATCCGGGTGCTTCGATAGTGCTCACACAGCACCCCCACAGACCCCAGAATGCCATCAACCGAGCAGGGATGGTGCGTTATGAAGCCCTCAACCGACACTACTGAAGAGCTCGTATTAGCGGCCATACAAAGTACGAAGATAAATGTACAGCAAATATCTACAATATCTACCTGACAGGAGACATAAACACACCCTGGGCGCTCCCAGCCCAGCGGACCCAAGGTGGAAGTACGGAGAATAGCAGAGGACGAGTGAACGAAAGGGAGGGGCTTTTATACAATTTTAAGGGGTTGAGCGCCATCTGCTGATGTTCCGATGTTATATACGTACTAATAATGAATATTAAATAATAAGATCTACTAGCCTATATTTAACAATAAAATTGGTAATGCCACACTATATTTACCTAAGTTTCTGCAGATTGTGTTTAACATTAAACATTTTTCAGGACTCACCAAGTTCATTTAGAAATCTAGGAAGTCTCTGGGCAGCTACTTGCAAAGAGTGGAAGAGTTACCACAGATTGGAGAACCCGCCTCTTCAGTATCAGTATCGTCAAATATGTATGTGCATAAGTGAAATGACATAATGTACCTGTAACACAAAAGGTTCTCAATCCAGCCTTCTAACCTGCACGTTAAACTGAATTTACATTACTTCTTTGGGCTGACAAATTCCTGTTATCAATATGCATATAAACCCTCTTAAAAAGTGTGTGTTTGTTTTGGTATATGCTAGTTTCCCATGAGATTGTCAGTTTTAAATAACTGCCCCAAGTTTCACAGGTTAGACACTCTACTACAGTAATTTGTCTCTTAACCTTGCTCTTGCTAGCTTCAAGCAAGCCATAAATTATTCATTGTTCAAGGCAAGCAAAAGTAATACAAATTCTTCCGTATGGCCCCACACTATCATTAAGCACGATTGTCTTAACTGGGGACATTAACTTGTGAAACTGTGTCTTGTTTTGCATGTCCCACTCACACAGGTTAGCCCAGATAAGGTGCCTAAATTCAGGTGGAAGAGAGAGAATGTGAAGATACTGGGGCCCCTCAAGAATGTCAGGTGGTTGCCTTTTAATATGTGCTAATCCTCAATTGTTCAAGTGAGCATCTCTTTACCAAACCCACTTCACTGCCCTGCAATAAAACGTCCAGTAATAATGAAATAATGTAAATCCAGTACACAGTATTACACCCAGTTCATGCTAACAAGGCCATACCGCCTTATGAATGTCGGATCCCGTTTGATCTCGGACGCTGAGCAGGGTAAGGCCTGGTTACATGGATATGAGACCGCTGGGGAATAGCAGGAAGCTGGTGTGAATGGTCAGTGGTGGTCAAGCGGTCTGTTGGCGTAGATGTGTGTCAGTCCACTCCAGGGGAAACTGTGGCTACACAGTAAGTATAGCTTACCACCACTGGCTACGGAGGGAATAAAAATCCCCTTCCCTTATGTGAAGCACTTTGACTTATGTCATGTGAAAAGTGCTATACAAATAAAGCATCCTTCCCTTCCCGAACGCCCAGAGGGAAGGGGGAGTGGAGCTGAGTGACCTCCACGGTCTGAAGTGGGAATCGCTCAGCTTCACTCTGCTCCAGACCGCATCTGAATGACAACATCAACGCCCATTACCTCCACCACAGTCCAACTGCCCCTGACCTCTCTGAAGGACAGCAGGTCCACGAGGAGCTCAAAAACAGTACACTCAAGACGTTTGTGAAATAAAACTCCTAATAAATTGATAAATAACTATTCAGGAGAAGACAAGCTGTAAACTCCAATCACAGAAGAGATCGCTTTCAAGCCAGCCAAATTAAGTTCTAGTACTCTACTACAGGCACATAAATTGATTCCCACAGCTTTAACCAGTTAGACTGTCCTGCAATTTAGTTTGGTTGGTCCATTGAGTAGATTTTACCTCAGAACTATAAAGTTGCAGTAAAACGTTATTATTATGTTTATTTAGCACAAATAAAAGACTTGTGTAAGAAAATAGCTTAATGAATAAATGATTTCATTAATTAAAAGATTGGGCCAACAGTGACTGATTGAATATTTATGAAATAACATGAATTGTAATGCAGCAGTGTGTCTTGACTAACTAACTAAATCACATCAATCACTGTGAAGAACCAAGAGCCACTTTTGATTTGCTCCTGGTTGATATCTGTCAAGGAAAGACTCTCCTCGGCTGTAAGTGTACTGTTTTTTTGCGATTGACAGGTTGCGTTGACCAGTCACAGTGAACGTGCCAGGCCTAATGCCATCACAGTCGGCCCTAATGACAGCAGTCACACTCTGGTGCACTATATGCTGAACCAGCAGCTCCACACCGCTCCCCCATCTCTGTGACCTGTGTCTGCCCTCAGTGACTCCAATCCAGAGGAGACTGGAAATGACTCCATAGAGTTGTAAGTCGTTTAGCAATGGTCCATGGTTATGATCATTATAGTTTGAATCTTCTCAGCCATGAAAAGTGCTAACCATGTAGTTTGTTCAAACCTTTCCCTGTGAGTGTTCACTTGATAGTATCTTCAATTCTGCACCAACACAAACCATGTCTTATTAGTGAGCAGAATTCATTTTGCATGCGTTTGTTTATTCATGTTCCATATTGCATTATATTCCAGACCCACTTGACTGTGAAGATGTAGCCATCCTATAGTAACAATGGCCTCTGTATTCACCAACAATAACAAGTCTTGTAATTCTGTGGAAAATGGGATATCTGGCGAGATCCGCGGAGACACCTGACCGTGACTGCAGCCACTTCACATCCCTCTTTACCTTGGCTTTCTTGAGATGCTGATGGTCTGGAGCGGGTATCCTGGCACGACTGCAGACAACAAGAACAAGCTTTGTTTTTAGCAGCTCATTTTTGTGTCCTTTGGGAACCCACGGTGATAATCCAACAGTGAATCAAAGGTCCTTAAAATCCCAGTAGAACAAAGTAGTGTCAAAGAGGCAAACAGCTACAGCAAGTGCAATCTTGATCATTCCTGCCACCTATTTACAATTAACATACTGTTTACATAAATTAAGCCCATGAAACCTGGCAGTACAAAAACAAGTTACAACTTTAAGTTTTACTGCACATAATCCCAAATCTGCCTTTAAAACAAGATGTAGTGAGGAATTTCAAGGGCAAAAGCACGTACTGCAGACTGAGCCCTTCCGGTAGATTATTATATCAGCACAGCCATCATAATGAAAAGGAGAATGTAATTACGGCTCTTTTCAGATGGTAATTTATGTGCTGACATTGAACGGTAACTGACAGGAACACTTACTGTATATTAATGCATTTATGTATCAGTATGTAACGACGCTTGCGAATACAGAATGGCCTTAAAGGCAGAAATATTCGGTATAGTATGAAGACAGAGTACACCTGTGTGACAGACCTTAGACAGGAGGGTCACAGGCTAACTTCAGCAAAGCATGCGAATTACTCAGGTCTAAACGCCCTTCAGGAGATTAATCCTTCACTGAATGATTCATCAGTTTTACCCAGTACATGGGGATGTTGACTTTATTATTTGCCACACAGTGAGGATAATTTACAATGAGCGTTGTAATGATTATATTTAAGGTTAAGCAAACAGTGCTCAGTGACTTTAATGGATGGCGTGATTTCCAACTGGACATACTTTGCCCTCCATCTAAGCACAAGTTGGTTGATTGCTTTTTGATGCAACTGCAATCAAGACAAGTCGAGGTGAAAGATTCAATTATTACTAGTGAATGAATGAATGAATATTTTATTTAAGTGTCATGCACATATGTGCCCAGCCCACATGGGCTTATAAGACACTATAAACATAACTTAGAAGACGACCATTTAAACAATATGTTCAATATACAATATACATTTCACAGAAAAATCAAGAATCTGGATACAAAGCTTTCAATCTCATTGTCCAGGCTTTCTCCACGTATCTTGCCAAACAAAAAATTGAATTTCTAAATAACCAACTCAACATATCACCTTCTGCCAACCAAAATAGATCAGGATTATTGCATTCGACTCTTTCAAACAAAGCTGTTCTTAAATCATTATACAATGCTAGTAATACAATACAATACTAGTATTACAAAAAAAATTTGTTCAACAAATGGTAAAATAATAATAAAAAAATTGGAAAAGTCAAAAATTGTATTTTTAATTTTTTTTATTTTATCTTTATTTATACAGGGAAGGCCCAACGAGAGTACGAGACTCTTTTTCATGAGCGCACTGTTTCATAACAGTGAATAACAATACAATATTTACAATAGACATTTTTACAAGTATCAATTAAAGCAAGTACAATTTTCTTTATTAAATTGAAATTGAACAAGTTACTTAGCAGTACTAAGTAACTTGTTTACCTTAATAAATCAAATGATTTATTAAGGTAAACAAGTTACTTTGTAGTACCTCTGGGGTAATACAAGTGTTAATGGGATTAGTGAGGGGGTCTTTCATCTCCCCCTGGTGTCTCTGGCCAGAAAACCACAATTGCAACTTTCCTGACTTCGGGTTGGCGCCACCAATACACACTAATGGAATCATGAAGAAGAAGCTAACAGGCTAACGGGCAAAGCTAACTGCGGGCTAGCGCCACTTAAACAGTATTTACAGTTTGAGTGAAAAAAATTATCTCCATTGTGTAATTGGATGTACAATATCCCTCTCTCCCTTTGTCTTTTCTGTCAGCGTAGTATTTACTCTCACGGACAATATATAAGTAAAAAAACGCAACATGCTACGACACCTGCAGTGGCGCGTATGGCCTCTAGGGCCATTAGTTACTTAGTACTGCTTTAAATAATGCATCTATATTGAGGGTAAGGGGGGAATCACATATTTTAGAGATGGGGAAAAAGGTTATGCAGGGTTTAAGGACACGATTGGTGAAGCTGACACATTTGTAGCTCACAGGCGCTGGGGAAATTAGGACAGATAGGACAGGAGCAGAATTGGAAATCCTGCCAGAGGCTCTGCAGAGTCAAGGTTGTTTCTTTACAGAGAAACGGCAGAAAAATCGTATGACATCTGCATTATCTAATGGCTGTAAGTTTTCAAACTCTTTCCATCCCCGAGTGAAATGACCAATGTGTAAGACAATATGGTAGCAGTAGGGGAGAGTTGGGTCAGATGAGCCACTTTTTGCTTTGGTGGTTTTTGTGTAAAAACAGTGCATAGATACAACATTTTACTATTGACATACATTTTGGGATGTGTTCTAGTTGTTTGCATCTTTAAAATTGTCTGGAATATTTGGTTTCAAAGATGTTGGTCTTCAAAAAAATATATAGAAGCTGCAGTTACACGTAAGACCTGAGGTGGCAGTAGTGAGTATAAATATGACCAACTTGCATCTAGTCTCTTTAAAGGTGAAATTGACACTAAACATTATAAAGTCTTATGTTTTACATTTTAGTGTTTCCCATTAGCAATTTTATCCCCCAAAAATATTATAATAAATATTCTTTATTTAACACCTTATCTGCTTTATATGTTTTACCATACTTTACTGTTAGGAGCCTTTTTTTTACCTTGCCAATCAAAGTGTAGCAGTACTGGCTGATTCTGTTAATTGCACATGACTGAAAGGTAAGCATGTTTTTTTTTTTTTACTTTCTCCCAGGTAGCATTTTTCGTCAACACCACCCACATACAGTATGTATTATGTTGTAAACCGAGTGGGTAAAGTGTGGACAATGACACGTCCATAATGACAGTGTTAGCCAAACAGCACTGAGCTCAAATTAGAACAAAGAGATGGGGATGTACGTTATGCACAGCTCACCGGAAGATTAATGGCCATATTGAAATTCCTGCTGAGCCTAACGCTGCACTCCAAGAGGGAGATAGACACAGCTAACTATAGCCTAACATAAGGTATTGACTTGTTTAGCCTTAAAACTATTTTCTCTGACTAATTGTCTTTTAACGACATAGCCTCCGCTGCCATGGGTAGATACAAAAGCACAGCCAATCTGGACCTTAAAGGACCCTCGGATCACCAGCATTCACTCAGTGACACAACACTATCATACACAGACGAAGAGAGTGAAGTGTGTCCTTCACATTCGGACACAAGGATATATGCTCTTGCTGGAACACAACTTCCAACCTTTGGGTTTAAATGCTTCACCAATGCTTGGACTCATCAATAGCCAAGAGTTTCTTCTTTTCTAGGTTCGATATTGCAAAGATTGAATGAGATGTTGAGATGAGATGATTGAGCGAGATGCGAATAGAAAGCACTCAGTGAATCGCGCTCCATCTGTGAATTGCTTTGTTTCTTTTCCAGGGAATGACAGTCACGTCTGTATTCTTTATAATTGTTGAGAAAATCTCCTCTTGAGCTAAATTGGCACAGCGCTTTCATGTGTTTTCAAAGTAAATAGGCACGTCCACCTCCTGGGAAAGGCATTCAGAATGAAAGAAAAATACTCCCCTGGGCATAATTTGTAGCCGTCAAAAACCTAATAAAATCAGAGCATTTTCCACATTATTACTCTGAAAGAGAGATATTTTATTTTTCCTTTTTTTTAAAACTGTATATTGATGCAATGCAAGTCAGATATAAGTTAGAGGCAAACATGAATGAAACAATTCTGTACATACATGAATCTAAAAAGGTAATAGGCAAGGTTCTTAACCCACTGGTGAATGACAGTTTTCAGGCGAGGGGTTCCTTTCCCAAAGCTTTCTTTACTTTTGTCATTTTAGTGGATTTAAAACCCAAATAGTTGTTACAAATGATGAAACCCAAATAAATGATCAATGGAACCACAAAAACAGGCCTTGATTAAAGCCATGTGTAAATCAGATGTAAAATAATTGGGCCAAGAATTCGGCTTCTGTAACTCAACTTCCTCGCCTCCAGCTGAGATTTTGGTCGTTTCGGAACAACATTGTGTGGTGCAGTTGCCAGTTGTATTTACTCTGTGCTTTGGACCAAATTTGAAAGATTCATCAAAAATGATACATTCTTATGAAAAAAGCCTGTCCTTTTTTTTGCATTTAGGTTAGTCCCAATTATAGAAGAGATTCTTCATTAGCGCTTGTAAATCTCTCTGTTCCTGCCTATGCTATACAACACATCATTAAAAATACACCAGTTTATCTCTTATCTCCACCTGAATCTGTTATATCCCACTGTAAGTTTGAAATCCTGAATAAATTGGGCCACAGTGCAAGCTCTATTAATGAGATGTATGACTGACACTGCAGTCACCCTCACCTTGATCCTATGTAACTGTCAGTCAGGGGCAGAGCTTAGGAGCAGTTTAGGAGGAGCAGCTTGGAAATGAAATGTCAGTATGTTTCAAGCCTCTAGTCATAGAGTTTTTTAATAAACAACAAATCAAAACTGTCTGGAAAACCTTACAAGATTTGCAAGTTAGTGGCTTGTTCAGTTTCAGAGTGTAGGACCAATACATTTTACCACCATTTTACCAATGCAGACAAGGTTTTTCCAATGTGTGTGTTCTGAATGTTCATTATAATAAATAACAAGTTGAAGCATAATGTTCCAGGGCTAAAGAAGGACCTTGAGCGGCCAAACGGTATTTCTTGTGGTTGCAGATTATATGTATAAACTGAATATGGCAGAATGGTAGCTGCTGCACTGCTCTGATAAACCCGGCTGACAGTCACTTTGAGCGGAGCTGAATAGAGGAGCAGTTTCTGGAGAATTTGGATTAGGCCTATGCTATAGAATGATGCTCTTGGGGATAGACGCACCTACAGTACTTGGCAGATCTCTCGAGACCAAGTGAACCTGAGCTGTTTTCACTGCAGCCCAATTCCTAGTGTCACGAGACGCGATGAGAGCAGTGAGTAATGGTTTCCCACAAGGAAGGCTTCCACTGATGTACCTCAAAAGTTATACTGTATGTCAGCAGTGTTTTCATAATAAACTGACCAACAATTAGATATCCATGAATAGAACTTGGATTGCCTTATATTTATAAATACGCTTCTAGTTTGGAATTTTTTCTTAAAATGAAGTTAAGTGGGACATATATCATGAACAATCAACCTTTTTGTACAATGTATTTTTGTCATTATAATAAAAAACTAACACTGAAAGAGTGTTTATCTAAATGCGCGTGAATTAGGTAATCCTGTTTAATTTGGTCGGTTCTTGTTTTACCACAGAATTGCACCAGTCTGTGTTTGCCAATGGGTTTTGTTGCATAATAGATAGAACAAAGAAGTGTCCGTCCCGTTCTGAGCCATTCTGCACAAAAACTGCAATGATACCATCACCATTGATTTGTTAGCATGCCATCAGATAAAAATGGTGGCATGAAATTGTTTCTTTTCACGGTTAAGGAATGAGATTGTGCAAGCGCAGTCTTTGCAACTGACTTTTGCACACATTCGAAATTTTTGCTTAAGGTCTAATTTATTGCTCATCATATTCCAGTGTCCTCAGTCACATTGAGTCAGTGTAACTATCAACTGTGAGCTGTTGTCAAGGGTAATTGCAGATGAAATTGCCACAGATGCAATGATACAAGCTTTTCCTTTTTTTTAAAGAAATAGTTTTCAAGTGGACTGGATGCAACATGCCAAGACACATTCAAATAACTCAAATTTCTATTAAATAGATTTAGAAAGTTGTTCGCCAATATGCCCCAATATGAATAATTCAAATATAATGTTTACACATCAGAGGCAAACACAATTTTCTTCTTCCTTTTGTGTAAATGAAAACAGTACTTTCTAAATCTAATTTGTACTAGAGACGTTGCTGGATTTTACTATCCCTCTACTGTTTCCTCATTCATCCCTTTTTTTGCCCCTGCAAGATAATGATATGGAGCTGGGCCTTCCATTGCTGACAGATTCAGGGTTCTACTGGTCCATTATCCGGGAATAGAACACCTGCTCTGGGACAGCATAGTCACCGGGGTGGAGGCATTTAAAGGTGGATGCCCTATAAAGTTGCTTTATAGGGCATCCACCTCATTTATAGGACATTTTACCTGAGTTGCAAACAGAGATGATGCTGAACTTAGTGCCAGTTGTTTTTCCATGCGAATAGGCCCATTGCAGTGATATTAACCATACAGCAAGTCAAAACATCTGCATTTCTACAGTTAAAAGGGAATTGAAGGGATATCATTCGATCCAGTTCTCCATCTGAAGGGTGTGATGTCACATGAGCTAATGACATATTTGCCAATTATTCACAGCTTTGGTGATCTGAATTTCAGATTTTGTGTTGGGTGTGGATATATTAAATTTTCCTTTGTTCTTTCAACCTTGATGAAAAATTAAAAAAAATCTAAAAAAGAAGTAGCTATTGACCGCAGTAAACCTACTGCTGTCCACTCTCTCTCCGCTATATCATAATAAAAGCTCCAGATGGGTATAGGACATTTTAGTCATTATACAGCCTCAATAGCTTTGGCTCAGCTTGGTTTCCTCTTCTATGGCCAGATAATTGTGATACATGAAGAGGCTAATTGTCTTTGTCCGGATCGTGCACATGACTGTGGCCGAAAGGTCGTTTCCGCTCTAGCACTCAACCGGCATCAGCTGGAGTGCTGCTATAACTGTTGTACACTGTCATTGGGCTTTTTGTCAAGTTGCTATTGCCATTTGAGAGTCAGCAAAACAGCTGTGAAGTGATTTCAGAGGCAACCAGTTGGTTAAGTGAAACTCCAGGGTGTTGTGTCCTTTGTGTGGGTCTGTTGTAACACAGAGGGAATGGCAAGGGTAGTTGGGAAACACTATGGGATTTAAGTAATACAAGATCTTGAAACTACAGAAAGCTATGTGATGATGTCAATCTCAAGACAGACACATAATTCAAAAGCAATTCACACCTGTTTCCATGCCATCTGTACTCCAATAATGTGTAAATGTTTGAAAATGTGTGTACTCATTTTCCTTGTAGGCATTCCACAGCAAATGCAAAGCTTTCAAAGTATGAGCTATTATTCCCTATTTCTACAGAGTGGGAACAATGCAATCAGGGAACATTGGTGCCATGCAAAAGAAAAAGTTCTGATGTACCGTAGTTTCTCACACATACGTACAAACTGAGGAACATGAGAGAACATAAGTACTTTCACATTGATTGATTGATTGATTTTCTTATTTCGAGCAAACACAACGCAGGCACAAAAGCCAGAAAGATATAAAAAAAATAAAACATAAATAACATTCTAGCTCAAAAAGGAGTGGGAAGAAGACAAGCTTATTGACTCCCACCCCGTTCATATACTTAAATGATAATGTGGTTGCAACAATAACACTGCTTAGTTCTTATTGTCTTACTAAACAATTAACAATTAAGTTGGTTACATATTTACAGACGCAACAATGCATTACATTGAGTCAACATTCACAGTATGTTACACTTTATAACAAGTGAATAATTTTGTTTCCTATACCCATCTTATTACCATGTTGGTATTACTGTTATTTACCATCACCATTACGGCCCATATAATATTACTCTGTATCAAAGTGTTTTGAATGACACATAATATACTCCACATTTATTCATGAAAGGTACAATACTCGCAGACTGATTGATGCTCATGATAACAAGATTAATCTTAATGATGTGTGTTAAAAAGGAGTCGGGCTCTACTTTTCTTTTCTGTGATTCAGACAAGTTTTTCTACCCCCTACTGACAGTTCCTAAGGCCTTAAAACTGAGAAGAAAACTATATCTCACCTAACTTCAGAAGTAGAATAGCATTAACGGGTAACTTTGGTATCATGGGCCCCGGGCAGCACAGAGCAGGACAAAAACAGACTGAACAAGCTGGTCAGGAGGGCCCACTCTGTCCTGGTCCTCCCCATGGACTCTGTGGAGGAGGTGAGGGACAGCAGGATATTAGCCAAATATCACATGCATCTTGGACAATACCTCTCATCCACTGCACGGAACTGTAGAGGAGCTGAGCAGCTCCTTCAGTGGCAGACTGAGACACCCTCAGTCCAAGACAGAGCACTACCACAGGTCCTTCATCCCAGCTGCTGTCAAACTGTAGAAGCCAAAAGTAACTCATGTGTAATAACTTGTATGCAAAACCATGCGCAATAAAGTCACTGTAAACTTTCCACTGCCAATGTTGACTTTTTGAAAATGTACTATATTCTGTTACACATTTTTTGCCCCTTATAAAGTTTTTTTCATTGTATATAAGATTCCTCAATTTACTATTGCTTGCTGTTCTTCTTTGATCACACTTTTTCCTGACTAGTTGCACCCCCCTGAGTGTTCTTCAGAGCTCATGTAACAAGTGAATTTCTCAATTGTGAGATCAATAAAGTTCAATCTTATATTATCTGGAACATTAGCCTGACCCCTTAAAAAGCAGGCCGCATAAAATCCTATTTTATCTGAACAAATTTCAAAATCTCATTAATTTTTTACCATATTTACATCCATGTGTTTCTTTTGATTGAATCAGTAGTGAGCATGCTGAGGGGCTTCACGTGAGAGAGTGACCCCACATCCCTTTAGCTTTTGGGAGCTAAGACTCCTAAAAGTAACTCAGATGATGTTTTAATGTTTCTCTCCAAGTTTTGAGGTTATTTTGGTTTGAAGAATATTTGCAACAGTGTTTGTACATATTCTCTTTGACTATTTCCTTGTCACTACAGGGACAGACTTTTCCGAAAGCATAATTAGTTCTGGCACTTGCAAATTTTTCTCTCCCCAAACACCTTCCCTCTCATGCCCCACTGACACAACAACAACAATGACTGCTGACATTTTGAGCCAGAGGCTCCATTAGCACTCTCAAGTGTGACTAAATATAGTTTTTCATTTGGCACATCCAGCTCCAAATGTTAGCAGCAAGACTTCATTATGGCCAAAAGGGAACTTGAATTCCCAGTGCGGCTTTATTTCCTTGTTAAGGCTTTTGTTATGCAGCAATGCAGTCTGCAGGATCTGTTCGTAGCATGGCACAACCCCCTCGATACACCTGCTGCCGGCTTGAACATCTCTTCTCTGTGGTGTATAAATTCTGCTGAGCTCAGACACGTCTGTGAGTGTGTGTCCCACTGCAACAGTTATTACTCAAAGCACATTGTGTCTGTCTCTCTCATTTATTTGATCTCTCCAGTGTTGGAGATTTGCAGAATGTACAGTCTTAGTCCATCATCTACTGTACATTTGAATGCCCTAAATGATGTACTAGTTTAGAAACTTACATGAGTCATGTGTTCATTAACATGCACTGTCCCCACCAAATAAAACAAAATCCTTTCGAACTTCACAGCAGCCTGGGGACCATGGCCGAAATTTTCGCATGGATTTGGGGACCAATCACAGAACGAGGAGGGACGGCAAGACGATGACGCACTATTCGACATACAGAAGATTGTAGTTTGTTTTTGGATTAAAAAAAAAAAAAAGTTTATTTACAGATCCAACATGACCGCAGCAGACGCAACGCCATCTTTCGATCAAGTTTTAGACCGTGTTCTACATAGTTTAGCTCGAAGGTTTACAGTGTGTACGTCATACGTCATCTGATACCATGATACGATTGGCTATGGCTACGTGCAGACACATGAGAGACATTCGTAGCGCCCAATAAACAGATGTGGACAATCGTAAACCACACCTCTCCTACGAGAAAATGAATTGGTGGTCCCCAGACTAAATATCACTTGTGATTTTAGTCTGGCGTTAGCCAGGCTAGTATAAACCAGTCAACGAAGATGATAACGATATCATTTCGTTGACGCCCCTTTTTTTAATGACGATAACGTAATGATGACGACCTAAAAATAGCTCTTTGGGGACTAAAACATGATGAGATGTCTATGAGTTTAGGTCAATGAGACGAGACGAAAACAGTGAAACATAAACAGGGTATGCGGAGCAGGAGAACACACCAGTAAACGTGACACAGAGCGGCGTCGTCAGCTCTCATGATGCGGCCGGACAGCTGCGCCTCTCTCTCTCTCTGTCTATCCCTCTATCCCCGTGGCGTGAATCCATGCGTGCAGTGCACTGCTAGCTTACATCCTCCACGGAGTTTTAAATACCGTAGCGTATGAACGCAGAAAGCATGTTGAGGTAGGCTACGTATGTGCTGACAGCGCTGTTGATAAAAAAATATCTGGAAGCACGAGGACGAGGAGAGCGGGCGCTTTTGGGAAAAGTCCTGTTCACAATTACACTTCTACTAGTGCCTATTGTGGTGTAATATGTTTGTCAAAAGCTATAAAGCCAATAGATAACTATTATTTATTCCAATTTCCAATACTCATCGAAACTAATTATAACTTTTTTATTATTAAACTGACGAAAACTTGACTAAAACCTTTTCAATTTTCGTCTGACTAAAATGTGACTAAAACTATCACATTTAGAAATGACTAAAATGTGACTGAAGCTCCCCTCCTGGAACCGCCACCTTAATATAGAGTAATCTTACTTTGACCTTGGCCAAACTTTCTAATGGCAATTTATGCAGACTTCTTTTTTTCCCTTAATATTGCAATATTGCATAATTATGAAGGTATTGTACCTGCTCCATCATACTTGGTTGAATGTGCCTATGACTGACCAGGCTAAAATGTAAAAATTAAAAAAAATAAAATAAAAAAAATACAAAATATTTCCCCTGGTGTGCATTTAGGAGATATGTGCATGATGGTTTTAAAAAACAAAACTCTATGTGAACATTTTAGCTTCCTGGTTTAGGATACCACTCATGGAGAATGACAATATCTATTCTGAGTGCTCCTCTCCAGACCAGAGATAGTAGCATCAGAGAGCGGCAGTTGTCCTTTGAAAATCCTCTTTAACATTGAGGTCTCTGATGTACTGTCACTTGGGAGTTTTCCAAGAGCAGGTGGAAGCAGCAAGACAAACAATGCACACACCCATGGAGGAACTTTTACAAAACTAATTAGTACACCAGAGATTGGAGCCTTTTAACTAGACAGCTTGAAACTAAGTAAGGCATGGCATCTTCAAAAGTGCTCTGACAAGGTGTGGGTGAGGAACTTAAACTGATGGGGAAAAAAATATATTAAGTTATGATGCAAGACACGAAACTTCCTGCCCCATGGTGTCTGATAGTGAAGAATAGCAATTAGTCCAAGTGTTTCTATTTAAAGATTCTGCCGTTGATGCCAGTTGTGTATAATCATTTGTTGCGGTTTTAGCTTTAAGCTTTTCCTGGAAAGTGTAATAAGTGTAAGATCTAGACTCAGGTAAAAAGCAACGGAACTTGCACTTAACCAATAAATAGGCCTTTTGTTGGATTTCTAAATAATGAGCTGCAAACTGTTAGAGGGGTTGGTCAACAATGGGCGTGGTTGAAAAAAATCTCAGGGGTATAACAGGTTATGAATCACTGAGGCACTACATGTACCAGTATTTGTTATGACAGTAGAAATGGTTAACACTGGAAGGCCATTCATTTCTCCTGCATGAAAGCTGTGAACTACTGCCCTGCTCTCTGAGGATTGTGAGCTATGTGCAAGTGGACATGACCTTATCAGTGGTTGTTGTCTCGCAGTTGTCATTCAGTCAGTACAGAAAGGCCACGGGACTTTGATGATGGCTCAGAATACAAATCGCACATACATATTCAGTTTAACCTGATGAGTTTATAAAGATTTGAATGAATCAACCTTCAGGGAATTCCCAGAGGCTTGAAGAAATTAGAATGACATGGATCTTTTCTTGGCATTGATGCGGCTTTTAGAATCATGACATTGTTTAGTATGTGTCTAAAGGTGTCAGGTAAGTAACAGTAAAAGTATTATTGGTTTATTTGGTATTAAAGGCACAATACCTTCTTTTTTTTTCAAGTAATGGAACAAAATGTGTTTTGTCCTCTTTTAGTATATTGTAAACTCAGACATTTGTGGGATCTGTGCATCTAATAATGAAGCATTTGTATCAATTTCATGAACGTACAGAAGGGTTTTTTAGCATTTCTGTGACAGTGACCCTGAAAAGTGACCCTGCCAGTTGTGATATGTGCTTATAAACTCGTCCCTGTGTAGAATCGGGATGTTACAACTATGTTAGGAAAGTTAGGAATGAGTTTGGATTAACTTTTTAATTTAGTGGCTCTCGCATTTATTGTTTATCAAAAAATCTGAGGGTCTGAAAGTATTTGCTATCTTTCTGAACTCAAAATACAACACGAAATGATGCATGGTTTGAAAATGTCACTGTATGTTTGGTAAAAGATTAACCTTTTCCAAATGCTCTGCTTTATGAGCTGAAGTTTCCTGCATAGTCATCCTGTGACATTTCCCAACATTGAACAATGCTTCATAGTTGGATAATCCCACTCTTTATGGTGTGATCCAGTTTAAATGTAGGGATGGGTATCGTTAAGGATTTATCGATACTAGAACTCTTATCGATACTCAATATCGATCTGGTACTTTAACGGTACTCTTATTGGTACTGTAAAAGGCAAAACATGTAGAGAGAGGCTATTGTATATAGTAGCCAATATACCCAGGCCTATATTTATTTTTATTGCTCTATTTGGACCCAATTTATTTCCAATTTACACATACATTTAATATATGGGAGGTAGAATACAAATATAAACCAAAATGTAAAGTAAATATTTTTAAAATGATGTAGTAAATGAAGGATTAAGTCTTCACAGGCTGTCGATTTGGCTGTAGCTGTGGTGACTGAGCCCAAATGAAAACTTAGAGCTGCAAAATAATGAACTAGAGCCACAGCCTTTTTTTCCCTCGTTGCTACTCTTAGCTTGTGTCCAGTGGGTCAACACAGGCTCACCCTGACGTGCACATGGGAGCGCATACGAGTGAGCGTGTCCATGCCGCCATGTGCGCCATTTGTGGAAAAATAGACTTATACTGAAACTCTTTAGTTAGGGTATTTGGGAATGAAACAAAGTGTGCATGTCTGTCTATTTAATACGAAGTTGTTACGTTTTGTTTTCTAAACCTTTTTACAGCGGGTTAGTGGCTGCAGCTCGGGGGGGTTTCTGAGAATAAGCAAGTTTTGAATGTTAAACACAACACACACGTATGCATGGCTGGAGAGGGAGGCACAGTGCGGGATGGTCCGACACCCGAGGATGAACAGATCCAATGCAGGGAATGCATCCATGAGAGCGGGGAGAGGCTTTTTAGTGTGCTTATATGAGCGTGCGTGATTAGCGCAGCAAAGCAGCGACCCCGTTAACAAGACCGCTCAGTCATTCTCTACCACCTTTGGAGGTGTTTTTAGATCTGGGCCTCTATTGCTCTGGTGCTCAAGGCCTGCTCCTGTGCAGCCATGATGAGTGCCTCTGTGCTGTCCTTTAGTCCAGCTCTGTCTAGCCATTGCTAGGATTTCCTGATATCCAGTGGTACAACCCATGTAGGGGCTTGTCCTCCCATGGCGGAACCTCCAGCACCTCATCTTCTGTTCCCCATTGTCTGAGACATTCACTGAGCATGTCATCTGTTGGAGCCTTGGGGATTTGGGGTGGAACCTTCCATGCATAGTTAGGAGCTTTTGTGTCTTAGCCTGTTACCTGCCATCCCCCTGACCAGGGGGCTAGGGTTAAGGTTAGGGTTAGTTAACCCTAATCATGATATGATTAGGGTTAAGAACAGCAAATGTGATGAAAGTTGTGCTTCACTCACACAGATCTCACACATATTTTTAGAAACTAGAAGGTCTTGGCTTTCAAATGACGGATCACACATGCCTATAGGCTGTAAGCTCTCCAGTCAATACGCTTTGAGATTTGGATATGAATAATTGTTAACCCTAACCCTAATCCTAACCCTAAGGTGGCAGTTAACAGGTTAACATCTATGGTCTGTATCTCATCCTTTGGCCAGCTTATTATTCCTGAGCTGGCTTCTTAGGACATGCCTTACTCATTGGATGTATTTGGCCATAGCCGCTTTCCTTGTTACCTCTTCGAGGTTTCCTGTGGTTCCTCTGGTACTGTGGTACAACAACTGTTGTCGTGTTTATGATCAATATTTGGACCTTTCCACATCCTGACACCAGAAGAATCTTCTTTCCCCACATCACCTGAGCCACTATATCTATACCACTGAGCTTACAACGGTCCCTGTCTACAGCCTGCTGGAGAACCAAACAGGTAGGTTTTTCAACCTACGCCGGGCCCAAAACCAGCTGTTACCACCTTTGGGTATGAAAACACCAGGTTTTAAAGGATCTGTATCCTGCTATTTTAGCCATTCCAAAGTAAAGTATAGGCATTTATCTGATATATTGTACCTCTACCACTATGGAGCACTAATTTTTGTGATAAATATAAGTATTCTCTGGAGGTATTTTTTCAACCCGGAAGACAAAACGCTTGGATTCAGTTAACTCCGCCCCTCTCTCCGCTCATACAACTTTAGCAGTAGTAGAAAAGTATAAATATCATAGCAAAAAGTGAAGTTACTTCACGATGCAGTTATAAGGAGCTGATATGTGCAACACAGCTTCATAAATGGCTAACACACATTTTTATTGACTCACCGCTCTGATGTTTCCATTACGGGACTCGCGTTGGTTATAAAAGTTAATCCACTTTAGTTCTGGCCAAGGTTCACCAAGCATCCATCAGTGAGAGTGACAGACAAACACTATTTTGGCTGATAGTCGCTGAATCCCTGAGATAAATTCCAACTTCTGGCGAGTGGCCTCTTCTTTAGGAAGGTTGAATAAAGTCCTGTCCTCGCAGCCAAACGCGCTTTTCTCCGTGACATTATCGTTAGGTAAGAAAAAAGAACAGGTGTCCAGAGTAGGTTAGAAAGAGCTCCTTCTTCACAGCTTTCGGTGCAAACACGACATCTGTTCAGATGGGTGCATTTGTTTTCTCTGCAGGGGCAGCGCAGACACTTCTCTTGTCCGAATTACATCCCATTGTCTGTACTGTAGATCCGGGTGGTATGGATCAGTGAGTCGATGTCTCGCTCATTCTTAGTGTACAGCTTAGTGTCATCCATGTAGAAGAGGTGACTGATGATGGGGGCTGTTCCTGAGTCGGTATTCATAGCCAGTCTTATTGAGTATTTGGCTGAGGGAGTTCTGCCTCGAACCCCCACAGCACTGGGGCACTGGGGTTCTAGGCAGAACAGCAGTGGGGACAGAGTGTCTCCTTGGTATGCCACATTAGATGGAGACTTGTGTAAGTGGCTGGCATTGGCCTCAAGGGTGGTTTTCCACAATCTCATCAAGTTTGCAATGAAGGTTCTAAGAGGCCATCTTGATTTTGTATAGCTCCAAGCATTCAATGATCCAAGTATGTGGCATCGAGTCGTAGGCTTTCTTGTAATCAATCCAGGCAGTGCTCATGTTAGTGTTTCGGGTCCTGCACTCTCGAGCGACTGTTCTGTAAATCAGGACCTGGTGTTTGGCACCTCTGGTATTTTTACCGATTCCTTTCTGAGCTGTGCTCATGTATTGATCCATGTGCCCGCTTATCTTAGCTGCTATGACGCCGGACATGAGCTTCCACGTTATTCGTGCTTCATACCCAATCTCCGGAGAGGGGGGGGGGGGGGGGGGGTTGAACCCATTCACTCAGTTCTGACATATTTAGAAATCTTAAGCATAAATCACAGGTTCTGTATTTTCCTTATACAAATATTTCCTATATGCACCCTAATATCGGCGTCAGACTCTGCAGACATTGTGGGTATGTTGCTGTGCCCCTGTGCCCTGCCCTTTGTCCAGACAGATTAACACTACATGACCTGCCTTCTCTTCTCTCCCCATTATCAGTCCGCACAGCACTCATAGTGTAGTGCTGATGTCCTGCATTATTCATACAGCAATGCTGACTTTAACAGATGATAAAACTCAGATTAAATTCAGATGAATGCACTCTGTTCAGCGTTTAAGCTGTGAGACCAACACTGTGTTTGAAAAATTAATAGCCAAATTAAATACAACTTTTGATTTTTAGGATTCAGAAGAAAAAGGGATTTATTTCTGCAGTAATGTAAGAATTGGTCTTCTCATTATTCACTGAAACAAGAACTGCTTTTGAACAATTTGGCTTTTGTGGGATTTGCCAGGTCTGCAGATATAGATCAGATCACACCTTCTAAAAGACTTGTGGAGTTTATTGAGAAAGCTTAGACTCCATACAAGAAAGAAAGTATCTCAAATGATGTAAATAGCACAGGTTTTTATTACGTCTCAATACACTTAACCTTTGGGGCCCTCTATGTTTAATTTGCTCACATTATTACATTCTCTGGGGAAATGTTTAACAAGAGGAACCATGTAGAATTAGAACAAGATTGTGAATTGGTTTTGTTTTGTTGACCCTCTGCAATGAAAAAGTAGACTCTGTAACTTATAATTTTAATACAATTGGGTCTCCTCCAGCCTCGGTGACGTTTGACTCTGAGTTTAGCCTTCCTTTTTCTCTTTCGTCTGTCCTGTCTCCACCCACTCTGTTTACCCTTCTTCCCACACTCGAGCGACATTCCCAGCAGCTTTCCTCTGTCTGTCTTTAAGGAACCAGTCGCGAGCGGAGAGGTTCGACAATGGGCAGAGAAAAGGAAAGGAGGGACTTGACCCAGTCCTATGCAGCACCCAAAAGCCTGCACGAAACAGCAGCGGATCAGCGGTGCTCCTCGCTCCGGTGTTGGGGAGACTGAAGCTGATCAGGCGCAGAACGTTTTACACGCAGAAATAGGGAGCCGGGCAGATGGATCAGAGCCACACACTGACGCCAAGGTGTTTATGACGAACCGCGATTCGGAGATTGCACTATAGGCTCTTTAGTTTGCTACTTTTGGGCGATACAGCTAAGATGTTTTGCTTGTCTGTGGCTCCGGTCCAGCTCCTCAGTGTGTCACGCACAGGGACAATCAGAGGCGAAAGGGGAGAGGCGACGCAACTGTAGACATTTCCCTAATCACGACTCGGGCACAGCGTGATTGGACTGCCAGCGGAGCAGAGCCTACACTGACAGATGATGTACAGATCTACCTGACACTCCAGGCTCTGTACAAGCCCTAATTGACTGCTTAAAAGCTCCAAATCGCTCCAAAATATTTTCTCAGATTAAACAACAGCAAAACTGCAATAATTGTCTTTGGACAACTTTAACTTTTAAATGGCTATGATAGCACATTTGGACTCCTAACCCATGTGAAGTAATTTTCCCAGAATCTTGGAGTTGTCTTTGACAGTGACTTCAAATTTGACAGGCAAATAAGTGCTGTTCTCAAATCGAGCTTTTATCGTTTAAACATTTTTAAGCAAATTAAATCCTATATACCACATCAAGACATTGAAAAGGCAATCCACTCTTTTGTGACTTCGCGGCTTGACTATTTTATTTTAATTATTAGACCAGTCCCAGATTAGCCATCTACAGGGAGTTAAAATGCAGAAAGCCCGCCTTTTAACAGGGCAAAGTTACAGAGACAATATTACACCTGTTCTTAAAGCTTTACATTGGCTCCCTGTTTAGAATCCACTTTAAGATATATTATTAATGACTTTAAAAGTCGTGATGGTGCGGCACCTTCTTATCTATCGGAATCAGCGTTGCCAGGTGTACGATAATTATGGTCTTTGTACGATAATTTTGCCCTATGTACGATGTACGATCAATAATGTCTAATGTACGATAATTTGGCCAAATGTATATTTTGCAACTGCCGTAGACTGAGTTTTTTTTTTTTTTTAAACCCCGTGCTTTGCTGGGAGTGAGAGGATATGAAGGGAGTGACGTTTATGTGTATGTTTCAGAACAAGGAGCATGATTGGTGGGATGCTCAGTTGCGCCCGCCCCATGATTCTGATTCTTTTTAACAGTCTATGTTCTGATGTTGCTCATGCTCAGTGAGTCAGTGCGACGAGACCTCATGACTTTGCTCAATAGTTTTTGTTTTGTTTTGTTTTTTACTTTGCTCAATAGTTAGTTCCTATGTATTTGTTTGTGGGGACATTGGTCTACACAACTAGTGAGTGCCACAAAACTCTAAGAACCCATAGGACACGATCTCCAGAGTGATTTTATTTGACTATAGCTCTCTCCTAGCCTTGTCATCTTGTTTTCGACATTTGTACGATAATTTCTTTCAAAATACGATAATTTTGAGTCTCTGGTACGATAATCCTACATTTCCCACCTGGCAACGCTGATCGGAACTCCTCCAGTCTCATGTCCCAGCTTTGCCGTCTGCTGACCAGCTCCTCCTGGTGGTTCCTGAGACAAATCGGAAGACCAGAGAGCTTTTTCAGAGCTTTTTCTGTTGCAGGGCCCAAGCTGTAGAATAAGTTGCCCTTGTACATTACATCTGCAGAATCTTTGGACTATTTTAAATGCCTACTGAAGACTACCTTTTCGCCTTAGCTTTTGTTAGACCTCAAAGATATCTGGTTTCAGTGTCTTCCTTCTATTATACATTTGTTATTGTTATGGTATATTGTTGTACAGCACTTTGGTGAGCTTTGGTTGTTTCATATTTATAAATACATTTGATTTGATGTGTCTCTGCCTGTTCTGTTTTGGCTGCTGGGCAGAAACAACCTGTGCCCCTCAGATTATGTGCTGTCCATTGCTATGGAAACAGTTGCTGTCAATCACAGCTGAGGGTCTGATATAACACCTCGAGCTGTTCAGCAAATGCCTGCTGTTCACACCTGAGAGCTAAAGCTAAAATGACTAACTAACAAGAACCTTGAATTAGAGACACAGTTGCTTTTTGATTGGTTTCTAACTGAGCCCATGTCAAAACATGTTCACAATCACATACGAGAGGCTGATGTGGCTGGCTCCATGGATTAGACATTGATGGTTGGTTCGGTTCCTTTTTTGCATGTTTAAATATGTTCATTTTCTTTTTTTTCCTTCGATGCATCATTCATGACACTTGTGGTTAAGAATCTAGGACACAAAGAATTATGAAATGCAAATCTAAAATTACACCAGCAGCAACTGTTCATTGAAAAGTCCAGGTGTCACATGATGAGTTCTATGGAGGGTTTTGAGTATGGCGTGACTGAGTGAGAAGATTATTGAACTGCTGTTGGTGATGTAGCCAATAAAGAGTGACGGTTAAAGGAACAGGCCACCGTTTTTCCATACTGAGCTTAGACAAGTTGATATGTACCTGTCTGGTCTTTGTGCGTGCCCGTGGAAGAGCGTGGTAGCTTCCAACTTCACCCCTGTTTGGAGCTATAAGAATATACTGGGAGAGGCCTAATGCTAACAACATCTTTGGTCGTTTGCATGACTGAGCACATGCACAAAGACCGTACCGACGTGCCGCTCCCTCACCGCCATCACCCAGCCCAAACCGGTGGGTCGTGTCCAGTCCGTCCTGTCCTCGCTTGCCTCGGCCAGGCGTCCTCTCGTGCACGTTCCAGTTCCGGCACCTCCTCGCGCTGGGCCTCTCCTCCATTGTTGCGTGCGTGCATGCCTGCGTCTACCGCCAACAGCACGGCACTCCTGTGCACTCTCTCTCTCCAGTCTGCTTTCCATGTGTCAACCCGCTTCTGCCTTTTAACTTTTTGTCCTGCGTGCCACAGGTACGATGATTGTGCTTGGCCAGGGGTTGGGCAACAAAGTCATGTGATCTAGTGAGGTGGCAACAAGTTTGGGGGAATTACACCGCGCTCACACCAACAGCAGCGGAAGAGAGGAGAGCGGCGAGCTTTTACTCATTCCCTAATCTGCCTGGTGATCGGAAAGAAGCATTTGCATAGAGTTGAGATCAATCCAACTCTATGCAAATACAGAGCCATTTCCGGCGGCGACCACCGACCACCAAACAAGATCTGACAGACACCTGTGCGTAATTGGCTCATGCCCCCCCTCCACGTGCTCCTGCACAAGAGTGGCTGGTGAAGGAAGTAGAACAAGCTGAGCAACAGTAAGCGTTTTATTTTTCCGCTTGGTGTGAACGCGGTGTAAAACCATGCATTTAAAAACACTCTAACCACCAAATGAAAAACAACCCAACTGGCACCATTTCACACATCTTAAGGATTTGTTTGCACTTCTGGTATAAAGCAACATGTTTTACTTTTTGTGTCATTAATGTTTTAAGAAGTGTCCCATTTCTCCACAGGGCAGGCTGAGTTCAGATGATCTCAAATAGCTGCTGTGTATCCAGTGAACATGGTTTTATCTCCTAACCGTAAGAATGGAGAGCAGTTTTTGTCTCACATTCTGCAGAATGATGGAGAGTTGACTTATTTATTAAATCTCCGCTGCCAGTACAGCACGTGTCCCTGGCTACACTCCATGGGTGTGCTCTCTGCCAGCAGATGCACTGTCACCATCAGTTTTACAGCATTGGAGCTGCAGGGCTTTTCCTGCTGGGTTGAAGCTGCATGAGATTTACAGACTGTGATTTTGAAATCTGACTTAATTTCTTGCCCGTGAATATAAATTACTGCATAATGCACATACCAGTGCACAGATGTTGAGATTGCACCCAGCCACCAGGCAGAACTCTTTGCTTACTTAGACAGTCTCAGACATTCAAGATGAAACAGTCCATAATTTAGATGCTGGCCGCTTTGAGATCTTGTGGACCCCTGTTGACAACCCTGGCCCATGATGAAGAGATTGAGTATTTCTCAAAACTAGTATCAATTAAATGGACCGTGTGTATGATCCGGGATGTCTGAGACTACCTGTCTAACTCAACACAAAGTATCTTCTCAAAATTGTAAGATTTTTCAATTGTAAAGTACGGAAACCATACCTTCTCACTTTCTCATTTCAAATTATAAAATGTAAACTCAATACCAGTGTCTGCGTACACTGGTAGCCCCCTAGGAAAGACCAACAGGCCTGGTTTGAACCGTGAGGCCGTCCTTCCGTGGACCCACCACCTGCAGAAGGAGCCATGGGGGCTGGTGCAATGTGATTTGGGCAGCTCCAACTGCCCCCACGACCCGGCAACGGACAAGTGGAAGAAAATGAATGAATGAATGAATGAATAAACTCAATTCTGGGGTACCCACAATAAGCTCTTAAGCCTCATGTATCCATAACATTTTAAGTAATGTCATGTACCTCGAAGGAAATAACCTTGGCCCTTAACCAGGGGCTAAGCCTCCTCAGAGAAGATTTATTTTGATATTTATTACCTGAAAAGTAGATACAGTGATAAACTCTTTGAGCACAGAAATGCTAAGAAGTCATGGGTAAGAACAGTCTTGTGTTTCATCGATTACGCAGTATTATCAAGGCAGTATGGGTCGATCTGCATGAATGAAGTGAAATCCTACTCCAGGTATGTTTTATTGCTGAGGAACAACATTATAACATGGTTAAAGCTCCCTTCCAAAAGACTAATGGATTTGGACATAAAAATGTAGGATATTGGAATTAATTATTAAAGATGAAGTGGGCAGAGAGGCTTTGGTGGAATAAATAACACTCTAATAGTCTCTATTCTCTAAAGTGGTGCCTCGTAACCTCTGATTGGTGCATGTTGGCTCTCAGTCATCCTTATCGTCATCATCTTTATGACTTGAGGACATTCTGTTCTGTACCTGCAGTAGACATGTAGGGGGATGGTAGACTCGATAGGTCAAAGGCAAAAGTAGTGCATGTGTTCAGACACATGTTTACTGTCTAAACATTGTGTTTGAACTGTGTGTAGAGAATGAAATGCTAAACAAACTGTGTGAAGAGTGTCACTGCATTCACATTGGATTCTGCGCTCCTGTCAGAACATAACAGTCCACTTGTCTCCACAGTTGCTCTGGGAGATGAGAGCCACACAATACCCCTGAGTCTGCATGTGTCATGATCATCTTTTGTTCCCCTGTGTTTGTATGTTGTCTTTGGTCTAGTCCTGTGTTTTATTTTGACATGTGTGTTCTGTCCTTGTGATTTTGCTTTGCTTCCCTTGTTTAATTGCCTGCCCCGCCCTGATGTGTTTCACCTGTGCCCTGTTTCCTTGTGTATTTATACCCCTGTGTTTCTCTTGTCCTTTGTCATGTCATTGTCTATGTCAGCCCTGGTTTGTTTGAGTTTTGTCTTCTCTGGATTGTGTTATTTTGTTTTTTGTCATTCATTAAACATCACCAGTTTTGTTCCAGTCCTGCATTTGGTTTTATTTTCTTCACTCCACCTCCAACCTTGACAGCATGTACATAATGTACATAATGTACATATGTACATAATGCACACATGGACACATGGACAAAGATAGCAGTGTTATGACTAGAATATCCAATGCGTTGCTGAGGATCCCAATGTATGTTCTGTCTTAATTTAGTCTCATCACTGTTCTGTAGCATTTATGGTGCATTTGACCAACGCAATTTGAACATCAGGGGTGTTAAATTGGTACGGCTTGTTTGTTGAGATTGAATCATCCTGAAGGATAGTTTGACGCAGTGAGCATTCAATGTGGCATGTACTATAGTTTAATAATCTGAACTTTAGGTGAAATTTGCAGCACGTGACGGAGCTTTCCCTCAAAACTGACGAGACTACAATGTAGGGAGCTGAAAGCAGCCAAACATGTATTGTCAATTACCATGAAGGATTAGCTGCATCATGTTTCTTTAACCTCAGCTACACTACACATCCAGAATTGAAAGCAGTGACAAGAGAGCTAATTGCTATCCTATAGCTTTTAGCAGCAATAGTTAAGTGTTTCAGCTTAATTTGAGGTTGAAAACTGGCATAGACCATGCATTTTAAATATCTATATTAACACAGAACATAAACTGCTTTGGAGTATATGCATAGGTTAATTTGTTAGTGTGTATAATGCATCCTGCATTTCACTCCACTTTGGCTAGTTTACTAAGAAATGAAAAAGAAAACAGTTGCTGAGAGAAAGCAGTATTGCCTATTAAGAACCATCTGGATCAGTTGTGTTAGTACAGTGAACAATCGGTGTTTCATTCTTCAACTGTGTGCAGAGCCAGGGCCCTTCTGGGGCCCTAAGCAAAAATCCACATGGGGGCCCTACATGCCGTGGTTATTTGACAAAGAGCGAATCCATTTATGGTCAAAACATTCCACTGTGCAGTAGAGCAGGGCAGAAGTGGGACATAATGACCTCAATTGAGGCCCTGCCCCTTTGTGTGAGAACCACTAAGTCACTGTCAGACTGGGATTCAGACTACTACTAGTCTATTTTCCCCACTTTTTAAAATGTAATTGGTAAATGGTCACATTGTCTCACCTGGTCCCTGACCCACAGTTTGGGAACCGCTGATTTAAAACTAACTGAAACCTGCACCTGACGGTTATTTCTGTTTACTGCTGAGAATTAGCCTGTGAGTAGCCCAATTTGTTTTAGACTGTGCACATTCAGAGAACCAGAGTTACTGTAAGTAACTGTGCTCTTGAGAACCGTGTGGATTCAACTCCTCTTTAAGACAAAAAGACCACGTAAAACAGCTTCTTTCTCTCGTTTATTCGCCAAACTACTGTCCTGATACTCCGCTAGAGAATATAAGAAGAGAGTTTAAATGAGAGTGTGGCGATGCAGCCCCGAGTCCGTGCAGAGAAAACATAAGAGCAGCACCCGGGACACAGGTGACATGCAGGCGCACAGGAGGCGAAGCGAGCACCGGGAGACCGACAGCCAAGCGGGGACGCGAAGGGAAGAAGCACTCGCGCCTTGGAAGTGACAGGGAGAAGGCGGTAGGTCTCTCCTGCTCATCCACTTCAGCAGACTGCTGCGTTTTAGTGTTATATGTGGCAAAGTAGGCAGAGAGTGAGCGAGCGCTGTCAGAGAGCCTGTCCCCGTAACAACGCATTGATTAATCAGTGAAACAACACCGTAGTTTGACTGAGAGGCGGGGCCCTTGCGGTCACAGGGGCCCTGCGCAACTTGCGTAGTTTGCATATAGGAAAAACCAGCTCTGACTGTGCGAGTAAGTGCAGTCATCTTTAACGTTATGAAATTCACAGCACCATAAATCATTAATTATACAAACTACCCATTATCCAAGCTTCAATCTTTTTTCAAATTATAATCTACAGCTTAACCAAAGTTTTGTCTAACCTTGAGGTGCACCTGTCTATATCTTGTGTGTATCTGGAACAGGTGCTGATACGCTCCAGCTGCTGAGTTTGCATATTTAAAGCCCGGCATTATCAGAAAGAGCACTGATCCATGTCTTTATTTATATTTGAATATTCATGTTGAGTGAATATGAATTAATGAAGGGAAATAATTTGAAAGTTCATTTTCTGTTTTTTATATAACTGTTTTATATAACAGTCGAGTTATATTTGTAAAGGGGTAGATCTCTGATATGAAGCTTGACCTGATTAAAGCATTGTATAGTGATGTTATCTTTTAATTTTTCTAAAAATCCAGCTGAGTCATTCATAGTCATCTGCAGATGACCCATGAACAACCTCTATTCCAGGTCAATTGGGCCGCCTAAAGCCAATTATGTTGTCTTTGTGAGCAGGTTTTGTGCCTTTCACTGTCTCAATAAAATATATATTTGTATAGTTTTGGCTGTTTTCCACCAGAAACCACTGTCAGCAGTTTGGTCTGGCTGTGAGCCTCTAGTGCAATTGTGCGCACTTCCCAGACTAAGATGTTCAATCAGCCTTTTCCATTTGATTTGAAACATGTTTCCAATATATTTGTCCTCTGTACGCTCCATATTCCTGCTGATATCTCTCATGCCGTGGCCATCGGGGAAAAGATGACACATGCATTGACAGTCAAAGATTCAATTCTGATGCTTTGGCAGAAAAGGCTCCAGCCCACGGTCATTCACCTCTGTGAGACTCTGCGAAGGCTAGTTTGATAAAAATTCTTCTTCTTTGTTGCTAGTGAGATTCTTGACACGAGATAGATGTGACAGATGATCAAGTGCATGATTATGTCTGGTTCACGCTTTTTTAGGCATAGAAAAAATGGCTGTCACATCAAGTCATTTTCACACATGCGTCCTCCTCTGGAAATCTTTACTAATGTCAGAATAATTCTTAACAAAGACACTTCATGTCCTGATGAAGGCCCAGAGAGGCCGAAAAGCCTTGCCAATTTTTTTAAACCATTCTAATGCTTTTTATTTATTCATTTATTTTTTCTGCCTCCTCCGTCTTTGTTTAGAAGTAACAGCGCATGGGCGAAACTTTTATATTGTTGATAATAGACTCAGAAATCAAGCATCCTTGCCCTGAAGAATGTCAGAATAATGTCAGTATTTTTGGAAAATCTGACATTAGCATGACATTATCATCACAGTGGCGTCACAATTTACAATATGATGCCTTCCATTGTAGAAAAGCTCAAGATAGTAAAATTCCCATTTCATCCCAGTTTTTAGCTCAAAAATTGAATACAGTAGCTATGAACAAATACATACATTTGAGTCAAATTCTGCTGTTTTCGACTGTCTAATAAAAATCTGCTGTTTAAAATGTTATGCTTTTGCTTATTTTTGTAAACACTCATCAGCAGCCTTTTTGCTTTCGCCATGTAACAGTCTCTGAGGCAACCCTCACCTCTGCTGTCCCCTTCCCCCTGACCTTCCCCTCTGGACTCTGTTTTAAATCTTCCTAATTTGTAACTAAATGCATCAGTTTTGGTAAACATTTCATTCAGTATTATTCCTTGGGAGTCAGGGCAGACGTAAGAAGAGGTTTGATTACAACTGGATGTGTTCCCTCAAGCAGCTCATCAACCAAAAGACTTGAAGTAATGGTACGGAGAGCCAGTTTGGTAGGAGTAGGAAAAATCAGCTTTTCAGCTTTCTACCTATTTATTATTGATCCCTCATCAACCAAGAAAGTAAAATTGGGTATGTGCATGAGTAAACCTGTCTCCTCTTTAACTCAACACACTTACCTCCACCTTCAAATATATTTAAACAACCTAAAATGTTGTTTTGAAGGTGTTACAGAATTCAGGAGCAATCATATTCCACAGTGTTCCAAGAATACAAATGCTGTTTTCCTATCAGTCTGGACTCTTCATGTGTTTTCTGTGCCCGAGCTTCCTCATTATCCACCCTCAGCTGTAGAGTTTGCTGAGCAGCTTCTATTGATTTAAGTCTTACTGTGCGTGCGTGCGTGTGTGCGTGCGTGCGTGCGTGTAAGTTTGACTTCATGTTTAAATCTTCAGAGAGTTTCAGCTAAACCGTCTTATATAGAGAGTATAGAGCTTATGTGCAAACACATGAGAAAGAGGTTCAAGGACTGTTAGTAAGGGCCAAATCGATTGAATATCATACAGACAACCTTCTAATTTTGAATGTACAGTGTTTGCTTTCTTTTCTATGTTAGTAAAGCTCATGTTGGACAGGCTTTCTGTGGCAGATCAATTGAAACTGATCTGCTTTGAGAGAGACAGAGATAGAACTGAAGATGGCCATGTTGTTGTGAAACCATCGAGGAGATTGTGAAGTGTGCTGCTCTGCATGGCCTGTGCCACATGGATACTGCTAGCTTTGAGGATCAAATAAACAGTTTGGAGGCAAAAAGCAGCTTTGTGCACATGACTGACTTTGATGACTCTAACTGTAGCAGTCCCCCGTTGCCTATAAAATGTGTCCCCTCTGACGTCAGATGCTGGCTGGAGCGGAGATATACAGTAGGTGCATGTTGTCTCAAGCACACGCCATCCATGACTGGACCTGTTGAAAGCAAGAACGGTTCGTGTCATAGCTTCATATGAGGGTCAGCTGTGGATTCCCTCATGTGCAACAGGTATGAGTTATGTTCAATTTAATACACTCCTACAGACAGTGAACCCAGGGAAAGTGGACAGTTGGACTTCCAGTAGAAATGACGCGGTAATGGAATAAAACCCTTCCTTTAAGGGATATATTAGTTTAATGCTTGCTAATATTAAAACCTATGAAATGTTCTCTAAAGACTACGTGCACCATGATAGGGTCGGGTGGGCCGTGTGCTGTACAGTGCATCCAAATAAGGGTCCTTAGCTTTAGGATGAGCCAGGTCTGAGCATTCAATGTTCTAGGACCATATTGGGTGTTGAGGAGAGTAAGTTTCGCCCCATCTGTAGTATACCATCTATGGAAAAAGCTACACTGGTTACGTATTCTGTAGGATGGGCGAGGGAAAGAAAAACCTAGTGATGTGACGGGATTTCGGGACTTCTTTTGTACTTCCAACATGAGCATGATCTGTACTATTTGCTGAACGCCTGAATAAAGAACTCCAGAGAACGCATCTTTTTCTCTGCTCTGTTTTTCCATCAAGAGAAGGTTCTGGACAGAGGATTATCTTACAATAAATACTGACAGATGCAGTAGGATGCTGATGCTTTTTTTCCCCCTACAGAATATTGAGTCCAGGTGTCATGGTGTTTTCCATGACCTATCAATTGTGGATTAATCTGGGAGCTCTATATAGTACCTTACGATTGTTAAAAGAAATGTTGAGGATTAGCCTCATCAAGACAATCGAAAGAGCTACTTCTGATCCCAGCTAATCTCTGTCTGTAAGTATAAACTAAAGAAAATCTTAGAATTGTTGGATACTCCCCCAAAATAGCTTAGCATAGCTGTGGTAATTGGTTATACACCGTACTTACTTAAAAAGCCTGTGCACGGTTTGTAACAATCGCACAATGGAGGGAGAGCTTTGTTATGTCAGGGAAAGCAGTGCATTGAATGGTGTCTGTATTTATCTCCCAAACATTGCTTGTGGCATGAAGCATATTTAATGTCAGGCTCCAGTAGCTTATTGTGCATATCTAAATGAATAAGCTCCCAATGACGATACTGTTTCTCAATATATTCTGCTTCAGTGCTTCATTGTCCTCGCTCACATTAATAAGGAACAAATGAGGAGAGAAGTGTTCTCCTGTCCCTAATGGCAGTGCACAGATTTCCCAGCTGGTTTGTATTTCCTGAAGGTAAAACACAAAAACAAGGCAGCTCTGCTCTGTAATTGGACATTTATTGTTGTCAGTGCAAATATTTTCGAAATAGGTCTGTCATTGAAATCCCTTTGTCGTGAAAATTTAAATATTTATTCTTAAGATGAGCAGTTGTTGGTCTGACAATCATGCACCAATATTTATTGCAGCACCAGGTGATCTGGCGATGTTGGAACCGTTGTCTATGGTTTTCAAGTTTTGGCCAGCACACACATCCAGCATATGTTTATCGTTGTCATTTGTGATGATGGAAAAGGCTCAGTGATATGTCCTTGCCCACTCTTATCAGGGCCCACGCTGACGGATGATGATGATGTCATGCCGAGAGATGTGGAGATGAGTTTTCTTTGTAAACCCTGTGTGAACAGCAATTGTGTTGAGTAGTTCACAAACCACACACTGAAACTGCTTTATCGGCTCTGCTCTGTGTTTCAGCAGACTGCTCTGGAATTAACCACCACAAGGGCTAATGACATAACGCGGAAGCATCTGAGAAGAAGTGCAGCTTGTTGTGCACAGACACAGGAAGAGGACTGTGAGCTGTCTGTGAGGATCTTGGCCTGACTTGCGCAAACAGGGCTGGAGTCTTTGTCTTCAGGAGTGAGCAGAGGTTAGATGCAGAAGAGAGAGCACGGTGTACCAGCGACTGATTATGATTATGAATCACAAAACTCACCTACTGCCGATGTGTTTTTGGTCATTTACCGCTTATTAGAAAAAAACTCTCGGCTCTCCTGTGCACTGCCTGTAGATTGTTATTGAGGGGACTTCCGCATCCCAAGAGTGACGCTGCTCACGAACAACACTGACCACTCATAAACAATTCTGATCGCATGGGCTTGTTTGAGTTTGGCAGCAGCGGCAAAAGCGAACTCCCTGCGCAGACGTATTACCCCATGTATACAATATAAAGGGCTATCATTCTGGATTCCAGGCTAGTTCAGAGCAGTGGTTTCACTGTGGATAATTTCTCAGTCACTTTGATGGACAGAGTCGTAAAAAATCCAAGCTATTTTTATCCGTCATTAATAATCTCTTATTATATGCATTTTTTTGTCTTTATTTTAATTACGGCTTGATTTTCAACAGATGGCCTTCAATATTTTCCGTCAAAGCTAAAAATATACTGTTAATGATGGAGAATCTTTGGTTAATGTTACCTCTGGTTCAGAGCTTTGAGTGAGAGCCTTGGATTGTATCCATCCACCCAAGGCTCTGTGTTCAGGTATTCATTATGTTAATGTGCTGGTTTATATGTGGTTTCATAGAGAAACTTCGGCATAAAAGTTGTATACGTAGAAGTTGCATGGAAACCCTAATGGGCACACATCCTGAGGAAATAGAAATGCATAAATGTATTCATTTTCTGCTACTTATCCAGGGGTTAGATCACGGGGAAAGCTGTCCAAGCAGAAATGACTGCCGAGACTTCCTTTGCACTGCACACTTCCTCTGACATGTATGTTTCGAGTGCCTCCTTCCGATGGGATATACCCGGAACACTAAGTATCTGAAACATTTGCCTGAGCCATCTCATCTGGCTGCAGTTGACACGCTGGTGATGTTTTCAGAACAATGACCTGTGACGTGATCTGTGGTCCCAGTTCCACACAGCGTTGTTCTGTTATGCCTCACTTACTGTGTGCCTTTAAAGTGACCAAGGAGCACCAGCTTTGACTCGTGATCTGTGTGTACTGTTCAGCTCTAAACAGCAGCGGAGCCTCACCTCTTTGTCCTCTGTTGATTTAAGGTGTGTCTTATCGATTGGTCATCCTTTGTGTCGGGTTAAAATGCTCCTCATGTGCCACTTTGAGGCTCATTGTTAAGAGATGTCTGAGCTGAAAAACAATTGGTAAATCCCAATGAACAAAGGGAAGTTGGTAAGCTCCCAATGAACAAAGGGAATTTAAAGACACTACAGTCCATAGGAGGTATTTTTATCTTGTGTGTTTATAGAGGACGTTTGCTATATATATTCACCGCAAGGAGGTTTTAGATTTGATGTATAGGACATCATTTCACTCACTATTTCCATCATTCATTCATTCTCTTCAAACCAGGAATTTCTTTGTAAGTGCTGCACTGGCAATAACAAGATGCATCCATAGCTAGAGACCATTGTATATTTTTTTTTCTAAATCATGGTATTTGATCAATGCCAGTTTTCATATTGATATTTCTGCACTCTTAACTTTTAAAACTGACCATTACTTTGAAAATGTAATGAGCAGGCCTTGGCCAGTATAGCTGAAAAGTCACACCCAGTCAATACCATAAAAAGCCAGTGTGGAAGAAAGTTATCCATATTTGAGCAGTACCTCCAGGAAGTAAACAGATCTCAGAGGAGCAAAGACCTGCTCGATGTCCAGCGAACGATCGATCTGCAGCAGCTCGACACTGTTTATACAACAAACATACTTGGAGGGACTTATGTCTGTGGGGGACACAATCCAATTATCTACAAACTGTGCAACTGTTGCCAACATTATACACTCTATGAGCATACTTAGAGTGTTAAACCACAAAACAAAACAAAAACAAAAAAACACTAATAACCAATTAAATTGTTTATTATATCACTGTAGCTTTGCCATTTATTTTCTTTATTAATGCATCATTGCTTATGAAGAGGGAATTATGAGATTTTGATAAATTGTCCTTTGATCATTTGACATGCATTTGACTCATCAATCAATCGCTGGCGCATGGGAGCAGGGCCCCATACATCTTCTAGTGCCTAGTTCCTGTTCATAAGTTGTTTACAATAACCCACATGTTTCAGGATGATGATAGCCATCTAACAATCCAGACACAAGAAGAACATGCAAAATCTTGCATGTTTTTGCATGTTCTGCAGGAAGGCCCCCCAGAAGGGCCTTCCTGGTCTTGGAATCAAACTGGTCTGGGACCGTCTTGATTCGAGGGAGTAACGCTAACCACTTAGCCACAGCTGTGATTCCTACTGTAATAGGTGACTGTTGGTGTGAGGCAGATTCAACTTTGGTTTCTGGTATTGTGACTCTCCCCTCATTTATAAATATTACCCAGCATGCTTCACATCACGAATCACGATAACTAATGTATTTGTGTTACCCCCTCCTTCCTTACAAGATAAACATTTGTCTCCGCCCAGAGAGGGAGAAGGGGACCAGGGAGGACAGCGGAGATGGTGGTGATGGTAATAGCCAGGCGTGTAATACGTTACCTGTCCTTTTTTTTTTTTTACATAACTGCAGTCCTTGTGATTGATGCTCAGTCTAATTACTTCAAAATATTGCAATTTAAATGGCCAAAACGCAAGATTTAGACAGGTCTTGTGCTGGCACTTCTATTTCACATTCATTTTAATACAAAGCAAAATAATAGTTTATCTAGCACAATATTAACGTTTGTGAATACAGGTATACAGTAATGTATTAAGATTTGTTCTTCCTATGGACTATATGCACAGCAGTGACACATAACCTCCAACTGGACTTTCAGGTGGTTAGCAGCAATAAACAGTCTAAGTTATGGACAGTCATTGGCAAAATAATACAACATACGTTGTATGTTAAAACTTCTCGAGAGGATATAAGAGTCTGTTTTTTTAGGACAAGACACATTTTATTCTACTGTGAGAAAAACAGTATAAAACCTTTAATGAACACAGAAGTGTCCTGCAGTGAAGTATTTCAACATAATGTTTTTATAATCTTTAAATATTTATGCGAAACACTGCTTATCCCTCGTAGGAAATTAGGGGTCATCTTCCGTCCAACAGTTTAGGAAGCAGTCACGTGTCATTTCTGCAGAAGTAGTCCGTTGAATTACTATGTAACTGCTCTTAAGTGGGCAGTATACGAGTGATGCTGGTAACTGGTAGTTAAATGCATTTCAAAGTGGATAGACTCAAACAGACAAAAGCAGTATTCATCACCATACTGTTGTGCTCAAAAGTTTACATATCCTGGCAGAATTTTGACTATTTTTCAAAGAATATGAAAGATAACACAAGTTTTTTTTTCACTCATAGTTAATGGTTGTGTGAAGCCATTTATGGGGAAAAAGCTGAGTTTGCTATTTTTAAATTCTAATGAAAAAAAAAAAAAGAGTACCAAAATGACCCTGATCAAAAGTTTACATACCCAGTTTTTAATACTGTGTATTGCCCCTTTAACATCAATGACAACTTGGAGTCTTTTGTGGTAGTTGTGGATGAGGTTCTTTATTTTTTCCTGACTGTAAAGCTGCCCTAGCTTGGCCTTAGCCATCCGTAAACTCCGGTCAATTATAATTTCCCTACATGTATGTCAGTGGCCGGCGTTACATCGGTTGAATTTCAACCTACCATTCAGTGAGCGGGGGAGGCGGGTGTTGTAGGTGACGTCAAGCATTTGCGCCGCATTTGCTGGTTGTAGTTCGGCAATGGCTTGGGATATGAAAGTAAAGGAAGCTCTTCAATCCCTTCTGGCTCGCCTCCCAAATATCAAGAAATTATAATTGAAGCCTTGGAATGTGCAAAGAATGCTCCCAAGAGTTATGATAGCTGCTTCACTCAACTCGGGCGCATTACATATGTCACGACCAAACGCTAGCGAAAATCAGATCCAATCATTTCAAAGGAGTTCACCCTCCCACCTGATAACGGAGCTCAGTTGTGAAGATCCCAGACACTTGTATGAAACGAAATGAGTACGAGGGTATGGTAAAACCAGGCTAAAGCTGCCCATTCTTCTTGGCAAAAAGCCTCCAGTTTCTGTAAATTTCTGGGATGTTATGAATGAACAGCGCGTTTAAGCTCTCCCACAGTGGTTCAATGATATTGAGGTCAGGAGACTGAGATGGCCACTCCAGAACCTTCACTTTATTCTGCTGGAGCCAGTGATATCAGCGAAAAACCTCCATATTTCATGGTATGGTGCACTTTTTTGTTGTCAACAAGGCCAATGATGGCCTATGATGAAATTATATCAGAGTATGTAAACCTTTGAGCACAACTGTATATATTTTTCTGCCAGTCTGCCCGGCAGTCGACATCGACATATGGATTAAAGATGGGTAGGTTAGTATTAGGGATGTCTTCCCCTGGAGCCTGGACACTGGTGGTGGTATGGGAGACTAGTGAAGGATGTAGCAGGGTGAAGCCGTGGAAAGGGAAGGGGTGGAGGTGGGTCGCAGCACAGCTGGGAAGCGGACGAGCCAAGAAAGGGAATAGGCTTTTTGTCTATGACGTTTGATTTAATCAAATGCAGATGAACTGGTGATAGAACAGCTGGGAATGCTTTAGGTGCAAATAAATCTTCCCTCATGCCAGCAAAAAGTCTTATTTCTGAGGAGCGTTTACTGATCTCAGAATATATCAGTTTCATTTGTAATGGTACTCCATGTAATGTATCATGCATGTAAAAAAGCCATTAGCTCCATGTGGAAACAGAGTTCCTCTACTGCATTCTTCTTGTCACCTGCAGACGCTGAAGGAGAGGGCCGCCGGGCACCGATACTAGAACCCCTTTTTCATTATGGATCATTTTATTCTCATTCTTCTTTCTACAACTGGAGCTGGTTTTATTACTGTAATGTATTTATTACCCCACCACTTTAGGGACCGTTTCGGCTCCTCTCTAATCTGCTCATGTTTTATTCACATGAGGCAGGAAATTAATTCACTAAATTTTTCTTTTTCTCCAGATTTAGGCAAATTGTTACTCTTTGTTTCTAACTTTACAAGCCCCTTTTTTGTAAATGGTGCAAAGAACTCAAGGCTGGGAAGATAAGAACATACATAGATGGTTCATACAATACACAAGGCATGATTCAAAGAAACATACTCGTATTGATTAAATATCAATAGTATCAACTTGAATAAAGTATATATTGGAATATTTCTATTATAGGGTTCTAACAGCGCTGAATATTGATTAACATTTAATAATTCCTCACACATCGCCCCCACCAGCATAATACCATTTTGCTGCCATGCATGCCTGACATAACGTTGTTGAATCTTTTGCGATTTATAACTTGCTGAGCACAGATCCTACGCAGGTTATATGAACATTGTTCCTATGTTACAAATGTCGGCTTCACATTTACTGTTGTGCAGATAACTGGGGAAAGTGTCATTTCAATTTCAGTAAACCCTGTGCGTTGTGAATTTGCATGTGTTGTTTATAGTCAAGTCTACTTCACAAAAATGAAAGTCAGCATGGCCCAGGTGTAAGGGACTTTGTCAAATGGTGTGATGAGTCATATCTTCTCTTAAATGTTGCAAAAACAAAGGATATGATCATCGACTTCAGGAAGAGCGCTCTCCCACATGACGTAACATATATAAAGGGACAACCAGTGGAGTGGAGTCCTACAAATATCTTGGAACAATTATAGATTGTAAACTGAATTTTAATGAAAACTGTACTGTTTGTAAAAAGGGTCACCAACGACTGTATTGTCTTCGGAAACTGTCCTTCTTTCATGTAGATAAAACTGTGATGACCCTAACTTTCTGCTTGATCGCCTGGTATGGGAGCTCCTCTGTTAGAAACAAAAACGCCCTGAATCAGCTGGTCAAGTGGTCAAGTAAAGTCATCGGTCAGCTTCAGACCAGTTTAGACTTTCTGTATGATAGACAGTTAGAAAGGATGGCACAAAGCATCCTAAAAGACACTGCGCATCCTTTGCATTCAGAGTTTCGATTGCTTCCATCTGGGCGTAGGTTTTTAATGCCAATAAGCCATACGAATCGTTTTAGTAAAAGCTTTGTTCCCGCTGCCATTTCCTTGATGAACAAGTAGGGATCTAATCGCCCTGACACGGCTTCTTATCTTTGTTATTGTCCAGTGGCTTAAATTTCTGTTGTATCTTTAGGCACATCCTGTTAGTATCTGGAGCACTTACAAGTTTTAATTTAATTTAAACATGTACTTTGTGTTTTATCTTTGTATAATGTGTTTTAATGTTGACTAGTTCTCAGAATCGCAAGACAAATTTACCTACGGGTACGAATAAAGAAACCTAACCTAACCTAACCTAATAGTGTAATGTAGGCTCAGGGGTGTTCATTATCCTTAAGGTTATCTTGACATGTGACTCCTATGGGAGCCTTTAAAATATGCACATTGTTTCTGTCATAATATATTCATAAGTGCTTGAGCGAGCTTTCACCGTGGCCTATGCCAATGTGCACAACAGTGAATTTTTCATATCTTTCCGAACATAAAAGTTCTTGATAACAAAAAAAAAACCTAAAAAACTATAGCCTCTTTCATCTGTGGAAAAATGTGTTGAGCCCCACATTAATTGATACTTTAGTTCTGTACGACCTGCGCCCTCTAAACCCCCCCCAAAAAAACTCCTTCACTGTCATTGGGTCAAATCTTTCACTTTCGAGTTACTTAAATGTGATACATTTTAGCAGCACTAGTGAAAAAAACAACAGGTTTGATAAAGATTTAAAAAAAAAAGTTCAAATGGAATGTGAGAAGACACATGCAACCAAAGAGGCAACCGCTCCTTCCAATTACTGCGAGTGAGAAACAGAATAGCAGGAGGTCCTTTGACTGATTCACTTTTGCAATTTACAGTTTCTGCCTGACTTTCTTCTGACTTTTTCTTCTACTGAAAGTCATCATCAAAGTGATAAAGACAAAAACTCCACTTACCCTAGGTAGATTTGAGCCTTATCATTCCATGTATTCCACTCAATGGTATATACACTATGTGGCTCAAGGGCCTGTCACAATTGGCACATTGACCGCAGCGATTTTGTCCCCCATTCGTTCTGCGGCAAAATGTAAATTGCCATCAGCCGCAAACATCGCAAAGTAGACTTTTAAGAAATCGCAGTCACAGTCACAATAGAGTACGGGCTGCGACTGGATGCGCTTGATTTGGATAGTGTCCAAATGCGAGTGGTGCAAGAAAGAAAGCGAATGGTGAGCGGCTGGTGAGCGAGTGTTTCATGGACCACAGACTTTGATTGCGGGCAGTGGTGCGGACAGCCATGCGTCACTGCTGCTGGTCATGTTGCCGGTCATGCGTCAAAACACGCAGACGTCCAACTCGTCTTCCACACTAAATTTTGAAGGGACAAGTCTACAAGATTGCCACCCAGGAAGACCAACGCCGTGAAAGTAAAGGTACTCGCCAAAGCCACAGTGAAGACCAAACTTATTTATACCGCATTTCATACACAAGGCAACTCAATGCGAAGAGGAAAACAGCGTCTAGCCTCTATATACCTACAGCAGGAATCGCACGGGACTGATAGTGGCGTACACCAGTCTCTCACCATCTGCGCGACCGTAGCGGCCTGCGGCTATATTAAGTCGCAGTCGACCTCCACTGAATTTTGTGCATGCATGACATTCAGCTGCGACACATAATCCAACTGCGACCTTCGTATTTTGAGGCTGCAAACGACCGCATAGTGCCCGTGCGACAATTGTGACAGGCCCTTCAGCAGCGCCACCATTCATGCAGTAAATATTGTTCATCTAACGCAGGGGTGCCCAAAGTGGGGCCCGCGGGCCAAATTTGGCCCACCGGAACAATTACGTTGGCCCGTCAGAGAGTGACCTACATCCATCCATATTTACCATTGAGAATTCTCAATGGTAAATATGGATGCAGTACACTTTTTGGCCACCACCGTCAAATTGGCGGCGCTGTTTCACTCCTTTCGCAAAGTTAAGGAAACACTGTTGTGGTGTCTTGTTGTTGTATCATCAACTTTCCCAGTTTTCCAACTTTTATTGCAAAGGTCGTTGACATCAACAAAGGTACGCGTTAAAACGAATTGATGCTGAACAGACACTTTCAAAATGATCTCATATGGCATTTTCTTTGAGTTAACAAATGAATGAGGGAAAGTCACTGTAGGTGCTGTAGATACAGGTGGTGTTGTTGTTTATATTTTGTACTATATTGCTAGCCTGGCTAACGCCAGACTGCTGTGTGCGCTCGAATCTTTTCGAACTTCACAACCGCCTGGGGACCATGGCCGACATTTTTCCATGGATTTGGGCACCAATCACAGAACGAGGAGGGACGGTAAGACGATGACGCGCTATTTGACATAAAGCTTGTAGTTTGTTTAGGGATAAAAAAAATAAAAAAATATTTACGGATCCAACATGAGAGTAGCAGACGCGATGCCATCTTTCGATCAAGCTTTAGAACGTGTTCTAAATAGTTTAGCTCAAAAGTTTACAGCAGGTACGTCATTCGTCATCTGATACCATGATACGATTGGCTATGGCTACGGGCAGACGCATGAGAGACATTCGTAGCGCCCAATAACGTCTATGGACAATCGTAAACCACACCTCTCCTACGAGAAAATGAATTGGTGGTCCCCAGACTAAATATCACTTGTGATTTTAGTCTGGCGTTAGCCAGGCTACTATATTGCTGCAATTCTACTAAAACTATGCGTTTGCTGCAGTTAACATTTGTTTTAATGTAGCATGTTATTTGCATAGATAGAATCATATGAAAATGTTTAGGCTACCGAAAAATAAAATAAAGTAACTATTATTATTTGCAGTTTATATGTGTTTCACGCTTGACATTGCCGTGTTTGGCCCGCGACCCACAAGCACTTTTTAATTTTGGCCCTCGGAGACAAAAAGTTTGGGCACCCCTGATCTAACGCTTGCACAATCTTCATGGGACTTGTGCACTGGACTAAGAAGTTTAAGCCGGTAGAAATGGAAATTAAGCTTCTAGACATTTATTTATTCAGTCATAGTTTATTGCAATTTGAAGCTCAGTAATACAGTGCTTTCCTCACACTTGAATCGTATGTCACTGATGCATGCAGGGCATTTTGGAACCTATTTTCTGCTCTCTGAATCTACCACTTATAATGTGCGGCACTGAAACAGGGTTTCTAAAATCAAAAGGCGTGAATACACATTTTGACTGTCTTCAAGGAACTGCAATGTTATGGAGTGCAAAACTTCAATTGCTGATTCGGATGGATAGATCTTTTTAAGTTATTCTGAGCACGTAGATGAGCAGCCAACTCCAGGTCAGACTGGAACAATGTTTGAGGGATTATACTGCATTCACTATTGGCCATGAAACATATTTAATGATGCTATCTGAATCACTTTAGATTATGTGGCGAATCTAATGAAATTATCAGTGGAAAAATCTCCTTGGGCATTTGCGCATAAAACTATTTGACTAGAATTAAACCTTCAAAATGAAACGGCCTCACTTTCCCATAGAGAAGAAATGATTGGATTGTCGATGGGGAGATTCACCTTAATAATGCAAATATATTTCAGTCCTATTGAATAAAGTTTTTTTTTTTAATGCTGTTGCCAACCAACATCTGGTGAAAATTCCAGAAGTAAACAACCACAATTGCTCCTGTTGTTTCTTTGCAACAGGAGCAATTTTGCACTTTTGCACTTTTAACAGCACATGGAAAGGTTTTTTTGTTGACTTTGAACTCAAGAATTTGGAATGTAAACCTTTTGTTTTTGTTTTATGCAGATCACAGTACCTTGAGAAATATCAAAAGGCCATCTTCAGAAGTTGCCTAAACTTTGTTCAAACTTGAATATGATTCTTCGCAGAGTTGGTAGTTTTCAAACTGCTGAGCTTCTGCTTGGAATGAAAAGGTCAGAAAAAAAAGCTTCATTTTATTTATTTATTTATTGGTTTATTTGGTCGGGACAGTGCATGTTAATGAACATACATGGGTCTCATGCATGTAAACAAGCCACACCGGATTGTAGCCTTGGGCTAATTTCCATCCGTCGTCCCCCATGCACACTCTCAAACACACTCTCATTCATCCTGGCCTATTGTACATGTTTTTAGTGGTAGGGGAAACCGGAGTACCCGGAGGAAACCTACGCAGACACGGGGAGAACATGCAAACTCCACACAGAAAGGCCCCGTCCAGGTGGGAATCGAACCAGGGACCTTCTAGCTGTGAAGCACGAGCACTAACCGCTGTGCTACCGTGCCGCCATTCATTTTTATTTGTGTAAGTTCTCTTTCTGGCCTCTCTGTAAACCAATATGGCCAGTGAACCTTTGCAAGTTGCTGACGGGAGGAAATCTGACCAGTGGCTAATGCTCTCACACTAGTGCAGCTAAGTGTCCTGTCCAGCATACACCCACTATGTTCACAGTGTCCCCAGGGTACTTCATTTGCCCAAGAGCAGACCCCTTCATTTACCTCAATTTGATTTGCACCACACAAATACAATATGCCTGCCAATTTCCCATTTGATTCAGAAGGAAGAGCAGTCACTGATGTTACATGGACGCAAGCCTAAATATTACTCTTTGAACCAGTACACATGCTGGACATCAGAGCCAATTTTGACTGAAGCCAAACTAAAAAAAAAAAAAAAAACCGAACAAATTGCTTGTGGCATGTTTTGTACACCTGCAACTGTTGCTAGTTGTGTGATTGTTATTTTTTTTGTGACTGATGTGTTGCTACATCAGACCATCTTGAAAATGGTGTTTGTTTCTTTTGGAGAAAGGGGCACATAATATAAGTTTGTCTTCTTTGTGCTCCTTTTCAATTGTATGAGGATTTTTTCTTATCAGCATTATTTTATGTAAAAATGAAAGAATATTCAGAACGATTTAAATAAATAAAAATGAAATGAAATGAAATTGTGATCGTAGCATCATCTGTCAGTAGTTTATTTCAAAGCGGTTTTAAAACTGTGGTCATCTGTACTGGGTTAAAAAAGATAATCTAAGAGACTTCTTCAGTCCATGTGGTCTTGAATGTTGTACCTGCCGTATGGTCCCTACAGGATGACGTGGGGCAGTCCTTAGGGCCTGCTTCCTGTACCAAAATGGCTTCTCATCTTCAGAACTTCATTGCAATATATCCTATTGAGTTTTTCTTAATAAAGTCTTGTGTGGTCGATGAGACGCAGTGGCGAAGTCTAATAGTCCAGGTGACAGCGCTGTTTGGTTTGCCTATAAATAATATCCCTGCACACATAGACACACACACACAGCTGTAGCTGAGATCTACTCATGAAATATTGAAACAGCTTTGTATTAACAACCCCGTGAACTGCTACCTTAACGTGGTGGGGTTGTTTGAGTGCCCGAATGATCCGAGGAGCTATGTTGTCTGGGGCTTCATGCCCCTGGTAGGGTCTTAGGTGACGGGTCAGACGAAGAGCAGTTTGAAGACCTCTATGGACAGTACAACCGTGACGTCGCCCGGTATGGCGCAGCCGGGGCCCCAGACAGGCCTGGGGTTGGGTCTCGAATGCGAGCGTCTGGTGGTCGGGCCTCTGCCCACGGGGCCCGGCCGGGCACAGCCCGAAAGGACGACGTGGGCCCGCCCTCCTGTGGACCCACCACCCGCAGAGGGAGCCGTAGGGGTTGGGTGCAGAGAGGACTGGGTGGCAGTCAAAGGCAGGTGCCTCGACGACCTGGTCCGCATGCACAGCTTCTGGCGTTCGGGACATGGAACGGTCACCTCGCTGGGGGGGAAGGAGCCTGAGCTTGTGCGGGAGGTTGAGAGATACCGGCTAGATATAGTCGGGCTCACCTCCACGCACAGCCTGGGTTCCGGATCCCAACTCCTGGAAAGAGGCTGGATGTTCCATTTTTCTGGAGTTGCCCGCGGGGAGAGACGGCGGGCTGGGTGGGTTTGCTCATAGTCCCCCAGCTCAGCCGCCACGTGTTACCCACGTGGGTAACGACAGTGAGACCTGGACGGGGTTCATTGGGAAGAACGGCCTCCCCGATCTCAACCCGAGTGGTGTTCTGTTATTGGACTTCTGTGCTATAAAGCGTAAGAAAATGGATGGATGGCTTTGTATTAAAAGCCTAAAGCTAAACGGAGGAAGCCTTGAACTGTTGACACTGCAAATCGCTCTTCAAGATGAACACTGGGCACCATTCCAATACCAACTGACCAGTGCCCTCCCATCCCATTAGATCTCACTATAGGCATCGTTTAGAATCGGCCATTAGTGCATGCACATTGAGTAAAGAAAAGAGAAGGATAAAAGTTGAAGAGAATGGGGATTAATGAGCTGCAGTGTGGGGTTTCAGTGGCAAAGAGGAAGATCTTTCTTTGTTCTTTTTTTCAGTTGGAACCAGGGCTTGACATTAACACCTGTCAACCCGCCGAATGCGGGTAGATTTTGGCTGTGGCGGGTAAAGCTGTTTCCCTAACTAGCCAAAGTGGTGGGTTAAATGTATCCAATTCATTTTTAATTGTAGTTCTCTCAAAGACGCAGCTCATTGATATAGCGTTTACTCTGTAAAGCTACAATACTACAATTCCCATGAGCACTGCCTGGAGAGTGTGTCTTCTGATTGGACTTCTTTCGGAACCCGCCGTCGTAACCTGCCCCCAGAGCCCGCTCAGCTGAAAAAACTGTTAAAACTTTCCTGGAAGAAACTAAGATGTGGAGACATATAGAAAGAGTTAAAAAGCCAGAAGACAAGACTAAGAATGCACAACGGAGGATGCACAAAGAAACAATGATGAGACACAGGCAAAGGGGGAAAAAAAGACGTTCAATGAAAAATGGTAACAAAATTGAGAATGGCTGTTCTACGATGACGCTAAGCAAGTAATGTACTGTTCCAACTGCCGCAAATGCGGTGGTGAGTCACTACCCAGTGCAGTTTTAATGCTTTGTCACTGTTTTTCTGCTGTCTTTTTCAGGTTTTGTTTTGCACTGTTTTAGACCTGGTATTCTCTCTTGCACTTTTTAAGCTGTGGTTTAGGCCTTTTATTCTCTATGAGTGTGGACTTCTGTTGCTGTTCTAAATACATTATCAGTGGTACTAGGACTTATCAATGAACTTGCTACAGTACTACATAACAGCGATACATTTAATATAAGCAGTATTTTGGTTTATTTTATATTAGGTTTTCAATGTAAATCTATTATGTTTTAGTGTGGGCTAGTGAAATCAGTTGGTGGCTAGTTACTTATGAAAACCACTAGCAACAGTGGCCGGTGACCCAAAAAGTCAGTGTCAAGCTCTGGTTGGAACAGATACATTTTAATCAACTCTTCTGTACCACTCATGCAACAATGTGATTTGCTTAACATATTGTATGCCAACGGGGTTCTCATCCTTTTTGTTTAAAGCAAATATTCTGGGTCATTCATTGACACTATACCAGTACTCCATGTCTGTTAAACCAATTATTTGGAAAGTGAATAAAACTCACTTATACTAAGCAAAACGATTAATTGTTCTTTTTAGAGTAGAGCTTAAATACTCTCTACAGATAATATAAAAAGCTTTCTGTACAGTTGGCTTATAGTCTTTTGTAAGCTTTTTTGTATTTTGATGGATTTTATTCTTGGCTTGTTATCCAGCTGAATCGAATGATTAGCCATTGAACCAGCAAAAGTGCCATTGAGATTAAATCCACACGAAGACAAAATGCTTATAATTTCAGAAACTTTTTCTGTAAACACGGAGCCTGTTCAGTAAATGTGTGGGTCCATATGGATTGACTCATGTCGATGAAAACGCTGCGATTCCTCTCCCAGGCCTATGTGAGGCGCTGTGGCGCTACCAACAAAAATAGAAGAAGAAGTAGATAGCGCATGCACTGTAAACTTTCTGTAATCAAAATAATAACAGAAGAGATGAGGAGATGAGGAAGTGGATTTATTCTTCTGAAGTCACAGGACTAAAGGAGAAAAACAATCAGTGACCGGACTTTTACTGTCAGTGCAAAAACACAGACTGAATGGAGGCTACCTCTGCAGTGTTTTTTTTCTATGTGTCACCTAAGGCTCGCGGTGGAGCGGATGATTGTGCAGTAAATGTCATTATAAGGTCAGTAGATTATGAATAACAGACACAACACTGGCGTTGTGATGTCATCGTTTTAGGAAAAGTTGCGGCGACGTCGTAACAATGGAGCCACGTAAACTGTGTTTTGAGATCTTTCCACTCTGGAGCCTGGTTTGGAAAATGTTTGTTTGCAGACCCCCAAAACCCGGTTTCGTATGAATAATACACTGGATTGATAAAATATTTGTGTGTTTAGTCCTGAGTTTGACTTCGTGTGGATAGGGCCTTAGAATCTCCTTTATTTTTTGTGGTAGAAGAACCGGAGAACACAGTGGAAACCTACGCAGACCCGGGGAGACCATATACACACAAAAGGCCCTGTTTAGTCCAGGTATTGAACCCAGGACTTTCTGCTGTGAGTTACTTGTACTAACCGTTGCACCACTGTGCCTCTGAGGATCATCGTTGGTTATACATTGAAGGCTAAAGTTGAGGCAGCAGTATCTCGGACTCCAGAGTGGAGAGAGCAGAGGTGAGGGTGCTGCTGTTTAGAGATAGTTTATCATCAGACAGACACTTCTCTCATGTTGTACAATCACTCCGACAATGTGTGGTAGTGACAAATGCTGGAGCAGTCTGTCATGTTGACTTCTGTTTCAAGTTACAACCCATTCATCACTGTTGTATGTGTTTATCGTGTGTGGTACTATGCTAAAGACAATTATGTGTGAAAGATCTGTTTGACTTCTCCCAGGGCCAGGCGTTATATTGTCAGCTCAAACATGGTGTGTGTTCATGTGGTCCATCTGGGCCACCTTTTGTTTTCTTTGTGTTGAGTGTATGTCTCTTTTACCCTTATTGATTGACTGCGGAATCTTTCAACATAAAAATAAAGATGAAAACTTATCCATTGTGCATTCAAACATGCTCCTTGTGTGAGCCATGTGTGACATGGTGCCTGTTATGTTCCCTCCTGCATGCTGGCAGCGCCCTAAATGGCCGGTCAGATTAGCTTCCCGTTCCTTGACCTCAAACACTTCCTGGTTGTGCATATCGCTCCTCTGAACTCAGGTATAACCCATTCAAACCTTTCTTTACTTTACCATTTAAATATTACATCTAATTCACTGCTCTTTTTGTGTCCCTGTAGAGAGCCCCTGTAAATGCTGGCTCCCGTCTGTTTGCATGCCCTCACGGCCTTATGTGAAGGTATGTTGTAATATTGTTTTAGTTGTTAGCCTCAGCATATGCTAACCCTGTGTATTTGTAGCCTACAGTGTGGTTTCTTTTGGTCAGACTCGCCGTCGAGGCCTCTGGCCAACTTAAAAGCTTTCCACTCTGGCCTACCAAGTCAGGAACGGTATGTTTTGGCCACTAAACTTCATTGTAGGTGAAGCCTGTTCCTGTTTCTAACCAATAATTAATTACTTTCATTCATATGGGTATTCGTGACATGGAGCCCAGGGACACTCTGTACCAACTGTTGCTCTGAATATCGCTCTGTAATAATTTTGTTTTAGATCAGTGTTACTGATCATTGTCTCACTGAGTGTCTCATTGTTTAATCTTGAGTTATCAGGAATGTGTAACAAAGAACTGTGAACACGAAAACAAAGGACCTTGACCACTGAAACTGAACGGAATGGTGCGATCTGTAAGGTGAAGTGGTAACAAGTAAAGCAACTAAAATTGTAAAACCAAACATGTGGAAAATAAATTAACGTCTTTTCTATTTACAAAGGAACAAGTGTCTGTCCTCAATTTAAACAAACCTTTATGACCTTTTTGGTAGTTATTTTAATTTCTATTTAACCTTTATTTAACCAGGAAAGTCCCATCAAGATTAAAAACCTCTTTTTCAAGGGAGTCCTGGCCAAGAGGCAGCAAAAGATACAGAATTATAATTACATACACGTTATATACACACTATGTTACAATGTAAAAAGGTCGACTCAAGTTATGTATTTCATGGTCATTTTCCAGGCTGACCACCCGGTGGCGTTGTCGCAGTCACCTTAATGTACACTTTCGTTTTACATCGCTACAGCTACAGAGCTACACCACCCTGTCACACATGGTTTGCCAGTGTTTTTGTATTTATTTATTTGTTTATTTGACAGGGACAGTACAAGAAAACATTGCCAACTCAGTGGCCGATGTTATGTACATAAGGTGTCTAGCCGTAGGCTAATTTGCAGCTCCTGTCCCTGGTTAGTCTTTTCAAAGGGTTTAAAACAGAACAGAAAGATAAAAAATCAGTAAGAAGCATAAACAATACAACAATAAAAGAAAGAAGAGAAGACATATCTGACCACTTCCCATTCCAAGTCCAGCCATACAGTTCAGTGCTCACACTTTAGTTTGTATTTTAGCCACAGCTTCAGCTTTTGTGAGAAAAGTCTCAGGTCCATTTGGGACTTTAGCTCAAGTGGCAAAGAGTTCCATAACTGTGTCCCTTTTACTGAGAACACAGACTGACCCAGAGCAGTTTTGCACCACTTCACTCTTTTAATCAGCAGACTGGAACAGTTACACATTTGCAACAATAGATACACAACCTGTTCTCCCACTGAGCATCACTGCGAATTAGACAAGCATTTTTTTCTTGTCTAATTCGTGGTAAATAAGCAAATTAAGCATAATAAACAGCAGTGCAATGAATTTACACATGTTTTTAATCCTATATCAAGAGTATGCACTACAATAATATACGGTGTATTTAAAAAGTATTTAAAGTATTCAGAATACAGTGCTCTGATTGGCCAGAGTAACAGAATACATTACAAAATACATGCTCAGGCAAGTATTCAGTATTCTGTAGTGGAAAATTTGAACTGGGACAGATTTATTATATTACGCTTGTCGAAGATCAGAAACTTGCAGTAAGCAGCTGATGGGCATAAGACAAAAGGAACATCTAAAGTAAAAGCGAGTGAAGTGAGTGAGTGAAATAGCTTGAAACAACATCCTGACGCCTTGACATGACAGCTCATAAATTATTTGGGGGATTAACATAAAAAATGCCAATAAACTGTCGGCCTACAGGCTGCTCCTCTGTACTGCACGTCGGCATCTGACAATCATCTGACATCCTCCCAACTATGTCATTCTCACACATGGTGTAATACGTGTGTGTCTCATATTAGATATTGGATAATCTTTGTGACACCAGCCTGGAAAAAAACAACACAAACTGCTTGATGACAAATATGGATTTAGAATGAACAGGTCCACTGCATCGGCCTTTCTGTATTCAATTGAGGAAATAACAAATCAAATTATTCAAAGGAAAATAGCAACTGGTATATTCACAGACCTACAAAAGGCATTTGATTGACCATAACATGTATTATCTTAAAGATGGTGCTGTATGGGATTAAACAGGCAGTTCTGAATTGGGAAAAGTCTGTTAAACTACAAGAGTATTGCTCTTCATATTTGGAAACCATGTATGCATCCTCCAGGGTTCAGTGTCAGTGTTGTCAAGTTTCTTATTGTTTTTATGGCTGTTTTATGATGATGCACATTTGTTTTTTTCCAGAGACAATAAAACAAGAAAATATACAGGGGCTAAGAATACATTTTGGAATTTGGGTGATGATGATAAAACCACTTCACAACTATTTACTCTGGTTATCAAGACCACACCAATCCATCTTTTTTTTTTAAATGTATTTAAAACAAAACAAAAATACCTCTTTACTTGTATAAAGCAAAAGATATGCAATTGCCTGTATTTTTTTTTCTCCGTCTCTGTTTGTGGCCCTAAATATGGAACAATGTCCAAATATCAAACAGTTTAAGTATCATTATATAGAAATGATATTTTCTAGGTGTCTATGTGTTGTTGTAAACCAGATGCTAATTGGCTGGTAGCATTTGTATCATGTAACCTTGAGAACTTGGATTGGGAGCTCATGATCACGATGGTCAGAGTAAACATGAATTCATTCACTGCATTGATGTAGTGCAACATTTTGGGCTCTAGGTACAAGCTGTAATGGTGGGCCTTTACTGCATCTTTCTATATGCACACATTTCACTGAGCGCTACATAAATAGTACAGCCCCCTCCCCATCCAGCACTCATAACAGTGACACATTAATACCCTAACAAACATTATCACATGATGAGAGAGGCTAGAAGCATGCAGGCCACACTGTACAAGGCAAGGCGATCACTCTTTAACTGTAGTCTTTTTGTTGTCATGCTTCCTCTTTCTTTCCCTCTGTGCCTGATTTTGATCTCCTCCACTGGCTAATATGACAGCTCCTCTAATCAACATGCAGATGTATGTAAATGGAGTCTTCAGCTCAGCTCATGTCCTTGTGCAAACCTGCTAATCATCTATCAGTCATTAGCATTGCCGTCACACCCCTGTCAGTTTATTAGTCACAACACATTTAAGGTTGTGATGGATGACTTATTTGCTCCATAACCTTAAGTACAGGTACATGTCTGCACAATGAGAAGACACACTACACGGCACGGTAGTACAGTGGTTAGCACTCGTGTTTCACAGCCAGAAAGTCCCGGGTTCGATCTCACCTGGACGGGGCCTTTCTGTGTGGAGTTTGCATGTTCTCCCCGTGTCTGCGTATGTTTCCTCCGGGTACTCCGGCTTCCCCTACTACTAAAAACATGTACAATAGGCCAGGATGAATGATGTGTGCACGTGAATGAAAGATGGTCGATGGTTGGTGGTCAGAGGGACTGTTGGCACAGATGTGTGCAGTCGCGACAGCGCTTCTGTCAGTCTCCTCCAGGGGAAACTGAAGTTACATACGTGGCTTAACACCATCGAGTATGGAGTGAATGTACAATTGTCTAATCTAAAGCGCTTTGTGACTATGTCTGTGAAAGGCGCTATACAAATAAAGCTCTTCTTTTCCTCCTCCTCCTTTTTCTTCTTCTAAACGACACCAAAGTACATTTATAAATTGCTACATTTAAATACATTTAGTTTAGATGTATTAGTTTAATTGTTATTGCTACTGTTACTGAGTTTCTTTGCTCTGGCCGTGCAGCCAGGATCACTGCTAGCCACCTTGGTGCCCTATAGGCAGAAATGTTTCTTGGTGCCCTTCTCATTTCAAGTGGATTAAATTAATGGAATTTGGAGGGTGTCCTGTTTGGGAACCTCAGCACCTGATCCTCATCTCTGTTTGCAGACGATGTTGTTCTGTTGGCTTCATCAAATCAGGACCTTCAGCACGCTCTGGGGGGGTTTGCAGCCGAGTGTGGGGCGGCCGGGATGAGGATCAGCACCTCCAAATCTGAGGCCATGGTTCTCCACCGGAAAAAGGTGGCTTCCCCTCTTCAGGTCGGTGGGGAGTCCTTACCTCAAGTGGAGGAGTTCAAGTATCTCGGGGTCATGTTCACGAGTGAGGGACGGATGGATAGACGGATCGGTGCAGCGTCAGCAGTGATGCGGTCGCTGTATCGGACTGTTGTGGTGAAGAGGGAGCTGAGTCCAGGGGCAAAGCTCTCGATTTACCGATCGATCTACGTTCCCACCCTCACCTATGGTCATGAGATCTGGGTAATGACCGAAAGGACAAGATCGCGAATACAAGCGGCTGAAATTAGTTTCCTTCACAGGGTGGCTGGGCGCACCCTCCGAGATCGGGTGAGGAGCTCAGTTACCCGGGAGGAGCTCGGAGTAGAGTCGCTGCTCCTTCACGTCGAAAGGAACCAGCTGAGGTGGCTAGGGCATCTGTTCCGGATGTGCTCCAGGCATGTCCTATTGGGAGGAGGCCTTGTGGAAGGCCCAGGACACGCTGGTGGGACTATGTCTCCGAGCTGGCCTGGTGTCGCCTCGGGGTCCCCACAGAACAGCTGGAGGAGGTGTGCGTGGATCGGGAAGTCTGAGCATCTCTGCTGAGACTGCTGCCTCCGCGACCCGGCCCCGGATAAAGCGGAAGAAAATGAATGGATGGATGGATCAGCAAACAACCCCAAAATTTGAAGGAGTTTACAGCTGTAGGCAACAAAACAACAAAGTGCTGCATCGTCCTAAAATGCGTCTAATGAAAGAGACCCACCACTGTGAAAGAGGCCATCTCCAGCTGCACTCTGTGTCTCATGCCCTCATATCCTCACAGCAGTTTAATTCACCCCACACTGCTTGAAATGTTGCGGCTTTCAACATTTGACTCTGAGGAAAGATTTTCTTCAAATATTACGCTTATTTTTAGCACACTAACCAGGAATCCTTCAAGTGTCTCTGAACTTATAATTAAACTGCAGCAGTCAGCGGTTGTTTGGATATGCAAGGAGAAAAGGTTTAAAGTTATGAACTGTTTTAGGCAATATGTACAAACCCCAATCACTAAGACAATAATATGTGCGATTATTAGAAGCCTAAACTCATCCAAGGTTGGGTATGGATATTTGTCTCTTTTAAATATTGATGTGAAATCAGTGATTATGCAGTAGATAGACGTTTCTCAGTGGTCAAGGACTTGTTTTGTTCAGCGTTCCCAAGTCCTTGGCTATGTTGACCACTGTGTATACTCTTTTGTTGTTGTTAAATTTTTAAATAGTAGAATTCACAAGAGGATTCATTAAAGAAAACACTTTATAAATGTACTCGACTCAGACTATGTGTTGGGTTCGAAAAATGAGGACTTGTGCGTGATTGGACACACAGACATAGCGCCTTGAAGTATAAAATGGCACGTTGTTGCTGTTGAACGCCAGTAAGTTTACAACATTGCATGGTTTCTTAGTCCAAATGAAAACTGCTTTTTCATCCTGTCATAGTTGTTGTGTTCTCGTGTGTTCTTGATCCGTTACAGGAGCAAAAAGAGCCATTACTTTTACAAATAACTGTGGGCTGTCATAGGCTCAGCTGTCAATTGAATTTTACAATAAAACTTGTCACATGTGGTGAATCAGTCATCAAATCTAGCAGCGAGATAGCACTGTAAATCAAGATGGAAGTACCTGAGAACAGGAGACGGCACAAGAGCAGAATAAGTCCTGTTTCATTGTGATGCATAGGAAATATGCTTATTAAATTCTCACACAGGGCCAGCATGAATCATCGGAGCCACTCTCATTACAGAGAAAACCATTCTCCGAGGCTCTTTTTTTTTTCCTGAAGATTAGCCATGTCTGTGTGGTGATTCGTCATACTGAAGATATTGCTCTTTGCCATCGGTTCTGTCTGAGTTGTCTAATGGCTGTTCACGCCGTCGCCAGGCTGCAACATTAGCACAGGGCATTCAGGCCATTAACCTTTTTATCTAAACAACTCTTGCTCTGTTCTCATTTATGTCTTTATTCAAAATATTCTCGGATTCAATTTAAAGTGTCATGTCAGAGGCTAAGTGACTCGAATCTAAGTTCACCGTGTCTGGCACATCACTCAATTCAAAAACACCCGGGACTTTTGGTACTGATCAACAAGACATAATTCTAGTCCAGACTCACTAATCATGTTATAGCAAGGCTGCTTTATTGGCTTTGCAAAGAGAGACTAAGGGCTACATGGAACTTTATGCCACAGATAATACATTACAGTGTGACATAAACCTATACTAGACATGCTTCTGTAACACAACAGAGCTATGATTCTTTGAAAGTATATACAGTACAGCATTCATGATTACTGAATGAGCTTTAACACAATTGTTACGATTTTGGAAGACATAACAGTTTCACAAATACATAAATATCCAAGTATCAACCGGTTGCTACAATTAATGCATGTTCCTTTGATCCTTAATCATCTCAAAACGTATAATGCTCGTGTAGGCTCTCAGTCATAGTCAAAAATCAGGCATCTGTTGGGACATACTTAGACGCTGCACTGCAACCAGCCTTCCAGGATTCCGCTCTGTGCTCTTTCTGAAGGGCGCCCACTCACCTCAAAAACAAACAAACACAAAAACTCTCTCAAAAGATTGGTACTTTCAGATACAGCAAAAGTAGCCATTGCAGTAATGTTGTTCATACAAACTCATTCCAGGATATTTCAAGCCAACAACTATACACATGTCAAGGCTTTGCCAATTGCTATTCTACCTTTGTTGGCTTTAATGTGAAGAATGTGGGTGTTTTTACATCGGTCACACCCAATGGCACTACAACACTACAAGCAAGCAGGCCATAGCAGTCCAAGTTCACTCAAAGCTCTTGTCATGGACGTCATTCCACAGAATGCTGAGTGGTGACAGACTTCAACACCTCCGTTTTGGATAGACTGCTCAAGGTAATGACCCATCCAGGCTTAAATAAATAAATAGTTTCCCTTTGTTTCCTTCTCTAACCTCTGAGGACCCGGTTTTACTGTATGCAATATTGTGTCTGGCCCTTGAGCAGTGTTTTTATTCAAAGGCTTTGTTGTGTTGGCATCAGGTTTTCCTCCTGTACTTCTTTGAAAGCATTTGTCTGTGATATTATAGTAAATGTGTATAATCAAATTGACTTTTAAATGTTTGAACAACTGTGTGTCAGCACTGTTCTCTGGCCTCATGGTGAGGTGTCAGGGCTCTCTCAGACCCTCCACCAGAGCCTCAGTTAGCAGGGATTGTGTGCTCTCAAAGTTTAGAAAATCTTTTGGACCGTAGCTTCTCCTTCAGAGGGGCTACACTGTGAAACTCTCTCCCCACTGGACTGAAACTGCAGACTAACATTAACATCTTTACCAGAGACCTCAAAGAGTGGATCAAATCGGGCCACAGTTGTTCCCATGTGTAAATGTGTCGTGTTTAATAATGTGTTTTATCTATTGTAACCTATGGACAGGTGTTGAAAATTAGCACATGTGCTTTAACACTTTAAAGAGGGGGTATTATGCTTTTTTCAATCACATAGCACCAGTCTATAGCATACTACAATGATGACGTAACCTTCTGTTGGTCTGTATATGCAGTAAATTAAAATAACTGCCTTGAATAAAATTGCTCTCTCAAAATGGCTGTACTGAACGTCTTGAAATAGGCCTCTGTCTCTTTAAAGAGTAACTAAACACCAAATCAAGTTTTTTTTACTGATAAACTGTCTCAATGGGTGTCTCATAGTGTTGTCCACTGGTCCCTGACATTATTCTGACATTATAGCACAAACATGTGTAAAATCCTAACTTTGGCCTGAAAACGAATGGGTTGCGCCCCCTTCAGGGTTAACTCTGCTAGTAAATTAGAATTTCCTGATTGGCTGGAGACGTGTCCACGGCCTCCACAGAACGTCATAAGCTCCACACATCGTCATCAGGTGCTGCCAATTGTCCTGCCCTGCACCTGTGGTATATAACCAAGTCCTCCCACGTAATCTGTCTGCTGTGATTGTGCCAATGCAAAGGCCCACACACTCACCCCCCCGCATGTCACCCCAAACTTCAGAGACCGCCTCTTTCACAGCACTTTTTAACTTTTGTTTGTGGGTAGGGAAGGCTTTGGCACGCCCGTTTAGTTACTCTTTAAGAAGCTTTCCGACACGCCCCCTTCAGCACACTGCTGTGGCATCTAAACAACAACACTGTGCGGGGAGGGGCCTCTGCTGAGCTGAGGAGCAGTGGTTGGTGGCTTGGCTGGTGACAAAAGGTCCAGAGGCGTCTCCAGGAGGTGGGGGCGTTCCTAGGAGGACTGAGGCATAGCTACACCTAAAATGGCTGCCGTCTAAGTTTTTACTGATTACTCAAAATATGTGAATGAGCCAAGGCAACACTCCAGGCATGAGTTTAATGAGGGAATGACATAATAACATGATATAAAGCTTGAAAAAGTCGATTTTACATAATACCCCCCCTTTAAACAATGCATCTGGTTCGTCCAATGTATTTGCTATGTCCATTTTAAACAAATAAATAAATGAAATATTGTGTTCCTCCAGTTCTTAGTCGGTTTGGTTTATCTCAATTGCTTTGTGTGTTGAAGTATGTATTATATACTGTACTCTAATCTATTGCAGTAATGTATTGGAATTATTCGATTATGGTATCTGGGCATGTTGACTGCTTTATTGCAGATATGTATTTGAACTTGTGTTTTGAAAATGTTTGATTATGGTAATTTGGCATGTCACCTGATATCGGTCATGTGAGCACTGATATAGGACTCACACATATAGGTGCTCACACTTGTGGTGCACCATTTACCCTGATAAAGAATATATTTTGCAGAGTGCTTTGACTCTCTCTTATTCTCTTCTAAGCAGTTCTTTAGTTGATTCCACAGGCATGTGTAACACATGAAATGTCATAGCTCCACCATATTGTTATCCTAAGCCCTGGATACACAATGGAAATGGCTGAGGCTGCCTGTGGAGAGTATCAACATCCTTTAGTTTCTTTACCGCACTTGTTAAATGCCCTTTTTTGTTCTCAAAATAAATCTGTGTGTCTTTTGTGTGCTCTATGCTGTGAGTTCCCCCTAAGCCTCTCCAATCTGTCTAAATGAGCAGTTAACTTGTTCCACAGTGTCTCTCCCTCATGTGTTTGTATTGTGAAACAGCTGGAGACGACAGAGGCCCCAACGAGAGCGCAGATCAAATCATGGTGCGTTTTATTCTCATTTCCCTCTCACTGTTCTCTACAGGTCAGATCAGGGTAACCCAGTTTATTCTATCTATTTGTACATGTGTAAGCATTCACTTTAATTCAGTAATATGGTCAGATAAGGGAAAAGCATTAGGGATGAGCCAGCATGAAAGGAAAATAGGCCTATATTGTTGTAGGACAAAATAAGGGGAAAAACATGTTTGTTTTGCCTTTCTGCCTGCAGTTGTTTCTATTTGTTCATTTCACACTTACCCATTTTAAAATGTGTGTGTGACAAATGCATTCTCCTGTCGTCACACTTTTAGCTGCTGGCTGCATCTCCTCTTCAGCTCATTATTTTCAGCCTATTGACACAAATGCTAAAACTTCTGATGGCTTTGTTTTGCTCTGTTTGTCGTTGATTGCTTTTCATTGACGTTTTCAACGTCAACTTGAATTTAAGCTTGTTTACTTGAGAAGTGATAATGCCCGTGGCTGCCACGATTCATTTATATCCAATGCTGTGTGTGTCCTAAGAAGTGTGTGTCCGTAGTGCAAGTGTCCTGCAGATATGAGGGGGGAAAAAGGCAACAAAAGAAACTGAAGCGTATTTGTTTCCATCAACTCATACTCTTTCGTTTCTGGGGTCAAGTTGAGCGGACAGCAATCTAAGCATTTCACTCACTCCACCAGCTCCAAGGCCAGCCGAGAGACATAGTACTGCCAGAATGAGCCTGCATGAAATATCCAAAATATACTAGTCTTAATCAACCAACAGAATGATTAATCATTTTAATTGTGTACATTTTTTGACGAGCCATCTCCCAACCCACCTTTGAAGACTTCCTTTGGCACCAATACACAGGGAGGGAGCCCATGTTATTTCTGATCACATCTGATTTTGCACTGTTTTGATTTCAGTGAAAAGCACTTTGGTGGCCTTGAGCGCTGTAAAAGGCTCTGTAAATAAATGTTTATTGATCGTTCGGGGTCTGATGGCTTTTCAACACAAGAGACAGCGGAACCGCTTCAGTGGGTGGATTCATGCAGATAAAGCATTCCTTCCAAGTGATTTAGTGCAAGGTCAAACAGTTTTTCAGGCTGCTGTGTAGTGTAAGCACATCTGACAAGGCCTGAACACTGACACTGTAGAGATACTGTTTCAGATGTAAACTCTAAAGGTTTGTTTCAACAGCACGCCTCGTGATAGTGTATTGGTAGTTCATCAGCAGGTTGAGAATCCTCTTCAGACCTTCTTTTAGAGCGGATACAGATGTTTGGAGCTGAGGGAGCACGGCTTTGATGCGAGACAAGAGCATCAAAGCGGTTATTAAAGCCTCACCGATCTAACAGCACAAATACAAGAGGTTTTAACAGCTCTGAGATTGAGGAGCGGCACTGTGCTCATGATACTCTGACAGGAGTTGCTGCAAACGGGAGGATTGTTATCGTCTTTTAAATGTTGTCCCATTCCTAAATCATAGTTTGTCATGAAAGAAGAATAGACTAGTTTCAGCAAAAAAAGAGAGTTAAAAAATCAGCTCTCCTCTTAAAAATAAAAGTCTCAAAATGTGCATCAGATCAGCACAAACTAAACTTTGTCTTGAAAGTTGCCTATCTTAGTTTAGTTTTCAACTAAAAGCCATGTGTCCGAATATTATTCCCCTGATGACAAAACATTAAAAAAAACACAGACTTCCATGAATACTAAAGCACTTTTAGCTTCCTCTCGGTCCCAGCGAGAACAGCCTTTTATCCCCATCTTCCCCAGGTGTTAAGGCTCTGCTTGCTACGTTCAAGGTGCCGACTTTCAATGTCACCTCAAAATGGTAACTCTGACAGTAATGCTGATTCCAACTTTCCTTTGGGAGGGAAAACAGCCAGGTGTAAAAACGTTCACTATAAAGGTTAGGATAGATGCAGAACGATGTAATATACTGTTTCACTGTTTTTGCTTTAGCATGACTTCACTCAACAACAAGCCCTGTCCTCATACACTTTACTTTATGTTGTTGTTTGTAGAATATCTAAATATGGTCATACTGCACAACATCCGCAACACCCACGACATTTACTTTTGCAGAAAACAGGAGCGATCCAAATGGCATGCCCGAGCGAAGGCAGGATGCAGGTGACAGTTATGTAGAACGCTCCCAATGAAAACACGAGATTTGTCATTGCTGTTGTGGTTTGTGGAAGATAAAGGGTGCAGAGAAATTTGAGAGCAAGTAGTCAAGCTCATAATGTTGCTTGTTTCCAGTAAAAAAAAATCTGCAAGGGATTGTCGCACGGAGAAGAGGGACAGGAGCAGATGGTAGTCCTTATAGCTTGTTTATTTGGGGTTTATTTGGGGTTGTGGATGTTATTTCTTAGGAACTAAAAGCAAAGATAAGCTTATATGCAGATGAAAAAAAAGATCTTTGCAAAACGGTAACAACTGATTATTCCTCCTATTATGCACAACAACAACAACATCATCATTAGATGTTGGCAGGAAGCAACAGTATCTGCTGAGACTCTCAACTGGGAGAGCAGTGCGAGGGTCTCATTGGTCCAAACTGAATGTACGCTGGACATGCATTGTAAATCCATCATTGTAGCAGATTACTGTGACTGTTGAGAGTCTGGACTATTTATCAACTTTTGAGAAATGACAATGGCACAGATCTTCTCCAGACTCAGGGGTAAATTGAGCAGAAACTCGACATAAAGGCAGATGTGACAGCAGCTCAGAACCACACAGCATATTTATCAATATGATTCACAAGAGAGTCATGAGTATAATTAGAAAGAACCAAAATGATTGTGATGAATACAACAGAGAATATTCAAAATAGTTCAGAAGTAAGCTACTTTTATTGTCTTGATATAATCATCCAGTCAGTTAGCTGCATGTTATGTAACATATACAATATATAAGATATATAATACGTATGCGTGTATAATAAGACTATGGGGGCCATTTACTAAATAGTGCATGCAAGCTGGAAAATAGCATATAGCTTTTTGTGGAAATGATGCACCAAATTTACTATTCATTTAGCATGCATTAGATACTAATGCATGTTTTTATCACCAGTCGTATCGACTACTGTAATGCCCTGCTCTCTGGTCTTTCCAAAAAGAGTATCTCAGGTTTACAATTTTTACAAAATTCAGCAGCTCGTGTCCTGACGAAGACCAGGAGGCGGGACCATATTACACTGGTTTTAGAGTCTCCGCATTGGCTCCCCGTGTGTTTCAGGATCGATTTGAAAGTTATTTTAATGGTTTAATGGCTGTAAAGCAATTTGTAATACCTTTTGGTATGAAAAGCGCTTTATAAATAAAGTTTGACTGATTGGGTTATTGATTGATTGATTGATTGATTGATTGATTGATTGATTGATTGATTGATTGATTGATTGATTGGAAATTGCGTGTATTAGAGCATTAGGGCCCAAAAAAACCTTTGATCGGCTCCTCATTACTCCCTGTATCGACTTGCCTTCATGGTGTCTGCCGCTGGAGCCGATTAGACCAGTCTGCGAAGATGTCAATGAAACAGTTCCTGAAACAATTCAATCAGACATTTCAAACTTAGCGCAGGACTCGGCTTCCTTTTACCTGCAATTATCCCCGGAGTTATCCCTGCTTTAGTGTTTAACACAGAAGCAGCTGGATGGGAAAGTCTGTGAGCAGGGTTCCCTCAGTCTCCGGTATAATTTCCTGCTGCTCAAACTCCCACAGGAAAATAAAACTCCCAAGACAAGAGCTTAGCCAGAGTCACACCATGGAAAATGGAAAAAAGAAAAAAACTGTCAGTATGTGCTGTGACATTCAGGGTAACTCACCCACAATGCCATTGTGATATGAGTCCAGTGTACAATTTGCCATCTGTCTCTGTAAAGTTTTTTTTACCCGGGCTAGTATTCTTTATCAAATATATCCGCTGAGTTGTGTTTTCTTTCATTCTTGCATGAGTAACCCTGCAGAGTAATAGGAATTGTTTAAAATAGAGGCTCAAGGTTTTTGGTCACATGAAAGAGCAAAACGGAGCAAATCACATGATATGTGATATAGAAAATTGTTTCAACATGAACTGCAAGGAACAAAAAGTATTTTTAACACATCTCTCCTGCTGAGAAATTGAGCTATTCTTTGGTCTATTTAGAAGCCGCTATGACAGTGAGAACAGAGCGGACTGCGTGAAAGAGGGGAGAGATACAGTAGATGAAATAACACTACAGTCAGTTAGGAGGGTACTTTTATTCAAAGGTCTGTGACTCTTCACAGATTTATATCGGTGACAGTTGGTGGTGCTGCATTCACACACTGGATTTTATTTGGACATTTATTTATATTTGTCAATTTACTGTTTTACAATTTCTCCAGTGGAAGGTTAGAACTTAAAAAAATGCTCTCACCAATATATACGTTTTGATTCCTTTCTTTTCTTTTGCCCTTAGGCTTTATTAGACATGTCAGCTCAGGATGAAAGAGGGTAAAGTGCAGGGAGAGACGCCCAGCAAATTGTTGGAGCTGGGACCTGAGTCCACGATCCTGAGGGCGGATATATTGCACCAATCACATGGCCGCAACCCTAACCACTCGACTACTGGCTGTGCAATACAGAAAAGTGTTTGTGCAAGCTCTCAATCCTCCAGGAGTTACACAGAAGGGCCACTCCTCTCTGAGGGAGCTGCATAATCCAGTATTCAGACCAGAGAATAATCAGAGTTGAAGAAGATTGAGGCAAAACATTTTCAAGTCAAAACAACCCTGTCCAGATTATACTTATTGAAAAGTTAGTCAGTGCTATAAACAAAGACAATGGTGGAACACCCCACACCTTTTTGCTTGAAACAGAAACTCACTTTCCCCGTCTGCTCTAGCAGCTGAGAAGCATCCGCTCTGTTAACAAATCATGATGGTGTCATAGAAGACTTCCATCTGCGACAACCATCTGTGATACAATATCTAAATACAAGAACCACAAATGTGATGCAATGTATAGAAGATTTCCAGTGTATTTTCAGATAGATCACCTCACAGGCATTTCCCAAGAACAGTTCAAATCTCTCAAAAGGCTGCCAGAAACAATGAGTCACATTTGCATCATTCATTCTTCAGAGCCTCGGCAGAGCTGGAGGTGGGAGACACTTCTAACCACAGAGGTAAATCAAGAGGATATGCAGAAGGCAAAAAGAGTATTTCAATTCATAATTTGTCAGATGTTGTATAATCCTCTTGCTCAGTATATCACATTTCCCTGTTGTCACGGAGTTTTCTGTGAGCTGCTATTGTTTTGATCTGAGTGAATAATGCCATTAAATGCTTTATGGAGCGCTGTCCTCTTGTTGACGTTTGTTATATTGACCACTTCACACATCAGTCAGAACAGATGCTCTTGGTTTGAAATCCTGTTAGAACTTTTGGTTTAGGATCATGTGTAGCTCATCAAGCTGTAATGTATTGCATTATTTTATTTGATCTTTAGGGGCAACAAGGTGGCACAACAGTTCGGTCAAGTCTCTCACAGCATGAACTTCCTGGGTTTGACAGTGTTTAAATCCCAGGCCTGACTTACGAGTGCTGTTGCTGTGTCCATGGGCAAGACACTTCACCAATCTTGCCCCTGAATGAATAATGCATCACTTTATAAACCGACATAGAGAGTCATATTGTGATCATTCACTTGCATTTGTTTTATGCAAAAGGATGGAAAGCATTTCTCCTGAGGCCATGGTTTTGTATGATTTGTGATGAGCCCTGTGTTTGACAAACTCCTCTGGGGCGCAAAGATCATCAAAGTGCCCTCAGAACCATAGAAACCCGCAGTTGTCCACCCACACAGCGCCTCAGTGTATCTCAAAGTGTTTTAGGTTATGTTTCAGTGTAGGTTTTTTATATATAGCTGCACTCAATGTCAGCCACAGAATAAAATAATCAACAATACCAAGCTTTTCACTGTAGTTTCTATAACCAACTGAATGTCCGTCCGTCCATCCTTCCTTTCCTTCTTTCTTTCTTGTCTACCTGACCTGCAATGGCGGACTGACTTGCGGAGGCTGGCCGGTGTGAAATGTGTGTAAATAGAGGAACTGTGAGCTGGAGGAGGATTACTAACACTGACTCACACAACAACAGAAAACCCATCTGGGAAAACTAGACTTTTTGACTGCAACTGCCCAGTGGGAATAAGCACACACTCCAGCAAACCATGACCTTACACCACACTTTACAAACAGGCCAGAGCTTGATGTTCAGGGCAGGAGGAGATGCAGATGATACCAGTGATGACTATCTCGCCCAGTCTGCAGGGGCTGAGAGAGGTACTTTGAAGGAAGCACTGAGGGAGGATAAGTTATGACTCATCTGAACTCCCACTCTGCATTGCGAAGCTGCTGGATTCTCTTTGTCTCAAAAGTCCACAAACGTTTTACATGCTCATTCTAAACGCAGTGAGAAGAACGAGAAACTACACCTGGTCCCAAAGCGTCATAGCTGTCAACATTAATCTGATGAATGCAGTTTTTGTTGGCCCCCGGGGGTAGAAATCCCATGTCAGTAGCTCTGCGGTAAAACGCGGGACATTTTTCCTGGTGCTTTGTCCGTCGCCGTGTTTGAGAGCTGTCAAGAAGATGGAGTCTGTGGTCATGTGACACTTGGAGCGACATCCTGTGAAGAATTGTTCAGTTTGCTCCACGGACCTCGGGGCGTCCAGATCGGCATTGATTTATGTGGTTTCAAAGAGCGCCCAAGGATGGACGCACCCGTGTGATTCTACGGTGACCCTGCAGTTAGTTTAATAACAAAATGACTAGTTTCTTTTCTTTCTTTTGTGCCGCTGGGTTTTCGCTCTGACCTCTCAGCACTATCTGTCTTTGAGAGGCATGGTTTTACAGAGCACAGCAGCGGCAAAGTTACAATCACTTCAAGAAAACCTGCTCCGGTTTAAATGTATTTTGTTTATGTACTTACATATTTATTTATTTATAATACATATATAGGATTTTATCTGTGACCCTCAAACAGGTATCTTCAGTCATCTTCTGTACTCATAGCATAGGACGGTTCGCCTCTCATCCAAAAGGCTTTGTCAGCGACACTAAAGTTTGGGCTTCTGGTGCTCATGGATCATCTGCAATGTTAGATTTTTTTCATCTCAAATTTTTTTTCTGGTTTGAACATTTACACCCAGTTTAGGCACAATTTAGTCCAAATCCGGTCAAGTTTAAGTCCTTTCAGACACAATTTAACTGGTTTAATAGTAGATCTTGAACTAGGTCTGATTATACTTGAAAGGTCTAATAGCTTATGAGTTGGTACAAACACTTTTAGAAACACTATCCTGTATGATAACTTCATTGAGCTTTGTCCATGTTTTAAAGCCAAACATTCTTGCATTCCTGCACATTACGGCTGTATGAAATCATCCAGTAGTCTTAATAAGGTCATTTATGTGCTCACTGAGAAATGTGTGTTTACAGTAAATCTGGCAATTGAGATCATTGCCTCAATAGTTCCAAAGACTCCCGAATATGGAGAGACTTGCCTGCCTGCAATCGTCTTCATTTTATAATGAGCAGCTCTGGCAATATTTGTTTATGGGAACAGGAAGGAGACAACAGAAGACGATGCAGTAATTATCACTGCTGTATTTGTGTGGATTTTGTAACTACAAAGCCTCCAAACTGCATTCATTAACTTTGGCTGTTTCTGGAATATCAAGTTTCCGGCTTTGTCACATACTGCAAAGTAAATAGATATTTTCTAAACAAAGCCCAGTTATAAAAACATATTCTTCATTAATGATGCCTGACCTGACCAAAGTGACTCCAGTAGAAACTTGGTCGAGAGCCAGTGCTTCCCAAATGGGTGAGGACTCGAGCTGTGCAGTTAATCGCAATCGAGCAAAAATATCCTGTGTTCATGGGATGTTATCGTTTAACCTGCTGACCTTGTAGAGAGAGAGAGAGAGAGAGAGAGATAGATAGATAGATAGATAGATAGATAGATAGATAGATAGATAGATAGATAGATAGATAGATAGAATTGCAGCAGGGATGTAGGATCTCCAGAAGCGCTCAGTCTTGCTGTATACGGAGAGGAAACGATCTGATCTATTGCTCCTCTGAGCGGACAGAGTCCCATGCAGAGGGTGCCTGGAGTTACTGAGGATGGCCTGGACCTTTCTCACCATGCACCTCTCGACCACTGCCTCAACAGAGTCCGGTGACCCCCCGACCACTGACCCTGCCCTTTTAACCAGCTGTAGTTGTAGTTTAGACTTCTATAAATTAGTTCTCAAATGCATGAAATTCTTGTACTAGTGTACTGTAGCTGTTTATATTTCAGTCTTCTGTCAAGTATTGCTCCTGGACATGTTTAAAATGTTATAGTGACCTGAATCCTGATTTTAAAATGACATTTTATTTATTTTTATTACAAATTGCGCAGTCCTAGTCAGGACATCCAATTTTAATTTAATGGGTAGGGGAGGCAGAGCAAGATTTATTTTTGGACCCGAGTAGATTAATATTGTGGATTTTTCCTTTATTTTACTGCGCTGCATCCATTAAACTCATTGTACACGACTCAAAGGTACTTAAAGTAATATTTAGTAAATAGTTACACACCCCCTCCTGGAACCGCCACCTTAAAGTGGTGGAGGGGTTTGAGCGCCCGAATAATCCTGGAGCTCTGTTGTCGGGGGCCTCGTGCCCCTGGTAGGGTCTCCCATGGCAAACAAGTCCTAGGTGACGGGTCAGACAAAGAGCGGTTCAGAAGCCCTTATGAGAGACCAGCAGGCCCGGTTAGAATCACAAGGCCGTCCTTCTGTGGACCCACCACCTGCAGGAGGAGCCATAGGGCTGGTGCAATGTGATTTGAGCAGCTCCCCCCACGACCCGGCAACGGAAAAGTGGAAGAAAATGGATGGATAGTTACACACCAATGTTATATAGTGTATTGGTAGCACTTTTAAATAGATTTTGATTTTGTTAAACCGTTCAGTAAAACAAAATATTTCATCTTTATTACAAATGATGTCAAAATCTCGCCTCGAGAATCCAATCTCGTGTCTCGTCTCGTGGAATTTGTGTCTCGGCTCACCCCGACACCTGACAGAAGCGGTCCACACACACACGTACACTTCATGTCAAGCTGATAGACAAACCTGACTGTCTGACCTTTGGGCCGTCAGGTGAAAATAGCTCAGAACAAAGATGGCCGCCACCGTCATCTGTCACACAGCTCCTCCCTGGACCCTCCTGACACTTGCTGCTGTACGGACTGTGTACAGTGGATACAGTGAAGGCTCAGCTGGCTTGACATAAAAGCTGTCACAAGCAAGGCCATGGGAGTTTTGTGATGCTCCACTGCATAACCGGGCAGAGAGACAACACAAGTGCAGCACTGACAGGGAGGAGGGAGAGACGAGAGACAACAGCACAGTAGACTTTAGTGTGTAAGACTCAAGTCACTTTTGTAATTAACTCTGTCAGAGTTTCATAGAGAGAAGCCTTTATAATCATTATCAGGGGATAAAAAGAATCTACTGTGATGGCCCTAGACATAAATAGCATGGGGATGCATATTAAAGTTGATGGAAATGAACACTATCTTTAAAATATACTCACTGATTAGTAATTTATTTGAAAAGGGTTAAGCATTAAAGGTGTAAGTGAGATGTTGCTGAAACAGAAGAGGTTTTTCGTTCTGTTGTTATAATTGAGGGCAGTACATTCAAAGAAAACACAGGACATGCTGGCTGTTTCCCAAGGCCTAGGAACCTTGCCTTTCCTTGGTGTCGAAGGCAGTGCCTCTGAATTTTTTTCTTAAAAAGTGGAATTTAAAGGGACTATACGGAGTTTAAAAATGTTAAAATTAAATATTTTCCTCCCGCTACATGTTCCAGCAATGTCCTGATGTGTAGAATGAGCCCAGACCTGTTCACCACAACTGCCTCTAAAATCCTGCACTGTCACTCAAAAAGTTGTTAATTCGGGTCCGAAGTGCCGTCATGCGCGAGCTTAATATAGAAACAGCAGTTACACGTTAGACCTGAGGTGGCAGTAGTGAGCACAAAATGACCAACTTGCATCTAGTCCCTTTAAGTGCTTTAATAAGTCACACAAGCCAGCACCACCTTTTTTTTTACTTTTTTCTTTTCTTGAGAGCCATGGTGCATTATGGGTCATTTTGGCTTGAGCAGGGCAGTGAAAGCTACACTGATGTATCCTTGGTATATTAGCCACATGCTAACCAAAGGGAGGACACATGCCTCCGGACGACTCGAACATTGGAACAGCACTTGGGCGGCGAGTGATGATGTAGATGCCTGACCACGCCCACTTCAGACCGAGGCAAGGCGAGGTACCTCGGCTTTGGGAAACAGCCTATGTTTGGAGACTTTAAATCACAAGTATTCGGTCAATAAGAGAAGGCACAACTAATAAAACATAGGGTATAATAGGGTTCCATCTGGGGCCAAGATGCATGAGAGAGAATGTGAGTGTGAGTGCGGGATGGTTAATGGACATGAGTACATGGCTACAATCTGGTGTAGCCATGTGCCTGCTGTCTCATTAGTGGTCATTAACAAGTACTGAACAATTTCTTAATACGTAACACCAAATTGTGTTGTGTGTATGGGCTTCGGTGCGATGATAAAAAAAAAAGTAGTACGTTGAAATTACGTTTGCTAATTCCCTGCAGAGCCGCACCAGCAGAGACCGTGTGGGGGTGGCCAGAGGCAGAGCCGGAGGCCAGAGGCACCGGCTGCCTGTGACGGATCAAAATATGAGGGGCACGGCGGGGTCAGGCAGGAAGAAATCCTCTGTGATCTCGCTCATCTCTCATAAGAGTCGCAGCAGTGTGAGGGGTCGGAGAGGGATGAACACGGAGACAGGAGAATGTGTCAGCACGAAGGGATGAACTAAGCAAAAGGAGCCTCCTGGACACGTGACCTCATACCTGCCCCCCCCTGTGCTGTGGTGGAGATCGGGCGTGATCAGTGAACACAATTCATCATTTTAGCTCACTAAACTTCCCCAAAGAAAGATGGTGAAACAGTCTGTCGTGTTCTGAGTTTTGAATTGAAATCCAAGGGAGAACCAAACACGCTCTCTTTTTTGTACAGGAAAATTAAATTCAGAAAACATGCTAAATCAAATCTATATAGTAGAGAGAAAAAAATTATCATACATCTTGGCCCCAGATGGAACACAGAACTGAAGTGCATTCGGCATACTACAACCTGTCTAGCAAGGTGAGGAAGTGTGTCTGCTCGGCCAGCATTCTGCTTGAAAATCCATGTGCAGTGTGTTGAACCGTACTCTTTTCTTTTTCTATTTTATAACAACATCAGTCTGGTATCTAGGCGCAATTCGTAAGTCAGAATAAAGCAGGCTCCTCTGACTTATATCAACGAAAACATCCTAGCTTTTGGTAATAAACATCAGATTTGGTTCTGTTCAGTGACCCCAAGCCAAAAATCCACGAGCTAATTGGGCCTTCTCCGCGGCGTCAGTGGAAATGGCACAAATTCAGGTTAAAGCTTAAAGAACATCTCCGTCTGCCAGTGTTTTGAGCTGGACTCGTGTCTTATTCATAGGCTGCAGAGAGGAGAGAGCCGTTACAGAGAGTCTCGGGTCATACACAGAAGGCTGAAGAAGGAGAAAGCTCTGCAGTCACCATCAGTGGAACTTCACTCAGAAAATGGTAATAAAGAAAAAACATGAATTCATTTTAATGTTCATATACTCAGTGTATGAATTCATTTGAATGGTGCAGTTGGATACTGAGGGATCATTCTTACTTTTAGGGCAGACATATAACCATTATAGACAATAATCGTCCAAACATTACAGAAACCCTTTTCCGTGCATCTTTTGTAAGAACAACTGTGCCCTGGGTTGGTCCATAAATCCCCCGCGCACGGACACGAGTAGTAGGCTGCTTGAAATTTCAGTTTTGGCTTCATGGTTTCTTACCTGTATAGCTTCAAATAAAGACTCGCTTCTGAATGTGAATTCGACTTGCTGATTCAATGATTGCTTCAATATTTGCGTGGTACGTTATCCACTGTCACATAATGTGCATATGGTGTTTCACTTCAGAGGTAGCAGCATGACCTGGACAGTGGTCGTCACCCCTGTTTGACCGTGAAATCATTAGCACCTTAAAAGCAGCATGGAACAGAGTGGCCACTGACACTGGCAGGTGCAAACACAGCGGTGGGTTTGCCTTAGCGGAGAGTACACAGCAGGAAGGAAATATGCAATAGAATGAAGATGCATGTTTATGTGTAGTGTTTATGATAAGAATTACGTCGGTGCTATTTATGTATCAATAATAAAATGTGTGAACTATGTATACAGTATAAGACTAAAAATGAAAGTTATGAATAATACATGATACAATATTACATACAAGTAATCATGACGATTCCTGAAATGTGTATTCTATATTTTATTCTATTTTGTTAATTGTTCTGGTAATTCACCTTTCACAAAAGCCCCACCCAACTTAGCCAATGTTTGCTAGCTCCGTCAAAGAGGGGAGTTTATCCCGTATCATGGGGAGAAGTACATGTACGTGACTCTTTTTTGGTGCGATACCAGCGCGATATCATACAGATTGAGGCAAAATGGGTTAACACAGCGGACACTTCAACAATGTTTTGTCAGTGCAGTGACAGTAACAATTCCACCCGCGGCTGGAATAACAAGGCTTTGCTAAGAGCAACTAAACACTTCCTGTAGCATTTAGAAAGTAAACGTGCCAGATATTGCAGCGGCAGGAACAGCTTTTCTGTGATGATGTCCAGCAGCCAACCACAGCTCATGAAACTCTTGGCAAACGTCAAGATGGATGGTAAAACAAAGCATTATATTGGCTCTAGTTAGCTGCCGCTGTTTTTTTTTTTTTTTTAAGCTCATTTATTGGCTTTGTATCATCAGAAACGAGTGCTGCGCCATTAGTTTCCACGGGAGGATATCCGGGAAATGTCTGGTAGCAACAGTTGCTATGAGGTATGATTGGTTGGACAATGACCGTTTTTGGGGTGGAGTTTAGCGAAAGGTCAATTGTCCAGGTTGACCTGAGGTTGAGAATCACTGCGGCTTACGCGCACCATTTCCATTGTCACCCACCATTTGGATTCTGCTCCCAGGCTTTTGCTGTGCAGTGACACCACTCGCATAAACAGTGCAGCCACGACTCAGTGTGACTCAAGTCAATGCCCCCATGCTCTCCATGCTCTCAATATCGTTTTATAACAATGCCCAACCACAACCCTCGGTGTGTACCTGCGGAACCGTGTCATTATCTTTTCAATTATCCACAGAGAGGAAATCGAGCTAGTAAATATGTTTTGGAGGTAAATTATCAACTCATCCACTCCACACTGCAGCGAATCCTATGTGTGTCTACAGGTACGTCAGGCAACTTGATAATCACTTTTTCTATCAGACTCCAGATTGGAAGGCGGTTTTGTGTGTTGGTCTGTGTCAGTGTTGTGATTATTGTGACGCATGCATTGTAACAGATGTGTTACTGCAGGTGGGGAAACAGACTCAAAGAAGAACTTTTGAAATAAACTCACTGCCCAGAGGAGCACCAGGTCACCAACCCTCTGCTGCCGTCAAGAACATATTATGAGGAACTTTCACCTCAGAACTACGCACAAACTCACTGTGTGCTATACAGGGACCAGTTTCTTGAGTTAACTTGTTTGTGGTTTGAAAACACCTCACAAAATGTCTGTCTCTGTCCATCTTTTACTGTTAACATAACTTAAAATTGCCCGCTGTTTCTGCATAGAATGGCATTAAAAGTGTTGTTTCAAAGTGCGAATGCCGTGCTGTTATTCTCTCCTTGTTTCCTTCTTCAGCGCGTTGTCGTGTTGCGGCAAAAAATAAGCACAATTAAAAGTGACAAAGCGTCATCTGAATTAGGAGAGGCCACGGAGACGTGTCGAGAGGGAGCGCACAAGTTTAACAGATTTTCATTTTACTGCTTCAACTCACACCATCGACACACACGCACGCACGCACACACGCGCGCACACACACACACACACACGCACACACGCATGCACAACCCAAAGTGACGATCATGTCAAAACAACACCAGAGGAGGTCCGCACAACATGTCTCAGACAGATTCAAAAGCACGGAACAGTGTCTGAACCAATTATAGAATATGAGGTGCTCCCTCTGCTAACTCCCCACCCCTTTTGTTATGAGAATTGGCTTGCACACAAGATATTTTCTTCTTTATAACAGATTGCTCTCAAAAAGCAAAAAAATGCACCGATATGTACAAAACTTCGATAGTCCAGGAATAAGAATATGTGAATTACTCAATAGTCCGATTAGGTTCATTAGGTTCATTCTAAAAATTATGTTACGCCCCCTCGACCGCGTACCAACTTTCCCACACCTGGGACTTTTGGAGAGCCTTGATGTAGGTAGCCATTAGCATTGGGAGAACAAAGTCTATTAACACTTTAACTGCCATTGACGAGAATTACTGTCATTATAATTCCAAACGTAGAAACAATAGGAAATACGGGTATGTTTCTAAAAGGGGTTGCCTAAACAGGCTACTACTGTCAGCGATGTGTGTCCCATTACACATGGGAAAATGTAACAAAATGCATCACACCAACAAAAAGTCTGCGAAATTGGGCAGAGAAATGCATGGAAACAAAATTCAAAAAGTAAAAAGCATAATGAGAAATGGGTGCCTTTGTACCTATACAAAAGAGAGATGTTTTACAGTTGTTAAATGTATTTCATAGTTAAGTGTATGAAGTGGGATGTTTTTAAATACTTCAAAACATTGCCAAATGTTGCCTTAAAGAACTTTTTTGCAGAAGTGCGATTTTCTCCACTTTTTGTCCAAAAAGGACTGTTTTTGATTAAAACTACCGTTGTTCTTTTGCCAATTAAAATGTAATCGATAAACCTATAATGATATACTTTTTATAAATGAAAGGAGAGACTAGATAACCACATACAGTAGCCTGTGGTTATCAGAGTAGTACAACATGTTCTGCTTTGTTGGAAATGAGCAGATATCCTGGCAGACTGGCGGTGGTTTCTAAGGAAAGGGCCAGCAGGCAAACATTTAAGCTGTAGGAAAGTGTTTGTCTCACAAGCACAAGACTTTCAGTTTGTCTCGCTGAATCTGCTTTTGCCTTCAACAGCGAGTCCAATCAGACTTCAGTCATCCCTCAAATCTGAACCACAAGACAGAGCTTACAGTGGCAGGAGATGTTACTCACATGATGCATTGGCCTGATATACTGGACAAAGCAAAATAAATCATCCAAGAGGATAAGTCATCTATCTTACCATGGCCATAAACCAATATTGCAACAAGGACAGAAGGAGATTGAAAGGGTGAGGGGGGTAGGTTATAATAAGCAAAGCCCCACCTTCTCGTAAATGCTGGCCACAATTATTCCAAACCTCAGGAAAGCAAAGAAGATAATCACAAGTTGACTTGCACCCACAACAAACATAAACAACTTTACGTTATGTATTTTTTCCCTTCATTTTTGCAATCTTACATACCCTAAGAGTCTTCTAAGTAAATGGGATCAAACAAGAAACAATCAATACTTAAAGGCACTGTACATGATTTTTATTTTCTAGCAGTGGAACAAAATTAGTTTGACCCCCTTTAGTATATTGTTAGGAAAAACACCGTGCATCTAGCATTTATATCGATTCACTTCTAGGCCACTTTTCTAGCACTCATGTGAAAGTGTCCCTGAAAAGTGACCCTGCTCATCGTGAAATATGCCGATAAACTCGCCCATGTGAAGAATTGGGATGTTACAAACATGTTAGGAATGAATTCCTCTTTCATGGTTTGTTATTAAAAATATCTGGTTTTGGGCCTTTAATGATCACTTATATATATATTTTTCTAATTTGAGATTTTGTTATGTAGTCTCTGGATTTTGCGAGCCCATTTCGAAGCTAAAAACTCACTTATCTGTATTAATTTGCTGCACCATCAGGCCCTTATGAATGAAAACCCCTCCCCTTCTTTTTTCAGCTTTTCAGCCAATTATCTCTGTTTCGGAGCATTCCCTTATTCCTGGACAACAGCTCTTACCAGATACAGTCACCTACAGTGTGCTCTCATCGATTGGAGTGGAGCCGGGGCAGTTTGGAGTTAAATGTGTGTCAAAGGGAATGATAGACTTGGTCGCTCCTGTGGACAGTCCGCTCCGACTGAAGATGATGAATGTGACACCGTACTGGGACAGAGAAGGCTGAGTAAGAAAATACTGGCATCAAACCGCCTGACCGGCACCCACACACCTCTGCTCGTGTGGGGAGCTGTCCTTGGTGCTGAAGCTGCGAGTCATTATGAACTTTGGACTTGAAAATAGCTCTCGTACACTGCGCTGATAGCCTTTCCCTTCGCACATAAAGAGTGTAACAACTTGGCGTTTTGGTAGCTTTGATCGGAGAGAATGGTCAGTTCTGGTGGCATGCATAAATATGAATCCAGTATAAAAGCACCACCAGGTTACACTCGAAAGTGAAAAGCTTACTCATGACAAAACATGAATAATAATAAAAGTTGTGATACTGCAAAGCGATCATTTTCATAAGCTCTTTCAATCTATTCATAATGATTACTTTTAAACATGAAAACTCTGTATGACAGTTTACTGATTACAGGCAACAGGTCAGACTCAGTTATACAGCTTTAGTGGGGACGGTTTTGGGGTTTTAAAGGAGACATAGCGCTGCATTTTTCTGGCATTTCGTGGTAATTTATTCCACATATACAACATTATTCAACACTTTGCAAGAGGCAATATTGACCGAAAACAACTTGAAAATAGAAACAAGTCATCCATATCTGGTTCAAAGCCCATGGAATGGACTGAGCCCTGCCCCTAAGCAAACGTCACTCACCCAAACACAGCCTAAAGGCGAAAATGTCTCACAACCAAACCATCGAGAAACTGTCACACAACCAGTTGCCATGAATGTAAAACATGAAGAAAGCATATGATGTGAATAAAGCATGCACTGCTCTGTGTCTGACAAAACACAACCACGAGGTGTTGTTTATGAGACATCACAGTCAGGCTTAGCATATTTATGCTCCATAAATACCATCAGCCTGGCTCCACATCTGGAGGTGGGTCCGCAGGCGTGGTACTGGGTTGTCCCAGCAGCGTCGAAGGGTGCATCAAATGCAGAGAACACATTTTGTTGTACAGTTGCTGTATAATGACAAATAAAGCTCATTAACCCTTAACCTTAACATACTGCATTTAGTTTAAAACAGTTATTGATCAAACACCGAACTCTCCTGAATTAATTTCTGGGGTAATAACACTAGACAAAATATGAGCTCTTTTATCCAAACATAAACAACTTTATGTTATGTAAATGTAATATGAGAAATAATTACAATGCACATTACATTATCCAAATGTAACCATTTCACGTAGTTTCCCATCATAGGTTGGGGAAGCAGCAGCATCTAATAACAGGTTAACACAAACTGTGTATTTTTCCGCTGTCCAATAAGTCCTTGTTTACGAAGCATTCGTTGGTAAAATGCCGTGCACAAATAAGAGCACTTTACTCCAAAGGAGTTCCCCACAAAGTCAAACTTATCTCGCCTTGTGCCATGGCCTGGAAACTTGAAAATGGCGTTTCTCCTTGAGATCCAAAGAAACATTTTCCTCATGCAGACATTGTAAAATCCAAGCAGCTGAATGTTTGCACAACAGCAGCAACAAAAGGCTAGTGCCGTGTATTCCAGCGGCTCCGATGACCGTGTTTGTTTACTGAGTGAACAGCAAGAGAGGGTTCTTTTTCTGTTTTTGTTTGTTTGTTCCATTTATATATATATATATATATACACACACACACACACACACACACACACACACACACACACACACACACACACACACACACACACACACACACACACACACACACACACTGTAAATATTGCAGACATACATATGATAAGAGGCTATAGAGCGGATAGAGGCAGGTAGATTGTTCCAGTCAAAAGGTGCTTTGTAATTTAAAGGATCTGTATCATGCTATTTTAGCCATTCCAAAGTAAAGTATAGGCATTTATATGATATATTGTACCTCTATCACTATGGAGTACTCATTTTTGAGAGAAATATAAGTATTTTCTGGGGGTATTTTCCCTACGCGGAAGACAAGACGCTTTGATTCAGTTAACTCCGCCCCTCTCTCAGCTCATTCCACATTTGCAGTATTATAAATATAAATATCGCTGCAAAAAGTGAAGTTACTTCACATAATGCAGTTATAAGGAGTTGACATGTGCAACGCAGTTTCATAAATGGCTAACACACACGCTAACACACACGCTAACACGCGTTTTGATTGACTCACCGCTCAGTCTGGCTTCCCCATGAGATCGCGTTGGTTATAAAAGGTAATCCACTTTGATTCTGGCCAAGGTTTACCAAGCATCCATCAGGTTGGTTGATATAGTCGCTGAATCCCAGAAAGAAATTCCAACTTCTGGCGAGTGCACTCTTCTTTAGGAAGGTTGAATGGTCCTGTTCCTCTCGTAGCCAAACGCGAACCCGCGAAAGGTTAGAAAGAGCTCAGTCTTCAAAAACAACACTTCTGCTCGGATCCATGGATCCTCCGGCCGGGGGTGCGTTTGATTAGCCTCGTGGGACAGCACAGACGCGTCGGAGAATTCCTTTTCTTTCTTTTTTTTCTTTTTTTTTTTTTCTCTCTTACAACAAAAATAATGAAAAGCTGTTTTATAAATTAAAATCAGGCCGTAAGGCATTACATTACAGACGTAGAGCACTTCCGTTCCTTTGTGAAGACACAACTGAACAGCTCAGTCGTTTACCAGGAGAGGGCGGAGCAGCTGCTCAGAGAGCAGGATTCAGGAGGATTACTTAGAACTGCGTGAATGAAGCCAAAAACCGCTCTGGGGGTGTTTTTGATAAGGGAATAGCATAACAACATGGCTAAAAGCTCCAAAAAGTTGTTTTGCATGATATAGGACCTTGTAGCTATTGTTCCTATAGACAGACCTTAATGTTAGTTTTTCGTACCTGACGGTTTCGGCTACAACTGTGGCCTTCCTCAGAGGTTGTCACGTGATGTTGCTGTGACGTGTCTGGTCAGCTGATTTATACAGTTTTTGGCACTGTCTTCCTGCTTGTGGTAGCAGGCTGACAGTGCCATCTGCAGTCCGACTTCTTCAGAACTGTGTCCCAGATGTGGGAAAGATGGTATGCCCCTCGACCCGGTTCACAGTCTGGGGGGCGCGTTTCCGGATCTCGATGGCTTCTCTGATCCAACGGTGGTGTTTGTTGCTCTCGGTGCCGATGATATGGGCATTGTCCCAATCCATCAGATGGCTCTCCCTCTTGCAGTGGTCTGATATGGCAGACTTCAGCTGTTCTTGTTCTGCTTGACGTCTGGTGGCTCGTGTGCACGCTTTTGATGTTTCTTTTTCACATTCTGTTCGATGTTCCTTCTTCCTGATGTTGAACGCTCTGCCAGTTTCCCCCACGTATGATTTGTTGCACGACAAACAAGGTATCTCATATATCACATTACATTTGTGTTGTTGGTCTATTTTGTCCTTTGGGTGAACTAACAACTGTCGTAGTTTTTTGTGAGGTTTGACCGGAGTGTTGATGTTGTGCTTGTACATGGCCCTCTGTACCCTCTCTGTGACCCCCCTGACATATGGAAGTATGACCATGGCCCTGTTTTGTTTTTCATTGCTTCTGTTTGTTTTTGTTTTTCTTGATTGTGTTCTGTTTGGCTTGTTGCCGCCCTTTCTCTATGGCCCACTTCGGGTAGTTGCAGGTTCTAAGTGCCTTTGTAATGTACTGTTCCTCCTCCTTTCTGTCTTGTCTTGGGTGATGAGATTGGTGCGTTCGAACAATGTTCTTACCACTGAGAGTTTGTGATTTATGGGATGTTCTGATGTCCAAAGGAGGTATTGATCTGTGTGAGTGGGTTTTCGATATATTTGCATTTTTATGCTGCCGTCCTCCAAATGTTTTATGTCCAGGTCCAGAAAGTTTATTGTGCTGTCCTTTTCTTCTTCGTGAGTGAATTTTATATTGTTTGTTTCGTCCAATGTGTTGAGGTGATCAGTGAGTTCTTGCGTATGTCCTGTTTTTATTATTTCCAAAACGTCGTCCACATACCTTTTCCATAGGGAGAGGCCGCAGTGCGCTGGTGCTGTTTGGAGGGCCCGGGCTTCAAGATCTTCCATGAAAAAACCACTCATAATGGCCGACAACGGGTCCCCATAGCGAATCCCTCCTTCTGCCTGTAGATGGTACCCCGGTACTGGAAATAGGTGGAGGTAGCGACGAACTCCAATAGCCTTGTGATGTCCTCAGCGGTGAGCGCGGTCCGCTTGTGCAGCGCTTTGTCCTGTTCTAGGCGGTTGTGTACTATGTGGATGGTGACGGTTATGGGTGTTTTTGTAAATAAAGAAACCACATCATGTGAAACGAATATTTCATCTTTTTGAATTCTTATGTCCTTAAGTTCCTGGGCCAGTTCTCTGGCATTTCTACAGTGTTGGTCTGTGAGTCCAAGGAGAGGTTTTATGAGGTCAACCAGTGCTTTGGACAGGTTGTATGTCACGGACCCAATGCTATCCACAATGGGTCTCAGCGGTGTTCCTGGTTTATGTATTTTGGGGGTACCATATATTCTTGGGATGATGCTAGCTGTGGGGATGAGATGATTATATGTCTCCTTATTTATTTTCTCTTCTTTGAGAAGGGGGGTGAGTAGTGACTTAAGGGCCTTCTTTTTCCTCTCTGTTGGATCTTTCTTCAAGACTTCGTATGTGTTGTTATCATTTAACATGGTGCTCATCTGTTGCTCATATTGTTTTGTGTCCATGATTACAGTGGCTCTCCCCTTATCTGCTGGTAGGATTGTTATGCTACTATCTTTAGCTAGCGCTTGTGCTGCGTTTACTTCTTGCTTTGTCATATTTCCGGGTGGTAGTCTAGCGGTTTTTAGAATGCCTGCGACCTCGTTTCTTAGCTCCGACTTTTTTCCCTGATCTTCTATTGCCTTACACGCTATTTCTGTGGCTAGAATGAAATCCTCGTAGGGGATTTGTTAGGAACAATAGCTACAATATTAATTTGAAGACCTAATGAACCTAATCGGACTATGATATAGGACCTTTAATGACCATTTTCCTATTTCTTTATGAATTCGAGGAAAAGGTTTGATGAGCATGTCTTAAACTATAAATAGAACGAAATGGTGTTCAATATTGTCTCAAATAATCAGGATAACTCAAGGTGGAAAACATGTAGAGAAATGGCACAGACTTATTGTCATAACTAAAGCTAGAATATTTGAAATAAAAAGCTAATTTAAAACAAACCTGAAACATGGAGCTGTCCGTGGTACTGTCCGCATCCGGGAGTGACCATCGCACCAGCAGAGGGTGTCCTGACCCCAACGCCACATGAACACTGCTCCAGAGAGACGTGGGCTGTTAACACGCGAGTGACACGTGGACTGTAGCGCCGTGAGGCAACACCGTCTACACAGAATCCAAACTAATATCGCACTTTTGCCCAAAGCGCTTTACGCAACCATTCACACTCTCATTCACACACTTATGTATGGAGGCGAGGTGGGTGAAGTGTCTTGCTCTAAGACACAACGCAGTGTGCACCTGCAGGAGTCAGGATTTGAACCCCCGACCTTCCAACCATGTGACGACCCGCTCTACCATCTGCACCACCTTCGCCCAAATAATGAATATATCAGGAGACTGCCTGAAGTTTAACAGATGAAGCTCTTTCACAAAACAATACATCAATATATATAAATGTGGAGTATTTGTATTGTCTTTTTATTCATAGCTTATGTAGAAAGTATTGGAAGTTACAATAATTGTGCTTTGTTATAAGTGCAGTAATATAGCATTATACATTCTGAAGAGCAGAGACGGCCCAAGTAAGGGACAGGGAAAAACAAAGGATTTTCTTTCCAGTTGCTCCACTATTACATTTCTTTCATTGACCAATACTGTGTTGTATAGTATTGTTTACTTTGGTGGTCGTGTTATGGTCACCAAAGTTTTACCAAAACTTGGTTTTGTTGTTTTACCAACTCCACTGCTTCTCAAACAGTGCTGTTAAATCTTCTTCAGATGTATACAGAGTCATCTGCAATTTTAGAATTCATTTCAAGAAAAGATCATTTGACTTATGCTTTTTGCAATGCATAAGTTAGATGTTTTTAACGCACTGTTAAGACATTGCAATACAACCTATTCTGATTCTGATTTAGTCTAATTTGGTTAAAAAAAAATTCTCAGCAGATATTCCCTTTTGTGCAGTAGTTTGTGCTGATGTCAGCACAAAGTTTTGTACTGACTCCAACTTGCCAAGTCATTGCTCATAGACAAAATGTCAAAAATGACAATCACAATAAACTGTTTAAAGACAAATATTTAAGTTTTTGTGACTTCTCATCTGTAAAAAGAGGCCGCGTGTGAAAATTGTCATCAGACCTACAACAATATATCTGAAATATACAGTTTTATGTTTTTGTCATTCCTGTTACAGAACGACAAAACCCCTCCACAAACTAATGGTACATTCCACTGAAATCGGCATCAAGAGATTGTTGCATCGTAAGAACATTTCCCATGAATCAATGACTCATATTTTAACTGTTTCACTCCTGTTATCAATTTTTAATACGTATTTCCAGACATTTTGCTATTCACACCAATCTGATCAATATCTACAACTTAAGAAATGTACTTTCAGTGAAACAAAGTAAAATGTCAAATATGTTTATGGTAAATCTGTGAGCTCCCAACATTCAGTAAATCTTTTGGACAGTCCAGCAACTCTCTCCCCACTGGACTCAAACTGCAGACTAATATTAACATCTTTAGCAGAGAGCTCAAACCGTAATTCCCTCGTGTAAAATGTGCCTTGTTAAATAATGTGTTTTTATCAATAGTAACCGAACAGCCCCCTGGACTGGTGTAGAACATTGTTATTGCTATATTAGTTAAATAAACAAATACATTATAATTATATAGCCCCGTCCTGGGACCGCCACCTTAACGTGGTGGAGGGGTTTGATCACCCGAATGATCCTGGAGCTCTGTTGTCGGGGGCTTCGTGCCCCTGGTAGGGTCTCCCATGGCAAACAGATCCTAGGTGACGGGTCAGACAAAGAGCGGTTCAGAAGCCCCTTATGAGAGACCAACAGGCCCGGTTAGAACCATGAGGCCGTCCTTCTGTGGACCCACCACCTGCAGGAGGAGCCATAGGGGCTGGTGCAATGTGATTTGGGCAGCTCCAACAGCTGCCCCGCCCGGCAACGACAAGTGGAAGAAGATGGATGGATAATTATATAAACACAAAAGTATTGGACCGAGAACAGGCAGCTCTGTTGGAAAAATGCACACGTTTTCACTATCAGAAAGACGCAGCAGACTGATTTAAAAAGTATAAAAATAGCATTATTAATAAGTATTTTACCAAAAATAAATTGATTATTGATTTTATAACCTGAGTAATTGGAGACTGCATGTGTTCTGTAAATGTAAAATAGACTTTCCTGGATATGTTAAGTTATACCCAGATATCATCGGCATACAATGTCCTTTGTGTTCATTGTCACCCACTTTTAAACCATTAATATTAGTATTGTCTCTCATGCCTGACGCCAATGCTTCACTGTGGTAACACTTGTTTGGAGTTCAAGGCTCCTGCATTGTCTGAAGCACTGATTATTAGGGCTGAGTACCGTAAAGATTTTTCTTACTTTAACGATACTTGGTTTTCAGTACTGATACCTGAACGATACTTTTTCCGATACCTATATTCAAATATGTATCATATAGAACCAGAAAGAACTGACTCGGAAATACAAGGAGTCAGCCGGTCTGTTGATTTATTTACACCCCTTTGAATAAGAAAAAAACACTTGTTAACATCATCTTAAGGAGACATTTTCTGCCAAATCGACTTTTTTTAAACTTTCATCATAAACACACTGCTTTTCACACAGTTTGGAGTAATTCTGTTCACTTAGGTTGGTTCTTACTGGTTTCTTCTTCTACTGCTTAAGTCCTCTGATCTGTACTTCCGTGATTACATTGTGACAAAAATAAAAACACACAACTGTCCTCTATTTTCAAGCCCTTAATCCAACATCGGATCCTGTTCTGAGCAGTTCTTTGCAGAAAGTGTGTCCATCAAGTTGCTGACCCCAAACCTTCATAAATGTAATAAACAAGAGATAGACGGTCAGCCATTTAATAATGCATCGGTTTTATAAAGCGCTTTTCTGGACACTCAGCTTTACATTGCACTATTCATTCACTCCATACTTGGTGGTGATAAGCTACTATTGTAGCCACAGCTGCCCTGGGGTAGACTGACTGAAGCGAGCCAACCAGTCTGTGCCATCGGCCCCTCCGACCAACACCAACCACTCACTCACTCACTACATTCACCCAGGCTTCCTGGTGTTACCAAACGGTCTCCCATCCAAGTACCGACCAGGCCCTTCCCTGCTTAGCCTCCACGGTCTGACGGGATTGGGCAGAGCAAAGGCGGGATGGCCTTCCACAGTAATGAGCCTATGTGGCCTGTGAAATTAACATGGCACACCTTGCTCCTCCTTGAAAGGGCACGAAGGCATGAAGCCCCGCCCTCGCGAGGCAGGCAGACCGGTTACGAGCCTCCACAGAGCTCTAGAGCCTGTCAATCAAAGACTTAGGCTTTTTAATTCTGCTGCAAAGTGTCCTTTAGAATCATGTTTACAAAGTTCTTTTGGAGTCACCCCTGGCCACCAGGGGGTGGTATTGCAGTAATGTCAGCTCTCTGCCATGAGGACCATGTCATAGCTTGCCATTCTTTAGCATAGGGACTGGCTTCTCTTAGTATTTGTATGGGGATAGAATGTTAAATTCAAACAGGTCCGAGAAGCTGTTGGCTACAGATGTCTGCATTTGTAGGAACAGAACCAGAAAGCTAACGGTTTTTCTTAATATTTTTTGTTTTGTTTTACCCTTGGGCCCCCAAAGGTTTGTCTGCAAAACAAGTACTTTGAAATACATTAATTTGCTAAAAATCTATAACTTAAAACCAGTATTAAGCCAATAGTCATTGCTAGATGTTGTTTTTAATGTAATTTTAGCAGTGAGATCATAACAAATTCCTGTGAATAGAGTAAATTATCGTTTGGGTTGCCCCAAGACAATATTTGTATCGATAAGGTGAGGGGGCTGCGATGACCCGGGCTTTGGGAATGGCCGCCCTATAGAGTTACAGTATAGCATTGTGTTTTATTTAGCTAATGTTGAAACGTCTAGGCCTCAACATCTAAATAAACAAATTAAATAATTCCACATTAATGAAACAAGTTTCAAATACACTAGGCCTATACTTAATGTAGTTACCATGGTGATCGTCGATATAGCGTCACTTTGTTCTAGAATGCTGTTCTGATTGGTTGGAACTTCACTGGGATGTTTAGATGTTCCAAACCTCATCTGGAATTCCTCAGTTTGTCAAAACATTTCTTAGGGAGACACGCGTGTTTGTTTGCTCTTGACGAAAATCTTCCAGAAAAGTTTTATTTCACAAAACGACACTGACCTTTCAGCTCATGAGAATGACGGAGACGATGGAGGCTAGTGGTGAGTATCCTTTTGTGGAAAACATACATGTTTAGTGCTTTTACAGTCGGTGACCTGTTCAAACGAAAAAAGTGTCAAATATGACACCCAGCGCAAAAAATAAGCTTATCTAAACAAAAGTAAATTGTATTTTCATCGACTTATGTCAAAACAAGACTCAAAGAAGGTGAAAATATGTCCAAGACAAAATGTGAACATAGTGATGTTGTAGTGATGTCCTTTTACCTTTGAAAGTACTTTTGGAGTTAACTATTTTTGTTTTTTTGTTCTCATTGCAGGTGTAACCGTGGGTCAGATGCTCTGTGGACACAATGCCACTTACTCTGTGGTGAGGTTTCTTGGTGAGGGCTTTTTCGGCATGGTGGTGGAGGGCCTGAAGACGGACACGATGGAGAGAGTGGCTGTGAAAATGCTGAAGAATCCTGCAGCCATCAGAGAGGCGGAGGACGAGGTAAGATCACACTTATGGTTAAACCACTGTTCATTTTAACAACGTATCTTCTGTCAAAAATGTCATTGAGTGTTAGTAAGGGTTCAGTCAATTTTTTAGTCAAAGATTAGATATAAATTTAGTCACCAAAATGGAATTTTGTTAACTTGTCAACAACTGTTTGTATTCATAGTTTTAGCTTAAAGTCATCAAAAGTGTTACTGAGTAGGTATAATTAACACAGTTTTAAGCTGATACTGAATACTGGACATGTCTGACTTGTTTTGTTGTTGCAGGTGCGAATGCTGGAGAGGATTGGTGAGCTGGACAGTGACCGCTGTAACGTGGTGAGCTTCAAAGAGCGCTTCGATCACATGGGCCTCACCTGCCTCGTCTTTGAGATGTTGGACATCAGTCTGTGGGACCTCGTCATCGACCAAAAGCGCGTGCTGGTTACCAGAGAGATCCGGCCTATAGCGCAGCAGCTCTTGGTGGCCTTCGACGCCCTGAAAGACATCAGTCTGATCCACTCCGACCTAAAGCCAGATAACGTGATGTTGACCAACAGGAGGCTGGATCCGTACAGGGTCAAACTGATCGACTTTGGTCTGGCACGACCCATCGCGGAGGTAGAGCAGGGAATGATAATGCAGCCCGATGCATACAGGGCTCCAGAAGTGACTTTGGGCTGTGTCTGCGATGTTCACATCGACATGTATGGCCTGGGCTGTACATTGGCTTTTCTACTTCTCGAGCAAAACCTGTTTCCACGCTCCGAATATCAGTCAGTGAAGATGATGGTGGATCTACTGGGAATGCCTCCTGACCACATGCTTCGTGACGGAGTGTACTCTCAGTACTTTTTCACAAAGGAAGATGATGACCAGCCGAGGCCAACATGGAAACTCCTGACGCCTGAAGAATTCAGCCATGTTACCCATGAAGACCCAGGAGAACCTTCTGAACTACAGAAGTACATGAGGACTTTCGACGATTTCATCGATGTAAGTGTTCAAATCCATGACATTTACTTGACTCAACATGATAAGCTATTATTTTAATATAATAATGATTGTATTGTGAATACATAAAGTAGTGACATCAGCAGTATTTACAGAATGATTTAAATTAATCTAACTCGTGTCTTTTTGTTTCCCGTTGCAGATATTTAGAGTCGATGACCCAGAGGAGCTTGAAGACCTCCGAGTGTTTGTGGACTTCCTCAAAGGGCTGCTGACTGTCGACCCCAGACTCAGACTGACCCCAAAGCAGGCGCTGCAGCACGCATTCATCACCATGACCCACCTGACAGAGGACAGTGATTAGTAAGTGTCACATTTCAATCAAATGTTATTGAGTTTTAAAAGAGTGTTGCCCTATAGTCATTTTAGACCAAATTTATGTTTTTCCCTCATCTTTATTTTCAGGTTTTAATTTAGTTGACAAATAATTTTCATTTTTATATTAATATAATCTGCTTATATAATTTACTCAACTAAATCTAAAAGCAACAAACATCAGACAGAGTAGACTATGTAACCGAGTTTAGTGGATGTAAATTACAAAGCTCAAGAATATTAAGTGTTGCCTTAAAATAATATAACATTTGAGTTATTGTTTAGTACAAGATATTAATTTCTATATTGTTTGTTTTTCAGCTCAAACTGGTGTAAACCCGTGATGCAGCGTTTATTTCCACTGAGTCTGACGTCCATCACAGAGGACAACCAACGGCGTCTCCAGAACACGCCCAATGCAAAGGTTCGAGTCAGGATTCCTCGCCCTCGGCCACTGCGTCGTCTGAAGGGATTTCAGACAGAGTGTGGAGCCATTCGCTCTGAACTTGGGATTATGTGAAGATGAGAGTTTTACCAGCTCAGAAGAACTGACCAGTCTCTCTACTGCTCGTTCTCCTTCCAAACTGATGTTTTCACAGCCAGAGGAGGTCTACCCCGTCCACATCAACCAGCATTTTAATGAGGAAATGGTGAGCAGTTCTTCTGAAGGAGAACTATCTTCTGACGCCCATGAAGACGGTTTAAGTGACGATGGAGCTCATTCAGGTTCAAGTCAATGGATCACAAAGAAAGAAGATGGTGTAGAAATGTTATTAAGGATTTCTGAAGGGCAAATCTCAGATACAGATGACATATCCCAGGAACATAGTTACAGATCAGTACCATCAGAAAGTACTGTCTACCCCGTCCACATCAACCAGCATTTTGAAATCAGTTCTTCTGAAGGAGAACTTCCACAGACTGACCTCCGAAATAGGACAGGCCCGGACAGCGGATATGTTTCTGATCCTGTAGTAACATCTGACTCCACTGACGACTCTCCTGTGATACGGGTGTTTCACAGCCTGATGACGTCTATGTGGCCAGTCCATGTGAGCCCCTGCACATCCAGCAAAATGCTGAGGAAAAGACGACGCGTCTAGAGATTTCTGGTGAGTAACATTTGGAAAATTAGCATTTTTAATCAATTTTGTTTATGAAGCATGTTACACATTCCAACTTCATAACTTATGAACTACATTGCATTTTCAAAGTTATTTTATTTTATTTGCTATTTCCAGTTTAAACTTGAATTTGATGAATCAGCAGGTTTAAACCTTGTTGTGAGTTTAGATATGACTGTGGTTTTGTGTGTGTGCTCAAAGTTAATTTGGTTGTTAACTTTGTTATTTTTTCTCATTGCAGATATAACCGTGGGTCAGATGCTCCGTGGACACAATGCCACTTACTCTGTGGTGAGGTTTCTTGGTGAGGGCTTTTTCGGCATGGTGGTGGAGGCCTGAACGTGGACACGATGGAGAGAGTGGCTGTGAAAATGCTGAAGGATCCTGCAGCCATCAGAGAGGCGGAGGACGAGGTGAGATCAAAACTCATTTTCCATAACTTATTCAGAACCGGTGTTCATTTTGACTCATGTTAACTTTACATTCATATTATTGTAAGCAAACACAAGACATTTTTATTTAGTCTTTATTGTTCAGCAATAAATATCTGGAGATTAACATCATTAACTCTCTTTTACATTAGTTTTATTTAATTAGACAGCAACAATATTACTTTGCCAAATGATGTCATAATATTTTAGTAGGTATAATAAAAACAGGTTTAAGCTACATTAATGCTGGACATGTCTGACTTTGTTTTGTTGTTGCAGGTGCGAATGCTGGAGAGGATTGGTGAGCTGGACAGTGACCGCTGTAACGTGGTGAGCTTCAAAGAGCGCTTCGATCACATGGGCCTCACCTGCCTCGTCTTTGAGATGTTGGACATCAGTCTGTGGGACCTCGTCATCGACCAAAAGCGCGTGCTGGTTACCAGAGAGATCCGGCCTATAGCGCAGCAGCTCTTGGTGGCCTTCGACGCCCTGAAAGACATCAGTTGATCCACTCCGACCTAAAGCCAGATAACGTGATGTTGACCAACAGGAGGCTGGATCCGTACAGGGTCAAACTGATCGACTTTGGTCTGGCACGACCCATCGCGGAGGTAGAGCAGGGAATGATAATGCAGCCCGATGCATACAGGGCTCCAGAAGTGACTTTGGGCTGTGTCTGCGATGTTCACATCGACATGTATGGCCTGGGCTGTACATTGGCTTTTCTACTTCTCGAGCAAAACCTGTTTCCACGCTCCGAATATCAGTCAGTGAAGATGATGGTGGATCTGCTGGGAATGCCTCCTGACCACATGCTTCGTGACGGAGTGTACTCTCAGTACTTTTTCACAAAGGAAGATGATGACCAGCCGAGGCCAACATGGAAACTCCTGACGCCTGAAGAATTCAGCCATGTTACCCATGAAGACCCAGGAGAACCTTCTGAACTACAGAAGTACATGAGGACTTTCGACCATTTCATCGATGTAAGTTTCAAATCCATGACATTTACTTGACTCAACATGATAAGCTATTATTTTAATATAATAATGATTGTATTGTGAATACATAAAGTAGTGACATCAGCAGTATTTACAGAATGATTTAAATTCATCTAACTCATGTCTTTTTGTTTTCCCGTTGCAGATATTTAGAGTCGATGACCCAGAGGAGCTTGAAGACCTCCGAGTGTTTGTGGACTTCCTCAAAGGGCTGCTGACTGTCGACCCCAGACTCAGACTGACCCCAAAGCAGGCGCTGCAGCACGCATTCATCACCATGACCCACCTGACAGAGGACAGTGATTAGTAAGTGTCACGTTTCAATCAAATGTTATCTGAGTTTTAAAAGAGTGTTGCCCTATAGTCATTTTAGACCAAATTTACTGTATGTTTTCCCTCATCTTTTATTTTCAGGTTTTAATTTAGTTGACAAATAATTTTCATTTTTATATTCATATAATCTGCTTATATAATTTACTCAACTAAATCTAAAAGCAACAAACATCACACAGAGTAGACTGTGTAACCGAGTTTAGTGGATGTAAATTACAAAGCTCAAGAATATTAAGTGTTGCCTTAAAATAAATAACATTTCGAGTTATTGTTTAGTACAAGATATTAATTTCTATATTGTTTGTTTTTCAGCTCAAACTGGTGTAAACCCGTGATGCAGCGTTGTATTTCCACTGAGTCTGACGTCCATCACAGAGGACAATCAACGGCGTCTCCAGAACACGCCCAATGCAAAGGTTCGAGTCAGGATTCCTCGCCCTCGCCACTGCGTCGTCTGAAGGGATTTCAGACAGAGCTGTGGAGCCATTCGCTCTGAACTTGGGATTATGTGAAGATGAGAGTTCTACCAGCTCAGAAGAACTGACCAGTCTCTCTACTGATCTTCTCCTTCCAAACTGATGTTTTCACAGCCAGAGGAGGTCTACCCCGTCCACATCAACCAGCATTTTAATGAGGAAATGGTGAGCAGTTCTTCTGAAGGAGAACTATCTTCTGACGCCCATGAAGACAGTTCAAGTGACGATGGAGCTCATTCAGGTTCAAGTCAATGGATCACAAAGAAAGAAGATGGTGTAGAAATGTTATTAAGGATTTCTGAAGGGCAAATCTCAGATACAGATGACATATCCCAGGAACATAGTTACAGATCAGTACCATCAGAAAGTACTGTCTACCCCGTCCACATCAACCAGCATTTTGAAATCAGTTCTTCTGAAGGAGAACTTCCACAGACTGACCTCCGAAATAGGACAGGCCCGGACAGCGGATATGTTTCTGATCCTGTAGTAACATCTGACTCCACTGACGACTCTCCTGTGATACGGGTGTTTTCACAGCCTGATGACGTTATGTGGCCAGTCCATGTGAGCCCCTGACATCCAGCAAAATGCTGAGGAAAAGACGACGCGTCTAGAGATTTCTGGTGAGTAACATTTGGAAAATTAGCATTTTTAATCAATTTTGTTTATGAAGCATGTTACACATTCCAACTTCATAACTTATAAACTACATTGCATTTTCAAAGTGATTTATTTTATTTCATTTGCTATTTCCAGTTTAAACTTGAATTTGATGAAGCGCAGGTTTCAAACCTTGTTGTGAGTTTAGATATGACTGTGGTTTTGTGTGTGTGTTCAAAGTTAATTTGGTTGTTAACTTTGTTATTTTTTCTCATTGCAGATATAACCGTGGGTCAGATGCTCCGTGGACACAATGCCACTACTCTGTGGTGAGGTTTCTTGGTGAGGGCTTTTTCGGCATGGTGGTGGAGGGCCTGAACGTGGACACGATGGAGAGAGTGGCTGTGAAAATGCTGAAGGATCCTGCAGCCATCAGAGAGGCGGAGGACGAGGTAGATCAAAACCATTTTCCATAACTTATTCAGAACCGGTGTTCATTTTGACTCATGTTAACTTTACATTCATATTATTGTAAGCAAACACAAGACATTTTTATTTAGTCTTTATTGTTCAGCAATAAATATCTGGAGATTAACATCATTAACTCTCTTTTACATTAGTTTTATTTAATTTAGACAGCAACAATATTACTTTGCCAAAATGATGTCATAATATTTTAGTAGGTATAATAAAAACAGGTTTAAGCTACATTAATGCTGGACATGTCTGACTGTGTTTTGTTGTTGCAGGTGCGAATGCTGGAGAGGATTGGTGAGCTGGACAGTGACCGCTGTAACGTGGTGAGCTTCAAAGAGCGCTTCGATCACATGGGCCTCACCTGCCTCGTCTTTGAGATGTTGGACATCAGTCTGTGGGACCTCGTCATCGACCAAAAGCGCGTGCTGGTTACCAGAGAGATCCGGCCTATAGCGCAGCAGCTCTTGGTGGCCTTCGACGCCCTGAAAGACATCAGTGTGATCCACTCCGACCTAAAGCCAGATAACGTGATGTTGACCAACAGGAGGCTGGATCCGTACAGGGTCAAACTGATCGACTTTGGTCTGGCACGACCCATCGCGGAGGTAGAGCAGGGAATGATAATGCAGCCCGATGCATACAGGGCTCCAGAAGTGACTTTGGGCTGTGTCTGCGATGTTCACATCGACATGTATGGCCTGGGCTGTACATTGGCTTTTCTACTTCTCGAGCAAAACCTGTTTCCACGCTCCGAATATCAGTCAGTGAAGATGATGGTGGATCTGCTGGGAATGCCTCCTGACCACATGCTTCGTGACGGAGTGTACTCTCAGTACTTTTTCACAAAGGAAGATGATGACCAGCCGAGGCCAACATGGAAACTCCTGACGCCTGAAGAATTCAGCCATGTTACCCATGAAGACCCAGGAGAACCTTCTGAACTACAGAAGTACATGAGGACTTTCGACATTTCATCGATGTAAGTGTTCAAATCCATGACATTTACTTGACTCAACATGATAAGCTATTATTTTAATATAATAATGATTGTATTGTGAATACATAAAGTAGTGACATCAGCAGTATTTACAGAATGATTTAAATTCATCTAACTCGTGTCTTTTTGTTTTCCCGTTGCAGATATTTAGAGTCGATGACCCAGAGGAACTTGAAGACCTCCGAGTGTTTGTGGACTTCCTCAAAGGGCTGCTGACTGTCGACCCCAGACTCAGACTGACCCCAAAGCAGGCGCTGCAGCACGCATTCATCACCATGACCCACCTGACAGAGGACAGTGATTAGTAAGTGTCACATTTCAATCAAATGCTACTTCAGTTTTAAAGCAACATTGCCCTAAAGTCATTAATGTGGTTATTTTAGGCCACTGTTTGGTCCTCTTCTTATCTGGGTTTAATATGATTAACTAATTATTTACTCTTCCTCAATAAGTGTAATCTCACTTCTGCCCAATATTACTAAATCCGAAAGTCACACTTGATTGTGTGATCAAGTTAGGTGACTGTAAATGACAAAAGGCCAAATATGTCACCATGTTGCCTTCAAAATAATGACATATTTATAGTTGTTAAAAAATGCTGTTACTAATTTATCGAATCGATTGTTTTTCAGCTCAACGTTGGCTAAATCTGTGATGCAGCCCTTTAATCCCGCTGCGTCTGACGTCCATAGTGGAGAACAATCGCCTTGGGCTCCAGACGACGCCCAACACAGGGGTTCAAGTCGGGATTCCTTGCCCTCTGCCTCTGCGTCGACTGTTGGGATTCTCGCCAAAGCTGTGGAGCCATTCACTCAGAGCAATGGGTTACATGAAGATGACAGCTCTACCAGCGCAGAAGAACGACCTTCAAGTCAGTGGAGCACGAAGCTTGACCAACCAGTTCAGCAAAGACAGGAGCCCCTCCACAGCCAGCAACATTATGATGAGGAAATTGTAATCGGTTCCTCTGAAGGAGAACGACCTCCTGATGCCTATGTGGACAGTTCAGATAATGATGAAACTGTCCCTGTCCCGCTTGTAAGCCAAACCACCAGGTCCTTGGGTGAAGTTGCAGACTTAGATGTCTCATGTGGTGAGAAGCTTCTTACCAAAGCCTTGAGGGACATAGCTAAATCAAACTTTGTCAAATCCTACACTGCAACCAGTTTATTTGACGAGGCCTGGATTGTTTCAACTCTTGAGGGCTTTAGAGAAAGTACTGCAGTATTAGAAGCAAAGACACTAATGAGTGACTTTTCCTATAGTGAGGGAATCCGCCTTAGTTCAGCAAATGTCAATGCATGCGGTGGTTTCTGGGGAGTATGTGCTGAGATGGACAAAACCGATGCAGCTGGTCCAAGTGGTTTAAGTCGCCAGTCCGACAGTCCGATATCAATTGGGACTTCAGAGAAATCAGGCCCTAACAAAGCTATTTGTATCACCTTAACTTATAATAGATACATTTCCTGGCCTATGGATGTAGTGACAAATGAAATGGATGAAACAGAGGAAAGATTAGATAAGTTAGAGGCTGCATTATTACATCATTCACACAGTGGAACAGCATTATACTATGTAGCTCCATGGTTAGCCACTCAGGATACAGTCCCAATGCTCAGCCCTCAGAGTCAGGATGAAAAGAGGAGCAGAACAGTGGATGTTGAGCGTCTAGTAGTTGACAGATGGTTCATGGTGGAGAATTGGACTTGGTTGTGGTATTTGTGAAGTTTAACTCATCATGGCTTCAGTCTGGAGTTGTTGCTAGAGTCTTCGTCGTCCTCGTCTGGGACCCAGGAGGATGAGGGCGCGTCTGAGGGTGCGTTCACACTTGGTCCATTTGAAGCGAACCCTGAAGTACTTCCCGGGAAAATTCTGCTTCTTGTGAGCAGGTCATTCCCAGGAAGTGTAGCAGGACTCACTTCAGATGGACCAAGTGTGAACGCAACAGAACAGTGTCACACCTCCACACAGGTGACTGTTGCACCGAGGTCCTGACTTTCACACGGAGCAGATAGCCAGCTGCTTGTGTCAAAGCAGAATAGCATTTGTCTGATCCATCGTGAGGTCAGGGGTTTAAAGATGTGTCATGCATCTGTCTCAGGTGATGCTTTGTTCTGTACTTCTGCTTCTCTCCGTGGGTTGGCTTGGACAGTGACGGTCGTAGCGTCAATATCTCTCGACATTTCTTCAGACTAGGGCCAGGCACAGTCATACGTTTGGGGACAACCCTCTTATTTTAAGACAGGCGTAACAACATACACAGCCAAATCATTTCAGACCAAAACAATACAAACACTAGATACACAGTCCCAGGTACAAAACTACACAACTGCACAGCCAAGTCATTTCAGACCAAACCAATACAAACACATAGTGATGAATTAATTAGAGCTACAGGGACCAAACATGTGAACTCACCATAAAAACAGAGTCACACCTGATCCACAGGTGACTGTTGCATTGAGGCCCAGACTTTCACATGGTGCAGATAGCCAGCTGCTTGTGTCAAAGCAGATTAGCATTTGTCTGATCCGTCGTGAGGTCAGGGGTTTAAAGATGTGGCATGCATCTGTCTCAGGTGAGGCTTTGTTTTGGGGGGAACCCATGTTGTATGTTTCTAAGATAGGGGTAACAGTCCCAGGTAGAAAACTGCACAACTACACAGCCAAGTCAGTTCAGACCAAACCTATTCAAAAACATATACTGGTAAATTAACTCGAGCAGTCGTTCTCCAGCTGTAGTATTTGAACCACTGGTGGTACCTGGGCTTCTTCAGGTGGTACTCCAGATCATCTGCTTTTCAGTAAGGTGTTTCATTTAAAACCAGCTACGCACGATTTTTTTCCATTTTGGTCTAAGTTTTGTTTTAAACCTTTTTCAATCCGGTTTAGTCTTGATTTGATCTTGATCAGGGCCTGGTGGTACTTGGCAGGGCAAATATTATACTGAAGTAACAGGGACCAAAGGTTTAGTTCTGTTCCTCTTCAAAGATGATTTCACTGTAGGGGTCTGGACTGGTTGTCTCACATCCTGCTGCAGTTTTTATTTCCTCACAAAATGTTAAAGTGAGGAGATGATTTGTTTATGTCTATGTTGTGTTTTTGTTTGTTTTTAAAGCCTGTATGTGTTTATGAGCTAAAGCCTTGATAACGACTGCAGGAGGCTCTGTTTGTGGAATACAAAGGCACTACAATTGAACTTTTACAATAAATTTGACTTTAAAACCTAAATCTCCTGAATTTTGTGTTGATGACTATCACTATTTTGTATTTTCTTAAAAATATAGACCATATAGCTGTTAGTCTACTTTCTCTGTAAATAATTATTACTCAAGTAGCTGAATGTGAAATATTAGAACAGCTCACAGTCACAGAAGTACAATTTATCCAAAAGGTTCTACTATGATTGAGTTTAAGCCTAAATGTTACTATTGCTGTATATCTCTGCTCTCCTGTGATGATCAGAAACATCATTAGCGCTTAGAGAGTGACTGCTGAGTGAGTGAAAGTTTAACGTTATGAAGTTGTTACAAATATTGTGTTTCTAAAGTAAACCATTCATTTGCCTAAGAAAGTCTTGGGACTTTTTTCTTCTGATTTGCATTAATAGCAGGAAAATAAAGACACTCAAATGTTCTGCTTGGCCCCAAATTTTACCCCAAATCTCGATTTACAAAAAGTCCTTATAAACACTGTCCTAATTAACCGGGTATGAGTCAGTGCTGAATACATGACATGGGAGTGTGTCCACAGTATAGACTGTGTGCACAGGCACAATAACTTGTTGCTCACATATTTGGCTAACATACCTTGCCTCCAGTGTGTGAGTGTGGACAGAGTGAATGGGTGAACGGTTGACTGCTGTACTGTAAGGTAAGTGTGTCTTAATAAGCTGTAATATGATGATTTGGGTGTGTCCTTGAACTCAGCAAACTGCCTACTTCCCCGTTTATGTTTTTTATTCCACTGTATTATATTGACATAATAGAATTGCTCTTAATTTGGTTTGTAAAATGAAACATAAACAATGTTATTTATTTATTCATTCATTTGAGAGGAGGGTAGGGGATATTTCAAGAGGGTCCTCAAATCTCCAAAGAAAGCAAAGCACAGAAAGAGACACAGCAGTACAGGCATGGAACGAAAAAATACAAAACAAACATAAATCCCTACAGTACGACTGACACACCCAAGCACCCCTTGCACACACATCCACTCAAGCAGCCGCACCACACACACACACACACACACACCACACACACACACACACACACACACACACACACACACACACACACACACACACACACACGCACACACGCACACACCACACACACACACACACACACACACACACACACACACACAATGGCAGGGTAACAATAGCAGAGCAGGCCCACCAAGGCTGGAAATTGAACAGTACTGGAAAGGCATATGGGAGAACATGGTGCAACAGTGATGCACAGTGGCTGTTTGCTCTGAGAGAGGACCACAGCAACCTCCCTGAACAGAATCCAGTCACCATCACAGTGGCACACATCCAAGAAAGAGTCTCAGGTATTAAAAACTAGACAGCACCAGGCCCTGACATGATCCACGCCTAGTGGCTAAAGAAACTCATGGCACTCCATGAGCGCTTGGCAGCACAAATGAACCAGATGCTGAGAGATGGGAATCACCCTGAATGGTTAACTGAAGGGTGCACAAGCCTGATCCTGAAGGATCCCTCAAAGGGACTCAACTATCGGCCAATAACCTGCCTCTCCACAAAGTGGAAGCTCATGTCCGGCACCATATATAAGCGGCTAAGATAAGTGGGCACATGGATCAATACATGAGCACAGCTCAGAAGGGAATCGGTAAAAATACCAGAGGTGTCAAACACCAGCTCCTGGTAGACAGAACAGTCGCTCGAGACTGCAGAACCCGACACACTAACCTGAGCACTGCCTGGATTGATTACAAGAAAGCCTACGACTCAATGCCACATACAGTACTTGGATCATTGAATGCTTGGAGCTATACAACATCAACAGGACTCTAAGAGCCTTCATTGGAAACTGGATGAGGTTGTGGAAAACCACCATTGAAGCCAATGGCAAACCACTTGCACAAGTCTCCATCAAATGTGGCATATACCAAGGACATAACTGAAGTTATAACTTTAGAAAAGACTCCTGTACTGTTTTAATAATGCACATACATTCTCATACACGAGAGGAAAAGGCCGACATCGCGACGTATCGCTGCGCGTGGTCAAATTGTGTTTATGTTTCACTGCACAACCAGTAACTGTACTGGGCATAAAACCGAAAATATGAAGCGGATCTCTCTCAAATAAGAAGTGGCTGAAAGCTAGGGATGCACTGACTACATTTATTTATTTATTTGACAGGGACGTTGCACAACAAATGTGTTGTACAGACCAGAGATAGCTACAAGCTAATTTTCATCTGTAGTCCCTGGGCAGAGGCAAAGTGACAGCAGGTTTATACAGTGGCCAATACGCATTCTTACTTAAGTCCATTCACAATATAAAATATAAAATACAGATAAAGCTCCAGCAAAAGGATCACTTCAACAAATATTCAGATGCAATATTTACACTTGCTATTACAAATATCTACAGTTTATAAAAAAAGATTGTACCTTTATTTATGGAGTAGTTTAAGTTTGTAGAGATCTTAATTTTGTGTTAATAGCAGGTTAATTCCTCGTTTTTTGATGTGAAGCACTTTGTGACCTTCTGTCTGAGAAAGGTGCTATATAAATAAACTTTGCTTGCTTGCTTGCTCGTGACTACATGACTGTCTCCCATGCTAACACCATGTTAGCTTACAACAGCACCACGATAGCCTCATCAAACAACCATTGGCACAGCAGCCACCAGCGATAAAAAAACAAACTTTCACTCACCTGTCTGAAGTAACCTTTGCGTGGTAAATCCATTTTCCTGCGTAAGTAGCAGCAGCTTCTGAGAGCAACATAGCATTGCGTTGCATAGTCATGAAGCCACACAGACAAAGACACGCCCCTACTGCAAGCTCCGAAACTAGTCGGTTTGAACATAAATGTTTACGCTTTTAAATATACCAATACTGGTAGCTTAAACATGGAGAGGCTTCTTCGTGACTTCAACTGAACGATTCGGCGAAAAAGTGAAAATCACCAATTTTCAAAAAAATACCTTTGTTCCCGTTTTTCTCAAGACACGGGCTGCCGACTTGTGTCTTTGGAATCCAGGGCGGGTCACATATATATACATATATATATATATATATATATATATATATATATATTATATATTTATATATATATATATATATATATGGCCAAGGTTCACCAAGCATCCATCAGTGAGAGTCACAGTTTGTGTTTACAAACTCTTGTGAAAAACCCAGCAGACGAGCCCAAACCATTGGCTCAGTTTTGTGTAACAACTCATCAGATGTTGCTGCTGATTCTCGTGATTTAAAAAAAAGAAAGAAAGTGAGCAATGAATCCATAAAAAGCCTGAGGACCTACCCTTTAATAAACTAAAAGTCCCTGTTAAATCATGGAAGCTCCACCATCATCAACACAGCCTTGTTTAAACTCGCATTATCTCATGGCTTAAGGCTCTGCAGCTCATTCTGTGGAGATTACGCTCACTCTCTCCAGATTCATTACCATCATTTTCTCCCACCAAAACATTCAAGTCACAGCTGGCAGAAAGCAAACCTCAGCATCTAAATCACTGACCCCTGCCCAGCCCTGTTCCCCTCCCTCCCTCCTATCTGTGCTTTAATTATGTGTGAGTCCCTAAAGGCCACAGAGGACTGGCTCCAATTAGAGACGGAGATGTCACCTCGTCCAGAAAAGATTTAAAGCTGCCGACAAAACCCTTCAGCTGTTCCAGAGCCAATCGAAAGTTTATGTATGTATGTATTTATTTAACAGAAAACCTAAAATAATATGTACAGTACATTAAGAAACAGTTGAGAATAGACAACAAACAGATTACCAACCCAATTCATCTGTAATGCACGTTCTCCCATTGCACAGAGCCGCACCCCATTGCACATTTTGACAATGTGCCTGGGACATTATGAACATACTGAAAAGATGGGAATTGCACATGCTCATCTTGTATGCATTGCTTATCGGACATGCTCACGTGATTGTCTCTCTCAGCCTGCGGTCAAAGCCATCGAAATCATGTGGCCCCAGTGGATCTCTAATGAAGTAAGAGCATTGTCCGGCAGCCGCTGGTTTAGTCATGTTCACCTTTTACCCCCTGACCATAATGAACGATGCTGCGAGCTGCTGGCACAAGACCGCCAGAATAAAAAGAAACTGGTTCACCTGGTCGACAGTACGCTACTTACAGTATGTAAGTAGGTAGAATTTTCCCTTTTGAAGCATGATTCATTTTCTTTAAAGGTCCTATATCATGCAAAATTGACTTTGGGCTTTGACCATGTTGTTATGCTATTTCCTTATGAAAAACTTCATTCACGCAGTTCTAAATAATCCTCCTGAATCCTGCTCTCTGAGAAGCTGCTCCGCCCTCTCCTGGAAAACGACTGACTTGTGACACTCAAACAGGAAGTACCCGATGTCTGTAATGTAATGCCTTATGGCCTGTTTTGAATTTATAAAACAGCTTTTTCATTCTTTCTGTTGTAAGAAAGAAAAAGAAAAAGAAAAAGAAAAAAGAAGTGCTTGATGCATCCGGGCTGCCCCTGAGGAGTAAACAAACCCACCCACTGAGCGTCTGAACAGATGTCATGTTTGCACCGAAAGTTGTGAAAAAGGAGTTCTTTCTAACCTATACTCTGGACACCGCCTGTTTTGTTTTTCTTAATGTCACGGAGAAAATGTGCTACAAGAGGACAGGACTTTATTCAACCTTCCTAAAGAAGAGGCCACTCGCCAGAAGTTGGAATTTCTTTCTGGGATTCAGCGATTATCAGCCAAAATAGTGTTTGTCTGTGACTCTCACTGATGGATGTTTGGTGAACCTTGGCCAGAACCAAAGCGGATTAACTTTTATAACCAACGCGAGTCCCATAATGTAAACACCCGATCGTCGAGGCCAGAGGCAGAGCGGTGAGTCAATCACGTGTTAGTGTGTGTGTTAGCCATTTCTTTAGCTGTGTTGCACATGTCAACTCCTTATAACTGCATTGTGAAGTAACTTCCCTTTTTACTGTGATATATATATTTATTTTACTGCTAAAGTTGCATGGGCTGCATCTACTTGGAGAGAGGGGCGGAGTTAACTGAATCAAAGCGTCTTGTCTTCTGGGTTTGAAAAATACCTCCAGAAATTACTTATATTTCTCACAAAAATTAGTACTCCATAGTGGTAGAGATACAATATATCATAAATGCCTACAATTTACTTTGGAATGGCTAAAATTGCATGATACAGATCCTTTAATAGAGAGATCAGTGTAGGTGATTCATAATCCATATGGGATTCTTAGAAAGTATATGTGAGTGCTGTTTGATCGGTCAAGGTTGCTCTGATATGTTTAAAGTTGCCTGTGCATAAATTCTTTTTTTCCTTTCTGTGTATGTAGCATACCGTTGGACGTCAGTGCAAGCATTAGATGGGGCTGCAGCCTGTTGTTTTGTAATAGCAAAGCTCCAATAGATATTTTTGCCTTTTGCTGTTTTGCTGACTGTGTTACGGAGCTGGGTGGAAGGTAGGCACTTCCTGGTTACGTTGCTGGTGGTACGCAGATGATGGCAGGCGCCACGGCACTGATGATGTGAATATGTTTTTAAAGAGGGAACAACGTTATAGTGTGGTAGGAAAAAAGCTAATATGGCATAATAAATCAATAGGCTGAGGTTAGGCCAGGGATGACAGATTATCAAAAAGAGATGACAGATGTGAGACCAAATCAGATTTAAATAAAAAAAAATAGAAAAATTGTTAATGGTATGTTTTCCAATCTTGAAGGAAAATTTAATTCACGTCTGTTTCCAGCTTTTGATCTCAAGAACAGGCCTTTCCTCTGCCTTTTAACCAAGATTTATCATATCATATCTGCTTTTTCTGTCTCTTCAGTTTCAGACAATCTCCCTTAATCTCAGCTGTGCCCACGCGAGTCAGGCAGAGTGCGTTTCATCTTCTCGCAGAGTTGAAATGTTGAGTGTGGGGAGGAATGAATTTAGACATCAGGCATCATATCAAAAGAGAGGCTCACGAGAAGAGAAAACTATCAAGGCTGATTGGTGTATGGCATTTAATAAAGATGGGAATTATTCAAACACATTATTATCACTATCTTACATCACTTCGTAGGTTAGGAACTGCAGTATTGATCTAAAACAGCTTAAACTAAATATCTGGTGGTCTCACTTCCTGAGGCACTTGATGGATGAGTCCTACTATGGTGACACATTCTGAGATTATCTATTGCTCTTAAGTTAAATTCTTTATCTGGCATTAATTCTCAATAAATCAATGATTAAATACGGCACATCATAAGGAGGTTCTGTAGTCACCTTTACTGCTTTGTCATCATGAAAGTTATGTCGATGTTTTGTCGTTCTCTCCTTGCAGAAACAAACAAAAGATGCATACATATATTCATCTCCTGTGATTGAAGGCTGCAGACATTTCATTTGTCCTGACTTCACAGTGACATTGTTGCACCACAAACATCCTACACATCTTTGACGGAGCAGAAGCTGATGGTAAACAGACTTACCCTCACGCTGCTGTTTGTACAATTCTCCATTATGTGCAACAAAAGAGTTACAGCTGCAATTGTCCCAACTCTAAAACTTTTTTTTGAAAGCGACGTCAATATCAAAACATCACCTTTCCCATTATTTCTGATTTGTAGATTCTTCATGGCAAATCTTTATGGCAAATCTCTCATCTCTACAGAAAATCTTTCAAAGCTTTGTCGTCAATGTTTACAACTCGAACATACTTAATCAGTCCCTTTACAAACCCCTCCAATGTCATATGAAACATTATTACCGGGTTTTCTTTCTCTACAGCAGTAATAAGAGCATACACTGTGCTCACATTCACCACATCAGTGCCCTATATTATCACAGTAATTTTAGCAGAACTAATCCATACTTTATAATAAAAGCAACAGTTTTTCCCTATCCAGTAGCTGTACCTTAGCCTGTATTCTTGCGTGATGAAGTACCCCATAATCTTCATTGCACATCCTCTGGGCTCTGCTTGTATTTTATTCTAAAGGGGTGTGGTTTTGCCAACAGGTCCAGGTTTCTTGAGTTTTTTTCATTGTAACAAATCTTTTCATGGTTGAGATTTTCGTCTGTCAACCTCCCATTTATTGATTTCCCTTAGGGGGATCAATAAACTGATTCTGATTCTGAATGTACTGCAGCTATTACAACTATTACAATGGATTGCTAGAGTGACAATAAACCCAGATCATTTGTCTTTGAAAAGATTGGGTTGACAAACGGCACGGCCACATGTCCCTGTGCATTCATCCCCAGTTCATCCCATTTGAACGATCAGGATTAAACAATGGTGTTTCGAAGGGGATACTGTTTGGATGCACCTCTCTGGAATTCTCATGATTCTCTCCAAATCAAAGGAATAAATGAATACAAACACCAAAGTAAGACACTTTCGTGCCAGTAGCATTTCTGATCGTATTCCCTTCATATTTCAAAAAGCAAAGATTCCTTTAGTCTTAATATTATGCATTTTATGCCCACACTTCAGCTGAAGCTAATTAGCACATCGGAAGGAACCTGTCGATAAAACACAAAAATATTTAGTGCACATCTTATATAGTGAGTCCAACATGGCTGCCTGCCCAGTTATTGGCAGTGAAACATAATTAGTGGAGACTTCATTAACTGGTGGTTACAAATGTATCTGGAGATCTGGGAAAGGACTGGGTCTGGGAAAGTTTATAATTAGATATTAGTCTTTACATTACAGGAGACAATCCAGAATTGTGGCGCTTTCGGAAGCTGAACTGAAAATAAGCACTGGTGTTGTTTATTTTTATGCTTCTATTTCAATATACGCAAAAAATAAATAAAAAAATACTCCACCAGCTATCAGTTTAGCATTCAGCCAAAGAGCTGGCCAAGTGTCTGAGGTCATTGTAATTATTTCAACATTTTCTTCAGAGGCCCAGAGTTCTGCCAGGCAGAGATGGCACAGTGGAGTGGGCAGAATACACCAGCTGTCCTGCCAGACTGTCTGCACATGTACACACGGATATTCAGACCAGTCCTTTGGAGCGCAACTCAGCGCCATTGACAATCCCATTCAGAGACACTTTGGGCAACAACTAAAAGAAGAAAAAAAAGTAATTTCCATACAACTAGGGCTATAATGGCTTTGGTGTACTTTACCCTGGAATATGAATATATACCGCTATAAACTAAATAACTGATCAAGGTCAATCATTTCTTTCTGATATTAAGAGGGCTTTATACTACCATGAAAACCTTTGCTCTTGAACATAGATGCACCCTGGTCATAACATACATTTAAGACCTCTTTGAAAGCGTGAGAGCATGTGAGCAGTGGTTAATGGCCCAAGTCGTGACGATGTGTCAGCGAGACACCAGAGTAATTATGAGAGAGGCAAAAGGGCATACATGTTTGGTTTTAAAGCCTGCCTTTCATTTAGTGTACTTCTGAGAGCTGGCTGAGAGCTGTGCTGTAGGCGAGTGCAATCAAATAGTCATTCCCAGAAATTATGAATTAAACTCATGCTGTAAATCTACCCATTTGTCTGCCTCAAATCAAAAATCCATTGCAAACCACCTATTAAATCTCGAATCAGTTTGTGATTCATTAAAGCTGATGTGAGAGTGGAGATCCTAAATGGACATGTGTTGAAAATGAGCGGTTTTGCTATTATTATTCTTATAGTGATAGTCTGCATGATGGCAGACAGAGACCGATTTCAAGAGTAAACATCAAGTCCCGCCCCCCTCCCCTCTTGATTGGACATGATTCCTAGCTTGCAAAATGAGGAGAGGGAGAAAAAGACTGAGGCTGCATCTAAAAAGTGGCAAGATGGCTCCTTTTCCTTAACCTGTGAGGCGACGTCATGAGGTCAACCTTGAGGAACCTTTTGCTCTTAGGAAAAGGAGCTTCAGCTGCTACTACTGCATCAGGACAATCTGGCCCTTTCTGAACTGCTTCCTCCTTCCTTTTGCTACCCACTTCCACTAATTCCTCAGTGATGGCACCTACTGAAGGTCTTCTTCTTGGCAAAAAGCCTCCAGTTCCTCTAAATTCCGGGGCTGTTCCTGGGCCGACAGTGGTTCAATGATATTGAGGTCAGGAGACTGAGATGGACACTAACCTTCACTGTATTCTGCTGGAGCCAGTGGTATCAGCGAAACACCTCCATATTTCACAGTAGGTATGTTGCACTTTTTTGTTGTCAACAAGGCCTATGATGGCCTATTACGAAAAGTGTGAAATATGGAGCTGGTTCACTGATAACACTGGCTCCAGCAGAATAAAGTGAAGGTCCCGTTAGTGGCCATCTCAGTCTCCTGACCTCAATATCATTGAACCACTGTGGGGGGAGCGCAAACGTGCAGTTCATGCAAGACAGACCAGGAACTTACAGGAACTGGACGTTTTTTGCTAAGAAGAATGGGCCACTTTACCATCAGAAAAAATAAAGAACCTCATCCACAACCACCACAAAAGACTCCAAGATGGAATTGATGTTAAAGGGGGAAACACACAGTATTCAAAACTGGGGTATGTAAACTTTTGATCAGGGTCATTTTGGTACTTTCTTTTTTCATTATGATTTAAAAATAGCAAACTCAGTTGTTTCACCATAAATGACTTCACACAACCACCAACTATGAGTGAAAAAAACGCTGTTGTGTTATCTTTAATATTCTTTAAAAAATAGTAAAAAAAAACAACACAAAATTCTGCCAGGGTATGTAAACCTTTGAGCACAACTGTATGTGTATACACACTCAAGTTAGTATGCCACATATACACATAAAAAACAGGTATACATGCATTGGTTGTTTTGTATCCTTCAATTCATGACCCGCCTCCTAGTTTTAGAGTCCCGACACCTTCAAGAAACTTGTTCTGATTCCGTCTGTGGCCCAACTCCCTTCCTTGTGCAGATAACATCATTCAGAGTTGTCAGAAATACGAAGGAATTAAGAGTAGCTGTAAAAGCCTTAATAAAGCTTCGCCTCTAATTATAGAATATTGAGGCCCGTACAACTTCCATCTTTAACGGCAGATTTGCTCTTCTTCTGCTGGATGACATTCAAAAGAACAAGCAATTCCCCAGACCCAATTTCACAAAGCCGCTCAAGGTGAAGCCTTGACAGTCATCCCTCGGAAATGTTCGTCTGAGCCTCGTCATTTCACTTTCAAATGCAATCTTCTTCAAACTGGTGAAATAATTGCACATCCACTGAAGACAATGTCACTTTGAACATTGAAATAACAAAATGAGGTCCCCTGGGAAAGCGCATTGTCGTTTTTAAATTAAGTGGGAAATAAAGAGAGAAAATGTGCCTGTAATGGTTGTGATTTGTTTGTGTCAAGTGACGGCTAAACTGCGTCTTAATTAACATTGCACATCAATCACAGCGAGAAACCAAGTGTCACTTTTGATTTTCTTCACACTGATATCCGTCATGGGAGCACTCTCGTCAGCTGCAAGTGCGTTTGTTGTGATTGACAGGCGGCATTGACCAATCACAGTGAGGTTCCCATGGCTTGGTGTTAAATTATTATTTTGTTTAAATTATGTGGTGATTCGCGATAGGCTTGATAAGCATTGCAATTGTGGCCTCTGTATGTCTCTGTGGCCCATTACAATTACAATGCAGCTGCTAAGCCTAATAGCTGAGTGGTTTGTGGTCTTGCAACACAGCAGTTTGAGTTCTCCCTGTGTCTGTTTTTTTTTTTTTTTTTTTTTTTTTTTAGGGGGGTGGAGCTTCAGTGTCCCCATCACCCCAAAGCATCTACAATACGCTTAACATCCTGGTAGGTACTATGAACATATAGCTGGTGCTGCAGTGCTGTCACCCACTGCTCCTACTGCTCCTACAGGTTTCCCTCAACATTGAAGGATGGGTCAAAGTGAGAGGACTAATTTCCCTATACACGACAGTAAAATAGTAATCAAGTAGAATATTAGTAAATTGTTGAATAATGAGTGACGGTTTGCAGAAATGTCTACTGTAAGAATACAAACGATGGCTTACACTGAGTTAGTATGCGAACAAGCAAAAGGGGGTTTGGACAGAAGATAACGCAGATAATAAGTTTTAGGACACTATTCGCAAGACTGGTATATTGGCAGTGTTGTTCACAGGCACTGGGGAAATTAGTACCGACAGGAGCAGAATTGGAAATCCAGTCAGGGATTCTGCAGAGCCAGGGTTGTCTCTGTACAGAGAATGGTAGAGAAATGGTATCTTTTCTATTTAAACCGTTCAGCTCAGAATTGTATTCACATAGTCAGTACTTTCTCATTCCCACAGCAGACTAGATGGACATACGCTAAGCAGTAATAAAACAGCAACTCATCCAACCTCGGGGCATTGGGTTGGACTGATCCAATGTGTATGTTTTATGCATTTACATCTGCCAATTAACATCATCTCTAAGATGTGCTGCACACGGCTTAAAATGGTGTCAGTGAACATTTGACAACAGATAACGTTGATGTTTACTTCTGGAAACCTTTGGGGACCTTAACCACATTTCTGTTGACATAAGAGACACAATCATCAAAGAGCAGAGTGCACACAGCTGGCTGATGAGGCCTTCAAGGACAGTTCTACTCTGATTAAATGCACAGCACACTGAGCACTTCATGCTTTTCAGACACAAAGACACAAAGATATCACACGTTACAAAGAATCACTGCCAAGACCAATGGCTCAATTCCAGGAGCAATAATACAATCAAACCACCCAATGTTGACCTGAAGGATGAGACAGAAGCTCTTAGAGCAAGAGCTAACTTTTGTTAGTAACAATTATATTGATCAAATGATAATATTAAACTAGGATTCCAACCTATTCGGATTCAAATGTATCTACTTATTGCCCAACACGTCCTTTCAATAACCTGCACATTTAAATCTATGATAGTACAAAAAGTCATCTCATTCACAAGAGGCTGTATCTGTAATCTAGAGACAAAGTCATTTAATGATTCAATTGTTTATTCAGTCACTAAGAGGGTTGGCTAATATTCCAGCTGAGTAGGGGGAGCTATTTTTGAAATAGCTTTGACAAGATTTGGGGGAAGGTAATGAGTTTTGAGCCGTGAGATCCGCCAGAACCTATTTCTATGCCAAACTGTTCTGAGGAGAGGCACGCAAACCTCAAAATCACACATTAGTCAAGCCACTCAAGTGTGAAATAATTTGCTCAGGTCAATGATATCAAACAAAGCATCTTTGTCACCTTCAAGCTAAACAAAACACATCATCTGGACCATGCTTCATTTGTGAATAAAAGCCTCTCACTGCTACAGATAATTGTACTTTTTAAAGCTTGTTTTCATCGGCCTAAGTCTCTTCTCAACTTGATAATAATGATTATAATAATGGACATCAAGATTGTTTCAGCTTTGACATCAATAACACAGTGAAATCAAAGAGAGGGGATTTGATTGGACTCAGCCTAAAGTTATTTTTTGCACATGTTCAGCAGCTCAGAGCAAAACTGCACAAGAAAAATAGTCCTTTTCAGCCATAGAACACAAATCCCTTGGGGTAACTTCATAAGATGGACCACTTACTGACAAAAGTTACACTGCAGAGCTAGTGAAACAAAGATGAAGTTCCATGGACGCACACTGAGCTTTATAGTGCTATATATTCTCTGACAAATGTAACTGGTGAGTCGATGGAACATATCATAATTACCATTTTTATTCAAATGTGCTCTGCACATTATCATCTTCCTCTTATCTGGGGAAACAGCTGACACAGTTGCCACTGGTTGCTGCGCATTGGCAGATACAATAGTATTTTGCATAAAAAGCCCCCAATGTGAAAAGCTAATTATCATATCTTTTCAGGCTGAATACTGAAAAATTACAATGTGGCTTCATCACAAGATTTAGACAAGTGAGCATTACAAGTTATTGTATTGCTCAAGTTTGTATCCAGCAGCAAAGGGTAAACATGGGGGTAATTTGTGGAGTCCTAAACAAAATGTTGTTTGGAGGTCAACACACATCCCACGGTCTGCTAAACTTCAGAAACATGGCTGCAGCTGACAAAACACAGCATAGTTTGTCAATGAAAATTAAATGAATACTGTAGAAACATACAAACAAAACAATCCCATTTTAAATGTTTAAATGCCTGCCAAGTTTATTCAGAGATCCATAGCTTTTTGAAGGGCTTGGGTGAAGTGATATCCTGTTCATGTAAATATTCTGCTTACAGCAAAACAAATAATTTCCCTATATGCATGTAATGTAATTACTTATAACAATCTGACAACATTTTATGACATTTAATGGCTCAGTTTATGCAGTGTTTCATATAAAGTTATACAGATACGATGCTTCGTTGTGCGCCATTTAGAAATGCGCAGCACGACATGCCAAGTCCTACTACTGAATGTCACCAGAAAAACACAACTATCGTAAAATGTAAATAAATAACTGAGGGGATGAAAAAAAAAACGTGCTCCTGATTTTCAGCTTAAAACTGACAATGCAATTAAGGCAGAAGGTTATCTATATACAGTATTTAGTGAAATGTTATACTGTACGGCTATTCAACAATATACACTCACCTCAAGGATTATTAGGACCACCTGTTCAATTTCACATTAATGCAATTATCTAAACAACCAATCACATGGCAGTTGCTTCAATGCATTTAGGGGTGTGGTCCTGGTCAAGACAATCTCCTGAACTCCAAACTGAATGTCAGAATGGGAAAGAAAGGTGATTTAAGCAATTTTGAGTGTGGCATGGTTGTTGGTGCCAGACGGGCCGGTCTGAGTATTTCACAATCTGCTCAGTTACTGGGATTTTCACGCACAACCATTTCTAGGGTTTACAAAGAATGGTGTGAAAAGGGAAAAACATCCAGTATGCGGCAGTCCTGTGGGCCAAAATGCCTTGTTGATGCTAGAGGTCAGAGGAGAATGGGCCGACTGATTCAAGCTGATAGAAGAGCAACTTTGACTGAAATAACCACTCATTACAACCGAGGTATGGAGCAAAGCATTTGTGAAGCCACAACACGCACAACCTTGAGGCGGATGGGCTACAACAGCAGAAGACCCCACCGGGTACCACTCATCTCCACTACAAATAGGAAAAAGAGGCTACAATTTGCACGAGCTCACCAAAATTGGACAGTTGAAGACTGGAAAAATGTTGCCTGGTCTGATGAGTCTCGATTTCTGTTGAGACATTCAGATGGTAGAGTCAGAATTTGGCGTAAACAGAATGAGAACATGGATCCATCATGCCTTGTTACCACTGTGCAGGCTGGTGGTGGTGGTGTAATGGTGTGGGGGATGTTTTCTTGGCACACTTTAGGCCCCTTAGTGCCAATTGGGCATCGTTTAAATGCCACGGACTACCTGAGCATTGTTTCTGACCATGTCCATCCCTTTATGGGATGGACATGGTCGGTTTCCCTTTTACCGCAATTCTCCCGCAATTCTCAAAAATCTTAGAGAAGGTTTTTAACTCTAGACTTGACAGCTTTATTGAAAGTAATAAATTGCTCTCTGATAATCAGTTTGGTTTTAGGAATAATCACTCAACTTCACACGCTCTCTTTGATATAATTGAAGAAATAACTAATGCTGTAGATAACAAGAAATATGCAATAGGGTTATTTATTGACCTGAGTAAAGCGTTCGATACAATAAACTATGATATACTAATTAATAAACTAGAACATTATGGGATTAGGGGGTAGCTCTACAGTGGGTTACCAGTTATTTAAAAAATAGAAAACAATGTGTAAAAATAGGTGATTATCAGTCGAGTTGTCAAGAAATTGTGTGTGGTTTACCTCAAGGTTCCATTCTGGGCCCAAAATTGTTTAACATGTACATCAACGACATTTGTAAAACGTCTCAAGTACTTAAATTTATCTTGTTTGCTGATGATACAAATATTTTTGCATCAGGTGACGACTTACAGCAACTGTGTCGGATTGTTAACTTGGAACTCAAAAGTGTCAATAAGTGGTTCAAACAAAATAAACTATCTCTAAATCTGAGTAAAAGTAAAATGATGATATTCGGCAACCGTAATTCCAATGCTCAGGAAGCAATTCAGATAGAGGGTGTTGTCATAGAGCGGGTGCATGAAATCAAATTCCTTGGAGTTATTATTGATGATAAAATGACTTGGAAATCTCACATTAAATATATATCTACTAAAATATCAAGAAGTATTTCAGTAATAGCAAAAGCAAAGCACATTTTAAATATCAAAGCTCTACATATCTTATACTGTTCACTGATTTTGCCATATTTATATTATTGTACTGTGGTTTGGGGTAGTACTTATAAAACACAATAAAACCAATAGTATTGTTGCAAAAAGAGTTATCCGAGTAATTCATAAAGTTGGGTTTTTGGACCACACAAACTCATTATTTTTAAAATCAAAGATCATGAAGTTTTGTGACATTGTTGAGTTCCAAACTGTACAGATGTTATACAAAGCAAGATACAAACTGTTACCGGGCCAAATACAAAGAAGGTTCCAAGAACGTACTGGTTGTTATGAATTACGTGATGAATTGAACTTTAGGATTCAGAAACATAGTTCAACTTTGAAAAGCTTTAGTCCGACAGTTAATGGGGTACAATTGTGGAACAAAATGGATATGGAGATGAAACGATGTCCAAACATCAACCTGTTCAAATATAAATACAAACAAAAGACCCTTGAAAAGTACAGAGAAGAAGAAATACGTAGCCACAAGGGGGAGTTGTAGGATCAATTCGCAATTGCATTCTATTAACTAAGACAGTGTTGTTGCTCTGAACGGTTGTCATTCTATTGCGCTAAATTACAAATCGAGAATTAGGATAAGCGAGTTATGGATCTGCTGAGAGGGACCCTCCCAACGGGCTCATAAACCTCGTCTTTTAATGCACCACTAAGCATAGGAACATTATCTACATATACAGCCGGTTAGGGCAGCTGGGTGGGGGTCTGTTGATGGGGAGTTACTGCCCTCTTCAATGGACCCGCTCTACACCCTGGCTTTTTAACGCACTACAGTATGTAGGGCTTACATATTACATAATCCATTGAATACACACAACAACAATAACAACAACAACAACAAGAACAAAAAAAAAAAAAAAAAACTGAATGAAGGAAATGACAACTGGGAAGTTGCAAGATCACGGATAATATAATATATTAATGTGCCTTTTGAACAAAGAACTAGTGCCTTCTGAAATTGTTATCTGTGTTTGGCAATGATATCCATCTGTAACCTTCTGTAACCATCTGTAAAGAAAGAGAAAGAAAAAAAGGATGTGTGTATGTATGCATATATGTGTATAAATAACTTAATGATAGCCTTTTTCACTTGCTTTGTATTAGTCATCGAGTACATGAAATGAGACAGTTGATGTAGTTGTGTTTCCTTCAGTTGTGTTTCCCTTCTGTTTCGTTAAACTCTATTAACTTATATTTATACGGACATTCTAGAGGTGCTTTGTGGGTGTGATCTGTGTTGAAACCACCGCTCTGGAGGGCTGTAGGTTCTCTTTTGCCGGTGGGGCAGTATGATGTTGCTTAATGAAGGATTGATAATGTAAATATAACAGGCAAATTGGGTCACGGGGGGGTACGTTGTGTGTGTGCATGCTGTGTTCCTGCTCTTGTGTCTTGTACTCTGTAACATGCTCCCTGTACTATTGTGATTGATCAATTGTTTTCATTTCAATGATGTCGGGGGTGGGCGCTTATAAGCTTCTGCTTCGGCCCACTCCTTTTGAGCAGAAATTTTAACTGCTCAAATAAATAAATAAACTAAACTAAATTATGACCACCATGTACCCATCCTCTGATGGCTACTTCCAGCAGGATAATGCACCATGTCACAAAGCTCGAATCATTTCAAATTGGTTTCTTGAACATGACAATGAGTTCACTGTACTACAATGGCCCCCACAGTCACCAGATCTCAACCCAATAGAGCATCTTTGGGATGTGGTGGAACGGGAGCTTCGTGCCCTGGATGTGCATCCCACAAATCTCCATCAACTGCAAGATGCTATCCTATCAATATGGGCCAACATTTCTAAAGAATGCTTTCAGCACCTTGTTGAATCAATGCCACGTAGAATTAAGGCAGTTCTGAAGGCGAAAGGGGGTCAAACACAGTATTAGTATGGTGTTCCTAATAATCCTTTAGGTGAGTGTATAACGCATTGTATCACAATCGCCTTAGCATGGCTTCAATCATTTATTTCATGATACACTCATGTTCCCATGGATAGACAGACAGACAGATTCATGGGGGCACGTTTGGGTATTAGCGCGGGCTCAGCTGAATTTCAGTTTAGTGTGAAAAGGACATGTTTACCAGGCCATCTGGTTTGGCTGTGGCTGTGGGCCAGAGAATATTACAGAGACATGAGGCGGCAAGTTACTCAGTCCAACATTTTATGCCTCCGAAACTGCTATTTCGGAGAGAGTTCCAGTTAAACAGCTCCGATCTTTATGCGTTTATGCAAAACAGGTACAACATTACATGCCTGCTTCTGTCACAGGGTAATTCTGGATGATTCAGAACAACTTAATAATGTTTCAGCTTCTTTTTTGCACATCAGTTGACAATAAGATGGACTGACGTAATAACTAAAGGCACATAGATCGTTATAAATGATCCATCTTTGCTGGTCTCTGAGCATTATGTGGAGATTTGACACTTGGATTACGGCATACTACACTTAAAAGCCTAAAAGCCTTTCTGCAGAGACGATACAACTACAGTGAGCGAGTCTAAAAAAAAAAAAACTCGTCTCACCCTCAAAACTTTCTAAAGAATTGCAGAGAAATAGTGCGGAATGAGATTCTAAGAAAAGGTATCAGTAAATACAGTTGGGTGAAGAGACCCACCCTCCTCTTGCACATGCCAGTTTATTATACATTTTTCTGTAAGATTCCTGTCCTGTTGCCTGCAGTAATAACACACATGACCTACTGTATGTATTACCCAAGTCGGTATTCATATATTAGTATTTTCTGTGTGGCATTGCACAACCTCTAACCTACTGGATTAAAAGAAATGCTAGAGTTATAGGATTTAAACTTGAACAGAGACTCCATTACACCATATTGCTTACCTTTCCCCTTTCCTGCAGCAGACTGAACAGACTACAATGGATCAAATAACGAAAGGAAGCCCTTAGAGTTGGGTAAAAATGGGCAAAAATCCGAGGCACTTGAATAGAGTCCTGGCGGTCAGTTATTTAGACTCTGTGGCTCTGGCTTTAGGCTACATCTTCTCAGCTCTGAGCGGACACTAATCTTTTATGAAGCCTCGGCAAGGTGTGAATTAAATTAATTTCATAGCCCAGTGACTCACAGGGTGCTGTGCTCACATTGATGCAGGGGTGAACCTCGAATACCAGTTTGTGATTCCCTCTGATTCCCTCCATTGATCGAGTGCAGTGATGTGCACAGAACATTTTCAGCATGGCTTCTTTTGTAACTGAACCGTTAAAAGATTTATTATTATGACACGTTTTCCCTCAGGGCTAAGAGGCTGTCATTACAGGTTCTAAACTTCAGTCTTTGATTGGAATAAATAATATCAATAAAGACAAACACTATACTAATAACACAAACTGTTTATATTATTGATGGCGCTTGATAAATGAGTTTGAGTGGTGGCCTGTTGGCATTTATGAGGGCTGAAAATGTCAACCGCACCTGCTTTAGTTTTGTAAATCAGACCCTGAGAGCGCATCCTACAACCATGACCTTTATGTTCTTCTGTCTGCCGTTTCCATGACAAAGCCTTGAACTGTAGAATTTAACACCCGGGAACAAGGCTTGTCCTTTGTACATTTGTTAAAAGGATCTTGAATCTGCGCGTTTTGGAAAATAAAATGTGTAACTCCTTTTGGTTGATTAGATGCATACGTTTACTTGACTAAATTTAACAAGGAAAAAACTAAAACTATAACTAATATGAACACTTATTTGTATCCCTTATCATTTGAGAATATTTTCTATGGGGAAAGGGACTCTTTTCTAACAATAGACAGATCTCCATTATGCAGTGTTTGAGCTGAATTTCCTACTTCTGACATGGACGTCTTTTTGAGGGACCAGACAATTTGAATTGTAAGCCCTTTTCTCGATAGTGATTAGATGCCCAACTTTAACCTTAGCTTCCGTTACAAATACAAATAACATAGGTAACTGTGGGTTGATGTGAGGCACAACTTCAGTTATTAATTATTTAAAAAAGTCACACTGGTTTATCATTTTAAAATGGTAAATGGACCCAAATTAAAACAGTAGCTATCCATGCGATCTAAAAACAAAAGACACACTTTTTAGCGTGCAGCATTCACAGGGTCACAGTTGTAAAATGCAACGAGCAGTGTTATCGAGCTGTGCTCTTTAACACAAATCCTGATGCGGAAGCTTAAAGTGCATATGATACATCAGACACAATTTTTGCTAAAACATAGTTAATACAGTTATTTTTAAGATTTTGCTAAAGATTGCATCCAGCTTTCTTTAGTTTGGCCATTTGTATGATGTTTATAAATTCACGTCCTTACTGGACACCGACAGGAAGTGAAATCAAAGAAGGTAAACAATTTTAAACAAATGTCAAAAGTCAATGGGAAATGAGTCAAATATGGAACATTTCTATGTTAAAAATTCAAATAAAAATAACTTTACTGACCAACATTTATTCATTAAAATTGCTGCTTCACTGAAATAAAATAATAATTATCCAACTGATGAACTTGAAACTGATGTTATCCATCTAATTTAGTCATATTTTCAAAAGCATTCAAAACTGTCATATGCACTTTAACGCTAAAGGCCCACTACGGCTACGGCACCACCACAAGGACACTACAGTACATATGGGGAGAGACATTTTGCATAGGAGCTGAGACTGCATCAATTTGCAACCGGTGAAATTGATGGATAAACATTGAGAGGAGGCAGAGGTTTGATAAGCTGACTCGTACGTTAAGTATTTTGTTCCCATTTGTATTTGTGCCTCCTGATCCCTGAGGTTTGGCTGGACATGAGTGACAGGTGGTGGAATGACAGTGTGCAGTGACGCACTGTCACAGGCCTAACACTCTGATCAGTGCTCTCCTGTTTAGGGCTCCACAGAGAGACCACTCTGTTTACACAATAATAAAGACACTGCTCCTGGCTCCAATGCCTTTAAGAGCTTCATCCATTCTCATTACCCCTAATGGTCTCTATAGGGTGTGCTGTTGGAGGTTTGGGTTTGGATAGAGCAGTCATGTGGGGAGCCTGGTCAGTGAGGTGTCAGAAAGGCAATCTTGATTTCTTCCACTAAGGAGATGATCAAATCAAGCCAAGGATTTTAGGTTTATGTTGGTCCATTGCATTTCAAAGTCTGCTTATAGTTGGAAATGGTACTAGTGAATATAGATAAGAATTTCCATCAAGGCTTAAGAGGGCAGTTGAATTATCTCCTGTCTGCATTACAAAGAAGCACCGCTACAGACCTTTCAGATCCACAAGAGCAGTGTAAAATCATCTGCCTTTTCATAACTATTACTCTGTCTCTTATATTATTCTATTTGTTATCAAATGATGCTGCTTTCACTTTGGCTAATAGTTCACACTTCTTTTCATTTATACAAAGGGGGTTTTGATGCGATTTGGAAGGCCTGTTTCCATGGCTTTCCGATCATGTTTAGTGCAGTGAATAGTGGTTTTATTTTGCACAGACCAGCTATTTGACATTTGGGAGCAACACTCAGATGCTTCAAAAGTGAATAGGATATCACCTGTACATTTCTGCAGACATTCATTGACAGACACACCTGTCAATTGCTGGAGCCATTTTCCGTCCAGATTTCAGAGAACTTTTTCTTGATCATTCTCCTGTTTTTGGATGTCTAAAAGCCAGCTGAACGAATGATACATGGATTGAATCGTGTAGTGGGGATAATAGAACGTGGTTTTCTCGTAAAACGTGATATCTCCCAAATCCTCAGATCAAGACTGCAATGTGGTTTCCTCAGGGGATGTGCAAAAACATGATGTCAGTGAACTGATGAGACATATGAATAAAGTCTGCAAAATGATCCCTAATTGTCCTTCCTTTGTAACAATGCAATTTCTATCCTTGTATTGCCATGTTATTACACTGTAAAGTCAAGTCCACCCATGATTTCTCTGTGTGTAAATCGCCTGTTTTGCCTTGCATTGTTTAGATCTTTTTGTGAAGGTCTTATGATGGATAATGGATATGGTAAAACTTGGTGGATTCAGTTGTCAATGCCTGTGGTCTCTCTCTCCTCTGCCTCTTCACCCTGTACCTCCCCCAGGTCTCCGTCCTCACAGTCGCTCTGGGTCTTGGGTCTGTTTCCATCAGAGGAGCCACATGTCACTGGTGGCACTGAAGCTGAAATTGCAATAGTAGAGCATTTACCCAGACTCCTGCAGGGACCATGAAGGCTCTGGCCTGTGGAGAGAGAGAGGGGGGAGGTTTATATAAAATGGCAGAATCACCATCATTCAATAGAGAGCGCAGCAGTAAATTGAATAGTTATATGAGTGGTACTCAAACTGTGTTACGGGTAAAACAAGAACCACATGCCTAGTTGATACTTGCTTATGTTTTTGTAGTTCTTTTTTCCTCCCACAGCTTAGGCCTTATTCCGAACTACTTTAATCATGTTACATTTTTAGATCTGGTGTAATCCAATTTTAGACTTATTCGGTCCAGGTATAGACCTGGTTTAGTCTTGTTATGGACCAGAAGGCGGCTAGACACACTTGGACCCTGGCAACATTGTCTGAAGATGCCCAAGCTGTCCAGTCTGTTGTCTTGGATTCCCTGTACAAGGCACAGATCAGCACACAAGAACTGTAGTCCACACTTGAGCATGTTCCAATTTTTCAGGGCTTTGAGTTTGGCAAAGGTTTTTGTGAGGGAGTGAGTCCGTCCCTGAGTGCGTAAGCTGGCCTTAAGAGCACAAAAGGATGCGCGCGCCCTTCCCCCAGTCTGACAGTTATTCATTTTCTTAACTTCTCGACAATAAACGGTATTTCCCAGCATGTTTTACCGTGACTAAGGGTGCACACTTAGGATCACTGGTAATTTATTTCTTAAATGCACTGATTTTGAGTTCTCTCACTTGCACACTGCAGCGTCTCTCATCCCCTCCGTGGTGCGTTTTGGCAAACCCAGTAGTGTAAATGTGTTATTCTCGCGGGATCCGGTGATCAGGTGAGCATTTGCATGATTAGTTATGTTTTACCTGAATAATGTTTTTGTATGTAATAATTTTCTCTGAAGCCCATGGAGAATGTGATTTTTATGAAACATAGGATATTTATTAGTGGAATTGTCAGAAATAATATTTCATTACACCACCATCAGTCTGACTACAGTTACAGTGGAGGTAACTTGACTCCGTAAGAGACTTAAAGGGGAGGTCTGGTCAACACACAAGTGTATGATTTTGCTCCTAAAGGTCTGTTCACTGTACATATTTATGGCACCAATGTTTTTGCACTTTTTTTTGCACTGTGGGAAGACTCAATAAAGCACCCTAAAACACATATACTCGCCTATGCTTACGTTTTTTGAAGAATCCCACAGTTGTACAGAAATGTGGTTTGTTTTCTCAGAATTGATGCATATTTCCACTACATAGACTGCTTCTTTACTATTTTGCGGTTGGATTGCACTGCAGTGGTTCCATAGATGTGTTGTTTTTTTTAGCCAGCCCGACACGTGCACAAATAAGTAGACAGCTAGTTTGGTAGTTTTTACATTAATACCAAATGATGATTATAATATGACTTTGGAGAAATAGGAACACAAGAGCACAACTTTCCCAAATCCTCTCTACTAAGTGGCGCTCATGAACGTCAATGAAGCAGCAAACTAGGTCGTCCTCCAGGGAAATGCACCGTGAGACAAGCAGGATCCCGTGGCTGCCATCTATGAATGTCAAAAAAGCTAATCAAATCTGAGTATTTTCCGCATCATTGCTGTGAAAAGAAAAATAATATGTCCAGTAGCCAGTGACTCAGCCTCCCACTCATCCAGAGCTGGTAGCAAACAGATGTCAGGTCGAGGTTTGGTTTATTCAGAGTCAAGGCCAGTTTATGTGCACTGAATAAGCCAGAGGAGTTGGACTGGGTTTCATAATATTCACGGAGACAGACAGTTTTTGTCTCAACTGAGTGTGATAAATTGGACTCGACTTTGTCTTGCCTTGGTGTATTTTTAATTTCTTTATGTTACAGAGCTCAAGTCACAATACAAGGTTATCTTTATTTCTATCTCAGACTTAGGAGCACTTCTTAAACTTTTATTGTATTACGCATATTCACTTCTAACATTTTAAATCTATTCATCATGAGTAAATTTGAATTAGTTTCATAAGTCGTTGGCTTTGAGTGTAATTTGATTCTATAGCTCTGTTCCCACTGGTAATGCAGTTTCAAACCTTTCCCTGGACCACTTTAACCTAATCTGTTCAGTCAGACACGTTGCTTTGTAGTCGTCAGCTCTACAGCTGTTGGATACGCACAGTTAAGGCAGCTTTGTGGCCCTCAAAGCAGCAAAGTGGTTATAAATGATGAAAGCAGCTTAACTTGCTTCATTAGTTTCTTTATGGCCCGTTTTCTTGCCTCCTCTCGGGAGAAGCAAATCATGCGTCTATAAAATTCCCATGCATGCATGTTCACACTGGCTAAAAGATCTGTTTGAAGAGCTGCTACAGATACACACATCATTTTCACAAATCATCTTTTACACCACTTTAGTCGACTGGTCTGGTCAATGATTATTTCTTCTTATACTGTATGTTTGTTCTTGTTCAGTAACAGAGGACTTCTAATAGATTTAGCAGGTGGTCATTTGGTCAATGTTAAGACAGTATGGATACAATTTTAAGGCGGTTTCTTAAATATACTAAATCTTTACAGTCTATTGATCTAACATAAATAATAACTAACCATCATAACCCCTGAGAATATTGACCCTGCAAATTTACTGAAATTGTTTTGCTCTTTGATATGAGCCACATCCTCCATACCCTTTTCATTTCCACTTTTTAATATTCATATTGTTTCACTGAGAATTCATAATCCTCTGGCTTTCGTGTGCCGCATCAGAATTATAATTTCAGACTGTTCTTTGAGGTCACTGAGAAACTTCTTTATTGAACATTTGCAACTGTCTGAAGCAAAAATAAAGTTTGCAACATGAAGGGGTTGCTGGTTGCACAGTAGATACTCATGATTGGTGGATATACTGTATGTTTTTGGACGTCACATAATATTCGCTTCCTTTTTTATCGTAATGCAATGGAGCTCTTATTAGTCCCAATCAAACTCAATGTCTTTCCTCAGAGATGTCGTGTGTGTGTGTATCTGGTATCTCTGCTCTCACAGTGGGAGTGGGAGCACTTTCAACACAAAAAGTGTTGCTGAAAATGCTGTGGGGAATGTCATGATTTGGTGGAACATTAATTATAATGTATAGTTTAGTCCATACCTTTATGTTAATATTATGTTGATTAGTAATGCCCTAGCACAGGGTTACCCAACCAAATCTGCTCTGGACACTGCACATAATTACACATCAACATGATTATTGAGGTCAAAACCCAACTCGGTATAGAGCAAGCCGAGCAGGGGCGCGACCGCTCATAGACAATGCATCCAACATTATTCTGCTGATGAACTGTATATCTGGTGATTTTAGAGTATAATTTGCTTATTTCTTTGTCATTTTAGTGTAAACTAGTATAATTTGCACTTAAACGATCCAAAAATGTCTAGAACCGTGTGTGTACTGCCTCCACATGGCTAAAAAGTAAATGAAATTTTGAATTTTCTTTTGGTGGCACTGGCAGAAGCGAAAGTGTAGGTTTTCTGTATTACATTCACATAGGTGCGTGTGACATTAGCACTTAGCACCACTCGGCCCGCGTGGTGTGAGAATCTTCTGTGTTTATTTGACGTTGTTTGCGGTGGTAATTTCAAACTGCAAATGTGGGCAGAGTTTGGTGGAGTTTCTTAAAGAAGAACTAAGTAATTTGTTTACCTTAATAAATCCTTTTGGTAGTCCTTCTGGGGGTAACACTAGTGTTAATGGGATGATCCTTCATCTCCCCCCGGTGTCTCTGGCCAGAAAACCACAATTGCAACTTTCCTGCCTCTGGGTTAGAGCCACCAATACACACTAATGGATTCACGAAGAAGAAGCTGAAAGGCTAACGGGCAAAGCTAACTGCGGGCTAGCACCACTTAAACAGTATTTACAGCCAAGTTTGAAAAAAATTTATCTCCATTGTGTAATTCCCTCTCTTTCCATTTGACTATTCTGTCAGCTTAGTATTTACTCTCACGGACAATTAATGAGTAAAAAACAGCAACATGCTACAATACGTGCAGTTTCTATAGGTCTTTTGCTTTGCCCTTATGTAATTATTGCACATTAACATGACATCCAACAAGGACATCAACGCCCCCCTCCTGGACCCGCTGCAGTTTGCCTACAGAGCCAACAGGTCTGTGGACGATGCAGTCAATCTGGCCCTCCACTTCACCGTGGAGTATCTGGACTCTTCAGGAACCTACGCCAGGATCCTGTTTGTGGACTTCAGCTCTGCCTTCAACACCATCCTCCCTGGACTGGTACGAGACAAGCTCTACCAGCTCAGCGTGCCCGACTCCCTCTGCAGGTGGATCACTGACTTCCTGACAGACCGGAGACAGCACGTGCAGCTGGGGAAGATTGTCTCGGACACTCGGACTACAAACACTGGAACTCCTCAGGGCTGTGTACTTTCCCCCTGGCTCTTCTCCCTGTACACAAACTGCTGCACCTCCAGTCACCAGTCCGTTAAACTGATCAAGTTTGCGGATGACACCACCCTCATCGGGCTCATCTCGGACTGTGATGAGTCCGCCTACAGGAGAGAGGTGGAACGGCTGGCGTCCTGGTGCAGCTACAACAACCTGGAGCTGAACGCCCAGAAGACAGTGGGGATGATCGTGGATTTCAGGAAAGACACAGCCCCACCGTCCCCCATCACCCTGACAGACTCTCCCACCCCCATTTCCATCGTGGACTCCTTCCATTTCCTGGGCACCACCATCACCCAGGACCTCAAATGGGAGCCAACCATCTGCTCCCTCATCAAGAAGGCCCAGTAGAGGATGTTCTTCTGTGAGCTCCCATCTCTCCAGGACCTGTTCACCTCCAGGACCTGGAGGTGTGTGGGTTGGATCACAGCTGACCCTTCTCACCCTGGACACAGACTATTCACCCCTCTCCCCTCAGGAAGGAGGCTACGGTCTATCCAGACCCATACCTCCCGCCACATGAACAGTTTTTTCCCCTTCGCCATCAGACTCATGTACAAAAACAAGTCTCTGTAGCTTAGTTACAGACTCATGGATGTAATCTGCACTTGCACTGTGTGGTGTGTCCACACTTAGAACCGCTGCTATCACTTTATCACTTAATATCACTTTATACGCCTATACAACTGTAAATACAATCTCGCTGTTGTTCAATGTCAAATTGTTGTTGTCTTACCATATGTCATTTTTATTTTATCTTATTTATTTAATATTTTTATGCATGCCCTATAGCCTTATAAAGTTTTTTAGCTTATTTTTATCTTAACTCTGTGTTTTATGTTTTATGTCGCACGTTTGCACCGAGAAAAATTCCTAGTTTGTGAACCTGTTCTCAAACCATGGCAATAAAACCTATTCTGATTCTGAATTCCAAGCAGCTGAATAGACATGAAGTGAACTTGCTTCAAATTAGTTGATATTTGTCATTTCAACAATTGGCTCAAGTCCTTATTCAGCACAGAATCAAGCAATTTGAAACTGTAATTATATGGCAATGCTCAAACTCAATAATTATACAGCACTTTTTCTACCTATTCAGGGTGGCTGGTTAGTGTGGATGATTAGAAAGCTAGAAAATATTCTCCACACAATAACGGCCCCCTCAGTTCTCAACACTTCTCTCCTTACATGACTGTTCGTGTTGGCTAAAACTGTGCAGCAGCAGACTATGGCCAGATGTTCACGGATGATCACTGTTGGGGTCATTCTTCTCTGATGGGGGGGCTGCATGATGATCAATGATATCAAGGCACCCACACTTGCCTTCAGCCCTTCATCTGCAAGATTCAGTTCAAGTCTCACAATCACTCTGGATATAAATAGATTCCGTTTATACTGTATGTTTTTTGTAGAATGACTGTGATTTATGGCTTTCAAATGTTGGAGTCGTCATACCAATAAATCATCAGTAAGTGTTCCGCTGTGGGTCTGGAGTCTGGACAACCAAACCTGGGGTGATGTATTATTGCATTAAACTGTGCTAAAGCAAGTTAAGCTTGTACCTTTGAGGTCAGGGGAGAATGTAGATATGTGATTATGAGGAAATTAATCACTTGTCATCTTCTTGATAGGAAATGAAGAGATCTTGGGGTGATATAATACTTCTAACTTCACTTTGTTGCCTGCTATAAAGTAGTTAGCAACTTTTGGATATCAATCAGTTTTAAGTGTCTTGACTAGTTGCTTATGTCCTGTAGAGAATGATGGATGGAGCTAGCCAGCAGTGTTAGTCTTGTGCACGATTTCTGGCACTGTTCGGTTGTTTGAGTAATTAAACGGAGTAGACCCCTCAGTGAAGTTTGCCTTCTGGCTTTGTTTTATCACCTCTTCTTCTCAAAGGACGAGATAATTAATGGTGGAATGGCAGAAGAGCCTGTAGCCTTCTGTTAATGAAAGCCATTCTTTTTTGCTCCTTTCTGTAGAACTTGGCTCGATGTCATTACTGCTCTCATCAGTACACCATGCATCAGCCCTTTACAAACCAGTGAAGTCACCTCAACTCTCCAGTGACATCTTGAGGAATATATAATCAGAACACATTGGTTTTCCTGACTGTGGGACTTTGGTGAGGGGACGCCATGGTAATTTGGTACAAAGCTCTGCAATGTCAAGTTTGCATGATGGTAATGATAAATATCTCTGTTTCCTTTTATCCTGGATTGCAACATTATGTCCACTGACTTGTAGAGTTCTGGGTTTACAGGGCTTGAAATTATCCATCATACTTTATTCCACCAACGCAAATGGTCTGTGTTTATTGTTGTAGCACACAACAACAACACAAAACAAAAATGGAACATTAAATACGATTCAATATAAGGTGTGGAAAGATGATCTCTGTGACTAACAAGAGCAGCTTGACATAACATTATTTGTACAGTTTACTACGTAGCAATTTTAAATTATGCAACCTAATCTACAACGCATACCCGACAATAATACCTGAGATCAAGTCAGAGCTGTGTCATTAAAACACCGCAGTTACTCTGTAGTTACACATTATATTTAGATGAGGCAAGATGTGTGAAGTGCCACTAAAATACAAATAAAGCAGGGAGTCTATAAAAAGAAAATGCTTACTTGAGAGAGTAACCTGTTGTCACCTCAACCATTTTGAGCCTCCCAAAAATAGCAGAGATGACAGTTTGATCTCTCATGTCAAAGGATGCGGTGGATTTTGTCTGAAATATCCTCGCTGCAGTGTTTTGTACATATTATCTCTGACTATTTCCTTGTCACTACAAGGACAGGCTTCTGTGAATGCATAATTACTTTGGGCACATCCTAACTCTAAAAACACAAAACAACAGGCAGTGAAGGTTGACGTTTTCTTTTGCATAAACACTCTCAATTGTGTGTAAAGCTTTTACTAAAAACCTGTGCGTATAATAACTTTTTTCCACCTATGAATGGCAAATAACAAGTGATATACGAATCAGAAGAGTCCTCAATTTGAAGCCTCTCTAAAATGTCTGTAAGTTTGTATGAGCTTGGAATATAGCTGAGGACTCGTAACACATGGACAATGACAAATATCCATCTGCTGTTGCCTCTGGAGTCTGTCCACGCCTGTACAGTAACTACCTCCCAAAATAGCATCAAAGGGCAGGAGTTGTCTTTTATGTACGACGTAGACATCTCACTGTGACGTCACTGCTGCGATGCATTTGGACAGAGACTCGCTCATCTCAGCGGTATTCAGATTTCTCTCTGAGCAGAAGGAGGAAGGAACAGACAAACAATGCATCACCCAAGGAGCACTTTTACAAAAACTAATTGGCACACAAGGGAATGGAGCCTCTTCTCTCAGCAGCTCGAAACTAACTACGGCCACTGGCATCTTTGAAGTACTCTGACAAGGTGTGGGCGAGAATCAGCTACTGCGCGTGGTAGCTACATAGTGCAACTGTTTTAAATGGAAGAATACTTAAATATGTGGCAAAACAACTTTCTGGTTTGCAATGGTTCAGATACAGTGCATATATTAGACCCGATTTTTTTTTTTTTTGGCTGAGAAATTGGTTTTGTCCTTCAGTATATTGTGAAAGCAGACATTTATTGGGAACACAGGCCTTTGTGTGCTGTGCAGCTAATTATAAAGCCGTTTTGCTCACTGAAAGTAGGGAAATATGCTCATAAACTCAACCCCTTGAAGAATTGGGATGCTAAAAATTCAACTTAGTAAAGTTAGGAATGACTTTGAACCACATCCACAATTTTTGGGGGGATATGTTGTGTTTATTTTGATTATAATTAACCTTCCAGTGCCATGACTGAGCCAACTCAAATAGAAAAAAGTATTGAGATTAATTTACTATACGTTTTCCAAGCTTTTGTCAATAAAACACAGCTGTAAATATGTGGTCCATTCTGCTTTTCCAAGATTAACATTGGATTTGAGCATAAACATAAGCAAATCACTGCAGACAAAGCTCTGTAATCCTGAAAAATAGGCCTGATAAAGCATTTATGACAGCCGAGCACAAGAGATGGTGAAGAAGTTTTGCACATTAAGCTTAATTGAGAAAATGACAGTGCCAAATGACTGTGGAATGTATTTGACAGTATTCTCCGCTGCAGCACCCCACTTTAATTAGAAGAAAGTCTTCTACTTATGCCCCTTCACTTATAGCTGCCATCATTTGAGAGCCAGGTAGTGCTATCCATTCTGTGCCACTTGGCTGGACATTCTACAATTTCCCTTGACACAGATTGCCTTAACTGCATGTAATGCTGTGAAATATGGTTGTGAGGGAGACAGTTAGCCTCAGATGTTCCTGTCTTAACTAATATCCTATTGTTATAACCACGGGCCTCTCTTTTGTTTGCAACAAAATCACCCTTTATTATCTTAATTTTTCACTTATAAGCTTTGCATTTGACTATAGCCTGGAGGGCAGTTGTTAAGACCCAAAAAGGGCGTTACTATGTGCTATCTAGCTTGTATTCATTATGTAATCATGTATTCCTATATACTGAACGTATGATAATCTTGTGAATTGTATTAACCTGATGTGGCAATACCAGTTTTTATTAACTGTATTTTATACCTTTTTATTAAATATAAGCACTGTAAATATGAAAACGGGCAGCAGAGGGCGCTAGCGTTTAAATAGTATAAAAGCGACCCTGGTTCACACGCACTTCCTGTGTCTCCTCACTGGCGTCTTCCAGCCTGGTTGGGCTGGGCCCAGGGTTGTGCGTGCGGTTTTCCACAGGTCCAGGTAGCTATGGTTGATTCGTTCATTCTTATTGGTGTAGCTGCTAACGCAGGTGTAATTTTAGCGTCGCGGGTGGTTGAGAGCCTCAACGCGCACCACTCCTTGGCGTCCATGGCTCTCTCGGCGTGTCTGGCCCGGGGTCTGCTGGGGCCGTTGCGTAACCAGGGGCTATCGAAGCACCGCGCCGGCCGAGTAGGGCTAGATGTGGGCGTGCGATGGTAAGCTTGCCTTGCCTCGTGGCTAGCCTTTCTGGTACAATAACTTAACCACCTCTTTTCATTTAGATGGACCTAACCACGCTGCTGTCTTGTTTCCTTCCTACTGTTTTGTATAAACTGAAAAGCTAATGGAAAAACAAACGTGAACTGTGAACCAACTGAGAGTTTAAGTGTACAACTGAATATAACGAACTGTGATAAAGAAAGTATGGAATCCCAAAGCACAAACGTAAAACATAGAAATAAACTAAACTGATGTACAAGGAACATGCTGCCTCTGTCCTTATGGGTCGAACCTGTGTGCCTTAAAGCACATTTTTTCCAGTTTACACTGGATGGCGTTGTCAGGCTTTTATTTATTTGATATATCACTCGTCATGTCACACTGTGTTTGACTATTAAAGGCATCTGAGCGTCTGGCTCATGCCTTATATGGAGCTAACCAGCGCCACCTCTTCTTGCTTATGCCATTATGACAATTGGACTTGCCCGCCGACCACTTCCACCGTCTGCGCCCGGACATTGGTTTCAGTCTGACTGCGGTTCCTGATGTCTGACTGCAGTTCCTGATCCAAGTTTAGTCAAACGGACACTAGTTCCTTATCTAAATATCTGCAGATGGCTCCAAGGGGTTTTACGTGTGTGACGTATAGAAACCATGATAACCGCTGATGTAAGGGTATATAATGTGAGCGTTGTGAAGGCTGGCGGCTCGCCTCTCTGCCAGCGTGCGACTGCCTGAGTTCGGACAGCTCAGAGCGATCTGTTGCATTCTGAAACCTCTTTCTAACTATCGGTCACAAATCTTCATGTGGTGGCTACCCCCAAATCTTGAGCCAATCGAGAACTAATTGCCAGTCACACTTAGCAGCTGTGGCCTCTGAAGACCATACAGTATCTGACCGCGAGACCCGACACTCGTCTCCAAGACCAAGATATGTAGACCAAGAGCCACACAACCGTGACCTTTTGGTAAACTCACTACCCAGGCAATAGAGATTGATCAAGGGGGCTCTTTTCCTTTCACAAATCTATCAATAAAGACCCACGAAAGACATCTTCTGGTGAGTAAGACTCTTCATTAATTTAATTGAGTAGAAACTTGGTGGTGCATGCAGGTTTAACATGTGGAACTCCCCGAGAGAGTGGGGAGTTTTTCTGAGGTAATCATCCTAAGTAAGGAGGATAATACTACGTAGAGAATAGTAAATCAGGAACTAAAAGGCAGAAATCTTAACAAAGCAAGAAGTAACTGGCAGGAATATTAACACCTATAATGGCTGCATGTTGCAGTACAGTTTTCAGTCTTTACAGCACAGCAGGTCTATTGAGTCTCAGACACTGTAAAGAGGATTCATTATTATTGTTAGTTGTAGTAGTAGCAGTAATACAGTATTATGAAATGTGTAGAAATTGTATTTTGTTGATTTTCCGGTTGGATTGGTTTTGTAACCTGTAATAAGGTTAAGGTGTACTTTATTCACAACTGCATTTGACATATCGTTCGATGCCGCTGGGGCAACCCGTTTGTGCATAATTGATGTGTTTGGAATAATAATAATAAGATCTTTATTTCTCTCTTGCAAATGAGACATTGCGTCTCAAGGGACAAACCTGTGTAAATAAATCAATAAAATGGGGCAGTGGGCAGCTGCATGCAGCACCTGGGGACTCTACAGATGTCGAGTCAGACTAATGGTCAGAATCACCTGGCTGGAGGCGTACCCTATTGTTCATGTTTTGGTTGTTTGGGAGACTGGAGTCCCCAGAGGAAAACCATCCAGACACTTGGAGACAAACATGCAAACTCTACACAGAAAGGCCCAGACAGTCTGGGGACTGAACTCTGTATCTTCTTGCTGTGGAGCAAGAGCACTAACACCTAATTCCTGTGAGTGATAAACACATCTCATCCAATCATTACTAAATGGCTCTCATATTTTACAGCTATCCACCAAATGTATCTGTAAACTTATCACCTGTGTTCTCTGTAATTACAGTCATAATTCAGAATGATGTATTTTTTCTGAGACAGCATAACCGTTTGGTTCTGCACTTTGCATGCAAAAACTTCCATTACCGTATTTAGTCTTTTGTGCATAGTGATAGTAGTTCACACAAACCTTAGCTTATACTGCAAATGAACAAAGTTTCAAGTATGGTATACAATGGTTTTGATAAATTGGTCATTGACATATTTGGATCAGAGCAATATTTTGTTTTCAGACAGGGAATTGTTGTAGTGTCCATCAGTTAATGTCTTATTATAGGCATATAGTAATACCATTAAAGCTGCAGTCCGGAGTTACTGATTTATGTATAAAACTTTAGAAATGCTTAAAAACGATAGCATGGTCCTGTACTATAATATACTGCTGGTGTTTCGTGATATACATTAAGCTTCCTAAGTCCCGCCTTCCCCCATAGACTCCTATTGAGAATGAGGAGTCACGTGCCGAGTTGGGGTGATTTGGGGGGGGCTCTGAGCCTGTCGGACATATTGGCTGCGGATTGGGGGCACGCCCCCAGAGCACTTTAAATTTTGCGCATTTACGTTTTCCCGCGAGACAGAGACGGATCTACGAATACGACAACGAAAATGAAGAAAGTAAAGCAATGCAAAGAGATAAGGCGTAAGAAAAGGGACCTTACAGGAACAAGCTCATACCAAGCGCAAAACAGCAGTATTTGGAGAAGCTTGCGGACATTCAAAACAACACACGAGCTCCCTGCAGCGGAGACCTGGACCATTTACCTCCGTGCACATACATGCACATAGTAAACTACCTTGTATTTGGTGTAAGTTACTACACGATGCAGGAGTTTAAAAGCCACAAGTATTTGGAAAGTTACGAGACTTTCTGCTGTGGCTGGATCCAGGACTTGGCTCTACAAGCCTCCCGCTGGTGAAAAGAGCGTTGTACTGGCAAAACTAACTTTCTTCACATGCGTTTTAGTGTGTTGTCATTACATTGCATTTAGCGGACACTTCTTGACCAAAATGACAAAGTAATAAAGTGCGTGTTTCGTAAACACTACATTGTTACGAGATGTTCAATGTACACAAACGTTTCCAACATGTTTTGACAGGTCAGAGTGAGACTTGTGCTCTTTGATGCTGTGTCCATTTCTGTAACCTAAAAAACTGTATCCCATTGTTCCTACGTTTTCCATGTCTATCATGTGAGGTATTGGAGCAGTTTTTAACGCAGCAGTGACTTCCAGGCATTGTAAAACAGTGCGGAATAGCAAGAACCTCCGCTACTACGGCGTTAACAACACACGTAAACGATGTGTATTGCCGCCGGACTGCAACCACTATGGCGGCGAGGGGGGGGGGGATCAGCGGGGGGCTCTGTGCCGTGACTACAACTCCTCATTCTCAATACAAAATGACTGAGCCGCCGGCTTATCTAAGCCAATAGAATTAGAATTTTCGGGATGCAGATCTGTCAATCAACGAGCTCCACTCGCGCGCAGCCCCCACCTTCCTGATTCAGACCGCACAACCCTGCCCGTGTTTACGCTCCGGACTCCTCCATGCTGTTTCTCCTTCTCTCTGACTGCTGCTCAAGCAACAGGTACAAGTTGTTCACGTGTATTTGGTGCTAGTAAAACGCTACTTTGAATGATATTGGAGCTGCTTTAATCCTCGCTTTTCTGAAAGTGTATCATCCAATCCAATCCAATCCAGCTTTATTTATAATGCACTTTAAAAACAACAGGGTTGACCAAAGTGCAGTACACACATCATATAAAAACACAATTAGGTGATACAAATAGATTGAAATAAAATCAGTACAATAAATAAATGGAACCCTATACAGCGCAAAACCATCAGAAGACAATGAATCAATGCAAAGTTAATCAAAAGTTAAAAGCTGAAGTAAAGAGGTAGGTTTTCAGCTGGGACTTAAAAATTGTGAGTGACTCGGCCTGCCTAAGGTACAAGGGCAGTGCATTCCACAATTTGACCTCAGTGTATCAGAAAAGAAAACGAGGCTAGCAGCACTGAGCTAATTTAGCATTCTCTGCAGAGTCGTAGTTTCCCATTTCAATGTTTTGTTGTCACGTAGCTTTGGATTATGTGTGAAAAGGCTGTGGACGAGCCTGGCTGATTGTTTGAAGCTTTCACTGGACTTGTTTTTATTATGCTAATGTGGTCGTTAGCATTGTATTCAGTAATGCATCTGTAGAAACCTGCCACTGTGATATTATACCTATAGTTCTTCAATTGTGGCATTTACATCGCAAAAGGACTCAAGTCAATGCCAAGCACTGTGTAAATACTGTACAATTAGTAAACCAGGCAAGTTTAAACAAATCCATGGCCTTTTCACGTTACTGATACACACTTTTCTCAAGGCAAACGCTGTAGTTTCAGTATTATAGTTACTTTACATATTGTATTTCAAATGTCACGTAGAAATGATGTCACATGCGTTTATAATATAATCTTTTTGTTTTCAGGTCAAACTATTGACAAGATGGATTGCCACTTTGTGGAGCGATATGAAGAGTTCTTCCAGTGTGTCAAGACCAGCATGTACAGCAATACAACAATTGAAATAAAGTTACTATACAACAATGCTCATGTTTCATTTATATACTTATGAACTGTGTTTTTGATGTGATGGTGTAATTCTCAAGTATGGAAGTAGATTTCTGGGAAACTTTATTAGTCAATTATATTCAACAAAACATGACAGTTTACACCAGTCAGAACAGTACATGATCATCCCTGTGTAGCCTGTGAGCCAAACTCCTCACCTGGCGTCTCCTCAGCTGTGGGAAAAGCAGACGACACTGTAGTTCTGTATTTGCAAATGTTCAGCCCTGACCATTATCAGAATATAATCACAATATAAAGTATAATAATGATATCTGCGCCAGGAGAACTAGTGAAATGGTCTGAGAGATATGTTATACACATGATACACATGATTTTTAGGACTGCTAATCGTGGGTAATGTTTGTACAGCAATAGATAAACGTTCAGATGTGAGATTGGCGATGGTGAAATGTTAAGAAAGACGTGCTTGGAGTAGCAGTTTCACTGTCAACAACAAACGCACAGGGATGGGGGAGGAGGCCAGGCCTTGAGTGAGTGTTTGGAAAGTGAGGGAGGGACAAGGGAAGGTGCATCGTTTGAAAAAAATCACCAAAACGTAAGAACTCCGGACTGCCACTTTAATGGACCATGTGTAGAATGCATATTTCAAGTATAATTTGGAATTATTGCCTCTGCTTCCTTCTCACTCTGTCCAAGTAGGGTTGCAAAATTAGATGCAGTCAGCTCAAAACTTAATTCTGATCCAGTGGCAGTACAGGTTTAGGTCACATAACCAGAAAGTTAGTTGTGTATCCTGTGCTTTGCTAGTGATCAGTGTGACTAAATAAGCCATTTCTCTCACATATTGCACACAGGCTGGACTTGTTTGATAGTTTAATCTGTCATCATCAGCACGTTTCCCTGTGTGCACTACTCCATTAGTGTGCCTTTTGCCAGCAGATGCACTGTTACCATCAGTTTTACAGCGTTCAAACTGAAAGGCTTTTCCTGCTGGGTTTAAGCTGCGGGAGGCTCCCCCAATGAGAGGTTGAAATATGGCTTATTTTGAGCATTTTTCTATGTTTTCATAACAAAACAGCCACTGCTTTCTTAAATTCTGCTGTTGCCCACAATATCACATTGTGGTGATTTTGCAAACATGGCAAGTGTATTGACAGCCTTGATTGCAACTCCATCAATTTTAGTTTGCGCTGACAGGAGGTTTACACTGCAGAACCAATGTGAGAGTATACTGCTCATGATTGATGATGTCATTCCTCTTCACCTTTCTTTGGTCTGTCGCCTGCCCAGCTGTAGGTTTTACTGACTTAAATAAACAAATATATATATATATATATTTGTTTATTTAAGTCTATATACTGTATATACAGTGAGGAAAATAAGTATTTGAACACCCTGCTATTTTGCAAGTTCTCCCACTTAGAAATCATGGAGGGGTCTGAAATTGTCATCGTAGGTGCATGTCCACTGTGAGAGACATAATCTAAAAAAAAAAATCCAGAAATCGCAATGTATGATTTTTTAACTATTTATTTGTATGATACAGCTGCAAATAAGTATTTGAACACCTGTCTATCAGCTAGAATTCTGACCCTCAAAGACCTGTTAGTCTGCCTTTAAAATGTCCACCTCCACTCCATTTATTATCCTACATTTAGATGCACCTGTTTGAGGTCTTTAGCTGCATAAAGACACCTGTCCACCCCATACAATCAGTAAGAATCCAACTACTAACATGGCCAAGACCAAAGAGCTGTCCAAAGACACTAGAGACAAAATTGTACACCTCCACAAGGTTGGAAAGGGCTACGGGGAAATTGCCAAGCAGCTTGGTGAAAAAAGGTCCACTGTTGGAGCAATCATTAGAAATGGAAGAAGCTAAACATGACTGTCAATCTCCCTCGGACTGGGTCTCCGTGCAAGATCTCACCTCGTGGGGTCTCAATGATCCTAAGAAAGGTGAGAAATCAGCCCAGAACTACATGGGGGAGCTGGTCAATGACCTGAAAAGAGCTGGGACCACCGTTTCCAAGGTTACTGGTGTAATACACTAAGACGTCATGGTTTGAAATCATGCATGGCACGGAAGGTTCCCCTGCTTAAACCAGCACATGTCAAGGCCCGTCTTAAGTTTGCCAATGACCATTTGGATGATCCAGAGGAGTCATGGGAGAAAGTCATGTGGTCAGATGAGACCAAAATGGAACGTTTTGGTCATAATTCCACTAAACGTGTTTGGAGGAAGAAGAATGATGAGTACCATCCCAAGAACACCATCCCTACTGTGAAGCATGGGGTGGTAGCATCATGCTTTGGGGGTGTTTTTCTGCACATGGGACAGGGCGACTGCACTGTATTAAGGAGAGGATGACCAGGGCCATGTATTGCGAGATTTTGGGGAACAACCTCCTTCCCTCAGTTAGAGCATGAAGATGGGTCGAGGCTGGGTCTTCCAACATGACAATGACCCGAAGCACACAGCCAGGATAACCAAGAAGTGGCTCTGTAAGAAGCATATCAAGGTTCTGGCGTGGCCTAGCCAGTCTCCAGACCTAAACCCAATAGAGAATCTTTGGAGGGAGCTCAAACTCCGTGTTTCTCAGCGACAGCCCAGAAACCTGACTGATCTAGAGAAGATCTGTGTGGAGGAGTGGGCCAAAATCCCTCCTGCAGTGTGTGCAAACCTGGTGAAAAACTACAGGAAACGTTTGACCTCTGTAATTGCAAACAAAGGCTACTGTACCAAATATTAACATTGATTTTCTCAGGTGTTCAAATACTTATTTGCAGCTGTATCATACAAATAAATAGTTAAAAAATCATACATTGTGATTTCTGGATTTTTTTTTTTAGATTATGTCTCTCACAGTGGACATGCACCTACGATGACAATTTCAGACCCCTCCATGATTTCTAAGTGGGAGAATTTGCAAAATAGCAGGGTGTTCAAATACTTATTTTCCTCACTGTATGTGCAAAAGTACTAATACACCTTGAACTTTTGCACATTTATGTTTACAACCCTAAACGGAAAGATTTTATTTTGATTTTTTTACTGAAAGTTCACACACAAGTAACATACAACTGCGAAGTGAAAGCAAAATGATACATGATTCTGTTATTTTTTCAAAAAAATAGAAAAGTGAAAAGTGGGGCGTGCATAAGTATTCATACAGCATTTTTCTGAGTGCATTAAATTGCCTTTATAACATTCCTAATGACTGCAGAAAGTTCACACCTTGCCCTAACCATTAAATAGAGGCCACCTGTGTGTAATCTCTCAGTATAATTCCAGCTGTTCTGTGAGGGCCTCAGAGCTATGGTCAGAGTGTATTGGTCACTAAACAACATCATGAAGGCCAAGGAGCACACCAGAGAGGTCAGGGATAAAGTTGTGGAGAAGTTTAAAGCAGTGTTAAGTTATATAAAGATTTCCCAAGATTTGAACATCTCACGGAGCACTGTTCAATCCATCATTCGGAAATGGAAAGAGTATAGCACCACTGCGAACTTACCAAGACACGGCCGTCCACCTAAACTAACAGACCGAACAAGGAGAGCACTGGTCAGAAATGCAACCAAGTGCCCCAAGATAACTCTGGAGGAGCTGCGACGTACTGCCGCTGAGCTGGGGGAATCTGTACATGGGACAACTATAAGTCGTACTCTACACAAATCTGGCCTTCATGGACGAGTGGCAAGAAGAAAGCCATTATTGAAATGAGGCCATAAGAAATCCTGTTTGAAGTTTTCTAGACGTCATATGGAGGACACAGCTACCATGTGGAAGAAGGTGCTTTGGTCAGATGAGACAAAAACTGAACTTTTTGGCCCAAATGCAAAACGTCATGTATGGCGCAAACCTAACACTTCTCATCGTCCTGAGTGCACCATCCCAGTGTCAAATATGGTGGGGGAAGCATCATGATATGGGGCTGGTTTTCCTCAGCGGGGACTGGAAGATTGTAAGAATAGTTGGGAAGATGGATGGAGCGAAATACAGAGACATTTTGGAGGAAAATCTGCTGGAGTCAGCAAGAGAATGAGGCTGGGGCGGAGATTCACCTTCCAGCAGGATAATGACCCTAAACACAAAGCTAAATCTACAATGGAATGGTTTAAAACAAACATATTAATGTGTTAGAATGGCCCAGTCAAAGTCCTGACCTAAATCCTATTGAAAATCTGTGGAAAGCCCTGAAAACTGCTGTTCACAAACGCTCTCCTTCTAATTTGACAGAGCTTGAGTTGTTTGTAAAGAGGAATGGGCTAAAATGTCAGTCTCTAGATGTGCAAGCCTTGTAGAGTCATACCCCAAAAGACTTGCTGCTTGTTATTGCAGCAAAAGGGGGTTTGAAAAATAATAGAATCATGTATCATTTTGCTTTCACTTCACAGTTGTCTGTTACTTGTATGTGAACTTTCAGTAAGAAAATTCAAAATAAAATCTTTACGTTTAGGGTTGTAAACATGACAAAATGTGCAAAAGTTCAAGGTGTATTAGTACTTTCGCAAGGCACTATACCAGAGGTCACTAAACGGCGGACCTTGGTCCGGATCCGGACCCATGCGCCAGCCTGTCCGGACCCGAACCTTGGATCCGAACTTTGGACCCGACCATGAATCCCCTCACACGAGCGGCTGCGTGTGCGCGCTCTCTCTCTCTCCCTCTCTCTCTCTGACTGCAGAGTGGTAAACTACAGCCCAGATGAAGAGAAAGTCCTACATCTTAGCTCCATGACACAGGTTAATTTTTTAGAAACGGTTTCGGAATGACTGAAATATGGCTAGCTAAAAAAAAAGAGCGGAGGACGCCCTAATTAAATATGCACGCGCGTAATGCGCAAATAGCGCGGCTGCTTCCGCTCGGCAGCGAGCAGGTCAGACTTGGACTAAGCAGGGCTCAGTGTGTTGAACTGAGCAAAGAGCAGAAACACATCACTGTCAGATATTCTGTGCACATTGTGTATAATAGAGGCTACAGTTGCCTATATTCTGCTATTTAGGAGCCAATACTTATTTTTAGAGCAAAAAAACAATAACAGGATTCAATTAATTGCATTATTTTCTAATCACAGTAATAGATTTAATAAAGGCTTAAAACTCCCCATATAACGTTGAATTAACCCCGTATGTTCCGGACCTTTGCTTGACAATTTTTTTTCAATTCGGACCTTGGTGAAATTTAATTTGTGACCCCTGCACTATACTGTATGTATATATGTGTATATATATATATATATATATATATATATATATATATATATATATATATATATACTGTATATATATATTATATATATATATATATATATATATATATACTGTATATGTGGTATGCTGAACCGAAGTCTAAGATTGCAATGTGAGAGTCTTCTGTTTCAAGGTGAGCCAGGGCTGTATGGATCGGCAGAGATGGCATCATCAGTTGAGCGCTTGAATCGATGAGCAAAGTGATATTGGTCTAGGGGGGAGGGCAGCTTTGATGTGGTGCATGACGTTCCGTTCGAAGCACTTTATTAGAAGGAGAATGCAATAATGAATGCTTTGAGGCAACATCCTGCCGCAGAGAGGTGTACAAATGTCTGCGAAGACATCAGGGATTTGCAAAATCCCTCAGAGTGAGACGCGTGTATTTCAGAACATATTTATAGAAGTCTGAACTAAAATATTCACAGGTTTGACACTAAATACGACCCAGACAGATATTTTGTTTCCAAAGACTCTGTGTGTTAGTGTCAGTTGATAGAAGGGGTTATAAAGGTTCAAGAATCAGCTTCATTCAGAACTGTCAGTCCATAGAGATTCATGTCCCTTGAGAGGTTTACTGTATTGATTGGAACCCGACTGGTCAGATGTCAGTCTTTATCTCCTCCTAAGTTGCTTATGTGAGTGTGTTAAATAAGCTGAACTCGGCATTTAGACAGACATGTGTGTTGTCGATCCAAATGATTGTGAGTGTACACCTCTGCGATTCAAACCTGTGTAATGTGTGCAGTGAGAATAGTGACAGGAATGAATAACGCCCTGTATTGAAGAGTGGGTTGTATTCTTTTGGGATTTGGAGTTTCTGTCAGAAACATAACAGTCCACTTTTCTCCTCTGCTGCTCACGGAGATGAGAGCTATATTCTTCTGGGTCTGTACGCACACAATGCCTTTTATACACCGACAGCCCACTTTGAGATACGGCTATTTCGGTAAATTTGTGAAATGCTCTTGTGGTGTCATCTTTTTTTACTCCAGTTTCTTGTGCGCTGAATATAAATGTTTTTTTTTTTTTTTATGTGGCACTGATGCTCAGATTTTCCAAATCATACCACCATCAAAAATGTAACATTTCAGATTTTTCTTGAATGTGATTTTGAGTGCTTTTCTATTTATGACATTGACTGATATGATTTTATTATTCCAATCTGTTATGTAAAGTTTGCTGTGTATCACTGCTGACGTGAATCCAGTGTTGGAAAATCGGAAGCTTTAAAGGAAGGTGTAAAAGTTGTTTTGGATCCAAAGCACTGACAATGTTCCAATCAGAAAGATCCATTGGCTAAAACCAGTTGACAAACCTAAATACTGCTCATAATGACAACCCTGCTTGCCTTTATTATTATAGGGCCATTTAAAAACAGTGTGTATGTGCATGCTACACACTTAAAGGTGCACAACGCAAGTTTATGAGTTCTTGCAGAACTATGACCCCTTTGGCGACAAGCGGAATTGCATCCAGAGTTGTGCACGCTCATGAACACACGCACGCTTGCACGAGCACGAGCTGTTCAGAACACAACAGCGACAGCGATTACACAAATCTTTTGTTTAGACTCGTAATGTCTACAGAGGTAAGAAAGTTATAAATCTGTAAGTTATTTTGAATATGTGAATGGAATTTGGATTTGAGTAAACTACATATTAATGTTTGAGAGGAAAAACGGAGGTAGTAGGAGAAAACGTTTTTCACCATTTCTACCTGTTTTGTGTTATGATTGGATTATAATGGAAATGCGTTCATGAATAAGTTATTACTTTGTATAAGCTAAAAAAAATAAGAATCACACCAAACACCCTATTAGTTGGTCAAAAAAGTACTAAATGTCTCAAGCTAGTACACTAATAATCAATTGGCTCTGACATGACCTTCTAAGCTAAAACAGCCTAATCCACCGAATATTTACTGGGGTGTAGCCTGTTTTATTAATTGCTAAGTAGCATATTCCAATAGCAGTATATCATTATTAGAGACTAATTTGCTCAACATTGTTTTCTAATTATGAAGCTTACATACCAGCATTTTACATCACACTCCACAAAGCTGAACTGATTTACCTAAATGGCCTACAACAGTGCTGATTGATTTATTAGGTATTTTGACAGGGACAGTACACATTGATAAACATTTCTGTGAATTGTGCCAATACTTTTCAACTACTGTCCCTGAGCAAGATGTGTAGTGCCCCCAACAAGTTTCACTAGTTTATACATTTAGAAGGGGGAAAAAGGTCACCTGTACACATAACATGGAATTAGTTCACTCAGTACAAGGTCATATTTGCAGGGAAAGAGACCGTGCATGGGCCGGTAGTTATGCAGTTCAGAACAAAGCAAACGTAGATGAAAATACAGTTATTTGCTCTAGTAAATAGAAGGCCTGCCTGCTGTACAATATGAGGGAAGTAAAATAAGTATCCCTTTATCATTGTATTTTCTTTCCTGTGATGTGTAGAATAATACAGCATGTATTTTATCACAATAACAACATATTTTATTTTTTCCTTTAGAATTACAGCTCGAATCAATTGATGTTCCTGTGGAGAGAAGCACTGAGGGCAGCAGTGGCAGGGAGGAGGCCGGGAAGGTGCAGAGGACAATCAAGATCTAGACTGATCAGTGAGGAGGACAGACAATTATCCTGACCCTTTTGGCATTTATGTTGGCTATAAAGAAGCACCATTCAGGCAATAAACAAATAGTGAGCACATCAGAAAATATGGCTATGAATTAGGGAAGAAAAGGCTTTATTGTAAATAATTCCATGTTTGTAAAAATAAATAAATATGCACTGCTTATGTTTGACTTGGAGTCTGTTCAGGGAGCTGATGGCATCTCCTAGAAAAACAAAACATACATTTTTTGCCATTAGAACAGTTATTTTATTATGGAAAAGGACATGGAAGTGATGTGGCAAAAATATTAATGAAAATAGGAATCTTGCATAAATACACACTAAAAGAAAAAACAAATGTTAATTGTAAAACAATGAAAAACTAACACAACATACCTGCCCTCTGTGGACTTGTGACTGCACCAGATCAGCTGTAGGAGGGGGCACAATGCCAAACAGAGGTCCAGAAACCAAGGGTCATCTGGTCTCAAGCTTCGTTTTCTTGAGAGTTCTCCTGCAGACTGAAGTTGTATTCCTAGAATTTTGTCTGCAGGTCAGGGATGTAACTGTAGTCTTTTGCCTCTTTGTATCCGGTCTGTGACTTCTTGCTGTACAGTCGTTCTTGCCTGCAGAACAAATTATGACATTAGTTCCCAAAACATGCATTATATAGGAAAGTCATAAAGTAATCACTTACAACACTTGGCCTTTGTGGTTGTGGTGGTTGTAGTCCAACGCTGCAAGAAATGTCCTGGCTTCATATGAAAAGGCAAAGGTAGATCTGGGGCGTAGGGAATGGAAAACACCCTCTCCATTAATTTCTCCTTGTTATAAAACACAAACATTACATTATCATTATCTCAAATACAAAAATTATTCAGATTTACTTAGGGGAAAAAAAAGGCCAGAGACAAAGCACATAAACCACTGAATTACCTGAGGACTCCATTCATCAGCTAAAACAGAAATACAGATGCATGTTAGCTATTTGAGGATTTGCAAATACATGCAGTTTATTACTTACCAAGGGCAACAACACTGTTTTTAGTCTGTAATCGGTTGATAATGGCAGCCCTCTTTTCTGTCCAAAACTCCCTTACAGCTGGTACGCAGTAGAAATGCTGTATCCCATAGTAGAAGATGTCACCATTCTCATGTTCATGTATTTGAAGAAGAGGGCGATCTTGGTGTAATTATTCCCAGACAATAGTCCGTTTGCTGCAAGCAAAAAGTCCTTGCGTCCCATGTTTGAGCAACGGCTGGTTGTTTCACATCCACAACTTGTGTCCACGTGGGCAAAACTATGCAGATAAAGAATAAGCATTACAAATGCACCTACATTATTTTCCATTTGATATTGTTGTTCATGACTTTTTATAAAACACTACATAGCCATGTAGTACTCACCCACTCCACTATAACAGCAGACCCGGTCACATGTCCATGACAGCTTCTTCTAGCCCAATGATGAGAAGTTCATCCATTTGATTCTGCATTGGACCACCAGTGCTGTGTAACAAAAACATTTATTCACACCTTTACAAGGAAAAGACTGTAGGAATTGCATTATGACAAAACATACCACAAAGATATAGGGGCGACATAATCGGAGTCATATGGGTCTGTGGCCTGTTCTCGCTCAAACTCTATCCTGTACAAAAGAAAATAAAGTATCTTAGCCAATAATGTTTGAAAAAATGCACATGAATGCATTAATGACCTCAGACGAAGTAAAAAGAGATTACTATTATTATTATTTATTTGCAATTTACACACCATCTAAACCAGGACCAACTCAGGAGGACTAACTCAGAACACAACCAGGACTACACCAGGTCTGAACTAGGTCTAGACTATGAATAAACCAGGTCTAAAGTAGGACTAAACAATGAATACAAATGTATATGGGCTGCACTCTTCACAAATAACAATTGATTAGAATCGAGTACACAGTAACAGCAACGTTAGCCTATCAAGTAACATGTTTTCTCCCCTCATACCTCATATAAACTACATGCAAAATGTACCACATTCCCGGGAACATTTTACTGATTTTGCCGGGAAAAAAACATATATACACAACGGCGTTGAAAATTCAGCCGTGTTGGTCAAGGACATGAGCACCTTTTAGCATTTTGCATCATTTTGAAGACGTTAGCCAAACACAAAAGGCTACCGGTAAACCATACACAAAAACATAGTTAGCATCTTTTATGTTATATGTTTTATGTTGCACGATTGCTCCGGAGAAAATTCCTAGTTTGTGAACATGTTCACTGACCATGGCAATAAAACCAATTCTGATTCTACATTTAGCTAACGCTACACTACACGCTAAACACATAGCATTACAACTATTACGCATCGTCATTTGTTCACATAGATTTACCGTATCACACATTACAGACTGTATCTTACCATTTTAGCAAGAAGAAAGCCAACTGAGGGTCCGTTTGAGCCCGAGAGCGGAGCTGAGGTCTCCCCATTTGTTGTTGCCTTTCCGATGTTGACTCTCGTCTTACTCCGACGCCTGTCTCACTCCAATTTGCCCCTTTTGGTTCAACTAGACAAACGTTTTATCTTCTTTATCTTACGTGGAGATTGCATTGCTGTTTGGGATGAACTGGAGTTCATCTTCTCTTACAATCCATCCTCTACTTTGGCAAAAGTCGCTGGAGTCTTCGCTGATGCGGATAATGGCGGAATACACAAACTCCCCAGAGCTATGAGAGCAACTTTTTTTTATTTTTTTTTATTTTTTTTATTAATCCAATGTTGGCAGTGATAACAATCATTGAAACAATTACAGTAATCAACAATTATCAGTAGTTGCACATGAACAATTACCAGTAGACATTAAAATAATGGACTGGATCAGTGCAAAATTAACATTGTAAAAGAGAAAAACAGAACAAAAAACAAAAACAAGAAGACAGGGAGAAAAATAGAGAGGATAGGAGAGCAGAGAAGAAAAAAGAGAGGAAAAATAAATAATAACAAAAAAAAATCATAAGCATGATCTAACGCTAGGGGGGGTCAAGATTTAAATGAAGACATTCAACGCTGTACAACACTCAACAGTCTTAATTGCCTTCTGTTTTTCAGAAAATTTAATTGAAAGAATGTATTGTTTGAAGCCGTTATAAAAGGCAGAGAAACACGGCCTTTTCCCGGAAAATTTACATGAATGAATATGATACTTTGACATCAATAATAAAAGATTAATTAAGTAATTAGAATGACTGTTTTGTAAGTTAGATTCAAACAAACCAAACAATACACTCTTCCAATGTAGAACAAAATGCTTTTCAATATTTCATGAATAAAGTCACAGAATTTCTGCCAAAATAATGCAACACTTGGACAGTACCAGAAAAGATGCACAATGGTTTCAGGATATTCTTTACAAAAACTACAGTCAATATCAATTTCTTTCTTAAATCTGTTTTTTAATGTAACATTTTGAAGGATAAAACTTATGAATAAGTTTGAAGGATACTTCTTTTACTTTGTTTGTTACTAAATATCTATTAGACAAAAGCCAGACCTTCTTCCATGGTATATCATCCACAAACATACTCCAGTGAAAAATGACACTGGGTATTGTTGTTATTTCTCTTTGGAACATGGTTCTTATAGCACGATTGTTATTGGTAGGGTTATTGGCTAGACAAACCCTCCCTGCAAGTGTATCCTTAGGTAATAGAAGAGATAGTTTTTGAGCGTCAAGCCTGCACTGACTTTTGAATAACATGCATACACCGGTAGGGATGGCTCCAAAAACCTTTGCATAATCACCTGGAGATACAGGGATAGTGTATTTTCTAAGAAATTCAGTATATGTAAGCAATAACCCTTCCTCGTTAAAAAGTTGATCAACCCAGTTGATGTTGTTTTGAAACCAGTATTCCAAAAAGAGAGATTTACGTTTATATAAAATGTCTTTGTTGTTCCATATTAAGTAGTTGTGAGGAGAAAAATTGTGTTTGTAGATGAGAGACCATGAAAGAAAAGCCTGACGATGGAAAGCCGACATCTTCACAGGAATTTTATCAATATCGAAATTACATGTAAGAAAAAAGTTAATGCCACCTAGTTTGGATAATAAATGGTAGGAATAATATTCCAAACTGAAGTGGGGTTTTAAAGATTTGTTTTATCCAATTAATTTTAAATGTGTTATTTAGAGTTTGAAAATCTAGAAGTTAAGCCCCCCGCTTTCATAAGGATTCATAACAACCGCTTTTCTCATATAGTGGGTTTTACCTTTCCATACAAAGTCAAATAGAATTTTATCAATTTCCCTGAGGGTCTTGTCACTAAGATGCAGAGCTAAGGCTGCATAAGTTAGACGCGAGATTCCCTCTGCCTTAGTGAGGAGGACTCTCCCTCTTAATGACAGATCCTCAAGAGCCACTGATTTAATTTACTCTGTGTTTTTTGTATGATTGGGTTAAAATTAGAAGTGCTTCTTTTGCTTTGGTCCTTACTGATTAAAATACCCAAATACTGTATTTCGCTTTTAATTGGGATGTTATAGATTTCAGATTTTTTGCATTCTTTTATTGCCATAAGTTCACATTTTTTAAATTCAGACACAAACCAGATGCCTCTGAAAACTCCTGAATTACATTGATGGCTACAGAGATTTGACTCTTGTTTTCAAGAATAATGTAGTATCATCTGCTAATTGTGTTATGAGTACTTCTTTACCTAAGAGAGAGATTCCCTCTACAGCCTTGGCTCTGATATGATATGCCAAAAGCTGTGCCACAATTAAGAAGAGGTAAGGGCTCGTTGGGCATCCTTGTCTTATACCACGAGCTAGATTGAATCTCGGGGATGTGCCACCAGAGAGTTTGATGGAACTGTTACCATTTGTGTACAGGGTTTTTATGGCAGATACAAAATAATTACCAAAACCAAATTTTCCCATCGCTTGTAAAATAAACTGATGCTCCACTGTATCAAACGCCTTGTAGAAGTCAAGGAACAAAATAAAGCCATTATCATCCAGCAATTCAGAATAATCAAGAAAATCCATAACCAGCCTAATATTATTTGTTATATGTCTTTTTGTCATAAATCCTGACTGAGTTTCTTCAATAATTGAGTTTAATACCTTCTTCAGCCTTTTAGCAACAATTGAGGCGAAAATCTTGTAATCATTATTTAGTAAGGATATCGGACGCCAATTATCGATCAGAGTGGTGTCTTTGTTTGATTTTGGGATCAAAGTTGTCAAACCTTGAGTCATAGTTGCTGGGAGTTGTTCCTTATTGAGACTTTCTACAAAGACTTCATATAAGAATGGAGCAAGATCAGTGGAGAATAACTTGTACAATTCTGAGCTCAGACCATCTGTACCAGGTGACTTGTTAGTTTTTAGTGAGCTGATGGCATCTTTAACCTCTTCAATTCTAACAGCACAATCACACGTCAACATTTCATCTTCAGTAATGGTTTTAACCATTAATGAGTTCAAAAATGTCTCAGCCGATGCTTGACAAAAACCCGAACTGTACAGTTTAGTATAAAACGACTACAGTAGTTAGATATTAAAGAAAAATCATCTGTAAGTACCCCATCAATATTCAATTTACTGATATTATTAATAGTGGAATGATATTTTTCAAGATTAAAAAGTAATGAGAGTTTGGCTCCCCTTCTTCAAGCCAACGGGCTCGAGATCTTATAAAGGCACCTTTGGCTTTGTGATTATATATACACAAAGCATCTAATTCAGTTTGCAGTTTAATCAGCTCTAATTTCTCCTCTTCCGACAACATATCAGGGTTTTCGAGGATAGATGTGTTATATTTGACACAGTGTTTAATTCTTTGACTTTTTTTGACTTGGCTAAGTCACTACTAAATTTTCGAAAAAATTTCCCAAGCTCAAACTTTAGAAGTTCCCAATTGATGCAGAATTGTGTTTCTTCTTTGGCTTTAGACCAAAATGACCTATCAGATCTGTAACCTTATTCTTAACTGTTTCATTTGATAGCAAAGCATTATTAAGCTTCCAGTATACAGACCGAGGAAGATTTGTTTGAGAGGTTGATAAATTAATCTTTATATTAATAGCCTTGTGATCAGTAAGGGGAGTGGGGCATATGTCAACATCAATATTACCTATGTTAAAATTCTTAGACACCAACCAAAAATCAATTCTAGACTGGCAAGACCCTGTTTTATTGCTCCAGGTAAAAGACCTACTATTGGGGTTTTTAAGTCTCCACACATCTTCAAGACTAAATTTATCCATAAATGTCGTAAAATTGCTATTTGTTCTGTTTGTTATGCCAGGAGGCCATCTGTCCATAGCACTGTCCATAGCTATGTTGAAATCACCTCCCAGTAGTAACGTTGCATTGGGAAATTTTGTTAACCAGGTAATAAAAATATCCTCAATAGTCGTTATAAGATCATCATCCTCCTGTTTTGAGTTGTATCCGTAAATGTTGCATGTTAAGAATATCCTATCAAAAAATTTAATTACTTGACATACATAGTGACCATCCGGATCACATTTGCTAGCTAACACCTCTCCGTTGAATTTAGCTTTTAATGTAGCAACCCCAGCCGAATGTTCAGTACCATGTGACAACCATATGGTGTTACCCCACTGCGACTTCCAAAAATTGTTGTCATTAGCAACAGAGTGAGATTCTTGAACAAAAACAAAGTCTGATTTAAATTGTTTGGCAAAAAGAAATATAGCTTTGCGTTTAATGTTGTTGCGCAAACCCCTAGCATTAATAGATAAGAAAGATAAAGACAGATTTAACTAACGTAAAATAACAATTGCAAACGACAATAAACCTCTAAGAAAACCTTAGACTAGATAAACCACATGCTGTCAAGATCAGCAACAATACGCAAAATTGTTCAACTTGAACAAAAAAAATTTTTTTTCTTCTTCTTCTTTTTTCCCTAACCGTCTTTGAAAAAATTGTAACTTTTTTTTTTTTTTTCTCTTTTTTAAATGCGTAAACACTAGTCAGTGCAATTAAAAGTCATCCCTTTAGAATATTAGAGCTTATAAGAACTTGTAAACAGAGCACCAAGTACGCTACCATAGTCAGACAGCTAATTCTTCTTATGGAAATATTTCAACTCCATCGGCGAATCCTCTTCCACCCACGAAATAGGCCGTCTTGCTCTCCTCTCGCGCTTTCTTGATTTTGGGCCACAGTTTCCCGCGGTTGTCCTTGTCCTCTTTTGAAAGATCCAGACTGAAGCGCAGACCATTTCCTTGGAGAAAAGCGCAGGTCTTGGCAGCCTTCCACAGATCCTCCTTGTGATGTCTCCAGACGAACTTTATGATGATACTGCGGGGCCTCGGGTCATCGGCGCGTTTTTTCCCCACTCGATGAGCAACATCAATGATATCGTGCATCTTGTCCTTTATAGTTGGAAGCACTTCTTGACACACAGCAATGGCCTTCTCACGAACATTCTCATCCCTGGTTTCAGTCACCCCGTGCAGCCTCAGGTTCCACCGTCTCCCATAACTCTCCACCTCAGCTGCTCGGGCCCAGCTTTTCTGAGTAGCATCCTCACATTTGCCAACACGGGTGTCAATGGCGGCGATCTTTACATTCACTACTTTCATCTCAGTGCGAATGGCGCCAATCATTTCTTCAAGCGCGTCGCTTCTTGAATTGATCAAATCGGCAAGCATGCGGGCAGTAGTGTTAGAAAGGTTATCATTAGCATCATGGAATCTGGACAGCGAAGGCTTCTTAGCAAGAGGAGGCTTACTCGGTGTAACGGGCAGTGGAGGGAATTCCAGCTCATTTGCCATTGCTGGTATCGAGCACTCCATCCCGCTGGCGCCGTTGTTGTAGTCGTGTTCGTTAGCAGAGGAGCTAGCACCTTCCTCGCCCGGGAAACGTCTTCTTTCCGTTCTGTTGGGCATCTTCAGCGTTGTAAAGTTACAATCTTTGTCCAAGTGTGGTTAGGAAACTAGTATTAGGTGTAAGCTTTAAAATTTACTTAGCCATGAACAGTAAAACTAGTATATTTCGGATGTTGTGCTGAGAGCTTGACAAAAGTCCGCCTTAAAGCACCGCCATCTTGGCCGAACCCCCGCTATGAGAGCTACTAGCCAGGTGCGCGTGAACGCGCATGACGTCACGCCCAGGCTCAAACCTTAAGATTCCGACCCGAATCCCTCTTATTTATTTGACTGCACAGGATTATAGGGGCAATGGCAGTGATCAGACAGGAACTCATTCAGGACATCAGGCAATTGTTTAAGCATGTATGGGTTAGAAAACGGTTATTTTTAACATTTACAGTTGCGCATAGCACCTTTAAAGACCTGTTGTCGTTGCAGTATGTATTTATTTGTGGAAGAACAGTTGCTTGAATGAAAAAGCTGTGCCCTATAACAAAAAAGACAAATTGCAAATTCAAAGACCCTGAAGAGGCTTTGTCTAATTTAATTTGACCTAAATCCACCAGCGACAGCCAGATTTGTGTAAGACATCTGAGTGATCCAGGAATAATCAGTGCGGCAGATGGATTGGATTACCACTTAAATTATTAATATGATCAATGGGACAAAAGATTTGGGCCCAAAATAAATGCTGAAATGAGAAATCCACAGTGGCTGACATTGTGTTGGCATCTGTGTCTTGGACTGCAACATAAATTCCAATTTAAATGGTTCTAATTACCAAATTACTGAAACTGAATCTTGATTTTAAAACACACATTGCCAATCTTCTTGCAATTACATGTAAAATTGTGCAGTCCTACTTAGTGGCTATAGACTCTATTCTGTTACAGCGCGTGTTGACCCTATGTAACCAGATATTTTATAGGATTACACAGTTTATTTAAAGTTACGTTCTGGGCTGCAGTGTCATGAATCTAGTTTTCTCTCGCTCCTGCCCATTCCCTGAAGACTTCCCCCTCCTCTCGGCCGCTCCAGCACGTTAACTGAAATACAACAGCTGCATTCGGTTTGTGCACACAGGGCACACCTAAAATATTGTCTCTTATCCAATCTGTCCTCACACGACCCGGGCTCATGTGATTAATGACCAAAACGGATCACAGACCTGGTAGTATCCTCAGAGAAGTTTAAACCAATTATTAGTGAAGTATTATTTCTATCTCTGTTGCTATTTTTATTATAATGTGAGTGTGCAGGGAAATGGCTGTGTTCACAACCGAGCCATAATAATAGATCGCATTGTCTTATTCCTCAGTGCTGTGCTAGTGCAATATGAATGTCATCAGGCTGTAATAAATATTGTCCTTTACTGTGACTTGCCCTCAGGTGTTTGGAACAGTATAAGGGAAGTAAATGGCTTTTTATCAGAAAATAACCATCAGCTCGTTGTAGCTGTTACATTCACACTTTGTCGTAGTGGCCTTAACCCGTGCAGTGTTTGAGTCATTTATCAAAGCCATCGTGAAGACATTTGTAAAGCTGTTTATTTTATTGCAGACATATCAGGCATAATAAATGTTTTCCAGATTTGAACCAGCAGCTGATAATGTTTGTCTAAAGGTGATCCTTAATGACTGGTGACTGGTTCCTTACTGTAAAGCGCTTTGAGCCTGATAAAGGTGGAGAAGCGCTATATAAGTTGTTTATATGGTTCAATAAACAGACACAATGAAGAAAGCACTGGATGTTAAAGGGGATTTTACTATGACATGATCGCTGGACAGACAGGTACTGCACACTCAAACCACACAATAGTGTAGGCTATTGTTATAATATCTGGGAGAGGCAGGAGGGAGGAAAGTGCAGGAGATTTACGATAAGTGTCAGAGAAAGGTAAAACTATTCCACTCGTCACCAAAGCACATGCAAAGAATTAGGAAACTATTTTCATTCATATCTTAGTGCAGCAACAGTGCAGTTTTTCTATTATTATTATTTTTTGCACATGAGAATCTGATTTCAAGAGTCCAAATAGAAGCAGCAGCGCGATTTGTCCGGTAAGATGTGACCGTACCTTTACAAAGAGATCATTTCAAATTTATTAAATATCATTTTTGTAATATCAATGTTGAGGTCCCCAATGCGTCCTTTTATGCCTCAGCCTGATAGTCCATCACTCTATCTTGTTTTATCTCTCAGAAAATTTGCCCGACCTCTTCACACTCCATCACTCTGTTCACTGACCACTGCGGTCTTAAAGTCTCGAAGCCCGACATCACTGCGCTGGCCCCAGTGAGTTTGATGAGCCATGATGCCTCTGGTGATCACATGGGGCAGACTGTGGCTGTCACTCTCACAGCAACGGAATGAACTGGATTCTTCATACCCCGGAGTGTGTTGTTAATGGGTGTTCTCTCTCTCACGGCCATCATCTATTTCAGCATGTCTTGGCTTCTTCATTGATATTTTTACTTCCTCATTCAACCACTCGCTTAGCCTTCAGTGATGATTAATGATCGTTTCAATTCTGCAGCGATACAGTATTATGTCTCATGTGAACAAACAACATTTCTTTTTGGTAAATAAATAAATCCATAAATCAGATAATGCCCTGTAAGGTTCACTAAGCTGATGACCTTTCCTCACAGAGGAGGAAGGCACTTTGTGACAACGATTGTAAGACGGCAGTAGATTTTGTCAGAGGGTGCTGTATTGAACATCAATCAGTCCTACATTACTTTTAAACAGCATGTAAGCCTCAGGTGCGGCAGAACATGCTGTAGAATACTGTGAGCTTATAGCAACAGGGACAGTGGAGCACAAGCCTGAGGGAGGACATTCCTAAATATGGGTTTGCATCTCTACATTTTATCAAGAAGTGTGAAGAACTATTAGCTATTTGTACAAAGGGAATTACACTTGAAGCCGGACTGATTGGATTGAATAATAAAGCAATTAAACCATGTACATGTGACACCTTTTTAATGTAAACCATTACCATCATTCATTCATTATTGACTGTTAAGGACACCCATGTTATTCAAAAGATCTTGAAAAGAAGCTGAGTATGTAAACAACAGGATGCTTCAATGTGTGTAACTCACATTCGACGGAGCGCTCCCCTGACTTAATCATACTGTATCTGTGTCCAGGGCTTGCTTTCATGCGGCTAACTCAGCTCAATCGGAACCATTTCGCAACTGCATTCTGTTTGGCAATTCTTTTATGGGTCACTGTCAGACATTGCAGATGTTGTGACAAGCTGCAGAAATCTTGGAATCCACTCTTGGAGTCACTGATAATGATTCCATTGTTTGTTTATTTTATTTATCTTTTCAATTAGAAGTTCTAGGTCTATAAGTATATCTTAGTGGGCCCATACCACATGTTTTCTATGACTTTCAGCTCTGAACCAGCTTTATAAGGGACCTGAGTAAACAGTACCCTGTACCCAGTGGCGTAGCAAGGGTACGAGGGGCCCCAAGCAGGAATGTCAGTAGGGGCCTCTGGTGGCCGTTTTGTGTTCTGCAATGGGCGAGGAGGAGGGACAATGATATTTGTTGCCAAGCAATGAAGGCTAATAAAAGAAGGCACTTCAGAGACATACAACTACAGTAACTTATTACACTCCTGTCTTGCTCTCCTTCTTCTTCTTTCTCCTTTTCTTTCGTTCTTGCTGCCAGAGGCATCACTTCTCTTCATTTTGGAGGAGATGCGTAACTGCTCTGTTTACACCAACACGTGGTTTGCGCTGTCTCTCTCTATCTCTCCTTCCCTCTGAGAAGCAGGTGGGGGAGGGGCGCTCATGGGGCTCTTAAAGGAGTATGCGACGGACAACTGTCGTTGCACCTTGTCAATGCTGGTGCAGTGACTTCATTCTCTTGGTCATTTCTGTCAAATCAGTTGGCCCTCTGGGGCCCTGCTGGCTTGGGGGCCCCAGGCAGCTGCCTGCCTTGCCTTATGGCAAACTACGCCTCTGCCTGTACCCCCTGAGTCCAATGACCCTGGTTCTTTCACAGATATGACAATGCGATATAATGCAAAACCTTAAGGTATTGTGTCATTTTGCACTGTTTATATTTTCTTTATGTCCCTTTGAGGTCCGGTCGACACGGTGGCTGAGTGGTTAGTGCTCCTGCTTCACGGCTAGAAGGTAGCGGGTTTGATTGATTATTGTACAATTATCACAAATAAAGCTCTTCTTCTCTTCGACCTGGTTGCAATATATATAATTAATTATAATGCAATTAATGCAATTATGCAATTATGCAATTATATATATATATATATATATATATATATATATATATTATATATATATATATATATATATATATATATATATAAAATGCAATTTTATATATATTCCTATGTTTCTAGTCATCATTTATTGGACAAAATTGTCCCTTTTTATCAGTGTAAAATAAGTTCCTAAGTTTAGATTAGCTCTCTAAACCCACTCCAAATGTAACTCCTCAACATTTTTGCCCTCTTGTCTTCACACATGGGAACAATTCTCCTCCACAGCTGTTCCCATTTCATTTAACAGGCTCCGCACTAAAGACTTGAGCATTATTCAGATCAGAGGTATTGTTTGCCTTCTAAATCTGGACTCTCTCCATGTGTTCTGTGCCCAAGGCTCCTCATTATCCATCCTCCCCTGGCAGCACTTCACTGAACAGGTCCTTTAATGTTGCTGCTCTTGTTTGGTTTCATGTTTTCATCTTAGGATGGTTAATGCTATACTGTACATACAGCCAGCAGAGTGGATAGTATCTTCTTGACCTCGTAGCTGTCCTTGAAAAGAGTTTGTGTCTGGCTCTCCTTTGTCTATTCCACTTTTTTGTCTGCATTTGTTTGCTATCTAGACCCATATTGATTGATTTACTAGTTACGCAAGTCTAATGTGATGAATGTGTGAAAGAATACAGGATGCTTTAGTAATAATCATGCAAATGATCAAAACATTAGAAGAGACCTAATAAATGAGCTTAGTGCTAATGGCACATTACACATGGAAATCTGAGAAGTGAAACACATCTTGTGCAAACACAGGAGGAGGGCTGAGAGCTGTGTGCCCGGAGCTGGATCTCTTATTATGTGCATTGCTGTTGAGTTCGGCATCAGACAGAGAAGTAGGGTTCAACTCAGCAGCTCTGGGTGAGAGGAGGAGGTGCAAATGAGAGAGAATTAAAGATGTTGAGCTGTGATGAATTAAGAGAAAACGAGCCACAGACCGATGTCAAGGCTTTACAGGTGAATTAAAATATCATACTGTAAAGACCATGCAGACAGAACATTCATAAATGTAGCATTGTGTTGTTTCTGGCAGTGCTTGAAATTACGTTCCTGTTTCTCTTCTGTCTTTTAGCTGAAGTGATCATGAACTTGGAGGCCTGGATCACAGCCATGAACAACCTGGTGATGTCTCCACCGGGCCTGAGCACTCAGACACTAGTGACACATAGTTATAAGTCTGCAATTATGAGTTTTTCTGTTGTATTAAAGTTGTCTGATACATAAAATACATGTCTTTGAGAAGATTCCCTCTCTTCTTTGTATTTGACACTTTCAGACCACTGTGTACAGCTGTGTGTTTGATAGATATATTAAATAAACCTATAAAAGGCTGGTCCATTCATTTCAATAACCACTACTCAATGTTGCATATCATCAATATTTTCTTTTCCTTTCCTCCGTGTTACTTTTTAGTTTGCAGCCCATTTTCAGTTCTGACCCACCAGTGTGCCGGCTCGACCTGTGCAGGCTAAATCAAAGCTAAGCTAAATCTCACAAAGTCATATTTTAGATTTCAAATGGAGGAAAAGTGTATCTTGTACATTTTTTTCTTTTGTTTTTTTTAATACTAAATGTGCAACACAATATCCAAGACAATTTTATAGAAGGCGCTAGTGGCAATCATTTATTTTTTGTCCCAATATGATAAAGTTTATGTCTGGAATTTTCCAAATAATTATAAAGTAGATTGTGAGCCCAAAGTGGTTAAGCACCCTTAGAGGACCCTCCGAACCAACTACCAACCATTTATACACCACTCACACACGCACCTGGTATTCCCTCCCATCCAGCCACTAACCCTGCTCATCCCCGTTTAGCTGCCAGGATCTAACCTCTTGTTTCTGTGTTGCCATGGGAACATTCCAGGTGCAGATAATACCTCTAACACTAATAACTTTAACAATGAGCTGTTGTGCTATAGCTCACAGCAGCAGAGCCTTGAATGTGGAACACAGAAATGGGACACTTATGAATAATGTTATAATGTGCACATGTGTGACAGAAATGCCCTGAGAGCAGCCTAATTTAACACAAACAACATTTGCCTCGAGCCACACTTAAAACAGGTACATGTGCTGTAGAGACGACAAAAAACAACAACACTTGAGTACCTGTGTGTGGAAGAAAGCAACCTGTAACTGAGGGAAACTTCAATACATTTCTCTCACAAACCAACTCACTATAGGCCAAATACCTCACATTAGCATGCCAGCACTGAAACAAACGCACAAAGATCTGAGCTAACAGAATCAGAATAGATTTTAGTGCCATTGTCACTGACTAGGAATTTTTTTCGGTGCAAATGTACAACATGAAACATGTGTGGTAGAGATAAATAGTAAACGATACACATTTCAAAACTATAAGGGGATAAAAATAGATACACACATTCACAGATGTACAGATGCATTAAGTATTGCAGCAGATATGAATGCAAATGGCTGGAATAGGTTAGTATGTGTTGATGAGTCGGATACAGAGTTATAGAGTGCTCTTTTAGTGTTCTTGTGGCGGGAGGTATCGTCACCCATTGATTAGGAGCTGCATAAGAACGTATTAATGTTGAAATATAAGGTTAATAAATACGTTGAAAGTGTATCATTGGAAGAGATATACGATGACCCTAACTGTGCAATTATTTGAATCTCACATATGTACCTTCTTTATTTGCACATTTAAAGCAGTACTAACGTGTTTACCTGAATAAGATAAGATAGCCTTTATTGATCTCACAATGGAAAAAATTACTTGTTAAATTCAGCTCTTAGAAACAGGTGTGCAAATAGGCAGGAAATGTGAAATAAACAACAATTAAATAGTAAATAGTGGTATCTAATATACAAGGACTTTGTGGGGACAAAAAGTGTACACAGTAAATAATAATAAGTAAACAGACTGCAACAAAAAAAAAATGTTATAGTCGGTATCAGCAGTGCAGGTTTACATCATAGTGCAAATGGTTGATAAAGTGACGCAGGTACAGTAAGTGATGTAAATACAGGGATTATTGTATGTGTTTTGCAAGGGGGTTATTGCACATGTTACTTTACAGTCTTGTTGTACAGTCTGACAGCAGTGGGGATGAAGGCCTTGTGGTAGCACTCCTTCTTGCACTGAGGGTGTCTCAGTCTTCCACTGAAAGAGCTGCTCAGCTCCTCTACAGTCCTGTGCAGTGGGTGGGAGGTGTTGTCCATGATGGAGGTGAGCTTGGCTAATACCCTCCTGACCCTCACCTCCTCCACAGAGTCCAGGGGGCAGCCCAGGACGGAGCTGGCCCTCCTGACCAGCTTGTTCAGTCTGTTCTTGTCCCGCTCTGTGCTGCCCGGGGCCCAGCACACGGCAGCGTAGTGGATAGCAGAGGCTACCACAGAGTCATAAAAAGTTCTGAGCAGAGGCCTGCTCACTCTGAAAGACCTCAGTCTCCTCAGAATGTGGAGGCGACTTTGGCCCTTCTTGTACAGGGCGCTGGTGTTGTGGGACCTGTCCAGTTTATTGTTGAGGTGAACACCCAGGTACTTGAAACAGTTCACGACCACCTCGATGTCCTCCCCCTGGATGTTCAGTGGTGTGTGCGGTAGTGGCTTCCTCCTGAAGTTGATCACCATCTCCTCTGTCTTACAGGTGTTCAAGCACGGATGGTTGTGCTCACACCAGTCCACAAAATCCATAATAACTGACCGGTACTCCATGTCGTTCCCCTCAGACACACAGCCCACAATGGTGGAGTCGTCGGAGAACTTCTGCAGATGACAGCTGTCCGTGTTGTATGTGAAGTCCGATGTGTAGATGGTGAAGAGAAACGCTGAGAGGACGGTGCCCTGAGGGGCCCCAGTGCTGCAGACGACCACCTCAGAGTCACAGCTGCGCAGCCGCACGCATTGTGGTCAGTCCGTGAGGTAGTCGATTGTCCATGCAGTGAGATGTTCATCCACTCCCGCGTCCTCCAGCTTCCCCGCAGCAGCGCCGGTCTGATGGTGTTGAAGGCGCTGGAGAAGTCAAAGAACATGACCCTCACAGCATTCCCGGTGAGCGCCAAGTGGGTGAGCGCCCGCTCCAGAAGATAGATGACAGCGTCCTCCACTCCGATGTTAGGCCTGTAGGCAAACTGCAGGGGGCCAGGGTGGAGCTCACCTCAGAGCGGAGGTGGGTGAGGATGGTCTTCATCAGGTGAGAGGTCAGGGCGACTGGTCTGTAGTGGGCCGGTTCTTGGGCTTGCGCTGTTTTAGGAACCGGGACCACACAGGAGGTCTTCAACAGGACGGGGACCTTCTCCAGGCTGAAGCACAGGTTGTAGATGTGGCTGAGGACCTCGGAGAGCTGGTCTGCACAGGTCCTCAGCAGCCTGGGACTGATGCCGTCTGGTCCTGCGGCTTTCCTCCGTTTCAGTCGCCTCAGCTCTCTCCTCACCTGGTCCAGTGTGATGGAGAGGGGGGAGTGAGGGGGGACTGGGGTGGACTGCCGGGGGTGCATATGGTGGGGGCTGGAGACATGGGTGCAAGGGGGTTGAGGCAGGTGAAGGTAGTCAGGGGAGGGGGCAGTGTCCACTGGGTTAGAGATGTGTGAGGAGGTGGGAGCAGGGACAGGGGCAGAGGGAGTGGGGGGAGAATCATAACGGTTGAAACGTTTGTTGAATTCATCCGCCCCATGCTGGTCTCCATCAGCTGTCCCTCTGGCACTCTGTCCATGTCCGGAGATGTTCTTCAGTCCCCTCCGCACGTCCCGCGCATTGCCCTGCGCCACCTTCTGCTCCAGCTTCTGCTCCAGCTTCTCCCCATAATCCTTCTTGGCCTTCCTGATCCTCCACTGGGGCTCCTGCTGGACTCTCCTCTGCTCCTCTCTGTCCCCTGAGTTGAAAACCCCTTTCTTCTTGTTCAGGAGGGCTTTAAGCTCAGGGGTCACCCAGGGGTGGTTGTTGGAGAACCACCGTACCTTCCGGGTCGTTACAGTGTTTTCCACACAGAGGTTGATGTAGTCTGTGATGCAGTGTGACAGGGCGTCGATGTCATCCCAATGAGAACTGCAGATAATGTTCCAATCCGTGGTTTGGAAACAATCTCTCAGTCTCTCTTCAGCGTCTTCACTCCACACTTTCACAGACTTCTTTTGTGCTGGTTCCCTTCGCACCTTTGGGTGTGTATTGCGGGCGCAAGTAGACGAGATTGTGGTCTGAGCGTCCGAGCGGGGGAGAGGGGCGGAGGTGTAAGCGTTCTTCACATTAGCATAAAGTCCAGCGTCTTATCGTTCCTTCTGTGGCACTTTACGTACTGTGTAAAGGTTGGGAGGGTGTCGGAGAGGGACACGTGTCCCCGGTGATGAGCAGCAGCGCGCGGGGGGTGTTGCGTCTGTATTTGGCTCACGGTGCCGTGGATGCGTTCACAGGCTGCGGCGGCATCAGCCGAGGGGGAATATACATATAAACATATCCCCACCATGTGTGAAAACTCCCTCGGTAAATACCTAGGCCTCATGCTCAAAACGATCATCTCTAGGTGGGTACAGATATGTTCTTTGACGAAGTGATCGGGATTGCACCAACCCTTGTTCACAAACACTGCTAATCCCCGCCCTTCTTTTTTCCGCTCTCCGCCACACACCGGTCTGCGCACGTCAGCTTGTATCCGTCCAGGGAAACGACAGAGTCCGTAATATTCCCATTCAACCACGTCTCTGTAAAGCACATGAGTCCGCACTCCCGATAGCGCTGCCAGCTCTTCAGTCTTGTTTGAGATGGAGCGCACGTTCCCCATGATGATGGATGGAAGGGAAAAGTTTCTTCTCTGCTTCGTCCACCTCTGTAGCCCCTGCGTTTCCTGCGTATCTCCGCGGGGATCACCGGTTTCTCCGCGTGCAGGAAAGCAGAGTCCTTAAGGCCAAGAAGCTGCCCTCTTGTATAGACAATGGGACCCCATGTGCGGCTGTGGGGGTTCCCCGGCTCAGACTCCAAATAAATCCTTTTCGTAGTCCCTCTGGGGGTAATCCAAGAGTTAATGGGATGTGGTCTGGTGGTCTGGCCAGAAAACCACAGTTGCAACTTGCCTGCCACCGGGTCGTAGCCACCAATTCACACTAATGGAATCATGAAGAAGAAGCTAACAGGCTAACGGGCAAAACTAACTGCGGGCTAGCGCCACTTAAACAGTATTTACAGCCAAGTTTGAGTGAAAAAAAAATCTCTATTGTGTAATTGGATGTACAATATCCCTCTCTCCCTTTGTCTTTTCTGTCAGCGTAGTATTTACTGTCACGGACAATTAATGAGTAAAAAAACGCCCCAAAAAAAATGCTACGACACCTGCAGTGGCGCTTATGGCCTCTAGGGGCATGAGTTACTTAGTACTGTTTCAATTTACTCAAAAAAGATTGATTCAAAATATTTCACTCCTTTACATGTCACAAGTCACCACTGAGATTCAGAATCATTTTTTTTACGGGATACAGGCTTTTTTTACCAGCGATAAAAGAAACTAGTGCACACAGAGGAAACCACGCAGGCAGGAGGCGGACATGAAAACTTCACACAGAAAGGGCCCTGTCAGGGAATCAAACTCTGATGATTTCTCATAACATGTTTGCACTTGTGACAGAACATTGTCTTTGAAATGACATCTGTGCGTTAGATTTGGACGTGTGTGTTGTGTGTTGAGCTCTAGACGACAACAGAGACGTCTAGAGCTCTGTTGTCTATTGTTATATAGCTTTGTCATCCGTTTATTTCAAGTGTGTTTCATCATTTGCTCCTCGATGGCTTTCATATGTCACTTTGAGGCCATTCATTTGAACCACATCAGACTTCAGACTGTTTTGTCTAGTGTGCAAAATGTGTATTTCTGCTATAAAAGGATTTACTCAAGACAGCTGAGTCAACACACCACACCGGACAGAGTGCTCTCCAAATGCTGAGTAAATGAATGTTGCAGTACCATTAATTCTATTCTCGAACTCCACACAAATCAAACAACCTGACATCTTGACACAGTCTGCAGAGCCATGCTCAAAAATCAAAAGGGGTACATGGAGCAAAAGGGACTCTGTCTGAGTGTTTCTCTGCTACTGGATCTTTATTTGGCTTTTATCTGAAAATGCACATGCTCATTGCCCAGTCTCTGGTTTAAACTGATGCAAAGGGAAGTTTAATTTTGACATACTGCGTAGGTTTCCTTCGGGTACTCTGGTTTCCCCTATCACTAATAATAATACAATAGGCCAGGATGAATGATGTGTCTGCGTGATAGTGGTGGTCAGAGGGACCGTTGGTGCAGATGTGACAGCGTTTCTGTCAGTCTTCTCCAGGGGAAACTGAACACCACCGAGTGTGGAGTGAATGCACAATTGTCTCAAGTAAAGTGCTTTGTGACTATGTCTGTGAAGGCGTTATATAAATAAAGTTCTTCTTCTTCTACAAATATATTGTTTTAAGCGGAATAAAATCACAACTTTTCATCTCAACTTTTTGAAAAATGGCCCACGAAATCAGGCATTTAAGTCTGCCCATCTGTCTGTCTTCTTCCACTTCCACCGTCTTCTTCCACTTGTCCGTTTCCGGGTTGTGGGGTAGCCGTTGGAGCTGCCCAAATCACATTGCACCAGCCTCCTATAGCTCCTCCTGCAGGTGGTGGGTCCACAGAAGGACATGGTTCTAACCGGGCCTGTTGGTCTCTCATAAGGGGCTTCTTAACGGCTCTTTGTCTGACCCATCACCTAGGACCTGTTTGCCATGGGAGACCCTACCAGGGGCACGAAGCCCCGACAACAGAGCTCCCAGGATCATTCGGGCGCTCAAACCCCTCCACCATGTTAAGGTAGGGGTTCCAGAAGGGGAGTAGTCTGCAACTGTCTTAAACATTGCCTGTAAAAACCTGGAGGGACTGCTTATAAATCAGTTTCACAGTGGCTGCGTGATTGATTATATTAAAAGAGAACTGAAAATCTCAATAGGATTCATCTGGCCTGTTTTTGCAGGATTGCCTTGGACTATGATCACAAACAGATGGAAGCCTGCAGAGCTGTCACAAACATCTGTCAAAACACAGACCTCTCTAACTCATGCAAGACTAAACTGTGGATTTCAAATCAGCTATTCATGCCATGCAGCATTTTAGCCATTGTTGTATTACAACACCGCTATATGGAGGACCGTGTCTGCCAAAAAAAATAACAGTATACACTTTTTTAAGTAATCAATTCATTTTCAATTAATTGACATTTGTAAAGAAATGCATGCATTTATTGTAATAAGTGTATATTTTTATGTATGTATTCATTTAATCATCCAGTCCAGTTGACACTATTAGGTTAACTTACTAATCTATTTTTCTTACATACAGTGAGAACCGGATGTTTTAGAAATCTATATATCTTTATAAAAAGATACATTTGCATTTTCTTCTCACCATTAGACATGAAACCAGAATTAACTTTTATTTATTTTTTAGGTCAATTAGAATTTTAAACATTATTTCTATTTGTCAAATGCTAGAAGAATGAGAGATAGAAATTTCTACACATTTTTTGTATTGCTTTTTACAAAACCAAAAGTTTACATACATTTCATAAATATTTGGTAGCATTGCCTTTAAACTGTAACTTGTGTGAAACGTTTTGGATTTCCTTCCACAAGCTTCTCACAATAGTTGGTCAATAGTTGAGGTACCAAGTTTTACACTGACACAAGGTAACGTGATTCTTCATGGTTGGATTATAACTAGGACCAGACTAGTTAGCAATTGCAGAATATACCTATTTCAATGTTCTTTTTCAGAACTGTTTTAAAAATAAATTGTTGGCCTGTCAATAAGCCCGTACTGTACAGCCCCGCTGATACTTTTGAGGGGGAGATATTGCTGTAGTGTGAAGGCAAAATAAATAAATAAATGCCTTCACCTCTTGGAAGATGTCAGCGGGAGCTAGTTTTATGTGAGCCATTCCTTGCTTTGTGTATATGCAAATCATCTCTGCCTAGGGTGGTGAGTTATGGACCCCTGTTGATAAGCTTGTAGCTTTTTGGGTGTCCATTTTTGCACAACGTAGCAATACTTGATGGTTTATAAGTTGAATTTTCTAATTGTATGTGCGAAATTGTGAAATAAATAAATAAAAAAAAAATAAATAAAAAAATAGTTTGGTCAATTCCTCAAAACAGAACTGGTGTAACTGAGCCAAATCTGTAGGCCACCTTGCATGCACATGCCTTTTCAGCTCCTCCCATACATTTTCAACTGGATTGAGATCAGGAGTTTGTGATGACCACTTCAAAACATTGGCTTTGTTATCATTAAGCCACTTTGTAACCAGTATTGGCAGTTTGCTTTGGGTTATTTGGAAGTCCTCATCTGCGCCCAAGCTTTAACTTCCTGGCTGATGTCTTGAGATGTTGCTCCAATATTTCCACATAGTGTTCTTTCTTCATGATGTCATCTATTTTGTGAAGCGCACCAGTCCCTCCTGCAGCAAAACAACCCCACAGCATGATGCTGCCACCCCAGTATTTCACAGTTGGGATGGTGTTCTCAGGCTTCCAAGATTCCCCCTTTGTCCTCCAAACGTGACAATGGTGATTATGGCCAAAACTTTTTTATTTTATTTTTTCAGACCACAGGAAATGTCTTTTTTATTTGAAAACCCCAAACTGGCTTTTTCATGTTTATTTTGGAGTAGGGTCTTGGAGTAAGGTCTTCTCCCTGGCAGCCCATGTTGGTACAGTACTTGTTTCTCTATGGATGATGACAAACTCTTACCAGGTTCACCCAGCATCTTCACCAGGTCTTTTGCATATTTTGTTCTTATTCACATTTCAGACCACAGCACGTTCATCACAGGGAAACAGAACCCGCCTTCTTTCTGATCTGTATGATGGCTGGACATTTCCATCATTGTTTGGACCAATGAAAGTGGCACCTTCAAAAAAAAATGTCACCCAAAGATGAACCAGACTTGTGCTTTCCCATATTGTTTATAGGTATAGTAATCTTAGTGTATGATTTTGTAAAAAGTAATACAACATTGTGTCTCTCATTCTTCTGGAATTTGACAAATAGGTCAATTAGAATTTAAAAAAATGATTTCTAAGAAAAATAAGTCAATTATCATCTCAGACACTGAGAAAAAAATGCAAATATGAAGTGTATGTAAACATATGATTCTCACTGTAAATGTGCACTGAAGTGCTGTGGCTAAATTGAACCCCATAATAATGAGCTCTTACTCAAGCATGTCTCAAATATTGTTGTACTTATCCATGATGTAATTTGAATTTAAAGTTAAGCAGAGAAGGCCTTTTGCACTCAGTTTAGAGAGCGCCGATCTTTTATTATTCTTCATGAACTCCTTACTCTCATACCTGTGATGATATAGTTGAGGACAGCAACATTTCCATTTCAAAAAGGTCCATACGTGGCTGTGTGCACACTTGCCTCCAGAGTGAAATGGGTCCGACTCAGTGGCAGCATCTTTAAATATGCATATTGTATGAATTTATTCATGACTGTTTGAGTGTTGTCTTATGTGTGGACTGTTTGTCTCACTAGACACATGAAACATTTATGGCACTGTATGCAAGTGTAAGCATTTCATGCAAGGCTGAAGCTACTGTTTGCTGTTAGACTGTCCTTTCACAGGTGTGTTGTTAAGTCCAAAACGTACTGATTAATCACACACTTGAATCTGTGTTTTTGCATGTTTCCCGAACTATGATCCAATTGTGTTGAGCCCAATGAATCTACAGCTTCCTGGTGTGGGTCTGGTACCTCATGTAGTGCACCCGTTACGAAGGAAATCATCCACTGCAAGAGCGGCACTCTGTTTCCTCCCAATCTCCATAAATCACTACACTCACTTCATAGATCACTTGTGTTGATTTGCCCTGAAAAGTTATTGCCTGTTTTTTAATCTAAATTTAAATGGAAATATATGAGAGGGCCTAACCATCAAAAGACATGGGGTAACACACACCCTTCATACTGAAAGGCCCTGTCTGCTCTGGGAACCGAACCGTTTGCTGCGAGGCAAGTCTCAAACCCTTATAAAAAATACATTTGACACTCAGTTAGCCTTAGTGTCAATTCTACCACATGTAGCACACACAGTCCTTCCCTTTTCAGAGATCTGCCTTTTCTAATACAGGGTATCCACAGGGTCCTAAAAAGTTTTTTTTTTTAAAGATATAAGTGATTTTCTGAGGTATTGATGTTTTTGTCGTGAGGCCTTAAAGTTTATGAAGGAGGTCTTTAAAAAGTCTGTAACAGTATGTTGAAATCAAATCAAAGCAAGCTAGTTGCTCTTTCTTGTGACTCTTGACATATCCAAAGTGGATCATTAAAAGTCTCAAAACGTTTTAAGAATAAAGCCATTTCATTCAGTGCTTTATCTGATTTGAATGCACCATGGATGACTCTGGTAAAGTTATTCCAAACACATGGATCAGCAGACAGACAAAGAGAATGTTTGAGGGATTATGCTGCACTCCCTTTTCGCCGTGAAAACATACACTGTATCTAAAGTCAGGTGTTGTGCCTATAGTGTTTGTGGAAGAAATCTCAAACAGTTAGTCATTTTACCTGTGAAACTAATCCAAGAAGGCAGTCAAAAAGTCATTCTTCTGGGTCACCTCTATTTGAACAACCCAGTCTCACCTAAATGCATATACGTATATTGTACAATAATGCATTTTTTAAACACAAATTAAGTATGCAAAAGGATGCACATTAAATCCAATGTAATTCAGAGGCAGTGCCCTTTGTACAAACCTCTATATCTCAGAAATTCACAAAGGTTTCCCCACACTATTCCCCCACAAAATGGCCTAAACCATTTTCTTACTTTTGCTGTCTTGATGAGACGATTACCCAGATGTGTAGCTGTGGTGTTGTTATGTGCTCATGTTTTCCTCCGTATTCCATCAAACTGACCGGGACGTTGCACGTTCTGTAGCCGAAGATGAGGCGCCCTGAGCAGTACAGATGTGAGCGCTATTGCGCTGTTGTCTATTGCCACTCTAGTACTGCTTTCAGTTCTCTGTGTGAAAGTGATGCAAAACATGTCTTTCAGCTATTTGATTATAGAAAATAACATTTATTGATTATATGTTGAAATACAGCGCGCTAAATGTTGCCAGGTTGATTGACACGCTCCAGCCAATGACGTACTTTCGTACAGGTGACATAAGTTGCCTGATTGGCTGTGTCAATCCACATTTACTTACGTTTATTGTTATGAAAGATTAATATTGGCCTTATTTATTTTTTAAGTTTTAATATTTATATTTTATTATTATTATAATCTTGCTACAAATTGTTTGTTTTTTTCACTTTATTCTGTACTGTTCTTGCCATACCGTTTGTGCATGATCAATGAAAAATAAAATAATTAATATTTATTTTGATTTAAAGACATAATTAACTTTATGTTGAATTAGTTGTAATAAAGAACTGTATGTTTGTCCGAAGGGCACTGTGTGAAAGGGGGCTTTCACCCTTCCTTTCACTGTGTATTTGGTCAATTCTTTTGCTTTTTGTATTGTTTGGTAGGTATATGGTCTAGTTTAGTTGATTATTGTTTTGATTGGTTTGTTTGCTTGAAGTGCTGTCAGCTCAGCTGACTGACTAGTGGTAACACCTGGGTAGTTGGGTTGCAGCACTGGGATTGATTTAGAGGGGGGATGGAATGTTTCATTTGTTGTTTATAGTTTCTTTAGGTTCATGTAATTATTTATATTGATTTAATATGATTTGATTATTGTTTGTATAATTTGTTATTGCTTATTGCTTATATTGTTTGTTGTGGTTTGGTTGTTTTGAGACCAACTTACTCACCTCCCTACCCTGAAGGCCAGTGGTGCGTATGAGTGGGTGAGGTGGAGAGCTCCTACTTGTACTCCTGGTGTAGAATTGTTTAAAGAGAGGGCAGTTTGCTGTGAGGCGGCACCCGTTATTTTTATTTGTCTCCTGTGTTTGTTTAGGTTACGTACTAGGCATTTTCCTTGTGATTTACTGTTCCTTTTCTTTTGTAAATAAATCACTTTTTGATCACTATTTTGGATGCCTCCTCGCCTGTCTTGCCGGAACATCCGGTAACAATCCTACACACTGGCTTTGAATTACGTTGGATTTAATGTGTATACTTTGGCGTACTTACTGTATGTCACAAAAAAGTGACATAAGTATGAGTTTCTAAAAAAAAAAAAAAAAAAAAAAATCATGCAATAGACATTTGGGTGAGACTGGGTTGGTTTGAAGGACTATTGGTTTGAAATAAATAGACACATACTGTGATGATGAGAGAAAAGATGTTTGGCATCTTATCCAAGTAAATGGAGCATTCTTATCTTGCAGCTCTGATGCTTTTAGTCAGTGTCACAGAGGTGAGTGCATGCAGAGTTCAAACTGAGAGGCGTTTGACCAGTGAATAAGGCAATCACAGTGGTCCACTTCAGCCCAGCCCAGAATAGCTCATATACAAAGAGCAGGGCAGAGCAGAGGCAGTGATTGCATTCTGTCTGTAATACATGGAGAAATCAAGCCGCCTACATGTTATCAACACTGTTTGCAAGGAACTGTATGCAGAAGTAAAGATTCCCTTTTGCAGCAATGTTGTTGTTTTTTTGTAACACTGCCAAATTTAGTACAATGTAATGTGCTATGTAACAATGTGTAATAAATTGTATTTCTTGGCACGATAATAATATGTATTTAATGTAATAAGACATAAGAGGCCAAATTATTGTGTTCTAACTTGTGAATTGTATTGGTCAAGATCATGGTTCAGAACAGGTATTGAAAACATAAAACGCGCTCAACTCACTAAATGCCCTCTGACTGGGTGCTGATTCCAAAGAACAAAATAGAAATAGAAAAGGACAGCCCTCCTAGTCAGAATAAAGTTTTTATAGAAAATAAAAACTTTATTCTGACTAGGAGTGCGGTCCTTTTTCTATTTCAGAACAGGTATTGACTTTATTAAATCAGCATCAACATGAAACCTCTCTCTGTGAAGTTAAGACATTTTGTAGTACATCGTTTAGCCTCCTGTTATTTTTTTTTGTTATGTATTGTTATTTAACTGCCTTCTGACCTCATGTCCAGCTATTGGACATCAAAGTAAGCTCCAAACTTCCACCTTCCTTGTCTCCAGATGTACCACCTCTGGCCATTGAGGAGATCTTTGATACATGTGGAGGCATCGTCTGCGTCACCATTCGCAAACGCAACAAAATCTTAATCTATTATAGTTCAGATGCCTGGGGATCCATCTCCAGATGTGGAGCCTGGATGTGGATTTTTTTTTACACATCATGAATACATTTATTTCACTCAAAGTTAAAGTGGACATATCATGGAAAGTCAACTTTTTTGAGCTATGAGCCATGTTATAAAGTTGAGCCATGTTATAAAGTTGTTTCCTTGTCATAGAAATACCTGGAGTAGCATTTCACACAGTTTTGAGTACTCCCCGGATAAACCTGTTTAATTTAGCAGTTTCTTCTTCTATGGTGTCAGCCCTTCGTTCTGTATTTACTGGACACAGTTGCATCATTGTTCAAACCCAAAACTGTCCTTCTCATTTTCCGAGCCCATAATCCAACATTATATCGGTTCTGATCCGTTCTGTATTTCATTGTTACTATTTAAATCATAAGTCAATTTTTAAACCCTATGTGCGTGATGAGTCCACTTTAAGTAAGTCAGAGAGGATACAAATGTTGAATGTGGAGTAATGCACTGTAGTGCGGTGTGTCGGTGTCACCATAGACCCTGGTCTTTCTCTGCAGTTCCCATTTTAAGTGTGGAGTGTCCAGAGCAGCATACTGTAGCCACCAATGGGTTTAAGCCCCTGTAAGCCTCTTTGTGTATATTTTTGCCTTCACACTCATTTATTCTTGGCTTGTTATTCAGTTGAATCTAATGCTTCCCCTCAGGCCTGTTTTACATTGGCAGAAGAACCAGCTCTACGGTGGCTCAAATCCTCTGTTATGATTCTTTTTATGATCTAGCCAATACATTTCTTCTTAATTACACCGTATATCCAGTTTTAAGAATCTAATGCCAATAGTGACTTGGACAGTTAATATTGACAGTCATGATTTTGGACAGTTGCTATTGACAGTCATGATTAGTGCTTATGCTTTGTGCTGTGCAGTGATGTGCCAGGCAATCCATTTTGCCTTGACATCCTCATTGCATATTGTCGAAGCCTACAATGAAACTATAACTATTCTATTCAGGACAGTTCAGCATGAAAGGAAGAGGCATTACGCAAATAGTCAAAGCCAGTACTTAATTTCACAACGCTCAGCATATGTGCAGCAGCCTCAAACACTATGCTATTGTGTGGCACCATGTTTTCTGCTACACCATCTGACATAATCTCTTTATGTACAGTATTTCATTATTTCTGCAGACAAGAAATGTAGACCAGACAGGCCAGAGACGACTTGTACGAGTGGGAATGCCACCAGCGCAAGTTGGCCAGAGAAGAGCGGCACCGACGAAAGATGGAAGAATATCAACTGCCTTCCCCTCCGCCCATTGTTCACTACTCCAACCATGAAGGCAGTCTGCTTGGAGAAAGGATCAAATGTCGGCACGCTGCATGGGATAAAATAGAGTATAACATTTAATAAGCCTCCAGAGGCCAACATTTTAGTTCAGCCAGAAAGCTGTCAATTTTTTGGTCTTCTCTGGAGCTCTTTCCTTTAGCTGTTACTGTGATATTTTACAACTTGGCTGCACACATATGCGATGGCATTAAACAGCAACTCAGTCATTCAGTATTCTTCTACACTCAGCTTATCCTTATATTCAGTTTTATCAGCTTCATTTTTTCTGTTTGTCAGTATGTGTTTCCTTTGTTGTAAACAGACTTGTTTCTCCTTCTCTCCCTGCCCTGTTTTTCCAGATGATGGTCAGTTTGCAGAGGCAGCGCAGGCCCTCCTGACCTGGCTGGAGCGAGGTGAAACGCCAACAACTTCTACTCTATGATCCAGTCATCCAACAGCCACATTCAGACTGATGAGTGAGAAAGCCCAGCACAAGAAGGAGATGGAAGAGGCCAAAGACAAGTTCAATACCACATGGCTGCTACACTGGCACAATGTGAGTCATTTGTACACAAACACTAATCATTTATCACTTAATCTTTATGGCACGTTCACATCAAGTGCGTCAAAAGCATCAGCTTTACATACACAATGCCTCCTGTGCGGCCCATTTTGAAGCTTTACGTCGGACGCTGCGGGTTTTGAGATTACGTCAGTGAATGCACCACCTGTGGGAGTGCCGTGAGCTCAGACGCTATTGATTAGTAGACTCAATAAAGGTGCACACGCCGGTGTAGTTTGAGTCACGGGGCTGTTTGCTGGTCATGCTGTTGGCGTGAGTAAGTAGACTGTTTGGCAGAGCTTAAAAATGTTTATTTTCAAACTCGTATGTATTTATTAGAGTGTATTGTCTTGACCAAGGTTTCGTGAGGGTGGTAGCTGCCTGTTCCACTCGGGTGCGCCCTGAGCCTCATTTGAAGAGCTATGTCATCGGGATGCTAAGGTAACTGTCCTGATTTAATCCTTATGCTGCTGATGATTGTTGATAAGTGCCCTTGCTGTTTTTTTGTTTGTTCATTTTACAGCAGCAACAACAACTGCTGCTCCTTATGCTCATTCTAAGTTGCTCTCAATGCTTGTTTGTGGGTTGTCTGGTAAATCAACTGTAGGCACCTTAAATTGTAGCCTAATCATTGTATTGCTACACTGTTACCTTAACTAAAGAATACTATCTATTTAAGTAAAAGACTTTTAAACTGAAAACCTTTAAAGGATCTGTATCATGCTATTTTAGCCATTCCAAAGTAAACTATGGGCATTTATATGATATATTGTACCTCTATAGGTACAATATATCTCGCAGTTTCATAGATGGCTAACACACATGCTAACACGCATTTTGATTGACTTACTGCTCAGCCAGGCCTCCCGTCATCGGGTGTTTACGTTATGGCACTCGCGTTGGTTATAAAAGTTGATTCTTGTTTGATTCTGGCCAAGGTTCACCAAGCATCCATCAGGTTGATACAGTAGCTAGCTGAATCCCGTAAAGAAATTCCAACTTCTGGCGAGTGCACTCTTCTTTAGGAAGAAGTAACAAGAGAGAGCAGAGAGGAGCATGAGAAGAGCTCCTGGCTCACCAGCAAAGGTTTCGCCTGCATTCCCAATAAAAGATTCAGTCGCAGCTGCATCATCTGCACCTACAGTAAAGGACTCAGCCGCAGTTAAGGATCCAGCCACAGCAGCACAACAAACATTTCAACCATAGCAGCAGCGCCACCTGCATCTGCATCTCCGGGGAAAAGCTCAGCTTCAGCACCCCCTGCATCTATACTAAATGATTCAGCCGAAGGAGCATTTTCATCAACTCCACCACAGGCCTTGAGCCTGACTGCTGACACCCTCCAGAGATTTTTCTGAATCATATCCATCTCCAAAGTCACCTATGGGATTCCCCAACCATTTTGAACCCTTGATAAAACAAGGGATTAAAATGACTCCCCTCACTCCAGTCATGTCAAGACCAAGGCTTTCATCCCCAAAGTATTATCATGACCCTCTCCCACCTCCACCTTTTTCACCAACCAAGGTCTCCCCAGCTCGGCCCCCATCACCGGTGCCCACAGCTGTTATCTCCAGCAGCTTCACTGCTGCTGTCTAGGACATTAGGGGCCTCTCCATTGCTACCATGCACAGCAAACTCAAAACCAACCAGAGGTCCATAGAGGGAGTGTGTTCTTCTGAAACAATTAGTGCTGTCAAACAACATAGATTAGATAAGAGAGGGACAGTCAGACCGTCCAATCACAGATAAATCTCAAACATGCTGTACTCAATGTCAGGTCATTAAAAAACAAGTCCTTTTTAATAAATAGTTTTAATTCCTCTTATCTAGATTTTATGTTTTTAACTGAAACATGGCTTGACAAAAACACTGGTAACGCAGTTTTGATTGAGTGTAGTCCATCAAATTTCAATTTACTTAAACAGCCACATCAAAGCAATAACATCATCAGCTTTTTACCATCTGAAAAACATTGCTAAGATCAGAGGAATAGTGTCAAAACCAGACTTAGAGAGACTCATCCATGCATTTGTCTCCAGCAGGTTAGACTACTGTAACGGCCTGCTCACTGGCCTTTCTAAACGAGCTGTTAGAGCTGCAGTACATCCAGAACGCTGCTGCTCGAGTCCTGACAAGAACCAGGAAATACGACCACATTAGTCCAGTGCTCCAGTCTCTGCACTGGCTTCCTGTCACTCAGAGAATAGAATTTAAAACAGCTCTGCTTGTGTACAAGTCTTTTCATAGTTTAGCACCAAAGTACATCTCTGACATGTTAGAGCCGTATGAACTGAGAACTTCAGGGAGGGGTCTCCTGGTGGTTCCCAGAGTCAATAATACACACGGTGAGGCTGCGTTTCAGTTTCATGCAGCTAAAATCTGGAACAGTCTTCATGAGGATGTGAGACAGGCCTCAACTCTGACAATGTTCAAATCCAGGCTGAAAACAGCTCTTTTTACCCGTGCATATGAAAACTGAAAGTATTTTATCTGCACTCTTGCCTTTTACTGTAATTGATTAACTTTATGTTGATGTTTTATTGATTGATTTGATCTGTTTTCTTGTAATTTTATGCAACTGTGAAGCACTTTGAATTGCCTTGTGTACAGTATGAATTGTGCTCTACAAATAAACTTGCCTTGCCTTGAAGACTTTTCATAAACAATGAGCAGTAGACGATTGTAACAAGCTAACAGGAGTAACCTGGAATAACCATTGTCCACCGGCAGAAATAATGTGCCTCTATTCAAACGTGTGAGCTGGATACAGGCTTAAATACTGGGGAAATCCTGGCGTAGACCATGGGGGTATAATTAAAGATCCATAGGACATGGCCGTAGCAAAGAGGGACTAGTTGCCTCAAAACAGCGGTTATTTTTTGAGGCAAGAGCTCCTTCCAAAATGCGGCCACGCTTCAGGGACACACTTTGAGCTGACACGCTTAAAGAGCATCTTGATGCTTGGTGACAAGCGTCTATCTTATCAATAAGCACAAGTATTCAACTAGGGTCTTTGGGTGCGATTTTTGAAGTGCATTTTAAAGCGTGAAAAGCATGTGGTCTGAACGCAGCATAACACAAAAAGTGTAATTTCATTCAGATACAGTAGCATGACGCCCAAAACATGTAAGTATTGTAATTTAGTTTGTGCAAGTGCTCAGTCGTCAAGAAGAACAAAGGTTTTCAAAAAGTAATCATCTACGTTTGTTGACAACAAATTCATCAAGTAAGCTTTGTTACTGTAGTAGGCAAAAAATATAACATTTAAGCCAAATTTAAAAAGAAAATTCTAAAAATCGAATTTAGTTTTATATTTCAAATTGAAGTTTTAAAAGGTAATAACACTAGACAAATACAGCTATTTAACTATTATCTTCATCATCATGAGCAAATACATGATTCCCTCTGTGTGTCATAGTCACTAGGGCTGGGTACCGTTAATCGGTACCTACTTGTACTGACAAAAAGCTCAGGTACGGCGGTATCAAAAAGGGGATTTCAAACAAAAGATCATAATGATCTTGTGATGCTACTGATGTCAACTTTAAGTAAAAGTGATTACACAGAAATATCAGAAGTATGGCTTATTTACAATACAGTTGTGCTATTTACAGCAGGCTTGGTTATTGACAGAATAAAGTCAGACTAGAGCAATTATGTGTTACGTAGTCTCGCTCCTGATCTCTTCCAAGTTCCTCCCTCGTTGTTTGTCAACCAGTGCAGCCTCGCACACTTTCATACAGTCATTACAATCCTTTGTATTCTCTCAAACACCACCAAACTACTGTATTCAGCCCATTGTGAGTTAAACAGAGAAAAAGAGATAGTCCCGCTGTAACACTGGAATCAAAGCGCTGAGCTCTTATGCTTCAGTGAGCAGTAGCTTAATTCAGCACATGTTAATATTATGTGCTCCCCCCACTATTTTACAGTATAGTTTATGTTATTGGAAAAGGAAATGGCCACTATATTGAATTTTTGTATGACTATGGGTTTTTCTGAAATACAAGGTCCAAGGCAACAAATAACGCCACACTTGGCACCTGTATCACAAAGTGAAAGAATTAGCAGGAAAAGGCCTTAATCTGCTTTGTTTAATTTATCCTGATGAGCCAATGTAAACTGAAATAATTAAACTTAGAAATCTATAATAAATACATAATGGAAAATGATTGACAACTAAAAGGAAAATGACGAAGAAAAGGTGAGGTTGAAGATGCAAAGGTTATTTTCATCTGGGAAAAGGCCAGAGGAAGCATACGCTGCTCCCACACCTCTGACAGCTCTCACTGCAGCTGCACAGCCCACAGCATTTCAACTCCACATCCCCAGCACATGCATGTTAAGTACATGCACACAGCTCTGAAAACATTGTTTTGAAGGGGACTATTGTGTATTGGGTATGAAGTATAAAGTATGTAGTTCTCTGTTTCACTAAATACACTGTATAAAGACTATGCACTCGGCATACAACACACAAATTAGACATACAACTAAACTAACTGGTACAGTATACCGTTGTTATTTAATATAATAATGATTTGTTTGATTATTATATTAAATAACAACGGCATAATTTGTTTTACCCCTCCTGGAACCCCCACCTTAACGTGGTGGAGGGGTTTGAGCGCCCGAATGATCCTGGGAGATCTGTTGTCGGGGCTTCATGCCCCTGGTAGGGTCTCCCATGGCAAACAGGTCCTAGGTGATGGGTCAGACAAAGAACGGTTCAGAAGCCCCTTATGAGAGACCAACAGGCCCAGTTAGAACCATGAGGCCGTCCTTCCATGGACCCACCACCTCCAGGAGGAGCTATAGGGGCTGCTGCAATGTGATTTGGGCAGCTACAACCCGGCAACGGACAAGTGGAAGAAAATGGATGAATGGTTGGATGGATTTTCTCTCAGACAAAATACAGTTGAAGTCTATAAAGGTCCTCTCATAATTTTAAATATATAAATCCTTTCTTTTGGGAGTTTCTGCGACCAGAAGACAGCTGGGTTTCAGGCAAATCTTAGGGCGTTTTCACACAGGCTCTTGTTAGGTCGTCCTTTTGGGTCAGTGAATCACTTTAAGCCAGTCTTAAAAGCTGCTCCGAGTCCGGCTGAAACAGGTGATCTCGGAGCGGCTTCACTCAAACTCTGGGTCGGAGCAGGTGTGGTGTGAATGCGGCCTAACTTTGGCCGAAATACTCTCACTTTGACGCCTCTTTTTTGCAAATGAATACTCGCTGCATGAGGACGTTTAGATTACTGCTCTGACGAGGCAAAATGTATAAACTTTAATTTCCGTCCATTGTCCCCCACACGCATGCTCAAACACACTGTCAACAATCCTGGCCTATTGTACAGTACATGTTGTTAGTGATAGGGGAAACCGGAGTACCCAGAGGAAACCTATGCAGATACGGGGAGAGCAAACGGGACCTTCTGGCTGTAAAGCACGAGTGCCACCTGATGTGCCACCGTGCCGCCCATAAGTTTTATTAGTAACAGCGCATGTTGAGATAATATCTTAAAAAGCTTATATTATAAGCTTTAATTGGGGCCCCAGTTGTCCACAAAGAAAAGCATTTTAAAAGTGGTAACTAGTGTAAGTGTTTAGCAGACACATACAAACATAACATGCAGGTGAGGTTCTGACACCACTCTCATCGCTCTGCTCCTTCCCACCTGCCTCTATCTCATGATGCACCTCCACGGTTGAACAGATTGTGTCTGTATTCCAAGCCACTTTCAAACAAAAGCCATAGGACCATTTCATCAAAGCTCAGCGCAAAACCTGAATGTACAGGCTGGTACACTTCCTGTTCATGTTTTAAAATCCCTTGTGTTTTGCTAAGACCTTTGCTGATGACCATATACAGTATAAACTGACTGGTGAGTTCTCACCAAATATACCAAAATGTATACCTTAAGAAGTCTGTATACAGTATCGTCTGACAATATATATGTCCTTGCATAAGCAGTGACTTAAAACGAGCCATCTGAAAATAATTTACTGCCTCACCATGTTATGTTACAGGAGATCAGACACCTTCAGAATGAGCAGCTCAAATGAGAGGGGATGGAGATGTCTGACGATGACGCGGAAGATCTCCACAGCAGCAAACACTCGGATGACTCAGGTCTAATGGGTTCTGCACAGGTATATTGTAACTGTCCAGTGCTTGTTTTGACATGACCTACAAACTCATCACCATTCATCTCCTACGGATTAACCATTGATATAATATAAGGCCTTCCGCCTTTTTGCCCTTTTAAGGAACAGACTTCGTAGGAGAGCAGCCATGTTAATTTCACAGACCACTCGGGATCATTACTATGCAGGGGCTGAATCGAACACCGGTTATGTATTCTCTTATCTTACATCTATGCAGTGGACACTTTCCTCCGGCTCTGTGTAGATCTGCCTGTGAAAGTAAGGCTATTATAAGGATATAACAGGATTTAAGCAATGTAATTATTTTTTGTTTGTGTCAAAGATTGATCGAAGATGTGACTTTAATTGCATTCAAAATTAACTACTTAATTAAAAAAATAAAATCTAATTTTTACAGCTGTACTACAATTTTAGCCATGTAATTGTACTTTTACTTGAGTACACATTTTCTTTCCACCGCTTATTGTTGTATTGTAATGTTATTCATTCACATTTCTAATCTTTTAACATTTTGTGAAGGCGTAAAATAGTCGTAACAAGGTTGAGACAGACTCAGATCTAAGGTCATCTCTCATCTAGTGTTTCACGCCTCATGCTTGTTATTATGCTTCCTTTACAAGCTCTTCTTTTTAATCATTCTGATCTTTGCCATGGGCTAATTTGACAGCTCCTTTAATCAACATGCAAATGTATGTAAATGCACTCTTCTGCTCATCCCCTTCCCTTGTGCCGCATCACTATACAGTTTATCAGAGATTAGCAATGCTGTCACAAGCCTATCAGGACTGGACAGGGTGTTGCCTGTAAGTGTGCAGCTTGTCTACATTTGTGGTGTTGTTGTTGTTGTTTTTTTAAGCAATTGTTACACATTGCCCTGTGTTAAGCCCATGGACATGTCAATCTTTAATATCTTGAGCAGCAGTGCTATGATCTCTATGGTAAAACCTGGAGGTTTTATCCCTCTGTGGTTGATTAAATCAGAATTTGGCAGAGATTTTAAACAACTGTGCACTTTTCTTTGTAGATCACGGTGATCTTGTGGGACACAGTCAGACCTTGCACCCAGCCTATGAAGAATATGCATGTTTTTGTGGTGAAATGTAAATTTTGTCAAAAAATTCCAGCCAGAGAGGAGCAAAGAGCACAACACACACTCACAGCAGCTCAGCTTGTTCCAGAAGGAGTTTCAGGGCATTACAGACGGTACTATATACAGTACTATAATATAGTACTATTATGCAAATATATACATACATAGCTCTACTGTATATTCTATGCGCAAGTTCCAGCTCGATAGTAGTAGCTTTTCGCCCCTTTTCAAATAAAAGATTAAGAACTCCTGGATGTTTGCTTTCATGCACAATCCATCATGGGAAACCTATTGAATAGATCTGTGCTCAAAGTGTGCTCTTTACTGAGCCATTGATTTGTTAGCATGCTACCACCAACAAATAATGCTTGTTACTGCTATTACTATTACTACTTGTTATTACTATTTTCTGTGCTGCATCTGACTCTACTCCAGGTCAATTTGAAATTATGTCCTCAATCTTAATGTGTTTTTTTCCCATTCATATTCTCATTATTTCAATTTACAAAACGTATCCAAAAGAGTGTGTATAAGCCACAATCATGCATAAACACTTTAAAAGGAAACTAAACGAATTGTCTTTGTGTGTATCATCTTGGCTACTAGCTGTCGAGGGTGTACTCAATAATTTACTCAGATATTATCAAAGTATAAGTAGCTCTCTGCCTTTTAGTCTATAAGAATAGCTAAACGGTTGGAGACCCTTGGCACTTTTATCATTCACTACATACACACGCACACTGTTGGTTAAAAACTCAAACTGGTCCTCACAGTGTCGTAATTACAAGCGCGCGCACACACACACACACACACACACACACACACACACACACACACACACACAGGTCTGTACTCAATTGTGGGGACACCTGACTAAATCGTCACTTGTGGGAACCACCCTTTCTGTAGGGTCTACAGCATCCAAAAAAATCAGGCAAAGTCCCCTAGAATTTACAAACAGTAATATCATCTCAAACCCCAATACACACAAAAAAAATTCCACACCTGACTTTTACTATATTTCTGGGGACCTTCCAGGTTTTTAAATACTTGTGAGGCCCACTCATACACAGTCTCAGGTTTTTGAATACTTTTAAGCCCACTCATACACAGTCTCAGGTTTTTGAATACTTTTAAGCCCACTCATACACAGTCTCAGGTTTTTGAATACTTTTAAGCCCACTCATACACAGTCTCAGGTTTTTGAATACTTTTAAGCCCACTCATACACAGTCTCAGGTTTTTGAATACTTTTAAGCCCACTCATACACAGTCTCAGGTTTTTGAATACTTTTAAGCCCACTCATACACAGTCTCAGGTTTTGAATACTTTTAGCCCTCATACAGTCTCAGGTTTTGAATACTTTTAAGCCCACTCATACACAGTCTCAGGTTTTTTGATCATCAGGTTTTTGAATACTTTTAAGCCCACTCATACACAGTCTCAGGTTTTTGAATACCTTTAAGCCCACGCATACACAGTTTTTAAATACTTTTAAGACCAATCATATACAGTTAGGTTTTTAAATACTTTAAAGCCCAACCATACATAGTTTATAGCGTTCATAACTATTCAACACAAATGCCCTGCCTGTATTATTGTGAAAAAATATCTCTTCTTAAAATGCTCTCTCAAAAATGTTACTTAGTCATAGACAAAGAAGGTAATCACTATTCAATTTTGATTTGAATTGAAAGAATCACATCATAACTTTTGAACAGTTGGGGATAATTATATTTGTTTACAAACAAAACATCCCATTGTAACCAAGTAACAACTGATTACAATTGACAGCTGAAAACTTCTATCAAGAAATTGTTGTATACATTATAGAGGTGCTTCAATCATTTATCTTTATTTATAGTTTATTGTATAGTATTTTATAGTCCGTTATTATTACTAATTAATGTCTGAGTTATATGTCCATATATGGCTATTTATGGTCATGAACCTTCATTATGCTTTTGTCTTAAGCATAGCAGACTAGCTCTCGCGCCATGGTTGTTTTGATTAGTTACACTACACACCGCTGCTGTCACAAGTAGAGCCGCCAGGTGGGGAGGGACACAGTCGGCAATTAGAGCAGTACATCCAGAGCTGTTGTGTAACCACTAATTACAATAAAAAATACATTGATGGTTTAGAGCAGTGCAATGCTGCGTAATTTTCACCAGAATATAGATTGAAAGAATGTATGTGAAATCCACGTTTGATCAACATATTTTACAAATCTGCTGAACAGGCTATGATCAGTGACTGATCTGATTGGCGTACCTCTATAGAATACTGTGGTTGAGAGTTATTTACCTGTGAAACGCTTCACATTGAACTTATTAAACACTTAAAAGGGCGAACCCAAAGTAGTAATTAGTCCTCAGATGACTTTTGGAACAAAAAGTCAAGTGAAAGACCCCAAAAATGTCACCAAACTGAGGATCCAATTGGCTGCACGTCAAGACACTGGACGATCCTAGTCCCAAATGAAGTCTTTCCTTCCTTTTGAAATAACGTAATCAAAGTAACAAGACTACTTGTAGAAGGACTTTTCTATTATCAGTAGTTGGATAACATTAATGGAGTAGTCCCAACAACGCTGCTTTTAACACATTGAAAAAAAGGTGGGAAGAAGAGATTTATGCTATACAGGCCCAATCAAAAGTTTAACTCTAATTAAAAGATGGCAACATTTTGCATGGTTGAATCTGATCAAGATACCAATCAGAACTTCCACAAGAAGAAATTTGAGTGACACAAACAAAACAAAATTGAGAATAACTCTTATTGAAACAACAAATGAAGTAACAATTAAATTAAGACCGTTTTGCAGCTGCTAAAAAGTTTAGGACCACATGCCTTTAAAAGACCAAATCTGTGCAAATGTTCATTCAAAGTCATTTTCAGTCAGGTACTCACACTCATGACGTCCTGACAGCAATGTTTAAACGTGGTCAGGTTGTGCTGCATAAGCACAGTCTCTTGCTGCGTGCCATCACTGCTGAGGTGGGAAACGGCAAGAAAGGATCTTTTAAGGAATTCTATGACTGAGGGTTATGGAACAAAAAAAGTCAAGTGGAAATTAAAGGTTTACTCTTTTTTGTCTCACTCCCATTTCTTGTTGTTGCATATTGAAGTTCTACTTGGAACCTTGTTAAGTTCTAACCATGCAAAATGTGATTTTCTTTGTTTTCTACCATTTTGCAAAAGGTCTTAAACTTTTGATCGGGACTGTATAAGGCGAGACACTGCAGTAAAAAAAGGTAATCAACTTAAATGTAGAGATATCAATTTCAAACGTATGCTGTAGATTACGGACATGAGAAAAAATGCATTACAAGTTTAAGGAATTTAAGCATAAAAGTCACACAAATTTCTTATATTTCCAGCAACAAAATCTAAATTTATTGAGCCAAGTTTCAATGGGCTGCACACTGTCCCCACATGATTTCCAGCTGGAAAAAAGCGACACTGTCCTTCTCCCCGTCTTTTACTTACACGATTAGCAGGGTCCCACACAAATCAAGAGATGGGTCAAGATTTGTAAAGGACAGCGAGTTACTGATGGTCACTGCAACTTGTTACAAGCTTGTTGGATGTGAATCTTGCCCCGGTCGTAAGGGAGAAGCTTTTATCTCACGATCTTAAGGCTAGTGTTCAATAATGACAGTATAATGTGTAAACACTCAATAAAATTTAAAACTAACTACTTGATCCCGTTTTGCGCAGACTCGTTCAAAACTTTGCACTAGTTTTAATTGAATTTTAAATTATTTTGTGTTAGTGGTTAGCCTTAAGACAAAATCACCCACTGTTATGAACCTGGAGGTTTCCTCCAGTGAAGTCGTTCCATCTTACATCATTTTTAACCTGCTCCAGTCACATTCTAACTTTTATGCGCTGTCCTTTACAAAATCTTGAGCCATCTCTTCATTTGTGTGAGACTCTGCAAATCGTAAATGTAAAGATAGGAAACCGTCGCTAATTTGAAATAACATGGGGGCACTGTGCACATAGCCCAAAGCATCTCAGAAAAAACCTTGCCTTAATGTTTCTTTTTAAGGGCTCTGATTCGATTTTTCACATAAAATTTTATGGCAGCGCAATCTCTATATTGTAGTGCTTCGTTTTCAAGTTATAGACAATTCTCGCAGTCTTGTTTCCTTGGAACAGTAAGGGAGGTTATGAAGGAAGTCAGATGCCTCTCAACTGCTTGTACTTCCTCTTCTTCCCACTTTCTTTTGATGACTGATTGACAAACTGAAGGATGAACTGAGGAACAAAATGACAGAATTAGACACAAACTTACAGAAATTAACTTAAATATACCATGACAAATCAGGGAAATAGATAAAGCTGTGTTTAGCCCATTACGTGCTGTCCCCTGATCGGGGGTGAGGGTCACGGGTATGGACAGCAAATGTGATGTAGCTAATTATAGCTGTAGCAAAGAAATTAACTACAGCTTGTGAAACAAATTGTAAAACGGAAATATATACAAACATTACATTACTAAAACTGTATCTACCAACATAAAATATTGGGTTAGGCAAAGTAACTTGCCTCGACTCATCCTACACACACTTTGAGAAACTAGAAGATCTTGGCTTACAAATTAAAAAAAAGTATCACACTGGCATAAAGACTACAAGGGCAAAGAAAAGGAAAGATAGAAAATGCACTATTTGCGTTTCATGTAGTCGACCACGGACCCCACAAACATTGTAGTTCACACTAGAGTGTATACCAAAGAAATTAATTCACAGGAACGTTTGCATTCTCCATAAAAACAGTGGCCCTGATGTTTGCTATGAAGATCTTTAGTGAAACAAGAATTTGCTTTACACTGATACATGCATACAGTTTATACCAGGCCCTGCGGTCCCCACAAGAACAGTGGTCTTGTGCACTAGAGTTCATACCAGTGATTACTGTTCAGAGTAAATGCTGTGGTTCCCACAAGTACAGTGGTCCTGACGTGTGTTAACTGGACCTCGATAGTGGGGTAAAACCTGTCGTTTGTGTGCAGTAGAGTTCATACCAATGACTAATGTTTAGAGTAAATGCTGTGGTCCCCACAAGTACAGTGGTCCTGACGTGTGTTAACTGGACCTCGATAGTGGGGTAAAACCTGTCGTTTGTGTGCAGTAGAGTTCATACCAATGACTAATGTTCAGAGTAAATGCTGTGGTTCCCACAAGAACAGTGGTCGTGACATGTGTTTACCTGTGTAAAATCGGGCAGCTAAAACGCTAACGCAAGCTTTTCAATAGACAGTAATATGACCCACTGTGAAATAAATTAAGTTACCTGGGAAATGCTTTGGGAGCGCGTTGAGTCTTTGTCTTGGTTCGTGGACATGGCGGTCTCAGGAATCTCAGTGGAAAGTTGGGGCTCTGCTGCATCCTAAAGAAATAACACATGGTAGTTAACTTTACCATTCCATTACTCTGAATTTTTGTGAATTACACCTGTGACCAATGTAAAGATAACAGTACCCTCAATGGCATATTTTTATGTTGCGAGTATATCTCAAGCCATCTACAGAAGGTTCTTGGTCATCTCTGTACACTGTAGTTAAAGTGTAGGACAGCGACAGAGTACAGAAGATGACTCAAGAACGTTCATCTAAGATAGACAACTCCTCTACGACTGAAAGCCTACACAGACATCTAAAGACAATTCTTAGCCATGCTAAAAATAATTTAAATTGTATCACTTCTGCATAGAGGTCTTAACTGACCTGTATGGAAGGGGAGACGTGACTAGTACAACTAAGATACACCTATAGTGAGTGGCACATGTTGTTCATGGCCTGGTTAACTTGATGCTCAGAAAAGGAAAGATAGAAAATGCACTGTATGCGTTACTTGTAGTCGACCACGGACCCCACAAACATTGGTATACACTCTAGTGTGAACTACAAAGAAATTAATTCACAGGAACGTTTGCATTCTCCATAAAAACAGTGGCCCTGATGTTTGCTATGAAGATCTTTAGTGAAACAAGAATTTGCTTTACACTGATACATGCATACAGTTTATACCAGGCCCTGCGGTCCCACAAGAACAGTGGCCTTGTGCACTAGAGTTCATACCAGTGATTACTGTTCAGAGTAAATGCTGTGGTTCCCACAAGTACAGTGGTCCTGACGTGTGTTAACTGGACCTCGATAGTGGGGTAAAACCTGTCGTTTGTGTGCAGTAGAGTTCATACCAATGACTAATGTTCAGAGTAAATGCTGTGGTTCCCACAAGAACAGTGGTCGTGACATGTGTTTACCTGTGTAAAATCGGGCAGCTAAAACGCTAACGCAAGCTTTCAATAGACAGTAATATGACCCACTGTGAAATAAATTAAGTTACCTGGGAAATGCTTTGGGAGCGCGTTGAGTCTTTGTCTTGGTTCGTGGACATGGCGGTCTCAGGAACTCAGTGGAAAGTTGGGGCTCTGCTGCATCCTAAAGAAATAACACATGGTAGTTAACTTTACCATTCCATTACTCTGAATTTTTGTGAATTACACCTGTGACCAATGTAAAGATAACAGTACCCTCAATGTAGGGGTGGGCCATATCGTATCACATATCGTTATCGCAATATAATTTTTGATATCGTTGTCATTTTTTATATCGTTGTGGACACGATATAATTTATGTTGCACTCAGCTCCATCAGAGCAGCATAAACACTGACTGTAGGACACAGGGGCAGGTGCTTAAAAGTGAAATGAAATGAAGGATGTAAACTGTGAGGAAATTAGTATGGCACTAAAAAAAGAATGCAATATCTTTGCATTAATCTTCCAAATAGGCGTAAGGCTGGAATTTGTCCATTGTCTGTTATATCGTCAAATATATCTTTATCGTGATATTTCTTTTTTTATATCGTGATAGAGATTATAGGCCATATCGCCCAGCCCTACCTCAATGGCATATTTTTATGTTGCGAGTATATCTCAAGCCATCTACAGAAGGTTCTTGGGTCATCTTCTGTACACTGTAGTTAAAGTGTAGGACAGCGACAGAGTACAGAAGATGACTCAAGAACGTTCATCTAAGATAGACAACTCCTCTACGACTGAAAGCCTACACAGACATCTAAAGACAATTCTTAGCCATGCTAAAAATAAATTTAAATTGTATCACTTGTGCATAGAGGTCTTAACTGACCTGTATGGAAGGGGAGACGTGACTAGTACAACTAAGATACACCTATAGTGAGTGGCACATGTTGTTCATGGCCTGGTTAACTTGATGCTCAGAAAAGGAAAAATAGAAAATGCACTGTATGCGTTTCTTGTAGTCGACCACGGACCCCACAAACATTGGTATACACTCTAGTGTGAACTACAAAGAAATTAATTCACAGGAACGTTTGCATTCTCCATAAAAACAGTGGCCCTGATGTTTGCTATGAAGATCTTTAGTGAAACAAGAATTTGCTTTACACTGATACATGCATACAGTTTATACCAGGCCCTGCGGTCCCCACAAGAACAGTGGCCTTGTGCACTAGAGTTCATACCAGTGATTACTGTCAGAGTAAATGCTGTGGTTCCCACAAGTACAGTGGTCCTGACGTGTGTTAACTGGACCTCGATAGTGGGGTAAAACCTGTCGTTTGTGTGCAGTAGAGTTCATACCAATGACTAATGTTCAGAGTAAATGCTGTGGTTCCCACAAGTACAGTGGTCCTGACGTGTGTTAACTGGACCTCGATAGTGGGGTAAAACCTGTCGTTTGTGTGCAGTAGAGTTCATACCAATGACTAATGTTCAGAGTAAATGCTGTGGTTCCCACAAGAACAGTGGTCGTGACATGTGTTTACCTGTGTAAAATCGGCAGCTAAAACGCTAACGCAAGCTTTTCAATAGACAGTAATATGACCACTGTGAAATAAATTAAGTTACCTGGGAAATGCTTTGGAGCGCGTTGAGTCTTTGTCTTGGTTCGTGGACATGGCGGTCTCAGGAATCTCAGTGGAAAGTTGGGCTCTGCTGCATCCTAAAGAAATAACACATGGTAGTTAACTTTACCATTCCATTACTCTGAATTTTTGTGAATTACACCTGTGACCAATGTAAAGATAACAGTACCCTCAATGGCATATTTTATGTTGCGAGTATATCTCAAGCCATCTACAGAAGGTTCTTGGTCATCTTCTGTACACTGTAGTTAAAGTGTAGGACAGCGACAGAGTACAGAAGATGACTCAAGAACGTTCATCTAAGATAGACAACTCCTCTACGACTGAAAGCCTACACAGACATCTAAAGACAATTCTTAGCCATGCTAAAAATAAATTTAAATTGTATCACTTGTGCATAGAGTCTTAACTGACCTGTATGAAGGGAGACGTGACTAGTACAACTAAGATACACCTATAGTGAGTGGCACATGTTGTTCATGGCCTGGTTAACTTGATGCTCAGAAAAGGAAAGATAGAAAATGCACTGTATGCGTTTCTTGTAGTCGACCACGGACCCCACAAACATTGGTATACACTCTAGTGTGAACTACAAAGAAATTAATTCACAGGAACGTTTGCATTCTCCATAAAAACAGTGGCCCTGATGTTGCTATGAAGATCTTTAGTGAAACAAGAATTTGCTTTACACTGATACATGCATACAGTTTATACCAGGCCCTGCGGGTCCCCACAAGAACAGTGGCCTTGTGCACTAGAGTTCATACCAATGACTAATGTTTAGAGTAAATGCTGTGGTTCCCACAAGTACAGTGGTCCTGACGTGTGTTAACTGGACCTCGATAGTGGGGTAAAACCTGTCGTTTGTGTGCAGTAGAGTTCATACCAATGACTAATGTTCAGAGTAAATGCTGTGGTCCCCACAAGTACAGTGGTCCTGACGTGTGTTAACTGGACCTCGATAGTGGGGTAAAACCTGTCGTTTGTGTGCAGTAGAGTTCATACCAATGACTAATGTTCAGAGTAAATGCTGTGGTTCCCACAAGAACAGTGGTCGTGACATGTGTTTACCTGTGTAAAATCGGGCAGCTAAACGCTAACGCAAGCTTTTCAATAGACAGTAATATGACCCACTGTGAAATAAATTAAGTTACCTGGGAAATGCTTTGGGAGCGCGTTGAGTCTTTGTCTGGTTCGTGGACATGGCGGTCTCAGGAAACTCAGTGGAAAGTTGGGGCTCTGCTGCATCCTAAAGAATAACACATGGTAGTTAACTTTACCATTCCATTACTCTGAATTTTTGTGAATTACACCTGTGACCAATGTAAGATAACAGTACCCTCAATGTAGGGTGGGCCATATCGTATCACATATCGTTATCGCAATATAATTTTTGATATCGTTGTCATTTTTATATCGTTGTGGACACGATATAATTTATGTTGCACTCAGCTCCATCAGAGCAGCATAAACACTGACTGTAGGACACAGGGCAGGTGCTTAAAAGTGAAATGAAATGAAGGATGTAAACTGTGAGGAAATTAGTATGGCACTAAAAAAAGAATGCAATATCTTTGCATTAATCTTCCAAATAGGCATAAGGCTGGAATTTGTCCATTGTCTGTTATATCGTCAAATATATCTTTATCGTGATATTCTTTTTTTATATCGTGATAGAGATTATAGGCCATATCGCCCAGCCCTACCTCAATGGCATATTTTTATGTTGCGAGTATATCTCAAGCCATCTACAGAAGGTTCTTGGGTCATCTTCTGTACACTGTAGTTAAAGTGTAGGACAGCGACAGAGTACAGAAGATGACTCAAGAACGTTCATCTAAGATAGACAACTCCTCTACGACTGAAAGCCTACACAGACATCTAAAGACAATTCTTAGCCATGCCAAAACTAATTTAAATAGTATCACTTGTGCATAGAGGTCTTAACTGACCTGTATGGAAGGGGAGATGTGACTAGTACAACTAAGATACACCTATAGTGAGTGGCACATGTTGTTCCTATGGCCTGGTTAACTTGATGCTCAGAAAAGGAAAGATAGAAAATGCACTTTTTGCGTTTCTTGTAGTCGACCACGGACCCCACAAACATTGGTATACACTCTAGTGTGAACTACAAAGAAAATTCACAGGAACGTTTGCATTCTCCATAAAAACAGTGGCCCTGATGTGTGCTATGAAGATCTTTAGTGAAACAAGAATTTGCTTTACACTGATACATGCATACAGTTTATACCAGGCCCTGCGGTCCCCACAAGAACAGTGGTCTTGTGCACTAGAGTTCATACCAGTGATTACTGTTCAGAGTAAATGCTGTGGTTCCCACAAGAACAGTGGTCCTGACGTGTGTTAACTGGACCTCGATAGTGGGGTAAAACCTGTCGTTTGTGTGCAGTAGAGTTCATACCAATGACTAATGTTTAGAGTAAATGCTGTGGTCCCCACAAGAACAGTGGTCCTGACGTGTGTTAACTGGACCTTGATAGTGGGGTAAAACCTGTCGTTTGTGTGCAGTAGAGTTCATACCAATGACTAATGTTTAGAGTAAATGCTGTGGTCCCCACAAGAACAGTGGTCCTGACGTGTGTTAACTGGACCTCGATAGTGGGGTAAAACCTGTCGTTTGTGTGCAGTAGAGTTCATACCAATGACTAATGTTTAGAGTAAATGCTGTGGTCCCCACAAGAACAGTGGTCGTGACATGTTTTTACCTCTGTAAATATCAGGCAGCTAAAACGCTAACGCAAGCATTTCAATAGACAGTAATATGACCCACTGTGAAATAAATTAAGTTACCTGGGAAATGCTTTGGGAGCGCGTTGGGTCTTTGTCTTGGTTCGTGTACATGGCGGTCTCAGGAAACTCAGTGGAAAGTTGGGGCTCTGCTCCATCCTAAAGAAATAACACATGGGAGTTAACTTTACCATTCCATTACTCAAGAAAATCCGGTGTAAATGTAATATTTCTTTGCGATCAGATGCTTAGAAAGAGCTTGTAGTCGGCTCAACAGCAGGTTAAAATGAGTAAAATCTAATTAGAATGAATACAGCTAAAGCTCTATTTTACCCGGAAGTAGAATGATGACATCGTCACTTAAATTAAACGTATTGCAATGGCGGTTATGCAGACTTAATTAATAACATGAATGCAACATCAAATTGAGGGTAATTCAAAAAACAACCCAAGAACATTGCAGACATAGGCACTCAATTTCCTTGTCATGACATCACATGCATAAGCTCTTTAGCAAATAATAAACCAATAAATAAATCGAGATTATGCATGTGATGTGAAAACACAAACATTTCTTTTATTTTCTTGAGCATCAAGTTAACCATCTCCCCTTCCATACAGGTCAGTTAAGACCTCTATGCACAAGTGATACTATTTTACATTTATTTTTGGCATGGCTAAGAATTGTCTTTAGATGTCTGTGTAGGCTTTCAGTCGTGGGGAATACTCACACGTACCTTTTTCCTCCATGGCCAATTAGTTCCTCTGTAGGTGTATGGTATTTCCTCTCCAGCATGTATGTCCTCAAAGCAAAGAGACATATATGTGGTTTCATTTCAGACGTCATCCTTTTCATTTTACAGTCTGGATGAAGGTGGTCATCATTGACAAGTCTACCAAGGCTTCTGTCTTCTCGAAATGCATCAATGCTTGGAAAAAAAAAACATACATACATTTGATTTGACATACATTTGTCTTGTGCTTGTTTAAAGATGCAGTAATATCATGCCAAATAAACCAAACAAAACACATTTTCCTAAAGCTAACCTTAATTGTTTTACCCGTTTCTAAATTTAAGCGTTTTTCAACTCCTGACCTTAACCAGCTGGATACTGTCCATATCAAACATGTAATGACAAAAAAGCCAAGAACCCCGGCATTGTAATGAACAAGAAACGATGCTAAAACGTGACACACACGCACATCTCAATGATAAATTAACGTAGTACACTGTTCAAAGTTAGTTTTAGATTTGAGCAATCAAAACATACAATATGATAACTTCTACCTTGAAGATGAGTTTTCCCTATCCACAACATGTGCTTGTCTGTAGCTAACAGCTAGGCTAGTACTAGCCAGTTAGTTAATTGCGCAGCTAGTTAGCTAACTCGTACTTGTTTAAAGATGCGGCATTATCATATCATCTTTTTAGCTTGTTACCATGTTACAGAGTTGTTTCCACATGAAAAACATACCTGGAGTCGTGTTTCGATCCACAAGTGTATCTACTTTGACTGAAATTCTCCAGGAGCTATTCTTCGCACTGCATGGCAAATCCAAATAGCCCTCCTCCATCCTTATATTTACTTCTATGGTGGTAGCCTTCAAATAAATGTCTTGCCTCTTCTGTCCTCCAGTGGTAAAATGTCTTTTGTCCGTGCCATGAGTCCCCTGTCTATATAGTTACTGTATTGTCTGAAAGCTTCATAATTAAAATAAAAATGTAAAATAAAGTTTGTTTTTATCAACTTGTGAGGACCGGCACAGTTTGCGCATGCGCATTGAGCAAAGTGTGTAAGAAGTGTGTATGGGTGCAGTACCTCACTGACCACTAGAGGCCGATACTGAGTAAATTCTGTTATACACACTTACACACTTGAAAACCGGTTTTTGTCACTTATGGAGCCCAAGCTGAAAATTTGCCAGGGCCATCTTTAGAGCCTACTTACATCAAAAATATAGTTAACTTTGTGGGGACCGGGTTTTTGGTCCCCACAAAAATTTTGGTCCCCACACCGCGGGTGAAATTTCAGGTGTTGGTCCACACAAGTTAATAAAGACCAACACACACACACACACACACACACACACACACACACACACACACACACACACACACACACACACACACACACACACACACACACACACACACACACACACACACACACAGTAGGATTCAAGGATTCATAAAAACATTGAGAGATACAGTACTTTTAGCACTGCGAATGGTTACAGACAGGGCAGATCCTTTAAAAGTCTAAGCCAAGTTCTTTTTCATGCCGATCCAAGTTCTATTTAAAAACAGGGTCACTCAGGTGAAGACGCTGAGTTTTCTCTGGCAGATTTTTAAAAGCTCAACTGTCATTTATTCATGACCTGATGCTCCAAAATCTATGTGAGGAGTGCAGCTGTCTGGTTCTTAGCCTCATCTGAGCAGAAGCACAGAAGTATATTTACAGTGGGATGAAAATGTATGTGAACGCTTTGGAATTTCTCGCATTTCTGCCTAAATTGGTCATAAAATGTGGTCTGATCTTCATCAAAATCATAAGAATGAATAAACAGTGTCTGCTTAAACTAATACCACACAAATATTTACATTTTATCATATTTTTATTGGCCGTAACATGTAAACATTCACAGGAGGAAGGATGGAGGAAATAGTAAGTGAACCCAGGAATCTCGCTGAACTGAGGCAGTTGTGTAAAGAGGAACTGTCCAAGATGAATTCCTGATCGTTGAGTGTCTAATCTGCATCTAAAGGAAAGCAGTTATTGCTACAAAAGAAGGGTCAGCCAGCTATTTAATACAGGGGTTCACTTATTTATTCCGTGCATGTTGTGAATGTCTTAGGTCTTTCTGCCAAATATCTTCATAAACTTGTGAATTATTTTCTCTATTGATGATAGCATGTTGTCCAAGCCCTGAGGCAACAAAACAGCCCCATACCATGCTTTTCCCTGCTCTATACTTGCTATATGAGCATAGGGTTTTGATGTTGATGTGTTGTTCCATTAGTCCTCCACACATGATGTTGTCTGTTCCTCCTAAACTCTTCAACTTTGGGTCCAACAGTCCACAGCATATTTATCCAGTAGTACTGTGGAGCATCCAAGAGCTCTTTTGCAAACCAAACTTGAACAGTTTTCCTGCGTTACAATTGGAGAACCGCGGTCATATGCCAAAAGGAGATGCTACCAACGTCATTCTGTAATTTTTAGTGCATTTAGTGCAGATGGCGGACTGTCGACTCGCGATTGTCAGAATCTTACGGTTTTGGTGAATAAAAAAGTAAGTTTCTATCATTTACAGAGTCCTAGGCTTTCTTGTAATCAATCCAGGCAGTGCTCAGGTTAGTGTGTCGGGTTCTGCAGTCTCAAGCGACTGTTCTGTCTACCAGGAGCTGGTGTTTGACACCTCTGGTATTTTTACCGATTCCCTTCTGAGCTGTGCTCATGTATTGATCCATGTGCCACTTATCTTAGCCGCTATGGTGCTGGACATGAGCTTCCACTTTTGGAGAGGTAGGTTATTGGCTGATGGTTGGATGGGATTGTACTCTTTGAGGCATCCTTTAAGATCAGGATTGTGCGCCCTTCGGTTAACCATCCAGGGTGATTCCCATCTCTCAGCATCTGGTTCATTTGTGCTGCCAAGCGCTCATGGAGTGCCGTGAGTTTCTTTAGCCACTAGGCGTGTATCATGTCAGGGCCTGGTGCTCTCCAGTTTTTCATACCTGAGACTCTTTCTTGGATGTGTGCCACTGTGATGGTAACTGGATTCTGTTCAGGGAGGTTGCTGTGGTCCTCTCTCAGAGCCACCAGCCACTGTGCATCACTGTTGTGTGCTGCCTCCTTCTCCCATATGCCTCTCCAGTACTGTTCAGTGCAAAGAGGCCAATGAGACAATCCAGCACATAACTGCAGGGTGTACAGTAAGATGCTGGCAGGGAAAGCTTACATGAAGCGCCATAACCAAGTGGCTGGCATAGTGTACAGGAACATCGGTGCAGAGTATGGGCTGGAAACCCCAAGATCAAAGTGGGAAACAGCTCCACAGGTGGTAGAGAATGACTGAGCCAAGATCCCGTGGGACTTCTAGATGCAGACGGACAGAATGGTAATGGCGAACTAACCGGACATTGTGGTGGTGGACAAAGAGCAGAGGAAAGCCATGGTTGTTGCCATGGTTGCAATACCAAGCGACTTCAACATCAAGAAAAAGGAACATGAGAAACTAGAGAAATACCAGGGGCTCAGAGAATTGCTAGAGAAGGCCTGGAGAGTGAAGGCATCAGTGGTGCCCGTGGTCGTTGGGGCACTCGGGGCAGTGACCCCAAACTGGAGGAGTGGCTCCAGCAGATCCCAGGAAATACATCAGACATCTCGGTCCAAAAAAGTGCAGTTCTAGGAACTGCAAAGATACTGCACAGAACCCTCCAGCTCCCAGAGGACCCAGAGGACCAGAGGACCGAGCTTGGAGGAAAAGAGATCGCCAGCAGAGGGTGAGGAAGAGAGTTTATATATATATATATATATATATATATATATGCACAGTATGATGCAGATTGCACACAGCAGTCTAAACGGGCGCAGCGGTTAGCACTCATGCTAGAAGGTTCCGGGTTTGGACTGCACCAACTTGAACTAAAGCGGAGGGGTGTTCCACTTAAACACCGTTAACACCCCTCTGAGTTCAATATCAAATGGTATGTCCCTGCCACAAGAATGAAAAGTTCGATGCGAATATTTCTCAGATTTTCATTAATCAGTCATTATTTGATAAATTGCCATGACAATTACGCTTGTGTTACTTTATATCTGGTGTCATGTAACCGTACTGAATGTCTTGTTCTCAAGACACTACTGGAAGACGACAGAGGAATTAAGAAGAGCATGGATAAAACTGTGTAAGTTCCATCCTTGTTCTTCCTAAATAACACTGATACAACTAAGTATTTGCAGGGCAGGAGTTATAAATACTCACTCAAAGCTGGTATAATAAATGTTTTATCTTGTTCTGTTGCAACCATTGATCTATGTGAAGAGTTATAATATTTTTATGCGATGTTTTGCCCTTTTGGCTATTTAGCAATTTTAACCAGAAGTTTATACAAGTGTTTTTTAGCTCTTGTTACAGTGGAAATCACAGACTCGAGGGGGTGTCCGAGCTAAAACTGCTGCCCAACAAAACAGGACAATGGTAAAATGGCGGCAGGGCGGAGCCAAACGTCACATGACGGCTTGGAACCAATGGAAACAACGACACGTAGTTTTAGGCTCAAAAATATTGCATGATGGGAAAATGTGACGTATACTCTGCCTCCCCCAGGAAAAACAGTTTTTTTTCCATTGTTAACGGAGAACTGCTAGGAGTTATTGTTAGGGAACCAGGGGGACAGAGCTCTGTACTTAGATGGCCTGTTAGGAATAAATCTTCGTGACTTAATCTTCCGAATCCTGGTCATCTATATTCTGGTGTGTATTATTAGCTTATAGAGTAGTGTTGACCAATACCTAAACTTCCCTTCCAGTGTTGAACGCGCGGTGTTGTCCGGAGTCAGGTAAAATTTACATAGGAGCACAGACGCAACTGGTATTGAGATCGATTTGTTTATAAAGGTATCCGTGGACAACACGAAGATTAAATTCTTCATATGGTAAACGCAGCAGTGAAGTGGCCAAACCCTTTTAGACAGCAGCTAAGAAAAGTTACTCACTTACCTCTGATTACCTCTGACTTTCACCGTGAAAGTAATGTACATACAGACTGTGTGTCAAGGAGAGATGAATAATCCGGTCTTCAGGCAGAGCAAACTTGAGAATTGAGTTACAGTCATGTTCATTTCACTTTCTCGGTGTCTGCGTACATTGGTGTATGAGGTGTTATAATGCCAATGGCGAATAAACTGAACTGAATGAGAGGGTGAATGGGTGAGTGGTTCCTCGATGTAAGCGCTTTGGGTAAAGGTGCGATATAATTTGAGACCATTTACCATTTCTCTGATGCTTTCATTGCTGCACATTGCCCCAACCTATTCCACTCAGCCTGTTGAGTCCATTGTTGTCCAAGGAGCCCTGTCCAGTCAGAGCAAAAGGCCCTGTTACTGTAGCTGCTCGTCGGTGAGAGCACAGTACTCTTTCATCACTTATAAGGATGTAAATTAAATCATTTCTAAGTTACTGTATATTACGTGAATTATGCTGGGAATGTTCAAATGTTTCATATTTCACTATACATCTCTCCTAGTTGCATCCAAGACATTTAATAAGAATGCGTTGGTTGTAGCTGATTCTGAACTTCATTTCAGCACTTTCAGCAAATGTCTGACCTGCCAGTCTGATAAGCACAGATAAACACAGACAGCAGCACCGCTCTAGTGGGTAGATTAATACACCTGACGCACCATCAATTTGTATTTATTTTAGTGCAAGGTTAAAACACATTTCTCTGGCTGTTTAATGGAACTGCAGCGCATAAAGGCGTGAACACTGTGGCCTTAGAGTTGTGTAACAGTCTTGTTTGTGTTATGGCTGGCCTTTCAGTCCACTCCATTGCCCTGTGTTCTTGCCTTGTTTTCCCTGCCTCCCTCATTGTCCCTTCCCCCAGGCTGGAGCCCCACCCTCGACTCATTACACACTTGCAATTCATCAGTCAACTGCAACAGTATTTTGGAGCCTTCTCAGCCACAAGACTCTGCCAGACCGTTGTTTCACGGTGCGGTAAAGCCATTTCTTTGGATAATTCACGGAAGAATCTGTGAGCTCTTGTTCCTGTGTTTTTGTCAAATACTTAGGGATGGGCAAAGTGAAGCTTCATGAAACTCCAAAGCAGTTGAAGCGATTGTGCCCGAGCCTCGAATAACAGTTCGAAACAATCACTCCACAGTGACATCTAGTGGCCAAGTGTCATTACAACCGCATTTACAGTGTTTCAGGATTCAACCATTGTGTTACTGATTCGTCTGAGTGAAATAAAACCACATTCTGTTTGATTTTATTTGCCATTAAAACATGGACTCTTCCTGAATGTTTATTATTCACAGTGGTACTAGAAAAATAAATCAATGAAGCAATTGTCATAAATGTTCCACATCTTTCCTCCAACTCGATGCTTCTTTTTGCTAATCGATTTTTTATAAAAGACATGGTAGCGTTAGAATTATAACATAAAGTGTAAAGGTCTGTAATTCAGATTGACTGAGATTGCCATCTAGCAATCTGTCAGAGCTGGGATTCGTACTCACACTACTCAGATGAGCAGTACTTACAAGTGCAGCAACTTTACCACTATGCCATCGGAGCACACTCACACGTGCACTAAAACACTACACAAACATGGAGAAAGGTTTGCCAAGCCCTGTGGTTTGACCAGGTTTTGACACAGACGCCCTCTAGTGAAGTATTTAGAAACTGTCGCGTTTCATGAAACACTTCAGTCTTAGTCTCGTGACATGCGCGTTTTGAACCGTGTTGTGAAGCACTGTTTTGAAATGCATTCGCCATGAAACTTCGACACGTGCTTCAAGACGGCCATCCCTACAAAGACTTACCTGATTTTTTTTCCCTGTCTTCAGATCCTCACCTGTTCCTCTGGCCAGTCTCTGCTCACCTCAAGCCACTCCACTTCATTGCCTGCAAACCTGCGTCCTTTTCGGAAAAGGAATCTTCCGTACGTTTTGCCTTTGAACTGTTTCATCCTCTCTGCCTGCATTTTTGGGTCCGTTTCTGTATTACACCTAACAGTTTGTTTGCTTCACCGATATGATGGTGACCGCAATACTTTCTTTATTCACATCTTGTTTGCCCGCACACAGGGATCATGTCCACGTTTCTAGAATGTTCACCCAGCAGTACATCTGTTCTTACCTGCAGTGTTTGGACTCTAAGGACGCGTAAATAAAGAAATCCACTGCTGCTCTGGCCTTCATTATCACACTACACTGTCACAATGTCGTGGTCTCATTGGGTTGACAGATGGCTGAGTTTCTTGCTACAATTTTATGTTGCGTTCATGTAACATAACATTCAAGAGCTTACAGTATATGGTGGTGCCATTTCAATACAGAGGATTATTTAGCGTCAGGTTATTGTTATGGAGTTTATTTAAATGAACATGGTCCTCATCCTGAACTGAAATGATAAGGTCCAACATTTGTGGATTTCTTTCAAAAGTAGTGCATATGATATATAAACCTGTGCTAAAATAAAACAAAATTCTACAAGAGATCAATAGCGTCATATCCCAAACATCTTGATGCATAAATGAAACAAACATAACCTCTCTTTTAGTTCACTATCTGCCATTTCTCCACACTTTTCTGCGTTGAACTCAACCCCGTCTGCCTGTGTCTTATTGTGATTTCCCCTGACGATAAAACATGGTTGATCTTTGGAGTTGGCTCCCAAAGCCACTACGCGAATCATCGCATTTATTGCTGCCGCTGTCTCTCTGCGCACAGTTTATCTACATTTTTCTGAGGAGACGTTTCCCACATAATAGATATAGTAGGGTTTTCCTGCTACTTTCACAACACTAACTTTCACTGACAACTTCAATGCAGTTTCACTGACATTAATGGCTTTCCTTTGCTGCAAAAAAACAAAAAAGATGAAACCTGTGACAGCGCGCCCTCTAGTTGCGCTAAGCAAAGAAGTATAAAAGGTCATCCTTTCTTTGCTCTGCCTCTGGTCTTTGTTCTTCCGGGTGGTCATGCTGGTGTCATCCTATGTTTGGAGCAACAGGCAGGTAGAGCGAAGTTTAACACTTTTATTTACAAAAAAACTAAATAGATTTGTCCCGAACCAACGCATTGCTTTATAGCGCCGAGGGTGCACAACTATCCGGGATGTAGCAGTAGCACACCTCTGCCCAAGTCCAGAGCTGTTTCCCAAAGCCTAGGTACCTTGCCTTGCCTTGTTGTTGAAGGCAGTGCCTCCAAACTCACTTCCTTCCAGTCCAAGGTAAGTGTCCTGCCTTGGTCCATAAAGAGCTGCTAATGGAACACACGAGTTATGTTTCATCCGGGGGAGAGGGGAGGATCTGCTGAGGAGCGGGGTATGAAAGTATAATTGTATTTTTACAGACTACAAATACATACATAAAAAGCACATAAGCAAGCATCACCTTTTTTTCTTTTCTTTTTTCCCCGAGAGCCATGGTGCATTATGGGTGATTTTTGCTAGAGCAAGGCAGCGAAGCCTACACTGATGTATCCTTGGCAAATTAGCCACATGCTAACCAAAAGGAGGACACATGCCTCCGGAAGACTTGAACATTGGAACAGCACTTGGGCGGCGAGTGATGATGTAGATGCCTGACCACATTGGCAGGCTTTGGGAAACAGCCCAGGACTCATAGCGAGAAACAAATCAGAGCTGTAACTCCTCTGTAAAGAGACAGTGACAACCGGCTGCATAAACATTCAACTATTGGATTCTCAAAAGAGAAAAAAAAAAGTCACACAATTATGGAGAAATCTGAGATTCTGTCTCTTTTAAACCTATAAAGTCGAGAATATCCTCACGTTACTCCTGTGTGTGTGGGCTGCTTTGGTGCCATTGTTACAAATTACTTATCTTTATTCTTGTTGCCATAGCAGTGGCAAACTGATAAACCCTTGATCATTGATAGTGTTGCACCAATTTGCGCTGTGGCCTTTTAGAGTTTATGAGAGATGCAAATTAACTGTGCCTGCTTTTGGCTCTACTTTAGCACGCACTATCCATTTTGCATGTGTACAAACACTAAGGTCATTTACTAAGCGTTTTAACATGTAAAAAGGGAAAGGCCACAGCGTAAACATGGCGCATGGTTCCTGATGAACATGCAAAAAAGGCCATTTTATCACAATGTGCATAATTTGAGGCGGGGAGAATGCAAATGATTTTGTTTAGCGAGCGCTGTCGTATTTATCTCCACCATGTGAAGTAAAACTGCGCAAGATATTAGAATGTTGGAGAAGCAGGTATAAACTTTTGCGCAGAACAATGTAATGCAGTTTGTGCACCAATGTGGTGTTCTAAACGTTTACAAATGTTTGCATCTGGCTCATTTACAAAGATAAAATAATAACTGGGTTGTTTTGATGGTGTGCGGGGCTATAAAGAAAGTACATGTTACCTACGACATTGTTTCCCTTGGCTCTACATTGAACTGCAGTTCACAGCCGCTGTCCATTAAAAAGGCCTTACAAGTCTGCCCGACGTCCTTTTAAAGTCCTTAATACTTACAAACTCCACGGGGTCTGTGCAGGGCCATGTTGGCGTATTGAGGAGGCCTGAGCCGTATGTTGGTTGATCACCTGTTCCTCTCATCCCTGGGTGTCTCCAAAGTGCGAGCCCGTGAGTGTGTGTATCCCTGCTGGATCGATATTCGCTGATTTGAGGAGTTCATGATAAAAATCTCATAATCTTTGGACAAACATTCAGCAGGTGATCACTGTTTCCTCCTAGTTTCCATCCCAGATATGGCTGTGGCCTACGCTCCGTACACGCAGCAGCTGACATGCTCAAACCAGAGTGTGGAGACCGCTGGAGGGAGGGCTTGAAGTTTTGTTTGGTTTTTTGTTGTGTTGTGTACGTACACGATTAGGACCATACCCTCTATAGAATAATAGTATTAATAAATTAAGCTATCATTAGTTCATCATGAAGTCATGAATTATGCATGCAGTATAATCATGTACTCTTTTATGAAGTCTAAATAAATGGTAATGGTCTCAACTTATATAGCGCTTTTCCACCTTCATTAGGCACTCAAAGCGCTTTACAGCAAGGATCCACTCACCCATTCACACTCTCTTTCATACACCAGTGTACGCAGACACTGGAGGCAAGGAGGGTGAAGTGTCTTGCCCAAGGACACAACGACAATGTGCACCTTCAGGAGGCGGGATTCGAACCCCTGACCTTCCGATCATGAGACAACCCGCTCTACCATCTGCGCCACCGTCGCCCCAAATAAGGCGACGGTGCTAAATAAGTTATTGTATACTTGCCATTGTCTACTGCACAGCCCGCTCTGGTATGTGTCGCTGCTGTTCATCTGCATTCAGAGAGGAAGAGGAACAAAAAAGAAGACAGAAGTTGTAAATGATGAAACTATTTCATTCAGGAACAAAGAGTTCTTTTCATATAGTACTTGAACTCTGCATCAAACCCAATGTCTGAGTCACTCTGACATGAGAAGGTGCCTTTAACTTGAGTGTTTTATTCACCTCAGTGCACATGTTCTGTAGAGTGGGCCTGACCGAGGGCAAGTATCATTGACACTTTAACGGTCTGTCCAGCAGCTCACTATCGCTCAGCCTGGAAGTAAACTCTACATGATGTTAGACAGTGTTACTGGGACAGTCTGTCACTCGGTTTCAGGGGAAGAGTCTCAAACTCCCACAGGGAATTAGGATGAAGTCAGACTCAGAGAAGATAAGACGAAGATACATATGACCAGTGTACTCCCCTGTGATTGACGGATAATAACCTGAACATTAAATAGTTTCTGGAATAAAATCCCACAATGCTTTGGAAATTAAAATGTTCTACTCCTACAGTTACTTCATAACAACAATACTAAGAAGAACAATTGAGCAACGATCTTAAAACAGTGTTTGAAGCTATGGTCGTCTCAGATATCAGATGCTTTCAGCATTTTGACTGTTTGCAAATGTAAAGACAATGTGATTCTATGTTTATACTGTATACAAACCCAGCATGTTTAATGACTGTAGTATTTGTTCATTTATGGAGATGTAAAATTGGTGCTGATTGCCGGTGTTTACACACAACGATTATCTCCAACTCTATACAGTGTACAGACATCAATAGACAGTATATTTCAGACAAATATATGTGCTCAACAAAGGTAGCAACATTTTAGTTTTACAGTAAAAGTGATAATGGAAAGAAATAAATAAAAAGATGGCTGACCTCAGCTACTTGCTCAAAGAAATAATACTAACAAAAATCACAATTCAACAGCCTGACGGAGACATTTACACACAATGTCCACACCATAATGGGCTTACTGAACACTTGGTCTCATCATATTTCATCATCTTTTTAATGATGCAGTAAAATATAAACATATATATCTATTGATTAGAAAAAGTAATAAAACATTGTATAACATCATACTTCTGAAACAAATTATGTTGAACAAGTTCAGCAGTAGAAACTCGAGTGAAATGAATGCATTGTGCTATTTCCTCCATGCTGAAGGAAAATGGATGAAAAAGCTGCCTTGAAGAAAGTGGTTTTGAACAGTGTAATGAATGTTCATTCAGAGTACTTCAGCTGCAATCTCTTGGAGACAGGACAAGGTCATACCTTCCACATAAAACCAAATAAAGCTTAGTTGTATAATCCCTTTCGTATTGTCAAACATGAGCATTAAAAGAAAAACATATTTTTGACTTACTTGCCATTATGAACATAATTTAAAATCTTTAAAATAAAATCTTTAATATAGGCCTTTTAACCATGTTATAATTTGGTTCTCTATATTTATCATCATGGCCACATTAAATCAAGCCTACCTAAAAGCTTACAAATATGTGCTCTAGCATTTAAGGCGAGACACTACAGGTGAAAGGGGAAACTTTTTAAATTTAGAGATATCAATTTGAAACTTTGCTGTAGATTACTGACATAATTGAGAAAAAATATAATTAAAGTTGTCTGTCATTTAATGTTTTCATATAGAAATAAGACATTTTATGCCTAAAAGTATCCAAAATGTCCCATATTTTCAGTGACAAAATCTGAATAATGTGTTTAAAATGAGCTGTTTAGTGGAAATATCTGTAAAAATTTAAATTTTGTCTTGTTTTTTGAAATTCAAAACTCAGGTTTCAAAATATTGTCCAGTCCAAGGCTGGAAAACTTGAAGTCTGTAGATGCTACTGACGTGGAGATACTGTCGTACAAATGTGAGGAAAAGTAAACATTGAATCATGTCAATGCAATAAATAATTGTTAAGATTAGGTATTTTTTGTTTGTTTTGTTTGAAAGTGTACATATGTTAAAGAGGGGGTATTATGTAAAATCGACTTTTTCAAGCTTTATATCATGTTATTATGTCATTCCCTCATTAACACATGCCTGGAGTGTTGCCTTGGCTCATTCACATATTTTTGAGTAATCTGTAAAAACTTAGACGGCAGCCATTTTAGGTGTAGCTATGCCTCAGTCCTCCTAGGAACGCCCCCACCTCCTGGAGACGCCTCTGGACCTTTCGTCACCAGCCAAGCCACCAACCACTGCTCCTCAGCTCAGCAGAGCCCCTCCCCGCACAGTAGTGTTGTTTAGATGCCACAGCAGTGTGCTGAAGGGGGCGTGTCGGAAAGCTTCTTAAAGAGACAGAGGCCTATTTCAAGACGTTCAGTACAGCCATTTTGAGAGAGCAATTTTATTCAAGGCAGTTATTTTAATTTACTGCATATACAGACCAACAGAAGGTTACGTCATCATTGTAGTATGCTATAGACTGGTGCTATGTGATTGAAAAAAGCATAATACCCCCTCTTTAAGAGACCAATTTATTCCAAAACCTGAACATTGAAAATAAAGAAAACAAATAGTTTTGCCGGTAGTGTTTCACCTTAAAGGGGCTGTGTGGAATTTGGCAGTTTTGTACTCGCAATTGCCCCCTCAGGCCAAATGTGTAACTGCAGCCTCGATGATAAGCTCGTGCATGAGGCGCTCAGGCTTTACGAGCACCAGAAATAACAGTCCCGTCCTGGTCAATTTACAGATTTGCAGGCGTGACTTCAACTGAGGTAAGAAACGTTACTGTTTTGTATTTAGACCAAATCAGTTTGAGTGAATGTTTTCCAAGATGTGATACTTGAGCAAATGCAGCAAAGTGAATCGAGTGAAGAAGCCAAATAATACATATAAACGAATAATTGACGTTTGAAGGAGGAAAAAAAAATACTCGTATACTTTGTATGCATAAACGCAGGCCTAATTGAAATAATAAAATAATTCCACCGGTAGAATGCTACTAGGAAAGCCAAATCGTCCCTGGGCCCAAAGTCGGCGTAGCTAACTCGTAAACTATATTGTAAACGGCACATGTCCACTTTTCGTAGTCGTTTCACTACTTATAAATCCGTGAACAGTCAGTCCACGTATTTAGTAATAATTTCTTACCTTTCAAGCAAAAATAAGCTGCGGGTCTTTTGAGAGATTCTCTCAACATTTTCCGATGTTTACTCTGGTTCTTTGCCTACGCCGATCAGACTCGACTTTCGCCTTTTTTGTCACACTCGAATAAACTCTTCGTTTCTTTTCGTTATTTGGGGTCTGGGCTGGAGTTTCGATGGTGCTTGAAGCCGGTCTCCTCTTATTCTCCGCTAAATCCATCCTTCTGAAGTTACCACTCGCGCTGCAGCGTCAGTATAGAGGAGATACAGCTTACGCTACAGCTGAGCGTGAACGCGCATGACGTTATTATGCATTACACTGTTTGCTTGTTCGCCCGAGCATAAACTATTCAAGTGACTTTACAGGCATATAGAGGCAATCGTGGTGAAAAGGTCAGGGCTCATACTACTCACCAGGGCATTGCTAGAGCATGTATGAGGAAGACATTTTAAATTTGTATACATTTATTTGTGGTTAAACTTATAGTCCTTTAATCAGTCGTTTGTAAAGGGGCTTCTGAAATTCCCCTAAAGAAAATGTCCTTGTAGTTCCAGCCTATACTGAATTTGGGTGGACAAACTTCAAAAGTCACATGCCTAAACATGTTTAACAAAAAAAACATATTTATCTTTATCTGACATCTATCTTCTTGATAAGATATGGTTATGTGTGATTTTCATATCATGACTTTGAAAGCTTACAGCCTTTTTATCGTGTTTCTGTTTTATGGTTTTGTGTCTTGAAAGGGCATGTCTCTGCAACCTCCATTATAGGTATTTAACAACTGGAGTGAAGGCCCTCCAGCATTTATTTATTTATGCTAAACTGACCAAATAATGAGTATTATTTACGACATATTTTTTATCACTTAAGTTCTTCTAGCTGGAAAAAGTGCCAGCCGCTTCAAAAGACACTTTGACAGACCCATGGTCTATTTTCAAGCCGTAGCAGCATCAATGGAGGAATAAAAAACACTGCTCTTTTATGTTGGAAGGAAACTGTCTTCCTTTTAAGACTGTCTCTATACCGGGGCACAATTGAGGCCTTAACAGTGACAAAAGGATCAGTCGGTGTGAAGGAAGCAGGCGATTTAGCAAAAGCATTAAATTCATCTTCACACCTCATTCAAAGCTGAGCTCAGATTGAAAAAATAATAATTTGAATTTGTATAAAGGCAGGTGAACGTTTTTTATTTATTTATTTTTTCTGTTTTTGACGAGAGCCCTTGTATTATATTCCTAAACTATTCAGTGCAAATGTAATGAAAGCCCCAATGAAGTGGGTCACCTGTGCTCTCAGTACATACGTAATATCTATACTGCTTGATATGGTACAATTCTGCGATATTCAATAACTGTCTTGACTATTCTGATTACGACACAATTGCAATCATCCAAATGAACCCGCAACTGACTAAAGCTGGTCCAATCATAAAACTCCGAGGCTGGAATGAGGTCCCAATGTAACGGGCATAGGTCTTGTCACCCGTAAGGTACCTTATTACATCATGCCCCTATGTTTCCGCATTCCTACGCAGCGGTGTTAGCATTTAAGCGGTGTGTACGCCGGTGGGTAGGCGCTGCTCTCCTCTCGCCAGACGCCACCTGCTATTGCTGCTCTTTGTTAGCCACTGCACCGTAACCTTGGTAGGTCTGAGTTTTTGTAGTTTGGGTTATAAGCTATATGTAGCCATTTCCCTGTATAATACTGTCCAGTTAGGGGAGAGAGAGAGAGAGATCCACTGTGTTCTAAGCATAATTCCCCTCTTGGTCATTGCCGTTTGTATTTGAGTCTACTACATTGTGTACTTTTTGTTTCCCATCTTCTTCTAGTTCTCCCTTCTGTTTGGCTGATTTGAGTTTGGTTCTGAGTGGTTCTTAGTTTGTCTTTGTTTTGATGTGCTTTTGTTGTGTGGTGTGTGTTTTTGCATGGAGCGTGGTGAGTCTGTTGTCCCCAACTTGTTGCCTCCGCTTGGTGCATCAGTGGTCAGTGGAAATATTTTTAAAACCTTAGCTTTTTAATTAATCCAAACATTACTGTAAATCAAATTGAGTCTTGCCCGAATTCGCTACACCAGAAAGCCACTATACATTAGGATTTTAGCAGGTAGTTCCCAAGTCGCATGCCGTGTAATACAGCAAATATACAGACAGAAACATGTTTGGAGCTTGGGCTCTGCCAAATGTCCTCCATCTGCATCGTGTCCAGAGCCAGATTTATTAGCAAGAGCAACAATCAGAAGAGCACAAAATCAGAGACAACATGCTGCTTTCAGAGCTCTTCCCATGTCTCTCACTGACAAGGATCAAGGAGCAAACATTAAGGAAGTCACAGAGACCCACAGTGGAATAGAATCCAACAGACCAGAAAACCCAAAACCTGATTGTGGAAATTAAATACAAATGCGGGGGGTATATTTAAGCTACAAAGAGGTTTAGTGTCCAAAAATAAACGAAAGGCAAAAAAGTAGCCCAACATCAATAACTGCCTGAGACTGGTGCAATTTAAAGATGAGCCGAGCCGAGCGGAGCGGAGCACACTGGCACCTAGGCCTCTTTGTCATGAAGAAGTTCACACTGATACGTCTGTCACTGATAAGAAAAACAAATAACACTTCCAGGTTCAGCACAAGTTCAAAACAGACAGACAAGAGTTCTGCAGTTCAACAAAGTTCATCCATCAAAAAAATTAAAAAACACTCGATAAAAACAGTTGGATCCAAGTGTAATGGCTGAAGAAAAATAACAGCTGTCAGGGCCAAGGAAACAATGCACTGCTTTGGATTAAATCATATTTGACTGTAAAAGGGAATGAGGTCAAGTTGTGGTAAAACTCGGAGAGGGGGAGACGCATCTACAGTAATTGTGGAAACGTTTTATTGATTGTGGACTGGCATGCCAGTTGTTGTTTATCTTAATGTCATAGTATTCCAGAAAGTTGTGAAATGCCTGTAAACTCATCCCTCCCCCTTTGTTACAAAAGTTGTGAATGAGTTTGGACCACAACCAAAAATACAAATATTATTGTTTTTTAATGAAACACATGTGAGGCAGTTAAGTCTTACCTCCTTTAACAGCACCAAATCTTCAGCATCTTCTTCATCTGTGTCTATACTTCCCCACGCAACTTTCACCACCATTATAACAACATAAAAAGCTGCATAATTTATCATCCATAATGCAGAGACTGATGTCAGCTGGAAAAAATATGCAAAAAATAGTGTTTATTTAGCCCTCAGCTCATTATAAAGTCTGATGATGAAAAGAAGCCAGCTTTTTATGTTTGAATTAATTCATATTTCCGCGCAGATTCCCAAACAATAATAAGAGTGCTGTTTTAATGAGAGGAAATTAAAATAAAGGGCCTGAAAGACCTTGCATTAAGAGTTCTTTATTAGATTGCCGATGCCGTTATATACATGAGAGATTACAAGGGGAGTAGCTGCACTCACATTCACACCAAAAATATGCTTTTTAAAATGTATTGTAAAGAGCTGCATAATGAATGTGTTGTGTGGGGGAAAATCTGGGAGTTTTGTAGTTTCCTAATGATTAGGCCAAATATATTAAAGGCCTAATATATTAAGCATAATTCAGGCTTTTGTTTAGGTTTTTTCTTTTGACAATACACACATGCACTTACAGACAGTAGAGTATATATATATATAGTCTTTAATCAATCATGACATGACCAGTTCACCGTTTGGAGGCTGGAGAAGGAGGATAACTCACACTGACTCACAGAACGACGCAGAAACTTACTAGAGAAAAAGTTCCAGTCCAAAGATCACGTTAGTCAGACCCATAGGAATAAAAATACGCTCCAGTCCAAGCAATAGCAGCTTTCTTATTTTGGAAGTAGACTGAAATTTGATGATAAGAGCTTGAGGAGAGGCAAAGGATGTGCTTGCTCTTACACTGACACACAGCGAGATGCCTCAGTATAGTACACAACTGCCCCAGCGATGTAGGAGCTGAAGGCGAAGGCAGCAGAGCGAGATTAGTCATCCTTCCTCCTACCCTGACTTTATTTTTCTGAAAAGATTGACCGTATATTTAATTTTACCCAAAAAAAGGAGAAAAAGCCAGTTGGTATTTCTTGTAAATGCAGTTATGGCTAGAATTGCGGTCTGTCCACGAGTTTTTGAATCATGGGCCCTTTTTGCATGCACGCTTACACTATTTTTCTCTCGAGGCAGTGCAATTATCTGTTAAGTTTCTATGAAAGCCTTTGGAGAATTCTGCAAATTTCTTGCAAATAAACCAATATATTAAATGATGTGTTGGACAGCAAGTGAGAGGACGTTCCAAACTGTCTCTAGGGTGTGAAAGCTGTTTTGTTTTCAAACTAACACTAGTTAGTCATTAGTTGCTCTGGGGAAAGTAACGGAGGTGTGGCGACATCACCATGAAAAGGGTCTATTGCTTGCAGGCATTTGTGTGTTGAAGGTACTTTTTACTGGATATGGGTATAAACCTGATTCATGGCACAGCGGCGGCTCATTCTCAAAATCAGAGTTCACTTCACACTTGAAAATCCTGTACTGCTCGTCTGCTGGAGCTTTGGCTATACACCGGAGAGAGACGCATGCTATAACGGCGCGGTGAACTGAATAAACGTAGGCCTTAATGATTCTCTCCTCCCACTGTATTGTTGTGAAGCTACACGCCTCTATGGTTTGGTGAAACGGTCACAAATAGTCAGATGCCCCGAAGCCCAATCTTGATTATCCTTTGTTTTTCCTTACTGTACATTGTGTCGGCCCACTCTCCAATATCTCAAATCTTTTATGACAGCTCACAGTTAGTCGGTGTGGACAAGTTCATTGTGTGGGTGGTTAATTTGAATTGCAAAGAAGATAACTGGCACACTTAATTGTAGTTTGCAAAAACATTTTTCACGAGGCTCTCTATCCACCAACAACATTGTGTACTGTATCCAAGCGTATTCATACAGTTGGTGAAATGAGTTGTAAAGAGTGGCAGGATACTCTGGATGTCTAACGCAGAAGAAGTCTTTTCACCAGAGACATGAACTCTCATGAACTCACATTTCTAATTAAATGGAACCTGTACGTCTTTGCAGCGGTAAACCTGGACTGAAACACGGCACTGTTGAGTAAACCAATAAAGTAAAAAACATTTACAACCTAATCGTTCGAAGAAAGAAGAGAGCCAGGTACGTACTTTGCTTGCAGATCAACCAGTAGCTTACAACAACAAAGCTAACAACTATGTACAAACATTTAAACTGCACAGGGAGGTTTGTTTCACCATGGTCATGATCAGGAATGGTTGAAACAAACAAAAGTTGATATTTCACAATATAGGACCATTAATGATAGACTAAAGCTGTTGGCTTTATTGCTTTTCAACTTCTTTATTCATGACTGAGAATCTGAGGGCCTCAAGAACCTCCAGGCCCATACAGGCAGAGAAAGTTCATGCAAAGAGCAGTCGTCTGTATTTGATGACAGAATATTTGCTTTTCATTTCATCATGGTGTTCGTGAGCACACCATGGCCTGATGGGAGCAGACAGTCCTGGTGTGGAATCAGGTCATACGAGGAGAACTCACTCATTACGTGTTCCACCACGAGCGGAATAGGTAAGTTGGGTCGCAGATCGAGCGTCTCCCTGGCCCGCTCAGCAGCAGAGCGACCAAGAAACAGCTCCAAACACTGAGCACCACTTCGGCCAAAGGCTGTCACAACATCCAACACCACCTCAGTCTGGGATACAGTGTTACCACATATTACTTTCCAACCACCTCGGTGACTTAAGCTGGGGTGACGGACGAGTCCCTCTCCGAGTCTTCCTCATCGGAAGATATGACGGTGGGATTGAGGAGATCCTCGAAGAATTCCTTCCACTGTCCGAGGATGACCAATAGTCCTCCTCCAAGGCCTTTTCGAACTTCGCCCAGGCCCCAATGTTTTCCTCTGCGACCACACAAGCTGTGGCATGCTTGGCCTGCCAGTACCTGTCAGCTATTTTTATTTATTTATCTATTTATTTATTTATTTGAGCAGTTTATCTGCTCAAAAGGAGTGGGCCGAAGCCAAAGGCTTATAAGCGCCCACCCCAAAAGGAAAAACAATAACATTTCATTTAACAAATCATAAACAAATCATAAACAAGCTACCTCCAGAGTCCTTGTTCAGCTTGACAGAATCCCTTACTTCTGGCCCACCACTGGGTTCTGGGGTTGTTACCGCGACAGGCACCGGAGACCTTAGTTGCTGTGCATGGAGGTGAGCCTGACAAGCCAGTACCTCTCAACCTCCCACACAAGCTCAGGCCCTTCCCCCCCAGTGAGATAACGTTCCACATTCCTAACAGCCAGATGCTGTACATAGACTAAGCCATCAAGGCGCCCAGCCGGGCCCCATGGCCAAAGGCCCGATCACTAGGTGCTCGCATACGAGCCTCAACCCTAGGCCTGGCTTCAGGGTGTTGTTGGTGTGAAAGGGCTGCCATGTCTATAGTTTATAGTCTATAGTTCCATACCATAAATTCCAGCAAGTAAGCATATAAGAATACAAAACAATCTAATATACGCATGTATTTTTCATCATGTTTATTAGACTTGGTGCAGACAATCTTCATAAAGTCTAGGCTTTCAGAAGGTTAAATCCCATAATCACATTAAATGCCTGAAGTCTTCTTGTTTCCTTTCATTTTCCTCATAGATGTGATGGACAGATGAAGATGCATTGATTTAGAACAATACTTTCCACTCATGGTAAGAATCAAAGTACACAGTCCATGGCATATTCATGTCATTCTGTAAAACAACATGAGATGAATATGTGGCGCAGCGGTTAGCGCTCATGCTTCACTGTTAGAAGGTCCCGGGTTTTTTATGTGTGGAGTTTGCATGTTCTCTCTGTGTCTGTGCAGGTTCCTCAGGGTACTCCGGTTTCCCCTACCACTAAAGACATGTACAATAGGTTATCCTCCAGCCAGGTGTTTCTGGCATGGCTCCACATTTGGAAATGGGTACCGTACCGAGCGTCAGCCTACGGCGGCTGCCCACTGCTCCTACAGGTTGCCCCAGCTGCAATGAAGATGGGTTAAATGCAGAGAATGAATTTCCCTACAGAGATTAATAAAGTATACACTAACCTTAAAGCATTTAATATACATAGACCTCATACTGAGATAAAATGACATTAAACGTTAATCAACTGAATGAAGTTAGAAGTAACCATTAAATAATGAGGCACTTGCTAATAAGCATGCTTCACGGATTAGTCTATATATAAACAATAGAGAGAAAGCACAAATTAGCTCACGGTCATATTTATACCTAAAACTATGCACATAATCAACAGTAACCTACAGTGGGAGGCTAAAGTAAGTACACCCTTTGGAATTTATTACATTTCTGCCTAAATTGGTAATAAATGTGGTCTGATCTTTATTAAAATCACAAGAATGAGTAAACAGAGAGTAAACAGTGTCTGCTTGAACTAATACCACCCAAACAATAACATGTTATCATACATTTATTGTCCATAACAAGGACAGCGAGGAATAAGTAAGTACACCCTAGGATTCAATAACTGGCTGACTCTCCTTTGGCAGGAATAACTTTATCCAGACGTTTCCTGTAGTTGCAGATTAGACATGCACAATGATCAGGATGAATCTTGGACCATCCCAGTTCAGCAAGATATACTGAGTTATTCTGGTGTGAATAACTTTCTTGAGGTCATGCCACAGCATCTCAATCACGTTTAGGTCAGGACTTTGACTGGGCCATTCCAAAACACATATTTTATTCTTCTGAAATCATTCTGAAGTTGATTTGCTTTTGTGCTTTGGGCCATTGACTTGTTGCAGCACCCATCTCTTTTGAGCTTCAGCTGTTGGACAGATGGCCTCATGTTTTTCTGCAAAATATCTTGACTTGTGAATTAATTTTTCTGTTGATAATAGCAAGTTGTCCAGGCCCTGAGATAGCAAAGCACCTCCACACCACGATTCTCCCTGCACCATACTTCACAGTGGGGATAGGGTTTGGATGTTGGTGTGATGTTCCATTTTTCCTCCACACATGACATTGTGTGTTCTGCCCAAACAATTCAACTCTGGTTTCATAAGTCCACAGAATATTTTGCCAGTAGTGCAGTGGAGCATCCAGGGCTCTTTTGTACAGACACGCAGAGCTGCCAGTGTGACTGAAACATTTTTGACTGCACTTTCTCGTTTGAAAGTGCAGTCACATTTTAAAACAAATTTTAACGTGTTGCAAAAGTCGTTAGAATGAATGATGAGAATTGTTCAAAATATATAAATAAATAACAACAATATCAATTAATAATACAACACTTGCTTTACTTTCACGTCTGTGAGCCTTTTTGTAGCATGTTGTCATAAGCAATGTGTATAGTTGGGCTCTATTGCGCATGCCCATACCCAGTGGTATTATGGGGAAAAGGTCATGTTTTTTAGCCTACACTCTAAGAAGTCGTTCAAACGTGTTGCCAAAATGACTTTGGCAACACGTTAGAACGAGTTGGCAATACGTTCTAACAACTTGGTATTACGTTCGAACGAGAAAACGCAGTCAAAAATGTTTCAGTCACACTGGCAGCAGTGAGTTGCCATACTTTTGCAAACTTCAAACGTGCAGCAGGGCGGCCACTCCTTGGAAGTGAAGCAACCGTGCTGAACTGTCTTCATTTATAGACAATTTGTCTAATCGTGGATTGATGAACATCAAGACTTTTAGAGATGGTTTTGTAACATTTTCCAGCTTTATACTGTACAAATCAACAATTCTTGATCGTAGGTTTCAGATAGCTCTTTTGAGCGAGGCATGGTGCACATCAGACAATGCTTCTGAACAAGAAAAAAATCTTAACTAGTGTGTCTTTTTCAGTGGCAAGGGCAGCATTAAGCCACACCTCAGTGATTGGACTCTAAATGTCGGCATACATTTGTCAAATTAGCTTTTGGAGAATCCTTAGCCAGTAGGTGTACTCACTTATTCCTTGCTGTCCTGTGAATGAGTACATGTTATGAACACTGTTTACTCATTCTTGTGATTTTGATGACCAATTTAGGCAGAAATGTAAGAAATTCCAATTGATTAAAGTTCAGTGCAGTATTAATTTCGACAACTAAAATATTTAGTCTTAATTTGAGAAGTAAAAGTAATATTTTTGCAGACTAAAATTTGAGTGAAGTTTTTCATGAGACTAAAACTATGACTAAAATGTCCAGATATTTTAGTCGACTAAAATAGACTAATAAAATGAAAAGGAGAGGCTAAAATCATCCAACTTCTATTGACCGTCTGAAGAGCCTCATATCGTGTAAATTCACTGCTAAAGGAACAGCTCTGAGCTTTGTTCATGTGGGAGCAGCTCCATGAAGCAGAGGACCTTGATTAAATATGATTATAATGAATATTATAATGCAAAGTAAACTAAATTTAAGACAAATTTAGTTGACTAAATTTACTTGCAATTTTAGTCGACTAAAACTAGACTAAAATTTAAGATATTTTTTTTGACTAAATCTCGACTAAAGTTGAATTACATTTTCGTCAAAAGACTAAGACTAAAACTAAATTAAGTATGTTGTCAAAATTAACACTGGTTCAGTGTAATTTTATCTCGAAATTAGGTCTCGAAATTAGGTGTATATGAAATGCTTTAAGGTTAAGGTAAGGTATACTTTATTAATCTCTGTAGAGAAAATCGTTCTCTGAATTTGACCCACCCTCGTTGCAACTGGAGCAACCTATAGGAGCAGTAGGCAGCTGCCGTAGGGTGATGCCCACTTTTTTCTCCCACTGTAATGAATAAGGTTAATGTTTTAATTAGTTTACTTTGGTTTCACTTTTTATCCAACTTTGACTTGTCGCGGGGCGGTCCAAATGAGTAGTCATGTGTTTAGACAATGAATTGTTACATTTCTCAGTGACAGCCCAGATTTGAGCTCCAACAGCCCTCTGATCTTAAGCCTTTTGACAGGCTTTAATCAGAACACACCACACACACTTCTCAAAGTCCCTCTCCATCCCGCTTCACTGCAGCGGAAGGCAATTTTGTTTCCGATATCTGATATTTCAAAAGTTTGTGTTACAGACTGTTAAAAGTTGCTCTTGAAGTTTAATTGGGGATTTATATAAAATGGTCACCTGTCAAGTTTTTACTTCACCCTTTATCTTGATCAGCAGCTGAAAGATTCAGGTCATGAGTCGTTTCAGAATCTACATCTGAAAACAGTTCTGCTGTAATAACTGCTTGACATAACAACTTTACTACTGTGATGAGGCAAGTCATTTGGGGTTGTGTTGTTCCCACGCGCCCACTGGGGGCGCACTATAAAAGACCCGGTTTAGTGTTGTTTTCCCTCTGACGTTGTGTATCTCCCGCTTCTGTTGTACCCGGTGCTGGCGCTTGGGTGCTCTGTCCGACAGGTAGATATCTTTAAATCTTTAAATTCATCCTTTATGTCCGCCCTGATTAGAGTGTGTATTCGTACTACTTCACGGGAGCGCGTCATGTTAAAACTGTCTGCGATATGGGTCTGTCCAACGGTCGGCGGGGACTTGTTGGAGAACACGCTGACCAAATGTGAAATCTGTATCTCATGGACTAAACATGCATCTTTTATTGAACACTTGTGCCCTTCGTCAATGGAACTTACCTGTGTGTCCTAAAGCTAAGGTTAAAAACCTCGCTCTGCTACACTACCATCAGTTCGAAGAAGTTGGAGACTCGAAAATTAAATAGGTTTAATCAGCTATGAAATTACTCATTAACATAACAACACAACTTTGTACTGTAATATTTCAAACTCTATTTTAAACTTTTCCAAAAGTCTAATTTAATTCATCAAGAATTTACTTCAGGAACCAGATGTTCCTGGCCACTGTTGCACTACAGCTTCTAAGCAAACCATCAGCTAACCATATACTAAATTAAGCTAGGAAGGCAGTGCTTATTTTTCTTTTTTTCCTCATCTTTACTGGCTCACTTGTGTCCTGATGTACTTACAGTTCATGACGTATGTATTGAATGTGGTTGTATGTGTCTATTTTTATTGTTTGTATGACCAGAGAACAGCGAACAGAATTGCCCTTTGGGATAGAACAAGATTGATTGATTGATTGATTGATTGATTGATTGATTGATGCATCGGGCAGCAGTAAATAGCTATTTTGATAGGCAGTCGCTGTATGGATCTTTTCCCTAATTTTAGCTGTGTGACCTCCAAATGGTCCAGACAAAAAGAGCTACACGAGCTACAGCCAACTCATCAAAACCTGCAAAGACCACACAAAATCTCTTTCAGTGTGACTCAAATAAAAGCTCAAAGTTTATCTCACACCAGCAGCATTTCAGTACTGTATCCAAATGAGATTACAGACAAATATAAGCATAAAAAACCTGCAAAAACACGGTCAAGACATTTTGTAGCGATGTCCAAATGTCCCGAGAAAAGCAGAGCATTGATGATCACTAGATGGGTCAATATAGACCACAATGCATTGTGAGAATCGGAAAAGAACAGTCAACAGTGATAAGTATTGACTGAAAACTGTTTTCATTGAGTCAGTGAGTTGCCTTGTGTACGAAATGTGCGGTATAAATAAAGTTGCCTTGCCTTAATCGCTTGGTAGGTGCATAATTATGAATTAACCACTTAAAGGGACTATACATAAGTTTAACCACAAATAAATGTATACAAATTTAAAATGTCTTCCTCATACATGCTCCAGCAATGCCCTGGTGAGTAGAATGAGCCCTGGCCTTTTCACCGCGATTGCCTCTATATGCCTGTAAAGTCACTTCAATAGTCTATGCTCGGGGCGAACAAGCAAACAGCGTAATGCGTAATGACGACATGCGCGTACGCTAACTTTGGGCCCAGGGAATTGCAGAGACAATTTAGGCTTTTCCTAGTAGCATTTCTACCAGTGGAAATATTTTATTATTACAATTAGGCCTGCGTTTATGCATAATAATAATAATAATCTCTTGGATTTGTATAGCGCTTTTCAAGACACCCAAAGCGCTTCACAGCTGATTATTCATTCACTCCATACTTGGTGGTAGTAAGCTACTATTGTAGCCACAGCTGCCCTGGGGTAGACTGACGGAAGCGAGGCTACCAGTCTGCGCCATCGGCCCCTCCGACCACCACCAACCACTCACTCACTCACTACATCCGCTAGGCTTCCTGGTGTTACCAAACGGTCTCCCATCCAAGTACTAACCAGGCCCTTCCCTGCTTAGCTTCCAAGATCTGACGGGATTGGGCAGAGCAAAGGCGGTATGACCACATACAAAGTATACGAGTATTTTTTTTCTCTCCTTCAAACGTCAATTATTCTTTATCTGTATTATTTGGCTTCTTCCCTCGATTCACTTTGCTGCATTTGCTCAAGTATCGCATCTTGGAAATATTCACTCAAACTGATTTGGTCTAAATACAAACAGTGACGTTTCTTACCTCAGTTGAAGTCACGCCTGCAAATCTGTAAATCGACCAGGACGGGACTGTTATTTCTGGTGCCCGTAAAGCCTGAGCGCCTCATGCACGAGCTTATCATCGAGGCTGCAGTTACGCGTTTGTCCTGAGGGGGCAATTGCGAGTACAAAACTGTCAAACTCCACAGAGCCCCTTTAAATAAGTCGTGAACATTAGCTGCTTATCTTGGTTTGAGCAGTTGACAGATTGTTCCCCTCTTGGGCAAAGAGGGAAGTCTACGCTGGTTTCTTCTTATACAATTGTGTTTTGGAAGTTTAGTTTGCTAGACTTTCTTTGGGCTGTTGTACCATCTTGTGTTGGGTAAAATGTTTTACATTTCCTTAGAGCCAATTTCTTTGCACAAAGATCAAAATATGTATCAGTTTTTCACACTTTTCAGTGCACATCAGGATGCATGAAAGTGCTTTCGACAAGAGATTGGCTTCATGCATTTATGGATGTGCCCAGCACAGGTATGTGTGCTTCTATATATTGGACAGGACCAGCCTCCATTCACTTTAAAGGTATTTCTTTCTTTCTTTTGGAGCTTTTACCTTTGTTATAATGTTATTTCTCATCCAAAACACTCTATCAAAAACCTCATCCAAAGTGGTATTTTCTTCATTCATGTCCGAGCTGCAGCTCCACCCAGTCCGCAGAAATGACTGTTCCACCACTGGTATACATAGAGCAGCTGTGAACCACCCATCCAGGCTTCTGTGCCGTAAACATACACACTCACACTCTCTGAGGAGTAACCAACTATGAACCGCTGCCGAGCACAATCAATTTATAGAGGTGGAGTAAGCTGGACTGCACTACGACAACTGCATATTTTTCAAGTAACTATAATGTCTGATTGGCGAAGGTGTGTTCGGCTATGAGAGATGTGGGACTTATTGTTCTGCCTTCCTAGGAAGATCCTAATCATCAGAGGTGGTTGGAATTTATATTTTGGGGAAAACGCTTGGTAAACCTTTGCTTGTAATAAAAGTGGATTGTCCAGGATATTTATTCACCGACGGACGGCGTGGAAAGCCCGGAGCCGTAAAGCTTTGATAACACAAATGTAGCTAATGCTAAAGCAAGGGAGTGTCCACAGGGTTTTGACACATGATTTGTCACTAACTTTTTGCATGTTACATGTGCATGCATGGTAAAACCATTGCTGTAGAAAGCTTGATGACTGGTTCTGTCCCATTCCAGCAGAGACACATATTCTATGAGACAAGGACAGATGGAGTCTCTGTACTCAGGCTTCCCCCAATCTGTTTGTTTTACTGTGTTCATGTGCCGCTTTCTTCATGTGTGATTTAATTCCTCTGTATACAGTTCTTCATATTTTCCATTTGTAACCGGGGGTGGTGCAGAGGGGTAGAAATAACTAGGAGCCTAGCAATTAGCAGTTCTAACCTTAGCTATTAACCCAAAGGCACACAGGTAAGTAATATTGACAACGCAGGTTCCATACTTTAAATAAATCAGTGTTTTATTTGTTCAAGTTATCTTTCTTAATTTTCTCTTTTCTTAGTTCCATGTTTTAAACAGAAGTCCATAATTAGATCATAATTTTCACAAGGGTTAAGTCCACAGACCCACGCGCCCCCAACAGTGGGCTTACAGAGCGTACAGTCGAAGATGTAAACAAAACATGACATAACCAAACAAGAAGACAAACAAGACGGCAGAGTCCTGCACTGGCCCACCAGTGCTTGGAGTTGGACCGCTCTGCGAGGCACAGTGTCACCCGGCATTGGGATACACATGCTACGTCCACCGGACCTTCGGGACCTCCACACCCGATACACAGTGGCTCATCCACCGGACCTTCGGGACCTCCGCACCCGATACACAGTGGCTCATCCACCGGACCTTCGGGACCTCCACACCCGATACACAGTGGCTCATCCACTGGACCTTCGGGACCCCCGCACCCGATACACAGTGGCTCATCCACCGGACCTTCGGGACCTCCGCACCCGATACACAGTGGCTCATCCACCGGACCTTCGGACCTCCACACCCGATACACAGTGGCTCATCCACTGGACCTTCGGACCTCCGCACCCGATCACAGTGGCTCATCCACCGGACCTTCGGGACCTCCACACCGATACACAGTGGCTCATCCACGGACCTTCGGGACCTCCGCACCCGATACACAGTGGCTCATCCACCGGACCTTCGCCTCCGCACCCGATAACAGTGCTCATCCACCGGACCTTCGGACCTCCACACCCGATACACAGTGGCTCATCCACCGGACCTTCGGGACCTCCACACCCGATACACAGTGGCTCATCCACCGGACCTTCGGGACCTCCGCACCCGATACACAGTGGCTCATCCACCGGACCTTCGGGACCTCCGCACCCGATACACAGTGGCTCATCCACCGGACCTTCGGGACCTCCGCACCCGATACACAGTGGCTCATCCCCGACCTTCGGGACCTCCGCACCCGATACACAGTGGCTCATCCACCGGACCTTCGGGACCTCCGCACCCGATACACAGTGGCTCATCCACCGGACCTTCAGGACCTCCGCACCCGATACACAGTGGTTCCTACGCGCTGAAGCGCTCCCCCGGGTAGTTGTGCCCCTCGGTGCTGTTAGCCTGTTGCTCCAAACACGAGCCGACGCCGGCCTGACCACCCCGGAAGAACAAAGACCAGAGGCAGAGCGAAGACAGGCGTGACCTTTTATACATTTTACGTTGCGCCCTAGTGGGCGCACCATCACACATTCTTTCCAGGGCAATCACGCTCATGCCACAATTGTTTTGTGTGTTGCAAGGCTTTCCCAAAACATTACTTTACAATGTGACCCGCCGTGGTTTCCAGGGACACAAGTCGGCAGATTCAATTTTTTTTAAATCGGTGATTTTCGCTTTTTTGCAGAATCGTTCAGTTGAAGCCACGAAGAAGCCTCTACATGTTTAAAGGGACTATACATAAGGCCTGAGGGGGCAATTGCGAGTACAAAACTGCCAAACTCCACAGAGCCCCTTTAAGCTAGCAGTTATGGTATATTTAAAGCGTAAACTTTTAGGTTCAAACCGGCTTGATTTGGGAGATTTCGGAGCATGCAGTAGAGGCGTGACTTTGTCTGTGTCTATTTACATACTGGGTAAACACCGTGGAGGAGGCACTGCTGCTTTGGTTTGCCTTGTTGGTAAATGCTTTAGCAAACATCATCAAACATCAGTTTTTCAGGTTGAAAAAGTCTTGTTTTGTCGGAGAAATAGCGCACGCCGTGGGGGCGTGTCATTGTACGTCATGGTTATGCAAGCTTCCCTGTGTGGCTCTCAGAGGCCGCCGCCGCTAACGCTGGAATACTATTGCAGAGGTTCGTTTTTCTGCGTGAAACCAGTGAACTTTTCCAGGCTGACTTTTCCGTGCAGCTGATGATGCCCTGGCCATTACGTTTCCAGAGCCAACTCCTTGCCTTCAGAGCGTGTTTTAAGACAGAAGGATGTTCTGGTGGATTTGCCAAACTCTACATTGAAAATAACTGAGCGAGGAAAATGGATTTGATCAGGAGTTTGCTGAGCAGAAGGCATGCTAAGGTTACTTCAGACGGGTGAGTGCAAGTTTGTTTTTTTTGTCGCTTGTGGCCGCTGTGCTATCGTCAGTTGAGTTCAGTTGATTGGATTTGTTTGCGTTTTGTTTTTGGTCATAATCAAGTTCACTACAAACTTAAACTAATCCATAAATGTAGTCAGCGCATCCCTAGCTTTTAGCCACTTCTTATTTGAAAGAGCTCCGCTTCATATTTTCGGTTTTTATGCTGGGTGTGTGGAGGAACGTAAACAATGCGATCACACGCAGCAATACGTCGCAATGTCGGCCTTTTCCTCTCATGTGTATGAGAATGTATGTGCATTACTAAAGTAGTACAAGAATCTTTTCTAAAGTTATAACTTCAGTTATGTCTGTCACTCTCTCAGCGTGAGGCTCAGCAGCTCACAGAGGCGGAGCTGACACAGGGAGGGACTGGGGAGAAGCTATGGGAGAAGCACACAGGATTCTGACTGTAAAGTAAATAAAAAGTAGGCTACACTACAGTATGTCCATTATCTACATCACTATGGCCCAACATACACATAGCAACAACATACATAACATGACATGACAGTGGGGAGCTTTACAGGGTATGGCTTATCTAAATGAGATGTAAATGAGCCCTATTGTTATTCTCAACAGCAGAGAGAGGTGAGAACTGCCCAAAACTTCATAGGGGTGTTTCTGCCTTTGGCCTTTTTGGAATTGTTAACTTCAGATCGCGGCTACGTCTCCAAATATGATCAGATTTCCGTATGTTACACATGGTTGGAAAGCTTGGAGACTACACTTTAACAATCTGTGAAAAGCTCAAAATGCCCCTGTGTCCCTGATTCTAGTGACTGGTCACAAATGTATCACTGAAAAGTAGGAAAACACTGCCTGGATCTATTAAAATTGGTCAAGGTAATTTACAAACAGATGAACTGCCCCTAAAGTGGTGTACACACAATCAACAATAGAAAAATACAAAAATATAAACATTTAATCTTACAAAAATATCTTGCTGATCCTATTAATTAAAAGCCAGTGCAAAGAAAGTGGGTTTTAAGCTTCAAGTTCAAACTTCAATAGTTATTTGAGTATCCTTCACCACTAATCTGTGGGGGGGGAAACATTTTTCTATATAATATTTAACATCCAAATTGAGTATGTTTATTTATTGAGCAGAATAATTTACATTCCACACAGTATTTACCAAAAGGAAAGAAATCTCCTTTTCAACTCGGAGCCTAAGCTGTACCTTGTTTATCATCACTACCCCTGCCATGCCTTCAAATTGACTGTGTTGTTGCCTCTATGTGAACAGAATCCTTATCTCAGTCCCTTGCTGTGGCAGTACATGTGAATACTAATGCTTGTTTCCATGTGAGCTGGAGCCTGCACCTGTTTGTGTGCCACTGTGCTGTGTATTGCACTATTCTCAAGTCACATCAAATTGCACAGCTCTTTCTCACCGCAGCAGCCTGTCTTCTCCAGATCTGCACACTTCAACTCCCATCTGCCTCGACTGTCACTCACACTTTGTCTTTCAGTCTCGGCGGCAGCTTGACAGTCACGGAAAAGTTCATCTCCAGCCCTCCTTTCAACTGCCGGTTAGCAATATAGGAAACCAAAGGAAACTGGGAAACTAAAGATACTACAGGAACTGCGAGATAAACAGCATGGAACTGAATGTTAACTACTTGTTTATTCCAAGTAAAAATTGTGACAAAATGTGTTCTTCATTGACGAAGAACTACAGTGCCTCAATTTGATGTCTTTGACCTCCAAACATATGAGATGGTAAGGAGGAGGTCAGAGAAGAGAGAGGCCAGGTTAGGCATCTGCCTTCTGGCCGCCTGCCTGAGGACCCGGGGAAGGCCAACATGTTGGAGGAACTGCCCTATTATACACTATGTTAAGAATTATTATGCAAATTGTATTTCAGTGCCATAAAGATGTTTTCAATGAACTCATGTCTGTCCTTGTTGTAACAACAGAGCGCACACACACTGCTCCAGGGCCGAGAGATGAGCGCGGTGCGGGACAGGTTACGCTCCTCTTTGCCGCTTCATTGTCATCTCCTCCTCGCTCATTTTTCACAAACATTGCGCTGCATTTTCCTTACTTGTACATACTAAATGGACACCAGACTAGCCCACTGTAAGTTAAAACTGTTCTGAGAGACAGAGCATAACGCTATGGTCTTGGTGTAGCACCCGTATAAAAGCAATGGCCTCTCCATGCTTTAGAGATGTGACCGATACACTCTGCACGTGCGCTTCCCCACAGCACCCCACTCCCCGTGCCGCAGTCTGGTAGCGGTCGAAGTAGGAAAAAAAGCTGAACTACGGGACAACTCCTTCATATTATATGGTATTCTAGTTGGGCTCGTGCACAACTCTTCGCAGTTAACGTGTAACATATTTTAATTAGCCGCATCGTTATATAGGCCGCATGGTTCTGGGCATATGAAAAAAGTACCGGCTTAGAGTCCGAAAATTACGGTATATGTATAATGTAATTCAGGGAATCTCTTCTGAGACCACAAGTGATGTGACGTTCGAGGCTGAATAGGCTCTTTTTAAACAGTTCTTTGATATGGACAATTTAAACTAGATCTCTTAATTTTTTCATTCTAAAGCTCAATGGTAAATGGTCACATTTACCATTGAGCTTTACATCAAGGAACCACTCACCTATTTACACACCAATTTACGCAGACACTGGAGGCAAGGGGGGTCTTGCCCAAGGACACAACAACAGTGTACACCTGTGGGATTCGAACCGCCAAGCCTCCGTTAACATGACGACCCGCTCTACTCTCCGCGCCACTGTTACTGACTGTGTGTAAAAAAAAAAAAATCATAGTTCAACGTTGACACTCAAATTGCTTCTGTTGACATGCCGTTTTCATGCTGTGACATCATCTTCATATCATGTATAAGATAGACAACATAAATTATGACAAACCTAAATGGTCAAAAATACTATATGGAAAGCTAGTTACTAATATCCCAAAACAGCTATTCAAACAGCTACCAATGAATCTGTACTTTTTAATGTCTATGTTAAAAGCTCTGAAGCTTGGCTGCTTTATGAGGCAGACCCAGATGTACATTATTCACAGAGGGAACATTAAGGTTGTGAAACTGTTTAAAAGCGAATTAGCATTGTCTGTGAACTCATCAGCTCCGCAGCAGCAAATCCCAGGTGTTTGTCTATTTTATAGTCGGACACAACCATATCTTCTTTGCAACATCATAAGCTTTGCCACTAACAGCAGGACTCCTCCGAAAGGTTTACACGGTCTATTTATTTGCGCTTTACTGCCATACTCACTGATTATTGTGCCATTCTAACAGATGTGCAAACAGCAGGTGGAAAACAGTCGAGATTAAATAACAAACGCAAACTCACTGCCCAGTCTAGAGTATGTTTAAAGTCACCAACTGTTATTTGAAATGTGTCACCAAATAATAGCTTTTCTTCACTCAGCTCTTCCCGTACTCTTACTCTGTTAAATGAGTGACACCACACACCACTGGCTTTATGTTTGTCTTATGTTGGTCTCAAACAAGGGTCTGAGTGTTGTTTCAGTGCAGATTACAAGTCTTTGCAGAAACTGTGTATGGATTTTCCATCTCTATCCTGCTGAATCTTTGTTTTAAACATTTTATGTAATCAGACTTCAATCATCCCTCAGACGAACCACACCCTGACAGAGATGGATATGACCGCAGAGGTTACGCCCATGATGCATTGGCCCATATACTGGACATACATTTTCTTACAAAAGTCAATCGCTGAAGGTTAGAGAGAGATTGGAAAAGGAAGGAGGATTATGGGTTGTCTAAGTAAGCAAACCGGCAGCATTCAATACGCTCACAATGAAGGCCTAAAATGAATTTCACAGGGGCTAACCACTGAAGCTTTGACACTTCTTTTGTGTTTTGGACTTCTGCTGTGAAATATTACTCTTTTTTTTAATCTGCTGATTCATCAGTTTTATGTAAATGCTGACCACAACAATCCAAAAGACCAGAAAAGCATTTTGTGTCAGAGCGACGTGCTGACCACACAAACACACGGCAGCAAGTGCAATGTGCCGACATTATTTCGAGCTGACAAATTAGCAAAACATTGTTTCCAAATGTCTCGCTAAAACATGTGCCTGACAGAAATGAAAATTGGGTAACAGACTAGAATGCAAAAGAACAACAAAAAATACAAATGATACAAAATACATAAAGGCTGGTGGTGGTGTGGTAAAGGGCCTGTCACAATTGGCACATTGACCGCAGCGATTTTGTCCTCCATTTCTTTTGCGCCAAAATTCGTAACTGAGGACGACTCCGCACACCCAGGAGGCGACAGGTGCGTAGAAGACAGGGAAATTGATGCAAAAATGAACAAAAGCTCCCGCACACCGTCTCACTCTTTTAGATATGTATTGCTGCTGCAACGTTTCACTCAAAGGACCTTCATCAGGCTGACAGAAGGGGCTGTCCTCAAGCCTGATGAAGGTCCTTTGACCGAAACGTTGCAGCAGCAATAAATATCTAAAAGAGTGAGATGGTGTGCGGGAGCTTTTGTTCATTTCTGCGCCAAAATTGAAATTGCCATCAGCCGCAAAGATCGCAAACTAGACTTTTAAGAAATCGCAGTCACAGTCACAATAGAGTACGGGCTGCGACTGGATGCGGTTGATTTGGATGGTGTCCAAATGCGAGTGGTGCAAGAAAGAAAGCGAATGGTGAGCGAATGGTCAGCGAATGGTGAGCGGCTGGTGAGCGAGTGTTTCATGGGCCACAGACTTTGATTGCGGGCAGTGGTGCGGACAGCCATGCGTCACTGCTGCTAGTCATGTTGCCGGTCATACAGACATCCTACTCGTCTTCCACACTAAACTTTGAAGGGACAAGTCTACAAGATGCCACCCAGGAAAACCAACGCCGCGAAAGTAAAGGTACTCGCCAAAGCCACAGTGAAGACCAAACGGGGGAAGAGGAAACAGCGTCTAGCCTCTATATACCTACAGCAGGAATCGCCCCAGACGGATAGTGGCGCTCACCAGTCTCTAACCAGTCTCTCACCATCTGCGTGACTGAGACGATTTATCTTTCACCATTCTCACGACTGTAGCGGCCTGCTGCGGCTATATTCAGTCACAGTCGACTTCCACTGAATTGTGTGCATGCATGACATTCAGCTGCGACACATAATCCAACTGCACCTTTTCATGCGGTCAATAGCGGTTGCTCGTGCAGATGCCCGTGCGCCAAAAGAGAGTGTTCGCACGACCGCAAATGATCGCATAGTGCCCGTGCGCCAATTGTGACAGGCCCTTGATACAGGCTTTAGAGGCCTGTGTTGGGTGCAGTCTTATCTGTCGCGCAGGCTTGGTGGACTATATAAGCGCTCCCATTCTCGTTCGCCACTTTTTCTCCCACGCACTCTTCCGGGTCATCTGTGTTGGTCGCCTTGTACTCCAGCTCCAGGTAGATTCTGAAGAAGAAGAACTTTATTTATATAGCGCCTTTCACAGACATAGTCACAAAGCGCTTTACATGAGACAATTATACATTCACCCCATACTCGGTGGGGTTCAGCTTCCCTTGGGGGACATTGCCAGAAACGCTGTCGCAACTGCACACATCTGTGCCAAGGGTCCCTCTAACCACCACCATGCATTCACACACACATGATTAATCCTTGCTTATTGTACATGTTTTAGTGGTAGGGGAAACCGGAGTCCCCAGAGGAAACCTACACAGACACAGGGAGAACATGCACACAGAAACTCCACACAGAAAGGCCCCGTCCAGGTGAAAATCAAACCCAGGACTTGCTAGCTGTAAAGCACTAACATATGGTTTGAGTCAGAACAACCTGACAAAAGGACATATTTTCTGTTTCAGTGTTTGCGCATGTAGAGCAGGGTAATTCTCTTCAGTGAGTTAATTGTTCTTTCAAATCATATAACATGTAGTTAATTTACACACTATCTCATTCAGCAGAGGAAAACAACAAATACCTCTGTATTGGACCGAAATAACTTTATTCCCATTGATTCTAAAGAAAGAAAAATCAGTTATGTGAATCTGCAGTAGTATTTTATTTATCAGCACAGTCTATTCTCTCTTGTGTTGGTTATTGCTGCAGCACTCTGGTCTTCTCTTTGCTTCTCTGATATACAATGCCAACTCTCCAGTGTCATCCATCATGGACTTCTATTTTCAGCCTTTACACTGGCCGTACAGGAGAGAGAATCGGAATAGCAGTAAAATCACAGTCTCACTTTGTCTCTAGAGAGAGGACTGTGCAGGGTATAGTAGCATAATGCGGAATAACAGTTTCCACAAAGAGGTTCAGATACCCCTGCCTGCCCATGATATTTCGGTGAAATTTCAGGGATATTACTACTGCATTTATCAGAATTTCCATTTCTGGCATTGTGCAATGGAGCTGTATCTGGTCCTGAAACTATAGCCAAGCCAGCCAGGATTACGTCTTTCCCAATCTATTCAAAAAAAGTAGTCTGGAACCTACTAGACAGGTGCAATATCTGAAAAATAAACATGGCGGATTATGAAAAACAACTAGCGCTTAAATATTCACAAATTTAGAGCCTATTTAAGTGTGATCACACAAACACAAATCGTGTTAAAATGACACACTGTCCCAGAACATTCAGTACCATCATTGTTTCCAAACCACAAATGACAAACCTCTGCATTAAATAATTGCAACATCGTCCCCTGCCCAAACCTGCTGCTCTCTCTCACACCAGTGGACAAGGTCAACTCCTCTGTCTGTGCTTTAATTATCTGTGAGACCCTAAAGGGCCACAGAGGACTGGCTCCAATTAGAGACAGAGATGTCACGTCATCCAGAATAGATCTAAAGCGCCTAGGTAGATCTTTCAGCTGTCCAAAGTCAAAAGACAGCGCTCAGAGGAGTGACTATTATTTATGAGATGCTAGGCAGTAGATCCAAAGAAAATCTCTTTATTGTGACATTCCCTGTCCACATCCACGCCATCCAAGGATCTGATTTTATCTCCAAGATTTTCTATTTGATCGTCTGAGCCGCTCGCCTCCCTTCGTACGTCTATATATATTCAAGTATATCTCCTATTTCAACATCTCAGTCTAACACAAGCTCCCTTAATCTCGAGTGTGCCCACGCAAGACTGTCTGCATTTGATTTATACTTTTCCGTCGCAGACTTAGACGGGGAAATGGAGGAACTTATATCAGCTGATTCAAACATGAGTGCAGTTTGGATCCCTCAGATGACTCTTTTTGTAAAATCCTGACTCAGGGTCCACTCTGTTTTGATTGAGCAGATACTTGGGCGTGGCTAAGTTCATTGGCCCTCATGTATTTACACTGCAAACAAAAATGGAGTATGTTTGGGTTTATTGCGATTTTACAAGAGGACGCATGGCATTATGAACGTGTGCTCACCGCTCCATCCTGACGTACGCACGAGCAGCTGATGATAAATGCGGTGGCGGAAAACCAGTGTCATTTGAATGAAACGGCAAAAAATATAAATGTATCAGGAGGCCTCACCCACGGGTTTTACGGCACATACAGCAAAAAATTACTTTACTCTAACCAGGAAATGATATGCCGTTCCACCGAAAAAGCGTGACTACAATGTGGATACAACACTGCAGTCAGCCCAGATCTGAACCAGCGAAAAGCAGCTGTGGTCAGCTTCACGTGCTGGGGCAGGTCTCTCAGCCTGAGCAGAGCTTTCCTCCGGGAGGGAACAGGTGCACGCAGAGCTGGTAGCCAACCAGAACCTAACAATCCCATCCGGACCAAAGACAGCCCTGCGACGGGACCAATGGCCGCTAGCTGCTCTGCTTTATGACCGCAACACTGGAGGCCGCCATTGCTGTAGTACCTCCATATCGCCGCTAGGCCCCCATTGAAAAGCATTGGACTTTAGACACGTTAAAAACAACTTTAACCCAGCGTAATCTCAGGAGGAATATGTAGCCGTAGAAAGTGTTAAAAAAGAAACCAGGCGTTAGTCACAAAAAAAGAAACCAGGCTGGTTTTCGAAAAAAAAATTTTTAAATCTCCTACTTAACGGGGGTCGGACTGTTAGCATTGGAGCTGCGCGAGCTACACGTCACGCAAGGGCCGAGTCTACAGTGAAGATCCCGCCCTTATGCCCTTATTAGGAACATGCTTCGTCAGAGCTGGGGAGGAGGAGCCTGTAAATCCTCCATGATTTCCCCCTCGAACGTGGTCATTATGGTAAACGGGGAGGAGTGAGGAGGAGTTGTCTATTCTTTTTAACGGTCTATGGACGGGACATGCTTCGATCATTCCCCTGACGAGAGGAGAGTGAAAGCTGTGGCGCTGTCGAAGGATTTGCTCGACGTCCAGGTAACTCGCGAGCACGGAATACGGCCCATAGACACGGCGCTCAAACCAGCCAGAACATGGGCCACGGCCTCGCTCAGACCCAGGAGAGCCCCGTCCGGGTACACGGCAGTGGCCGCGGGTGTGAGGCGGGGAAGCCATTCACACAAAGTTTGCGCTATGGCTACTGCGGTCTTTTGTGTTAAAAACAAAAAGAAAACAAAAAAACACCATGAGCGTCTCTGTGGCCCGCTGCCCAGGTTCTAGTGTCTCTGGTCCGTGCTGATATACAGTAGCCTCTGGCATGGAGGAGCATGTTGATGCAGCGCAACATTGAATCAAAGTCTGACCATAAATTAACGCTGTAGCCTTGTTTCATGTTTAAATCTCCAATGAGGTTCATATGCAATGTGGCAAATGCAATTCATGCTGTAAAAAACTGTTTTCCAGCGCTGTTTAGTGTTTAGTTAAAATTGATGTAAAATTGCACCAGCTCCTGACTTGGAATAGGATTTGAGCGCACCGTACGCGCACGAAATGCCAAACTGGTGGTGGTTTGGGTACTAATATTTTATCCATTTGAACTACTTAAAATGTGTTTGCAATTATGTTTTTCTTTAGATAACTGTACAAAGATCAGATATATCTAAAATAATATTCTGCCTTCATTCAAGTTTGATGAGTCAATAAAAATGGCGCCAGGATTGTGATATTTGATTTGATTCCGTTTCTGTCAGTAAATCCTGTATCCTGAACCTCTTTTACGTGAATCAGTGCAGCAAAGAGCTGCTGGTGTTATTTATGAGGCGCCTGCAGCCAGAGCTCCTCGTCTAACAGCCCAGCCACATGTTTCTGTGCATTCATCTCCGGTTTGGAAAGAAATCATTCCCGGTCTTTTCCCATTTGCACACAGCACATAAAAAATCAGCACAGGTGTTTCAGAGATGCTGTTTGGCTGCACCTGTCTGGAATACAAACTCACAAAACTGAAAAAGTAAAAATATGTCACCATCCTAAAAGGAAAAGATAAGTAACTTTCAGGTTTGGTTTATTTTCTCAGCAACAATAAATCTGCGGTGGAGGGCTTCCTAAACAAAATTGAGCTTCATGAATAACTTATGATGCAACACAGTCACCGATTTTATAACTTTGAGCAAACAACCGTTTTTGTTCATTGATTGGAGGTTGAGACTGCTGACTTCAATCAAAAGACAACAATGAAGATGATGAGTACTATGTTTTGCTAAGAAATAAATTGACTACATGGTCTGTAACCATAAGTGGAACAAAATGACCTGTATGGCGCAGGTCACTTTCTGCTTGTTAGCCATTGTAGATCGATGAAGATGCATTATGCTGCTCCTCTTACAGATGGGTTACAGTATCTCCTTCCGTGCTTTCACTCTGATGTGAAATAGGATTGTATCATCTTTCGGTAACTTCAGAAATCAATCTGAAATATAACCAGAGCTCAACTGTAATTGACATACAAACCAGACGCCTGATCTCCAGCACTGATGTTTTGTGGGCTTAAAAGTGAACACAAATGTATCTAGTGTTTTTTTGTATTTTTTATTAGTCAAACCAATTTATCGTGTTTCACATATCTATCCTTAAAGTGGACATTTCATATCACCAGCAATGATACGTATTTAAAATGTTTTTTTGTTTTTTTTGTTTTTTGTGATCAGTGTTACATTTCATTTACATTTTCGCACTTGTTTGCATGCATCACACTTTTTTGTTCCCCACATCCCCATTTCCCTTGTGATGGGCAGAGACACACAAAATTGCACAAAAAGCAATCCCTTACAAAATGAGAAAAGTACATTGAAACCTAATAAGAAAAATAAACAAACAAACTGCCCATGTTAATATACATGAACTGTTCTTGCAATGAACGGATATAGCAATGTTTGAGCAAACTGTACAATTGAGCAATACAAGCTGCTGATTTCCTCCATCAGAGACAGAAATGGCAGTATAATGACTATGTACAATACATGAACCAATGCACACAATACATAATAAACTTTCTCTCAATGCACATTACAGGCAAAGATATGTCAAATGTTACCTTGTGATTTATATCTCTAAATCTAATCCAGTCCTGAGTGTATTTAATAAATGAGACCAGCATGAGATAGTTTCAGTTTTTGCTCAATGAATTCGAGCAGCAGAGAGAGCGCCAACTGAATTATATCTCTATAGGACAGGAGGCATTACCTCGCAGTCAGAGGCTGCACCGTCTTTCATCGGCATACCAAGCATCTTTTGGGCAGCTGTATGGCCAGCTAAAAATATTCGGCGGTTATTAATTGTCAGATTTAATTTGGAAGTATCACCTAACAAAAGAAGCCTCAGAGTGCAGGGTATGAGTCTTTCCATGATGTTTGAGAGCATCTTTGTAATGTTTTCCCTAAAATTAAAAACTTCAGGGCAATGCCACACCATATCAAGAAAAGTGCCAATGGTATTATCTGGACAGAAATCACAGTATTGATTGATTTCATTAGATGTTGTCTCCTAGGATATAAATAGCCTTGGTGAATAATTTTATCATGGATCATTTGGTAATTGGGATTTCTGGATGAGAGAGAAATATTTGACCAAATGTAATTCCAATCCCACTTTAAGTGGTCCCTCAATTCCGTTTGCTGTTCAATAGGCAATATTTTTTTGTGAAGAACAAACTAACAATGTGTGTCCAAGACGATGCCAGTGGTTTTTGCTTTGCTCAGAATGGTGTGGAGAGGATCTTTTTTTTTAGCCTGCATCCCCAAGGGACCCCATAAGAACGATGATGATTTAAATCTATATAAAGTTGAAGCTTTGATCTCTGGCTTTTCCTGGTTCCATAAATATTTGTTTATAAGCGAGTGTAGATTTTTATAGTAGCCCTGAGGTACATTGTACATAAGATACCTCTTTCTACTGTTTAACTATTTGCACATTTTCTGTCTATTTTGCACACACTGAGTGATCTTATTGAGAGCCAAATGTAACAAGTGATATTCTCCATTGTGAGATCAATAAAGGATTATCTTAGCTTAACTTATCTTGTGGTTGACATAGCAATACCAAGCGACTTCAACATCAGGAAAAAGGAACACGAGCAACTAGAGAAATGCCAGGGGCTCAAAGAAGAGCTAGAGAAGGCCTGGAGAGTGAAGGCATCAGTGGTGCCCATGGTTGTTGGGGCACTCGGGGCAGTGACCCCCAAACTGGAGGAGTGGCTCCAGCAGATCCCAGGAAATACATCAGACATCTCGGTCCAGAAAAGTGCAGTTCTAGGAACTGCAAAGATACAGCACAGAACCCTCAAGCTCCCAGGCCTATGGTAGAGGACCCAAGCTTGGATGGGAAAAAATAAAATTGGGCAATGGTTTTCATTCAGTTCCACAGCGTACTGTTTATACTTTTTTTTTTCATTAAGTATTTTTGTATACTTGCTGCTGTACTTTTACCAAAGTATTTTTTCAGTACTTCTACATAAGTCAATCAAGTACTTTTGCCATCTCTGTTGCTTTATTCATTCTTTGAGCTATATTTCCAATTACTTTCACAGGATTTGGGAAAACACCAACAAGTGTTATTGGCAGTGGGGGCTTTATTTGTGCCAGAACCTGTTCCAATGCAAGTCTGTTCAGAGGAGACGTAATAACTTTTTACAAGAGGTGAAATCATCATCTCAATTTCTATAATTGTGTATTGTGTTTTTCAAGCTAAATTAATGAGTTCGTCTAACCTGTATTTTTATGTATTCGATTTTAAAAATTAATTAATCTAAATTCACGCTCCTTCTTCCTCAAAGATTAATGTAAAGTCAATAGTGAAGTTCACTCAATAAAAAGTATGTATGTATGTATATATGTATATATATATATTTATTTATTTATTTACGGCCCCAAGATGACAGCAGCAGATGCGACGCCTTTTTTCGATCAAGCTTTAGACCGTTTTCTAAATAGTTTAGCTCGAAAGTTTACAGCGGGTACGTCATACGTCATCTGATACGATGATACTATTGGCTATGGCTACGTGCTGACGGATATGATAGACAATCGTAGCACCCAATAAACGGATATGGAAAATATATAAAGATATCGTAAACCACACCTCTCCTATGAGAAAATGAATTGGGGGTCCCCAGACTAAATATCACTTGTGATTTTAGTCTAGCGTTAGCCAGGCTAGCCAACTCCAGCATCAGCCCATAATCAACAAATGGGTGCTTCTTGAGGGTCTCATTGAATTAGCTCTGTTGAATCCGCATATGTCCCGTAAAATACAGCTATTGCATTTCATATATATATATATTTCCCTATTGTTATCCTCCTTCCTGTGATATTGTAACTATCGGATCTAACACACAAATACAATTTTCTATTAAAAATCACAGAGGAGCAGACATTAGCTGTTTTCTTTCATTTGTGGAAAAAGCTGATGGCTTGCTCTGCATGGGCAATTAGCATAAAACGTGCTAGCCTGCGAGCAACCTATGTGGGCAACCAATTATTTCAGTAATGTAATTTTTTGTCTGAATGGTGAGAAAGTTCTGCACTGTTTCTACTGCCTATGAATGGACTGACGGCATTAAAAATAAGTAGAATGTGATTCTGATGTTACAAATGAATGATCTTAATACATGTATATTCATTAACATGCACTGTCCCGACCAAATAAACCAATAAATAAATAAGTATTGTTAATTCATCAGCAAAAATGAAAAAAATAACTGAATAAATAAAGAATGGCACATCCCTCCCTGTTGTGACCTTGCACAGATGTATGCAGTATGGTGTAGCTATGTAGGTTGACTGTACTGAGTTGAGGACGTTTCTCTTCTATCTTCAGAAGCCTATTCTTTGCTCTTTTGCGTTCTCTAGACAGCCACTCCTGTTGTTCCCCTTGATCGAGGATTCCATTGTCCAAATAAGGCTCTATGGGAAGTGGATTTATGCAAGAGATATTTATTTATATATTACCTGTTTGCAAACCTTTTTTTTTCTTTCAATGCCACATGTTTCTTGCTTTTTGCTTTTTCTACCCCCTGTGCTTAATGGGGAGAGCGGGTATGGCTTGTGTAGTTTATCTAAATGAGATGTAAATGAGCCCTATTGTCCCTCGAGCAGCAGAGAGAGGTGAAAACAGCCCAAAACTTCAGACACCTTTTTGTGCCCTTTGGGCTTTTTGGAGTTGTTAACGTCACTTTGCCACAACTTCTCCAAATATTATCAGATTTCCATGTGTTACACATCATTGGAAAGCTTGGAGACTACACTTTCTCAAGCTATGTCTCTCTCAAAATTCCCCAAAACCGAGTTGTGTCCCTGGATTCCACGGCTGGACACACATACAGTGCCTTGCGAAACTACTAATACACCTTGAACTTTTGCACATTTTGTCATGTGAAGTGAAAGCAAAATGATACATGATTCTGTTATTTTTCAAAAAACAGAAAAGTGAAAAGTGAGGCGTGCACAAGTATTCATACAGCATGACTTAATACTTTGTGGAACCCCCTTTTGCTGAAATAACAGCAGCAAGTCTTCTGGGGTATGACTACAAGGTTTGCACATCTAGAGATTGACATTTTAGCCCATTCCTCTTTACAAAACAACTCAAACTCTGTCAGAAGGAGAGCGTTTGTGAACAGCAGTTTTCAGGTCTTTCCATAGATTTTCAATAGGATTTAGGTTTCCATTTCCGAATGATGGATTGAACAGTGCTCCGTGAGATGTTAAAATCTTGGGATGATGGTGTGCTCCTTGGCCTTCATGATGTTGCTTAGTGACCAATACACTCTGACCATAGCTCTGAGGCCCTCACAGAACAGCTGGAATTATACTGAGAGTAGATTACACATAGGTGGCCTCTATTTAATGGTTAGGGCAAGGTGTGAACATTCTGCAGTCATTAGGAATGCTATAAAGGCAATTTAATGCACTCCGAAAATGCTGTATGAATACTTAAGCACGTCCCACTTTTCACTTTCCTATTTTTTGTAAAATAACGGAATCATGTATCATTTTGCTTTCACTTCACAGTTGTCTGTTACTTGTGTGTGAACTTTCAGTAAAAAATTCAAAATAAAATCTTTACGTTTAGGGTTGTAAACATGACGAAATGTGCAAAAGTTCAAGGTGTATTAGTACGTTCACAAGGCACTATATTAGGACTATGTGACTGATGTTATGAAAGAAAAGACTTGAGAGGACCCAGATGTTTGATAATGACGTTGAACTACGGGTGTATCGATTTTAAATGCTGTTATTAACCTTTGTCTTCATGGGAGCTGCCACTTCCCTGATCCCTGAGGTGTAGCTGGACATGAGTGACAGCTGCTGGAATGACAGTGAGCAGTGGCACAGACGGTTACAGGCCTCTGATCAGCGCTCTCCTGTGTAAAGCTGCAGAGTCAGTGACCACTCTGTCCACACAATAATAAAGACACTGCTCCTGGCTCCAATACCTTCAACAGTCTCATCTATTTTCATTACTTTTAATGGTCTCTATGGCGTGCGTGCTCTGAGGAGGAGCGGGTACTGCTGGAGGTTTGCGTCATTGTGTGACCCTGGTCGGTGAAGCGTTCGAAAGGCAGAGCTGATTCCTTCTCCGAAAGAGCTAATCTAATCCACCCTGTTTGTTTTGTCAATAATGTGTTTCTCAAGAAGCCAAGGGCACACTGATCAGATTTTAGACAGGATATTTCTTTGTTAAAATTAGGGCCGTCCCAAATTAACATCTTTATTTTCATTTGATGGCAACATCCCAAAGCGTTATTGTGTAGTAGACAAACCCAGTCACAAACGCCAAGAAAAAGTGATTTTGCACAATCAACAATGAGATCAGTGTCATATGAAAAGTGTGCATGAAGCTGTGATTGAGTGCTTAGCCTGTTTGCCTCACTGTGCAAAGGACCCAGATAATTGTGTGGGGCCTTTTACTCCTAATTGTGAACCTATCACTCAAGATATGAAATTGGGTTTCTGGGCGCTGCACTGCTCCAGGTCACCAAGTGTCACCAAAGGATGTGTCAAATATCAACTTGACCTTGGAGAACAGGATGTTAATATTGCATATACTCATTTTGTCAACACAATCAAACATTTGTATGATCAAAATTCTCCAGTACTAACGCGCAAATATACACAAACAAATACGTGTGGCCCATGGATGACGAGGGGGTTACTGAATGTATGTAAAAAGAAAAAACTCCTTATATAAAATATTCATAAGGAAACGAACATTAGAAACTGAAACTAAATATAAAAATATAAGAATAAACTAACAAGTATAATAAAAAACTGTAAAGAAATTATTATAGAAATATGATTGAGGTCAATAAAAATAATATGAAAGGATTATAGAAAGTCTTAAATCATGCAATGTCTAAAGACTCAAAGGCTTTAAGTTACTCAGACTACATGATTCAAAATGGTGAGAAAATTACAAACGGGGAGAGTGTAGTTAATGCGTTCAATGTTTACTTTGTCACCATTGGGCCTTACCTGGCATCAAAAATAGCCACAACAAACAGTGATGTCTCTCAACACAAAAATGTGAATGTACACTCCTTTTTTTCTTACGGCAACAAATGAAAACGAAATAATTAAAATAGTTAAAGCTTTCAAGAACAAAAAAATCTACTGATTCAAATGACTTTGACATGAACATGATTAAAAAAGTAATACAAAATATGTCAATGCCTTTAACACATACTGTATATGCAATCTTTCCTTTTCAACTGGTGAATTCTCTGACCTCATGAAGATTGCCATGGTCGTTCCAATTTATAAAAGTGGGGATAATCGTCAGTTTACAAATTATAGACCGATCTTTATACTTCCTCGACTATCTAAGATTCTGGAAAAACATTTTGCTGCCCACCTGGACAGCTTTGTGAATAAATATAATGTACTTAGTGACTGTCAGTATGGGTTCAGAAACAATAGGTCAACTGCACAATGATCTAATCAATCTAAGCAAAGAAGTCACCAACAATATTGACAATAATTTGTACTGTTTGGGTATATTCATAGACCTCCAAAAAGCTTTTGACACTATAGATCATGAAATACTCTTAAAGAAACTAAATAATAATGGATTAGAGGGATCGCTAACAATTGGTTGAAGTCATATTTTACTGAACGAAAACAGTATGTACAAATGGATGAACATGTATTTGGATGGAGGAATATAATATGCGTGGTCCCCAGGGGTCGATTTTAGGACCTAAATTGTTTCTGCTCTACATCAATGATATGTGTGAAGTCTCAACAAAGTTAAAATGTATATTATTTGCTGATGACACAACTATACTAGGCTCTAGCAAAGACCTACAACTGCTCATATCAGAGGTCACAACAGAAATATACAAACTCAAAGAATAGTTTAACAGAAATAAACTATCACTGAACTTATTGAAAACAAAAATGATTTTATTTGGCAAACGGAATAGCGATACTCAGATTCAAATCAATATTGACAATGTTCAAATAGAACAAGTCAAGGAATATAAATTTCTGGGTGTGATCTTCAATCATAAGGTTAGCTGGAGACCACAAATAAACATTATTTGTGGTAAAGTGGCGAAAATTGGCTATAATGGGCAAGTGTAGATATTTTCTGGACCAAAAGGCTCTCTTCACCCTGTACTATTTCTTAATCCTACCATACATAAACTACTGCTCAGAGGTCTGGGGAAATACCTACAATAGTCATTTGCTGGTTTTATATAGACTTCAAAAGAAGGCCATCAGAATTGTTCATAAAGTGGGGTATAGGAACCATACAAATATACTGTACTTGATGACATCATAAAACTCAATTCCCTGCTACAGATATATAGAGCTGTAAATAACCAGCTCCCTAGTAACAATTAATGTTTGGTGAAAGAGAGGGAAGATACGATCTAAGGGGAACTCATAATGTGAAAGTACAATGTATCCATTCCACCCTAAAAAGTCATTGTATTACACGGAGGGGAGTAAATCTGTGGAATAATTTAGATGAAGAATTACAAGGTGCAGCTAGTCTACAGCAATTCAAAAGACAGTATAAGAGAACTGTGTTTGAGAAATATGCTGAAGACATGTGACCTTGTCTTTCAGTCACTCTCCTTAAGTAATCTGTATTACTATGAACATGTGAAATACCACATCATTGCTGATATAATCAGTTGTCACCCACTCTATCAACCAAGTCTATTTGATCTGTATTAAAGGAACTTAAGATAAATTACAAGCATTAAAAATGCTGTTATGGCCTGCTTCCGCTGGTCATTACAAATAAAATAGAATTGGGGCAGGCGAGATGTGGACCTGTTGTAGGGTCCCCCCTCATCTTATCTTTTTAAAGCCCCACCCAGTATAGGATTATAAAGCGGTTCACAACTAGTTAGGGCAGCAGGGTGGGGGCTCGCTGGTGGGGGGCTACCGCACTCTACCAGCTTGCCACATAATACCCTGGCTTTTTAACGCACCTCATAAATAGGGAAAACAATCAAAAACCACTGACAGAACAATCTTAAGATTATTACAGTTGAAGCAGGTGTGATAGAAATGAGAAACATGATAAATTTGAAGATGATATTTTTGAGAATGATACTTTTGAGAATGCCATTATTGTCATTGTTATTATGGTGATGGTAATATATGTATAATAAATATGTGCGCTAGTAATGTATGTGTATGTATATATATGTATACATATGTCTGTGTATATATATATATGTATATCTAAAACACTATGACTACTTAAACAATAAGTAAATCAATAGAATGGTGACCAGAATGGTAATATAAGCAATGATTAAAAAAAATAAGAGAAAATTATACTAAAATCATCTGTCAACTAAGTAAATACACTCAGAAATCACAAACCTTTCTATTTGTATTGTATTGTATTGTATTGTATTGGGGTAGGCCCTTATAAGCTTTCTTGCTTCAGCCTAGTCCTTTTGAGTTATTATTTATTTTTATTTTTCTTGTTTGTTTGTTTTTTGATAATGTAAATGAAATGATGTAAATATTGTAAATAATAACGCACTGTAAATAATAGCTCAAATAAATCAAATAAATAAACCTTATAATAAGGATTATGTGGCGTTGTTATGCAGAAAAAAACACTCAATAGAGATTGAAAGAGCAGCACCAGAAAGAATTCTAAATTGGGTTGTAACATTATTTCCTTTATCAAAAGTATTCCTGGAGATTTTGTGCTTTGCTTTTGTAACCCCGGTCTTCTCCACATTTTCTATGTCTGTAAAATAGCACTCATCAAAATCAATTAGGTCTAAAGTTGTATTACCTGTAGCTTTATGTATTAGTAGAAATATCCATAAAAACCTTAGTATGATACCAGCTTGCTGCAGTGATTTGACTAAAGTGAATATAGTCATCAGCAGCTATGATAAACTTCAGCTCTGACAGTATTTGCCATAATCAACAGCTCTTTAATTATTTTTGATATTCCTGACTCTGCAGTGAAGCTCATTCCTTAGGCCATCAAAAACTGAAAACAGCCTTCACGTTTTGGATAAGAGCAGCAGTATTTCCACTAATTGATTCTTCCTGACTGTGGTCTGATTTTCAAAACTGAACCTGAGTTTGTCTGGTGTTGCCTGTTATGTAATTCCAGTAGCGTTGATCCATATCTGTTTGCAGTGTTGAAATAGAGTTTTTTTCTTCATGTGTTTTGAATTATGCATAAGGGAATTCACATTCATGAGTTTATGGTTTATACATGAACAATGCAATATGGCTTTTGCAACATTGCTTGATTATCATGATGCAGCAGCCTTTAAAAAAATGTTCTTTCTTTTTTTTTTATTCAAGCGTTGCTTGCTTGGCTATTCACTGTGATGCAGAGTGATTTTGGCAGCACCAGAATACCAATAATTTGTAAGTAACACTGTTTTCATTACTGTGCACTGCAGGATGATTTTCCTAGAATTTGGAGATCATTTTTGGCTTCTGTATGTTTTACGCAACGTTTAGTAGTGAAAGCTTTTACCTTCATTTTCAGCCAATGTTCAAAGAAATGTGGCACCAAGCCCTGACCTACTATGACTTTGTATGAATATTATAAATATTACACACAATCCATTTGATAATGGATGCACTGTTCTTGCTCAGTTGGCCAGTGCTATTGTTCAGTGCATCTACCGTAAATAAAAGAAAAGCACAACTCTCATAACTCAAAGCATTATTGTCTAAGACAGGGGTGTCCAAACCTTTTTCTATGAGGGTCACATTGGATAACCAGACCAAGGCCAGGGGCCAACATCCTCAATTATCAATAAACATTTATTTCTGTTAATTAAGCGTAATGAAAACATAATAATTATAAAGACATGTCTTTATTTAAATGTAAGCAATGTGAACAGCTTTCTTAATATAAAGGAAAATGCAAAATATAAATTTCCTAAAGATGGAAACCAATTTAACATATTCAGATTATCTGAAATACTACAGAAGTTTGTTCATTGTAGTTTGTCATATGTACAGAGACTGAAAGTTGTTTGAAAATGCCATTATTAAGTATCAACTATACTATATATATATATATATATATATATATATATATATATATATATATATATACACAGTATATATATATATTTTTGTCTTCATGTGGATATAGGTCATAATTTAAGATTTTTGGATCAGATAAAAAAAGGGGATTGTAAAATGTCTTTTCTTATTGACCGAGGACATTGCGATTATAAAGAAAAACAGGGCTCTTCATTCACAGATGAGAAACAAGCTGCTGGCAGTGTGCAGGAGGAGCGACGGCTACTGTGGGGAGGAAACACATCAACGACTTAAGTAACAAGGCATTTTGGAGCATTCCAGACACTTCAGAAGTGGAGAAGATATCACCTGTTATTACCATCACTGCCAATTCATACACAGAAACACATCGCTGTCAAACTGCAGTTGCTGAATTGATGGAGCCATTTTGGATTGACAGGTTTTTATGGAATGTAAACAGTGTCCTGTTCAGTTGCATTTGCAATTGTGGAGCTGGAAGTGAAATAAAAAAATAAAAGTGCCAACAAAACAAACCCTAATGTAACAGTGGCTACGTTTTCATGGCCAGAAAAATCAGATAACTGGAGTAATCAGATAACTCAATAATCAGGTCTGATGCATATATAATCACTTCAGAAATCTGATTATCCAAAAAGATTTTGATTTGTACAGCAACTGAATGCTCCAGGTGGTTCTGCAGGTGCACCGCTTCGCACACTGCTGTCCAATTACAATGTTCGTTTTCTGATACATGTGCATGTGCACGGAACATGCACGATGAATGTATGTTTGAGAAGAGGTGAGCGCTTTGCCCTCGTTTTGTGCGCTCCGCGCACTTTGGGGGAGTGCGCTTCGCTCCGCGCACTCTATACGATTACAAGAGCCCCTTCGCCAGCCCTGATGGCGCTCTGGCCTAAATATTACAAGCTGGGATTCAAATCCTCAAATGGATGGAGCAATATTCTGCATATGAGCAGCAGCTCTAACCACTCGACTATCAGCTGCACATTGAGTTTCTCAACCAATTTGGGTTTTATTTCATGGATAACTATTGTGATTTTTTTTATTACATTTTTATTTAAAGAAATATATATTCTTTTTAACTATCTTTTAATCTTCGTGACATTAGTTTGGCCTTTTCATACACAAGTGTGACAGATTAGAAAGAAATCAGATTACATCACTATCAGATAATCTATATAAGATTATGCTGTTTACATGTCTCTTCAATAATCTGAGAACTCTAAAATTCAGATTTTGATCAGATTTGGTCTCCATGTAAATGTAGCCACTGTGAATCATCAGCAATATGATGTGTCTTGTGTGACAAAATTTGTAAATTTTCCAAATTAAATGAATTCACTTTTGGTTAACTATAACATTGGTTGACCATACATAAAAACTAACCTACTGTATTCAAGAATAATATTTGCTAAAGTGTGTGTGCAAGGGAAATTATACTAGAAGCTCCCAGATCAGAGACTATGGTCCTGAAAAGGCTACAGCTCTAATGAGAGAGGTTATAAATGATCTATACTCCACATTTAAGTTCATTGCCTGTTGTAAATAGTTTTAGGGAAACAACCATTTCCTTATGGTTTAAACTAAACGCAGATTACAGTTCATACCATTAACCTCGGTCTGAAACGGCGTGTTAGTCACAGTACCCGAATGATATTAGCTCTCACTTCTCATCTGGGAACAGGGAGAGAAGTCATTTCACTCCAATAGAGCACTTAATAGCTTTGGCGAACGCAGAGTTTGGAAACCCATCATACAGACCAGGCAAAAACGTGCTGTGCCAATGTGTTTAGCATGTAATCAGATGACAAAAACATTCTGAACTCCAGTCATTTGGATGCTTATTGAGAACAATAAATGATTGTAGCTGGTCATTGTTTTGTCATTTTATTGTTTTATTAGGATCCCCATCAGCTGCCCATTTAATGGCCTCTAAGTGAGTGCTGTAAACTGTAAATGGTTGTGAATACTTAGCAGTGATTATTGTGCACAATATTTAGAAACATCAGACCCTAATGATGTGATACTTATTGTACAGACATTGTACAAATAAAAACAAGATTAAGTGGAACAAGAGGAGTACATTTACATAAAGTCCAAGTTCAATCGTCTTATAATTACATAGAGTTTGAGATTGAATGATATAAATTGAATGTTACCGTAAATTAGCCTTTTTAGGAGATATAGATAGATAACACATAAGCTATAAAAGCTGGTGAAATGTTCATGTAGTATTGTCATCGTAGGGACACATTGTAAATGCATGTATTGAAAGTAATATAGTGGCAATATAGCACATTTTTACCGATCACTGACATAGAAGTATGCAGTATTCTTTTGGCTGTTCCACCCAGTTCACAGTCACAGTCAGAGCACTTGGCTGAAACGTGGATTTAATTAACAATAGGCATTTGCGGAACGGTCTGTGAGAACTAGCAACGTGTTTGGGCTGTAGCAAACAGATTATTCTCAACTACCTCTAATTATCACAGTTTGATAACTGATAATTCAGGTAATACAGCTTTAACAAGTAGCTAGCTCAAGCAATATTAAACATTTGGGCCACAACTGGTCAATACATCTAACACAAATTGTTCTATGTAAACAGTATTTCCTCTTTTTTTATTTTAAAAATCATCAGCTCAACTCACGGTACGGTACGGCACGGTAGTACAGTGGTTAGCGCTCGTGCTTCACAGCTAGAAGGTCCGGGTTCGATTCCCACCAAGGCCGGGGCCTTTCTGTGTGGAGTTTGCATGTTCTCCCCGTGTCTGCGTAGGTTTCCTCCAGGTACTCCGGTTTCCCCTACCACTAAAAACATGTACAATAGGCCAGGATGAATGAGAGTGTGTTTGAGAGTGTGCATGGGGGACAACGGATGGAAATTAGCCCAAGGCTACAATCCGGTGTGGCTTGTTCATTAATTTGCACTGTCCCTACCAAAATAAACCAATAAATAAATAAATAAAACTCAAAGACTGCCAAGTGGAGTTTACTGCTGTGGCAACATTAAGAATGATTTGGACATCAGTTTGTTCCACGGTATTTGAGATGAATAAAATGTTTCATCGTGAGATGCAGACAGCACTCACGGACTTCATCTTTTACTGAATGATGCTTTGACAAAATACTGTATGTGTGATTAGCCTAATGGTTCTCTGAGGGCCTTGTTTTGTAGCTTAGTTGTATTTGAATAGTGCATTAATTATTAGTCGCCCTTGTTGCGTGTAGAGTTTAGTGAATGTTTCTGAGCTTGAGACTTTAAAACATGGCAATTAGCTGCAAAAAAGGAAGACATTCATCTTGTATTTGGTTTTAACATGTGCAAATAGTTGGACACAATGGTGCCGCTAAATGAGGAAGCATTCTCAGATGTTGTGCACTTCATTTCAAATATCGTTATTCTTTGTAAATGAGGAGAGTGAGTACAGTACACTTGAGCTTCCATTAGCATCTTTCATGTCTACTGAAAGTATCCTAGGGACGTCCACCACCAAGGACAGGGGTTTGAAAGGAACGCCATCGCGCCCTTGGCTGTTCTGTATGAATGTCAAAAAGCTAATCCGAACATGTTCACACATCATTACTGTGTAAAAAAAAGTCCACATATTTCACACATCCAAAGCTATAACACACATTGTTAGGCAGTGTCTGTTTTGTTTTCTGACTGCAGGGACATATTTTCTGTGCACTGAAAGGGCTGGATAATTGCCTTTCAGAATATTCAAAAAAACAGGGCTGGTTTTTGTCACAACTGTCTGAGCCGGGGTTTGCCTTCAGATTGCTCTATAGGTGTTTGTTGTCTGATTACACATTTGTTTTGGAAACATTTGTGATAGAACTCGATCTTATCCTTTCCTCCAAGTGTTTTGTGAATGTTTGCAGGTCTAAGTTTCACCTATTGACTTTGACAAACAGGAAACTAAGCCGTCCCTTTTTCCTGCAACTTAACTTATGAACTATAGCATCTCTAATTCTGGATGAAATAAAATAGATTTCTTTGAGATATTAAGCCCATTTCTCACATCATTTCTTTCCGTTTTGCCACTATCCAATTTTGTTAATTCATCAACGATGGGGGACAGGAGCAGGAGCTCATTAACTATTGTACAGTGTAAAAGTATCGCACTTGTGTATTTGCTGTGCGATGGAAACAACAATGGTGTGTTTTAGTCCGCAATGCTGATGCAACCGTCTTCTAAATCTTTGCAATGACTTTAAGCATGTCCACTGCAATATCCGGTGTGTGACTATGTGTCATCAGTGTCAGCTGATGCAAGTGCTTTATGCCACAACTCAGAGCCATCAAAACAACAACACAATGGTCTTTGAAGGAACTTTTAACAGGTCATTAGGGTCTGTAGAAATCTCTGTAGGATCCTATAACGTAATAACAGCCAATAAAGTAATGAATTTGGCCACTTTCAAAATGTAATAAGCCGATAACATAATAATAATGTAACAATTCAGTGTTACATTATCAATGTTATTGACTCAACAACATTGTTGAGTCAAAAACATAATACCGATTTGCTGGCTGATAATGTGATACGTTTTTATGTTATTGTCCGATAATGTAGCTGGCTACAAATGCACAGATTTCCTCTTCTGAAACACTGAAGACTCACCAAGAACCACCCACAACTGCAGCACAGTGGAGGCGTCAGAAGAGGTGGGAAAGAGAGGAGGCGGCATAGAGGGAGCGGAAAGAGCTGCACAGGAGGAAGAGGAAGCAGGAGTGCAGGAGCTGACCAGTGCAGGACACCACGCTCTGAAACATAGACAAAGCTCTGAGGCGCTGTACCGTTTCAGAGGTTCGGAGGAGCACTGAAGGCAGCTAGTCTGGTTTCCTCAGGGTACTCCAGTTTCCCCTACCTCCAAAAACATGCAGGTCAGGTTGGCCCACAGTGGCGGCACGCTCAGTTGCAGCGGCTCAGGACTAACCCAATATCTGATCTAGGTAATTTTGTTGTACTATTGTACAAAGACAAATAAAGCACTTACTTACTTACCATAATAACACATCAATTTGACTCTGTTTTTAAAAATTAACACATTAAACATTGTTTTGTTCAGTTTTGTCTAAAATGTTAGATGATCTGTTTAATGTAAACCTTTTATTTGTCTATACTGTCGACATGACTCATGGAGAAAAACAATGGATGTTACAGGTGGTGTGAGCTCTGTGATTAATCTTGTGTTATAAACACCTTGTGTTGTTCCTGCTGGACACACAAGATGAATGGACCTTTGATGGTTTTTATATAAATAATATATTTTCTTTCTACACAGCGGCCGTTTCAGTCTCATACGTATATGTCCGACAGTGTGTACCATAACGTCATACTGTGTGTAATCTGGTGACATTAAGTCTAGGCCTAATTGTCTGAAGTGATCATAAAGTGGTTATTTACTGCCGTCATCTCTATTTCCTGAACTATACATTATAATGAATTGTTCAGGTTTTAAGTTTGAGTCACAAGTTTGTGACATTTATATGACAACAACTGTGTAGCTTCAAATAATCAGATTTAAAAGCAAGGTTCACTTATCCTGGTGTAAAATGGAGTATATTCCAGATGATAACTGTAAAAGGGCGTAATATTTGATCTTGTGTTGTTTTTTGCGTGTTTTTTTTAAACATCTTTTTTGTGCAGACATTTTTGTTTCAATTGAGCTTGATGTTAAAATGTTGCCTCCGTATGGTTATTTCACTTTAGTTTAAGTGCTCACGATGTGCATTTTAAACAAATATACATGTTTAAGCCCTTTCAGGATGTTATATGATCATAAAAAATATTGTATATTGTAGATTATTGTATATTGTATATATATTGTATATTGTGAAGGTTCTGCAAGAAGAACCTTCACAAGTCGACATTGAATATTTGTTGATTTTTTTAGACTGGTATGTGAATTGGATTTTTAGTAATAGATTTTCACAGAAATATATGAGGAACAAAGTGGCAGCATGCACAGTTACACTGAAAGAATGGGAGATGGGGGGTTGTTCATATTGTGAATATAAGTTATGCTACTCTGTCATATTATAATTACACTCCTTTTCAAAACATGATATAATCTAAAAGCACTGGTATAAATAGTTGTGATGCGTAATCTGCACGTTTCGGTCATCACGGCAATGAATGAAATAGTTATGTTTTGTGTTGACGCTCCACCCACTTCTCATGCCCCTCTGCCCACACCCCCTTCGTTTTTGACCGGGAAAAGAACTTTTACAGATAAACTGCAGCAGCCATCTTGACTTGAACTTCGAGCGCTGACGGTTTCCATAAGGTACTTTTATTTATTTTTAATCTCTTCATATTTACAACATAGACTTTTAAATCAGGGCAAAGTCAAACTGAGTGGTACTTTGCGCTGTAGCTTGCCTGCCTCGTTGGTAATGATTAAGAAATGAAATGTTACGCTAAGCTTTTTTCTTCTTGTGGTAGAAGGGTGCTGTATGCACGCAGCGCAGTGCTAATAATGATGGGTGTACATATGACGATTTTAGAACCTCTCTTATGATAGGGAAAATCTTTGGCTGTGGGTCGTATAATGAGCCAGGGCAAAGATTATTTTAAAAGAAAGTTCACCGGCGCTGTTATGCCAAAGACGTAATTTCCCGGTGGCTGCAGCTATACTTCCGCTCCAGGCTATGTGCCTCGCACTCGCTCACTTCACCCGGGTAGAGGAACCGCTGCCTGTATCACCCGACAGTAAGCTTGTCTACCTGCTAACCCGCGCCACTGAGAGCGATGAACCACATGTGTTCTGGCACTGTGACTGAATAAAAGTTATACCGCTGTATATTAGGACATGTTCACTTTTAGGTTCATAAAGTAGCTAGCGGCAGCGGCTAATGGATCAGTCTGCGCACAACAAAGTTACGCTAAGACGGTGCGCAACTCTATGAACACCAATCTCATCTACGTTTTGCTATGATTGTAGCCTTCATATTTGACAATAACCGCCTGAAACGTGAGTGCATCTACAAGCTAAGCTATAAAGCTAACGGATAGCTCTACTTTACAGTGTGTCTGAGGCTAATCTGACCGGGTAGCTGTCCATGACTTCGGGCTGCTCACAGGTAAGTGTTCTGACGTGGTTTCTGCTAATCACCGTTAACGTTGGTAAACTAAAACTGAACAGAAGTTTACACACCTATTTGAACTATATGCCAAACCATTTTGAAGCTTTTGGCCACGCACTGTCGCTAGAATAAATCCTACACCAATCTTTGGTTTATTTGCTATAGGGTGGCATATTCTGGCTGTATTCCTATAAATCATCAATACAAGTTTAAAATCTATACATCATATTTTTAATACCCTTTTACCATTTTAGTTCAAATAGAAGACAGTATGTCTTCTGTTGTACAGAACCTGATTTTATGTTTTTAATAGGAATACTGTCTCTGTCCACACTTTACTGTGATGATATTGACGTTCTAAAACAAAATGTAGTCAACTTGGTTTTGTGCTAAGAGAGTATGATCCAGATTGTAAACTGCCAATCAAATCAATCAACCATTAAAATTTGCACTACAAATGTGGCTTATTTGAGTTAATTAATATAACGTTTACATGTGTTCTCGTAAATTGTAGCTTTTAAATATTGACAACAATTGGCCTTGTGTGTTAGGTTTTATGGTTAGATAGAATTGTGCCAGATATGTGGGGTCAAAAGTAAACAATGCGATCACATGCACAGGACGGCGATACGTAGCAATGTCGGTCTTTTCCACACAGTATTTCTTCTGCTTGAAGAATATATATATATATATATATATATATAAAATCTCTCTCAATGTCACACGTGTGTGTGAGAGCGGGAGAGAGAGTCATTGTGCATCAGTATTCTGATGCACAATGAAAAGTTTGAGGGTTTTTTTGTGATAATACTGATAATAAGTTTATGCACTGTGTTTGTCTTTTTTCAGATTGACGCTGAGTTCAAGAGACTGACAACCATCCCTCTTCAGTCCCGTTTCCTCTCTCAGTTGGACATCTTATCTAACAAACTCCTAGCCCTGTTTAAGAAGAGGGGAGGACAAATTGGAAAGAAGCTGCAAGAACTGATGAAATCCATGACAGATGTAAGAAGTGTAACATATTTTCCAAATTTATGTTTAATACTAGTGTCCTCTGTGATGTAGCTAAATCAACTTTTTGAGTCTTTTAATTGTGTTATAAACTTTGCCAACTATTTTGAACTCCTGGTTCACTAGTTCAGTCCGTCCATTTTGAGTAATCTTGTTTGCAGTGGTTGTTTCTTCACCTGATTAAGTGCATTTTTTAGATATTGTATAAACATATGTATTATACTATATTTTACATATGATCATAGATCATAGATCAGTGGTTCTTAACTTAACTTAATTGATCATTCAGATATTGTTAAAGTACTGTTAATAAGCGGTTATCATTACCCCTTTCCTTTGAACTGTGTATTTGCAACTTGAATTATTATTATTTTTCTAAAGAAAGATTAAATTAGGAATAAACCTGGTATAAAAAAAAAAAACTTTAAAAAAGGCCTGTATCAGACGAAATTTTGTTAAAGCTGGGAGTAAACTATGTCTAAACCCCAAAAAAAACAAAACATGTGTTTTTGTGCGTAGTACTGTATGATTTGGGATCTAAGCCGGTCTGTTATGCACCCAGGAATCCAGTGATGAAGATGTCGATGCTGGAAGGGAGTGTATTTTGAAGGCATTATGCGTGTACCTGAACGAGGACCCTGACATCTTGATAAAAGAGCATGTGGTGAGTACAATAATATTACCAGAGGTTGGCTTTGATTAATACTATACAATAGTTACATATATAGGAAACATGTTTTAGATATTTAAAGGTTTATGTAGCAGCACGTGTTGGTAGCTATGACTAGACTAGACCACGCATTTCTTCATAGCTCTGTATTCATTTTTGCATGGAAAGCATGGAAGCATCTACAAGATGAGCTATAAAACAAAACACAAATGATAACAGGGCTCGAAATTGCGACCATTTTGGTCGCAAATGCTCCCAAAATTATGCCTTTGCGATCTAAAAATAGAATCACTCGCATGTTTGCGACTGCAAACAAATGCTCCGGTCCACCTTAAAAGAAAACCTTCTCGTGCTACCTTAAAAAGGCTTGTGTCATTGTTTTCACAAACGCTGCCTGTCAGCAACAGCAAACTTTCTGTTCTAAAATAGTTCGAGAGCTTATAAACTACGATCTGTCCTGTTGTGGCTCAGCGCCGCTGTCATTCCTCTCAGTCACACGCGCTGGGCCAACCTGCACCAGCCCAGCCCGTGTTCTCTGCGTACATGTGCCTGTGCTCCGCTCTCATTCATCCGCCCGCTTTCATTGAATGAGCCAATGTATTTACGCAACTGTAGTCTCTTTATGAGAAAACGGAGGAATATATATGTCATTCATAAACTCATTGGGACTGGGAACTATCTCTCAAATGACGCTCGAATCGATGTCGTGCGGAGAAGCAGCGCAAACTTCAATCCAACCCGCTCGCCCCCTCGTGCAGCGCTGAAAGCGAATCATCGTCACTCTCGCAAAATACAAAACGTAAAGTCACAAACGCAATGTTTAACACGTCTTCTAAGGTTCTGACAAAGGAGTTTGCCGCGTGTAGCGCGATCTATGGAGCTTTCTCCCGCAGCACAGTCAGGAGAGTGAAGGCGCAGAGTGAGGAGACGATGACGTCCGCTGAAGCAGGGGCGGAGCAAGTCGAGGGTTGGGGGCGATCTGGTGTCCCATTTATAATGTTAAGATTTAGCCTAATGAGTTTTGTAGATTGCTGAATCATTGCAAACAGCTAAAATAATACTTCTAAAATGCAACAGAAGGCTGGAAGTGGCGTGTGATACGTTTAAATTCCCTTCATCCCTGTTAAAAGCTTCCCTGTTTTTTTTGGTTCCGCTCCTAAATTTTTGACTGTGCTCCTAAATTTCAGAATTAGGAGCACAAGCGCTACCAAGAAAAAAAGTTAATTTCGAGCCCTGGATAAAGGCATTAATTGACTCTTGTCCTTCTATAGTTCTGTGTGTGGTGCACATGGTCTGTGCTGGGCACCAGGCACCAAGGGGGTTGCCTGGCCTGCCAAACTACATGCTTTTTCAAAGATTCTTCAAAGTCATGTAGTCTGGGAGCGAGCGTGATCTTAGCAATTTCCCGGTGGGCGTGATTGACAGATGAGACCAACCAATTAGAGAAACGCTGGATATGACGCAGAAATAAGCGGCACAAAGATTTTTCAAAAACGTAATTTTTCATTTGATTTAAAACGGACGAAAGAGCAAAAAAAAACAATATATCAGTTGCCATGCCGCCATCTTTAATGTTTTGGAAGAGTGTGGTGACATCTTCGTCTCTCGGTCCGTGATTTGACTAATATGGGTAAAATCGGGAAATGATTGGCAGTAAAAGGAGGAGCATCTGTTTGGCCAGGCAACAAGGGGGGAGCCGTAGAACTGTGTTATGAATACATACAATGCAATTATAATTGAAATTCACATTAAATATTTTAATGAGTATACCGAATTATAGAATGTGATCAAGGGTATTGGCGTAACAGCTGAAAAATATTAACCAGACAATGTATTAATTTAGGACCTTCTCTGTTACTATGTTCGAATTGTTTGGCGGAAATACTGGGAATACTGTTCATGTTCTGTTAAAACCTGACCAATTCGGCTCCAAAGTTTGGGGGAATGTGCAATCATAAATGTGCGGCAGCAGTTAAGAGTGGGGCAGGGCTAGGAAAACGGACAAGAACCTCAAAAGAGACGGGCAGCGGGCTGGAACCGTACATTTAAGGCCATTTGCACGCATTATCAGACCTTATTACTACACTCAACAAAAATTTAAACATAACGGTTTTGTTTTTGCTCTCATTCTTCATTGGGTCATCTCCCTGTCTTTGAGCAGTTGGGAGAGGCAAACAAGCAGGTTTTGGTAAATCTATCTGCTCAAATAAATATTCACTCGATACAACTAGTATTTTTTTAAGTAAAGTGTGCTCAATTATTACCAAAAATGATATATGCAAATTTACAAAAGGTACACACTGAGCTTCTACAATGTCATTTATTGAACTAATAATTTTGGAAATATTTAAGAATCCAGTAGTTTTTCTTGTTTTCCAGATTGTATTCTTTATTTGTATTCCATGTCCTTGTATATTGTCACATTTGGTACAGGTATTACTACAGTATATACCACATTATACATCTTTTTTATAGACGTTGTGAAGAGTGTATCCTGGTTAATGTATTAACTTTTTGTTACTTTGCAGGGAAACAATGAAGCAGACTTTGAGGACTACACAGAAAACACTACAGTGGGAATCTTCACTGCCAAACAACATGCAGCCCAGTCAAAACCAGATGACATTGGAATAATCCTGGAAGGCCAAATAGTCATCCAAGAACTGGACAATGTTCCGTTGGCTATTGCCCTCCTCTTTGGACTGCTGTATGCCTTAAACATGGACTACCCTCCACAACAGAGGTATTTCTTTGAAGTGGTCCAAAAGGTGATTATCGAGCTTGATGGGGGCACTCTTTCCAGGAAAGCTCAAGTCCTGAAAAATCGGCTCCTTGAATAGGGGTTTAGGAGGTTCACCGTTTCAACTGGATTTTAGGCCTCTTCAGTGCTTGTTTGAGAAGAAAGTTATTGGTCTTTGTAATTGTGGCGTTTCTCGTAACTGTTCAAGAAAACAAGATGAGCTTGCTGATCGCTTTTATCACATTTGCGACTTTTTTTTCTTGTGAATGGAAGCCATGCCATTAGTTACATTTATTTAAATAGTTAGTTAATGAACAATTGTGGTTTATACTAGGCGTTCAAACACTTGGCATAATGTCTTAAAGGAGACATGCAAAACAAAGTTTTTAGAGGTTTTATCAATGTTTAAAATGTCAGTGCCAAAATTGTACCTGGAGAACTGTTTTACTAAATGCAGTTTACAAGTATGTTTACTTTAATTGTTTCAGTTACTGCTGAAGTGTTCCAATCTGTAGTTCTTGGATAATGCATATAACTTTCTAAGCAGTTAAGTGAATACAATAGGATGGAATGGAGTTTTCTTTCCCATTTCTTCCTGTAAAGGCAAAATCCAAATCCTGACCAGTCTTGTGGGTAAATTGTCTGCTCCCTTGAAACTTCACATTATGACATCTAAAATATCAACGCTGAAGCACCCAAAAGTATTTTTCTGCCTCAATTATGTGCATTTTAAGTTGAAATGTGAAGAACATTTAAAAAAAAAAATGTTTTTTTCGTTTAGTATATTGAAATATTCCATTGTTTTATTCTGAAATTTCCACTTATGATCCATGTTCACAAATGGTTGCACATTTGTCTTCATTAAATCGGTTTGTTATCATTTATGAACGAGCACTATTTTGATTTATAGGTCAAAACTCATAACGTTTGTAATGTGAAGTAGTTTATTTTAGACTCATTATGTATATAAAATGTTAAACCAAAATGATGTAATATATAATACGTCAATATATGACGCTAACGTAACAAAAATACAAATAATGAATACAAATGCTTTATGCATGGATAAGATGGGTAAAAACGCGAAAGTGAAACACGTTTTATTTTAAAGTTAACCGGATTTTTTTACGCTCAAATAGGATGAATTTAAAAAGAAGGAAAATCATGATTTTATTTGAAGTGAAGATGAAATTATCACGCTCAAAGATTATGTATTTATTATGAAGCTGAAACATAATTTTATTTGTAACTAAAAAGCTGAAATTTTCATTCTCAAATAGTATGAATGTATCTGGAGGATATTACGTTAACACATTTTAAAACCACAACAAGACATTATTGCGCGCAACCCACTGTCGGTAATTTTTTTACGCTTTCTCAGCGACCTTTTTCTTTCAGTGTATAATCAGTTATAACATTATCATGTCTTAACCCTAACACCTATATGTTATGATTGTGGGGGGAAAATACATTATGTTGTGCTGTGCTTGCTGTAGTCAGGACATTTGCACAAAGGGTTTCTTGTAGCCCAAGATAGTAAAACGTTTTGATCACCATTATTGCATCTTACATGTTAGTGTGCATAATCTGGACATGTTTCTGCTCTTTAACAACTGTGAAGGTTTGGCTGTTACAGAAACTGGCTGTAGCTTTTATTTTAGCCTTAGGGCCAGTGAAGTTTAAGGCCCGTGTCCGGATAATGGCACATTTGGAGCCATTCGCCTTCATGGGCATCTTACCACAGCACCCACATACATCTCCAGTGTCCACTTTATTCCTGGAGCAATGATTTTCAAACTGTGGTACAGGCGCCGCTGGTATGCAGACAACTTTTGGTGAAACATCAATTATATCATTGAATTTAAGATTCATTTCTGCTTGTCAAGGCTTATCCTGTTTACTCCCAGATTTAGAGAAACATATGAGAACATACTGTATGCACTGTAAATCCCAACCACCCATCTTTTCAAACCTACTAAGCTATCTTGGCTCAAATGTGCTCCAGAGTTATAGTAACCCTTTTTAACTAGGTCATGGAGACCCAAATCTAAAATGTGGCGTGATAGCTCAATTGCTTTGAGTTCTGATGCATCTTGTTACACTTCAAGTTATACTGACCGAAACCGTTTAAGCTATGCTTACTTTTTTCTTAAAATCGCATTATTAACCAATCAGAAAATGTTATTGTTTTTTGAATTTTTGTTCTTTTTTTTAAAGAAAACATAAAACTTGTTTTGTTAGATATCATGATATTAGTATTATTGTCAAGTAGCCTATTATTGTCAGTATTATTTATGGGCAACATTAGGGAAAATACTCAAAATAGACAACATTTATCATTTTATTATTGATAATATCACTTTAATTCTCCATTGTCCAAAGTGAGTAGAATAAAAAAGGAATAGATGAAAAAAATAAAAACTACTCTGATCAGTCTTGAACCCACCATCTACTGCACTCCAGTCTGAGTGTCTATCCACTCAACCACAATCTTATCTTGCAAAGCATCATCCTTTTAGTGATTATTATGACAGAAAATCAGGACGCAGATACGTTTTCAGAGGCATAAATAATTCCCAGTCCTGCAGTCAGTTTATAAAATTATAAAATTCAATCTAGTTCAATATGATTTTATAGTAGTGAATTATTTTTAGTTCATAATTATAGCCTTCTTGAAATACATAATAAAAAAACATGAGTAATATAACAAGCGTCACATTTTGGTCCAACGTTGTTGAGAGAGAAAAAAATTCCCGAGTGGGAATCGATCCTGCTACCTTCGTACCACTGGTTATAGCCCACACCCATAACCACTCAACTACCACTTCATGTGGAGTATTATGATAAATTCTAGTATATAACGATGTTTATCCCAAGTTTGTTCGGACGTCGATGTCTGTTCAATGATATATATGCATTATTGTGGCATGATTTGTTCGATAGTTATGATTAAACAAATGAATAAAGTAGTAAATGGAATTGTATTGCGCAAAACGTATGCAGACTGCACCACTGGAAGTCCAATCAAGGCCGAGTTCACCGGAGCTCCTCCCACGCCCCGCCCCTGGACTTTTTGAAATTTTCGGTTTGAGCTGGAGCTGCAGCCATGATGCTTCTACCATCTCACAGACTCGCTCCTTTGCTAAGACTTCATTGGATACGACTGGACGGTAAAATATTATCATTATTATGTACCGATAGTGCATGTTCAAAATTCCATAAAGCTAACTTTAAGAATTTTTTTTAGCTAACTTTAAGATTAAACGAGGTTGAAGCACTGCTCCTGTATGCTAATTAGTTTACCACCGGTTTGCGCTCAGCTTTTCATATTTTATTTATACAGTAGGCTACATGTAATGGTTGTTAAATGAGACTGAAACAATTGCGCCTTGAACTTTTAATTTTTCAAACACAGTGGAGAAAACCGCTGTCGCGGCATTTTAAGTTGAGTTGCAGCCGCAGCGCCATTCTTTTTATTTCTATGCTGACTAGTCCGTCTCTGCTCCAGGCTGTGTCCCGCACTCGCTCTCGGCCTGCGCTGTACACCGGTGATCCGCTCCAGACACCGCCGAGAGGGCAGCCACATCAGTGAGGTAAGGCCTTGTCCTACATTACAACACTTTAGCTGCTAAGATTCATAAAGTCAACCGTGCGCTAACGAATCACAACAAAGTCAGGCCGGGTTATAAGGCGATGATTGAAGCCTTCATGTTGGACAATACCGCGTGAAACAAGTGAGAGCATCTATAAGCTAAGCTATAAGCTAACAGACAGCCAGACTGATTTACTGTGGCTGAAATGAACCGTGGCTCAGTGCGCTCTGTTCTCCTCTGAAAACGCCCCGCGGTGAGCGAGTGGGGAGTAATGGGGAGAGGGCTCCTCCAGGTGTGGGGAGTGTTGAGGAGAGCGGGCTCCGGCTCCTGGTTTGGGCGCGCACAGATACGCGCGTTTCAGAAGTGTCTGATGTTCAAAAAGTGGCTTGCTTGAGTTCAGGAAAATGCATGTGCAATATTCTGTACAACCCCCTGAGGCCCTGCAAACTGTTTTCACCATGTGTTTGCTTGTCTGAAATGCTGCAGTTGTGCATTTTAATTGTGTAAATGATATCGTAATTTATACCGGTATCATACCATTTCTTATTTATGTTGTGATATCATTTGTATGTCATATAGCCATGCCCTTAGGATTAGATCTTTTTAATTCTTCAAAAAAATGTTATGCTTTTGACTTAAAAATTACTTGTTTTGTTTGTTAACAAAAGGTCCCTCCGCAAGAAGGACGTGAGGCTCCCTACAGCGAGATTGAAGCCTCTGCACTAGATCAGTGGTTCTCAACTGGTGGATCGACACTCAGGACCCAAAAGTGAGTCGTAAACCTTTTTCCTTTTATTAATATAACTTTTTGAGAGCTGCCTTGATCATTATTTCAACTTTATTCAGTGTTATTATCACAATATATATTTTTTTCTTTTTGTCAAAATGTTTTGTGGGAGATACGAGTATCATAAACATGTACTTCTTTGGATCTTGGCTTGTCATCAGCGTGTTGGTGGGTCTCGATGCTGTAACTCAGTGTTGTTTTTGGAAGCCCTTTTAGTCTTAGTCTTTTGGACAAAAACGCTTTTAGTTTTAGTCACATTTTGACATTTCTAAACGTGATAGTTTTAGTGATAGTTTCATAAAATGTTATTTCTTTTAATTATTTCTAACTATATTTCTCCAGGTAGAAGCACAAGATCCCTCTGCAGAAAACTACAGCGAGGCTGGACTCTCCACGTGCAGGATTGCAGGTAAATGTCTTTATCATTCCACGCTATGTAGGTGGTTCTCAACTGGTGGGTCAAGACTCGGGGACCCGAAAGTGAGTCACAAACCTTAACCTGGGTTACTCCGGCGGCATTGACGAATGTTCAAATGCAGAGGACAGTTGTATGTGACATGGTGTACGTCTTTAGGAATTCCTCCAGTGTTGTTTTGACTTGTTCTTACTCAATAAGAAAAATAATTCTGTTCAGTCATAGTTTCATCCTGATACTGACTTAGCCATGCCTTTGCTTTGGCCTGGTTAAGTCCTTGGTTAGTCCTTAATTCCTGATCCAGGTTTAGACACATTTTACTCCTACCCTGGTATGGCTACCAGCTTTAGTCCTGGTTTGATTTAGTATCTTTCTTTTTGTTTTGTCAAGGTTTAGTCTCAATCCGCAGTCCTGCTGTAATTCTGATCAGATCACTGTTCTCTAACACACTTAAATTTGTGTAATTTGCATTATTGTAGCCTAAAACATCTAAGCTGGTAGTCATAACTAAACGATGCACTGTTGTTGTTGTTGTTGTTTTTTTTCTTCAGAGTTTACAATATTTATAGCAGGATGAAAAAACTAAATACATATGTATTTTTGTGTGTGTCAATTTCAGGAAGAAATGGCGTTTGAGGAGGGAACTGTTGCTCTGGTGTCCAAGATAAGGATCCTTTCTCATCCCAGCAAGTGTTCATGGCACTTAAGGACCAGGTTGTGATGTCCCTCAACAAATGGACTGACTCACTGGTTTAAGGTTGACATATCATGCACATGGACTTTGAAACAGAACTACAATATTTTTGGTACCACAGTAATGATACAGTCCCAATCAAAAGTTTGGTGTGGTTGGATCTTAACAAAGTTTCAAGTAGAACTTACTTAACAATATGCTACAACAATGAAAGTGAGACAAAAACAAAATATTAATAAACCTTTTATTGAAAACAGCTATTAAACTGAAATGTTTTTGCAGCTGATCGAAGGTTTAGGGCCACATGCTTTTAACAGGTCAAATCTGAGCACAAGTGTGGATTCAGTGTCATTTTCTGTCAGGTTTTCACACCGTCATGTTCCATAACTCTCAGGGTCTTTAAGGAAATTCAAAATTACTGTTATTGCGTCCCACCTCAATGACAATGAATACACATTTTTTGCACAGATTTGGCCTTTTAACCTCTTAACCTCCACCTGAACCAAGCTCATTTTCTCTAGTTCGGCCGACCTTACCCAAATCTAAAAGCTTCTTAACTGGAGAACTGTAGGCCAGTGTAACATCTGATTTGAAAGCTAAGACTAACAAAACTGATCTAAACTGATCTTTTTGCTTGCGTTGTTGCCGTCACTTTAACCTTTTTTTTCCATCGCTTTTTTTATCACTTATTTGCCCTTGCTTTTTTTAAATTTTCATCGTCTTTGTCTTGTGTTTGCTATTTTGACCCTTTTTTTTTCATGAAACTTTCTTGGATTTGGGTAACGATGAACTGGAGAAAATGTGCTCGGTTCAGGTGAGGGTCAAGAGGTTAAAGGCATGTGGTCTTAAACTTTTGATTAGCTGCAAAACCGCCAGTTTAATTGTTTTCATTAAAAGCTTTACTAATGTTTTGTCTCGCTCCCATTTCTTCTTGTTGCATAATAAAGTTCTACTTGGAACCTCGTTAAGATCCAACCATGCAAAATGTGATTTCCTTTTTGCCATCTTTCAACTGGTCGGGACTTGATCAGGACTATATATATATTACATTTTATCATTTTGAAACTCAAGCACAAGGGTTTTAAATTACTGTCTGAAGCTCCCTCTACAGACAACAGAGTGAATTACTGTTTCAACAAACTTTGGTACCGAGCTGTCCTACGCTTCAATCGGATGTTGGATTATGGGCTTTAAAAATATGGAGGAGAGTTTTTGTTTTGTTTTCCCTGATGCAATATAACCAGATACAGATGGAGCTCCAACAGTAGAAAACTTAACAACCAAGGTGGATATAATGACTCCAAGTCTGTTTGACCAGGAAACAAGATCTTGGACACAAACATGTACATTGTTTTGACCACTATACAAACAATGTTTTGCTGTCTGCATCTTTTACAGTTCCTTTTGTTGGTGGAAAGTTGTCATAAATAAGTTGTCATAGAAAATGTTCTTCCTGTATGTGTTATCATTTCTCACATGGTTTAGTGTTGTATGTTTCCTCAATTTAATTGAGGGAATAAACCTTTTTAAAATGGGTTTAAGTTAATGTAGCATTTAAATAGTTTGAGTATAATAAGCTTGAATCATTTGAGTTCATTAACCTATACTTTTAATGCTATTGTTGACTAAATGATTTGAGCTACAGTTGACTAAATGATTTGAGCTATCACTGACTAAATGATTTGAGCTATCACTGACTAAATGATTTGAGCTACCGTTGACTAAATGATTTGAGTCCAAGTGAACTCAATTGGTTTAGGCTTATGTACCACAACCATATGGTGCAGCGGGTTTCCCCATTTAATTTGAGTTATCATAGCTAGTCAGGGTTTACAGTGTGGTTTTATTGCCGTTTTTTGTGTCTGTTAGCCGTGACAACATTACAGACAGACTGATGCAATGTGTCCAAGAAAGTCATGCATTTATGATCAATAGTTTGCATTTTGTCTTGGCTCTGCATTGGGAGTTGTTGTTGTTTATAGGTTTATAGGTAACACCTATTTCCAAAAATATCCATCAGAATAAAATATTCTCATGGTGAAAGCCTGCCCTCCTTTTGGATTTAGCCTAATCTTATTTTCGAGCATATGTTTTCATTTGCATACATCTTTATTCTAGCCGTCTGCTGTACCTTACAAACAGGATTCAAGTCACATCAACTTTGTCTGGCGCTCGTGCCCGCCCTGTATCTCATCATTCTCCACATACACACTCAAAATATTGTCAGGGGCAGAGCAGCTGATGGAACAAGACAAGAAAAGTTTCGCTTTAGGGAAGGAAACATCACTAAAGAATGATGAGACTGATGGTCAAATAATCCTCATCACGAAGGACAATGGACGACATTTCTCACTCTAAGCTAAAAATAATATCATTGGCGTGAACATAGAAGAGTTCATACATTTTTATAACTTATTTACTTATTGAAGTCACGCCTAATACGAAGTCAGTGTGCTATGTTGGTGGGGAAGATGTTTTGGTATAGCAGACATGGTTATTTTTATTTATTCATTTATATATGTGTTTATTTATTTACTTTAGTAGTTTATTTAACAAGGACAATGGGCAAAAACATTATTTAAAGATGTTTTACACCAGATTATATCTTAAATTTATGACCAGTAAAGCACAAATACTGAAGTAAACAAGGACTTAAATGGCAAAAGTATTCTATATTGTTGATAACTGCTTTAAAAGTAAGCCCAGGGTTCCCCATCTAGCTGCATGTGGTCTTTTCCTTGTATATGGTTTATCACCCCACATTGGACTTATTCCACATTACCATGTATGTCCTATGTGCTGACTGACAGCTTGTGGACATACACAGCAGACTGAAACTCATGTCTTTCAACACATCCATTACACACAGGAGGTAATGGAATTCACAATTCTGCCCTCGTTCTGGGTTTATAGTGCTATTGGGTTTTATGAGTCATATTTCGCTGACTGGTAGAGTTGATGGGGAAAAGCATTTATTAGAAACTGGTTCACATGCACGCACACGCACGCACGCACACACACACACACGCACGCACACACACACACACACACACGTATGAAAAAAAGAGCATCTTAACCAAAGCTCTGTTGTCAACATTGATTTTTGACTACACTTAAAGACTATACAATCAGCCACAGAACTGATGAATTCATTCAGGAAAATCAACATGAAGACAGTGGTTATGGGAGACCAGCAACCCACATATTTGCAGTCTTCAAATCTCTGGTGATCCTAACACTTCGCTTTCAAGTGAGTATTTAACTTGTTAGTGCTCTGTGGACTGTAGCTGTACTGAGGCTACTGAATAAGCAACGTACACAAACCCTTGAGAGATGTACGTACTAGGTTAGCTGTATCTGAGCCTAGGGAAATCAGAGTATGAATAATGATACCAGATCAATGGCCTCAGTGATTTTGCCTTAAGGTGCAATCTTTCAACGCACTACATATTTGTGCCCTCGGTATTCTGCATGAATAGAAATGTGGACTATTTAGATGTTTTAAAAATATTGCATTCAATAAGGCAGTAGATTGCAAACGTATCACACCAAGTACCACATCATAAAAAATTGGCCTTCGAAGTAATGGTGCGTTCACACCAAATGTGTCAAAAGCGTCAAGTTTACATTCAAAATACATGTGGGACGCGCCTCGTGCGAGTGTCGACCAATCAGGAGCTTTCCCCAACTGTGACGTTGGAGCGGAGCCACCGGCTGTGTAGAGCCTCCATGACTTGTTTTCATAGAGGATTAGCTTTATCATGTTGTGAACCGGAGCTACAGCAGCTCTGGGACTTTTCCTGTAAAAGACACACATCGGTGTTTCTTTTACCTAAACACCCAGGATTAAAAGCGTAAAAAAAAAAGCTGGATCTGCGCTGGGGATGTGTTGGGCCTTGATGATGCCATGAGCATTTCCTCCGGAGAAAGCTAATGCTACGAGCTAAAGCGCCAATCGATCATGTGAAAACGAGAAATATGCACGAATAAAGTCAATTAAGCCACCATCTACATAAAATAACTGTTTTACAATGATCACACACTGAGCCGGGCTTGTTGATTTTGATGCATTTCAATTACAATGAGTCGTTTCTCCCAGAGCAAACAGCTAGCTCACATCAATCCCGTGAAAATGCTCCACGTGTCCGTCCAGCTCTAACCATAAATCTACCCCTTGAGCAATTTTCTAACAAGACTCTTTTGATGCTTGAGCTGTCAGTGCTCTTCCTCTGAGCATGTCCTCATTAAAAACCCAGTAGACGTCACACGTCGGAGTTACTTCAAAGCTGCTTAAAGAAAGTGTTGCCCACCACCATACATTAATGGTTCATCTGGTTCAAACATGGTGGGAGCAGGTTTAGCTCTGTTACTTCCTGCTGTGTTTGACTGACGTGCTACATACATTGATATGGCCAGGGCTGCCAACTTGCATGCATTCACCATGAGAGACTTGAGTTTGAGTGCCTTCACACGCTCTCACGACACATCTCACATTTAATAAATGATTTTTACAGACTTTCAGCAACCAGTAGCTCCGCATGCTTTATTATGTTATGTGGATGTCATGTAGCGAGGTTCACCATTCACGACCACCATGGCTACATCTGATGGGTGTGATCATCACATGAAAGTGTCAACAATCATTAAATCAAAGTTTATTTAGGCCTATATAGTGCTTTCCAACGACACCAAGGCAGACCAAAATGCTTCACAGAAAGATAAAACAATGTCATAGGCTCTTCGGATAAAGATAAATGTTGACATCTGTCTAAAAATGTAAGGTGTTTTGAAACCTAGAAGACAGAATTTACGACCTGAATGACTGAGAAGGTATTAACAATGCAGCACTACCTCAGGCGAGAAGAATATGAAAGTATTTTCCAATGGTTCAGGGGTTCAGCACTTAATAAAAACTGCACAGTGCTCCTTCATCCAGCCAGTCAGATGTCCATCATGATAAAATGCAAGTTTTGTTGATTCATCTCCCCAATACATTTATAAATGATTCTGGAATTGTTGAAGAGTTATTTGTTGGGGCTATTGAAATATATATATATATATATATATATATATATATATATATATATATATATATACTTTTTTATTTTTACTTTGTAATGTGACATGTCCTCAGGCTAAGTCTATGCCCTGTCTGTAGGTCAGTGGCAATGTCAACACGCTCAACTTAAAATGGGTACTGTCTGTTACCATGACAACATCAGCCGTCAATCGCACCTGTATAAATGTCACACTTTGTATTTTGCAGAAAATACGGCACACATAAATGTTTCTTTCTGTGTGAGAAGACACAGATACAGAAAATAAATACTAGTAAACTATTGTAGTGCAGTAATTGAACAGGGAACTTCAGATAAGTGCTTGTGTTTTTGTTTGAGAGGTGTGCTGTATCCACTGAAGAGTGTATGTTAACCTGAGCAAGATTATACTGGAGTCTATGCATTTGAACTGCCTCTCTAAAACAATCTGTACAAAGGAGTGCCGATATATTCATGTGGGACTGAGTGCTTCAGCCAGAACAAAACAGTCCGCTTGTCTCCACTGCCGCTTGGAAAGATGAGAGCTACACAATACCCTTGGGGCTGCATGCAAACAATGTTTTCTCAAGTCCAAAAATAGCAGCATTTAAATAAAACAATTTATTGCATTGTTCTGATTGAGCCTTTGGGGAGCTATCTTCCACCTCAGAATTAAAAAGAAAAGGAATAGACTTAGCAGTCTCATTTGTGAAGAGTTATGGGCTTAACTGTCTCAAATGTGTAAGCCCTGTCAGCACTGCACTCCAGCTGTGAATAATGTGCAGTTGAATAAGTGAGTAAGTGAGTGAGTCCGTGCGTGCCTGAGTGAGTGAGTGTGTGTGTGCGTGATTGAGTGACTGACTGCGTAAATGAGTGTGTGAGTGAGTGAGTGTGTGCGTGATTGAGTGACTGCGTAAATGAGTGTGTGAGTGAGTGAGTGCGTGAGTAAGTCTGTGCATGAGTGTGTTTGTGAGTGAGTGAGTGGCAGCGGTTGGAGGGGGCGATGGTGTATACATTGGCAGCCTCACTTCCATCAGTCTACCCAGGGCAGCTGTGGCTACATACATAGCTTACAACCTCCAAGAACGGTGTGAATGAATTGTCCACAAAATTGTAAAGCAACTTTGAGCGTCTGGAAAAGAACTATTAAAGACTAATGCATTATTATTATTATTATTATTATTATTATTATTATGATTATTATTAATAATCATAATAACAATAATAATGGGGGGGGGGGGGGATAGACGTAGGTGAGTGCATCAACAGGTCCACTGTGTGTGTTCAAATGTAGCCCATTCTAACTTGTCTGAATCATTTGTTTGTTCTCATGTCCCTCTTAGCTGTATCACTGTTGGAGAGAAGACAAGACTATTCAATAAAGTCTGAATTTAGAAGCTTTATCAAAAAGGTAGCAGACCATGGATCCCAATGGTGACGCCAGAAAAGCAGATAATCCAAGGAAAAAAGAGAAAAAAACATTGAAACTAAACTTACTTTGCAGTAACTCACAGCAAATAATAATAATAGTAATCTAATTAATTACTCTCCCCTTCATTACAACGCCGTTATCGTTACTGGGAAACAATGTGGCACGTTACAATTCGTCTGAATGAAGCGCCGTGGTGTCAGCTCACCGCAGTTGTATTTCATGCTGCAGGAGCATGGAGAGCAGGGGAGAGGGTAGGCGGAGTCTCTTCTCACGCTGCCTTTGTTGATGCCCCTTGGGGATCACATCATTCAGTGTCCTCTGCTCCTCCAGGACAGGGACAGCTCCAAAAACTATGTTCCTCGTGTCCCCGATCCGCGGCTTGTCATGTTCTAATATTCTCTAATATTCACAAATGTCTGCAATGAAAGCTATTTTCTGATGTATACTCTTGTCTTTATTTACGGTTTAAGGATTTAAAGTACTTCTTTATTACTTACTGTACCTAAATTCAAAAACCAATGCATATCTCTAAGGCTTAACTTAAAATGTAACTGAAGTGGCTCTTCAAAACTCCTGTGATGGTATTTCTATTCCACTTGGTGTCATGAAACAAAGCTACAAAGCAATGCACACGTCTACAAACTCCTCTTGAAGTACCGGTAGCTCTTATTGTAGTTTACCTCCTCTTCTCTTGCTGACGTCAATAGAGACACTCATTTACTTTTTGTGTTTGGTCTTTGTAAAACAGCAAAGGGCAACAAGGTTACACTGTAGACATGGACTATTTGATACAGTAAATGCCCATGAAGAAGTTTACTGTTCATTCGTTAGGCTCTAAAGATGATAAATATGGTCAAAAAGTCAAAATGGAGACTAGCGCTATATTGTTACTTTTAGAAGCAAGTCAAATGCAGATTACAGATGTGTCAACAGTTTGTATTTGACCTACTCTTCTAGCCGAGGCATGCGCTTGTATTCAGAATATTTACAGCTTTCTCAATTTAGATTAAGTTCCCATCAAGGTCTCTAGTTTTTGCTTCACCTTAAAATTGTGTTTAAAAAAATCTCATTTATTTGCTTTTCACGATCCAATTTTTAATTGCTTTATCAAAATGCTTTACAACATTACTATTACTGGCTGCATGCAAGACTGACAACTTGTAATTACAAAATAGTGGTGTTATTTTTTCACTTAGCAGGAAATACTGTATTTCCACACATGGAACTTAGGATATTTCTCTTGGCTCTCTCTACTTATATGCAAGACACTATAATTAAATCAATCAATCAATACATATGATTTGTAGTAATGTGCTTTTTCTTCCTATATTTAATATTGGAACCACCAGTTCTCACACAGAGAAGCCAGTTTTGCATGTGTCTTACTTTTCTGCATGTATAAACCTGGTTTACACATGCAGAATGTATTATGACACTCTTTCCTCTGCTTGATGCTATTTACATTCTTGGACCGGATTCAATGTCCCCTTCCCAAGAGGAGGGGCACTGGGAAGATGCCAGAGGTTTTGGGCTGCTGTGTGGGTGGACTCTCTCACTGACTTTGTCTTAATTCAGCAGCATTCACACAGGACGTAAATAAGAAGAAATTAGACGTTCATCATGACTTCATTTGTGATGATAACCATAGATCAGGCGATGTGCAAGTTTACAGCTAAGTTATGCTTGAATTATCTTAAGAGCAAACATAATATGGCTACAAAAGTTGGCAAATAAATGCATAATAACAGTGATTGCCAAGAGTAGTGTCTTGCTTAAAAGAGAAATCTTGGCAATAGCTGACTCTTGGCAGAAATGTAGGAGCTCCTGGTTTGGTTCCAGGTGGTGTGGCTCTCCTCATATTAGAGAATATTGCCCAGCATGCCTCACAGCGATCACTAATGTCTCTGTGCTGCCCCCACATTCCCCCCTCTGCCCCCGCAGGACAAACATTTATCCTCACCCAGAGAGGGAGAGAGAAGGGAGCCAGTGAGGACCGAGGGGGTGGCGATGATAATAGCCAGGAGCTTAAGTCACCTGTCAGTTTTTTTACTCACTATGCTCTTTGTGATTGATGGGCAGCTCAGAGTCTAATTACTTCAATCACAGCCCGAGGACATACATGATCAAAGCCATGATCAACGGGAGAAGTGCCTGTGATTGTAGGTGATAAAAGCACTTTTACCACTATATAAATGCACTGCCTGACTGCCTGCAATATAGGTGCTATGAAAAAAAAAAGTCACACATTGTAATATTTGTAATACTTTGGTTACTGCACACATTCACTGTGGCATTGTTCCAATGAGCTTCTGCTATGTCAATAGATCCAGTGTTGCATTCATGTTTTCCAAGATCTTGTATTGATGAAGATACTGATCTTTTCTTCTTTTTTTCCCAGATTAGCTCAATGTTTTCCCTGAGATAGAGCTTTGCAGTCCATACATTAAGCCTGATGTCTGAGCTGTGAAGTCTGCCCATAAATGATACTCACGTCCACACACAGCTGATATCTCCTCATATAAAATATTGTTGCATTTCAGAGTGGGCCTGACGCCAACAGAGAAGCCCTAGACTCATTTCTGCGGCTGTTTATGTTGCAAATCTCTCTCTCTCTCTATCGGTTTTCCCAGAACAGCTGAATTACATTGGCACTATTCCAGTGTCCACTCTGTAATCATTCCGAGCAATTAATTCCCTAAATGAGCATCATATCTCTATAAAACCACAAACAGCCATTAGTGTAAATTGAGTAAAGTGGTGAGTGTTGAGGATGAGAGGAAGCGATGAAGAGAAGAGGGTGTAATGAACTGGAGTGTGGTGGTTCAGAGCCTCTCGAAGAACCATTGGTCGTCCCGTGTCACAGTTTTAATTATGGTTAAATGTCTAATCTGTGCTAAACTGACTTTCAGCCATGTTATGATGTTGTTTTCATTTCAAGACATTCCTGTAGTTGTTTGATTACTGCATGTTGTAAGTTTGCATCAGATTGAGAGCTGAAATCTCTCCGCCCATGTGGTGGTTACAAAGGGAGTCTTTTCTGCGTTTCATAAGGTCACAGAGGAGAGTTCCTTGCATTTCTATGTTTGGTCTTTAAGATCCTGAAGGGCTTGGCTCCTGGCTGTTTACAAACCTTTGTGCGACAGCGCTCTGGGAGTTCTTTAAGATCTACTCGAGCAGCTTCTCCACATGATTGCATTGTACCTTTCCGTCATTCCACCTTTGGTCAATCAGCGTTTGCAGTGAAGGCTGCTAAACTGTGGAACCAACTACCTGACAATATAAAGACATGCACGACCATCAAGGGCTTTAAAACTGAACTCAAAAGCATCTAAAAGTAGCCAGCATTGTACACACTAGCCATGCCAGCCCTCTTTGGTTTTTACACTCCCTCTGGTACTGACTTGTTTGTCTGTATTTGTGTTGTTGATGTGTCTTGTCTGGGTTTTATGAATCTGTAATGTTGTATGTGGTTTGTCTTTCTTGGTCGACCCCTTGTCTTGTGAATCTTGTCTTTTTTCTGTTATGGGTCGTCCGTTCCCTGCCAGGGACTGCAGATGTAAATTAGCCTCAGGCTAACTCTGGTACAATGCATCAAATGGCAACATTTATGTTATAATTGTACATGGTCCCTTTTAAATAAATAAACTAATAATAAAAATTTGCCTCCACTACACATCTGTCGTTTTTAGCCTCATCCAAACGCCTTCACTTCCCAGGTTACAGAGGAGCACAGAGTTCTGACTGGTTGGTATACTGTTACTATTTCGGCGACATAGGCCGGAGCCAGACCATTGATGGCCTTGAACACGAACAGCAGGACCTTAAACTCCACTAAACCACAGTGGGAGCCAGTGGAGCGAGCGGAGGACTGGGGTGATGTGTGTTTGGAGGTGATGGAGAAGAGACGTGCTGCCGCGTTTTGTACTAGTTGAAACCGATTGATGAGTGAGTGGTTAAATACAGTGTAGTGGGCATTGCAGTAATCTATCCTCGAGCTAATGAAGGCATTAACGGCCTTTTCTAGGTCAGCTCAGGACAAGAATGGTTTGACCTTAGCTGGTAACCCAAGGTATCAGACACATCTTTAATATGAAATTTCTGTTTAGATCTTCATTACTGATCAAACCTATGTAAAACTTGTCAAATCATGTCCAGATGGTCTAATTTTATCATTGCATTATAAGTCCAGTCTAAAAACTGCATGCTTATTATTATTGGCCTTTTGGCGACGCAGAAGTGCGCTCGTCTGTTGTGGAGAGAGCTGTTTGGAAATAAGACGCCCAATGCCCGGTGCTTGTGTCACAGGTACAAGGTACTTTCACCATAACAACTCTACCACATGACGGTAACCAAATCCATACTTGTAATAGCCACATTTGTGCTGTGCTGCATATTTTGGATTTTAAGGATGGAAGATTGTCAGCACGGAGGACTAGAGGGACGGAAGTGCTGCTGCGGCGAGGGCAGCAGCTACAGGACTGAAAGCACAGACAAACTGTGGAGACGAGCAACACATGCGGTGTTTGCTGTGGTGGCAGTACATCCTGTGTAATTTGGGAAGGCTCTGGGAAGCGTGCATGCATGGAGAAGCAGGGGGACTGCACTGGAATCGCCACGTGCATGATCGTGCGGTGCAACAGCAGGACGGATCGGGACGTCGAGGATGGGGAAGAGCAACTGGACACGATATTATTCCCCCTAGGATAGTTGGTACACAGCATACACATATATTGTTAAGGTTATGGTTAGGATTAGGGTTAACCTATTCCTAAAATAAGATGTGGCAGGTAGAATGACTCTAAGCATGCGCATCCCAAGGATGCCCCCCAGTGATCTACGTCAGAGGCTCCCACATTGCTTACCTCCCCACATGACCGGCTGGACTAAAGGCGCAAGGACAGACTCGCACACACATTAACTTTTATGCACACGGTTTTGGCCTAATTGTATTTTTAACTGCCCTGTTTTGCAGCAGAGAGTAAATTGCATCAAATTGCATCTAAACCTTCCGTCACTCTTTGTATTGTTTTTTATTGGAGTCGAAGATGAATGTCTACCTTGGTAGACAATAAAAATCTATTCTAGACCATCCACAGCTCTCTTATCAAACAGAGCTCAGTCTACATCCTTGTTTAGCTAGTTTACATCCAAATCCTCCCATAAAACTCAACTTGTCTACAACACATTTTAAAAGATAAGTGAAGGAATGTACTTAACTTGTCTTCGAGTGTGCCTGCCAGACCCACCTGTAACCTGAGAGTGAGCATCTTGTTCATGTGTTTGTGCCGGACTAATGGAGATGACGGCGTAATGAGATCAGTAATCCTGGTTATCGAAGCAGTGGAAATACCAACAAGGGATCGGATCCAGATAGTGGTGCAGAGTCCAGTGATACCCTAAGGCGCTCTAGTGATAAGTGGAGGAATGTAAATAGAACACATCTGTGCATGTGCGTGGTTTGACTGATTGGGCTGGCAGTGGAGTAAGCGCTCCATTAGAGCCGGGGTTGTGCAGGAGGTGGGGGTCACTAGAGCTGGGGTGCTGGCAGAGAAGCCCTACATATTCAACGCTCTCAAAACCTCCTTGTATTCTCCCTTGTCAGAGGCGAAGACGCTGGGTCACCTGTGGGGAACGTCAATGGCACCAACGAATGTGGCTTATTATTGGCTCAACAAGGAGGCCCTAAGGTGGACATGTGAAGCAGGAAGGCACTATCCAGAGGAGGGATGCACTGAGCGGCATCAGTTGGTTCCGTGGTGGACTCCAATTAGCCCGCTTAACACTGCTTTGGTTTTGTAATTTTTTTGTCATAACTAATCTCCTTTTAATCTTTGAATTTTTACTTTTTTCATGGGGAACATTTAGATATCTTGCATTTTTGCCTTGTACCATATATCTGTCATAAATCTGCATAAACGTGAACAGACTCTGACCTTTCCTTGCACTGTAAATAATTGGTGACCAAAAGAACCTATAGTCCTTGTGACAATCATTGCTTTGCTTTTCCATTTGCCATTTTTGTCCAAAAAAGTTAAAAGTTGTTAATATCACTAGAAGTTTTCAGAAGCTGGTGCCAAAAATGGCTTTGACAGTTGCTGCTGAAATGAAAAGCACTCAGGCATTTGTTAAAGCTGTGCAGCTATGTGAAAAACAAACCAGAATGTTCCGTATTTGCATTGTGCACAACGCGGTTGTCGATTGCCATTTTCAGATGTTGCTAATTGTCAAGTTTGTTGATGGACCATCTGTCATGTCATCTTTCTGCCTCTTCTTTATTTTATTCTATATTCTACATATCCACAGAGTACCCCATCTGCCCGCCACAGGGAACAAGAAAGGACCCAGCGGACAAATTTCCTTCCCTCCTCTT